>OY755070.1:0-1445839 GCA_963576755.1 Noctua janthina
ACCTAACCTAACCTAACCTAACCTAACCTAACCTAACCTAACCTAACCTAACCTAACCTAACCTAACCTAACCTAACCTAACCTAACCTAACCTAACCTAACCTAACCTAACCTAACCTAACCTAACCTAACCTAACCTAACCTAACCAACCTAACCTAACCTAACCTAACCTAACCTAACCTAACCTAACCTAACCTAACCTAACCTAACCTAACCTAACCTAACCTAACCTAACCTAACCTAACCTAACCTAACCTAACCTAACCTAACCTAACCTAACCTAACCTAACCTAACCTAACCTAACCTAACCTAACCTAACCTAACCTAACCTAACCTAACCTAACCTAACCTAACCTAACCTAACCTAACCTAACCTAACCTAACCTAACCTAACCTAACCTAACCTAACCTAACCTAACCTAACCTAACCTAACCTAACCTAACCTAACCTAACCTAACCTAACCTAACCTAACCTAACCTAACCTAACCTAACCTAACCTAACCTAACCTAACCTAACCTAACCTAACCTAACCTAACCTAACCTAACCTAACCTAACCTAACCTAACCTAACCTAACCTAACCTAACCTAACCTAACCTAACCTAACCTAACCTAACCTAACCTAACCTAACCTAACCTAACCTAACCTAACCTAACCTAACCTAACCTAACCTAACCTAACCTAACCTAACCTAACCTAACCTAACCTAACCTAACCTAACCTAACCTAACCTAACCTAACCTAACCTAACCTAACCTAACCTAACCTAACCTAACCTAACCTAACCTAACCTAACCTAACCTAACCTAACCTAACCTAACCTAACCTAACCTAACCTAACCTTTTTTTTTTTTTTTTTTTTTTTTTTTTTATTAAGCGGTGAAAAATGCCTAACGCATACCTCACCGTCCGGGGAGACGATTTGGTTATGTGGGGCTTGCACCCACTAAAAAACACCGCCGTGAGCCTACTCTCGCCTTGACGAATGGGCCGCGAGAACTGCTACGCATGACGTTCGCGGCCCATCCAGCGCAACCCGCCTCCGTGCACCAAACTCCTTTGGCGATGTCCAGGCTCAACTGAGACATCGCCACCACTCGTGAGGGCCGTTCGATGCGACGACGATAGACTCCCCGATCTATCGCCCGCTGGCACCTCCTAGGGCGGCATTAAATCGCCATGGCGCCTCCTCCGCCGCCCTGTCCTCCTGCGACGAATCGCGTCTGCGAGGGAGTCCTCCTCTCTGACGCGCTCCGCCACCTCCTTCTGCGAGATGACGTCCTCGCAGAAGGACGCCACTGCCTCCCATGCCTCCCCGCTGTCGACCATGGCCTTGGCCACGGCCGGTAAGGAGAGGTCTGCCCCGATTGCTGCTGCGAGAGCACGGCGCTGCACCGCCCAAGCAGGACAATGCTCGAGGGTGTGAAGCGCCGTGTCCTCGCTGCAGCCGCACTGGTGACACACGGGAGTCGCCTCCCGTCTGGCCACTTTGTGCAGGTATTTGCCAAAGCAGCCATGCCCTGACAATACCTGCACCAGACGGAAGGACAACGTCCCGTGTCGCCTCCGTGTCCACTCTTCCAGGATCGGCCGGATCGCCCCCACGGTCCAGTGACCTGCACTGGGCGTCTCCAGCCTCACCCTCCAAATCCGTAGGGTTTGGGATTGGGCCTCTCTACGCCACCTCGTGACCAGCTCAGGTGGCGGGCGCGTGCCACTCTCCGCCTGCAGGTCTGCGCCACGTCGGTAGACCTCGGCGAGCACCTGCGCCTCTAGATCCCACGGGGGTGTACCCGCGAGGGCGCACGCCGCTTCCACTGATACGGTGCGGTATCCGCGTATGACCCTGACTGCCATGACTCTCTGTGGCCTCCGCAGTAGAGCCTTGTTCTGGACAGACAGGGACTCCGCCCACACCGGGGCCCCATAGAGCGCCATCGAGCGAACCACCCCCGTGTACAGCCGCCGGCAAACCACGTTTGGTCCGCCCAGGTTTGGCAACAGCCGGCTGAGGGCGGAAGCCGTGCCGATCAGCTTCGGCGCAAGCTGAGCAAAGTGCTCGCCGAAGTTCCACCTCCGGTCCAAAACCAGGCCCAAGTATTTCATGCTTGCCCGTACCGCTATTGGTGCACCACCAATAGTGAGGTGTGCGCCGGCCGGTGGCCGTCGTCGGGGCGCATGAAACACCAGGGCCTCCGTCTTTTCGAGGGCCACCTTGAGGCCCATCGCCTCGATTCGCCCCACGACGAGGGACGTGCCCTCAACGGCGGAGCCTGCCGCTTCCTCGTAGCTCCCTCCCCGGGCCGTGACGAGAGTGTCGTCAGCGTAGCAAATGACGCCCTGCCCGGGGGAGAGCAAACAGCGCAAGGACCAGTCGTAGCCTATGTTCCACAAGAGCGGACCCAAAACCGACCCCTGTGGAACACCGCACACGATGGCCCTGCGCACAACTTGGCCGTCGCGTCCCTCGTAGGAGACAAACCGCTCCTGCAGGTAGTCTGCTACTAGCAGCCTCAGGTAGGCGGGCACCTGATGGTAGCGGAGCGCCTCCTCGATGCAGCTGAATGGCAGAGTGTTGAACGCGTTGGCGATGTCTAAAGACACCGCCAACAACACCCCGCCCTGGGCGACTGCATCTTTCGCCTCGGCCTTGAGGCGCAAGATGGCGTCTATTGTCGAACGCCCTGCCCGGAAACCGAACTGGGCGTCCGACAAGTTCGGGCCTACTGCATCTAAGTGCCGGACGATGCGGGTAGCGAGAATTTTCTCTAGCATCTTCCCCGCCTCGTCCAGCAAGACAATCGGCCTATACGCCGATGGAGACTCCGGGGGCCGCCCTGCCTTCTGGAGCAGCACCAGTCGACCCTCCTTCCAGGCCTTAGGGAACCGTCCCGACGTTAGACAGGCGTCAAACAGCTCCCTAAGCCTATCTTCCAGGGCCACTTCAAGAGAGAGGGCCAGCACCCTTGCAGGCACTCCATCCGGTCCGGGGGCAGTCCTCTTGGACCGCGCCCTCAGAATTGCTGCCCCCATCTCCGCATCAGATATTGGGGGAGTCTCCGCCTCCGCATCTTGGTCGGCCTCCGCTTCGGCCATTGGCGGGGAAAGGTGATCCGCCCGATCCGGGAAGAGTGTCTCCACGACCCTGACGAGGAACTGAAGCTGGAGGATTTCCGTCAGTGGGGGGCCTTGGGCACGGAGTTTTTTCCGCGCCGCACGGTACGGACGCCCCCAGGGATCACGGTTTAGATCCTCCAGTGCCTCAGCTCTCGATTGCTCCTTCCCTCGACAGATCGCCAACTGCAGAGCCCCCCGAGCGTTGCGATATGACTCATACAATTGGGTCTGTAGGATCTCCAGCTCTTCATCACGGCGGCGTAACCTGCGAACCTGTGAGTAGGTCCTCCGGGCAGTTATACAGGCCGCGCGGAGGTCTGCTATCTCCTGGGACCACCAGTAGACCGCCCTCTTTGGAGGTTGTCTTCGGGAGCGAGGCATGGCTGCATCGCACACAGCCGTCATGGCTTCGCGAAAGCGGTCAGCCTCGACGTCGACTCCCTCTGCTGCAGGTGGCGAGGACAGCCAAGCCTGGACAATGGCTGCTTCCTCTAGGAGTTCCCCGTCAAGCCGCTTCAACGCCCACCGTGGGAACTGCCGAGCGTCAGGTCGTGGATACACTGTTGGGCCCGAAGAGACGGAGACATCCATACAGATATACAGGTGATCCGATAGAGTCTCCACACTCTCTAGGACCCGCCAACCCTGAACCCGTGCGGCGACAGCAGGGGTAGCGAACGAGAGGTCCACTATTGACCCCCCGTGCTGCCGAACGCATGTGTTAACGGAGCCCCTGTTTAAAAGACAGAGGCCCGCAGCCGTTGCCCATTCCTCGACCGCATCCCCCCTGACGTCCGTCGTGGGGGACCAACCTAACCTAACCTAACCTAACCTAACCTTTTTTTTTTTTTTTTTTTTTTTTTTTTTTTTTTTTTTTTTTTTTTTTTTTTTTTGACGCTGGGAAAAAATGCATTACGCATACCCTCCCATCGGGGGATGGGGGGGCTATGTGGGACTCCCCGGTGTGACCCGGTATACCCACTAAAACGACCCAGCGGCACTCCCGCTTCGTCCGAGTGGCGGGGGACTGGGAAACCGGCACAGCCTTTACTTCCAGTCCACCGCCGACGAATTCCCGACAAGGCGGGCCCCTCATGTCCCCCCCGTGGGGAGGTACACGGGCCCGGGAATGACCGACGAAGGTGGTGACGGGTGCAATGCGGGCGAAGGCACCCCCGCGCCTGTCGCCCGCCCGTCGCCACCATGAGGAGGGAGAGGACCTCGCCTTCTCCGACCCCTTCTTCGTCTGCGGAGCGGCGCAGCGAGAGGGTCGTCCTCCCGCGCGCGCTCCGCCTCCTCCTTTTGCGAGATTACGTCCTCGCAAAAGGAGGCGACCGCTGCCCAGGCCTCCTCGCTCCCCAGCATGGCGTTGACCGCGCCAGGAAGCGAGAGATCCTGTCCGATCACAGCGATCAGACCGCGGCGCAGCTCGGACCAAGCCGGGCACACCTCGAGGGTGTGCTGCGCCGTGTCCTCCGCCGCGCCGCAGTCGTGGCACGCCGGGGTCTCCTCCCTCCCGATCCGGTGCAGGTGCGATCCGAAACAGCCATGGCCGGACAACACCTGCACCAAACGGAACGAGAGGAAACCGTGGGACCGCTCGAGCCAGCTCCGCAGGACCGGACCGAGCGCGTCCAACGTACGGCGGCCAAAGGCGGCGTTGGCGAGGTCCTCCGCCCAGTGGAGGACGATGGCGTCCTTCGCCTCCCGCCGCACGGCCTCCCGCTCTTCGGCAATCGGGCGCTCCCCGAGCGCCTTCCGGCGCGCCGTCCACTCATACACTCTGGCGAGCACCCAAGCCTCCAACTCCCAAGGAGGGGTGCCGGCCAGAGCGCACGCCGCCGAGAAGCCTACCGAGCGGTAGGCCCTCGCCACCCGCAGTGCAATAGCCCTTTGAGGCCTGCGGATGGCGGTCGCATTCTCCCTCCTGTTGAGGGAGTCCGCCCAGATTGGAGCCCCGTAAAGGGCCATGCTCCGCAAAATGCCGGCATACAGGCGCCGGCATTTCGCCTTGGGCCCCCCCAGGTTCGGGAGGAGCCACGAGAGGGCTTCCGCGGTTTTCAACAGGCGCGTCGACAGCCCGCTGAAGTGCGGGCCGAAGCGCCACCTGTCGTCCAGGACCAGGCCCAGGTACTTCATCTGGGCCCGGACCCCTATCCTGACGCCCTCTACGACAATGTGGGCGTCGGGAGGGCAGCGCTGCCGAGGCCCACGAAAGAACACGGCCTCGGTCTTGTGCAGCGCCACCCTCAATCCTAGGCGGCGGATCCTCTCTGCGACCAAGGATCCGCCAGCCGAGGCCAGACAGGCCGCGTCTGCGAAATTCCTCCCCCGGGCAGTGAGGAGAGTGTCATCCGCGTAGCAGATGACACTCGTGCCCTGGAGGAGGGCTCCCCGCAGGAGCCAGTCGAACCCGATGTTCCAAAGGGGCGGCCCAAGCACCGACCCCTGCGGAACACCGGACTCTGCGCCGTACCGCCTCACCGTGGCCGTCTTGTCCACGAAGAGGACCTCTCGGTCTTCCAAGTAGCTGGCCAGGAGGTTTTGTAGGTATTGGGGCACTCCGTGATACCGGAGCGCCTCCAATATCGTCGAGTGGGGCACGGAGTTGAAGGCGTTGGCAATGTCGAACGACACCGCCAGCACTCCGCCCCCCGCCTCCACCGCCTCCTTCACCTGGCCCTTGAGTAGGGCCAGCGCATCGATCGTCGAACGCCCTCGACGGAAACCGAATTGGGCGTCCGACAGGTCCGGCCCTACCCCCCGCAAAAGGCTATCAAGCCGGGAGGCGACAATCCCCTCGAACAATTTACCGACCTCATCGAGCAGAACGATGGGCCGGTATGCCGAGGGGGAGTCCACCGGGCGTCCCTCCTTTCGGAGGAGGCATAGCTGCCCCTCCTTCCACAGTTTCGGGAACCTCCCAGCCGTTAAGCACGCGCTGAAGAGGTCCCGAAACCTGTCCTCCATTTCGGAGGCGGCGATCGCCACCACCCGTGCGGGGACGCCGTCCGGTCCGGGGGCCGTCTTCTTCGCGCGGAGGCTGAGAACCCCAGCGTAGAACTCCGCCGCCGTCACCGGGGGGACCTCCTCCTCCGGCGAAGCCGACCCTTGCGGGGGATCCATCGTTGGTGGGGTGAAGTCGGTCCTGCGCGGAAACAGGGACCGGACCACCCCATCCAGCAACGCTGGCTCGAGGGACTCCGTCAGTGGGGGACCACAGGGGCGCAGCTGGTTCCGCGCCGCCTTGTATGGTCTCCCATAAGGATCCCTGTCGAGTTCCTCCAGCATCTCGGCCCTCGCCGAGTCTTTCGCAGCACCCATCGCGTATTTGAGGACCGTCGTCGCCTCTCGATAAGAGGCGTATAGGCGGTCCTCTTCCGCCTGGACTCGATTTTGGGTGCTGCGCCGTCGGCTCCGCGCGTAGGCCCTTCTGGCCGCCACGCAGGCGGCCCGGAGCCCCGCCAGCTCCTCCGTCCACCAATAGACGGCACGACGGGGAGGCGGACGGCGAGACCGAGGCATGCTGGAGTTGCACACCTCTGTCAGGGACCCCCTGAGCCGGACCGCTGCGGCGTCCACGTCCAGGACCTCGACAGGGGGCGACAGCCAGTCCTGGAGAAAGGCCGCCTCCTTGGCTGCCTCCCGGTCCAGGCGGGTGAGTGCCCACCGTGGGAAGGGAGATTGCCCAGCGCGAGCCATCCCCCCCCCCTGGGTGGAGATGTCGAACCGCACGTATCGGTGGTCCGACAAGGTCTCCACCATCTCCACCCGCCAGCTGACGACGCGGGCGGCTAGGGCGGGGGTGGCAAACGAGACGTCCACCACCGACCCACCCCGTTGCCGCACGCACGTGTGGACCGCCCCCCTGTTGAGGAGGGACACACCGCATGAGGCCGCCCAAAACTCGACGGCGCGTCCCCGGACGTTGCAACCGGCGGCCGGGTTGCCCCAGGCCACCGACTTGGCGTTCAGGTCGCCCAACACCACGACCTGGCGTGGCGCCGCCCTCCCTACGACTGCGGTGAGGACCTCGAGGAAATCCTCAAAGTCCGAGAGAGGGCGGTTTGGGGAGAAATAGACCCCCACCAGGGCCATGTCCCCCCACGCGGCGGCCACATATCCCGGTCCCCTCTCTAAGAGCGAGAGGGGAGGGGAGTCTGTGGAAGGCCGCGACACCAACGCCACCGAGCCGTCCCGGTCGCCCAGCCAACGGTCAGGGACCGAGTAAGGCTCGGCGACCACCGCCAAGTCCACCAACCACTCAGCCATGGTCTGCATCAGCAGATCCTGGGCTGCCCTGCAGTGGTTGGTGTTCGCCTGAAGGATACGATGTTCGACCCTATCCATCATTCGGACATCGCACCCCCCTCCGCAGCCGCCGCAGGAACGACGGTGCTAGCGGCAGCAGCAGGCCCGGTCGGCGCCTGCGCTTTGCCTCGCCTAGGGGGAGGATTGCAGTTCCTCCCCCTCATAACGTGGCCCGCCAGGCGGCCACTAGCAGCACACACCGCGCAGTGCGGCGTGGCGGCCTTGCAGGCAGCGGCTTTGTGGCCTTCCTTGCCGCAGCGGAGGCACATGTCCGTCCTGTCTACCGCGGACGGACACAGGGGTCGGGTGTGTCCGATGCCGAAGCACCGGAAACACCGCAGAGGCTGGTCCTCGAGTGCCCGGACTGCACCCGAGCTGAACCCGACTATGAGCCGTCCCTTGGCAAGGACGGCTTTGGCAGAGGCGACCGGGCACTCGAGGCGAATGGTGCCCATGCCGCCGCGGCCGGGCCTTATGTCCCTGCCTTGGACCGCCGCGACGCCACAGCCCCCCATCGCTGCGACCGCCGCCACCACCTCCTCCTTGGTGACGGAGTCGTCGAGGCCCATCACCTCTATGGCCGCCGACTTGACCGGTCGGGCCACCTTGGCCGAATCCGCGATGACCTCCTGCAGCTTGGCTGCAAAGAGGTCCGCATGGGCACTCCCCTCTGCCCCCGGGAACTCGAATATTCGAGCCCCGGCTTGGGTCCGCCGGCAAGCCACACTGCCGATCCCAAGTTGGGTGGGATCGGCATTTGCACGCGCCCGCACCAAAATGGACGCGTACGTCTCCCCTCGCCCCGCAGCCTCCGCGGTGAGCGTCACCACGACGGCCGCGGTTTTTGGGGAGACCAGCCGTCCCCCTCCCCTCCCCCTTCCCTTCCCCTTTCCCTTGCCGGTCGTCTGCGACCGGCTGGGAGCGGTGGTGGCGGGGACGACAGGGACCGTCGCCGTCCCTTTGGCTTTGCCCTTCCCCTTGCGGACCACTTCCGTCCACTCGTTGGACGGGGTGGTGGAAGGGAGAAGGGCGTCTTCCGCCTGAGATGAGGACGGCCCCGGCCCACACCGCCTCTTATCCGCCGCAAGCGGCGGGCGGAGGCGCTTCTCTGGCAAGAGCCGGTCCTCTATACCTGCCAAGCAGGCTCTTGTGAAGGCCCTCTCCTCCATTACAACCTTGCGGATGATATCCTCAAGGTTGGAGGCGGGGCCCTCTGCCGCATGGCCCGTGTTGGCCTGTTGAGGCGGGGCCGTGGCTTCAGCCAGCTTCTGATGAAGCTGGCTGACCTCCGACTGCAGGCGATCTATCCTCGCCTGCAGTTGTTGCGTCTCGTCGGTGGTCCTGCGCTGGACCAGCTCCGCGACGATACCGCGCATGCTCGCGGCCCTGCATTTTAGGGCCTTTTGAAGGGTCCCCTTCAAGTTGGAGGACTTAGAGGCGACCTCTACAATCTCCTCCTCGTCCTCCTCCGCCATTTTTTGCAGCTCGGCCAGGGAGTGGTCCGAGTACAGAACGCGGGACGCACCGTACCCGGACTTGGCCCGGGCAGCGTGCGCCCGCTTCTCCCTGGAAGCCACCCGCTCCTCCAGCTCTTGCTGGAGCTGTGCCCGCCGAGCCAGGTCCAACCGGCGTTGGGCGTCCGCGAGCCCAACGACATGGGTGTCCGCGGCCGCCGTCGGCTTTTTCGCCTTCGACAACCCCGTCGACCCCGAGGCCGAGGAGCCCCCGGACCCACCGCTCAGGTGGACCCGCTTCCGCGACCGACAATCGTCCGAATCCGACACACAAACGAGTGAGTCGTTGTCGGACGACTCGTCCGCCCCTCCGAACAAGCTAGCCGCAGATGGCGCGCGGCTAGCCTCTGACGCCTGAGCGTCGGAGTGGCCCTGAGAAGGGCCTTTTGGTTGGCCCTGAGAAGGGCCTTTGGGTTGGCCCTGAGAAGGGCCTTTTGGGTGGCCCTGAGAAGGGCCTTTGGGTTGGCCCTGAGAAGGGCCTTTTTGTTTTAAAAACCGCCCGCAGGCGTCCCTCGTGGGTTTAAGCATTCCAAACTATTCGTACTTCACAAGACAATAAGATAAAATAAGCTACGAGAGCACAGTGCACTTTGGCCAACCCAGTCTGCCACTCCGTTACGGTGGTCAGAACTGGGTCGTTTCCAGGGGACGCGACGTGGACGCAAGCACTGTGGGGTGGTCCCCCAACCTAACCTAACCTTTTTTTTTTTTTTTTTTTTTTTTTTTTTTTTTTTTTTTTTTTTTTGGCGCTGGGAAAAAATGCATTACGCATACCCTCCCATCGGGGGATGGGGGGGCTATGTGGGACTCCCCGGTGTGACCCGGTATACCCACTAAAACGACCCAGCGGCACTCCCGCTTCGTCCGAGTGGCGGGGGACTGGGAAACCGGCACAGCCTTTACTTCCAGTCCACCGCCGACGAATCCCTGACAAGGCGGGCCCCTCACGTCCCCCCCGTGGGGAGGGACACGGGCCCGGGAATGACCGACGAAGGTGGTGACGGGTGCAATGCGGGCGAAGGCACCCCCGCGCCTGTCGCCCGCCCGTCGCCACCATGAGGAGGGAGAGGACCTCGCCTTCTCCGACCCCTTCTTCGTCTGCGGAGCGGCGCAGCGAGAGGGTCGTCCTCCCGCGCGCGCTCCGCCTCCTCCTTCTGCGAGATTACGTCCTCGCAAAAGGAGGCGACCGCTGCCCAGGCCTCCTCGCTCCCCAGCATGGCGTTGACCACGCCAGGAAGCGAGAGATCCTGTCCGATCACAGCGATCAGACCGCGGCGCAGCTCGGACCAAGCCGGGCACACCTCGAGGGTGTGCTGCGCCGTGTCCTCCGCCGCGCCGCAGTCGTGGCACGCCGGGGTCTCCTCCCTCCCGATCCGGTGCAGGTGCGATCCGAAACAGCCATGGCCGGACAACACCCGCACCAAACGGAACGAGAGGAAACCGTGGGACCGCTCGAGCCAGCTCCGCAGGACCGGACCGAGCGCGTCCAACGTACGGCGGCCAAAGGCGGCGTTGGCGAGGTCCTCCGCCCAGTGGAGGACGATGGCGTCCTTCGCCTCCCGCCGCACGGCCTCCCGCTCTTCGGCAATCGGGCGCTCCCCGAGCGCCTTCCGGCGCGCCGTCCACTCATACACTCTGGCAAGCACCCAAGCCTCCAACTCCCAAGGAGGGGTGCCGGCCAGAGCGCACGCCGCCGAGAAGCCTACCGAGCGGTAGGCCCTCGCCACCCGCAGTGCAATAGCCCTTTGGGGCCTGCGGATGGCGGTCGCATTCTCCCTCCTGTTGAGGGAGTCCGCCCAGATTGGAGCCCCGTAAAGGGCCATGCTCCGCAAAATGCCGGCATACAGGCGCCGGCATTTCGCCTTGGGCCCCCCCAGGTTCGGGAGGAGCCACGAGAGGGCGTCGGCGGTCTTCAACAGGCGCGTCGACAGCCCGCTGAAGTGCGGGCCGAAGCGCCACCTGTCGTCCAGGACCAGGCCCAGGTACTTCATCTGGGCCCGGACCCCTATCCTGACGCCCTCTACGACAATGTGGGCGTCGGGAGGGCAGCGCTGCCGAGGCCCACGAAAGAACACGGCCTCGGTCTTGTGCAGCGCCACCCTCAATCCTAGGCGGCGGATCCTCTCTGCGACCAAGGATCCGCCAGCCGAGGCCAGACAGGCCGCGTCTGCGAAATTCCTCCCCCGGGCAGTGAGGAGAGTGTCATCCGCGTAGCAGATGACACTCGTGCCCTGGAGGAGGGCTCCCCGCAGGAGCCAGTCGAACCCGATGTTCCAAAGGGGCGGCCCAAGCACCGACCCCTGCGGAACACCGGACTCTGCGCCGTACCGCCTCACCGTGGCCGTCTTGTCCACGAAGAGGACCTCTCGGTCCTCCAAGTAGCTGGCCAGGAGGTTTCGTAGGTATTGGGGCACTCCGTGATACCGGAGCGCCTCCAATACCGTCGAGTGGGGCACGGAGTTGAAGGCGTTGGCAATGTCGAACGACACCGCCAGCACTCCGCCCCCCGCCTCCACCGCCTCCTTCACCTGGCCCTTGAGTAGGGCCAGCGCATCGATCGTCGAACGCCCTCGACGGAAACCGAATTGGGCGTCCGACAGGTCCGGCCCTACCCCCCGCAAAAGGCTATCAAGCCGGGAGGCGACAATCCCCTCGAACAATTTACCGACCTCATCGAGCAGAACGATGGGACGGTATGCCGAGGGGGAGTCCACCGGGCGTCCCTCCTTTCGGAGGAGGCATAGCTGCCCCTCCTTCCACAGTTTCGGGAACCTCCCAGCCGTTAAGCACGCGCTGAAGAGGTCCCGAAACCTGTCCTCCATTTCGGAGGCGGCGATAGCCACCACCCGTGCGGGGACGCCGTCCGGTCCGGGGGCCGTCTTCTTCGCGCGGAGGCTGAGAACCCCAGCGTAGAACTCCGCCGCCGTCACCGGGGGGACCTCCTCCTCCGGCGAAGCCGACCCTTGCGGGGGATCCATCGTTGGTGGGGTGAAGTCGGTCCTGCGCGGAAACAGGGACCGGACCACCCCATCCAGCAACGCTGGCTCGAGGGACTCCGTCAGTGGGGGACCACAGGGGCGCAGCTGGTTCCGCGCCGCCTTGTATGGTCTCCCATAAGGATCCCTGTCGAGTTCCTCCAGCATCTCGGCCCTCGCCGAGTCTTTCGCAGCACCCATCGCGTATTTGAGGACCGTCGTCGCCTCTCGATAAGAGGCGTATAGGCGGTCCTCTTCCGCCTGGACTCGATTTTGGGTGCTGCGCCGTCGGCTCCGCGCGTAGGCCCTTCTGGCCGCCACGCAGGCGGCCCGGAGCCCCGCCAGCTCCTGCGTCCACCAATAGACGGCACGACAGGGAGGCGGACGGCGAGACCGAGGCATGCTGGAGTTGCACACCTCTGTCAGGGACCCCCTGAGCCGGACCGCTGCGGCGTCCACGTCCAGGACCTCGACAGGGGGCGACAGCCAGTCCTGGAGAAAGGCCGCCTCCTTGGCTGCCTCCCGGTCCAGGCGGGTGAGTGCCCACCGTGGGAAGGGAGATTGCCCAGCGCGAGCCATCCCCCCCCCCTGGGTGGAGATGTCGAACCGCACGTATCGGTGGTCCGACAAGGTCTCCATCATCTCCACCCGCCAGCTGACGATGCGGGCGGCTAGGGCGGGGGTGGCAAACGAGACGTCCACCACCGACCCACCCCGTTGCCGCACACACGTGTGGACCGCCCCCCTGTTGAGGAGGGACACACCGCATGAGGCCGCCCAAAACTCGACGGCGCGTCCCCGGACGTTGCAACCGGCGGCCGGGTTGCCCCAGGCCACCGACTTGGCGTTCAGGTCGCCCAACACCACGACCTGGCGTGGCGCCGCCCTCCCTACGACTGCGGTGAGGACCTCGAGGAAATCCTCAAAGTCCGAGAGAGGGCGGTTTGGGGAGAAATAGACCCCCACCAGGGCCATGTCCCCCCACGCGGCGGCCACGTATCCCGGTCCCCTCTCTAAGAGCGAGAGGGGAGGGGAGTCTGTGGAAGGCCGCGACACCAACGCCACCGAGCCGTCCCGGTCGCCCAGCCAACGGCCAGGGACCGAGTAAGGCTCGGCGACCACCGCCAAGTCCACCAACCACTCAGCCATGGTCTGCATCAGCAGATCCTGGGCTGCCCTGCAGTGGTTGGTGTTCGCCTGAAGGATGCGATGTTCGACCCTATCCATCAGTCGGACATCGCACCCCCCTCCGCAGCCGCCGCAGGAACGACGGTGCTAGCGGCAGCAGCAGGCCCGGTCGGCGCCTGCGCTTTGCCTCGCCTAGGGGGAGGATTGCAGTTCCTCCCTCTCATGACGTGGCCCGCCAGGCGGCCACTGGCAGCACACACCGCGCAGTGCGGCGTGGCGGCCTTGCAGGCAGCGGCTTTGTGGCCTTCCTTGCCGCAGCGGAGGCACATGTCCGTCCTGTCTACCGCGGACGGACACAGGGGCCGGGTGTGTCCGATGCCGAAGCACCGGAAACACCGCAGAGGCTGGTCCTCGAGTGCCCGGACTGCACCCGAGCTGAACCCGACCATGAGCCGTCCCTTGGCAAGGACGGCTTTGGCAGAGGCGACCGGGCACTCGAGGCGAATGGTGCCCATGCCGCCGCGGCCGGGCCTTATGTCCCGGCCTTGGACTGCCGCCACGCCACAGCCCCCCATCGCTGCGACCGCCGCCACCACCTCCTCCTTGGTGACGGAGTCGTCGAGGCCCATCACCTCTATGGCCGCCGACTTGACCGGTCGGGCCACCTTGGCCGAATCCGCGATGACCTCCTGCAGCTTGGCTGCAAAGAGGTCCGCATGGGCACTCCCCTCTGCCCCCGGGAACTCGAATATTCGAGCCCCGGCTTGGGTCCGCCGGCAAGCCACACTGCCGATCCCAAGTTGGGTGGGATCGGCATTTGCACGCGCCCGCACCAAAATGGACGCGTACGTCTCCCCTCGCCCCGCAGCCTCCGCGGTGAGCGTCACCACGACGGCCGCGGTTTTTGGGGGGACCAGCCGCCCCCCTCCCCTCCCCCTTCCCTTCCCCTTTCCCTTGCCGGTCGTCTGCGACCGGCTGGGAGCGGTGGTGGCGGGGACGACAGGGACCGTCGCCGTCCTTTTGGCTTTGCCCTTCCCCTTACGGACCACTTCCGTCCACTCGTTGGACGGGGTGGTGGAAGGGAGAAGGGCGTCTTCCGCCTGAGACGAGGACGGCCCCGGCCCACACCGCCTCTTATCCGCCGCAAGCGGCGGTCGGAGGCGCTTCTCTGGCAAGAGCCGGTCCTCTATACCTGCCAAGCAGGCTCTTGTGAAGGCCCTCTCCTCCATTACCACCTTGCGGATGATATCCTCAAGGTTGGAGGCGGGGCCCTCTGCCGCATGGCCCGTGTTGGCCTGTTGAGGCGGGGCCGTGGCTTCAGCCAGCTTCTGATGAAGCTGGCTGACCTCCGACTGCAGGCGATCTATCCTCGCCTGCAGTTGTTGCGTCTCGTCGGTGGTCCTGCGCTGGACCAGCTCCGCGACGATACCGCGCATGCTCGCGGCCCTGCATTTTAGGGCCTTTTGAAGGGTCCCCTTCAAGTTGGAGGACTTAGAGGCGACCTCTACAATCTCCTCCTCGTCCTCCTCCGCCATTTTTTGCAGCTCGGCCAGGGAGTGGTCCGAGTACAGAACGCGGGACGCACCGTACCCGGACTTGGCCCGGGCAGCGTGCGCCCGCTTCTCCCTGGAAGCCACCCGCTCCTCCAGCTCTTGCTGGAGCTGCGCCCGCCGAGCCAGGTCCAACCGGCGTTGGGCGTCCGCGAGCCCAACGACATGGGTGTCCGCGGCCGCCGTCGGCTTTTTCGCCTTCGACAACCCCGTCGACCCCGAGGCCGAGGAGCCCCCGGACCCACCGCTCAGGTGGACCCGCTTCCGCGACCGACAATCGTCCGAATCCGACACACAAACGAGTGAGTCGTTGTCGGACGACTCGTCCGCCCCTCCGAACAAGCTAGCCGCAGATGGCGCGCGGCTAGCCTCTGACGCCTGAGCGTCGGAGTGGCCCTGAGAAGGGCCTTTTGGTTGGCCCTGAGAAGGGCCTTTGGGTTGGCCCTGAGAAGGGCCTTTTGGGTGGCCCTGAGAAGGGCCTTTGGGTTGGCCCTGAGAAGGGCCTTTTTGTTTTAAAAACCGCCCGCAGGCGTCCCTCGTGGGTTTAAGCATTCCAAACTATTCGTACTTCACAAGACAATAAGATAAAATAAGCTACGAGAGCACAGTGCACTTTGGC
The DNA here is from genome assembly GCA_963576755.1 of Noctua janthina. Classification (NCBI taxonomy): domain Eukaryota; kingdom Metazoa; phylum Arthropoda; class Insecta; order Lepidoptera; family Noctuidae; genus Noctua; species Noctua janthina. Next base: position 15,220 of record OY755070.1, read on the forward strand.
CAACCCAGTCTGCCACTCCGTTACGGTGGTCAGAACTGGGTCGTTTCCAGGGGACGCGACGTGGACGCAAGCACTGTGGGGTGGTCCCCCAACCTAACCTAACCTAACCTAACCTAACCTAACCTAACCTAACCTTTTTTTTTTTTTTTTTTTTTTTTGACGCTGGGAAAAAATGCATTACGCATACCCTCCCATCGGGGGATGGGGGGGCTATGTGGGACTCCCCGGTGTGACCCGGTATACCCACTAAAACGACCCAGCGGCACTCCCGCTTCGTCCGAGTGGCGGGGGACTGGGAAACCGGCACAGCCTTTACTTCCAGTCCACCGCCGACGAATTCCTCACAAGGCGGGCCCCTCACGTCCCCCCCGTGGGGAGGGACACGGGCCCGGGAATGACCGACGAAGGTGGTGACGGGTGCAATGCGGGCGAAGGCACCCCCGCGCCTGTCGCCCGCCCGTCGCCACCGTGAGGAGGGAGAGGACCTCGCCTTCTCCGACCCCTTCTTCGTCTGCGGAGCGGCGCAGCGAGAGGGTCGTCCTCCCGCGCGCGCTCCGCCTCCTCCTTTTGCGAGATTACGTCCTCGCAAAAGGAGGCGACCGCTGCCCAGGCCTCCTCGCTCCCCAGCATGGCGTTGACCACGCCAGGAAGCGAGAGATCCTGTCCGACAACAGCGATCAGACCGCGGCGCAGCTCGGACCAAGCCGGGCACACCTCGAGGGTGTGCTGCGCCGTGTCCTCCGCCGCGCCGCAGTCGTGGCACGCCGGGGTCTCCTCCCTCCCGATCCGGTGCAGGTGCGATCCGAAACAGCCATGGCCGGACAACACCTGCACCAAACGGAACGAGAGGAAACCGTGGGACCGCTCGAGCCAGCTCCGCAGGACCGGACCGAGCGCGTCCAACGTACGGCGGCCAAAGGCGGCGTTGGCGAGGTCCTCCGTCCAGTGGAGGACGATGGCGTCCTTCGCCTCCCGCCGCACGGCCTCCCGCTCCTCGGTGATCGGGCGCTCCCCGAGCGCCTTCCGGCGCGCCGTCCACTCATACACTCTGGCGAGCACCCAAGCCTCCAACTCCCAAGGAGGGGTGCCGGCCAGAGCGCACGCCGCCGAGAAGCCTACCGAGCGGTAGGCCCTCGCCACCCGCAGTGCAATAGCCCTTTGGGGCCTGCGGATGGCGGTCGCATTCTCCCTCCTGTTGAGGGAGTCCGCCCAGATTGGGGCCCCGTAAAGGGCCATGCTCCGCAAAATGCCGGCATACAGGCGCCGGCATTTCGCCTTGGGCCCCCCCAGGTTCGGGAGGAGCCACGAGAGGGCGTCGGCGGTTTTCAACAGGCGCGTCGACAGCCCGCTGAAGTGCGGGCCGAAGCGCCACCTGTCGTCCAGGACCAGGCCCAGGTACTTCATCTGGGCCCGGACCCCTATCCTGACGCCCTCTACGACAATGTGGGCGTCGGGAGGGCAGCGCTGCCGAGGCCCACGAAAGAACACGGCCTCGGTCTTGTGCAGCGCCACCCTCAATCCTAGGCGGCGGATCCTCTCTGCGACCAAGGATCCGCCAGCCGAGGCCAGACAGGCCGCGTCTGCGAAATTCCTCCCCCGGGCAGTGAGGAGAGTGTCATCCGCGTAGCAGATGACACTCGTGCCCTGGAGGAGGGCTCCCCGCAGGAGCCAGTCGAACCCGATGTTCCAAAGGGGCGGTCCAAGCACCGACCCCTGCGGAACACCGGACTCTGCGCCGTACCGCCTCACCGTGGCCGTCTTGTCCACGAGGAGGACCTCTCGGTCCTCCAAGTAGCTGGCCAGGAGGTTTCGCAGGTATTGGGGCACTCCGTGATACCGGAGCGCCTCCAATATCGTCGAGTGGGGCACGGAGTTGAAGGCGTTGGCAATGTCGAACGACACTGCCAGCACTCCGCCCCCCGCCTCCACCGCCTCCTTCACCTGGCCCTTGAGTAGGGCCAGCGCATCGATCGTCGAACGCCCTCGACGGAAACCGAATTGGGCGTCCGACAGGTCCGGCCCTACCCCCCGCAATAGGCTATCAAGCCGGGAGGCGACAATCCCCTCGAACAATTTACCGACCTCATCGAGCAGAACGATGGGCCGGTATGCCGAGGGGGAGTCCACCGGGCGTCCCTCCTTTCGGAGGAGGCATAGCTGCCCCTCCTTCCACAGTTTCGGGAACCTCCCAGCCGTTAAGCACGCGCTGAAGAGGTCCCGAAACCTGTCCTCCATTTCGGAGGCGGCGATCGCCACCACCCGTGCGGGGACGCCGTCCGGTCCGGGGGCCGTCCTCTTCGCGCGGAGGCTGAGAACCCCAGCGTAGAACTCCGCCGCCGTCACCGGGGGGACCTCCTCCTCCGGCGAAGCCGACCCTTGCGGGGGATCCATCGTTGGTGGGGCGAAGTCGGTCCTGCGCGGAAACAGGGACCGGACCACCCCATCCAGCAACGCTGGCTCGAGGGTCTCCGTCAGTGGGGGACCACAGGGGCGCAGCTGGTTCCGCGCCGCCTTGTATGGTCTCCCATAAGGATCCCTGTCGAGTTCCTCCAGCATCTCGGCCCTCGCCGAGTCTTTCGCAGCACCCATCGCGGATTTGAGGACCGTCGTCGCCTCTCGGTAAGAGGCGTATAGGCGGTCCTCTTCCGCCTGGACTCGATTTTGGGTGCTGCGCCGTCGGCTCCGCGCGTAGGCCCTTCTGGCCGCCACGCAGGCGGCCCGGAGCCCCGCCAGCTCCTCCGTCCACCAATAGACGGCACGACGGGGAGGCGGACGGCGAGACCGAGGCATGCTGGAGTTGCACACCTCGGTCAGGGACCCCCTGAGCCGGACCGCTGCGGCGTCCACGTCCAGGACCTCGACAGGGGGCGACAGCCAGTCCTGGAGAAAGGCCGCCTCCTTGGCTGCCTCCCGGTCCAGGCGGGTGAGTGCCCACCGTGGGAAGGGAGATTGCCCAGCGCGAGCCATCCCCCCCCCCTGGGTGGAGATGTCGAACCGCACGTATCGGTGGTCCGACAAGGTCTCCACCATCTCCACCCGCCAGCTGACGACGCGGGCGGCTAGGGCGGGGGTGGCAAACGAGACGTCCACCACCGACCCACCCCGTTGCCGCACGCACGTGTGGACCGCCCCCCTGTTGAGGAGGGACACGCCGCATGAGGCCGCCCAAAACTCGACGGCGCGTCCCCGGACGTTGCAACCGGCGGCCGGGTTGCCCCAGGCCGCCGACTTGGCGTTCAGGTCGCCCAACACCACGACCTGGCGTGGCGCCGCCCTCCCTACGACTGCGGTGAGGACCTCGAGGAAATCTTCAAAGTCCGAGAGAGGGCGGTTTGGGGAGAAATAGACCCCCACCAGGGCCATGTCCCCCCACGCGGCGGCCACGTATCCCGGTCCCCTCTCTAAGAGCGAGAGGGGAGGGGAGTCTGTGGAAGGCCGCGACACCAACGCCACCGAGCCGTCCCGGTCGCCCAGCCAACGGTCGGGGACCGAGTAAGGCTCGGCGACCACCGCCAAGTCCACCAACCACTCAGCCATGGTCTGCATCAGCAGATCCTGGGCCGCCCTGCAGTGGTTGGTGTTCGCCTGAAGGATGCGATGTTCGACCCTATCCATCAGTCGGACATCGCACCCCCCTCCGCAGCCGCCGCGGGAACGACGGTGCTAGCGGCAGCAGCAGGCCCGGTCGGCGCCTGCGCTTTGCCTCGCCTAGGGGGAGGATTGCAGTTCCTCCCTCTCATGACGTGGCCCGCCAGGCGGCCACTGGCAGCACACACCGCGCAGTGCGGCGTGGCGGCCTTGCAGGCAGCGGCTTTGTGGCCTTCCTTGCCGCAGCGGAGGCACATGTCCGTCCTGTCTACCGCGGACGGACACAGGGGCCGGGTGTGTCCGATGCCGAAGCACCGGAAACACCGCAGAGGCTGGTCCTCGAGTGCCCGGACTGCACCCGAGCTGAACCCGACCATGAGCCGTCCCTTGGCAAGGACGGCTTTGGCAGAGGCGACCGGGCACTCGAGGCGAATGGTGCCCATGCCGCCGCGGCCGGGCCTTATGTCCCGGCCTTGGACTGCCGCCACGCCACAGCCCCCCATCGCTGCGACCGCCGCCACCACCTCCTCCTTGGTGACGGAGTCGTCGAGGCCCATCACCTCTATGGCCGCCGACTTGACCGGTCGGGCCACCTTGGCCGAATCCGCGATGACCTCCTGCAGCTTGGCTGCAAAGAGGTCCGCATGGGCACTCCCCTCTGCCCCCGGGAACTCGAATATTCGAGCCCCGGCTTGGGTCCGCCGGCAAGCCACACTGCCGATCCCAAGTTGGGTGGGATCGGCATTTGCACGCGCCCGCACCAAAATGGACGCGTACGTCTCCCCTCGCCCCGCAGCCTCCGCGGTGAGCGTCACCACGACGGCCGCGGTTTTTGGGGGGACCAGCCGCCCCCCTCCCCTCCCCCTTCCCTTCCCCTTTCCCTTGCCGGTCGTCTGCGACCGGCTGGGAGCGGTGGTGGCGGGGACGACAGGGACCGTCGCCGTCCCTTTGGCTTTGCCCTTTCCCTTACGGACCACTTCCGTCCACTCGTTGGACGGGGTGGTGGAAGGGAGAAGGGCGTCTTCCGCCTGAGACGAGGACGGCCCCGGCCCACACCGCCTCTTATCCGCCGCAAGCGGCGGTCGGAGGCGCTTCTCTGGCAAGAGCCGGTCCTCAATTCCTGCCAAGCAGGCTCTTGTGAAGGCCCTCTCCTCCATTACCACCTTGCGGATGATATCCTCAAGGTTGGAGGCGGGGCCCTCTGCCGCATGGCCCGTGTTGGCCTGTTGAGGCGGGGCCGTGGCTTCAGCCAGCTTCTGATGAAGCTGGCTGACCTCCGACTGCAGGCGATCTATCCTCGCCTGCAGTTGTTGCGTCTCGTCGGTGGTCCTGCGCTGGACCAGCTCCGCGACGATTCCGCGCATGCTCGCGGCCCTGCATTTGAGGGCCTTTTGAAGGGTCCCCTTCATGTTGGAGGACTTAGAGGCGACCTCCACAATCTCCTCCTCGTCCTCCTCCGCCATTTTCTCCAGCTCGGCCAGGGAGTGGTCCGAGTACAGAACGCGGGACGCACCGTACCCGGACTTGGCCCGGGCAGCGTGCGCCCGCTTCTCCCTGGAAGCCACCCGCTCCTCCAGCTCTTGCTGGAGCTGCGCCCGCCGAGCCAGGTCCAACCGGCGTTGGGCGTCCGCGAGCCCAACGACATGGGTGTCCGCGGCCGCCGTCGGCTTTTTCGCCTTCGACAACCCCGTCGACCCCGAGGCCGAGGAGCCCCCGGACCCACCGCTCAGGTGGACCCGCTTCCGCGACCGACAATCGTCCGAATCCGACACACAAACGAGTGAGTCGTTGTCGGACGACTCGTCCGCCCCTCCGAACAAGCTAGCCGCAGATGGCGCGCGGCTAGCCTCTGACGCCTGAGCGTCGGAGTGGCCCTGAGAAGGGCCTTTTGGTTGGCCCTGAGAAGGGCCTTTTGGTTGGCCCTGAGAAGGGCCTTTGGGTTGGCCCTGAGAAGGGCCTTTTGGGTGGCCCTGAGAAGGGCCTTTGGGTTGGCCCTGAGAAGGGCCTTTTTGTTTTAAAAACCGCCCGCAGGCGTCCCTCGTGGCTTTAGGCATTAAAAACGATTCGTACTTCACAAGACAAGGATAAAATAAGCTACGAGAGCACAGTGCACTTTGGCCAACCCAGTCTGCCACTCCGTTACGGTGGTCAGAACTGGGTCGTTTCCAGGGGACGCGACGTGGACGCAAGCACTGTGGGGTGGTCCCCCAACCTAACCTAACCTAACCTTTTTTTTTTTTTTTTTTTTTTTTTTTTTTTTTTTTGACGCTGGGAAAAAATGCATTACGCATACCCTCCCATCGGGGGATGGGGGGGCTATGTGGGACTCCCCGGTGTGACCCGGTATACCCACTAAAACGACCCAGCGGCACTCCCGCTTCGTCCGAGTGGCGGGGGACTGGGAAACCGGCACAGCCTTTACTTCCAGTCCACCGCCGACGAATTCCTAACAAGGCGGGCCCCTCACGTCCCTCCCGTGGGGAGGGACACGGGCCCGGGAATGACCGACGAAGGTGGTGACGGGTGCAATGCGGGCGAAGGCACCCCCGCGCCTGTCGCCCGCCCGTCGCCACCGTGAGGAGGGAGAGGACCTCGCCTTCTCCGACCCCATCTTCGTCTGCGGAGCGGCGCAGCGAGAGGGTCGTCCTCCCGCGCGCGCTCCGCCTCCTCCTTTTGCGAGATTACGTCCTCGCAAAAGGAGGCGACCGCTGCCCAGGCCTCCTCGCTCCCCAGCATGGCGTTGACCACGCCAGGAAGCGAGAGATCCTGTCCGATCACAGCGATCAGACCGCGGCGCAGCTCGGACCAAGCCGGGCACACCTCGAGGGTGTGCTGCGCCGTGTCCTCCGCCGCGCCGCAGTCGTGGCACGCCGGGGTCTCCTCCCTCCCGATCCGGTGCAGGTGCGATCCGAAACAGCCATGGCCGGACAACACCTGCACCAAACGGAACGAGAGGAAACCGTGGGACCGCTCGAGCCAGCTCCGCAGGACCGGACCGAGCGCGTCCAACGTACGGCGGCCAAAGGCGGCGTTGGCGAGGTCCTCCGCCCAGTGGAGGACGATGGCGTCCTTCGCCTCCCGCCGCACGGCCTCCCGCTCTTCGGCAATCGGGCGCTCCCCGAGCGCCTTCCGGCGCGCCGTCCACTCATACACTCTGGCAAGCACCCAAGCCTCCAACTCCCAAGGAGGGGTGCCGGCCAGAGCGCACGCCGCCGAGAAGCCTACCGAGCGGTAGGCCCTCGCCACCCGCAGTGCAATAGCCCTTTGGGGCCTGCGGATGGCGGTCGCATTCTCCCTCCTGTTGAGGGAGTCCGCCCAGATTGGAGCCCCGTAAAGGGCCATGCTCCGCAAAATGCCGGCATACAGGCGCCGGCATTTCGCCTTGGGCCCCCCCAGGTTCGGGAGGAGCCACGAGAGGGCGTCGGCGGTCTTCAACAGGCGCGTCGACAGCCCGCTGAAGTGCGGGCCGAAGCGCCACCTGTCGTCCAGGACCAGGCCCAGGTACTTCATCTGGGCCCGGACCCCTATCCTGACGCCCTCTACGACAATGTGGGCGTCGGGAGGGCAGCGCTGCCGAGGCCCACGAAAGAACACGGCCTCGGTCTTGTGCAGCGCCACCCTCAATCCTAGGCGGCGGATCCTCTCTGCGACCAAGGATCCGCCAGCCGAGGCCAGACAGGCCGCGTCTGCGAAATTCCTCCCCCGGGCAGTGAGGAGAGTGTCATCCGCGTAGCAGATGACACTCGTGCCCTGGAGGAGGGCTCCCCGCAGGAGCCAGTCGAACCCGATGTTCCAAAGGAGCGGCCCAAGCACCGACCCCTGCGGAACACCGGACTCTGCGCCATACCGCCTCACCGTGGCCGTCTTGTCCACGAGGAGGACCTCTCGGTCCTCTAAGTAGCTGGCCAGGAGGTTTCGCAGGTATTGGGGCACTCCGTGATACCGGAGCGCCTCCAATATCGTCGAGTGGGGCACGGAGTTGAAGGCGTTGGCAATGTCGAACGACACCGCCAGCACTCCGCCCCCCGCCTCCACCGCCTCCTTCACCTGGCCCTTGAGTAGGGCCAGCGCATCAATCGTCGAACGCCCTCGACGGAAACCGAATTGGGCGTCCGACAGGTCCGGCCCTACCCCCCGCAAAAGGCTATCAAGCCGGGAGGCGACAATCCCCTCGAACAATTTACCGACCTCATCGAGCAGAACGATGGGCCGGTATGCCGAGGGGGAGTCCACCGGGCGTCCCTCCTTTCGGAGGAGGCATAGCTGCCCCTCCTTCCACAGTTTCGGGAACCTCCCAGCCGTTAAGCACGCGCTGAAGAGGTCCCGAAACCTGTCCTCCATTTCGGAGGCGGCGATCGCCACCACCCGTGCGGGGACGCCGTCCGGTCCGGGGGCCGTCTTCTTCGCGCGGAGGCTGAGAACCCCAGCGTAGAACTCCGCCGCCGTCACCGGGGGGACCTCCTCCTCCGGCGAAGCCGACCCTTGCGGGGGATCCATCGTTGGTGGGGTGAAGTCGGTCCTGCGCGGAAACAGGGACCGGACCACCCCATCCAGCAACGCTGGCTCGAGGGTCTCCGTCAGTGGGGGACCACAGGGGCGCAGCTGGTTCCGCGCCGCCTTGTATGGTCTCCCATAAGGATCCCTGTCGAGTTCCTCCAGCATCTCGGCCCTCGCCGAGTCTTTCGCAGCACCCATCGCGGATTTGAGGACCGTCGTCGCCTCTCGGTAAGAGGCGTATAGGCGGTCCTCTTCCGCCTGGACTCGATTTTGGGTGCTGCGCCGTCGGCTCCGCGCGTAGGCCCTTCTGGCCGCCACGCAGGCGGCCCGGAGCCCCGCCAGCTCCTCCGTCCACCAATAGACGGCACGACGGGGAGGCGGACGGCGAGACCGAGGCATGCTGGAGTTGCACACCTCTGTCAGGGACCCCCTGAGCCGGACCGCTGCGGCGTCCACGTCCAGGACCTCGACAGGGGGCGACAGCCAGTCCTGGAGAAAGGCCGCCTCCTTGGCTGCCTCCCGGTCCAGGCGGGTGAGTGCCCACCGTGGAAAGGGAGATTGCCCAGCGCGAGCCATCCCCCCCCCCTGGGTGGAGATGTCGAACCGCACGTATCGGTGGTCCGACAAGGTCTCCACCATCTCCACCCGCCAGCTGACGACGCGGGCGGCTAGGGCGGGGGTGGCAAACGAGACGTCCACCACCGACCCACCCCGTTGCCGCACACACGTGTGGACCGCCCCCCTGTTGAGGAGGGACACACCGCATGAGGCCGCCCAAAACTCGACGGCGCGTCCCCGGACGTTGCAACCGGCGGCCGGGTTGCCCCAGGCCACCGACTTGGCGTTCAGGTCGCCCAACACCACGACCTGGCGTGGCGCCGCCCTCCCTACGACTGCGGTGAGGACCTCGAGGAAGTCCTCAAAGTCCGAGAGAGGGCGGTTTGGGGAGAAATAGACCCCCACCAGGGCCATGTCCCCCCACGCGGCGGCCACGTATCCCGGTCCCCTCTCTAAGAGCGAGAGGGGAGGGGAGTCTGTGGAAGGCCGCGACACCAACGCCACCGAGCCGTCCCGGTCGCCCAGCCAACGGTCGGGGACCGAGTAAGGCTCGGCGACCACCGCCAAGTCCACCAACCACTCAGCCATGGTCTGCATCAGCAGATCCTGGGCCGCCCTGCAGTGGTTGGTGTTCGCCTGAAGGATGCGATGTTCGACCCTATCCATCAGTCGGACATTGCACCCTCCTCCGCAGCCGCCGCAGGAACGACGGTGCTAGCGGCAGCAGCAGGCCCGGTCGGCGCCTGCGCTTTGCCTCGCCTAGGGGGAGGATTGCAGTTCCTCCCTCTCATAACGTGGCCCGCCAGGCGGCCACTAGCAGCACACACCGCGCAGTGCGGCGTGGCGGCCTTGCAGGCAGCGGCTTTGTGGCCTTCCTTGCCGCAGCGGAGGCACATGTCCGTCCTGTCTACCGCGGACGGACACAGGGGCCGGGTGTGTCCGATGCCGAAGCACCGGAAACACCGCAGAGGCTGGTCCTCGAGTGCCCGGACTGCACCCGAGCTGAACCCGACTTTGAGCCGTCCCTTGGCAAGGACGGCTTTGGCAGAGGCGACCGGGCACTCGAGGCGAATGGTGCCCATGCCGCCGCGGCCGGGCCTTATGTCCCGGCCTTGGACCGCCGCGACGCCACAGCCCCCCATCGCTGCGACCGCCGCCACCACCTCCTCCTTGGTGACGGAGTCGTCGAGGCCCATCACCTCTATGGCCGCCGACTTGACCGGTCGGGCCACCTTGGCCGAATCCGCGATGACCTCCTGCAGCTTGGCTGCGAAGAGGTCCGCATGGGCACTCCCCTCTGCCCCCGGGAACTCGAATATTCGAGCCCCGGCTTGGGTCCGCCGGCAAGCCACACTGCCGATCCCAAGTTGGGTGGGATCGGCATTTGCACGCGCCCGCACCAAAATGGACGCGTACGTCTCCCCTCGCCCCGCAGCCTCCGCGGTGAGCGTCACCACGACGGCCGCGGTTTTTGGGGGGACCAGCCGTCCCCCTCCCCTCCCCCTTCCCTTCCCCTTTCCCTTGCCGGTCGTCTGCGACCGGCTGGGAGCGGTGGTGGCGGGGACGACAGGAACCGTCGCCGTCTTTTTGGCTTTCCCCTTTCCCTTACGGACCACTTCCGTCCACTCGTTGGACGGGGTGGTGGAAGGGAGAAGGGCGTCTTCCGCCTGAGACGAGGACGGCCCCGGCCCACACCGCCTCTTATCCGCCGCAAGCGGCGGTCGGAGGCGCTTCTCTGGCAAGAGCCGGTCCTCAATTCCTGCCAAGCAGGCTCTTGTGAAGGCCCTCTCCTCCATTACCACCTTGCGGATGATATCCTCAAGGTTGGAGGCGGGGCCCTCTGCCGCATGGCCCGTGTTGGCCTGTTGAGGCGGGGCCGTGGCTTCAGCCAGCTTCTGATGAAGCTGGCTGACCTCCGACTGCAGGCGATCTATCCTCGCCTGCAGTTGTTGCGTCTCGTCGGTAGTCCTGCGCTGGACTAGCTCCGCGACGATTCCGCGCATGCTCGCGGCCCTGCATTTGAGGGCCTTTTGAAGGGTCCCCTTCATGTTGGAGGACTTAGAGGCGACCTCCACAATCTCCTCCTCGTCCTCCTCCGCCATTTTCTCCAGCTCGGCCAGGGAGTGGTCCGAGTAAAGAACGCGGGACGCACCGTACCCGGACTTGGCCCGGGCAGCGTGCGCCCGCTTCTCCCTGGAAGCCACCCGCTCCTCCAGCTCTTGCTGGAGCTGCGCCCGCCGAGCCAGGTCCAACCGGCGTTGGGCGTCCGCGAGCCCAACGACATGGGTGTCCGCGGCCGCCGTCGGCTTTTTCGCCTTCGACAACCCCGTCGACCCCGAGGCCGAGGAGCCCCCGGACCCACCGCTCAGGTGGACCCGCTTCCGCGACCGACAATCGTCCGAATCCGACACACAAACGAGTGAGTCGTTGTCGGACGACTCGTCCGCCCCTCCGAACAAGCTAGCCGCAGATGGCGCGCGGCTAGCCTCTGACGCCTGAGCGTCGGAGTGGCCCTGAGAAGGGCCTTTTGGTTGGCCCTGAGAAGGGCCTTTTGGTTGGCCCTGAGAAGGGCCTTTGGGTTGGCCCTGAGAAGGGCCTTTTGGGTGGCCCTGAGAAGGGCCTTTGGGTTGGCCCTGAGAAGGGCCTTTTTGTTTTAAAAACCGCCCGCAGGCGTCCCTCGTGGGTTTAAGCATTTCCAACGATTCGTAGTTCACAAGACAATAAGATAAAATAAGCTACGAGAGCACAGTGCACTTTGGCCAACCCAGTCTGCCACTCCGTTACGGTGGTCAGAACTGGGTCGTTTCCAGGGGACGCGACGTGGACGCAAGCACTGTGGGGTGGTCCCCCAACCTAACCTTTTTTTTTTTTTTTTTTTTTTTTTTTTTTTGACGCTGGGAAAAAATGCATTACGCATACCCTCCCATCGGGGGATGGGGGGGCTATGTGGGACTCCCCGGTGTGACCCGGTATACCCACTAAAACGACCCAGCGGCACTCCCGCTTCGTCCGAGTGGCGGGGGACTGGGAAACCGGCACAGCCTTTACTTCCAGTCCACCGCCGACGAATTCCTAACAAGGCGGGCCCCTCACGTCCCTCCCGTGGGGAGGGACACGGGCCCGGGAATGACCGACGAAGGTGGTGACGGGTGCAATGCGGGCGAAGGCACCCCCGCGCCTGTCGCCCGCCCGTCGCCACCGTGAGGAGGGAGAGGACCTCGCCTTCTCCGACCCCATCTTCGTCTGCGGAGCGGCGCAGCGAGAGGGTCGTCCTCCCGCGCGCGCTCCGCCTCCTCCTTTTGCGAGATTACGTCCTCGCAAAAGGAGGCGACCGCTGCCCAGGCCTCCTCGCTCCCCAGCATGGCGTTGACCACGCCAGGAAGCGAGAGATCCTGTCCGATCACAGCGATCAGACCGCGGCGCAGCTCGGACCAAGCCGGGCACACCTCGAGGGTGTGCTGCGCCGTGTCCTCCGCCGCGCCGCAGTCGTGGCACGCCGGGGTCTCCTCCCTCCCGATCCGGTGCAGGTGCGATCCGAAACAGCCATGGCCGGACAACACCTGCACCAAACGGAACGAGAGGAAACCGTGGGACCGCTCGAGCCAGCTCCGCAGGACCGGACCGAGCGCGTCCAACGTACGGCGGCCAAAGGCGGCGTTGGCGAGGTCCTCCGCCCAGTGGAGGACGATGGCGTCCTTCGCCTCCCGCCGCACGGCCTCCCGCTCTTCGGCAATCGGGCGCTCCCCGAGCGCCTTCCGGCGCGCCGTCCACTCATACACTCTGGCAAGCACCCAAGCCTCCAACTCCCAAGGAGGGGTGCCGGCCAGAGCGCACGCCGCCGAGAAGCCTACCGAGCGGTAGGCCCTCGCCACCCGCAGTGCAATAGCCCTTTGGGGCCTGCGGATGGCGGTCGCATTCTCCCTCCTGTTGAGGGAGTCCGCCCAGATTGGAGCCCCGTAAAGGGCCATGCTCCGCAAAATGCCGGCATACAGGCGCCGGCATTTCGCCTTGGGCCCCCCCAGGTTCGGGAGGAGCCACGAGAGGGCGTCGGCGGTCTTCAACAGGCGCGTCGACAGCCCGCTGAAGTGCGGGCCGAAGCGCCACCTGTCGTCCAGGACCAGGCCCAGGTACTTCATCTGGGCCCGGACCCCTATCCTGACGCCCTCTACGACAATGTGGGCGTCGGGAGGGCAGCGCTGCCGAGGCCCACGAAAGAACACGGCCTCGGTCTTGTGCAGCGCCACCCTCAATCCTAGGCGGCGGATCCTCTCTGCGACCAAGGATCCGCCAGCCGAGGCCAGACAGGCCGCGTCTGCGAAATTCCTCCCCCGGGCAGTGAGGAGAGTGTCATCCGCGTAGCAGATGACACTCGTGCCCTGGAGGAGGGCTCCCCGCAGGAGCCAGTCGAACCCGATGTTCCAAAGGAGCGGCCCAAGCACCGACCCCTGCGGAACACCGGACTCTGCGCCATACCGCCTCACCGTGGCCGTCTTGTCCACGAGGAGGACCTCTCGGTCCTCTAAGTAGCTGGCCAGGAGGTTTCGCAGGTATTGGGGCACTCCGTGATACCGGAGCGCCTCCAATATCGTCGAGTGGGGCACGGAGTTGAAGGCGTTGGCAATGTCGAACGACACCGCCAGCACTCCGCCCCCCGCCTCCACCGCCTCCTTCACCTGGCCCTTGAGTAGGGCCAGCGCATCAATCGTCGAACGCCCTCGACGGAAACCGAATTGGGCGTCCGACAGGTCCGGCCCTACCCCCCGCAAAAGGCTATCAAGCCGGGAGGCGACAATCCCCTCGAACAATTTACCGACCTCATCGAGCAGAACGATGGGCCGGTATGCCGAGGGGGAGTCCACCGGGCGTCCCTCCTTTCGGAGGAGGCATAGCTGCCCCTCCTTCCACAGTTTCGGGAACCTCCCAGCCGTTAAGCACGCGCTGAAGAGGTCCCGAAACCTGTCCTCCATTTCGGAGGCGGCGATCGCCACCACCCGTGCGGGGACGCCGTCCGGTCCGGGGGCCGTCTTCTTCGCGCGGAGGCTGAGAACCCCAGCGTAGAACTCCGCCGCCGTCACCGGGGGGACCTCCTCCTCCGGCGAAGCCGACCCTTGCGGGGGATCCATCGTTGGTGGGGTGAAGTCGGTCCTGCGCGGAAACAGGGACCGGACCACCCCATCCAGCAACGCTGGCTCGAGGGTCTCCGTCAGTGGGGGACCACAGGGGCGCAGCTGGTTCCGCGCCGCCTTGTATGGTCTCCCATAAGGATCCCTGTCGAGTTCCTCCAGCATCTCGGCCCTCGCCGAGTCTTTCGCAGCACCCATCGCGGATTTGAGGACCGTCGTCGCGTCTCGGTAAGAGGCGTATAGGCGGTCCTCTTCTGCCTGGACTCGATTTTGGGTGCTGCGCCGTCGGCTCCGCGCGTAGGCCCTCCTGGCCGCCACGCAGGCGGCCCGGAGCCCCGCCAGCTCCTCCGTCCACCAATAGACGGCACGACGGGGAGGCGGACGGCGAGACCGAGGCATGCTGGAGTTGCACACCTCTGTCAGGGACCCCCTGAGCCGGACCGCTGCGGCGTCCACGTCCAGGACCTCGACAGGGGACGACAGCCAGTCCTGGAGAAAGGCCGCCTCCTTGGCTGCCTCCCGGTCCAGGCGGGTGAGTGCCCACCGTGGGAAGGGAGATTGCCCAGCGCGAGCCATCCCCCCCCCCTGGGTGGAGATGTCGAACCGCACGTATCGGTGGTCCGACAAGGTCTCCACCATCTCCACCCGCCAGCTGACGACGCGGGCGGCTAGGGCGGGGGTGGCAAACGAGACGTCCACCACCGACCCACCCCGTTGCCGCACACACGTGTGGACCGCCCCCCTGTTGAGGAGGGACACACCGCATGAGGCCGCCCAAAACTCGACGGCGCGTCCCCGGACGTTGCAACCGGCGGCCGGGTTGCCCCAGGCCACCGACTTGGCGTTCAGGTCGCCCAACACCACGACCTGGCGTGGCGCCGCCCTCCCTACGACCGCGGTGAGGACCTCGAGGAAATCCTCAAAGTCCGAGAGAGGGCGGTTTGGGGAGAAATAGACCCCCACCAGGGCCATGTCCCCCCACGCGGCGGCCACGTATCCCGGTCCCCTCTCTAAGAGCGAGAGGGGAGGGGAGTCTGTGGAAGGCCGCGACACCAACGCCACCGAGCCGTCCCGGTCGCCCAGCCAACGGTCGGGGACCGAGTAAGGCTCGGCGACCACCGCCAAGTCCACCAACCACTCAGCCATGGTCTGCATCAGCAGATCCTGGGCTGCCCTGCAGTGGTTGGTGTTCGCCTGAAGGATGCGATGTTCGACCCTATCCATCAGTCGGACATCGCACCCCCCTCCGCAGCCGCCGCAGGAACGACGGTGCTAGCGGCAGCAGCAGGCCCGGTCGGCGCCTGCGCTTTGCCTCGCCTAGGGGGAGGATTGCAGTTCCTCCCTCTCATGACGTGGCCCGCCAGGCGGCCACTGGCAGCACACACCGCGCAGTGCGGCGTGGCGGCCTTGCAGGCAGCGGCTTTGTGGCCTTCCTTGCCGCAGCGGAGGCACATGTCCGTCCTGTCTACCGCGGACGGACACAGGGGCCGGGTGTGTCCGATGCCGAAGCACCGGAAACACCGCAGAGGCTGGTCCTCGAGTGCCCGGACTGCACCCGAGCTGAACCCGACCATGAGCCGTCCCTTGGCAAGGACGGCTTTGGCAGAGGCGACCGGGCACTCGAGGCGAATGGTGCCCATGCCGCCGCGGCCGGGCCTTATGTCCCGGCCTTGGACTGCCGCCACGCCACAGCCCCCCATCGCTGCGACCGCCGCCACCACCTCCTCCTTGGTGACGGAGTCGTCGAGGCCCATCACCTCTATGGCCGCCGACTTGACCGGTCGGGCCACCTTGGCCGAATCCGCGATGACCTCCTGCAGCTTGGCTGCAAAGAGGTCCGCATGGGCACTCCCCTCTGCCCCCGGGAACTCGAATATTCGAGCCCCGGCTTGGGTCCGCCGGCAAGCCACACTGCCGATCCCAAGTTGGGTGGGATCGGCATTTGCACGCGCCCGCACCAAAATGGACGCGTACGTCTCCCCTCGCCCCGCAGCCTCCGCGGTGAGCGTCACCACGACGGCCGCGGTTTTTGGGGGGACCAGCCGCCCCCCTCCCCTCCCCCTTCCCTTCCCCTTTCCCTTGCCGGTCGTCTGCGACCGGCTGGGAGCGGTGGTGGCGGGGACGACACGGACCGTCGCCGTCCTTTTGGCTTTGCCCTTCCCCTTACGGACCACTTCCGTCCACTCGTTGGACGGGGTGGTGGAAGGGAGAAGGGCGTCTTCCGCCTGAGACGAGGACGGCCCCGGCCCACACCGCCTCTTATCCGCCGCAAGCGGCGGTCGGAGGCGCTTCTCTGGCAAGAGCCGGTCCTCAATTCCTGCCAAGCAGGCTCTTGTGAAGGCCCTCTCCTCCATTACCACCTTGCGGATGATATCCTCAAGGTTGGAGGCGGGGCCCTCTGCCGCATGGCCCGTGTTGGTCTGTTGAGGCGGGGCCGTGGCTTCAGCCAGCTTCTGATGAAGCTGGCTGACCTCCGACTGCAGGCGATCTATCCTCGCCTGCAGTTGTTGCGTCTCGTCGGTGGTCCTGCGCTGGACCAGCTCCGCGACGATACCGCGCATGCTCGCGGCCCTGCATTTTAGGGCCTTTTGAAGGGTCCCCTTCATGTTGGAGGACTTAGAGGCGACCTCTACAATCTCCTCCTCGTCCTCCTCCGCCATTTTTTGCAGCTCGGCCAGGGAGTGGTCCGAGTACAGAACGCGGGACGCACCGTACCCGGACTTGGCCCGGGCAGCGTGCGCCCGCTTCTCCCTGGAAGCCACCCGCTCCTCCAGCTCTTGCTGGAGCTGCGCCCGCCGAGCCAGGTCCAACCGGCGTTGGGCGTCCGCGAGCCCAACGACATGGGGGTCCGCGGCCGCCGTCGGCTTTTTCGCCTTCGACAACCCCGTCGACCCCGAGGCCGAGGAGCCCCCGGACCCACCGCTCAGGTGGACCCGCTTCCGCGACCGACAATCGTCCGAATCCGACACACAAACGAGTGAGTCGTTGTCGGACGACTCGTCCGCCCCTCCGAACAAGCTAGCCGCAGATGGCGCGCGGCTAGCCTCTGACGCCTGAGCGTCGGAGTGGCCCTGAGAAGGGCCTTTTGGTTGGCCCTGAGAAGGGCCTTTTGGGTGGCCCTGAGAAGGGCCTTTGGGTTGGCCCTGAGAAGGGCCTTTTTGTTTTAAAAACCGCCCGCAGGCGTCCCTCGTGGGTTTAAGCATTCCAAACTATTCGTACTTCACAAGACAATAAGATAAAATAAGCTACGAGAGCACAGTGCACTTTGGCCAACCCAGTCTGCCACTCCGTTACGGTGGTCAGAACTGGGTCGTTTCCAGGGGACGCGACGTGGACGCAAGCACTGTGGGGTGGTCCCCCCCCCAACCTAACCTAACCTAACCTAACCTAACCTAACCTAACCTAACCAGTCTGGCTCCAACCACCGCCGCGAACGCCACGTTTTTTGTACGTCTCCGGCTTAAAAAAATCCAAAAAGTGGTTAAAAGTTGTCCGATTTTGACGAAATTTGTGTCTAAGTGTGAGAAAAAGTAAAATCTACACCCTACTGTGAAAGTTTTTAACCGTTGTGCAGTGCAGTCAACACAAATCCTGAAAAACCTCAAAATTTTGAGGTTAAACAGTGATGATAAGTCTTTAATTGCAAGCGCTGCTGAAATGAGATCGACGACCCTACTATTTTATTGAAGAAAGGGAAGGGTATCGACACCGTTCACCATATGGACTAATAAGACACATCAAAAATCCAGAGCTCCGTGAAATATAAGGAAAAATTGAAAAACACGTGGTGCTGAAAACACTGAAATCGTGGAGCCAGACGCCTGAAATTTTGTAGCCATCATCTCCTTCAAGGATATAGACGGTAACCGTTTAAAAATTTTACCTACCTACATTAATCGATTTTTAAGAAGATATAGAATTTTCAAAATTCAGATCATTATATCTCCGGATATAACCGACAACTTCAAGATTTTCAACTGCAGTCCTTGGCGCGCTCATTAGTTTAATAGAGACTTTAAGTTTTTAGATTTTTAGATTGAATATTTTTAGAATAATAACGAATTTAATTAAAAACCCACATTTTCAAAAAATTTTTAACCTTGTCTTTAATATTTTGCTTTACTGTTTATTGTTTTGTATAGCGGTATATTTTCTCTATTTTTAGACATTTTTTCCAGAATTTTTCGTTCAGTGGAACCGGAGATATCGAATTTTTACTCTTTTTTGGCTTTTATTCAAAAATTAATGTTTATTTGCTATTTTTGACACTGAGACTGGCTCCAATACGTCTATTGTGAGCCATATAAGCCCAAACACGGGCTGTATACCTTTAAATTTGAGCATTTTTACAAAATCTCGCCATCTTGGTTTTTAGGTTTAAAATTTATAAGTGTGATATCTCGGGAACCGCTGGGCCGAAAATCCTCGGATTTTCACTTTTACTTATAGTTTACTGTTGTCTTTGGAGGGGGTAGGTTTTTGGGACGTTTCAGGCCATCGAGATTTTTGGAGCTGAAACCGTTTTCAGGAGAAACTTGAAGTGACGCCGAGCTGTCCATCCAAAACCCTGACGTTCTGGGACGTCGGGTTCAAAAGATACAGGCCGTTAAACCTGACGTTTGACAGTTCGGCGGCCATCTTGTTTAATTTCGAACCGTAATAACTCTCGAACCGGAAGTCGTGGGAAGTTGCGGTTTTTTGCCTCGTACTACGGTAATTGTTGCGCTGCTTCTCCTACATTTTCAGCCGTTTTGGAGCCAAAAATTTTCAGGCTCCTGAAAACGTTTTCAGCGGATAGCGGAGTTCAGGCCAAGTTAGGAGAGCACAAACTCGAGGGGTCTGCGGCTTTCCGAAAGGGAGTTATCCGCGGTCAAAGTTTCACTTTGACAGCTCCGCGGCCATTTTGTGCAATATTCTTAATAACATAACTCCTGAACGGAAGGTCGTAGAAGGTCGGGACTTCCGCTGTACTTTTAAGCTGACCATAATCTACAGATTAGGGTACGTTTCAGCCGTTTTCCAGGGGCAAACTTTTTTCAGCCTGAAAGCCACGTCAGTAGATAGGTCTCATCGAGCCAAGTGCGAAAAGCCCAAACACAAGGGTTTTTGGACCAGTGGTTCCGGAGATATCCACTTGTAACCACTTTTTGGTCGCCATCTTGGCAAAAAACCAAGAACTTTAAGTAAGGATATCTCCGTCACCCTTCAGTGGATTTGTACCGAGTTTGGGTTCATTTGAGAGGGCTTGAGGAGAGCTATCGATTGAACATAAGAAAACCACTCTACATAGAGCTCATTTTTTGTTTTGCTCTACATCGACGGCTTTTGACCCTGGAAGCGAATTCTTTCTTCTGTGGTTACTGCTTGACCCGCTCTATTGAGCTGGGCTGACCGGTGTATTTCTATATAGAGCAGCACCCGCAAAATCACTCAGATTTTTACGATCTGTAGTGAGCTTTTATTTCTATTATAATTATTTTATTATTTAACGTTGTGTTGTGTTATACACTTTTATACTCTGACCTTCATATATTTTGACGCATACAACCAACATGATCGGTATAAGGACCCCATTAAAGAAAGCGGCTGATGGTGAGAAATCACCGGAGAAGCCGATTACGGCGCCTCTAAATGTTAGACGTAGTGTTGGAGAATGGGAGGCTAAGCCTTCCAGCGTGGACTCAACTCCACCCATAACCACCAAGACGGCACAGGCTGGCCCTGCGAGAACAGTGACGAAGCCTCCACTATCGGTGGAGAATAAAACACTGCGAACAAAACTTATTGAAGTCCATTCACCGCCGAAAGCACAGTACGCGGATCGGTCGGCAGAAGCTAGGGCCTGCCTCAACAGGGCAAAACTTCTGCTCAACAGTTCACGTAACACAAAAACTGAACTAAAAAACGGCATCATTGAGGCGCTGGATCGGCTTTTCCAATTAGTGAAGGAGGCCGAGAGACTGATCAAAGCTAAAGGCTCAGGATCGGGGAACGAACCTGCACGGCCCGAAATCGTCGCCGTCACCGACACTACCTTCTCGCTTTCTGCCGAACAGAACCAATTAGAAACACAGCTGAAAAATCACTCTATCCTGCTAGAGAAAAACACCAGAAAGATGGAAGAGTTGAAAGCGGCAATTGAGGAACATAAAGAAATGCTCGAGTCCGGTTCTGCCAAAACGTATGCGAGTGTAGCTGCGATCCACAGCGGAAAGGCGAACCCAGTGCGGAGTACGCTGCATTCGATTGTGGTTACCTCAAAAGACGATACGGAAACGGGAGACGAGGTCCTCAGTAAAGTTCGGCAGGCGGTGGACGCAAAAGAGGGTTGGGTAAAGGTAGAAAGGGTAAGAAAGGCGAAAGATCGGAAAATTATTATGGGATTTCAGACCACGGAGGAGCGGGACAAAATTAAAGCTAAGTTGGCAAAGGATAGACGGGACCTCAATGTCGAGGAGGTGAAAAACAAGGACCCTCTGCTGATCCTCAGGAGCGTCCTCTCGGTAAATTCAGATGAGGACATACTAAAGGCACTGAGAAACCAGAACAGGGACGTTTTTCAAAACCTCGACAAAGAGGAGGACAGACTGTTGGTCAAATTCCGAAGAAGGACAAGAAACCCACACACGAACCACATTGTGGTCAGCGTCTCACCCACCATCTGGAGACGGGCAACAGAGGTCGGATGCCTGCACGTGGACCTCCAGCGCGTAAGAGTTGAAGACCAAACCCCATTAGTCCAGTGTACGCGCTGTTTGGGCTACGGGCATGGCAAACGATTTTGCAAGGAACCAGCCGACTTGTGCAGTCACTGCGGCGGCCCGCACATGAGGTCGGAATGCGCCGATTGGCTTGCGGGTGTTCCGCCAAAATGTCAAAACTGCACAAGAGCCAAGCTCGGAGACGCTGACCACAACGCTTTTTACCCCGATTGCCCGACACGCCTAAAGTGGGATGCAATCGCACGATCAACAGTTGCGTACTGCTAAGGGCACCCACGGCAACCCAAACTCGTGCAAGATAGTACAGGCAAACCTCCAGCGAAAAAGACTCGCGACTAACGAGCTTCTGATGGAGGCCGTAAAGCGCGGAGTTGCTGTTGCTCTCCTCCAGGAACCATACGTGGGCGGGGCAAAGGTTATGAGGAACCACAGAGGCGTTCGGATCTTCCAGAGCACTGACACCGGAGATGGGAATGTTAAGGCCGCAATAGCGGTCTTCGATCAAAACCTGGTGGTTACACAATACCCGAAACTCACCACGAACAACATCACCGTGGTGGGAATCCGAACCAGTGCCTGGAAGATCACACTGGTCTCCTTTTACTTTGAGCCGGACCAGCCAATCGGACCATACTTGGAGCACCTCAAACGTGTTGAGGAGGAAGTAGGTTCCAAAAGGTGGATTGTTGGAGGAGATGCCAACGCAAAAAGTACCTGGTGGGGAAGCCTGTCTATCGATCGCAGGGGTGAGGAAGTGTCCGGAGTTCTCGACGAGCTGGGTCTTAACATACTCAACAGAGGGGAAATTCCGACCTTCGACACGATCAGAGGGGGCATACGCTACTGCAGCCACGTCGACATCACTGCATGCTCGACGGATATTCTGGACCTGGTAGACGACTGGAGGGTAGACGAGGGCCTCACGAGCTCGGATCATAACGGCATTGTCTTCAAAATAAAATTAAAAAGATCTAAAGGCATCATAATTCAAAGAACCACTAGGATTTTTAATACTAAAAAAGCAAATTGGTCCGAGTTTCGTGCGAAACTCGGCCAATTAATGCAAGAACATAAAATTAATAAAATAGAAATCGAAAAATTAGAAACAGTCGACCAGTTAAATACATTAACAAACACTTATACTAATGTAATAAGAGATGCATGCACTTCATCAATGCCCTTGAAGAAGAGCAAAGAAGTGCTTACTTTGCCGTGGTGGTCCGAGAAACTCGAGGGGATGAAGAAAGAGGTTGCCACCAGGAAACGAAGAGTTAGGTGTGCTGCACCGGCCCGAAGATCGAAGGTCGTCGATGAGTACCTGAAACTGAAAGTTGAGTATGAGACTGAGGCAGCTAAGGACGAAATCGAGAGTTGGAAGAACTTCTGCACAAAACAGGATAGAGAAGGGGTTTGGGAAGGGATCTATCGTGTAATAGGAAGGACCAAGGGAAGGGGAGAGGACCAGCCATTGGTAAAGGACGGAGAGGTGCTAGACACAAAACGTTCAGTCGAGCTACTGGCCGATACGTTTTATCCAGACGACCATCCGGGCACTGATAGCATCTGCCATCGCCTTATTAGAGAAAAGGCTGAGGTCGTGAATGCTGGAGGGCAAGATAATTCATGCGATCCACCATTCACGATGGCTGAGCTGATGGCAGCGTGCGGTTCCTTCAACGCCAAAAAAGCGCCAGGAGCAGACGGCTTCACAGCCGATATTTGTTGCCAAGCCATTAGAGGCGCTCCTGAGGTAGCCTTGGCACTCCTTAATGGCTGCCTGAGATACCACCTCTTCCCTGAGATCTGGAAGGAGGCGACCGTCGTCGTATTAAGGAAACCGGGGAAAACAGACTACAGCACACCCAAGGCGTACAGACCAATCGGTCTATTACCAATATTAGGTAAAATATACGAGAAGATGTTGGTGGCCCGCCTCAAGTTTCATCTGATTCCGAGGATGAGTACTCACCAGTATGGCTTCATGCCCCAGAGGAGCACCGAGGACTCCCTCTATGCACTAATGAAACATATACGCGGCAAGCTGGAACTAAAGAAAATAGTAGTCCTAGTATCATTGGACATAGAGGGAGCTTTCGACAGCGCCTGGTGGCCGGCCATAAGAGTCCGTCTGGCTGAGGAAAAGTGTCCTATAGGCTTGAGGAGGGTCATCGACAGCTATCTCGAAAACCGAAGGGTCAGGGTCAGGTACGCAGGTGAAGAGTGCTGCAAGGCCACTAACAAGGGCTGTGTCCAGGGTTCCATAGGGGGACCAATTTTCTGGAACCTTTTACTGGACCCACTTTTAAAGAGCCTGGAAGCTAGGGAGGACTATTGCCAGGCTTTTGCTGACGACGTGGTGCTGATTTTCGATGGTGATACTTCGTTGGAGATTGAGGAACGTGCCAATGCCGCTCTCGGGCATGTTCGGGCGTGGGGGGTCCAAAACAAACTAAAATTTGCCCCACAAAAAACAAATGCGATGGTCATTACGCGCAAACTCAAATACGACACCCCACGCCTGAGCATGGGCGGGATCGACATTGCCATGTCCAATGAGATCAAAATCTTAGGTGTCATCATCGACAAACAGCTGACCTTTAACGCGCACGTCGCAAACGTGTGCAGAAAGGCAATAGGAATCCACAAGCAGCTAACCAGAGCTGCAAAGACCAGCTGGGGGCTTCACCCCGAAGTCATTAGAGTAATATATGTGGCCACCGTGGAACCAGTCATCCTGTACGCCGCCAGCGTTTGGGCTCCGGCTGTGGATAAGCTGGGCGTCAGGAAGCAGTTGGGAGCAGTCCAGCGCGGTATTGCACAAAAGCTGTGCAAGGCTTACAGGACAGTCTCCTTAAACTCCGCGCTAGTCCTGGCTGGGATACTACCTCTCGACCTACGCGTCCGTGAAGCGGCATCGTTATACGAGGCCAGGAGAGGGGTGCCTCAGCCAGCACTTGGCGATAGGAGGGTCGAGCAGATCGCCTCGGCAATGGAGGCTCCACACCCTGCGGAGCGCGCTGAGCTGGAACTCGTAAGTCTGGTAAACCAAGAGCAACTAACTAATGCCAAGAGCGAACTTGAAGTTCGTATCTTTACGGACGGGAGCAAGATTGGGGGCAAGGTTGGAGCGGCATTGTCCATGTGGAACGGTGACGCCGAAACTAAAGCTCTTAAGCTTGCTCTCCCTCACTACTCCACCGTTTACCAGGCTGAGCTTCTGGCAATATGCGTCGCAACCAGGGAAATCCTGAAGCACAGTGCGCAATCGTTTGGAATTTTCAGTGACTCCATGGCGGCTCTCCAAACCATCCAGAACTACAACCGGCACCACCCCCTAGCAGTGGAGGCAAGGGCAAACCTTGCATCTCTGTCTATCCAAAACAAGGCTGTTACCTTGTTTTGGATCAAAGCTCATGCGGGGTTGGATGGGAACGAGAGGGCCGATGAATTGGCCAAGGGAGCCGCTGTAGGTTCCAAGCGGAAACCCGACTACGACTTGGTTCCGGTTTCATACGTCAAGCGATGCATTCGTACGGCAACGCTTGACGAGTGGAACATTAGATACCGTTCCGGAGAAACTGCGTCTGTTACTAGACTGTTTTTCCCGGACGCTGTGGCGGCCTACAGGATAATCAGGAAGTGCAAAGTGGACAGTGTCACTACTCAAATAATGACGGGGCACGGTGGGTTCTCGGAATACTTGAATCGCTTCAAGTGCAAGGGGAACCCATCGTGCATCTGCGACCCTGAGATTGCTGAAACGGTGCCACATATATTATTCGAGTGTCCCGTCTTTGACAGACAAAGGCTTGAGGCCGAGCACGAACTCGACACCAAACTGAGTGCTGGTAATATGTGGCAAATAATGGCGGGAAAAAAGAGAGAGTTGTTTTTAAAGTACTGCGTGAAAATATGTGAAAGGGTAATAAAGAGAAATAAAAGTGCATAAGCAAAAATGTTTACATAATATTATATAGAATATTAATGTCAAGCATTAAAACACGGAAGATATTATACATAAGTTTTTAAACATAAAAATTGTTAAAAATATAAGTTGCCCATAAAACTAGCAATCGTAAGAAACGTCTGTAAATAAGAATAATTATATTATAAGCTGTAAGAACGGTTAAGCCACAATGTATTAGTATTAAGAAATAGAAATAAGATGAAGCCCGAATATGTTATTAGAAATAAAAATAGTTATATAAGATAGAAATTAAACAAATGTACTAGTATTAAGAAATAGAAATAAGAAAAAGTCCCAAAATGTTTAGAAATAATTTAAGATCTTAAAATTGTAAACACATGTCGTAGCATTAAGAAACACGCATGTTAGAATAAGAAGTACTGTACAAGATGAATAAGAAAATGTTTCCGAGTGTTTATTTACCCAAAATAAAAAATAATAAGAAATATAGAAAAGAGTAGCCAACTAGTAGAAGGGCGTCCTACCCTTACAGACAGAAAGATGAAAGAATGCAAGAAAGATAAAGTATGCAGAATGCAAGTACGAGAGGAACAAAAGCGAGAACTGGAATGAATGTTTAGACTAGCACAGGCTCCGATTATGTTGGAGGTAGCAGAAAAAAAAAAAAAAAAAAAAAAAAAAAAAAAAAAAAAAAAAAAAAAAAACCTAACCTAACCTAACCTAACCTAACCTAACCTAACCTAACCTAACCTAACCTAACCTAACCTAACCTAACCTAACCTTTTTTTTTTTTTTTTTTTTTTTTGACGCTGGGAAAAAATGCATTACGCATACCCTCCCATCGGGGGATGGGGGGGCTATGTGGGACTCCCCGGTGTGACCCGGTATACCCACTAAAACGACCCAGCGGCACTCCCGCTTCGTCCGAGTGGCGGGGGACTGGGAAACCGGCACAGCCTTTACTTCCAGTCCACCGCCGACGAATTCCCGACAAGGCGGGCCCCTCATGTCCCCCCCGTGGGGAGGGACACGGGCCCGGGAATGACCGACGAAGGTGGTGACGGGTGCAATGCGGGCGAAGGCACCCCCGCGCCTGTCGCCCGCCCGTCGCCACCGTGAGGAGGGAGAGGACCTCGCCTTCTCCGACCCCTTCTTCGTCTGCGGAGCGGCGCAGCGAGAGGGTCGTCCTCCCGCGCGCGCTCCGCCTCTCGGACCTCAAAGTCCGGGAGAGGGCGGTTTGGGGAGAAATAGACCCCCACCAGGGCCATGTCCCCCCACGCGGCGGCCACGTATCCCGGTCCCCTCTCTAAGCGCGAGAGGGGAGGGGAGTCTGTGGAAGGCCGCGACACCAACGCCACCAAGCCGTCCCGGTCGCCCAGCCAACGGCCAGGGACCGAGTAAGGCTCGGCGACCACCGCCAAGTCCATTAGTCGGACATCGCTCCCCCCTCCGCAGCCGCCGCAGGAACGACGGTGCTAGCGGCTACAGCAGGCCCGATCGGCGCCTGCGCTTTGCCTCGCTTAGGGGGAGGATTGCAGTTCCTCCCCCTCATAACGTGGCCCGCCAGGCGGCCACTAGCAGCACACACCGCGCAGTGCGGCGTGGCGGCCTTGCAGGCAGCGGCTTTGTGGCCTTCCTTGCCGCAGCGGAGGCACATGTCCGTCCTGTCTACCGCGGACGGACACAGGGGCCGGGTGTGTCCGATGCCGAAGCACCGGAAACACCGCAGAGGCTGGTCCTCGAGTGCCCGGACTGCACCCGAGCTGAACCCGACTATGAGCCGTCCCTTGGCAAGGACGGCTTTGGCAGAGGCGACCGGGCACTCGAGGCGAATGGTGCCCATGCCGCCGCGGCCGGGCCTTATGTCCCGGCCTTGGACCGCCGCGACGCCACAGCCCCCCATCACTGCGACCGCCGCCACCACCTCCTCCTTGGTGACGGAGTCGTCGAGGCCCATCACCTCTATGACCGCCGACTTGACCGGTCGGGCCACCTTGGCCGAATCCGCGATGACCTCCTGCAGCTTGGCTGCGAAGAGGTCCGCATGGGCACTCCCCTCTGTCCCCGGGAACTCGAATATTCGAGCCCCGGCTTGGGTCCGCCGGCAAGCCACACTGCCGATCCCAAGTTGGGTGGGATCGGCATTTGCACGCGCCCGCACCAAAATGGACGCGTACGTCTCCCCTCGCCCCGCAGCCTCCGCGGTGAGCGTCACCACGACGGCCGCGGTTTTTGGGGGGACCAGTTGTCCCTTTCCCCTCCCTTTCCCCTTCCCCTTTCCCTTGCCGGTCGTCTGCGACCGGCTGGGAGCGGTGGTGGCGGGGACGACAGGGACCGTCGCCGTCCTTTTGGCTTTGCCCTTCCCCTTACGGACCACTTCCGTCCACTCGTTGGACGGGGTGGTGGAAGGGAGAAGGGCGTCTTCCGCCTGGAATGAGGACGGCCCCGGCCCGCACCGCCTCTTATCCGCCGCAAGCGGCGGTCGGAGGCGCTTCTCTGGCAAGAGCCGGTCCTCTATTCCTGCCAAGCAGGCTCTTGTGAAGGCCCTCTCCTCCATTACCACCTTGCGGATGATATCCTCAAGGTTGGAGGCGGGGCCCTCTGCCGCATGGCCCGTGTTGGCCTGTTGAGGCGGGGCCGTGGCTTCAGCCAGCTTCTGATGAAGCTGGCTGACCTCCGACTGCAGGCGATCTATCCTCGCCTGCAGTTGTTGCGTCTCGTCGGTGGTCTTACGCTGGACCAGCTCCGCGACGATACCGCGCATGCTCGCGGCCCTGCATTTGAGGGCCTTTTGCAAGGTCCCCTTCATGTTGGAGGACTTAGAGGCGACCTCCACAATCTCCTCCTCGTCCTCCTCCGCCATTTTCTCCAGCTCGGCCAGGGAGTGGTCCGAGTAAAGAACGCGGGACGCACCGTACCCGGACTTGGCCCGGGCAGCGTGCGCCCGTTTCTCCCCGGCAACCACCCGCTCCTCCAGCTCTTGCTGGAGCTGTGCCCGCCGAGCCAGGTCCAACCGGCGTTGGGCGTCCGCGAGCCCAACGACATGGGTGTCCGCGGCCACCGTCGGCTGTTTCGCCTTCGACAACCCCGTCGACCCCGAGGCCGAGGAGCCCCCGGACCCACCGCTCATGTGGACCCGCTTCCGCGACCGACAATCGTCCGCATCCGACACACAAATAAGTGAGTCGTTGTCGGACGACTCGTCCGCCCCTCCGAACAAGCTAGCCGCAGATGGCGCGCGGCTAGCCTCTGACGCCTGAGCGTCGGAGTGGCCCTGAGAAGGGCCTTTTGGTTGGCCCTGAGAAGGGCCTTTGGGTTGGCCCTGAGAAGGGCCTTTCGGGTGGCCCTGAGAAGGGCCTTTGGGTTGGCCCTGAGAAGGGCCTTTTTGTTTTAAAAACCGCCCGCAGGCGTCCCTCGTGGGTTTAGACATTCCGACAAATTCGTAGACACAAGACAATAAAATAAAATAGCTACGAAAGCACAGTGCACTTTGGCCAACCCAGTCTGCCACTCCGTTACGGTGGTCAGAACTGGGTCGTTTCCAGGGGACGCGACGTGGACGCAAGCACTGTGGGGTGGTCCCCCAACCTAACCTAACCTAACCTAACCTAACCTTTTTTTTTTTTTTTTTTTTTTTTTTTGACGCTGGGAAAAAATGCATTACGCATACCCTCCCATCGGGGGATGGGGGGGCTATGTGGGACTCCCCGGTGTGACCCGGTATACCCACTAAAACGACCCAGCGGCACTCCCGCTTCGTCCGAGTGGCGGGGGACTGGGAAACCGGCACAGCCTTTACTTCCAGTCCACCGCCGACGAATTCCTCACAAGGCGGGCCCCTCACGTCCCCCCCGTGGGGAGGGACACGGGCCCGGGAATGACCGACGAAGGTGGTGACGGGTGCAATGCGGGCGAAGGCACCCCCGCGCCTGTCGCCCGCCCGTCGCCACCGTGAGGAGGGAGAGGACCTCGCCTTCTCCGACCCCTTCTTCGTCTGCGGAGCGGCGCAACGAGAGGGTCGTCCTCCCGCGCGCGCTCCGCCTCTCGGACCTCAAAGTCCGGGAGAGGGCGGTTTGGGGAGAAATAGACCCCCACCAGGGCCATGTCCCCCCACGCGGCGGCCACGTATCCCGGTCCCCTCTCTAAGAGCGAGAGGGGAGGGGAGTCTGTGGAAGGCCGCGAAACCAACGCCACCAAGCCGTCCCGGTCGCCCAGCCAACGGCCAGGGACCGAGTAAGGCTCGGCGACCACCGCCAAGTCCATCAGTCGGACATCGCTCCCCCCTCCGCAGCCGCCGCAGGAACGACGGTGCTAGCGGCTACAGCAGGCCCGATCGGCGCCTGCGCTTTGCCTCGCTTAGGGGGAGGATTGCAGTTCCTCCCCCTCATAACGTGGCCCGCCAGGCGGCCACTAGCAGCACACACCGCGCAGTGCGGCGTGGCGGCCTTGCAGGCAGCGGCTTTGTGGCCTTCCTTGCCGCAGCGGAGGCACATGTCCGTCCTGTCTACCGCGGACGGACACAAGGGCCGGGTGTGTCCGATGCCGAAGCACCGGAAACACCGCAGAGGCTGGTCCTCGAGTGCCCGGACTGCACCCGAGCTGAACCCGACTATGAGCCGTCCCTTGGCAAGGACGGCTTTGGCAGAGGCGACCGGGCACTCGAGGCGAATGGTGCCCATGCCGCCGCGGCCGGGCCTTATGTCCCGGCCTTGGACCGCCGCGACGCCACAGCCCCCCATCACTGCGACCGCCGCCACCACCTCTTCCTTGGTGACGGAGTCGTCGAGGCCCATCACCTCTATGGCTGCCGACTTTACCGGTCGGGCCACCTTGGCCGAATCCGCGATGACCTCTTGCAGCTTTGCTGCAAAGAGGTCCGCATGGGCACTCCCCTCTTGGCCCGGGAACTCGAATATTCGAGCCCCGGCTTGGGTCCGCCGGCAAGTCACACTGCCGATCCCAAGCTGTGCAGGATCGGCATTTGCACGCGCCCGCACCAAAATTGACGCGTACGTCTCTCCTCGCCCCGCAGCCTCCGCGGTGAGCGTCACCACGACGGCCGCGGTTTTTGGGGGGACCAGCCGTCCCCCTCCCTTCCCCCTTCCCTTCCCGTTTTCCTTGCCGGTCGTCTGCAACCGGCTGGGAGCAGTGGTGGCGGGGACGACAGGGACCGTCGCCGTCTTTTTCGCTTTGCCCTTCCCCTTACGGACCACTTCCGTCCACTCGTTGGACGGGGTGGTGGAAGGGAGAAGGGCGTCTTCCGCCTGAGATGAGGACGGCCCCGGCCCACACTGCCTCTTATCAGCCGCAAGCGGCGGTCGGAGGCGCTTCTCTGGCAAGAGCCGGTCCTCTATTCCTGCCAAGCAGGCTCTTGTGAAGGCCCTCTCCTCCATTACTACCTTGCGGATGATATCCTCAAGGTTGGAGGCGGGGCCCTCTGCCGCATGGCCCGTGTTGGCCTGTTGAGGCCGGGCCGTGGCTTCAGCCAGCTTCTGATGAAGCTGGCTGACCTCCGACTGCAGGCGATCTATCCTCGCCTGCAGTTGTTGCGTCTCGTCGGTGGTCTTACGCTGGACCAGCTCCGCGACGATACCGCGCATGCTCGCGGCCCTGCATTTGAGGGCCTTTTGCAGAGTCCCCTTCATGTTGGAGGACTTAGAGGCGACCTCCACAATCTCCTCCTCGTCCTCCTCCGCCATTTTCTCCAGCTCGGCCAGGGAGTGGTCCGAGTACAGAACGCGGGACGCACCGTACCCGGACTTGGCCCGGGCAGCGTGCGCTCGTTTCTCCCCGGCAACCACCCGCTCCTCCAGCTCTTGCTGGAGCTGTGCCCGCCGAGCCAGGTCCAACCGGCGTTGGGCGTCCGCGAGCCCAACGACATGGGTGTCCGCGGCCACCGTCGGCTGTTTCGCCTTCGACAACCCCGTCGACCCCGAGGCCGAGGAGCCCCCGGACCCACCGCTCATGTGGACCCGCTTCCGCGACCGACAATCGTCCGCATCCGACACACAAATAAGTGAGTCGTTGTCGGACGACTCGTCCGCCCCTCCGAACAAGCTAGCCGCAGATGGCGCGCGGCTAGCCTCTGACGCCTGAGCGTCGGAGTGGCCCTGAGAAGGGCCTTTTGGTTGGCCCTGAGAAGGGCCTTTGGGTTGGCCCTGAGAAGGGCCTTTCGGGTGGCCCTGAGAAGGGCCTTTGGGTTGGCCCTGAGAAGGGCCTTTTTGTTTTAAAAACCGCCCGCAGGCGTCCCTCGTGGCTTTAGGCATTAAAAACGATTCGTACTTCACAAGACAAGGATAAAATAAGCTACGAGAGCACAGTGCACTTTGGCCAACCCAGTCTGCCACTCCGTTACGGTGGTCAGAACTGGGTCGTTTCCAGGGGACGCGACGTGGACGCAAGCACTGTGGGGTGGTCCCCCAACCTAACCTAACCTAACCTAACCTAACCTAACCTAACCTAACCTAACCTAACCTAACCTTTTTTTTTTTTTTTTTTTTTTTTTTTTTTTTTTTTTTTTTTTTTTTGACGCTGGGAAAAAATGCATTACGCATACCCTCCCATCGGGGGATGGGGGGGCTATGTGGGACTCCCCGGTGTGACCCGGTATACCCACTAAAACGACCCAGCGGCACTCCCGCTTCGTCCGAGTGGCGGGGGACTGGGAAACCGGCACAGCCTTTACTTCCAGTCCACCGCCGACGAATTCCTAACAAGGCGGGCCCCTCACGTCCCTCCCGTGGGGAGGGACACGGGCCCGGGAATGACCGACGAAGGTGGTGACGGGTGCAATGCGGGCGAAGGCACCCCCGCGCCTGTCGCCCGCCCGTCGCCACCGTGAGGAGGGAGAGGACCTCGCCTTCTCCGACCCCATCTTCGTCTGCGGAGCGGCGCAGCGAGAGGGTCGTCCTCCCGCGCGCGCTCCGCCTCCTCCTTTTGCGAGATTACGTCCTCGCAAAAGGAGGCGACCGCTGCCCAGGCCTCCTCGCTCCCCAGCATGGCGTTGACCACGCCAGGAAGCGAGAGATCCTGTCCGATCACAGCGATCAGACCGCGGCGCAGCTCGGACCAAGCCGGGCACACCTCGAGGGTGTGCTGCGCCGTGTCCTCCGCCGCGCCGCAGTCGTGGCACGCCGGGGTCTCCTCCCTCCCGATCCGGTGCAGGTGCGATCCGAAACAGCCATGGCCGGACAACACCTGCACCAAACGGAACGAGAGGAAACCGTGGGACCGCTCGAGCCAGCTCCGCAGGACCGGACCGAGCGCGTCCAACGTACGGCGGCCAAAGGCGGCGTTGGCGAGGTCCTCCGCCCAGTGGAGGACGATGGCGTCCTTCGCCTCCCGCCGCACGGCCTCCCGCTCTTCGGCAATCGGGCGCTCCCCGAGCGCCTTCCGGCGCGCCGTCCACTCATACACTCTGGCAAGCACCCAAGCCTCCAACTCCCAAGGAGGGGTGCCGGCCAGAGCGCACGCCGCCGAGAAGCCTACCGAGCGGTAGGCCCTCGCCACCCGCAGTGCAATAGCCCTTTGGGGCCTGCGGATGGCGGTCGCATTCTCCCTCCTGTTGAGGGAGTCCGCCCAGATTGGAGCCCCGTAAAGGGCCATGCTCCGCAAAATGCCGGCATACAGGCGCCGGCATTTCGCCTTGGGCCCCCCCAGGTTCGGGAGGAGCCACGAGAGGGCGTCGGCGGTCTTCAACAGGCGCGTCGACAGCCCGCTGAAGTGCGGGCCGAAGCGCCACCTGTCGTCCAGGACCAGGCCCAGGTACTTCATCTGGGCCCGGACCCCTATCCTGACGCCCTCTACGACAATGTGGGCGTCGGGAGGGCAGCGCTGCCGAGGCCCACGAAAGAACACGGCCTCGGTCTTGTGCAGCGCCACCCTCAATCCTAGGCGGCGGATCCTCTCTGCGACCAAGGATCCGCCAGCCGAGGCCAGACAGGCCGCGTCTGCGAAATTCCTCCCCCGGGCAGTGAGGAGAGTGTCATCCGCGTAGCAGATGACACTCGTGCCCTGGAGGAGGGCTCCCCGCAGGAGCCAGTCGAACCCGATGTTCCAAAGGAGCGGCCCAAGCACCGACCCCTGCGGAACACCGGACTCTGCGCCATACCGCCTCACCGTGGCCGTCTTGTCCACGAGGAGGACCTCTCGGTCCTCTAAGTAGCTGGCCAGGAGGTTTCGCAGGTATTGGGGCACTCCGTGATACCGGAGCGCCTCCAATATCGTCGAGTGGGGCACGGAGTTGAAGGCGTTGGCAATGTCGAACGACACCGCCAGCACTCCGCCCCCCGCCTCCACCGCCTCCTTCACCTGGCCCTTGAGTAGGGCCAGCGCATCAATCGTCGAACGCCCTCGACGGAAACCGAATTGGGCGTCCGACAGGTCCGGCCCTACCCCCCGCAAAAGGCTATCAAGCCGGGAGGCGACAATCCCCTCGAACAATTTACCGACCTCATCGAGCAGAACGATGGGCCGGTATGCCGAGGGGGAGTCCACCGGGCGTCCCTCCTTTCGGAGGAGGCATAGCTGCCCCTCCTTCCACAGTTTCGGGAACCTCCCAGCCGTTAAGCACGCGCTGAAGAGGTCCCGAAACCTGTCCTCCATTTCGGAGGCGGCGATCGCCACCACCCGTGCGGGGACGCCGTCCGGTCCGGGGGCCGTCTTCTTCGCGCGGAGGCTGAGAACCCCAGCGTAGAACTCCGCCGCCGTCACCGGGGGGACCTCCTCCTCCGGCGAAGCCGACCCTTGCGGGGGATCCATCGTTGGTGGGGTGAAGTCGGTCCTGCGCGGAAACAGGGACCGGACCACCCCATCCAGCAACGCTGGCTCGAGGGTCTCCGTCAGTGGGGGACCACAGGGGCGCAGCTGGTTCCGCGCCGCCTTGTATGGTCTCCCATAAGGATCCCTGTCGAGTTCCTCCAGCATCTCGGCCCTCGCCGAGTCTTTCGCAGCACCCATCGCGGATTTGAGGACCGTCGTCGCCTCTCGGTAAGAGGCGTATAGGCGGTCCTCTTCCGCCTGGACTCGATTTTGGGTGCTGCGCCGTCGGCTCCGCGCGTAGGCCCTTCTGGCCGCCACGCAGGCGGCCCGGAGCCCCGCCAGCTCCTCCGTCCACCAATAGACGGCACGACGGGGAGGCGGACGGCGAGACCGAGGCATGCTGGAGTTGCACACCTCTGTCAGGGACCCCCTGAGCCGGACCGCTGCGGCGTCCACGTCCAGGACCTCGACAGGGGGCGACAGCCAGTCCTGGAGAAAGGCCGCCTCCTTGGCTGCCTCCCGGTCCAGGCGGGTGAGTGCCCACCGTGGAAAGGGAGATTGCCCAGCGCGAGCCATCCCCCCCCCCTGGGTGGAGATGTCGAACCGCACGTATCGGTGGTCCGACAAGGTCTCCACCATCTCCACCCGCCAGCTGACGACGCGGGCGGCTAGGGCGGGGGTGGCAAACGAGACGTCCACCACCGACCCACCCCGTTGCCGCACACACGTGTGGACCGCCCCCCTGTTGAGGAGGGACACACCGCATGAGGCCGCCCAAAACTCGACGGCGCGTCCCCGGACGTTGCAACCGGCGGCCGGGTTGCCCCAGGCCACCGACTTGGCGTTCAGGTCGCCCAACACCACGACCTGGCGTGGCGCCGCCCTCCCTACGACTGCGGTGAGGACCTCGAGGAAGTCCTCAAAGTCCGAGAGAGGGCGGTTTGGGGAGAAATAGACCCCCACCAGGGCCATGTCCCCCCACGCGGCGGCCACGTATCCCGGTCCCCTCTCTAAGAGCGAGAGGGGAGGGGAGTCTGTGGAAGGCCGCGACACCAACGCCACCGAGCCGTCCCGGTCGCCCAGCCAACGGTCGGGGACCGAGTAAGGCTCGGCGACCACCGCCAAGTCCACCAACCACTCAGCCATGGTCTGCATCAGCAGATCCTGGGCCGCCCTGCAGTGGTTGGTGTTCGCCTGAAGGATGCGATGTTCGACCCTATCCATCAGTCGGACATTGCACCCTCCTCCGCAGCCGCCGCAGGAACGACGGTGCTAGCGGCAGCAGCAGGCCCGGTCGGCGCCTGCGCTTTGCCTCGCCTAGGGGGAGGATTGCAGTTCCTCCCTCTCATAACGTGGCCCGCCAGGCGGCCACTAGCAGCACACACCGCGCAGTGCGGCGTGGCGGCCTTGCAGGCAGCGGCTTTGTGGCCTTCCTTGCCGCAGCGGAGGCACATGTCCGTCCTGTCTACCGCGGACGGACACAGGGGCCGGGTGTGTCCGATGCCGAAGCACCGGAAACACCGCAGAGGCTGGTCCTCGAGTGCCCGGACTGCACCCGAGCTGAACCCGACTTTGAGCCGTCCCTTGGCAAGGACGGCTTTGGCAGAGGCGACCGGGCACTCGAGGCGAATGGTGCCCATGCCGCCGCGGCCGGGCC
The DNA here is from genome assembly GCA_963576755.1 of Noctua janthina. Taxonomy (NCBI): domain Eukaryota; kingdom Metazoa; phylum Arthropoda; class Insecta; order Lepidoptera; family Noctuidae; genus Noctua; species Noctua janthina. The sequence goes on from OY755070.1 coordinate 50,053, forward strand.
TTATGTCCCGGCCTTGGACCGCCGCGACGCCACAGCCCCCCATCGCTGCGACCGCCGCCACCACCTCCTCCTTGGTGACGGAGTCGTCGAGGCCCATCACCTCTATGGCCGCCGACTTGACCGGTCGGGCCACCTTGGCCGAATCCGCGATGACCTCCTGCAGCTTGGCTGCGAAGAGGTCCGCATGGGCACTCCCCTCTGCCCCCGGGAACTCGAATATTCGAGCCCCGGCTTGGGTCCGCCGGCAAGCCACACTGCCGATCCCAAGTTGGGTGGGATCGGCATTTGCACGCGCCCGCACCAAAATGGACGCGTACGTCTCCCCTCGCCCCGCAGCCTCCGCGGTGAGCGTCACCACGACGGCCGCGGTTTTTGGGGGGACCAGCCGTCCCCCTCCCCTCCCCCTTCCCTTCCCCTTTCCCTTGCCGGTCGTCTGCGACCGGCTGGGAGCGGTGGTGGCGGGGACGACAGGAACCGTCGCCGTCTTTTTGGCTTTCCCCTTTCCCTTACGGACCACTTCCGTCCACTCGTTGGACGGGGTGGTGGAAGGGAGAAGGGCGTCTTCCGCCTGAGACGAGGACGGCCCCGGCCCACACCGCCTCTTATCCGCCGCAAGCGGCGGTCGGAGGCGCTTCTCTGGCAAGAGCCGGTCCTCAATTCCTGCCAAGCAGGCTCTTGTGAAGGCCCTCTCCTCCATTACCACCTTGCGGATGATATCCTCAAGGTTGGAGGCGGGGCCCTCTGCCGCATGGCCCGTGTTGGCCTGTTGAGGCGGGGCCGTGGCTTCAGCCAGCTTCTGATGAAGCTGGCTGACCTCCGACTGCAGGCGATCTATCCTCGCCTGCAGTTGTTGCGTCTCGTCGGTAGTCCTGCGCTGGACTAGCTCCGCGACGATTCCGCGCATGCTCGCGGCCCTGCATTTGAGGGCCTTTTGAAGGGTCCCCTTCATGTTGGAGGACTTAGAGGCGACCTCCACAATCTCCTCCTCGTCCTCCTCCGCCATTTTCTCCAGCTCGGCCAGGGAGTGGTCCGAGTAAAGAACGCGGGACGCACCGTACCCGGACTTGGCCCGGGCAGCGTGCGCCCGCTTCTCCCTGGAAGCCACCCGCTCCTCCAGCTCTTGCTGGAGCTGCGCCCGCCGAGCCAGGTCCAACCGGCGTTGGGCGTCCGCGAGCCCAACGACATGGGTGTCCGCGGCCGCCGTCGGCTTTTTCGCCTTCGACAACCCCGTCGACCCCGAGGCCGAGGAGCCCCCGGACCCACCGCTCAGGTGGACCCGCTTCCGCGACCGACAATCGTCCGAATCCGACACACAAACGAGTGAGTCGTTGTCGGACGACTCGTCCGCCCCTCCGAACAAGCTAGCCGCAGATGGCGCGCGGCTAGCCTCTGACGCCTGAGCGTCGGAGTGGCCCTGAGAAGGGCCTTTTGGTTGGCCCTGAGAAGGGCCTTTTGGTTGGCCCTGAGAAGGGCCTTTGGGTTGGCCCTGAGAAGGGCCTTTTGGGTGGCCCTGAGAAGGGCCTTTGGGTTGGCCCTGAGAAGGGCCTTTTTGTTTTAAAAACCGCCCGCAGGCGTCCCTCGTGGGTTTAAGCATTTCCAACGATTCGTAGTTCACAAGACAATAAGATAAAATAAGCTACGAGAGCACAGTGCACTTTGGCCAACCCAGTCTGCCACTCCGTTACGGTGGTCAGAACTGGGTCGTTTCCAGGGGACGCGACGTGGACGCAAGCACTGTGGGGTGGTCCCCCAACCTAACCTTTTTTTTTTTTTTTTTTTTTTTTTTTTTTTTTTTTTTTTTTTTTTTTTTTTTTTTTTTTTTTTTTTTTTTGACGCTGGGAAAAAATGCATTACGCATACCCTCCCATCGGGGGATGGGGGGGCTATGTGGGACTCCCCGGTGTGACCCGGTATACCCACTAAAACGACCCAGCGGCACTCCCGCTTCGTCCGAGTGGCGGGGGACTGGGAAACCGGCACAGCCTTTACTTCCAGTCCACCGCCGACGAATTCCTAACAAGGCGGGCCCCTCACGTCCCTCCCGTGGGGAGGGACACGGGCCCGGGAATGACCGACGAAGGTGGTGACGGGTGCAATGCGGGCGAAGGCACCCCCGCGCCTGTCGCCCGCCCGTCGCCACCGTGACGAGGGAGAGGACCTCGCCTTCTCCGACCCCTTCTTCGTCTGCGGAGCGGCGCAGCGAGAGGGTCGTCCTCCCGCGCGCGCTCCGCCTCCTCCTTTTGCGAGATTACGTCCTCGCAAAAGGAGGCGACCGCTGCCCAGGCCTCCTCGCTCCCCAGCATGGCGTTGACCACGCCAGGAAGCGAGAGATCCTGTCCGATCACAGCGATCAGACCGCGGCGCAGCTCGGACCAAGCCGGGCACACCTCGAGGGTGTGCTGCGCCGTGTCCTCCGCCGCGCCGCAGTCGTGGCACGCCGGGGTCTCCTCCCTCCCGATCCGGTGCAGGTGCGATCCGAAACAGCCATGGCCGGACAACACCTGCACCAAACGGAACGAGAGGAAACCGTGGGACCGCTCGAGCCAGCTCCGCAGGACCGGACCGAGCGCGTCCAACGTACGGCGGCCAAAGGCGGCGTTGGCGAGGTCCTCCGTCCAGTGGAGGACGATGGCGTCCTTCGCCTCCCGCCGCACGGCCTCCCGCTCTTCGGCAATCGGGCGCTCCCCGAGCGCCTTCCGGCGCGCCGTCCACTCATACACTCTGGCGAGCACCCAAGCCTCCAACTCCCAAGGAGGGGTGCCGGCCAGAGCGCACGCCGCCGAGAAGCCTACCGAGCGGTAGGCCCTCGCCACCCGCAGTGCAATAGCCCTTTGGGGCCTGCGGATGGCGGTCGCATTCTCCCTCCTGTTGAGGGAGTCCGCCCAGATTGGGGCCCCGTAAAGGGCCATGCTCCGCAGAATGCCGGCATACAGGCGCCGGCATTTCGCCTTTGGCCCCCCCAGGTTCGGGAGGAGCCACGAGAGGGCGTCGGCTGTTTTCAACAGGCGCGTCGACAGCCCGCTGAAGTGCGGGCCGAAGCGCCACCTGTCGTCCAGGACCAGGCCCAGGTACTTCATCTGGGCCCGGACCCCTATCCTGACGCCCTCTACGACAATGTGGGCGTCGGGAGGGCAGCGCTGCCGAGGCCCACGAAAGAACACGGCCTCGGTCTTGTGCAGCGCCACCCTCAATCCTAGGCGGCGGATCCTCTCTGCGACCAAGGATCCGCCAGCCGAGGCCAGACAGGCCGCGTCTGCGAAATTCCTCCCCCGGGCAGTGAGGAGAGTGTCATCCGCGTAGCAGATGACACTCGTGCCCTGGAGGAGGGCTCCCCGCAGGAGCCAGTCGAACCCGATGTTCCAAAGGGGCGGTCCAAGCACCGACCCCTGCGGAACACCGGACTCTGCGCCGTACCGCCTCACCGTGGCCGTCTTGTCCACGAAGAGGACCTCTCGGTCCTCCAAGTAGCTGGCCAGGAGGTTTCGCAGGTATTGGGGCACTCCGTGATACCGGAGCGCCTCCAATATCGTCGAGTGGGGCACGGTGTTGAAGGCGTTGGCAATGTCGAACGACACTGCCAGCACTCCGCCCCCCGCCTCCACCGCCTCCTTCACCTGGCCCTTGAGTAGGGCCAGCGCATCGATCGTCGAACGCCCTCGACGGAAACCGAATTGGGCGTCCGACAGGTCCGGCCCTACCCCCCGCAATAGGCTATCAAGCCGGGAGGCGACAATCCCCTCGAACAATTTACCGACCTCATCGAGCAGAACGATGGGCCGGTATGCCGAGGGGGAGTCCACCGGGCGTCCCTCCTTTCGGAGGAGGCATAGCTGCCCCTCCTTCCACAGTTTCGGGAACCTCCCAGCCGTTAAGCACGCGCTGAAGAGGTCCCGAAACCTGTCCTCCATTTCGGAGGCGGCGATCGCCACCACCCGTGCGGGGACACCGTCCGGTCCGGGGGCCGTCTTCTTCGCGCGGAGGCTGAGAACCCCAGCGTAGAACTCCGCCGCCGTCACCGGGGGGACCTCCTCCTCCGGCGAAGCCGACCCTTGCGGGGGATCCATCGTTGGTGGGGTGAAGTCGGTCCTGCGCGGAAACAGGGACCGGACCACCCCATCCAGCAACGCTGGCTCGAGGGACTCCGTCAGTGGGGGACCACAGGGGCGCAGCTGGTTCCGCGCCGCCTTGTATGGTCTCCCATAAGGATCCCTGTCGAGTTCCTCCAGCATCTCGGCCCTCGCCGAGTCTTTCGCAGCACCCATCGCGGATTTGAGGACCGTCGTCGCCTCTCGGTAAGAGGCGTATAGGCGGTCCTCTTCCGCCTGGACTCGATTTTGGGTGCTGCGCCGTCGGCTCCGCGCGTAGGCCCTTCTGGCCGCCACGCAGGCGGCCCGGAGCCCCGCCAGCTCCTCCGTCCACCAATAGACGGCACGACGGGGAGGCGGACGGCGAGACCGAGGCATGCTGGAGTTGCACACCTCGGTCAGGGACCCCCTGAGCCGGACCGCTGCGGCGTCCACGTCCAGGACCTCGACAGGGGGCGACAGCCAGTCCTGGAGAAAGGCCGCCTCCTTGGCTGCCTCCCGGTCCAGGCGGGTGAGTGCCCACCGTGGGAAGGGAGATTGCCCAGCGCGAGCCATCCCCCCCCCCCTGGGTGGAGATGTCGAACCGCACGTATCGGTGGTCCGACAAGGTCTCCACCATCTCCACCCGCCAGCTGACGACGCGGGCGGCTAGGGCGGGGGTGGCAAACGAGACGTCCACCACCGACCCACCCCGTTGCCGCACACACGTGTGGACCGCCCCCCTGTTGAGGAGGGACACACCGCATGAGGCCGCCCAAAACTCGACGGCGCGTCCCCGGACGTTGCAACCGGCGGCCGGGTTGCCCCAGGCCACCGACTTGGCGTTCAGGTCGCCCAACACCACGACCTGGCGTGGCGCCGCCCTCCCTACGACTGCGGTGAGGACCTCGAGGAAGTCCTCAAAGTCCGAGAGAGGGCGGTTTGGGGAGAAATAGACCCCCACCAGGGCCATGTCCCCCCACGCGGCGGCCACGTATCCCGGTCCCCTCTCTAAGAGCGAGAGGGGAGGGGAGTCTGTGGAAGGCCGCGACACCAACGCCACCGAGCCGTCCCGGTCGCCCAGCCAACGGTCGGGGACCGAGTAAGGCTCGGCGACCACCGCCAAGTCCACCAACCACTCAGCCATGGTCTGCATCAGCAGATCCTGGGCCGCCCTGCAGTGGTTGGTGTTCGCCTGAAGGATGCGATGTTCGACCCTATCCATCAGTCGGACATTGCACCCTCCTCCGCAGCCGCCGCAGGAACGACGGTGCTAGCGGCAGCAGCAGGCCCGGTCGGCGCCTGCGCTTTGCCTCGCCTAGGGGGAGGATTGCAGTTCCTCCCTCTCATAACGTGGCCCGCCAGGCGGCCACTAGCAGCACACACCGCGCAGTGCGGCGTGGCGGCCTTGCAGGCAGCGGCTTTGTGGCCTTCCTTGCCGCAGCGGAGGCACATGTCCGTCCTGTCTACCGCGGACGGACACAGGGGCCGGGTGTGTCCGATGCCGAAGCACCGGAAACACCGCAGAGGCTGGTCCTCGAGTGCCCGGACTGCACCCGAGCTGAACCCGACTTTGAGCCGTCCCTTGGCAAGGACGGCTTTGGCAGAGGCGACCGGGCACTCGAGGCGAATGGTGCCCATGCCGCCGCGGCCGGGCCTTATGTCCCGGCCTTGGACCGCCGCGACGCCACAGCCCCCCATCGCTGCGACCGCCGCCACCACCTCCTCCTTGGTGACGGAGTCGTCGAGGCCCATCACCTCTATGGCCGCCGACTTGACCGGTCGGGCCACCTTGGCCGAATCCGCGATGACCTCCTGCAGCTTGGCTGCGAAGAGGTCCGCATGGGCACTCCCCTCTGCCCCCGGGAACTCGAATATTCGAGCCCCGGCTTGGGTCCGCCGGCAAGCCACACTGCCGATCCCAAGTTGGGTGGGATCGGCATTTGCACGCGCCCGCACCAAAATGGACGCGTACGTCTCCCCTCGCCCCGCAGCCTCCGCGGTGAGCGTCACCACGACGGCCGCGGTTTTTGGGGGGACCAGCCGTCCCCCTCCCCTCCCCCTTCCCTTCCCCTTTCCCTTGCCGGTCGTCTGCGACCGGCTGGGAGCGGTGGTGGCGGGGACGACAGGAACCGTCGCCGTCTTTTTGGCTTTCCCCTTTCCCTTACGGACCACTTCCGTCCACTCGTTGGACGGGGTGGTGGAAGGGAGAAGGGCGTCTTCCGCCTGAGACGAGGACGGCCCCGGCCCACACCGCCTCTTATCCGCCGCAAGCGGCGGTCGGAGGCGCTTCTCTGGCAAGAGCCGGTCCTCAATTCCTGCCAAGCAGGCTCTTGTGAAGGCCCTCTCCTCCATTACCACCTTGCGGATGATATCCTCAAGGTTGGAGGCGGGGCCCTCTGCCGCATGGCCCGTGTTGGCCTGTTGAGGCGGGGCCGTGGCTTCAGCCAGCTTCTGATGAAGCTGGCTGACCTCCGACTGCAGGCGATCTATCCTCGCCTGCAGTTGTTGCGTCTCGTCGGTGGTCCTGCGCTGGACTAGCTCCGCGACGATTCCGCGCATGCTCGCGGCCCTGCATTTGAGGGCCTTTTGAAGGGTCCCCTTCATGTTGGAGGACTTAGAGGCGACCTCCACAATCTCCTCCTCGTCCTCCTCCGCCATTTTCTCCAGCTCGGCCAGGGAGTGGTCCGAGTAAAGAACGCGGGACGCACCGTACCCGGACTTGGCCCGGGCAGCGTGCGCCCGCTTCTCCCTGGAAGCCACCCGCTCCTCCAGCTCTTGCTGGAGCTGCGCCCGCCGAGCCAGGTCCAACCGGCGTTGGGCGTCCGCGAGCCCAACGACATGGGTGTCCGCGGCCGCCGTCGGCTTTTTCGCCTTCGACAACCCCGTCGACCCCGAGGCCGAGGAGCCCCCGGACCCACCGCTCAGGTGGACCCGCTTCCGCGACCGACAATCGTCCGAATCCGACACACAAACGAGTGAGTCGTTGTCGGACGACTCGTCCGCCCCTCCGAACAAGCTAGCCGCAGATGGCGCGCGGCTAGCCTCTGACGCCTGAGCGTCGGAGTGGCCCTGAGAAGGGCCTTTTGGTTGGCCCTGAGAAGGGCCTTTTGGTTGGCCCTGAGAAGGGCCTTTGGGTTGGCCCTGAGAAGGGCCTTTTGGGTGGCCCTGAGAAGGGCCTTTGGGTTGGCCCTGAGAAGGGCCTTTTTGTTTTAAAAACCGCCCGCAGGCGTCCCTCGTGGGTTTAAGCATTTCCAACGATTCGTAGTTCACAAGACAATAAGATAAAATAAGCTACGAGAGCACAGTGCACTTTGGCCAACCCAGTCTGCCACTCCGTTACGGTGGTCAGAACTGGGTCGTTTCCAGGGGACGCGACGTGGACGCAAGCACTGTGGGGTGGTCCCCCAACCTAACCTAACCTAACCTAACCTAACCTAACCTAACCTAACCTAACATTCAGAACTACGTATTGAAATTAGATATTTTTTTATATTTGGCCTGTCAGTCCCTAGTCCCTTTACCATTAAGTAAAGAATTTATGCGTTTCTAAGTATGCAATATTGTTTTACAATTCAAGGAAGAAAGCTCACTAAATCTTTATTAATTACGGTCACTTGCCAGCCTGTCAAGCCATAAAATAGAAGTTTAATGTGTTTATGAGTGGCCCATACAGTGTGATGATTTTAAATAAAAATCAATACTAAAATATCTACTTAATAATTAGGAGTACGTGACAGACAGTCACATTCCCCCCTCTGAAAATCAGACGCGTGACGCAGTACAGCGGATGAGCTTTCACAATAGGATAAGCTGTGCCGTTTCATGACAGTACTAAAGAATACATTAAGTACTCCCGTCTGCCATGTTCACCTGAACAGATTATTTTAATTGTTCCAACTGGAACTGTAATCTAATAAGATGCATCGTCTGCTATAATTTGATTAGTTTCGCAGAAGTATCTTTTAATCGATACACAATTCCTCTATTTTAAATTATTCTCTTTCAAAATACTTTTACCATTTATCACATTTCAGGTAATTGCAGAAGACCTGCGCATGCTTATAATTTAGTTTTACATACCAGAGTCTCTTTTAAGAGTATTTGTGCTATCGAGCGACGCTACCTACGATGCTCCCTCGTTCTAAACTCAGCCTACCGCAGCTGCTGCTGGACAGAGGCCTTCCCCAATGCAACTCAACGCTGAGTCAGCTTAGTCAGTTGAGTTGCTCATAGTTGTAGGAGTAGCTGAAATAGTCCGCACATAGACATATTAGACTTTATTCCAATTAGTCGCCCCCCTCGGTTTCGAAGAGGAAAGAGCCGTTCTGAAATCCAACTAGATTTGGAAAGTTGTATTAGAAAATGAATGTTATGTAATTTGAAATAACGATCATTTGCAAGAATAGCCTAACTAAAATTAAAATCTCAATACATTTTGTGCACCTTCATTGAGCAAATAAGAATCTTGACTTTGGCATTAACTTTGAAATGTGGACACCATAGATTATTTTAACGGTTTTTGACCTATTAGGACACATCGTTGTAATCTCCTGACTTGGATATTAAAATATTGGCAAGAGTATTACCTGACAGCTTCCAATATTGAAACTGATTAGGTAGATTTGTAAAGTACTATAGCTCAAAACAATATAAAATATGTATTGTCGAGATAACAAAGTCATAACGCGTGACAACGGGTAATATTAGCGTCTAATAAAAATAGAACTTAGCTTCGTAACTGGAGCCATGCTGCGGCTGCCGTTGGAGTCGGCCGACGTCAGCTGAATTTGGTGAAACTTTGACCCAAGCGCAACGCACAACCCAAAGGTTTAGACATAGCGTAGTGACAGCCAAGCGAAGATTTGAAATATCCTGGAATTCGAAATAAGTCCACACGAGTATCTGTCCAATTATATGACATACGCTACAAAAATATGTATAAGAGTTGGAAAGTTTTAGGTTAACTTCCTATGAAATTAATTTAATTAAACTCTTAGTAAATTGATTGCCTATTTGTAGGATTCATGCTTCTTTGTATCTAAGCAATAATAATATAAAGTTTACCCATAGTTGAGGGCGTGTCTTACAACTACTTTCACTCATCCACGCACTCATACTCGTACCAATACAAATTGTGCAATTGCAAACATGTATCAAAATCTGTTAGAGTACTATCGGGCACTAAACCTTCATCAACAGGGACTCGAACCCATCATTAAAGTCGCACTGGAACAGAAGCAACAGCCTTTTGGATTGTTATCCACTTAAAAGCAGATAAAGCTCCACATATAGTATACGGGAATCGAACCCACTTTTACTAGCATCGGGACCAAAACCGTTTAAACCAACGAAACACGCGGGAATTAAACTCACAAACCGTGACATAATCTATTTACTTATCAACTATTGTGTCAGGCGGGAATCGAACCCAAAATCCATGACAATGGAGTGCAAGTATATCAACTGATAAATCATGCGGGAATTGAACCCACTACCAGTGGTTGAAGAATTCAATCACCTCAATCAAACCGTGACTTAATTAAAAATATGTTTATTTAGCCGTTGTAACTCTAGCTGTTTCTTACATTTTCTAGAACCATAAAATTACGTTGTGTTTTATTGTAGTAACCCATACATTGTTCTTTCTCGTTGCACTGAAGTGAATCAGTACATTTAATGACGAGAATCCTGGTCACGGCACCACATGTGACTGTTCGTAAATTACCCTAGGCTGATAAAATTTTCGTTTTTCCTAAATCATGCACATATTAGTATTAATGTCGGCTCCCCCCGAAGGAGGAGAGGCCGTGCCCCTCCGTCCGCACGGCCTTGTAAGACTCGACACCAAACTGGTCATCTTTCCACCGACTACTAAATTGAACTCCAGCCCTGTCCCGACTTTAGAAGCTAAGGGACAGGGAGGGGTACAAGGTGTAGTTAATTTTGGGAGGTCACAGTTAAGACATATACATGAATAATATCAAATCCTATAAAACTAAATCAGTAATAAAGTATGAAGCTAATAAGGCAAGAGGGCGCAAAGATATATATATATGATGAAAGGTTGGTGAAAGGAAACGTTACGCTTGCGCTTAAGAGATTCACTATTTACAGTTACGTTAATTTAATGGTTCAAACGTATTACGAACCCAACTCTATGGCATGTAACCGGTTACAATAACTGCCTCAGTACGTGACGGTTAGACCTAAGCGCATAGGCCCACTAAGGATCCTGCTACGAATTCTAACCGAACACGTTTCCTAAGCATCATTCACTTGTCCTTTTCAATCCTAAGACAGAGTACTGAGAAGTCCTACTGCCATTGAGGAAGACACGTTTTAGTAGTTTTCCCTACACGCGTATTCATGTTAGTAACACCCTTTACGGCAATCTACCCCTTGTCTAAGATAACACACAACTTGCGCAAGCGCACCGTAGATTCAGTCTGTAGCAGAACATATTGCGTTTGTTATTGGTGGACGCCGAAGTGGTGATATATCGTCACTTCACATTTCTTTACTCTTCCCCATGTCGTGGTTGCGTATCTCGTTAGTAATTTCGATTCAGTAATTTGCCAACCAGTGGCCGGGTTTGGGTTTAACGAGATAAACAGCCGAGGTTTGACTTTCTGTCCCTAGCGTTCCTTAGAACGGAGTTATCGATGTGGTTTGAGATATTTCGTGATGTCTACCCCCGCTCCCTGAAATGTGCGCCAACAATCTCTACGCAATGTTTCTGAGCTAGACCTTTACAGGAAGCAGTATTCATCAGCAACGTTTGGTTGATTTGTACCACAAGTACAAGTCGGCATTATATAACTGAGCAGTATAATTTGTCTTAATAAATTCGTGAATATTACGGTGTTGCCTTCACTACTGAACAATATATTTTATCTCAATTTTAATGTGAATATTACGGTTCGGCCTTTCATGTGTAGTGAGTCAGATAAAAGTCAACTTTCGTCAATAGTCGGGTGTGTTGGTGTATAGTGTGTTTGTCGTATGCATGAAATGTGTGTATAGTGTTGCGAAAGGCGGTCTCCGTCCCTATAACCAAACGCAGATGAAGTATATGTGCCAAGGTTAGGAGTTATTAGGACACATAACACAGGACATAATATTATACATTGTGATGATAAAGCGGCTCTGCCGTCATGCTGAAATAAATAATTATTAACATCGCTGCGTTTCCGCCAAACTGCTACTTAAGCTAGGAGTTAATTATAGTTAACACTTACCACGTGTTCATTGTTCATTGAAGAGGATTAATCCCCGAGCTACTTACAGAGTACTGCACACTTTACCAGTCTCGCCTCCGCTACAGCATCTCCTTCAGGATCTCGTCACTCACTTTAACTAGGCATATAGCTTCTATTTATATTTAAATTATAAAATGCTAATCGCTCTCTTACGACAGTCCTCTGGGACATGTCCATCTTGGTACCAAGATTACGCTAACTACATGAACCTAACCTACTTCGTCCTAGCTTTTTAACCGTTTTTAGACCGACTCCCTGACTTAACTCGACTCCACGTGTCGACACTTCCGCGACTTAAAACCAACTGCCACGAAACCATCAAGCTTTCCCCGGCCCAGCCTCCAAAAACCACTACGCTTGGGTCGCCTTTTCAGAATCCGTTTCTTTTTTGTGCAAACGTCTCAATTGTATTAAGTGAGCTTCGAACGCCTAAGAGCGGCGTAAATTGCAACCACATGTCGCACTAGCATTCAGAACTACGTATTGAAATTAGATATTTTTTTATATTTGGCCTGTCAGTCCCTAGTCCCTTTACCATTAAGTAAAGAATTTATGCGTTTCTAAGTGTGCAATATTGTTTTACAATTCAAGGAAGAAAGCTCACTAAATCTTTATTAATTACGGTCACTTGCCAGCCTGTCAAGCCATAAAATAGAAGTGTAATGTGTTTATGAGTGGCCCATACAGTGTGATGATTTTAAATAAAAATCAATACTAAAATATCTACTTAATAATTAGGAGTACGTGACAGACAGTCACATTCCCCCCTCTGAAAATCAGACGCGTGACGCAGTACAGCGGATGAGCTTTCACAATAGGATAAGCTGTGCCGTTTCATGACAGTACTAAAGAATACATTAAGTACTCCCGTCTGCCATGTTCACCTGAACAGATTATTTTAATTGTTCCAACTGGAACTGTAATCTAATAAGATGCATCGTCTGCTATAATTTGATTAGTTTCGCAGAAGTATCTTTTAATCGATACACAATTCCTCTATTTTAAATTATTCTCTTTCAAAATACTTTTACCATTTATCACATTTCAGGTAATTGCAGAAGACCTGCGCATGCTTATAATTAATAAGTAAATAGATTATGTCACGGTTTGTGAGTTTAATTCCCGCGTGTTTCGTTGGTTTAAACGGTTTTGGTCCCGATGCTAGTAAAAGTGTTTTCGATTCCCGTATACTATATGTGGAGCTTTATCTGCTTTTAAGTGGATAACAATCCAAAAGGCTGTTGCTTCTGTTCCAGTGCGACTTTAATGATGGGTTCGAGTCCCTGTTGATGAAGGTTTAGTGCCCGATAGTACTCTAACAGATTTTGATACATGTTTGCAATTGCACAATTTGTATTGGTACGAGTATGAGTGCGTGGATGAGTGAAAGTAGTTGTAAGACACGCCCTCAACTATGGGTAAACTTTATATTATTATTGCTTAGATACAAAGAAGCATGAATCCTACAAATAGGCAATCAATTTACTAAGAGTTTAATTAAATTAATTTCATAGGAAGTTAACCTAAAACTTTCCAACTCTTATACATATTTTTGTAGCGTATGTCATATAATTGGACAGATACTCGTGTGGACTTATTTCGAATTCCAGGATATTTCAAATCTTCGCTTGGCTGTCACTACGCTATGTCTAAACCTTTGGGTTGTGCGTTGCGCTTGGGTCAAAGTTTCACCAAATTCAGCTGACGTCGGCCGACTCCAACGGCAGCCGCAGCATGGCTCCAGTTACGAAGCTAAGTTCTATTTTTATTAGACGCTAATATTACCCGTTGTCACGCGTTATGACTTTGTTATCTCGACAATACATATTTTATATTGTTTTGAGCTATAGTACTTTACAAACCTACCTAATCAGTTTCAATATTGGAAGCTGTCAGGTAATACTCTTGCCAATATTTTAATATCCAAGTCAGGAGATTACAACAATGTGTTCTAATAGGTCAATAACCGTTAAAATAATCTATGGTGTCCACATTTCAAAGTTAATGCCAAAGTCAAGATTCTTATTTGCTCAATGAAGGTGCACAAAATGTATTGAGATTTTAATTTTAGGTAGGCTATTCTTGCAAATGATCGTTATTTCAAATTACATAACATTCATTTTCTAATACAACTTTCCAAATCTAGTTGGATTTCAGAACGGCTCTTTCCTCTTCGAAACCGAGGGGGGCGACTAATTGGAATAAAGTCTAATATGTCTATGTGCGGACTATTTCAGCTACTCCTACAACTATGAGCAACTCAACTGACTAAGCTGACTCAGCGTTGAGTTGCATTGGGGAAGGCCTCTGTCCAGCAGCAGCTGCGGTAGGCTGAGTTTAGAACGAGGGAGCATCGTAGGTAGCGTCGCTCGATAGCACAAATACTCTTAAAAGAGACTCTGGTATGTAAAACTAAATTATAAGCATGCGCAGGTCTTCTGCAATTACCTGAAATGTGATAAATGGTAAAAGTATTTTGAAAGAGAATAATTTAAAATAGAGGAATTGTGTATCGATTAAAAGATACTTCTGCGAAACTAATCAAATTATAGCAGACGATGCATCTTATTAGATTACAGTTCCAGTTGGAACAATTAAAATAATCTGTTCAGGTGAACATGGCAGACGGGAGTACTTAATGTATTCTTTAGTACTGTCATGAAACGGCACAGCTTATCCTATTGTGAAAGCTCATCCGCTGTACTGCGTCACGCGTCTGATTTTCAGAGGGGGGAATGTGACTGTCTGTCACGTACTCCTAATTATTAAGTAGATATTTTAGTATTGATTTTTATTTAAAATCATCACACTGTATGGGCCACTCATAAACACATTACACTTCTATTTTATGGCTTGACAGGCTGGCAAGTGACCGTAATTAATAAAGATTTAGTGAGCTTTCTTCCTTGAATTGTAAAACAATATTGCACACTTAGAAACGCATAAATTCTTTACTTAATGGTAAAGGGACTAGGGACTGACAGGCCAAATATAAAAAAATATCTAATTTCAATACGTAGTTCTGAATGCTAGTGCGACATGTGGTTGCAATTTACGCCGCTCTTAGGCGTTCGAAGCTCACTTAATACAATTGAGACGTTTGCACAAAAAAGAAACGGATTCTGAAAAGGCGACCCAAGCGTAGTGGTTTTTGGAGGCTGGGCCGGGGAAAGCTTGATGGTTTCGTGGCAGTTGGTTTTAAGTCGCGGAAGTGTCGACACGTGGAGTCGAGTTAAGTCAGGGAGTCGGTCTAAAAACGGTTAAAAAGCTAGGACGAAGTAGGTTAGGTTCATGTAGTTAGCGTAATCTTGGTACCAAGATGGACATGCACCGGGCACACCTCGAGGGTGTGCTGCGCCGTGTCCTCCGCCGCGCCGCAGTCGTGGCACGCCGGGGTCTTCTCCCTCCCGATCCGGTGCAGGTGCGATCCGAAACAGCCATGGCCGGACAACACCTGCACCAAACGGAACGAGAGGAAACCGTGGGACCGCTCGAGCCAGCTCCGCAGGACCGGACCGAGCGCGTCCAACGTACGGCGGCCAAAGGCGGCGTTGGCGAGGTCCTCCGTCCAGTGGAGGACGATGGCGTCCTTCGCCTCCCGCCGCACGGCCTCCCGCTCTTCGGTAATCGGGCGCTCCCCGAGCGCCTTCCGGCGCGCCGTCCACTCATACACTCTGGCGAGCACCCAAGCCTCCAACTCCCAAGGAGGGGTGCCGGCCAGAGCGCACGCCGCCGAGAAGCCTACCGAGCGGTAGGCCCTCGCCACCCGCAGTGCAATAGCCCTTTGGGGCCTGCGGATGGCGGTCGCATTCTCCCTCCTGTTGAGGGAGTCCGCCCAGATTGGGGCCCCGTAAAGGGCCGTGCTCCGCAGAATGCCGGCATACAGGCGCCGGCATTTCGCCTTGGGCCCCCCCAGGTTCGGGAGGAGCCACGAGCGGGCGTCAGCGGTTTTCAACAGGCGCGTCGACAGCCCGCTGAAGTGCGGGCCGAAGCGCCACCTGTCGTCCAGGACCAGGCCCAGGTACTTCATCTGGGCCCGGACCCTTATCCTGACGCCCTCTACGACAATGTGGGCGTCGGGAGGGCAGCGCTGCCGAGGTCCACGAAAGAACACGGCCTCGGTCTTGTGCAGCGCCACCCTCAATCCTAGGCGGCGGATCCTCTCTGCGACCAAGGATCCGCCAGCCGAGGCCAGACAGGCCGCGTCTGCAAAATTCCTCCCTCGGGCAGTGAGGAGAGGTTCATCCGCGTAGCAGATGACACTCGTGCCCTGGAGGAGGGCTCCCCGCAGGAGCCAGTCGAACCCGATGTTCCAAAGGGGCGGTCCAAGCACCGACCCCTGCGGAACACCGGACTCTGCGCCGTACCGCCTCACCGTGGCCGTCTTGTCCACGAAGAGGACCTCTCGGTCCTCCAAGTAGCTGGCCAGGAGGTTTCGCAGGTATTGGGGCACTCCGTGATACCGGAGCGCCTCCAATATCGTCGAGTGGGGCACGGAGTTGAAGGCGTTGGCAATGTCGAACGACACTGCCAGCACTCCGCCCCCCGCCTCCACCGCCTCCTTCACCTGGCCCTTGAGTAGGGCCAGCGCATCGATCGTCGAACGCCCTCGACGGAAACCGAATTGGGCGTCCGACAGGTCCGGCCCTACCCCCCGCAAAAGGCTATCAAGCCGGGAGGCGACGATCCCCTCGAACAATATACCGACCTCATCGAGCAGAACGATGGGCCGGTATGCCGAGGGGGAGTCCACCGGGCGTCCCTCCTTTCGGAGGAGGCATAGCTGCCCCTCCTTCCACAGTTTCGGGAACCTCCCAGCCGTTAAGCACGCGCTGAAGAGGTCCCGAAACCTGTCCTCCATTTCGGAGGCGGCGATCGCTACCACCCGTGCGGGGACGCCGTCCGGTCCGGGGGCCGTCTTCTTCGCGCGGAGGCTGAGAACCCCAGCGTAGAACTCCGCCGCCGTCACCGGGGGGACCTCCTCCTCCGGCGAAGCCGACCCTTGCGGGGGATCCATCGTTGGTGGGGCGAAGTCGGTCCTGCGCGGAAACAGGGACCGGACCACCCCATCCAGCAACGCTGGCTCGAGGGTCTCCGTCAGTGGGGGACCACAGGGGCGCAGCTGGTTCCGCGCCGCCTTGTATGGTCTCCCATAAGGATCCCTGTCGAGTTCCTCCAGCATCTCGGCCCTCGCCGAGTGTTTCGCAGCACCCATCGCGGATTTGAGGACCGTCGTCGCCTCTCGGTAAGAGGCGTATAGGCGGTCCTCTTCTGCCTGGACTCGATTTTGGGTGCTGCGCCGTCGGCTCCGCGCGTAGGCCCTTCTGGCCGCCACGCAGGCGGCCCGGAGCCCCGCCAGCTCCTCCGTCCACCAATAGACGGTACGACGGGGAGGCGGACGGCGAGACCGAGGCATGCTGGAGTTGCACATCTCCGTCAGGGACCCCCTGAGCCGGACCGCTGCGGCGTCCACGTCCAGGACCTCGACAGGGGGCGACAGCCAGTCCTGGAGAAAGGCCGCCTCCTTGGCTGCCTCCCGGTCCAGGCGGGTGAGTGCCCACCGTGGGAAGGGAGATTGCCCAGCGCGAGCCATCCCCCCCCCCTGGGTGGAGATGTCGAACCGCACGTATCGGTGGTCCGACAAGGTCTCCACCATTTCCACCGCGCGCGGGCGGCTAGGGCGGGGGTGGCAAACGAGACGTCCACCACCGACCCACCCCGTTGCCGCACGGTGGTCACCGAGTGCCCGGACTGCACCCGAGCTGAACCCGACTTTGAGCCGTCCCTTGGCAAGGACGGCTTTGGCAGAGGCGACCGGGCACTCGAGGCGAATGGTGCCCATGCCGCCGCGGCCGGGCCTTATGTCCCGGCCTTGGACCGCCGCGACGCCACAGCCCCCCATCGCTGCGACCGCCGCCACCACCTCCTCCTTGGAGACGGAGTCGTCGAGGCCCATCACCTCTATGGCCGCCGACTTGACCGGTCGGGCCACCTTGGCCGAATCCGCGATGACCTCCTGCAGCTTGGCTGCAAAGAGGTCCGCATGGGCACTCCCCTCTGCCCCCGGGAACTCGAATATTCGAGCCCCGGCTTGGGTCCGCCGGCAAGCCACACTGCCGATCCCAAGTTGGGTGGGATCGGCATTTGCACGCGCCCGCACCAAAATGGACGCGTACGTCTCCCCTCGCCCCGCAGCCTCCGCGGTGAGCGTCACCACGACGGCCGCGGTTTTTGGGGGGACCAGCCGTCCCCCTCCCCTCCCCCTTCCCTTCCCCTTTCCCTTGCCGGTCGTCTGCGACCGGCTGGGAGCGGTGGTGGCGGGGACGACAGGGACCGTCGCCGTCTTTTTGGCTTTGCCCTTCCCCTTACGGACCACTTCCGTCCACTCGTTGGACGGGGTGGTGGAAGGGAGAAGGGCGTCTTCCGCCTGAGATGAGGACGGCCCCGGCCCACACCGCCTCTTATCCGCCGCAAGCGGCGGTCGGAGGCGCTTCTCTGGCAAGAGCCGGTCCTCTATGCCTGCCAAGCAGGCTCTTGTGAAGGCCCTCTCCTCCATTACCACCTTGCGGATGATATCCTCAAGGTTGGAGGCGGGGCCCTCTGCCGCATGGCCCGTGTTGGCCTGTTGAGGCGGGGCCGTGGCTTCAGCCAGCTTCTGATGAAGCTGGCTGACCTCCGACTGCAGGCGATCTATCCTCGCCTGCAGTTGTTGCGTCTCGTCGGTGGTCCTGCGCTGGACCAGCTCCGCGACGATACCGCGCATGCTCGCGGCCCTGCATTTGAGGGCCTTTTGCAAGGTCCCCTTCATGTTGGAGGACTTAGAGGCGACCTCTACAATCTCCTCCTCGTCCTCCTCCGCCATTCTTTCCAGCTCGGCCAGGGAGTGGTCCAAATAAAGAACGCGGGACGCACCGTACCCGGACTTGGCCCGGGCAGCGTGCGCCCGCTTCTCCCTGGAAGCCACCCGCTCCTCCAGCTCTTGCTGAAGCTGCGCCCGCCGAGCCAGGTCCAACCGGCGTTGGGCGTCCGCGAGCCCAACGACATGGGTGTCCGCGGCCGCCGTCGGCTTTTTCGCCTTCGACAACCCCGTCGACCCCGAGGCCGAGGAGCCCCCGGACCCACCGCTCAGGTGGACCCGCTTCCGCGACCGACAATCGAATCCGACACACAAACAAGTGAGTCGTTGTCGGACGACTCGTCCGCCCCTCCGAACAAGCTAGCCGCAGATGGCGTGCGGCTAGCCTCTGACGCCTGAGCGTCGGAGTGGCCCTGAGAAGGGCCTTTTGGTTGGCCCTGAGAAGGGCCTTTTGGTTGGCCCTGAGAAGGGCCTTTGGGTTGGCCCTGAGAAGGGCCTTTTGGGTGGCCCTGAGAAGGGCCTTCGGGTTGGCCCTGAGAAGGGCCTTTTTGTTTTAAAAACCGCCGCAGGCGTCCCTCGTGGGTTTAAGCATTTCCAACGATTCGTAGTTCACAAGACAATAAGATAAAATAAGCTACGAGAGCACAGTGCACTTTGGCCAACCCAGTCTGCCACTCCGTTACGGTGGTCAGAACTGGGTCGTTTCCAGGGGACGCGACGTGGACGCAAGCACTGTGGGGTGGTCCCCCAACCTAACCTAACCTAACCTAACAGTAGCAGTAGCCTCTTTCCGATGCCGGCTAATGCGATTCAAAGGAAAAACGATCGCATTACTCGAGTGGCGAGAGGAGACTCCATTCGCTCAGGCATGCTCGTTGCTTCAAAAGATCAGGGAGGTCGGTGAAGATTCGCCGGTCGCAGCCCGCACCATAAGCGTTGACGCGATGGAGGTCGGAGGAGAGAGAGGAGACGTCGCAGACCGCTTCGGCTGCTTAAAAGCCTCCGAACAACATGAGGTAGTCGTCTATGAGGACAGAGGGGAAACTCTAAGTTTCCTTAAAGCCCCCAGAGACCCAACAGCCAGTGCGACGAGCCCCGAAACTAACCCGACCACACAAAGCGGATCAGAGAGGGCCCAGCAGAAGGCAGCCGCCGAAAAAGCTGCAAAAGAACAGAGCAGTACCACCAGCCTGGAGGCCCAGGCCAGGTCGAGGAGTCGCCTGAAAGCCTTCGGTACTTTCCTCAGCGCACTGCTCCCAAGCACTAGCCGCGTATCACCAACTGGAAAACAGGAAGCAGCAGTGGAGAGGTTTTTCAGTAAAACACCGACAAAGCTAGCACAACGGAAGCCTACGCCAACGAGAGCCGACAAAGGGCAAGTCAGCCCGCCTGTCCTCGCACTGAACTCGGGCACTACAGATCACGTGAAGAGCGCTTTCCTCGAGTACGTAGCAATTGTGAGGGCGACCAGGGAGGTCAATCTCATAACTTGCAAGAAGATCCTGCAGACCTTCCAAAGAAACACAGAAGGACTGCTAAAGGTACTGCTCGAGGAGGCAGAGGCAGCCGTGTATGACAACGTCAAATCCCAAGTCATCAAAGGGGAAATGACGGGGACGTACATGGCGCCTATAGCGCAAAGAACGGTTTCGTAGCCCTGGACGAGGAGGAAACGGAGCGCGCGGGTAGGCCAAAGTTTCGAACAACTAACGACGACTCGATAGTGGTTACCGCCAAATGTACCAAGATCATGCTGGACGATAAGATCCTTGAAATGGCACAGTCCATCTCGGGGATCCCGGTTAAAACAGCATCGCAGGAACATTGGACGGTACCCAATATCAGGTGGGTAAACGGGGTTCCAGGTTGCGGCAAGACAACCTGGGTGGTGAAGCACTTCGATGGGGAGAAAGACGTTGTAGCCACCACGACTACCGAAGCTGCCAAAGACCTCAGAGAGAAGCTTGCGCACCGCTTAGGAGATCGAGTAAAGACAAAGGTGCGCACTATGGCCTCAATCTTAGTCAACGGGTTCAAGAAAGAAGAGAAATGCTACCGCCTAACGGTAGATGAGGCTCTTATGAACCATTTTGGGGCCATAGTCATGGCAGTAAAGTGGTCAGGAGCAAGCGAGGTTGTCCTCATCGGAGACGTAAACCAGCTACCATTCTTGGACAGAGAGAACCTTTTCGAGCTAAGGTATACCCGTCCAAACATGGTGACTGGCATCACCCAGGAGTTACTCTGCACACACCGCAATCCGATGGATGTGGCTTTCGCACTGTGCGAGATATACTCCGGTATATACTCCTCCAAGTCGTCGCTGTCGCGGGTCCACTCACTGAGCGTCAAAAGGTACACAGGAGCGCAAATACCAATCACTGCCCAAAACACCCTATTCCTGGTTCAAACGCAAGAGGAGAAAGCTTCTCTTGTCAGCCAGGGATACGGGTCCGGCGAAGGGTCGCGCACTCTAACCATCCACGAGGCTCAGGGCTTGACCTTCGACAGCGTAATTATCATCAACACCAAGTCCAGGAGACTCCAAATTCACGACAGCATCTCCCACGCGGTAGTGGCGGTGTCAAGACATACAGTCAGCTGCGTCTACTACACCGACGACGCCGATGACGCCACGGGCCGGTTTTCAAAGAGAGCGATGGATGCGCCTACTAAAACGGTCGTCGAGTACAACCTGAAGACGGCCATGCAGCATCGAGACGCGGTCGTTGTGGAAGCTTTGCTCAGGCTAGCGAAGTCCCTGGTCAGTCGACCCACGTAAATAACAAGTCCCCATCCAAACCCCAAAACCCAACCCCCAACCCAAACTATTCCAGTCTGTATTCCCTGAAATTAAAAATAGATTATGTAAAACTGCATGGCAGAGTGAGTCTGCATACTCACGTAAAAGCTTTGCCGATGGTGGCGCTGCGCATCCGGTCGTTAAGTTCCCTAAAAAATGGTTGAGCTGAGCGGCGCGGATGTCATGCAGTTATCAGTGAAATGTATATCTAAGTGCTAATATATAATTAAGTGTAACCTCTTTAGTAAATGTAATTAAAAAAAACGTTGGACTCACGTAGATTTTTAAGTTACTATTCTACTAGGATAATAAAGTATAATGTAACGTGTCCTATGTAGGAGCACGCATGTTAGAAAAAATAAATAAAGTAAGCAAAAAATAATGTACAGTAAAATAGAGCGCGGATCTCCATGTCTGCGGTAGAAAAAAAAAAAAAAAAAAAACCTAACCTAACCTAACCTGGCTTGACGACCCCGAAGGGTCGTGGCGGATTCTCCAGCTGCTGTGCAGCTGGTACCGCCCTGGGGTATAATCTTCCAAGACGTTATTTTCATATTTTGTTTTCCTTTTAAGGGTGTGGTTCCTATCTCCCTACTTTCCATCGTATATGTTACGGAAAGAACAACTACACTAGATTACTACCGGCTGACGACTGACTCAATGTTAGGTAGCCGGCGTTGAGACGGCGTGTGTGTTGCGGCGGCATATCGCATAAACGTCAAAGAGGTTACCGACAAAATAATGCTTTATCTCTTTGCAATAAGTTCTAAATTTCTTCAAATTAAATAATTTTATTTTTGTAGGGATACTCTGATGACCAACTAAGTTAGGTCGTGTATTCAAATAAGTCTTAATCATTGGAGATAAAGTTGGAATTCCTTTAAATTACCTCTTTATTTGATTATTTACGTGTATGAGCTATGAGCGAACTGCAAATAATGTCGTGCGTTTTAGTAGCCTTTATTGCTCTGAGTTAAGGTTTCAATTTCCTTGAATTAAGGATTGTATTAATTTGTCATGATACTGTGTTTCTAATTTAAGTTCAAAATTTTAACACCTATTTTTTATGACGGAAATCGATTTAGAAGCCGATTCTGAACCAACTACTTCCAGGAATTGCGTTTATTCTGTTACGCGTTGTATACTTAATAAAAATGTTAATCTTATTCAAACCAATTTTTAACCGACTTCAAAAAGGAGGTTATCAATTCGGATGTTTAATTATTTTTTTATGTTTTTTCGGGCATAACTCCGTCTTATACAACATTATTTTTAGTGCAAAACCTGAATACAGTTTGTTCAGAATAAGTTACTGAATCGATTCCAATATTTTTTAAACCTTGTTATATTTTGTCCCAACAATATTTTTAAAAAGTTACAAGTTGAACACCGACCGATAATAAGTACCTATCGCAATCATTTAGGTACCTACTGCCAAATTATTATTTTCAATGAGCTCAAGATGACGCCAGAGGAGTGCGCGCGGGCGCGCGTGGTGACCACGTTTTTACGCGGACAACCCGGTAACAAAACAAGCTTACTTTACTTTTACTTTGTGATTTTTCATTATACAGTTTTGAAATTTTGTACATAGATTCTTTACATAAAAATACTAGACACGTGTTTCAGGTTTTGCATATACTAAAACTAATGTTATATTGACGGATTTGCAAAATTCTTTTTTTGTTCGAAAGGGGTTTATCCCGAAATTTCGAAACGCCTGAACCGATTTGGAAAAATCTTTTTTTATTTGAAAGATTATACTCACAAGTTTCTCCCATAGAAATATTGTCATGATCTGATCATGGACTTTGGATATATCGCGATATAATAATAGACAGCAAATCTGTCGTGATTACTGCAATCTCTTGGATGTTAATTGTTT
Organism: Noctua janthina; assembly: GCA_963576755.1. Taxonomy (NCBI): domain Eukaryota; kingdom Metazoa; phylum Arthropoda; class Insecta; order Lepidoptera; family Noctuidae; genus Noctua; species Noctua janthina. The sequence goes on from OY755070.1 coordinate 72,923, forward strand.
ACACAACATCATAACATAACATCACGCCTGTATGCTCTGAGGAAGTACGCAGATGTACAGTACACCCACATTTCGACAGTTAAGTATGTTAAGTTCCATTCCCATTGGGGATAAGCCTATTACCATGAAATGTATTGTTAACAATGTAAAATAAATATTTGTATAGGATTTTACAACTAAAAATAGAAAATTAAAAAACTTTTTTGCAAAAAATAAAAACGACTTCAAAAACACAAAAAAAATGAAAAATAACTTTACTTTTGTTTGTTCGATTTAGTTTTTTTTGCAAAAAAGTTTCGTTCTACAATCCTACATTTTTTCAGAATTTTCGTCCTCTTACTTTAGAAATTAGAGGGACATCCACATACATTTTATCATTTCGGGAGTGTCTATCTTTCAAGCGATTGACTTTGAGAAAAATGGTTTGAGGAAGATCAATGTAATTTTTAAAGACCTATCTATAGACACCCCACAGGTGTCTATGTCCCACCCCAGGTTTAACCACCCCCCCTTAATCTTTAATTTTTTACTTTTGTATAAAATCGTAAAGCGGTTTACAGAATACATCTACCTACCAAGTCAACTGTGTAGTTCTAATACTTTCGAAATAAAGTCTCTTTGACATACGGACGGACAGACAGACAGACAGCCAGACAAGACGAATCTATAAGGGTACCGTTTTTTGCCATTCGGCTCCGGAACCCTAAAAAAACTAAAATCTAACTAAATCAAAAACTATTGAATTTCGGTAGAACATTTGGTGGCTCAAATTGTTGCATTATAACCCTAGTATGGCGTCCACAGTAAAGCGTGTATCCTGAAAACTGAACTGACCGTCGTGCATTTCTGGCCCCTCTAAACAAGTGGCCGACGAGGCGGGCAGCAATTATCCACTCGAACAACTTACTTGTTTGAAATTGTGTTTAAAGACGAGCAGAAGCAATCATAACATCATAATTATACAAATTGTGTTTTTATCAGACTCAGAATTTATATGGATGCACTTAGCCTTGATATAAATATGAGAGTACTGAAAATCTACGCCTTAATCTACATGTAGGTATAATGTACCTATTATTTTAATTATGTGAATTTGATTTGTCTTTCGATTTCGATTTCGACGGTTTCGAGATTAGATATTCTTAACAGTCATAAAAGGCAGTTTTGCCGGCGTCATTGTACAGTAGATCGCACCGCAATGAGGTTGCTACTCCCGCTGCTCGTGATCGCCTGCGCAGGCACGGCGCGCGCCGACCGCTACCACCCGGCGGACCCCGCCGCCCGCGCGGCCGTCGCCAACCGCGCCGAGATCGACTCCGCCTTCTGGACAGGCGAGGCGCAGGCTGCCATCAACGCGCGCCTGGCGCACGAGGAGAGCGTGAAGAAGGCGCGCAACGTGGTGATGTTCCTGGGTGACGGCATGTCCGTGCCTACGCTGGCCGCCGCACGCACGCTGCTCGGCCAGCGACGTGGCGCCACCGGCGAGGAGGCCAAGATGCACTTTGAGACTTTCCCTACGGTTGGAATGGTTAAGGTAAATTAAAATTATTCACGTGTGGGTTGCTCTCTCCTTCTATGTAATAACCCATGACTGCTTGAATTCCTAATGCTATTCATTTTGATAATTATAATAATATATTATTCATTGCATTTTTACACTGTCGAGCACACGAGTTTTTAAAACCTATCTATACAACTTTTTTTTTTTTTTTTTTTAAATAAACGTTGTTTTATTTTAGTACATGGAGTACTTACAGCAAAAACACATTTCATTATTTTTTTCCCATTTTTTTTTTATTTTATTTTATTTTCATTTTGTTATACGAAAACACACACTTACACTCTTATAACAAAAACACATTTTTTTTTAATTTTTGTCTATCTGTTTCATCATCATCTGCCTAGCCTTTTCCCAACTATGTTGGGGTCGGCATCCAGTCTAACCGTATTCAGCTGAACCAGTATTTTACATGGAGCGACTGCTATCTCACCCCTTGGTAATACTGGTTGTCAGATTGTTTGCCACTGACTACTTGTAACGACTGTCAAAGATCTACAGATGACAGTCAGGGCCAACGGCTTAACGTGCTTTCCGAAGCACGGAGGAAACTCGGCATGGCAACATAGGCGGTCACCCATTCACAGACCAACCTAGACAAGCACGGCTTATCCTAAAGATCGACCCGAGTGGCTGTTATTATTTAGCCACGAGCTGCTATCTATCTACATGTCTGTTTGTTCTAGAAAAAGAATTAGGGTACCGGTACCGAGAAATTGGTAACAAAATTCGATTAAAAAGGATGTAATATTTTTAATAATAATTTCACGCCAACAAAGGTCGCGGGCAACAGTTAGCTATGAAATAAATGTTTTTTGATTTTCTTCAAAATCCTTCGGATTGCGATCATAAAGTATTTGTCTGGCAATTAGCGTGTATATATTCTGATCATGTTTCAGACCTACTGTGCAAACGCTCAGATCGCAGACTCTGCGTGCACCGCCACCGCGTATTTGTGCGGTGTTAAAACTACGTACGGCGTTATAGGATTGAATGCGGCCGTGCAGCGCAGCGACTGCGAGGCTTCCTCGAACAGGAACACGCACGTGCAGTCCATCGCCGAGTGGGCATTGGCAGACGGCCGTGACGTAGGTGAGCTCTTGCTCTATTAGTTTATGCAAGTATACCTACATCACTGTTTAACGTTATCTGTTATTATTGTAAATATCCTGTTAAAAGATCGAAATCGCTTGTTGAGCGAATACCACGCCTCAAAGCTCAGTGGTAGTTTCAAAACAGACAAGATCGACTTGAGTTATTTAACTTGTTGACGCTCATATTACATTATTGAAGTCTCGTCAAGGGCGTTGATGTTGAAATGAAAATCCAAAATGGTGGCTGAGAATTTTTTTTTTTTCATTTTCATGTTTTCCGTGGGCACTGATGCTGATAGTGAGAACAAAATGAAGATCCTAGAGGGCGGCTATTAAATTTTTGATTAAATTCGTAGCGATATTTGGAGGCACTGATGCTTTCTCTTAGAAATCACTTGAGAGTGTATGTCTAGTGATTATCTTCCATCGCGGAATTGTTTGTGTAATAGTCCAGTCACTTAAGCAAAAAAAGAGGGTCAACCTCGGTATGAGAGACAATAATCTGTAAACTCGTATACACCTCCATTTTGGTGTTTTAAAAGTTGTTTCAAAAGTCTCATAGAATGTCGTGTCTGCATCGAACAAGATTTTATGAGACTTTAGAGACTTCTTTTAGAACACCAAAATGAAGGTGCATTCGAGATTACAGCTTATTATCTATCATTCCGAGGTGAAACCCCTAATATGACTGAACTATAGGTATAGTGACGACGACTCGTATCACGCACGCGTCTCCGGCCGGCGTGTACGCCAAGGTGGCGGACCGCGACTGGGAGTACAACCAGCAGGTGCAGAACGACGGCTTCGACACCGAGCGCTGCCCCGACATCGCGCTGCAGCTCATACACAACCATCCCGGCAACAAACTCAAGGTATATATACTACAAGCCGTATTCGTACGTCACACTTGTAATAGCTGTAGTGCGTGTAACTATTTCGATTTATTAAAAAAACCGGCCAAATGCGAGTCGTACTCACACGCACACAGGTTTCCGTCACATTTTACCACTTTGGAAGTGTCGTATCTTTCAAATGATTAACTTTGAGAAAAAATAGTTTTAGTAACGTCAGTGTCATTTTTAAAGACCTATCTATAGACAAATAGGTTGATGAAAACATTTTTTTTTAGTTTCAGTTCCGATTATGGAAAAAAAAGATTAAAGGGATTAAATTTTTTTTGTATAAAATCGTAAAGTGGTTCACAGAATACATCTACCTATCAAGTTTCAACTGTGTAGTCCTAATAATTTCAGAATAAAGTGGCTGTGTCATACGGACAGACAGACAGACATGACGAATCTATAAGGGTTCCGTTTTTTGCCATTCGGTTACAGAACCCTAAAAATGCACCCTCAGTGTGGTCTTGTTCCTTAAACAACACTTCGGATTTACCTTAAAGGTGATTGAGTGCACTGTTTGTGTTTTCCTCTAAATGAGGTCTGAAGTGGACTTCAACAGAGCGGGCGTCAAACACAGTTCTCAACATTATAATGCTTGTTTGAAAACTTTACAGGCAGACTGACAAGATAATGCTATGTGCTGTTCTGACTCTGCATACATGCTGTACCGTAAAATATCATAATATATTGCACACCGAAATTGAGAAACTTCCCTAAAGAGTCTGTACGAGAATTCACATACACATACAGATTCTCCTAATTAAGAGCCACATTATATTATACTGTAATTATTTGTACTATGGACACAAATTCATGGATATTAAACTTTACCGGTGAAATGTGAGTGTTCTGAAAGTACAATACACCTCTGCTTAACCCTAAAATATCAATCTAGGCGGGAATAAAGTTCTGTTAAAATTTCCTTGTTTTGTTCAGGTTATTTTAGGTGGTGGTAGACGAAGCCTTTTGCCAACTGATTTCCTCGACGAAGAAGGATTATATGGTAGACGTACAGACAACCGTAACTTAATAGAAGAGTGGAAACAAGACAAAGTAGACCGTGAAGTATCCCATGAATATGTTTGGAATCGTGACCAGTTAATGCAAGCCAACGATAGCCTGCCAGAGTACCTTTTGGGATTGTTCGAGAATAATCATTGTCAATATAATATGCAAGCGAATTTGGAAACAGAACCCACCCTAGAAGAGATGACAGAGGTGGCGATTCGTTCTTTGAGTCGTAACGAGAAAGGTTTCTTCTTATTCGTAGAGGGAGGCCGCATCGACCACGCACATCACGACAACCATGTGGAGCTAGCACTCGATGAGACACTAGAGATGAACAAGGCTGTGGCGAGCGCCGCGGAGATGCTGTCAGAGGATGACTCGCTCATTGTGGTGACGGCAGACCACTCGCACGTCATGGCCTTCAACGGCTATTCTGGACGTGGCCATGACATTCTTGGTACCTCTAGAGACGTGGATGAGGACACCATGCCTTACATGACGCTGTCTTACAGCAACGGGCCTGGCTTCCGTGCGCATGTACATGGTGTTCGACCTAACGTAACTGCTGAGGAAAATTTCCGTAAGAATTTATAAATGGTCATTTAAAGAAAACATTTGGAAATATGATAGGTATATAGAGTAATGTGCTCATATAATTGTTTCGTAGGTAAACTAGATTGGGAGTCTCATGTCGACGTACACCTTGAGTGGGAGACGCACGGTGGCGACGACGTGGCGGTATTCGCACGCGGGCCGCACCATTCCATGTTCAGGGGGCTGTACGAGCAGAGCCAGCTGCCACACCTCATGGCGTACGCCGCCTGCATTGGGCCCGGCCGACACGCTTGTAGCGGCGCTACACAAGCTGCGGCCGAACCTGCTGCTTTTGTCACCATCTTTGTACTACTAGCTTCTCATTTTATTCAATGACCTTTCATTTAATTTACGCTATGTAATGTTTTACTAATTATTTAATCGTAATAAAACATAACGGGTGTAAACAATACATCACTATGCTAAGTGTCACATAATTTTGCCATATTACGTGTGGAAAATAATAACAAAGACTGATTAATGTACAATATTGTTCATACTAATGACAGAATTTATTAAAAAAAAAAAATGGGCCAAGTGCGAGTCGTACTCACACGTACCCGCACTCTGTGTGCGTGTGAGTACCATTCGCACTTGGCCAGTTTTTTTTTAACTAATGGTTTTCATATAAGGCCAAACAATATAATAAAAATATTTTGAAGGCTTATTCAAATGTTGTTTTGTATTACATTCAACAGCAAAATTAAATTTGTTTTTCATAGTATGTTTTGGCAAGGTTGCCCTTTTATGCCACACTGCTGACGGCCACCGGGCAGTTAAGGATGGTCTTCGTCATCAAGATGCCTCCTTTTTTACCTTCACCCGGAAGGATGAAAAGTGCCAAAATCAGTGATTTGCGGACTTCCGGCAGTTCCGGCCTATGTCGAAAAAGAACTACCGGAAGAGCTGGAAAATCGGCTTCACCGGTGAAAAAAATCCCTTAAGTCTCACAGTGGATTAGACAATCCCTGTCCTCCCTTTCTAGTACAGCTACCAGCAGGAGCTGATATTACAAAATTTCGGCAAATAAGGTACCTGTGTAATTGTGTGGTGTTTTTCAGCAAGTTCAAGCCAAACCGAGCTTATGGCAACCAATGCTTTCGCAGCCAAGAGTTTGTTTACGCAGCTCACAACTGCAACAAGACTCCTCGCTTCGTGAAGTGTGTTACTCCTCATGCAACTGCCTCGTGTACCAAGTCTGACTGCACTGAGCCTGCACAATGCTGTAATTGCAATGAAGATCATCCGGCGAATTATAGGAAGTGCAGTGTCCGAATAGCATATCAGGAATGCATCGAGTAAAAGAAGGCTTTAGAACGCAACCCCCGCCCATACGCAAGCCCGTACTACCTTCAATGATGCCTACGAAACGCTGATTCCAGTCAAGATATCTGGCGTGTGACTAAATCCTTCAAACCTAGATCTGCGAAAACCTCCTAAACTTTCCGATGGGTCTCAGACGACTACCACGGCTGAACAAGTAATGCGTTACGGGTTAAAGCCTTTTATGACAATATGAATCTTACCACTAACTGGGTTTCTGACTCTGAACTCGAGGCTGAGGTATCCAAATCCATGTCAGTCATTAATAAATATAATTTTGCTTCTGGTTTAAAAAAGCTAGTTAGGCCTTTTGAGATCCGTAAAACGCTGACTCGATCCATAATGTACTGTTAAAAAATATGCCACAGAAAGCGATAGTTTTAAATTACAAAAAAAAATGTAATAGCTGTTTTCGTCTAGGCTATAAAATAATACCCCTTAAAAACCTGGAAAAGAAAGTACTTCACCAACAAATAATCGCCCTATAAGTCTGCTACCTTCTATTGGTAAAATGTTTGATCAAATAGCAGTTTGGGTTTCGTGCTACCCACTCAACTACTCAACAACTGGATAGGGTGTGCGATCACATTTCCCATCACCTAAATCTCAAGCATTCCGATATCCAGCAGAAACATACCTGATCTGCTGGATATCGAAAAAGCTTTCGACACTGTGTGGCACGAAGGCCTGCTACACAAGTTGCTCACTCTTGACGTGCCTATGCCCCTAATTAAACTTGTTCAGTCGTACCTTGCGGATCGGGAATTCGAGGTACACATTGGAAACACCATTTCATCACCACACAAGGTCCCAGCTGGCGTTCCTCAGGGCTCGACTGTAGGACCCTATTTATTTCTCATTTTTGTTATCGATATCCCTATTCAACCTCGAACGAAATCAGCTTGTTTCACTGACGACATTGCATCTTATACCTCTTCTGACGATGCTGACTAGATCATAGGTCGCCTACAATATTCTATTGATTTACTACAGGATTATTTCAAGAAATGAAGACTAAAAATAAATGAGGGTAAGACTGAAGCAATATTTTTCTCTCGTGCTAGGCAACCCCCCACAAGAACTTTAAAAATAGCAGGCCATAAAGTAATTTGGAAAGCAAGTGTGCGTTATCTTGAGGTCAGAATGGACAACCGTCTAAACTGGTCCAAACATATTGCCGACTTACGTTTGAAGGGCGCCCAAGCTCTTGGTATTTTAAACCCTATAATGAGCCGTTTAAGCAAATTAAGTAGCAGTGCTAAATTGAGGATTTATACTAAACTTTTCCATCCGTGTATAACGTATGCCTGCCCTGTTTGGAGTGGCACATGTCTTTCCAACCACCACTTACTGCAAGTAATACAAAATCAAGCCGTGAAAATAGCGTACAAAACAAAGTATAAAAGAAATCTTCACTGGTTACATAAAACCATTAAACTTCTTTTGCTATTTAAATATGTAATTTTTTTATTATTATTAACTAAATAATGTATATCATTGTCATTATTTACCCATGTAATTATTGTGTGTTAAGATTATAAAAGAATTTTGAAAGGCGAATTGCTAGCCTAACAAAGTGTCTTAGTGTGTTAATGTAGGTTAGGGTAAGTGCATTTTGTTAGGTGGCCGGAGAGAGAGCGAGGGAGCGAAGGGCGGCCAAAAAGGCCAGGAAGCGGGAGCGGAAGCGCCAAGGAAAGAAGCGGAATGGCGCTGCTAGGCTCAACGCCCCGAAGACCGCAGCTGTAGTGATAACACTACAGCCGGAGGCGGAAAAGAGGGGCGTGACCTATCGCGACGTGCTCGCTAAGGCGAAGACGATGGTGGATCTCGGGGAGCTCGGGATCGCCGGGGGCCTCCGGCTTAGAGTCACCGCAACAGGGGCTCGAGTGCTGGAGATCCCCGGCGAAACCCGTGGCTCGTCCGCTGACGCTCTGGCTGAAAAGCTTAGAGCGTCCCTAAATGCGGACGAGGCCCGAGTGTCCAGGCCCGTCAAATGCGCAGACCTGCGCATCCTGGGTCTGGACGACTCGGTGACCGAGGAGGAGGTGGTGGCCGCCGTCACCAGGACCGGTGGGTGCCCTGCCGAGCAGGTCAAGGCAGGCACCTTACGTCCGGACCTGTCGGGCATGCGAACCGTAAAGGTAAGCTGCCCTGTGATGGCGGCGAAAGTCATTGTGGAGGGCCGAAGGCTCTTGGTGGGCTGGGTTTCAGCGCAGGTGAAGCTGCTGGAACCCAGACCTCTGAGGTGCTTCCGCTGCCATGTGGGGCACCACGTGTCGGTCCGGTGCACCTCGGAGGTGGACCGCAGCGGCCTGTGCTTCCGCTGCGGCCAGCCTGGTCACATGGCCGCGGCTTGCTCCGCCGCGCCGCGCTGCGCCGCATGTGCGGCAGCTGGCAAGCCGGCCGATCACCGGGCAGGGAGCAAGTCCTGCGGTACTCCCGCCAAGTCCAGGGGTAAGGGAAGGCCCTCCGCCACCACCGCCAAAACCCCCACCGTCGCCACCACCGCAGCCGCCGCCACTGTCGCCGCCACTGTCGCCGCCGCTGCCGCTACTGCTGCAACTTCCGCAGCGGGGCCCTCGCAGGGGGCCCGGGAGGGGGCTGAAATGGAGTGCCAGTAACGGCCCCATTACGCCTTCTCCAAGCGAACATCAACCACTGCGCCTGCGCTCAGGATCTGTTGCTCCAGAGCATGGCGCAGTGGTCGATTAACATCGCCGTGGTCGCTGAGCCGTACTTTGTCCCGCCCAGGGATGACTGGGTGGAGGACCTTAGCGGCTCAGTGGCCTTAATTGCGTCGGTCGCCGCCGGTACCCCGACCCTTGAGAGTGTCAGGAAGGGTCAGGGGTGCGTAGCAGCACGGTTCGGGGAGATCGTTGTAGTAGGAGTCTACTTCTCCCCGAGCCGAACTCTCGCCGAGTTCCACAACTCCCTCACGGAGTTGAGTGTCGTCATCGGAAGCCATTCCCTCCCCGTGCTTGTGCTCGGGGACTTCAATGCCAAGAACTTGGCTTGGGGTTCTCGTTACACGGACGTGCGGGGTAGAATGGTGGAGGACTGGGCCCTGGAGACAGGCCTGGTCGTCTTAAATCGGGGTTCTGTCCCCACGTGCGTGCGTATGCGGGGCGAGTCGGTAGTGGACATCTCGTTCGCCAGCCCCGCTCTGTCGCCGTGTGTCGTTGACTGGCGCGTCATGGAAGGGGTGGAGACCTATTCCGACCACCGGTACATCCGGTTCGACGTCTCCACCCAGTCCTCAAGCGTGCCGGTCCTACAGGCCCCGAGTGGTCCGCGATGGGCGCTGAAGCAGCTGGACCGGGAGCTCCTCCTGGAAGCCTCGATCGTGCAGGCCTGGGTGTCATCACCAGTCAGGCCTGCTGACATCAACAACGAGGCGGGTTGGTTCCAGGAAGCCATGTCCGAGATCTGCGACGTGGCAATGCCCCGAGTTCGGCCAGGCAGCGCCCGGCGTCAGGTGTACTGGTGGTCGCGAGAGCTGACGTCTCTGCGCAAGGCGTGCGTTGCCGCGCGGCGCCTGTACGCCAGGCATCGCAGGCTCCGCATCCGCCCTCCGGATGCGGCAGCCATTGAGGCGGAGCTGTACGAGGGGTACAGAGCGGCGAAGTCCGCCCTCCAAGAGGCTGTCCGGCGGGCCAAGAACTTGGCCCGCGAGGAGATGCTGGAGTCTCTGAACGGAGATCCGTGGGGGCGCCCTTACAAGATGGTGCGGGACAAACTCCGCACCCGGGCCCCCCCGCTAACGCAGAGTCTCCGGCCTGAGCTCGTGGAGGACGTGGTGAGCGCTCTGTTCCCTTCGCGAGGGGAGCATCCTCCCCCGCCTATAGCTCCGCCGCCGCGTGCGGTGCCGGAAGCGGACCACACCGATGACGATGACGACGTTCCGGAGGTGACTGGGGTAGACCTGAGAGTGGCGGTACGCAGGCTGAAAACCAGAAACGCCGCCCCGGGACCCGATGGCTTGCCTGGCAAAGCCTGGGTCCTGGCCTCTGAGGCTCTCGGGCCCCGACTGGAAGGGCTCCTAAGCGCATGCTTGGAGAGAGGCCAGTTTCCGCTTCGTTGGAAGACGGGGAAGCTGGTCCTCATCCGGAAACCAGGGCGCCCTGCGGACTCTCCGTCCGCATACCGGCCCATCGTGTTGCTCGACGAGGTGGGCAAGCTCTTTGAAAGAGTCATTGCCAACCGCCTCGCCGGGCACCTTGCGGGGATGGGGCCGGATCTTGCGGAACACCAGTTTGGTTTCCGCAAGGGGCGCTCCACGGTGGACGCCATCATGCGCGTGAGAGCCCTCACGACGGGGGACGCGGTGTCCCGGGGCGGGGTCGTCTTGGCGGTGTCTCTTGACATCGCCAACGCCTTCAACTCCATGCCCTGGAGCTGCATTGGGGAGGCACTCCGGTATCACCGGGTGCCAACCTACCTTCGTCGTGTAGTCGGGGACTACTTGACGGATAGGGCCGTCATCTACCCCGGTCGGAGCGGAGAATGGAACCGGCGAGAGATGTCGTGCGGTGTTCCACAGGGATCGGTTCTGGGACCGGCCCTGTGGAACATCGGTTACGACTGGGTGCTGCGCGCCGACCTCCCTACCGGCGTCAGCGTAGTTTGCTACGCTGACGACACGCTGGTACTGGCACAAGGGAGGTCGCACGAGGCGGCGGCCGAAAACATGACACGCGGGGTTGCGATAGTCGTGGAGAGGATCCGGCAATTGGGTCTCGAGGTGGCATTGCACAAGTCCGAGGCCATGTGTTTTCATGGGCCTCGGAATGCGCCACAGTCGGGATCCCTACTGACGGCAGGAGGAGTTTCCATCGGCGTCGGGTCGACGTTGAAGTACCTAGGACTCGTCCTCGACAGCCGGTGGAACTTCGTGGAGCACTTCCGACGTTTGGCTCCCAAACTGGAACGGACAGGGGCTGCCTTCAAGCGGCTCTTGCCCAACCTGAGGGGTCCAAACGCCTCCTGCCGGAGGCTATACGCGGGGGTCGTGCGGTCCATGGCCCTTTACGGGGCCCCGGTGTGGGCGCGTTCTTTGAGGCGGCAAGCTGCCCACTACCTGAACGCGCCCCAAAAGGTGATAGCCATAAGGCTAATCCGGGGGTACCGCACGATCTCCGGCGAGGCGGCTAGCCTCCTTGCCGGATTGCCGCCATGGGATCTGGAGGCGATAGTCCTCGCGCGCCTGCATGAATGGCGCGCGGAGGCACTACGTCGGGGGGAAACTCCTTTGCCGCGGCAAATTGCCGCTCAGCGGACAGACCTCCGGCGTGATCTCACGGCGACATGGAGAGAGCGACTGTTGCAACCCCGTGCAGGGCACGCTACCATAGTGGCGATAAGTCCCCTCTTTGAGGAGTGGCTAGAGAGGCGCCACGGCGCCCTCACCTACCGCCTGACGCAGATCCTCACCGGACACGGTTGTTTCGGGAGGTTCCTGCACCGAATCGGGCGGGAGGAAACGCCCGGGTGTTTCCACTGCGAGGATCGTCCGGAGGACACGGTGGAGCACACCGTAGAGGTCTGCCCCGCTTGGGCGGAGCACCGCCGTGTCCTCGTAGCGGCGATTGGCGGCGGCGATCTCTCGCGTCCGGCCCTGGTTCAAGCCATGGTCCGGAGCGAGAGGGAATGGGAAGCCGTCACCACCTTCTGTGAAGCAGTCATGCTAGTGAAGGAGGTGGCGGGACGTGAGAGGGAAAGAACCTCACGTCCCAGCCGCCGCGGGAGACGCCCTGGGCGTCGGGGGTCACGTGGTGGCTCCCGGCCACCGTAGGCGCGGGCCTGTGGACAGCGAGTTATGGGCTAGCTCGCCGTCCGGCCGTCTTATGACGACAGGCCGTGTCGACGGCGCGTTCGTGTTCCACGCGCGCCTCAAAGAGATGTCAGCAACCGAGTAGGGGTCCGCATGGGCCGATGCCTGCCAGAGCTGCGGGACTGTTCGAAAGAGACACCGTGGCCCTGGAACACAAAGGGCAAAGAAGGAACATGGATGGGTTTTAGTCAGTACAAGTCTGACACTCCCTTCCACTCCGCCCAGAGTGGGGGGGGTCATTTGATGATTTCCCATCCAAAAAAAAAAAAAAAAAAAAAAAAAAAAAAAAAAAAAAAAAAAAAAAAAAAAAAAAAAAAAAAAAGTGCATTTTGTTATTGTTTACTGTAAATAAAGATATTTGAAAATGAATGAAAAACAAAGTTACTGCTGCAGTTTGATGAAAAAGTCCCATATCTCAAAAACTTGAACTTAAACATCAAACATATTGGGGAGTTAAATAAGTAGTTCTTTCTGTAGACATTTATTGACTAAAGCACCGCGGGTGGTCAACAGTGTATATGTCACCGTAAAATTGTAAAAACCTTTACATTATAATCTATCTAACGAGATTGTAAACTGTCAAAAGATTGTGAACCGTAGCATACTGATAACAATTTAACGTTTTATTTTTTGGTAGATTATATACAACATGTAACATAATTAACGCACATCCATCCATTAGTTTGTTCAGAATCGTTTACTGAATCGATTTCTATAATTTTTTATTTAGGTAATTGTTTTCCCAAAAAATAATTGAAACTACGTAAATTACAGTCACACTACCCCTGTACAGTCAAAACAAACTGAAATAGACCGTAACTCAAGGCAATAAGACTTTTAAAAGTGCAGTTTAATTTGTATCAATACAAATTCCGTCATTCAATACAAAATAAAGAAAAATTACCCTTATTTCAAGCAAGTTAAAGTCTTTACAAATACATTTAAGTATACTTAGCGATTTGACCGCACGCACACTAACAGGCATTGGACAAAGGACACAATAGATAAAGCAACGAAATACAAAATATGTTATGTTTGTTTTCGCTTCCTTTCTCCTGCAAACTAAAATCCTGGAATAGAGCGAGATAGCCACCATGATACCGGCGGCGCGGGCGCTAGCGCGCTACGATGAAAGCTAACTTAAATGTAAACAATATTAGTCACGCGCGGTCATTATTAGAGGAAAGTTGAGTGTTTGCAAATAATTTTTCGCGCGCGATGTCTTTCCATTACACAAATGTTTAGTACACCGAAATGGTGAGGATTTTGGCACGGTGTGGTGATAATGTGGCTCTAGCTTGCAGAATATTTAACCTAAGGTATGGTACAAGAGTAGACCGCAGGACTATGTTAGCTGCTACTCAGCGGCTTCGCGACCACGGAACGTTCCGTCCGAACACGGCCATCGAAAGGGGAGCCAATGTGCGTACACGTACTCGTCTTCAAAACGAAATACTGGATTATTTCGATGAGAATCCCCATTCCAGTACCCGAGAAGCAGTGCCACGCTTTGAATGTAGTCATATGTATGTGTGGAGAACACTTCGTGGTGATACAGAACATCCATTCCACCTCAGAAGATGCCAGGAGTTGACTCCAAACGATTACGCACCACGCTTGCAGTTCAGCCGCTGGTGATTAGAAAATTGGCAGCGGAACATAATTTGGACAGATGAAAGTACATTCACACGTGTGGGGATGTACAATCAACACAACACACATTTATGAATGCACGAAAATCCTCACGCATGCAGAGTGGACTCCTACCAACACCGTTTCTCAGTTAACGTCTGGGCCGGTGTCATTGGTACAAACATACTAGGGCCTGTGTTATTACAAACATTAACAGGAGACGCAAATTTACAGTTTTTACGAGAAACTCTACCTACAGTGTTAGAAGACATACCTCTTCATAATTTACAAGAGGTATTCTGCTAACACGATGGTGCCCCTGTTCATTTCACTAGGACTGTTCGACAGCACCTTGATGATGAGTTTGAAGAGCGCTAGATCGATCGCGGCGGCCCTGTCCTGTGCCACCCAGATCAGCTGATTTGACGCCTCTTGACTTTTTTTTGTGGGGACATATTAAATCGTTAGTTTATTTTAGTGAGACAACAAGTCCCGAGGACCTGAGAAACAGGATAGTGAACGCTTTTGAAATAGTGAAAAATTACAGTGAAGTGCTTTCTAAATTAAAACATCAAATAAGAAAACGGGCATTAAAATGTATTGAACAAGGTGGTGGACATTTTGAAAGTGTATTAAAAATACAACGTCGTATGAGTGTTTAGGCGATCAGTAAAATATGTATTTGATTTTTTAAATTATTGTAAATATCTTGATTCACATCTTTTAAACACGCCGTCTTTGAATAATGTTGTTGTATCGCCTCTTATTGTTAGCAGTTCATTATTATTTACATTAGCATAGCATTTTGTAACGAATATTGCCTATTGGCATTGTCTTGTATCATAATCAATAAATAAAATCATTCAGAGTCGACAGTCCAAAGCCTGAAAAGTGTGATGGAAAGATACAATCAAATGTTTACTAGAGAAAAATAAACAACTCGATGCTCGGAGTTCGCATATCGGCTAATGTTTATATTTCTTTAACGTAAACAATCGTGTATTATCGGCTTTTTTCGGCACTAATACCTACGAATTGTGTCGGGCGGCGTTAACTCGTCTCGAACGCGAGCAAATACCTACTAGGCTAGCAAGACCTTCAAACCTACGTGTGCGACTGTGTGTGTTCGTGGATTTGCACTGTGACCACAACATTCTTCCGGAATTAGTATAACTAAATCAATCAATAATCAATGCTCATACATGTTTAGCTAAAAATTCAGTGTATGTATTATGATTATAACATAATACACTAATTGGGGTGTCTGAGGGTGTGCGTTAATTACGTTACATGTTGTGTAAGGTCTAACTATTCATACACGAAATATTTTCAGAGAATCATCTAACGGCTATAACGAAGCCATTTCAAGGTCATTTTTTTTTATCTAAGTATATTTTTATAAAAAATAAATAAATTAAAATTACGTGACCCACAAAATAAATACTGGTTCCTTATTTTGCAACATCCATTACGCTAGTTTACTACGTCGTATTTACCTACTGTCATTGAAGCGGGCGACGCGCGGCGCGGCTAGATCAAAGGAGCGCGCGCGGCGCGGTTAGATCAAAGTAGCGCGCGTGGCTTGCCGCGCACCTCCGCCCCGCGCCTCTTCAGTGCCGCTCCTCTTCAGCCCCGCTCGGTACGCGTGACGTGCCGCACACGCCTTTGCTAATGATCGGTCGCGAAACAATCGTGACAATGCCGAACTACAGGTATACGTACCAGGAGTACCAGAACATGGTGATGTGCTACAAGGAATGTGAAAATGTTTTTCTCAGAGTACAAGCCCTCTTCCTGGAGCGTTATAGGAGAAAATCATCTCTGCAGACTATCCTAGGTGCTGTACAGCGGCACCAGGACTATGGAGTCTACATGCCATCAGGACATGCACATGCCATCTACATATCATCACAGAGGCAGGCAACAAGTGTCAGCAAGAATTGAGAATGACATCGTCGATTCAATATCATTCAATACGGATCCACTAACAGTGTTATTTACCTACAAAAAGACAAGTTTTCTGTAGGTAAGGAAATTTTTAGAAACAGCGTGTTTTGGCAACAACAGTTAAGTAGGTAGGTATGTCACGTCCACGTCTGCCTCCTCGAGTACGATTGTTCAAATCAATCTGCGCTACGCACTGACAGTTCACATCTGTAGTATTAGTAGGTAAAACCAAAAAACAGCTAACGGATATTCGAATGGTCATAGTCGACATGAGTTACAAAATTATTCGAGTTTTCTACAAACATTTTCAAATTCGAGTTGCACAGATCAGCTGTTTATTAATTTACAGATGTGTAGGTAGGTAGATGCTGTAGAATAGGTACGATTTGTTTTGGTTGCACCTAAGTTCCTTTTCGTAAAGTTGTAAGGAGGGAATTTATTTAACGTAGGTAGGTACATACATCTTCTTAGGTTTAGATGGTATTGTTATTTAAATTCACATTTATTATTATTGTAAGCGATAATCTATTAAAATAAGACTAAATGGAGTTATAAAGTCTACCTACGTTCATACGTTGGTTTATTTTTAACATCATCACGCCTGCATTCCCCAAATAGGTAGACAGAGATGTATTATCGAACGACCACTACATTTCACCAGCGATATTGTTTTGCCCCAAGTTATAGCAGGTCAGTGCCACTCCACATAGTTGGAGCGCGGTAACCATCAGGACCCGAAATGACTACCATTCTAGCGGTCGCACGGTGTCATGAGTTCATGACCTGCGAACAACAAGATGCATGCCGCCCGTCGCCGCGTCGTCGGCACGGCGCGGGTGCGGGGCGCGTCTTATTCATAGAATAGGTTTTATGCAAAATGTCTCAAGAAATTTTAGAATTATAATAATTGAGTTAAGTGAGGATTGAATATGTCCATGAGTACATTTACCTCGGCCAAATAGTCTCCTTCCAGGCAAGACAAGATAAAGAAGTTGCACGACGCACCGATAACGCCTGGAAGAGCTATTGGTCGATGAAGCAAATCATGAAGGGACCTCTCCCTGAGAGCGACTGTTGCAACCCCGTGCAGGGCACGCTACCATAGTGGCGATAAGTCCCCTCTTTGAGGAGTGGCTAGAGAGGCGCCACGGCGCCCTCACCTACCGCCTGACGCAGATCCTCACCGGACACGGTTGTTTCGGGAGGTTCTTGCACCGAATCGGGCGGGAGGAAACGCCCGGGTGTTTCCACTGCGAGGATCGCCCGGAGGACACGGTGGAGCACACCGTGGAGGTCTGCCCCGCTTGGGCGGAGCACCGCCGTGTCCTCGTAGCGGCGATTGGCGGCGGCGATCTCTCGCGTCCGGCCTTGGTTCAAGCCATGGTCCGGAGCGAGAGGGAATGGGAAGCCGTCACCTCCTTCTGCGAAGCAGTCATGCTAGTGAAGGAGGTGGCGGGACGTGAGAGGGAAAGAACCTCACGTCCCAGCCGCCGCGGGAGACGCCCTGGGCGTCGGGGGTCACGTGGTGGCTCCCGGCCACCGTAGGCGCGGGCCTGTGGACGGCGAGTTATGGGCTAGCTCGCCGTCCGGCCGTCTTATGACGACAGGCCGTGTCGACGGCGCGTTCGTGTTCCACGCGCGCCTCAAAGAGATGTCAGCAACCGAGTAGGGGTCCGCATGGGCCGATGCCTGCCAGAGCTGCGGGATTGTTCGAAAGAGACACCGTGGCCCTGGAACACAAAGGGCAAAGAAGGAACATGGATGGGTTTTAGTCAGTACAAGTCTGACACTCCCTTCCGCTCCGCCCAGAGTGGGGGGGGTCATTTGATGATTTCCCATCCAAAAAAAAAAAAAAAAAAAAAAAAAAAAGGGACCTCTCCCTCTCTCACTGAAAAGAAAACTCATGGACATGTGCATTCTTCCTACCCTCACCTACGGAGCGCAGACATGGTCACTAACCAAGCGTCAAAAGTCCGCACTCGGGGTCTGTCAGCGAGCAATGGAGCATAGTATCCTTGGAGTTAAACTTACTGATCGTATAAGGAACTCGATACTGCGTTCCAAAACACAAATTGCCGATGTAAGTCACACGGCTGCCAAGCTTAAATGGAACTGGGCTGGCCACATCTGTCGCATGCCGGAGGAGCTATGGGCTAAAGTAATAACACAATGGGTCCCAAACAGCAGCAAACGGCAACGCGGCAGGCCCAGAAGGACATGGCGGGACGAACTCGGCTCTTTTAAAAAATATTGGCAAACAACAGCACTGGATAGGGATAAGTGGAAAGAGGGAAGGGAGGCCTTTGCCCTGCAGTGTAAATGTCGATTTGCCATACAAACTTTCATCCCCTATTTAACTCCCTTAGGGGTTGAATTTCTAAAAATCCTTCCTTATTCCTTGTCTACATTATAGAGGAAACCGCTGTGCAAAATCTCAGCTTTCTAGGTCCAGGGGTTTGGGCTGGGAGTTGATGAGTCAGTCAGTCAGTCAGTCAGTCAGGACTTCTCTTTTTAACCGATTTTCAAAAATAGGAGGTTATCAAGTCGACTGAATTTGTTTTTTTTTTTGTGTGCATGTTCAGCCATATCTTCGCCAATTGTGAACCGATTATGATGATTATTTTTTTGTTTGGAAAAATATTCCGCGGTGGTTCCATTTAAATTTGGTAATTATCTGATGCTGATCTTCAGAGATTTGCAATGAAACTCTTCAATAATAGACAGAAAATCTGCCGAGATGGCTGCAATCGCTTGGATGTTCATTGTTTACACAACAAAATAACATAATTCATTCATTTTAGGATTCGGCCGTTACTCTCGTTGTCATGTGGACGTGTTCGTTTTGCTCGCGAACATTTTAATTCATCAACCCAGTAAAAAGTGCAGTAACCCACTCCAAAGTTACACTAATTCGTGTTAAATAATAGATTCAAGATTCAAGATTCTTTATTTTGAATGAAATATGGTACATGATGGTCTTATAAAATAAAAGGTTTCACACATTTCGCTGACTTTCTTCAGCATGCAAACTTGTACAAATGTACTCTTGGTTTAGGTACCTAGTACTAGTTAAAAATTTAACAAAATTTAATAAAATTCGAAAAATAAAATAAAATAACAAATCAAAAAATAAAATAAAAATAGGAACAAAAGCTACTTAACCATTACAAATGGGTTTATAAGTCAAAAAGTCATTAATTGTATAAAACACGTTATTAAAGAGCCATTTCTTAAGTTTTATTTTGAAGTAATTAATTGGAAGTTCTCTGATCTGTTTCGGTATTTTATTGAAGATTTTGACCGACATACTATAGCAATTGTTTTGAAAGAGAGTGCTTCTACATCTTGTTATAGTCAGTTTGGTGGGATCTCTAGAGAGAAACTTTTTATTTTCAGTCACTTTAGAGAACAAGTTTGGGTGTTTTTTAACAAACATCCCTACTTCTAAAATGTATAAGCTAGTAAGAGTAAGTAAGCCCAACTTTTTAAATAGAGGTCTACATGAATCGAGAGGTCCAGCGCCGTAAATGGCTCTGATACATTTCTTTTGGGTTATAAATACTTTTTTTTACGAAGGTAGAGTTACCCCATACAAGCAGACCGTATCTGAGTATTGAGCCAACGTAGCCATGGTGCGCAGTCATGGCAGTTTTTAAACTTGACAATTTTCTAAGCCTTCTTAGTGCAAAAACAAATTTGTTTAGATTAGAGCATATACGGTTTGTATGTGCTTTCCAATTGCAGTATCTATCCAAGGTAATACCTAAGAATTTTGTGTCAGGGACATCTTCGATTTTAACGTTATTATAATATAACCCGCAATAAGCTGTGAAAAAACTAGAACTGTGTACAAACTATCAACAGAGTTACAAACAAAAACATTGCAAGAATTTTTAAAAGTGAACGTTAAAATTGTCTCTGTGGCGAAGTGCTCTGACCTTTAAACGACACTTGTCAATGACACTTGTCTGCGTCCCACAAAATAATTGGAGGAGAACACCAGATTTGCACATTTCATCATAGCTCCGGTAGTCTCGAGGCGTAAGCCGCTACACACCTTACGCTGTCGTGAGAAGTTCTGAGTTCGAGCCCCGCAACCTGCGTCTCTTTTTGAAAGTTTAAATTATATATTTAATTTAAATCTTCAATTACCACAACCGTATACAAACATCTACGGTGACGTATTGACTAATTCTGCTCACTAACTGCTAAGTTATTAAAAATTCCCTAAGTTGGATTGTATTGGCAGAGCTCAAGTAATACTGGACGGAAAGCTGTCCCAAACCAACCCGTCGATCACGACCATCTTAGCCTGAGCTCTAAGTGTGGCATCGACTGAAATTCGACCACCACATTACGCAGTGCGCACGCTCTTATTTACACGCGCTTATTTCGATTGTGAAAAAGTCTACAAGTTTTTTCTATTGTTTACATCACAACTATTTTTGTAAACATGACCACTATAAGACGCACTCCCCCGAGCACGCCGAAAACGCAAACAAACAACCTTTGCCAGTCCCAGACTAATTCGGAATCGGATATAGCCAATGCAGTGGTGAGTGATTATGTAAACACTAGTCGAAATAAAAGAGCCCGGAAGGCAGACTCGCCACAAGGCGCCACTACATTAAGCTCGCACGACCATTAAACTCAACTCGCAAATTGGAAGGAGGAACAAGACTCGTCAATTGCGAAGGTACTTTCGACTCAAACCGCTTTGATGGCTAAACTAGCGACTGACATTGGGGAAATTAAATCCCAGAACACCCAGATTCAAGCAGCTAACACGGAAATACAAAAATCAAACGAGGAGATGGTTAGATCCATGTCTTTCATAAACCAACGGTTTGAGGAGTTGAAGAAAAAAGTTGAATACCTAAGAAGGGAACGCCGAGAACAGAGAGAGTATATAGAAAGTTTAGAGAAAAAAATACAAGATCTGAATCACAAATCAAGGTTGTCGGGCATCGAAATCCGCAAAGTAATACTGAAAACAATGCCACACTTGCAAAAACAATATGCAGCATTGGTGAAGCTGTCGGTGTCTCCATTAAGGGCTCTGAAATGAGGGATATTTATCGCCTGCCGGGGAAGTCATCGAACCCATCGACCATATCACGACCGATAACATATTTTTACGCAAACAAGAAGGTGACAAACAATTGTTAATCAGTTCTGAAAAATGTCTACAAGATATAGGTTTCACTGGCAAGTGACTAGTAATCCATATTGACAAAAACTTTATTATATTAGCATCCGTCTGAATAGTATTATTAATTTTAGAAATTGTACTTGCTCCTAAATTTAAAAACATACACAAATTATGTAACATTGACTTAACCACACAAATAAAATCTCAAAATGGCATACATATCCTATACAAGAATACACTCACAACTCACTCATACAAAGACACTTCCTATAACATTCAACCTTACACAAAACAAATAACAAACGACATATTGCTTATTAGGCAAGTCCTAACTATACTAGACTTCGCTTTGAGTCACCTCTTGCTCTCTCTACACTCTCCCAATAGATAGCATAATCAATAAAAGCAGCGAGCTTGACTCGCTAACAATAGGTCACTCATTTAACTGTGCCTCAGAAGATTGTATTGACTATTTTAATAACACTAACAGCAACATAAAAATACTACACTTAAACATTCGTAGCTTAAATAAAAACTTTGACCAAGCCCAGCTATTACTACACTCATTGAAACTTGATTTAGACGTGGTAGTTCTTACAGAATGTTGGCTTAGTAAAGTCAGTAATATGCCTGTTTTAGCTGGATATGATTCCTATTGTACCACTATAAACAATAATTAAAATGATGGGATTGTTATCTTTAAAAAACAAACTCTCCGGACCTCAGAATGGGAACCAGAATTTGTGAGTGGGAATTGCTTGGTATGCAAATTGGATAACCAAAATATCGCTATCGTGGCAGTGTACCGATCCCCGTCATACAGTTCCAAAGAGAGTACCGAAAAATTTCTGGATAGTTTAAATAATGTCTACTCTAGCCTATCTTCCTTAAAAAATATAGTTCTCGTAGGCGATATTAATATAGATCTTAAACTCAATAGCACAGATAACCGCTGTCTCGAATATCTCATGCTAAATGCCTCCCACGGTCTACTTCCAACCCACCGATTCAACACCCGACTGGATAGCTGTCTGGATCATGTACTTGTTAAAAGTACCCTGCCTGTTACTACCCTTGTACTAGATTCACACATCACATATCACAAACCAGTGTTATTTAATATTGCTAACACAAACTCTTGCACTATACCACTTCACATAGCTACCCGCATAGATTACGAAGCAATCAAGTTAGATTTAGAAAACTCTGATTTTAGCCCCTTGTACAAAATTACTGACCCCAATTTATCCATGAATGCCTTCATAAAAATCATCTCCTCAGTCATTGACACAAAACATATTAAAATCCCTAGAAAAAAAAGAATAATAAAACCATGGATAACCACAGGCATTTTAAAGTGTATACAAAACCGTGCTTTCTGTTCGCCAGCTCTTTCTATTGCGGTCTATTTTAAGAAAACACGGTAATGTTTCCCCTACTGACCCTAAAAAAAGGAAGAAATTACCCATTAGTTCCCCCCACAAAACCACCTTCGCTCAACACCAATACTACACATTAAGTACAAACAAATTCACAAAAAATTAAACATAGTCGATCTAAATAAACATGAAATAAAATCAAAATTAACGGAATGGCTACTAAAACAGGACTACCTCAAAACAGAGTCTTTACTCAAGTATGTCGTCTAACTACCTATGTACAGTAGACGCTCAAAAGTGCACTACCATGCTAAAGATTATATTGCTATGAACTGTGCGAGCGCGATACAGCAGTGTGTGTGCGTGTGCGTGTATGAGTGATGTCTCAACATTCCACCCATAACACACACTAATCTAATGAACTGTCGTCACACTACGCGAAATAGCATTATATTTCTGTTGCATTTAGAATACACATCATAGTGATGACCTGTTCTTACCATTGCATTGTTAAAATTCGCGTAGTATTAACATGGGTTGGTAGCTGTTTGGGCTGAGCATGGGTTCACGATCAATGAAGTCCAAGTTCGAATCCATGTTATTACAATGTGTGGCTGTTTTTTGTTTCTTTGAAACCTTAATAATATTTGTATTTTAAGCAGAAAGTCGTTAGGTATTTATGTTTATTTATAATGTAGTCATGCTTATTATTTATTCTTTATAAGAAGTTAAATATTAGATAGTTATTGTATTATTATTTAACTTCATTAATTGATTTTTATTTTATGTTTTCGGTGTTGGAAGGTGGAAATAAAAAATCATGCTGAATGATAACAAAAATGTTTATTTATAAAATTAACAACATTTTATGAGAATTGAGACGTCACATTCCTATCTAGGCAAAAAAAAGTTCTCTTATCACCGTTCATAAGAGTTTTTGTTGTATACCCACTTAGTCAATTCATAATAAGAATAACATAACACGGAAAGGATATTCTAATAACACAAAAATAATTGTTGATACCCGCTTATTATAGGTATCAGTATTCAGCAGAGTTCATTGAATACTAATATATGAGTTAGACTTTATGAACGTGTTTTTTTTATGTAACGTCACATTGAATGTATTGAGGTTATAGCTTAAGTGTTCATTTTCTTGACGAAAAGAATATTGAAACTAAACCCCAATTTAAGATCATTAAATTTAAAATTTATTTCTTAATTTTTTATTTTCTTATGTACGGTTATGTTAATATTACTAAATATTTACTTACCCGGTCTACTTATTAAATTAAGTATTATTAATTTTTCGCCATAAATTAAGTCTTCCTTTTGGCAAGACTTGAATGTCTTCTCGTCAGAAAATACAGTCACCTCCCAGTTAAAATGTAAATAATCTCGAGCAAAACGTCGTCTTTCCTCTCTGTGTTTTTGTGTCAAAAATGTTTTTTAGCTGGCTTCCGGTGATGTAAACCTTCAACATGGACTGCATGGTGAACAGTCTGTAATGTAGTATTCAATTGTTTTGCAAACATTATAGTTGGAATGAAACCATTTGTTTCATATTCTTCCACCATAAAACGTCGCTGAGTCGGGTTAATAAGCGGCGGCCTTTCACTTCTTAGACGACTCTTCAGACTACCTTCTTCAAACCTCTTTACCCAACGGCTAACAGAATTTCTAAAAAAAAAACAAAATGTGATTACACACTTGCAACTAGCAATTTATTTAATAATAAGAAAATCACACACCACAACTATCATCATAATAATTATAATTTTTAAAAATAACTTACACATTTTAAGCCATTTTCAGTTGAAATTTGAGAAATTCTAAATTAATTAGTTAATTCTAAATTCTGTAATGTCCGCTTCTCAAAATGGATGTAGGAACGGGTCCCGGGGTACTAAGGAGCTACTCCTCATTGATATGGCCATTAGTCAACAGGTTCGCCGTTCCCGAAAGGATCTGTCGACATGTTGGATAGACTACAAGAAGGCCTATGACTCGGTGCCACATACATGGCTCATGAGGGTGCTAGAGTTGTATAAAATTGATGCAACTCTGCGCACCTTCCTGATGTCATGTATGGGGCAATGGAGGACGGTCCTTCGCTATCCAGGATGTCGGCAAATCCAGAGGAATAGCGAGCCGATAAGGATAGAGCGAGGTATATTTCAGGGCGATAGTTTGAGTCCGCTTTGGTTCTGCTTAGCCTTGAATCCTCTTAGCACGCTGCTGGAGGATTCAGGTCTAGGCTATCGGTTGAGGAGAGGTGGTCAAGTTATATCTCACCTCCTTTACATGGATGACCTGAAACTCTTTGCCCCCAACGATTTGCAACTGATGGAGCTACTGAAAGTAACTGAAACCTTCAGTAGCGCCATCAGGATGGAATTTGGTGTGGACAAATGTGCGGTCATGCATGTAAAGCGAGGGGAGATTGTGGAATCTGTGGGAACCCAGCTCTCGGATTCCATAAATCTTAGATCCCTCTCAGCAACTGAAACCTATAAGTATTTGGGTATGTCGGAAGCGCTGGGCATCAATGTTGCTGACATGAAGCAATCGTTGAAGGAGCGCTTCTTTGGCCGTCTGAAAAAAGTATTTAATAGTCTTTTATCAGGCGGCAATAAGGTGCGTGCCTTCAACGGTTGGGTCATGCCGGTTTTGATGTATTCTTTCGGCATACTCAAATGGACTCAGACAGAACTAGACGCCCAGGAGAGGAGGGTCCGTACATTGTTGACGGCATATCGAATGCATCACCCGCGTTCTTCTGTTATGAGACTGTATATCCCGCGGAGGTGTGGGGGTCGAGGCTTTTTAAACGCTAAGACTCTCCACAATCGCGAGATATGCAGTCTCAGGGAATATTTCCTTGAAACCGACGTGGGGATGCATCGAGATGTGGTCGCGGTGGACAAGGGGCTCACCCCGCTCTCCTTGGCTAAAGAGAACTGGCGCAAACCTGTAGTGCTTGACACTAACGACCGCATGGAGGTATGGCAAAGTAAGGAACTTCACGGACGCTTTTTCCGGGCCCTGCATGGGCCCGACGTAGACCTATCAGCGTCCGTAGCCTGGCTACGTTCCGGGGACCTCTTCGGAGAAACCGAAGGTTTTGTCTGTGCAATTATGGATGAAGTTATGATGACGAATAACTACCGGAGATTTATTGTGAAGGACGGTACGGTTGACATATGTCGGGCATGCCACCGTCCAGGCGAATCAATCCGTCACATTATCTCCGGGTGTTCTCGTCTGGCTAACGGAGAGTACTTGCATAGACACAACCTTGTAGCCAGGATTATCCATCAGCAACTTGCTCTAAAATACAACCATGTGGAATCGGAAGTACCGTACTATAGGTATGTGCCCGACCCAGTTCTCGAAAATGGCAGTATCACATTGTACTGGGATCGATCCATCATCACTGACAGGACTATTGTAGCCAATAAACCTGATATAGTGGTGGTGGATCGGTCAGAGCGGCGCGCAATGATTGTAGACATAACGGTCCCGCATGATGAGAACCTCGTGAAAGCCGAGAAAGATAAGCAAATCAAGTATCTTAACTTGGCTCGCGAGGTTGTCGACATGTGGGATGTGGACTCAGCGATCATTGTGCCGATAGTTGTATCAGCCCATGGCTTAATTGCCAAGAGCCTCGACCAATACCTGAGGAGGCTCTCGTTAGGCAGCTGGATCAAGGGTTTGATTCAGAAAGCGGTACTCCTGGACACGGCTCGTATTGTCAGGAGGTTCCTCTCTCTGGAGCCCTGACCGCCGGTAGCTTGGACCCTGTTCCCGATACCGGTGGGCTACAATTTTTTATATTTTTAAATGTTTTTTATAATTGTTTTTAGTTTATGAAATATTTAAAAATGTAGAAGATTTGTATAAAAATAAATAAAGAACACAAACGCTCGAGACAAAGTTCACCAACTAACAACGTCATAACTAACTACTTTGTTCAATCCAGAAGTTTATTTTGTTTCACATTCACCCTCATCTTTTTTGTTAATAATAAGTTCCAACTAATATTTAGAAAAACATATCTCATCGGGTCTAACGTTTCATTTATAATTAAAACACAAAAAGTGTAGTGTCACTTGGTTTCGAACACAGGCTACACCGTGCGAGACATTTTATCTATGCCGTTAACCGCTGAGCCAGATAGACACATAATTGTTAGTTTGAAATTAAATATCACTAACTTAATACTCCGTCGCGACATGAGAGGCTTGTCACTAATGCAAATGATCATTATATCGCACTCTTTCTGACTATGAAAGAGTGCGATATACGAGATCGTGTATGTGTGCAAAATGTTTCTTATGGAAAAAGGTCGTAAGTGCGACTTGTTTTGATGCGATCGTTTTGTGAAACTGCTACTGCACTTATGGTCTCTACTGTACATATTTCTAATTACATACCCACACACACACATTATATACACACACACACACCCGCGCACACACTAACATACACACACCAGCGCTCACACAGATACATACACGCTCACACACAAACATACATATCAAGTGAATGTAAATATATTTTCCTACATATAATTATTTCCTTAGAACGCTCGGGTAGATCGACACAGTCTACTATAAATATTATAGCTTCAATTTTAAGCTGAATCACTGTCTCTCAAGATAAAGGTTACCTAGTTTGAGAGGCAGGGTTTTCCTTATTGTGTACAGATTTTAGTTTCTAGATTGTAGTGTATTGTGTTACTACCAAAGCTCTTTTAAATTGTCTTATTTTACTTTGTGAAATCTGTATTTTTTGTGAAATAAAGTTATTATTATTTCCTTTATTTATTTTTATACAAATCTTCTTTATTATTTCCGCACGCAAAATACGCGCTTTGACGTGGAGTTGCGGACACCAGCCCGTTATACAATACAAATCTTCTACATTTTTAAATATTTCATAAACTAAAAACAATATAAAAACATTTAAAAATATAAAAAAATGTAGCCCACCGGTATCGGGAACAGGGTCCAAGCTACCGGCGGTCAGGGCTCCAGAGAGAGGAACCTCCTAACAATACGAGCCGTGTCCAGGAGTACCGCTTTCTGAATCAAACCCTTGATCCAGCTGCCTAACGAGAGCCTCCTCAGGTATTGGTCGAGGCTCTTGGCAATTAAGCCATGGGCTGATACAACTATCGGCACAATGATCGCTGAGTCCACATCCCACATGTCGACAACCTCGTGAGCCAAGTCAAGATACTTGATTTGCTTATCTTTCTTTATTTTTATTATTATTTTCGTGAAGTGTTTTTCTTCTCAGCCCTTAGACTGGGTTTCAGCTATATTTACGGGCCGAAACCAAAACAAATATTATTATTATAACATCACGCTAGAATGTTCTGAGATGAGTACAGTCTACAGTACACCCACATTTCAACAGTTAGGTTTGTTAAATTCCATTTCATTGGAGATAAGTCTATTACCATGACATGTATTGTTCACGGTTCACTAATGTTTCACCAAAACTCCTTTGGCAATTTTTAACAAACTTAAAAAAAAGTAGGAGTTTCTATGTTCGACTGTTTTTTATTTTTTCATGTACCTATGTTCACCGATTTCTCCACCAATTGTAGACCGATTTTCATAATTGTATTGTTAAACAAAAGCCTATACTAATGAGGTAGTCCATTGTCACCAAATCAGAATCTGATGATAATATCCCAGGGAAATCGAGTGCAACCCTCAAATTTTATCGGGACATACAATGTTTTTCATATACTCTCTAACTCAATTCAAATATTTGTGCCTGGTATATCATCATCTCATGTTGCTGAGCTGATGATGGAAAGTATTTAATAAGTCAGGATCAGATGATGGAATCCCAGTAATATTAAGGGCAACCCTCAAATTTTATGGGCATTGTTTGAAACAGTATACTTTCCTTGTAGTCCCATGGTCATCAGGTCAGGATCTAATGATGGGATCCTGGAGAAATCGAGGGGACTCTCCAAATTTTATATTATCGATATCTTCGAGAATTGTGAACCTATTTCGACGATTTTTTTTTAATTTGGAAGAATATTATTCCGCGGTGGTCCCGTTTAAATTTGGTGAAGCTGCTCTTCGGAGTTATACAATGGAACTCTTAAATAGTAGACAGCAAATCTGCCGGGATTCCTGCAATCGCTTGGATGTTTATTGTTTACACAATATTTTTTTTTTTATACTGACTTACTCTTGACCTCAATCTAGTCCTGAGGTCGACGATGGAACGAGCTAACCCAAAAGAAGCCTATTAACTCGCGACTTAAATAGATTGGGGTCATATGAACTTGGGAACACCGACGCAGGCAGGGAATTCCACTCCTTGGCTGTGCGCATTATAAATGATGTAGCAAAGCGCTTCGTGCGAATGTGTGGAACATCGACAAGGTATGGTGCCTGCAGTACGTCTGAACTCCCGATGGAAGAAGGGAGATGGTGGAATTAGCTCGTGGAGCTCTTGGGCACACTCACCGAAGTACAATCTGTAAAAGACTGACAAACATGCAACTTTGCGCCGGTGAGCCAGGCTATGAAGCCTGGTACCAACCAGCTTATCGTCTCCAATGAGCCTCTTGGCTCTGCGCTCAACAGAGTCGAGTGTGGCTAATCGGTATTTGGCATCCCAAAGGTCAGCAATACTCCATGCAGGACCGAACTTGATCTTTATATAAGACTAAAAGCTGTCCAGGCTTGAAGTAACGCTTAACTTTATTAAGGATACCCAGCTTTTTTGCCGCAGTCTGAGCTTTCGACTCAATGTAGGCACCGAAGTTCAGATTCGCACTCAACTTCGTGCCAAGAAGCTCGAGGTTGTCGGTGACTGGTACAGATGTATCCCAGAAAGTAGGAGCCAGATTGAATGGACTCCTTTAGGCGGTGAACTACTTGAACGGCGGCATACTTGTGTTTTGGTGGCGTTAAAAACAACCAGATTCTCATCACCCCACTTGGAGACAAGACTTAAGGTTAAATTCGGTCGCCCTACCATGGCCTCTCTCAATGAACGTACAGTAGAGACCATAAGTGCAGTAGCAGTTTCACAAAACGATCGCATCAAAACAAGTCGCACTTACGACCTTTTTCCATAACAAACATTTTGCACAAATACACGATCTCGTATATCGCACTCTTTCATAATTATCTAGTCAGAAAGAGTGCGATATAATGATCATTTGCCTTAGTGACAAGACTGTCATGTCGCGACGGAGTATTAAGTTAGTGATATTTAATTTCAAACTAACAATTATGTGTCTATCTGGCTTAGCGGTTAACGCTATAGACAAAATGTCTCGCACGGTGTAGCCTGCATTCGGTGTTTTAATTATAAATGGTACGTTAGACCTGATGATATATGTTTTTCTAAATATTAGTTGGAACTTATTATTAACAAAAAAGATGAGGGTGAATGTGAAACAAAATAAACTTCTGGATTGAACAAAGTAGTTAGTTATGACGTTGTTAGTTGGTGAACTTTGTCACGAGCGTTTGTGTTATTTTTACGATTAGCGTATTGTTTGATTGTCTTTATTCAAGATGCAAGCTAATATTAGTATTGATGACATGGCAAATATTGTCACTTTGCGTAAAAATGGGCTTAATATTTCTCAAATTTCAACTGAAACTGGCTTAAAATGTGTAAGTTATTTTTAAAAATTATAATTATTATGATGATAGTTGTGGTGTGTGATTTTCTTATTATTAAATAAATTGCTAGTTGCAAGTGTGTAATCGTATTTTGTTTTTTTTTTAGAAATTCTGTTAGCCGTTGGGTAAAGAGGTTTGAGGAAGAAGGTAGTCTGAAGAGTCGTCTAAGAAGTGAAAGGCTATTAACTCGACTCAGCGACGTTTTATGGTGGAAGAATATGAAACAAATGGTTTCATTCCAACTATAATGTTTGGAGAGCAATTGGATACTACATTACAGACTGTTCGCCATGCAGCCAATGCTAAAGGTTTACATCATCGGAAGCCAGCTAAAAACCATTTTTAACACAAAAACACAGGGAGGAAAGACTACGTTTTGCTCGAGATTATTTAGATTTTAACTGGGAGGTGACTGTATTTTCTGACGAGAAGACATTCAAGTCTTGCCAAAAGGAAGACTTAATTTATGGCGAAAAAATACTAATACTTAATTTAATAAGTAGACCGGGTAACTAAATATTTAGAAATATTATATAATTTTTTTTATTTTTATTTACATTACCGTAAATAAAAATAAAAAAAATTAAGAAATAAATTTTAAATTTAATTATCTTAAATTGGGGTTTAGTTTTAATATTCTTTTCGTCAAGAAAATGAACACTTAAGCTACAACCTCAATACATTCAATGTGACGTTACATAAAAAAAAAACACGTTCATAAAGTCTAACTTATATATTAGTATTCAATGAACTCTGCTGAATACTGATACCTATAATAAGCGGGTATCAACAATTATTTTTGTGTTATTAGAATTTCCTTTCTGTGTCATGTTATTCTTATTATGAATTGACTAAGTGGGTATACAACAAAAATCTTATGAACGGTGATAAGAGAACTTTTTTTTGCCTAGATAGGAATGTGACGTTACAATTCTAATAAAATGTTGTTAATTTTATAAATAAATAAAACCGAATAAACATTTTTGTTATCATTCAGCATGATTTTTTATTTCTACCTTCCAACACCGAAAACATAAAATAAAAATCAATTAATGAGGTTAAATAATAATACAATAACTATCTAATATTTAACTTCTTATAAAGAATAAATAATAAGCATGACTACATTATAAATAAACATAAATACCTAACGACTTTCTGCTTAAAATACAAATATTATTAAGGTTTCAAAGAAACAAAAAACAGCCACACATTGTAATAACATGGATTCGAACTTGGACTTCATTGATCGTGAACCCATGCTCAGCCCAAACAGCTACCAACCCATGTTAATACTACGCGAATTTTAACAA
Organism: Noctua janthina; assembly: GCA_963576755.1. NCBI lineage: Eukaryota > Metazoa > Arthropoda > Insecta > Lepidoptera > Noctuidae > Noctua > Noctua janthina. The sequence continues at coordinate 104,328 of OY755070.1, forward strand.
TGCAACGGTAAGAACAGGTCATCACTATGATGTGTATTCTAAATGCAACAGAAATATAATGCTATTTCGCGTAGTGTGACGACAGTTCATTAGATTAGTGTGTGTTATGTGTGGAATGTTGAGACATCACTCATACACGCACACGCACACACACTGCTGTATCGCGCTCGCACAGTTCATAGCAATATAATCTTTAGCATGGTAGTGCACTTTTGAGCGTCTACTGTACTATTTCACCGCACTTTTGCGCTGGATGCATAACTCTCCATGACAGTGCTGTCGTCTGCGTACCCAACAATACCAGAAACCAGAAGGTCAATGATGTGCAGCAGGCACAGTGTCGCGGAGAGAACAGACCTATATATCATAACATAACATAACGGTTGTATGCTCTGAGAGGTACCCAGATTGCGACAGTTAGGTATATTAACTTCCATTTTATTGGTGATAAGCCTGTTACCATGAAATGTATTATTGACAATGTAAAATAAATGTATAGCAAAGATTTGTATAGGATATTACAGCTAAAAATGGAAAAATAATAAATCTTTTTTGCAAAAAATAAAACCGACTTCAAAAACACAGAGTCTTCTTAGCTTCAGAAGTCGGTCACTCGTGCTGGGCGACGCAATACGCCGCATGGATTACTGCAGGTGGCTTCTTACGCAGGATCGAGGGTTCGTAAAGAACATTGTGTTCACGGACGAGAGCACCTTCACCAATTAATTCACACTACTGGTGCTCCGTGAATCCGCACCAGATGAAGGAAACCCTAGGATGAGAATGCCTTGTGGCATTAAGTCCGCCTATGTATCACTATTGTACATGAAGTTTAAATAAATAAATAAATAAATAAGGAAACGGGGTTCCAGACTAGATGGAAACACAATGTGTGGGCGGGCATTGTTGGAAACCAGATCCTGGGCCCTGTTTTCCTGCCACACCGGATGGACGGAGCTGCCTACCTCGACCACGTAAGGGGCCTTACAGAAACATTAAATGAGATGCCACTGCAGCGCCGGCAAGACGTGTGGTACCAGCACGACGGTGCGCCACCGCACATCGTGAGACCGGTTCGTGAGGAGCTGACACGGCTGTTCGGTGACCAATGGATTGGGAAGTACGGACCTCACGCCTGGCCTGCACGTTCACCTGATTTAACTCCTCTGGATTTTTTTTTGTGGGGCTACGTCAAGGATAGCGTGTCTGACCGCCCCTGCGAGACCGCTGCTGAGATGCGTCAAAAAATCATTGATGTTTTTAACGAACTGAAGCAGCGGTCAGAGGGAGAAGGAATCCTAGAGAGGGTTCATAAAAACACGCTGACGTGGGCGCGCGTCTGTCTCAGCGTGGGTGGTTGGCAGTTTGAACCAGAGCTCGTGAGTGTCGAGAGGTCATCGATCCTGGATGACAGCAACAGCGATGGTCAGTAGGTAAGTTCCTAGTTTAAATCAAGTATTTTTTCATGCATGTAGAACTGCAATACCTACCTACCTTCGCGCTGCTGCCGACGCGCCACGCGCCATTACGGTACCGTTTGAACACGAGCGGCCGTATAATACCTACAAACTTACACGGTACAACTGTCAACACGGTTGCAAGTAATTTACTTGTGTACATCGAACAGTTTTTGATTTCAGATGTCTTACATAAACGTTGATGATAAGTTGTTTAGCAATTTAATGTTTTGACACTGAAAGACTTCTTCTTTTTTGTTAGAAGTACCTTCACGTTTTCACAGATTTTCGCAAGTACTTTTTAACTAGGTAGCTACTTTACTAGGTACCAAATTTTACGTTAATAATTTGATTTTTTTATAACAAAATTTCAATGATAAATCGTACTCTACCGAAAGTCACATCCTACCCCATCTACAAACACTCGATAAAGATGGCAGTTGACCACTTTTGACCCTTATGCCTTAAGCGTTAAGGTTCAAAAGTGGTCAACCGCCAAGTTTGTCAATTGATAAAAAATAGCACATTAAAATGGACTCCGTAGTCCGTAAGTTCCGTAAGTCCATAGTAGCGCCGCGGTGCGTACGCGTTTCATTGTCGGTGTACATCGGCGTGCGCCTTTACCATGATTGTGCGTGTTTCGTGTTGTGTGATAGTGATTACGTTAGAGAGGTGATGGGTAGAAGAGTGTTGCTATTGTGAGTACATTGTGTTTGTTAGCGAGTGTGTTTTAGTTGATTCTCAGTGTCTCGTTCTCGAACAATGCCGGTTATCAGTATTCATCGCAGGAATACGTAAGTACATGTGTAACTGTTGCGGTATGGCCTATGGAAATACGATCGAGGCCATTCGATGCCCTACACTGACTAGAGTAGAGCGTGCGTCTGTTTTCTCCTGCAGTGGCCACCGATGCTAGATCAGCTAGGTAGATGTCAACAAAGCGATGGACAGTAGGTACGTACTTACTTTCAAACAAGAATGTTTTCGTGTTTAATTTACCTAATACTTTTTGCTAGGTAAGTACGCTGAGTAGCGTTGTTACTTAACGTGACTATCGACCTACAGGCTGGAGCGGGACGAGGCGGCGCGCCGTCGCGTAGGCACAACGCACACATTGGAACAGTCAGTTGCGCGCAAACCATTGCGCGCTACTAAAATCAGATTATTTTTGAGGTTCAAAAAAAATTTAATTTCCCAGTAATTATTTTTGCGCCGTCATATTTAATTTAATGGACGTATACGTCCACCAAGCATTCTGTACATGAAATACATACATTCTGCACATATATACATATGTGAAGGGTCTATTTACACCCTGTATATCGGAACACAACTTAGAAATACCCTACATTACATCACCCTTATTAACTGACTTCAAATAAACATACATAGTTACTAATAATTTATGTACATAATAACAACTATACTACATTTACAAAACTTAAAACAAATACTTAATCTAAACTTTAATTAGGGCTGACCATATCTTTGGGGGGGTTTCCTATTTGTAACGGAACATGTTTCCCAGGCGGTCGAAGCTACACTACTGGGTCCATCAACCAGCCCTTTAGATGAATCCTTCATTATCAACCCCGGTTCCGAATGCGCCTCATCCTTACTGCAGCCCGAACATCCCACACATGCACCTAAGCACACCTCGGTGGGTATTTTCGTAACCGGTACTGTAGGGAAAACCAGTGCATTACCTTAAGGCCGGTTCGAGTTTTTGGGCGCTACTTTTGTGCTGACTATTACACCATCAGTCGGTTGTGATTGATTTGCCTTACATTTGAACTTTAACTGATCAATATGCCTATGTACCTCTGTGCCGTCTAATAATCTTATCTGATAATCCGTAGTACTCAAGTGCTCCATGACTGTACCACTTACCCACCTCTTTAATCCTTGGTACACCCGGCACCAAACACGTCCCCTGTACCGAGAGCTCGGTGCCTTCTGCCTGCTCCATTTTTCTGCCGTAGCTGCGTGTCGGCCACCTGCTTCTCGCACGACGGTTTCAGCCGATCTAACCGAGTTTTTAATGTCCTACCTTGCAATATTTATGACGGACTTTCTTTTGTGGTACTGTGTTGAGTGGTCCTTTACACTAGTAAAACAGTTGAAGGGACTAGTTCTGCAACTATATTTTGTATGTAGCTTTTTTAAAACTCTTTTATACTGCCTGACCGTATTCTACGCCAAACCATTGGAAAATGGGTGCGGAAAATACATGTTCTACTCCGTTATTTTCTAAAAATGTATCAGATTCTTAACTACTGAAGGGTGGCAGCCGTTATCGGAGTCAAATTGTTTTGGTATTCCGCGTACGAAAAAAAAGATCTTGTCGCAATTAACTTATGATCCCACATAAGACAACATAACTCGGTATATATTTCGCTACATCTTTTAAAATAAGGTCTAAGTTCCTTTATCTCTACTTCCTTAGGCCAACCATCCCTAACATAGCTCAATATACGCGTTAACAATGGATCTCTTTTTGTCTTCTTTCTTATATTCTTTCTTATATCTTCATATTTAAGTAGCAAGGTATTCGAGGCAAAGGTACGTTTGCTCCGGAAATTCCTCTATAAACAATAGCTAATAGTTTTATAACTTCCTACTAATCGAGACAAAACGTCAGCTCTAAATTCATTCACGGATAGACACTTCTGAAGCACTCTATACGCTAGCAAGGATGAAGATATAGTGAAACAACTAGATACTCTCTTACAACCGTGTATTGAGATCATTTTTGCCTGACAAACGTAATAAAATTGCACTAGTTACGCGGCGGAAAATCTTAACAGCGAGATTCAGCAGGCCTAGCCAAGGTACAAACGTTTCTTATCGATTCTCTTTCTACAATCGTTGACGCCTCGGCGTAAGCGATTTGAGAAAACGCTAAGTTGGTAGCCAACTTGACACGACTCTGTCGATCGCTAGTTCTTCAATGTTTGTAGAAAAAACCTATACTTTAGTCTATGGTGAGCGTTCCTACCTACGTCAAACTAACGTCAAAGTCACAGTTGTTTACCACACAGCCATCACAGTTGTTTACTTTATGCGCGAGCTGAACATTTGTTTTGAATTGTTAAGAAAGGAATAATTCTTTTAAATTATAAAAAGTTAGCGAAATAAGGAACAAGTTCTTCTTATAATTGGTTTATTATAATATCACAGTGCGGAATGTAATTTTAAACATTACTGTGACTCGAAATTATATGATGTGATCCTACATTTAAATGAAAGATAACATAATTGAAGTGATAAATTTTATAGGATGGAATCTAGATCTTGAGGAAGTTCGCAGCTTTATTGGAATTCATAGAAAGGTACAAAAATTGTTAGTTATTTCTAACATATCTACCAGTGTTATTCGAAACTCTATCATACTCGGGCACTTGAAAGTTTTAAACATAAACAATGACGTGATACACGACATAGCTGAATTATAATAGACGCCTAATGTTATCGTTAACTCTTGGGTGTTGGCAATCGCTCAGTGGTCTTTCAAAAACTTCGACATCGTTTCGTTAGCGCTTGTCAAAACTGTAACTTGGCTACGATTTATATGGGATCTAGCGATCAACATTGTAGAAACGATTATATTTCATTCTATCGTTTTGAACGCTCAGATAAGTTGTAAACTTGTCTACGACTTTTCTATTCGTTTGTTTTGACCACGTGACTTAACGTTAAGATGACGTAATTCCCATACATTTGTTAGTTTTCTATTAGCGTTAACGATTGTAGATTGTCAACTTGGCTAAGCCTACAGGAATCGCCGTTCAGCTAACAACGCCATCTAATGGTAGCTACGTTAACAATTTTAGTTGAACATCAATTTTAAAATCATAAGCTGATAATATTAACGCCCATATCTGTAACCTACTAGCTGTCATGTTTGGAATTCCTAATTCAGATCCAAATATACTAACTAATGGTTTATGATCTGTTTTTAAAACAAATGGTCTACCATATAAATATTGATGAAATTTCTTCACGGCGAATAATATAGCTAAAGCCTCTTTATGTATTTGACTATAATGATATTCCGCGGAGGTGAGCGTCCTTAATGTGTACGCTATAGGATACTCGCGGCCGTCGGACGCTCGCTGCTCAAGCACAGCGGCGATGCCCCGTGAGCTTGCATCACACGTCACTATCACGGGCCGTGATTCGTCATAGTGTGCTAAGACTTCTAAACTAATTAATAACTTTTTTATTTGATGTATTTAATATACAGAATAGAACTAAAGTAATGACGAAAAATCAGACTAAAAGTAAGCTAAAATAAACATAAAAACAACGACGACAATGGGACACTTAGGCGTCAAAGTACTCCTCCGCATCGCTGTCATCTGGAAACGTGCCCAGAAGACTGACAGCATTGCCACGCTGAATGGCAATGCTAATACTCTGGCAAAGAAGCGAAAGCGCCGGCCCTCTGGTCACGCGAAATGTCGACCAGTCGGCGAGAAATTTCCTTAGAAAGGAGACGTGCACTCGGGCCCCATGACTAGAACGTTTCGAACCCAAGCGGCTCAAAACTGTAGTTACCAATGAGGTATTTGCGCCGCTTGAGCATCTCACCAGCCGCAGCAGCGCCCGCACAGCCCGAAGTGCTTGCAACGTGAGATGGCGCAAGGGTGTCGACACAGGTTGCGTCCCACACCAAAGGCCTACCTACCTTCCAAGGCACTAACGTCATACCGTCTGGTCTCTCCCTATTGTCACGTACCAAGCCGGCGTACCAGCGGTTTTAGAACCAAACAGGTTCTAAAACCGCTGGTACGCCGGCGCTGGCAAGGGCTCGACGAATAATGTCGTTAATGCTGGCGTGCCGTGCAATGCGACCTGCGCTCCTGTCAGACAGGCCATGGTGTCCGAGGCTATCGACAGCTTCACCGCAAAATATTATTAAAACAATATGTTAACGAAACTAACAAAATGATTACAAATGACATTAACTATCAATGGCAGCATGCAATTCACATCTGTCCGACATTGCTAATGAAACGGCACTGGCTGATGATTTTATTTAGGGCTTTGTCATAATTCAATAAATCCTTATCCATTATTTAAATTTCATTACTGTCAGTTATCCGTCTTCCGATTAAAATGGTATCGAGATTAGATACTCTTAACAGTCATAAAAGGCAATTTAGTCGGCATCATTGTACAGACGATCGGATCGCGATGAGGTCGCTACTCCCGCTGCTCGTAATCGCCTGCGCAGGCGCGGCGCGCGCCGACCGCTACCACCCGGCGGACCCCGCCGGCCGTGCGGCCCCCGCCAACCGCGCTGAGACCGACTCCGCCTTCTGGACGGGCGAGGCGCAGGCTGCCATAAACGCGCGCCTGGCGCACGAGGAGAGCGTGAAGAAGGCGCGCAACGTGGTGATGTTCCTAGGCGACGGTATGTCCGTGCCTACGCTGGCCGCCGCGCGCACACTGCTCGGCCAGCGACGTGGCGCCACTGGCGAGGAGGCCAAAATGCACTTTGAGACTTTCCCTACGGTTGGGATGGTTAAGGTAAATTTTAAAATAATGGACGTCTTCTTCTACTTGCGCCAGACTGAAAAGTTTCAGGGAATTATTTGTCTTGATATGTTGTGAGATGCGTCGAAGCGTACTGACTTAAAAGTGATTGATTAAATATTACGAACGAAGAGGAACAATCTGTCCTTAGTATTCAGTGGTATACAGATGAATGGTAAGAGAGATGAAATAAATAATTAAAAAGTGCTACACACTTACGTTAGCGTGACTCTTCACAAGGTAGAATGAAAGATAAAAGAAGTTTTGCTTCGACCTCAATGAGTCACACCAATGTTTTTTTGTATAAAATAGGTAACTCGAGAAAAAACAATCTGTTTTTTTTCCTATCTTCAAGAATGACTGAAATATTAAATGTTAAATGCGTCAAAATCCGCCTAAGCGCCTAAGCGACCGCGTTGACGTGTGACGTCACGCCGCGAGCTGCAAGTACACCTACATACTTTGGCTCGTTGCACTCTTGCGGTTTCGCTATAAATTTAATTGTTTTTTAAAAGACTTCAAAAAAGAGGAGGTTATCAATTTGGATGTTTATATACATATATATATCTAAATATGTTTTTTTTTATGTATGTCCGGGCATAACTCGATTTGCAATATTTTTTTTTTGTTTCAAAGGGGTTTATTCCGAAATGGTCTCATTTAAATTTCATAATTATAGATCTGATGATGAGTATCGGAGTCAGACAACGGAACTCTTCAAAAAATTACAGCAAATCAACCGCGATTGCTGCTATCTCATAAATATGCATTGTTTACTCAATCACACAACATAAACCTTAACCGACTTCAAAAAAAGGAGGAGGTTCTCAATTCGTCGGTATCTTTTTTGTATGTATGTTCCCTATTACTCGAAGACGCCAGAACCGATTTAGAAAATTATTTTTTTGTTTGAATATTTCTATGGGACCAACTTGGGAGTATAGAGTATACTCGAAGTACCATAGAAAGAACACCACCATACCACCACCAAAGACCACCACACCACCATAGTTGATCCCATAGAAATATTGTCATGATTTGCTCATAGACTTCGGAGATATGGAACGGAACTCTTCAATAATAGACAGCAAATCTGTCGTGATTGCTATAATCGCTTGGGTGTTTGTTGTTTACTCAACATCATAATATACCATCACGGCTGTATGCTCTGAGAGGTACGCAGATGTGTACAGTACACCCACATTTCGACAGTTAGGTATGTTAAGTTCCATTGTATTGGGGATAAGCCTATTACCATAAAATGTATTGTTAACAATGTAAAATAAATGCAAAGCAATTCTATTTTTACTTGTAATATCCTATACACATATATAGGATATTACAAGTAAAAATGGAAAGTAAAAATAATATTTTTACAAAAAATAAAACCGAATTTAAAAACCAAAAAAAAAGTGAAAAATAACTTTAACTTCAGAAGTTGCTGATAAAAAAAACTAAATCAAACAAACGAATAGTCACCGATTTCAGAAGCTAAAGTTATTTTTCCCTTTTTTGTGTTTTTGAATTCGGTTTTATTTTTGTAAAAAAAAAATTTCGTGCCTATGTGTTTGGTACACAACTGCTAACATTTGTGTGGGTGGTTTGCACTTATTATTTTAAGTAACTGCTAAGTTACTTAAAATAATAAGTGCAAACCACCTTACTAATCAAATTACATGAACGTGAACACTCCGCATCACCCGCAATCGGACATGACACTCGCGGCGTGACGTCATCGTTGTAGCTCGCGAAGGAACGCAAATTTAAAAAAGCGGGGAAACTTTACAACGCTGTAACTTTGGAAATACTGGTCCAATTTTGATAAAACAAACTATTATTATTAATGCAGTACTTTTATAGTAATATTTTGATGTGTTGGTGTAAATCAGCGCAGACAGATCTAAAAGAAGCATAGAATGGGAGGGGAGACCCATTCGCCCCTCCCTCTCGCCGAGGAGTACGTATAGCTAAGTTTGGATTATGTTTCAGACATACTGCGTGAACGCACAGATTGCGGATTCTGCTTGCACAGCCACCGCGTATTTGTGTGGAGTCAAGACAAATTATGGTGTAATCGGAGTGAACGCGGCCGTGCAGCGCAGCGACTGCGAGGCTTCCTTGAATACCAATACACATTTGCAGTCCATAGCCGAGTGGGCGCTGGCAGACGGGCGCGACGCAGGTGAGCGGGCGTCGATGATACGCGTGGTTAAAGCTGGTCACAGACCAAATTAACATAAATAGTTAAACAACTTGGAGCACACGTACTACCCGATATAACACAGTGATTTAACAACATTATCAAGTAATGTCCATCTGATCAATTTAGGCATTCCAAAATGTTTTATTTTTACTCTTCGTAGCAGGCATGGCCTATAGAACTGTGAATAGTCCAATCCTACGTGCCGTCTTTACCCTGTTAAGGTTATAGTTGCAATATGACACCTCTAAAATACGTAAGCGTTCTCCATGTCTGTAACACAGGTGTCGTTACTACGACGCGTATCACGCACGCGTCTCCGGCGGGTGTGTACGCTAAAGTGGCCAACCGTACGTGGGAGTTCGATGCGCAAGTCGAGCAGATGGGCCACGACGCCACGCGCTGCCCAGACATCGCAATGCAGATGATACACCAGCATCCTGGCAACAAGCTCAAGGTCTGTATATCAGTGTGACGATATTTGTTATGGAACATTCGGTAAGTAACTTTGTTGGATGATTCAGCCCAAGCCCATCTCAAGCAAGGAGTGTTCCGGAGGACACGGAGGAGCACACCGTGGAGGTCTGCCCCGCTTGGGCGGGGCACCGCCGTGTCCTCGTAGCGGCGATCTCTCGCGTCCGGCCCTGGTTCTAGCCATGGTCCGGACCGAGAGGGAATGGGAAGCCATCACCTCCTTCTGCGAAGCAGTCATGCTAGTGAAGGAGGTGGCGGGACGTGAGAGGGAAAGAACCTCACATCCCAGCCGCCGCGGGAGACGCCCTGGGCGTCGCGGGTCCCGTGGTGGCAAAGAGTAACCGTGGCCCTGGAACACAAAGGGCAAAGAAGGAACATGGATGGGTTTTAGTCAGTACAAGTCTGACACTCCCTTCCGCTCCGCCCAGAGTGGGGTTGATGAACTCCCAAACGAAAAAAAAAAAAAAGCAAGGAGTGTTATTTTGAAGATCTCTCGGCGCTAATAAGCGATTATTAACTTTTAAATGAAATGGTTTGTCACAGAGTATTTAATTAAACTCTAGTCTCAGTCGTTCCGTTCGTTTGTTTAGTACTAAAGTTATATTAAATATTTTACTTTATTATTTAAAGGACATTGCTCAGCGCCCATACATTGTTCGCCCTGGAACCAAGAGCATCGGAAAATTATGTGTTGTGTTGTTGATCGTTGGTAAACTCCTGTAAGATCTTATTTTTGTAGCGGACTAGCTGCAGAACAGATATATTTAAGAAAAAGTTAGATTTTGAGGTTATAATCGAACCATAACCACGAATATTACGTTTAGTTTTAATAGCTCAGAGTGATTTTTAAGAAACAAAAACAACAGCCGTGTGTGTAAATGCAACTTTTAATTCTAAAATCTATTTAACATTACGTTTTGTATTTGTGTTAAAATAGAATCACATGATTATAAAACGCACCTATTACTGCATTTGCAAGCCTGTGCGTCTGGCCAGGGCTATTAAACGCTTTACTATGAAACCAGCTTTACCAATTATAGGTAGTAAGAACCTTATTGTGTTTAAATTGGAAATAAAACACAGATTTTAATTTCATATTTATCATGATTATAAAACGCACCTATTACTGCATTTGCAAGCCTGTGCGTCTGGCCAGGGCTATTAAACGCTTTACTATGAAACCAGCATTACCAATTATAGGTAGTAAGAACTTATATTGTGTTTGAATTGGAAATAAAACACAGATTTTAATTTCATGTTTATTGTTCATCTTCTAAATTGGCAATTTAAATATTGTTTAAAAATTGTGCAAGCAATCAGAGTCCATTAAAATAGCCAAGTCGTAATATTCAATAGAAATGTAGTTAGTCCCAAAAGTCACCAACACACCGATACAATTACAAAAAGCAAGCGACGCTAATGTAACAGTGAGAGCACAGGTGAGTGACTGACAGTGACAGCTGACCATTTCCTGACGTCTAAAATAGGGATGGGACGTAAATAATCGTTTAGTTAGAAGTAAACCATACACTTTTCTAAACGATATTGGATAACACCGAATAACGATCGTAATGAAATATATCGGTTTGTTCACTCGAGTATTATTGTAACTACCTATTTAAAGTCGAGTACGACCTGATTCATAAAGTATACTTATTGGAATAGTGATTGTATGTTTATATTGTAGCTTCTATTTGCACTTTATTCGAAATAAATAAAAATGAGATTCAGATTATAAAAAATAAAACACTCATTCGCAAGTCATTTAAAATTCAATCGATCGATTATTACAATCGATTGGGCATCCCTGATCTTTTTTTCGATACGACATCGACATGACGTTTGACAAAGATGGCGGATGTTTTCGCGTTAATTACTTCTAATGTTAATTTTACCAAACAGCTAGTCCGTGCTACAAAAGTATTTGCAAAAAATATGATAAAACAGGCAATGAATTATCGTGCATGTCCGATACTTCAGTTGCACAGGGCGATTCTGGACATTGTCCTTTTATTACGTCCAGGGGCTGTAGTCTCGACATAGATAGCGACAAAAATCGGTCGTTAAGTCATAACGATGTCAAATTTCTTTAATAGATTTTCAACTTTATTTCAAAGCCCTTAAGGTTGAAAATCTATTAAAGAAATTTGATATCGTTATGACTTAACGACCGATTTTTGTCGCTATGTATGTCGAGACTGCAGCCCCAGCAAAAGGGGTTTCCGATACGATCCTTTCCTATTTTAATTAAAAATAGAATTTTAGTATTTTTTTAATACATAAAGTACAAGCTAAGAGTCTATTTTCTTTACATCGTTAGTCATTGACATTTAAATTTTGTGTACAGGTAATTTTAGGTGGTGGTCGACGTAACTTTTTGCCAGACAATATTCGTGATGAAGAAGGATCCGAAGGTACACGGACAGACAACCGTAACTTAATAGAAGAGTGGAAGCAAGATAAAGTAGACCGCGCAGTAACCCATGAATATGTTTGGAACCGTGAGCAGCTAATGCAAGCCAACAATAGCTTGCCCGAGTACCTTTTGGGATTGTTCGAGAGTAGCCATATGCAATATCACATGGAATCAAATTTGGAAACAGAACCCACACTGGCAGAGATGACTGAGGTGGCGATTCGTTCGTTGAGCCGTAACGAGAAGGGTTTCTTCTTATTCGTGGAGGGAGGCCGCATCGACCACGCGCATCACGACAACCTCGTACAATTATCGCTCGACGAGACACTAGAGATGGACGCGGCCGTGGCACGCGCCACAGAGATGCTGTCAGAGGACGACTCGCTCATCGTGGTGACAGCCGACCACGCGCACGTCATGGCCTTCAACGGGTACTCGCGACGTGGCAATGACATTCTTGGTCCGTCTGGAGACACGGATGAGGACACCATGCCTTACATGACGCTGTCTTATACCAACGGGCCTGGCTTCCGCTCGCATGTGAACGGAATTCGCCCCGACGTTACTGCTGAGAACAATTTCCGTAAGCATTCTTAACTAGCCATTAAAAAATAGATGAAGATGCCTTACGTGATGTAAACTCTTGATAATAATATTTATGTTGCAGGAGCACTAAATTGGGAGTCTCATGTCGACGCCCCACTTGATTCGGAGACGCACGGCGGCGACGACGTGGCGGTGTTCGCGCGCGGGCCACACCACTCCATGTTCACGGGGTTGTACGAGCAGAGCCAGCTGCCGCACCTCATGGCATACGCCGCCTGCATTGGGCCCGGCCGACACGCCTGCAGTAACAGCGGCGCCACACAATTTACGACCGCACCTGCTGCATTTATCACCATCTTTGTATTACTAGTTTCCCGTTTTATTCAGTGATCTTAGAGTCTACGCCTTGTGATTTAACGTTAAGAACTTGTTGCAGAATAATTCGTATAAATCTAGTAGGTATCCCTAAACTTAAGGTAGATTTTATTCTCAAAATATTAAAATTACAAAGTTTGTTATAAGGATATAATATTTTTTATGATAGTTATTTAAAAGTTTTATTGTAATACATGAATACTGTTAAATGTGTCTAAGTTTTTTTTAATACTCCTTCCTATCCATCTAAAAATATAATCTACAATGGGTATATATTTAATGTATATATTGGCATAGACAATCATAGGCAGTATAGATAATCAGATAAACTCGTAAAGTTTATTGTAGTATTCTGTCCTCCTAACTAAGACAACCGTAACTGTACAAAGTATAAATTCGAGATAATCCCGTTTGTCTCCAAAAATTAGTCTCCAGTGTCACAGTTTTAGAATATCTTCATCTATGTATACTCTATACATACATACACATTACAAAAATAAATAAAAAACTTTCTGCCAAAAAAAAAATAATTTCCAACAAATCACTACAAAAGTCTAAAATAACTTCACTTTCAGAAGTCGGTGGCAAAAAGTCAATGAAACAAATAAAGGCACCGGAAGTCAAGATTTTTTTTAGTGTTTTGTTAGAAGTCGGTTTTTCGCAGATAGTTTTAATTTTACCCTTTTTAGTTGTAGTTAGTAGTTATACCACACAAATTTTTATCATGAATTAATTTGGATATGAGTGTGTGTGTTCATGATACAAGAGTGAGCGACTCGAAATCGATAATTTAAATTGCACTTGCAAAGGAGATGTAGTACCGTCGTCGTCGATCGATTTCGGTTGGTTTTATTTTTGAATGGTGATTTTTCCAAAAAAATAGTCTTAGGGTCGAAGATGTGAAGATACTCTTCGATTATAACTATTGCATCAGAATGTACGAAAAACATTTGCTTTTGTTGTTCCTAAACATTGTTTTATATCAACACCAGCGTCTGATATAAAATTTACAAAATAAAAATTCCAAAAAGTAACCGTAAACACATTAAACTAAGACAAGCGGGAAGAAAAAACTGTTATTAATGCCAAAAGTAGTCCGTTAATAAAAGCTACTGCTGGTATCTACGTAGCGATTTGCTTTTTAGGCTTCCGCACATCCGAATGAAAAAACGGTACCCTCAAAGTATTACATAACACAGCTAATTGGCTTCGAATCTACTGGCGCTATCTTTTCATTTTCCTGGTTAGGCTACGAACTTTTCAAATGCCGCTCGTAGCTACCGAATCCCGTGCTATGCTGAGACTTAACATACTCCGTATACGGTATACCTTTACTCACTAAACCCTGAATTTATACATTAACATTAACATTATTTTTAGTATATGCGAAACCTGAATATAGTTTGTTCAGAATAAGTAACTGAATCGATTCCAATCATTTTTACACCATGTTATATTTTGTCCCAAAAATATTTAAAAAAAGTTACAAGTTGGACACCGAACGATATTAAGTACCTATCGCAATAATTTAGGTACCTACTGCCAAATTATTATCATCAATGAGCTCAAGACGACGCTGGAGGCGCAAGCGCGGGCTCGCTGCGTGCGGTAACCACGGTTTTGCGCGGACAACCAGGTAACAGAACAAGCTTATTAACTTTGTGATTTTTCATGATTCGGTTTTGAAATTTTGTACATAAGATTCTTCCTATAAAAATACTAGACACGTGTTTCAGGTTTCGCATATACTAAAACTAAGGTTGTATATTATAAAAATAATATACTATATAATATATTAGGTAACAATTAAATTTCTCGTATACCAATACCCATCACGTGTGTGGAGAAATTAGCTAGCCAATAGCTAATTTAATTTGACTTTGTGTAAAGAAGAGACAACTGTCTGTTAGTTAATGTAGCATTTATCGCTAAAACATTTTTAATGCGTTTTTTCAAATAAAGGCTTCCCTTGACAGATTTAGTTAGGTCTTCATCTTCAGACACTCGATGACAACCATAGCCTAGCTAGGTCTACTGTTCTCATCAAGGAGCATGAAATGAGCCCGAACACGATATAGCTGCTGTAAACTGTCGAGAACCTCTTGCAACTACCTTCCGTCTCCATCGTCAGATCTTCGATGACAGTCAGTACTCCAGCTAGGTCTAAAGTTCTCATCAAGGTGCCTGAAATGAGCTCAAACACGAATAGCTGCTGTTAACCTCTTGCTATTGTTACCTTCCGTCTCTATCACCAGATCAAATCCAGATCTCTATTATATGTTGTATTGTCATCAGAACTTCATATGTGTGGCCAATTGAAACAGAATAGGTTCACAATTGAAAATTCAGTAAGAAAAAATCAATCAACCCCTATTTTTCAACCCTTAGGGGTGGAAAATAGTTCATTTTAAATAAGACCAACTTTGAGATAATACAAGGGTGTAAGGGACAGTCCTCCTCATACTGACAGGATGCATTTAGGTCCTTATTTTGAATCACATTCCACCGGAATTTTTATTTTATAAATTTTATTTTTCAGTTACTATTCCTTTATTTCAATGTAAAATTACATTCCCTGTACGCATCACTCCATTTACGTAAATAATACGATTAAACTTAAAAATCCAACAATGGATGTTGACATACTCTAACGAACGACGCGTGAAATCAGCTGTTAATTTCCTGCTTAGCTACAGAGTTCATCGAACTCGTCGTCGCGCTTTCCGTTCGCTATGTGCGTTTTGCCATGGTAAAGAAACATTGCGTATGAGGAAATAAAACGAATCAAATTTATTGGATTCCCGTAACATTCCTGAAATAACCTTTTTGTACCGGTCATCTTAGTACGATATACTGAATTCATCCCATCAGTTTGTGGAAGGCTGTCGGGAAAAAAAAAAGGTATACAGGGTGTAAGCACCTTTTTTTTTCCTCGGTTAATTAAAACAATAACAACCTAACAGTAGCGAAGGGTCAATTTTTGTAAGAGATAACACATAGCCGTCAACCAAGCATTCTGTACATCAAACTAAGTAACTTTACGCAAAAATTATTGGTGGGAATCGACTTTTTTTTTGGGGTGAAAAATCACGTTTTAAGGTAGGAGTCGATGGAAAGCACTCAAAGCATTGTGCTGATGGATGGATTGAATAGTACAGTGATCGTGGAGGTGTGAAAATTAAATTTCTTAAATTAAAAACATGTATTTAAAAAAAAAGTTGGAACTTTGACCCCCAATATCTCCGTAACTAGAAGGTTCCCACGTATGGTCTAGAACAAAAAAAATATCGCAAATACGGGGAGAACAGGTGCCTTTCGGATGTGTTAAGGGTCTATTTACACCCTTTATGATTATATTATTTGTCTATAAAATACTGACTGTTCCATTTTTCAAAGGGAAGCCGGTAGGAATCGAGTTCTATGGAACCTTCGCCACTGCAACCTAAACTTACAAGAAACTAAAATATAGCACCAAGCAATTCCTACTTAACGCTGTCAACCGGTATTGCTCGCAAGAGGCTGGTGGCATTGCCAGAGGGCTTTAAATATAGTTTCCCCGAAACCGCTACAGTAGCGCCAGCACAACACGTTGAGCCTGGAAGATGGGCTAGTGCAAGAGAATTGGCACATGTTACCGCCCACACTAAAGGCTGACCCATCTTTCATGGACACAAAGAAATGCTGTTCGGTCTTTTGCTACAGTCGCGTGCCAAGACATCGGATTTTAATACAGCAGGAAAGTCGATGGTGACAAGAGCTCGTCGGATTACGTCATTGAAATTCAAGTGCCGCACTCAATGGCGCTGACTTTGGCTGCAAGACCTTGGATACCACTGCTTCATGGTATTGACATTTAAATAATAGCGACACCAATTTGAAGAACAACAAGGGCCACCTAGACGTAGAGAAGCAGCGAGGTAGAAATTTGTGTCGTCAAACAAAGTGGCTATCTTTGACGATGGTAGTGCATGAAGTCAAAGAACCGAGACTTCGCAGTAGTAGCAGACGTGTTCAGTGAATCATCCTGAACTACTCTACAGAAAAGCTCGTCCCACCGTGTAGCGTTTTCAGGTATCTATAGCCTCGGTGAATCACAGCACATCAAAATCAATCACTGCGCAAGTCAGGATTTTTTTGACAAATTTCTCAGTGCCGGGGATGTGAAAGTCGGTAAACTAATTGTAGAAATTGTGCGGGCGCCGAGTCTTCTCATACGAATCGGAAGCGTAGCTTATACCCAAGCGCGGTCAACCATGGCCACATTTTAAATTGATGATAATGATTTATATGTATACGATTTTAAAATAAGGAAAAACGTCCACAAAATAGTTCTTTACTTATAAATTACAGAAAAATCTATAAGAAGTATGTGGTCTTTAAATACAAACACGAACTAACATTTAACTGTATCGGAGATCATGTTTTTGGGCAACAATATTAAGATTGTTCTTGGAATAAATTATTGAATTATTCATCCCGACTACGGAACCCTTCACTTGACCGTTTTTTTTTTACTCATCATCTTAGCGAGATTAGAGAAGATCATTGGACATGTGTCACGATTGTTGTTATCTATCCCGATAATATGATCTTATGTCACCCAAAAGTCGCCGGCGACAACGACGACGAGGCCGCGCCACTCTGAGCACACTTCCACACTGAACACATGGCGCGCTGCACAACTGCTCCGCGCTCCACCGGTGCGCTGCTGCTGCTGCTGCTGGCGCTGGTGCAGTCTTCGCATGGTAGTGCACTACGAGATTCTTGTGTTGCTTACATCTCACTGCTCTTTGATTACGAATTTTCACTGTTATCTATTATTTCTCATCAGAGAGAGATGTATACCACAAGTCCTTGCGTGGCGTGGCGATACCCACGTCGAGATTCCCAGAAGTGGAACTTGACCCACAGTACTGGGCAGCAGAAGCACAGGCTGCAATCGACGCACGCCTGGCGCACGAGGAGAGCGTGAAGAAGGCGCGCAACGTGGTGATGTTCCTGGGCGACGGCATGTCCGTGCCCACGCTGGCCGCCGCGCGCACTTTGCTTGGTCAGCGACGCGGTTCTACCGGCGAAGAGGCACAACTCGCTTTTGAAAAGTTTCCTACTGTTGGACTAACTAAGGTATTGTAAAATTATCTCATGGGCGTATTAAATTTATATACATGATATGATCCACCTATCCGCTGGGCCCGGTCCAGGGGTGTCTGCGCACGTCGGTTTCATTTACTGTACTGGACGCTCCGCTACGGGAGAGATTTTTTTAGATTTTTAATTTTTTAATATTTTTTATTTTAACTCGCTTCGTTACTAACCGCGAGGTGTCACTCACAAGAATTGATTATCATCGTTGCTAGTCGCCTGCGCAGGCTCTACAAAGGAAGGTAGGAAGTAGAAGATTTGGTAGAGTGTACGTTGTTTTTGTTGTGTCCCGCAGACGTACTGCGTTGACGCACAGGTGGCGGACTCGGCGTGCTCGGCCACAGCGTACCTGTGCGGCGCCAAGGCCAACCTCGCCACCATTGGCGTGAGCGGGCGCGTGGTTCGCAACCACTGCTGGGCCGCGCGCGACCCCACGAATCACGTGCACTCCATCGCTGAGTGGGCGCTAGGCGACGGCCGAGACGCCGGTGAGTGGTGACACACTACACTTACTTCACTCGCTTGCTTGCCGCTTGTACTCCACTACCACACGAGTCCCTAAGTGCTGCATTTGCAGGTATTGTGACGACGACGCGCGTGACGCACGCGTCGCCAGCGGGTGCGTATGCGCACACGGCGGAGCGCGACTGGGAGAGCGACTCAGACGTGGCGCGTGACTGCGCTGGCGCCGGCGCACAGGATGATATCGCACTGCAGCTCGTGCACTCGTACCCCGGGGATCAGTTCAAGGTACGCCACCTCAACACACCAAACTAATCTAATTTTGACTGCGAGATTACTTAGAGAAGACGATATACTTATGTGCATTAACATAACATTCTGTTACTTAAATTAATAAAGTAATTAGAAGACCCGAATTCAAATGAGATATGGGGAAACTGTCTTAGGAACTAATAGCTTTTTTCTCATAACAGCAAAACGCGTTACTTTCACATAATTTATGTTATAAAAAACTTTTTACTTTACTTTTTTTAAGAGTCCTACTGCTTCTTTCACTAACGTTACTCTTTATTTGAGGTTGAAGTTTGCCAGAGTATCACGTGCTTTAATCGTATGTTTACACTTTGTTATTCCATTTTCACCGAAACCAAAGCTTTGTCACATCATCATCGTCTTCATGCCCTTGCCCCATGTTACTTGGGATCTTTGTACCCCTCCATTTCGTTTCTTGTAAACACGCCACATTTATTCGTCTTCTTTTGAATACATCTGCTAACTCTCTGGCTCTTCCAGTCATCTCACTTCCCGAGATTGCTTCTTACGTCGCACACGCCGGGGGTGGTGCAACAACCCTTGTCCACTTCCCGCAGGAGCCGGGTGCTGCTCCTGCACGTCGCCTGCAGGGTACGCCCTAGTCCTATCGCACATTATTTCATTTTCACTCATGTTGTAGGAGGTTTTGGCTTGGATTTTACAGGGAATGCGATTGCTGGTGGTTTACCCGCCACCATGCGGGTGACCCAGAGTGCTTGCGTTATGATTTGCACTGGGTCTTTAGCTCCCTTAGGACACCCACGGGACGAAATCACCAATCAATAAAATGAAAGTAATCATTATATCCTTTATTTATTTTCTTTAGTTAAGATTTACATTTTAAATATATATGTATACGAAGTAATAAATATGAAAAAAAAAACATAATTTTTGCTTACATATCCATTGAGGTCAGTCCCTTTATCAACTTTAAGACTTCATTAGTTATTGATAGTTATAAGCTAGGTGTTCAGTTGCATGATATAAAAAAAATAGTAGCCCACCGGTATCGGGAACAGGGTCCAAGCGGTAGCTTGGACCCTGTTCCCGCCGGCCGGTAAGGGCTCCAGACAGAGGAACCTCCTAACAATACGCGCCGTGTCCAGGAGTACCACTTTTTGAATCAAGCCCTTGTCCAGCTGCCTAACGAGAGCCTCCTTAGGTATTTGTCGAGGCTCTTGGCAATTAAGCCATTGGCTGAAACGACTATCGATACAATGATTGCTGAGCTCACATCCCACATGTCGACAACCTCGTGAGGGAAGTCGAGAAAGCCGATAACGATAAGCAAATGAACTATCTACTTGATTTGATAATCTTTCTCGGCTTTCACGACGTTCTCGTTGTGTGGGATCGTTATGTCAACAATCATTGCGCGCCACTCTGACCGATCCACCACCACTATATCAGGCTTATTGGCTACAATAGTCCTGTCAGTGATGATGGATTGATCCCAGTACAGTGTGATATTGTTATTTTCGAGAACTGGGTCGGGCACATACCTATAGTACGGCTTTTTCTTCTTCTTGCACTACTTCCGATTCCTCAAGGCTGTATTTTAGAGCAAGTTGCTGATGGATAATCCTGGCTACAAGGTTGTATCTATGCAAGTACTCTCCGTTAGCCAGACGATAACACGGAGATAATGTGACGAATTGATTCGCCTGGACGGTGGCATGCCCGACATATGTCAACCATGCAGTCCTTCACAAGAAATCTCCGGTACTTATTCGTCATCATAACTTCAGCCATAATTGCACAGCGAAACTTTCGGTTTCTCCCAAGGGGTCCCCGGAATGTAGCCATGCTATGGACGCTGCTAGGTCTACATCGGGCCCATGCAGGGCCATCACAATATTATTATTATTTATGTTAATCATTTCATTCAGGTAATTTTGGGAGGTGGGCGTCGCGAGTTTTTGCCAAATACTACTATTGACGAAGAAGGTTCAAAAGGTAGAAGGATAGATGGGAGGAACCTGATCGAAGAGTGGCAAGAGAACAAGAAGGCACGCAATGTTAGCTACCAGTACGTGTGGAATCGAAAGCAGCTGTTGGACACCGCGGCAGACCTGCCCGAATACTTGCTGGGACTGTTTGAGGGCAGCCACATGCAGTACCATATGCAAGCGGACGCAGATACCGAGCCGACACTGGCGGAACTCACTGAGGTGGCTATTCGATCGCTGAGCCGGAATGAAAAAGGATTCTTCCTATTTGTGGAGGGAGGACGCATCGACCACGCGCACCACGACAACCTGGCGCAGCTGTCGCTGGACGAGGCCATCCAGCTGAGCGAGGCGGTGGCGCGTGCCTCTGCGCTACTGAGCGAGGACGACTCGCTGCTAGTGGTGACGTCGGACCATGCGCACGTGATGAGCGTGAGCGGCTACTCGGCGCGCGGCCGCGACATCCTCGGCCCATCCGATGACGCCGGCGACGACGGCGTGCCCTACATGACGCTCTCGTACGCCAACGGGCCTGGCTACCGGGCGCAAGTAGCCGGCCGCGAAGACCTCTCTAAGCACGATTATCGTAAGTGCTGCACATCAGATGTATTGAGGCTTTTAGATGTTGAACTGGGTTCCTTCTAACAAAATTACAAAATCTCTTCGTTGCTATGTTTTTAATGTTCAACCAAAGGGTTTGCCAAATGGCAAAAAACGGAACCCTTATGGATTCGTCCTGTCCGTCTGTCTGTCTGCCTGTTTGTCTGTCTGTCCGTCCGTATTTACAGCCATTTTACTCAGAGACTATTGGCACCATACAGTTAAAATTTGGGGAGTAGGTGCCTTTTATAAACCGCTACACTAATATGATGAGAAATAATAAAATAAATAAAAATGAGTATATCGCGGTTCCTAAAACCATTTCTGTTTTCTTATGTCAGTTTCACAAGTAATATAATATGCTTCTATAGTCGTCAAAATCGTGTCTTCCCCTCTAATTTCTAAAATAAGAGGAAAATCTGAATAAAATGTATTTGTTGAACGTTGAAAAGAACTTTCTACGAAAATTGGTTTGAATAAGATTTGATATTTAGTTTTTGAGATATGGAACATTTTCGTAAAACTGCAGCAGTAACTTTGTTGTTAATTAAAATACTATGAAAAACAAATTAAGTTTTGCTCTTGAGTGCAAATTGACATGAATAAGCGTTAATATATTGTTATTATATTGCTGCTACGGAACCCTTTGTGTGCGAGGCCGATTAGCACTTGATTTAAACTGTTTAATGAGTTGTATTGCAATGTGCTTAACTAGCGACCTCGGCAATTGATCATATTATATCTACTTAGGCAACCACGCCTACATAAGCCGATGTAACATATAAAATCTGGTTCTTCTAACCTATCAGACAGATGTGTTGCTGGGGAGTTTGTTCTGCTACTTCTTTTCACAGCTGAACCACTAGCAAGTTGCAAAGGACAGGCGTTGTGAGGGACTGCCTTGTGTAATTCATGTTCAAAAAGTGCTGATCTTCAGCCTAGTTTGATTAAATGGCCTTTGATTTAATGTCTAATATAATTTCCAGATGACGTGAGCTTCGCGTTCCCTTCGAGTGTACCGCTGGAGTCGGAGACGCACGGCGGTGACGACGTGGCGGTGTTCGCGCGCGGGCCTCACCACTCCATGTTCACGGGGCTGTACGAGCAGAGCCAGCTGCCGCACCTCATGGCGTACGCTGCTTGCATCGGGCCTGGCCGACACGCCTGCCAACACTAATGGAACTAAATACTTAAATCAATAAATAACACTTTATTCTGTAATATCAAAGTATTTTTTCGCAAACACGCTCTTATTGATGAGAAAACAAATACAGCAGGTATATTTAAATTGCATTAGTTGCATTTTTATGAGATTCTATTTTTGAAAAAAACATGTGCGTTCAAATCCGAAACGTTTCATTATGATTATTAATATATTGTTTTAGTGTATACATTAGTTTAAGTTAGTATTTTTTTTTAATCTGTTTTTGATATTGTTTTTTTCTTTTTAATATAAATTATTCAATAATAAATATGTATACATATTATGTACATTATGTACAGACTACAAATATAACTAAAGTATTGATAAAAATAAGACTAGACTCAGACGGAACTTTATGCCCTGGATAGGCGGGTCCGCGCTCTGCTGACCGCAAATCAAATGCATCACCCACGGTCGTCGGTGATGAGACTGTATATCCCGCGGAAGTGCGGAGGTCGTGGCTGTTTAAATGCTAAGACGCAGGGTCTTACACAACCGTGGGGGATGCACCGAGATGTGGTCTCAGTGGACAAGGGCCTCACCCCTCTCTCCCTGGCTAACGAGAACTGGCACAAACCTAGAGTATTAGACACTAATGATCGCAAAAAGGATGGCAGGGCAAGGAGTTTCACGAACGCTTTTACCGGGCCCTACATGGACCCGATGTGGACTTCTTAGCGTCCGTATCTTGGCGGCGCTTTGGTGACCTGTTAGGGGAAACCGAAGGTTTTGTCTGTACAATAATGGACGCAGTTATGATGACGAATAACTACCGGAAATACATTGTGAAGGATGGCAAGGTTGACATATGTATGTCGGACATGCCACCGTCCGGGAGAATCGATCCGACACATTATTTCTAGGTGTTCTCGTCTTACTAACGGAGATTACTTACATAGACACAATCTCGTTGCCAAGATTATCTACCAGCAACTTGCTTTGAAGTACAACCTTGTGGAATCAGAAGTGCCACACCATAAGTATGCGCCTGAGGTTCACGAGGTTCTCATCATGCGGGACCGTTATGTCAACAACCATTGCGCGCCGCTCTGATCGATCCACCACCACTATATCAGACTTATTGGCTACAATAGTCCTGTCAGTGATGATGCATCGATCCCAGTTCAATGTGATACCGCCATTTTCGAGAACTGGGTCGGGCACATACCTGTAGTATGGTACTTCCGATTCCACAAGGTTGTATTTTAGAGCAAGTTGCTGATGGATAATCCTGGCTACAATGTTGTGTCTATGAAAGTACTCTCCGTTAGCCAGACGAGAACACCCGGAGATAATGTGACATATTGTTTCGCCTGGATGGTGGCATGCCCGACATATGTCAACCGTACCGTCCTTTTTTTTTTTTTTTTTTTTTTTTCCGGATGGAAAATCATCAAATGACCCCCCCCACTCTGGGCGGAGCGGAAGGGAGTGTCAGACTTGTACTGACTAAAACCCATCCATGTTCCATCTTTGCCCTTTGTGTTCCAGGGCCACGGTATCTCTCTCGAACAGTCCCGCAGCCCTGGTAGGCATCGGCCCTTGCGGACCCCTACTTATTTGCTGACATCTCTTTGAGGCGCACGTGGAACACGAACGCGCCGTCGACACGGCCTGTCGTCATAAGACGGCCGGACGGCGAGCTAGCCCATAACTTGCCGTCCACAGGCCCGCGCCTACGGTGACCGGGAGCCACCACGTGACCCCCGACGCCCAGGGCGTCTCCCGCGGCGGCTGGGACGTGAGGTTCTTTCCCTCTCACGTCCCGCCACCTCCTTCACTAGCATGACTGCTTCACAGAAGGTGGTGACGGCTTCCCATTCCCTCTCGCTCCGGACCATGGCTTGAACCAGGGCCGGACGCGAGAGATCGCCGCCGCCAATCGCCGCTACAAGGACACGGCGGTGCTCCGCCCAAGCGGAGCAGACCTCCACGGTGTGCTCCACCGTGTCCTCCGGACGATCCTCGCAGTGGAAACACCCGGGCGTTTCCTCCCGCCCGATTCGGTGCAGGAACCTCCCGAAACAACCGTGTCCGGTGAGGACCTGCGTCAGGCGGTAGGTGAGGGCGCCGTGGCGCCTCTCTAGCCACTCCTCAAAGAGGGGACTTATCGCCATTATGGTGGCGTGCCCTGCACGGGGTTGCGACAGTCGCTCTCTCCATGTCGCCATGAGATCACTCCGGAGGTCTGTCCGCTGAGCGGCAATTTGCCGCGGCAGCGGAGTTTCCTCCCGACGTAGTGCCTCCGCGCGCCATTCGTGCAGGCGTGCGAGGACTATCGCCTCCAGATCCCATGGCGGCAATCCGGCAAGGAGGCTAGCCGCTTCGCCGGAGATCGTGCGGTACCCCCGGATTAGCCTTATGGCTATTACCTTTTGGGGCGCGTTCAGGTAGTGGGCGGCTTGCCGCCTCAAAGAACGCGCCCACACCGGGGCCCCGTAAAGGGCCATGGACCGCACGACCCCCGCGTATAGCCTCCGGCAGGAGGCGTTTGGACCCCTCAGGTTGGGCAAGAGCCGCTTGAAGGCAGCCCCTGTCCGTTCCAGTTTGGGAGCCAAACGTCGGAAGTGCTCCACGAAGTTCCACCGGCTGTCGAGGACGAGTCCTAGGTACTTCAACGTCGACCCGACGCCGATGGAAACCCCTCCTGCCGTCAGTAGGGATCCCGACGGTGGCGCATTCCGAGGCCCATGAAAACACATGGCCTCGGACTTGTGCAGTGCCACCTCGAGACCCAATTGCCGGATCCTCTCCACGACTATCGCAACCCCGCGTGTCATGTTTTCGGCCGCCGCCTCGTGCGACCTCCCTTGTGCCAGTACCAGCGTGTCGTCAGCGTAGCAAACTACGCTGACGCCGGTAGGGAGGTCGGCGCGCAGCACCCAGTCGTAACCGATGTTCCACAAGGCCGGCCCCAGAACCGATCCCTGTGGAACACCGCACGACATCTCTCGCCGGTTCCATTCTCCGCTTCGACCAGGGTAGATGACGGCTCTATCCGTCAGGTAGTCCCCGACCACACGACGAAGGTAGGTCGGCACCCGGTGATACCGGAGTGCCTCCCCAATACAGCTCCAGGGCATGGAGTTGAAGGCGTTGGCGATGTCAAGAGACACCGCCAAGACGACCCCGCCCCGGGACACCGCGTCCCCCGTCGTGAGGGCTCTCACGCGCATGATGGCGTCCACCGTCGAGCGCCCCTTGCGGAAACCAAACTGGTGTTCCGCAAGATCCGGCCCCATCCCCGCAAGGTGCCCGGCGAGGTGGTTGGCAATGACTCTTTCAAAGAGCTTGCCCACCTCGTCGAGCAGCACGATGGGCCGGTATGCGGACGGAGAGTCCGCAGGGCGCCCTGGTTTCCGGATGAGGACCAGCTTCCCCGTCTTCCAACGAAGCGGAAACTGGCCTCTCTCCAAGCATGCGCTTAGGAGCCCTTCCAGTCGGGGCCCGAGAGCCTCAGAGGCCAGGACCCAGGCTTTGCCAGGCAAGCCATCGGGTCCCGGGGCGGTGTTTCTGGTTTTCAGCCTGCGTACCGCCACTCTCAGGTCTACCCCAGTCACCTCCGGAACGTCGTCATCGTCATCGGAGTGGTCCGCTTCCGGCACCGCACGCGGCGGCGGAGCCATAGGCGGGGGAGGATGCTCCCCTCGCGAAGGGAACAGAGCGCTCACCACGTCCTCCACGAGCTCAGGCCGGAGACTCTGCGTTAGCGGGGGGGCCCGGGTGCGGAGTTTGTCCCGCACCATCTTGTAAGGGCGCCCCCACGGATCTCCGTTCAGAGACTCCAGCATCTCCTCGCGGGCCAAGTTCTTGGCCCGCCGGACAGCCTCTTGGAGGGCGGTCTTCGCCGCTCTGTACCCCTCGTACAGCTCCG
This sequence comes from Noctua janthina, assembly GCA_963576755.1. Taxonomy (NCBI): domain Eukaryota; kingdom Metazoa; phylum Arthropoda; class Insecta; order Lepidoptera; family Noctuidae; genus Noctua; species Noctua janthina. Next base: position 130,880 of record OY755070.1, read on the forward strand.
CCTCAATGGCTGCCGCATCCGGAGGGCGGATGCGGAGCCTGCGATGCCTGGCGTACAGGCGCCGCGTGGCAACGCACGCCTTGCGCAAAGACGTCAGCTCTCGCGACCACCAGTACACCTGACGCCGGGCGCTTCCTGGCCGAACTCGGGGCATTGCCACGTCGCAAATCTCGGACATGGCCTCCTGGAACCAACCCGCCTCGTTGTTGATGTCGGCAGGCCTGACTGGTGATGACACCCAGGCCTGCACGATCGAGGCTTCCAGGAGGAGCTCCCGGTCCAGCTGCTTCAGCGCCCATCGCGGACCACTCGGGGCCTGTAGGACCGTCACGCTTGAGGACTGGGTGGAGACGTCGAACCGGATGTACCGGTGGTCGGAATAGGTCTCCACCCCCTCCATGACGCACCAGTCAACGACACGCGGCGACAGAGCGGGGCTGGCGAACGAGATGTCCACCACCGACTCGCCCCGCATCCGCACGCACGTGGGGACAGAACCCCGATTTAGGACGACCAGGCCTGTCTCCAGAGCCCAGTCCTCCACCATTCTACCCCGCACGTCCGTGTAACGAGAACCCCAAGCCAAGTTCTTGGCATTGAAGTCCCCGAGCACAAGCACGGGGAGGGAATGGCTTCCGATGACGACACTCAACTCCGTGAGGGAGTTGTGGAACTCGGCGAGAGTTCGGCTCGGGGAGAAGTAGACTCCCACTACAACGATCTCCCCGAACCGTGCTGCTACGCACCCCTGACCCTTCCTGACACTCTCAAGGGTCGGGGTACCGGCGGCGACCGACGTAATTATGGTCACTGAGCCGCTAAGGTCCTCAACCCAGTCATCCCTGGGCGGGACAAAGACCGTACCGTCCTTCACAATAAATCTCTGGTAGTTATTCGTCATCATAACTTCATCCATAATTGCACAGACAAAATCTTCGGTTGCTGTTTTTGATATAGAAAGAAAAAATCGAGTGCGAGCAGGGCTTGAACCTGCGACCTTTCGATTCTGTACACCGGACGTCTTAACCAATTAGACCATCGCACCCTGCTCACAGTTTTTCGACATTTTCGTTCCATTAAAACCTTCGGTTTCTCCGAATAGGCTCCCGGACCGTAGCCAGGCTACCGACGCAGATTGGTCTATATCGGGCCCATGCAGGGCCCGGAAAAAGCGTCCGTGAAGCTCCTTACTCTGCCATACTTACCTGCGGTCGTTAGTGTCAAGCACTACAGGTTTGCGCCAGTTCTCTTTAGCCAAGGAGAGCGGTTTGAGGCCGTTGTCCACCGCGATCACATCACGATGCAATACATTTATTATTGCGTATAGCGACAAGCAAAGTAGATTGATCATTCATCGAATTATTAACTATTTGACTGGCTTGGTTGATATTAAGAGCTTGCGGTAATCAAAGGACAACCAATAATTCTAAGGTTCGAATCTTGTCCGGGCATAAGAATACTTTTTGTATTGTTCTTAAGGATGTATGTGTTTGAATTGCAAAGATATTGTAACAAAGTTAAATTTAATACAACTGCGGTAACTTAGTCGAATTAAGTGAACGTATACATCAAACTTTGTAGCTGTAATTTGGGGGTATGGATTAATTGTATAAAGAAAAAGTAAGTAAGGAAAATTAACGGCTATTCTTAAATTATAACTGTCAATTAAACAGAGACCTAAAGATAAAGTGCCTCGGACGATAGTAGATAACAATTTCATCGCAATGTATATGGGCTCGCTGGCTAGTTCGTTAAACTGCTGATAAGGGTTTGACGACATTCGGTTTTAAAAATATACTCTTTTCAAAATATTCTTTAGATTATTCGTAACGAATTCAATGTTGTAGCAGAGACGCATTTTAAAACTTGAGGGGTTAGTACAGTAGACCTCAAAAGTGTAGTACCATGCTAAAGATTACATTGCTATGAACTGTGCGAGCGCGATACAGCAGTGTGTGTGCGTGTGCGTGTATGAGTGATGTCTCAACATTCTACACATGACACACACTAATGAACTGTCGTCACGCTACGCGAAATAGCGTTATATTTCTGTTGCATTTAGAATACACATCATAGTGATGACCTGTTCTTACCATTGCATTTTTAAAATTCGCGTAGTATTAACATGGTTTGGTAGCTGTTTGGGCTGAGCATGGGTTCACGATCAATGAAGTCCAAGTTCGAATCCATGTTATTACAATGTGTGGCTGTTTTTTGTTTCTTTGAAACCTTAATTATATTTGTATTTTAAGCAGAAAGTCGTTAGGTATTTATGTTTATTTATAATATAGTCATGCTTATTATTTATTTTTTATAAGAAGTTAAATATTAGATAGTTATTGTATTATTATTTAACCTCATTAATTGATTTTTATTTTATGTTTTCGGTGTTGGAAGGTGGAAATAAAAAAATCATGCTGAATGATAACAAAAATGTTTATTCGTTTTATTTATTTATAAAATTAACAAACTTTTATGAGAATGTGACGTCACATTCCTATCTAGGCAAAAAAAAGTTCTCTTATCACCGTTCATAAGATTTTTTGTTGTATACCCACTTAGTCAATTCATAATAAGAATAACATAACACGGAAAGGATATTCTAAAAACACAAATATAATTGTTGATACCCGCTTATTATAGGTATCAGTATTCAGCAGAGTTAATTGAATACTAATATATGAGTTAGACTTTATGAACGTGTTTTTTTAATGTAACGTCACATTGAATGTATTGAGGTTATAGCTTAAGTGTTCATTTTCTTGATGAAAAGAATATTGAAACTAAACCCCAATTTAAGATTATTAAATTTAAAATTTATTTCTTAATTTTTTTATTTTTATTTACGGTTATGTTAATATTACTAAATATTTAGTTACCCGGTCTACTTACTTATTAAATTAAGTATTATTATTTTTTCGCCATAAATTAAGTCTTCCTTTTGGCAAGACTTGAAAGTCTTCTCGTCAGAAAATACAGTCACCTCCCAGTTAAAATGTAAATAATCTCGAGCAAAACGTAGTCTTTCCTCCCTATGTTTTTGTGTCAAAAATGGTTTTTAGCTGGCTTCCGATGATGTAAACCTTCAGCATGGACTGCATGGCGAACAGTCTGTAATGTAGTATCCAATTGCTCTGCAAACATTATAGTTGGAATGAAACCATTTGTTTCATATTCTTCCACCATAAAACGTCGCAGAGTCGGGTTAATAGCCTTTCACTTCTTAGACGACTCTTCAGACTACCTTCTTCCTCAAACCTCTTTACCCAACGGCTAACAGAATTTCTAAAAAAAAAAACAAAATATGATTACACACTTACAACTAGCAATTTATTTAATAATAAGAAAATCACACACCACAACTATCATCATAATAATTATAATTTTTAAAAATAACTTACACATTTTAAGCCAGTTTCAGTTGAAATTTGAGAAATATTAAGCCCATTTTTACGCAAAGTGACAATATTTGCCATGTCATCAATACTAATATTAGCTTGCATCTTGAATAAAGACAATCAAAATTCACCAACTAACAACGTCATAACTAACTACTTTGTTCAATCCAGAAGTTTATTTTGTTTCAAAATCACCCTCATCTTTTTTGTTAATAATAAGTTCCAACTAATATTTAGAAAAACATCTCATCGGGTCTAACGTATCATTTATAATTAAAACACAAAAAGTGTAATGTCACTTGGGTTTGAACGCAGACTATACTGTGCGAGACATTTTATCTATAGCGTTAACCGCTAAGCCAGATAGACACATAATTGTTTGTTTGAAATTAAATATCACTAACTTAATACTCCGTCGCGACATGACAGGCTTGTCACTAAGGCAAATGATCATTATATCGCACTCTTTCTGACTAGATAATTATGAATGAGAGCGATATACGAGATCGTGTATGTGTGCAAAATGTTTGTTATGGAAAAAGGTTGTAAGTGCGACTTGTTTTGATGCGATCGTTTTGTGAAACTGCTACTGCACTTATGGTCTCTACTGTACATACTGACGCTGTGTGTACTATCTGACATCTATGCAACATTAATAAGTCGCTGATTCAAAGAGCGAATGAAGATTCAGTTAGCAATCCCCGTAAGTGATAAACTCCATTATTTTAAAAGTTACATAACCCTCATGTCATCTCGACAGAACGCCACTTTATTCCTAGAATAAGATCACCAAATATAAGAACTTCAATCGGGAGGATGGGTTTCAACTGTTGAAAGCCTGGAAACCAGTGGTCCAGCTGTGTAAAAAGCGAAATAGTGCCGAAAAAAAGTTCACGAGCAGACACAGTGAGTTTCGTGTGTCGGGAACAGAATCGAGTTGTGAGTGACAGTGGTAGCGGTACTGAGTGCAAAAAACGAACAAGAAAGAGGGTAGACCGATTTGTCTGCTCATAAACACCCACCCGCAATAACTTCAGTTTATCCGTGATCATGGTGCTTGCAACAATGCCGAAATATCGGGAACACAAAGAAAACAATAAACATGGTAAATATCCCGTCTTCTAGTTATAATAATGTTAGTGACCATGATAGTTTAAAATCTTAACTCCATGATTTGACGGCGTCTGCGGTGTTGCGAAGTTTGCGGTGGCAACTGACTATCATTATTCAGAGACGCATCCGCGGTCGATCGGTGATCGTCGCAGATCTCTGTGCGGTAAATTCCTGTGGCGTCTAATGACTGATATTGTCTTTTTTAAGGCATACTGCACATCGCTGTACTCCGGAGCCCGATAGTTCACATATACCCTTATAATGCTCTGCGTATAATAATGCGTTCAGGGTATTGTTCCGAGTGCCACGCTTTTATATTGCAATGTTTGCCGACGCACGCACTGTCAGTTTTGATGCATTTTGGCTTAAGAAATCTGCCTCGCTACTCCACAGGCTGCGTGGCAGTCCCACAATATCCTGCCGCGGGGGCAGATAGCCCGCTAGTGTGGGCGCTAACTAATCGCATCCGATCTGTACTAGTTATTAAAGGGGATAAATATAATGACCACCATAAAATGCTTTGATACCCTTAGTTTTGTAACCAAAAATATCTACTTAACACCAGAAAAATAAAGTCTAAAAATACAATAGTACCAGCTATTTTAGTCACGACTCCACTTTAAATTGTATTCGACCACCAAATTTAGTAATATGATCACCAAATCTTGATGACCAAATTAATGTATTATTTTTGCCTAAATAAATCACTGTGATAGGTTAGGTTAGGTTAGGTTAGGTTAGGTTAGGTTGGGGGACCACCCCACAGTGCTTGCGTCCACGTCGCGTCCCCTGGAAACGACCCAGTTCTGACCACCGTAACGGAGTGGCAGACTGGGTTGGCCAAAGTGCACTGTGCTCTCGTAGCTTATTTTATCTTATTGTCTTGTGAACTACGAATCGTTGGAAATGCTTAAACCCACGAGGGACGCCTGCGGGCGGTTTTTAAAACAAAAAGGCCCTTCTCAGGGCCAACCCAAAGGCCCTTCTCAGGGCCACCCAAAAGGCCCTTCTCAGGGCCAACCCAAAGGCCCTTCTCAGGGCCAACCAAAAGGCCCTTCTCAGGGCCAACCAAAAGGCCCTTCTCAGGGCCACTCCGACGCTCAGGCGTCAGAGGCTAGCCGCGCGCCATCTGCGGCTAGCTTGTTCGGAGGGGCGGACGAGTCGTCCGACAACGACTCACTCGTTTGTGTGTCGGATTCGGACGATTGTCGGTCGCGGAAGCGGGTCCACCTGAGCGGTGGGTCCGGGGGCTCCTCGGCCTCGGGGTCGACGGGGTTGTCGAAGGCGAAAAAGCCGACGGCGGCCGCGGACACCCATGTCGTTGGGCTCGCGGACGCCCAACGCCGGTTGGACCTGGCTCGGCGGGCGCAGCTCCAGCAAGAGCTGGAGGAGCGGGTGGCTTCCAGGGAGAAGCGGGCGCACGCTGCCCGGGCCAAGTCCGGGTACGGTGCGTCCCGCGTTCTGTACTCGGACCACTCCCTGGCCGAGCTGGAAAAAATGGCGGAGGAGGACGAGGAGGAGATTGTAGAGGTCGCCTCTAAGTCCTCCAACATGAAGGGGACCCTTCAAAAGGCCCTAAAATGCAGGGCCGCGAGCATGCGCGGTATCGTCGCGGAGCTGGTCCAGCGCAGGACCACCGACGAGACGCAACAACTGCAGGCGAGGATAGATCGCCTGCAGTCGGAGGTCAGCCAGCTTCATCAGAAGCTGGCTGAAGCCACGGCCCCGCCTCAACAGGCCAACACGGGCCATACGGCTGAGGGCCCCGCCTCCAACCTTGAGGATATCATCCGCAAGGTGGTAATGGAGGAGAGGGCCTTCACAAGAGCCTGCTTGGCAGGTATAGAGGACCGGCTCTTGCCAGAGAAGCGCCTCCGACCGCCGCTTGCGGCGGATAAGAGGCGGTGTGGGCCGGGGCCGTCCTCGTCTCAGGCGGAAGACGCCCTTCTCCCTTCCACCACCCCGTCCAACGAGTGGACGGAAGTGGTCCGTAAGGGGAAGGGCAAAGCCAAAAGGACGGCGACGGTCCCTGTCGTCCCCGCCACCACCGCTCCCAGCCGGTCGCAGACGACCGGCAAGGGAAAGGGGAAGGGAAGGGGGAGGGGAGGGGGACGGCTGGTCCCTCCAAAAACCGCGGCCGTCGTGGTGACGCTCACCGCGGAGGCTGCGGGGCGAGGGGAGACGTACGCGTCCATTTTGGTGCGGGCGCGTGCAAATGCCGATCCCACCCAACTTGGGATCGGCAGTGTGGCTTGCCGGCGGACCCAAGCCGGGGCTCGAATATTCGAGTTCCCGGGGGCAGAGGGGAGTGCCCATGCGGACCTCTTTGCAGCCAAGCTGCAGGAGGTCATCGCGGATTCGGCCAAGGTGGCCCGACCGGTCAAGTCGGCGGCCATAGAGGTGATGGGCCTCGACGACTCCGTCACCAAGGAGGAGGTGGTGGCGGCGGTCGCAGCGATGGGGGGCTGTGGCGTCGCGGCGGTCCAAGGCCGGGACATAAGGCCCGGCCGCGGCGGCATGGGCACCATTCGCCTCGAGTGCCCGGTCGCCTCTGCCAAAGCCGTCCTTGCCAAGGGACGGCTCAAAGTCGGGTTCAGCTCGGGTGCAGTCCGGGCACTCGAGGACCAGCCTCTGCGGTGTTTCCGGTGCTTCGGCATCGGACACACCCGGCCCCTGTGTCCGTCCGCGGTAGACAGGACGGACATGTGCCTCCGCTGCGGCAAAGAAGGCCACAAAGCCGCTGCCTGCAAGGCCGCCACGCCGCACTGCGCGGTGTGTGCTGCTAGTGGCCGCCTGGCGGGCCACGTTATGAGAGGGAGGAACTGCAATCCTCCCCCTAGGCGAGGCAAAGCGCAGGCGCCGACCGGGCCTGCTGCTGCCGCTAGCACCGTCGTTCCTGCGGCGGCTGCGGAGGAGGGTGCAATGTCCGACTGATGGATAGGGTCGAACATCGCATCCTTCAGGCGAACACAAACCACTGCAGGGCGGCCCAGGATCTGCTGATGCAGACCATGGCTGAGTGGTTGGTGGACTTGGCGGTGGTCGCCGAGCCTTACTCGGTCCCCGACCGTTGGCTGGGCGACCGGGACGGCTCGGTGGCGTTGGTGTCGCGGCCTTCCACAGACTCCCCTCCCCTCTCGCTCTTAGAGAGGGGACCGGGATACGTGGCCGCCGCGTGGGGGGACATGGCCCTGGTGGGGGTCTATTTCTCCCCAAACCGCCCTCTCTCGGACTTTGAGGACTTCCTCGAGGTCCTCACCGCAGTCGTAGGGAGGGCGGCGCCACGCCAGGTCGTGGTGTTGGGCGACCTGAACGCCAAGTCGGTGGCCTGGGGCAACCCGGCCGCCGGTTGCAACGTCCGGGGACGCGCCGTCGAGTTTTGGGCGGCCTCATGCGGTGTGTCCCTCCTCAACAGGGGGGCGGTCCACACGTGTGTGCGGCAACGGGGTGGGTCGGTGGTGGACGTCTCGTTTGCCACCCCCGCCCTAGCCGCCCGCATCGTCAGCTGGCGGGTGGAGATGATGGAGACCTTGTCGGACCACCGATACGTGCGGTTCGACATCTCCACCCAGGGGGGGGGATGGCTCGCGCTGGGCAATCTCCCTTCCCACGGTGGGCACTCACCCGCCTGGACCGGGAGGCAGCCAAGGAGGCGGCCTTTCTCCAGGACTGGCTGTCGCCCCCTGTCGAGGTCCTGGACGTGGACGCCGCAGCGGTCCGGCTCAGGGGGTCCCTGACAGAGGTGTGCAACTCCAGCATGCCTCGGTCTCGCCGTCCGCCTCCCCGTCGTGCCGTCTATTGGTGGACGGAGGAGCTGGCGGGGCTCCGGGCCGCCTGCGTGGCGGCCAGAAGGGCCTACGCGCGGAGCCGACGGCGCAGCACCCAAAATCGAGTCCAGGCGGAAGAGGACCGCCTATACGCCTCTTATCGAGAGGCGACGACGGTCCTCAAATACGCGATGGGTGCTGCGAAAGACTCGGCGAGGGCCGAGATGCTGGAGGAACTCGACAGGGATCCTTATGGGAGACCATACAAGGCGGCGCGGAACCAGCTGCGCCCCTGTGGTCCCCCACTGACGGAGTCCCTCGAGCCAGCGTTGCTGGATGGGGTGGTCCGGTCCCTGTTTCCGCGCAGGACCGACTTCACCCCACCTACGATGGATCCCCCGCAAGGGTCGGCTTCGCCGGAGGAGGAGGTCCCCCCGGTGACGGCGGCGGAGTTCTACGCTGGGGTTCTCAGCCTCCGCGCGAAGAAGACGGCCCCCGGACCGGACGGCGTCCCCGCACGGGTAGTGGCGATCGCCGCCTCCGAAATGGAGGACAGGTTTCGGGACCTCTTCAGCGCGTGCTTAACGGCTGGGAGGTTCCCGAAACTGTGGAAGGAGGGGCAGCTATGCCTCCTCCGAAAGGAGGGACGCCCGGTGGACTCCCCCTCGGCATACCGGCCCATCGTTCTGCTCGATGAGGTCGGTAAATTGTTCGAGGGGATTGTCGCCTCCCGGCTTGATAGCCTTTTGCGGGGGGTAGGGCCGGACCTGTCGGACGCCCAATTCGGTTTCCGTCGAGGGCGTTCGACGATCGATGCGCTGGCCCTACTCAAGGGCCAGGTGAAGGAGGCGGTGGAGGCGGGGGGCGGAGTGCTGGCGGTGTCGTTCGACATTGCCAACGCCTTCAACTCCGTGCCCCACTCGACGATATTGGAGGCGCTCCGGTATCACGGAGTGCCCCAATACCTACGAAACCTCCTGGCCAGCTACTTGGAGGACCGAGAGGTCCTCTTCGTGGACAAGACGGCCACGGTGAGGCGGTACGGCGCAGAGTCCGGTGTTCCGCAGGGGTCGGTGCTTGGGCCGCCCCTTTGGAACATCGGGTTCGACTGGCTCCTGCGGGGAGCCCTCCTCCAGGGCACGAGTGTCATCTGCTACGCGGATGACACTCTCCTCACTGCCCGGGGGAGGAATTTCGCAGACGCGGCCTGTCTGGCCTCGGCTGGCGGATCCTTGGTCGCAGAGAGGATCCGCCGCCTAGGATTGAGGGTGGCGCTGCACAAGACCGAGGCCGTGTTCTTTCGTGGGCCTCGGCAGCGCTGCCCTCCCGACGCCCACATTGTCGTAGAGGGCGTCAGGATAGGGGTCCGGGCCCAGATGAAGTACCTGGGCCTGGTCCTGGACGACAGGTGGCGCTTCGGCCCGCACTTCAGCGGGCTGTCGACGCGCCTGTTGAAAACCGCCGACGCCCTCTCGTGGCTCCTCCCGAACCTGGGGGGGCCCAAGGCAAAATGCCGGCGCCTGTATGCCGGCATTTTGCGGAGCATGGCCCTTTACGGGGCCCCAATCTGGGCGGACTCCCTCAACAGGAGGGAGAATGCGACCGCCATCCGCAGGCCCCAAAGGGCTATTGCACTGCGGGTGGCGAGGGCCTACCGCTCGGTAGGCTTCTCGGCGGCGTGCGCTCTGGCCGGCACCCCTCCTTGGGAGTTGGAGGCTTGGGTGCTCGCCAGAGTGTATGAGTGGACGGCGCGCCGGAAGGCGCTCGGGGAGCGCCCGATCACCGAGGAGCGGGAGGCCGTGCGGCGGGAGGCGAAGGACGCCATCGTCCTCCACTGGACGGAGGACCTCGCCAACGCCGCCTTTGGCCGCCGTACGTTGGACGCGCTCGGTCCGGTCCTGCGGAGCTGGCTCGAGCGGTCCCACGGTTTCCTCTCGTTCCGTTTGGTGCAGGTGTTGTCCGGCCATGGCTGTTTCGGATCGCACCTGCACCGGATCGGGAGGGAGGAGACCCCGGCGTGCCACGACTGCGGCGCGGCGGAGGACACGGCGCAGCACACCCTCGAGGTGTGCCCGGCTTGGTCCGAGCTGCGCCGCGATCTGATCGCTGTGGTCGGACAGGATCTCTCGCTTCCTGGCGCGGTCAACGCCATGCTGGGGAGCGAGGAGGCCTGGGCAGCGGTCGCCTCCTTTTGCGAGGACGTAATCTCGCAAAAGGAGGAGGCGGAGCGCGCGCGGGAGGACGACCCTCTCGCTGCGCCGCTCCGCAGACGAAGAAGGGGTCGGAGAAGGCGAGGTCCTCTCCCTCGTCATGGTGGCGACGGGCGGGCGACAGGCGCGGGGGTGCCTTCGCCCGCATTGCACCCGTCACCACCTTCGTCGGTCATTCCCGGGCCCGTGTCCCTCCCCACGGGGGGGACATAAGGGGCCCGCCTTGTCGGGAATTCGTCGGCGGTGGACTGGAAGTAAAGGCTGTGCCGGTTTCCCAGTCCCCCGCCACTCGGACGAAGCGGGAGTGCCGCTGGGTCGTTTTAGTGGGTATACCGGGTCACACCGGGGAGTCCCACATAGCCCCCCCATCCCCCGATGGGAGGGTATGCGTAATGCATTTTTTCCCAGCGTCAAAAAAAAAAAAAAAAAAAAAAAAAAAAAGGTTAGGTTAGGTTCCCCCGACGGGCGCCGCCGTTGGGATCACACATTGTGGTCGGTGGGGTCCGGATCGCTGTCGAGTCAACCATGAAGTACTTAGGATTGGTGCTCGACAGCCGTTGGGACTTCGGCCCCCACTTTCAGCGGCTGGTGCCCAAGTTGATGGGCGCGGCGGGCGCGCTGTCAACGCTGCTTCCCAATCTGGGGGGCCCGAGTACCGCCTGTAGGCGGTTGTACGTGGGGATCGTGCGATCGATGGCCCTTTACGGGGCCCCGATTTGGGCGACAGACCTGACGGCCCGCACTATCGCGGTTCTGCGAAGACCGCAGAGAGCGATGGCCGTCAGGGTCATTCGGGGTTATCGCACGATCTCCTACGAGGCGGCTTGTGTACTGGCCGGATCCCCGCCGTGGGACCTGGAGGCGAAGACCCTCGCCACACTGCACCAGTGGCGCGAGGAGGCCAATGATCGGGGCGAGAGGCTGGTGCAGCGACAGATCACGTTGTACCGGTCTCAGCTCCGACAGGTCATGGTGGCGGAATGGCGGGGGAGGCTAGAGCTCCCTACCGCCGGCCTCGACACAGTCGAGGCGATCCGGCCAGTACTCGACGACTGGCTCGGGAGGAAGCACGGCTCCCTGACGTTCCGGGCGACGCAGGTGCTCTCGGGGCACGGCTGCTTCGGGAAGTACCTGTGTCGCATAAGCAGGGAGCCGGACGCCCGGTGCCATCACTGCGTCCATTGTGTAGAGGACACGGCGCGGCATACGCTGGCCGAGTGCACCGCGTGGGATGAGCCGCGCCGTGCGCTCGTTACGGAAGTAGGAGGAGACCTGTCGTTGCCGACCGTCATTCGCTCGATGGTCGGCAGCGCAGAGTCCTGGGACGCGGTGATGTCCTTCTGCGAAACCGTCATGTCGCAGAAGGAGGCTGCGGAAAGGGAGAGGGAGATGACGAGCTCTCGCCCCTCCCGCAGCAGACGCACCGGGCGTCGGCAGAGGGCGGACAACGCCCTCTTCCGGCCCCCCTAAATAGGTCCAGGGGCGACGGATTCGGGGACATCCGTCGCCCCCGATCATACTGGACCCGAGACGGCGGCGCGTAGTGTTCCACGCGCGCCTCTCTCAGACGTAACGGGGGGAGTCTTACACCTCACTCCCCCCCGGGACCGAGGCCCGCAGGTCAGGCGGGCCGGCACTAGTCTGGGGCAGCGGAAGTCGCATCAGATCCCGTTGCCCCCCGACGCAAGTGTGCGAGGGAACACCGGTGTGGTTTTAGTCAGTACGAGTCTGACAGACCCCTCCGCTCTCCCCAGGGCGGAGGACATCCATTGAGGATTTCCACATCGAGAAAAAAAAAAAAAAAAAGGTTAGGTTAGGTTAGGTTAGGTTAGTGATTATAATTTATATTAAAACGCTGGTATAATTTTGGTGATCATTTACTACTTTTGGGATAACAATGATTTATTTGGACTCATTTTGCTTAAATAGGACAGCAGAATTTAAAAACTTTGGTTAAAATTTTACTTTAAAATGTTGGTTTAATTTTGGTGATCATTTACTATTTTTGGGTTACTCATGATTTACTTGGAGTCATTTTACTTAAATAGGATAGCAAAGTGTTAAAACTTTGGTTATAATTTCACATTAAAATGCGAGTTTCATTTTGGTGATCATTTACTACTTTTGTCTGCTATTTGTTACTATATCTGGTGGTAAGTTAAACATAAGCCGTTATTAAATACTAACACAGGTTAAGTTATTTTGTCACTAACACAGTGGACCTCTTTGTAGTCTGATAAATAAATAAAAAATAATGTGCACTTGCAAGGCGTCGCATCCCCATTAGTTTTACTATTTATTTTTAGGATCCATTAATATTTACCTATTGTTAATTTGAATCCAATGACTCTAGGCAAATGGGCTTATCCTTTTGTGCCTGTAATGTCTCGTGAGCTAATAAAACACGGTCTTTCAGGTTACTCTGATATATTGTATGCCCGAACCAGTTCACGTGCGCACTCGCTTACGGCCGGTCATACGACTGTCACACCAATGCCCGCGCATACACTACATCTCTTCTTTATTTTTATTAAATTAAAATGTTTCAAAATAACAATCTTAAGGTTTTAATATTCTAACTTAAACCTCAATAATATGGTGTATAACTAATCAAATGGTTTAAAAATTATTATTAAAGATTTACCGAAAAGTTTAACAGAACAGCCAAGATTTTAATTAATTTTAAATCTGTGTAACAATCATATAAACGTAGTTGATAACAGTAGATAACAATATAATACTATATAAAACAACAAATAATTTACGCTAGTTCGTCATTTTCTCCTAAATCCTTATTACTACTATTTTGATTAACCACAGTCCATGAATCATTTACTTTCTTTAAGTGTACTACATTCCGGCGATATTCTTTCCCGGTTTCATAATTCCGAACACTAACATCGCCACCATTCACGTCCGTTACTGTATGCGTAGTGGGATTGAAATTGGAGGTCAACTTATTATCTTTAATTACACTTTTCACCAATACTTTTTCCCCTATTTCCAAGTTGCTGTCCGTCGCTTTCCTTTTGAGATCCCCATACTCTTTCCCTTTTTCCTTCATTTGCAGATCTCTGTCTCTCACTTCTTCGTCTATTGTTTTGTATTCCATGTCTGGTGCTGCCGGGATCTTGTCTCTAAACTGTCTTTTATAAAATAACTCTGAGGGAGATTTGCCTGTAATAGAGTGAGGAGTACTGTTATACATCATTAAATAATTGAAGATGTTCTCTCTCCAGTCTCTGTTTTCAGCCTGGCAAATTTTCAGACGTTTTAAAACGTCTCGATTTTGCCTCTCCACTTCCCCATTCATTTGAGGTCAATACGGGACTGTATTATATACAGTGATTCCACATTCCTTACAATAGTTCCGGAAAACCTCGCTTGTAAAGGATTTCCATTATCACACGTCAAAGTTGCTGGGTAACCTAATCTGGAAAATATTTCTTTCAAGACTTTTATCGTATCAAGAGAAGTGATACTGCGCATTACTTTAATTTCCTTATATCTACTATAGTAATCAACAAGTATCAACAGGTAGTCGCGACTAGGAAGAGGCCCCAAGAAGTCCATCGCTATATCCACCCAAGGTTCAGCGGGAAGTGCTCGTCTCTTCATCGGATGTGGCAGAGTAGGATTAGATACTAGTGTACAACCTCGGCAAGCTTTAACTAGATGTTCAACATCTTTGTCAATCCTAGGCCACCACACCTTTGTTCTAAGACGAGCCTTTATCGCTACTATGCCTGGATGGCCTTCATGAGCTGCCTCCAGTACTCGTTGACGCAGTTTATTAGGTATAACTATCCTAGTTCCCCGAAGAAGAATATCTCTATTAAAACAAAGTTCATTTTGTATGATTTTAAAATTGTTAATGGAATCGTGCCAGTCATTATTAAAAATACCATCTTTGACTTTTAAAATTTCCTCGTCTCCAGCAGAACATCTTTCAATTTCGTTCAACGGAACCGCGATTAGTCTGCTGTAATTTACAATTTGGTTAATATAATTTTCAGTGTCAAATGGTTCCGATGAGGAAGTTTTGCTAAGTCTGGAAATTGTGTCAGCTATGTTGGATTTACCAGGTCTGTAGATGACTTTGTACCTGTAAGCCTGTAACCTAAGTACCCAGCGTTCTATTCTGGCACAGGGTTTAGAAGTTCTTCCGAAAATGGTCTATAATGGTTTGTGATCGCTTATAAGTTCGAATTCTTTGCCCAACAGGTATATTTTAAAGTGCTCCACTGCCCAAACTAGCGCTAGGGCTTCTTTTTCTGTTTGGCAATACCTCTTTTCACAATCGGTAAGAGCTTTATGACCAAAAGCGATCACGAAGGATTATAATAGCCTAAAGTTTGAATATTGGATAAGCTTTTCTTTAGAGCTTCAAATATCTCATCCTGTTTGGGTGTCCAGAATTTCTGAATATTTGCTGACTTTCCAAGACCTAACCGTAACAGTTCCCGCAAAGGTTCAGTAAGAGTAGCTAAATTGGGAATCCATTTACTTACAAAATTAACCAACCACAAAAAACCTTGAATTTCTTCAGTAGTATTTGGTGTTCTACTAGATTTAATTGCTTTCAAATATTTTTCGAGCGGCCTAATTCCACTAGCCGAAAGTTCATGACCGAGAAATTCAATTTTTTTGGTTTTATAAATGCATTTGTTTTCATTTAGTAGGGCGTTATTTTCCTTCAAAACTCGCAACACCTTACTTAACCTTTCGTCATGTTCATTTTCTGTGGCACTATGTAGAATAATGTCGTCAATAAAGTTAAATGTTCCTTCGCAGCCTAACAGCATCTTTTCCAAAATTTTTTGGAACATCTCCGGTGCACAAGAAATTCCAAACATTAACCTTTTATACCTAAACAAGCCTTTACTAGTACTGAATGTAGTAATGTACCTACAATCTTCATGAATTTCGAGTTGATGAAAGGCATTTTTTATATCGAGTTTTGAAAAATATTTAGTCTGACGAAATTTTTTTATTTACAGTCCTGTTGTCTGTCCTGTTGTTTGAAAATTGTCTTTTCTGCAGAGTCCTGCAATGTTCTCGAAAATGACCGATGAATCCACATTTCAAACATCGTTTGTCTTTTGCAGGACATTTTGTGTCTTCGGATAAATGGGTGGAGCTTCCACATCAAGTACATTTTGTGATCGATGATTGTTGACGGAACGGTTTGTTATATTTTTTCTTGTTTTCTATTTTATTTATTTCTGCTTTGTTGTAATTGTTCGCATCATTTGTATTTACAGTTTTAAATTGTTCTAATTGGTTGGCTACAACTTCTAATGCATTTGCTTTACTGATAATTTCGTCTAGAGTAATTGTATCCCCGCATTCTAAGATTTTTTTTCCTCAAATCGACTAATCGACACTTTTCCGTGATTTGGTCGATAATATGCTCTTCTTTATTATGGAATTGACATTTTTTGGCTTGGTTTTTCAACCTTAATAAAAATCGTTCAAATTGTTCTCCTTCCTCCTGTTTCGTGAGTCAGAAAAGGTATCTTTCGTAAATCCGACTTTGTTTCGCAGCAAAGTAACTGTCTAATTTATTTAGAGCTATTGTATAAACATCGACACCTTCTCCTTCTTCAGCATGAGCTCCAGGTAGGTTATAATACACTTCTTGAAGTGCTTTTCCCCCAACATGAAGAAGAGTAGCTCGTTTCTTTACAGGTGTGTCGATGTTGGCAGCCAGTAGGTAAATTTCAAGTGCCCTCTTCCATTTAACCCAGCGCGTGCCGACAGACGTCGGATCACCTTCGTAATCAAAATGGTCTAAGTTGGGTAGTGTGGATGATGCATAAGTCATTTTGGGGCAGCCTGCAATAAAAATTGACTCTTATTCTTGCGTGGCTTTTTACTGAAAACCAGTAACAGTATTACAACTGCATAGCCCTATTATATTGTTGTAAGTACTCATTGCGTGGACCTAATTATATTTTTGTAATTATGTTTTTGTTTAATATAATACACACTCCATAAAATTATTACTTATTTAATCGGCGTGGCCCTTTGTTGTTTACTCATTGCGTGGCTTTTAAGTGTACCTTTATTATAACTATGATTTTCTTAATATAAATTGTGCGAGTATAAAAATAGACTAGTACCTAATTTAAATATTGTGATGTTATTGTTGTTCATAATAAAATATTAAAAGTAAACATAGACGCAACACACATAGGTATTTGCTATCGCGTCTAAACTCAATTAGATATTTTTTATTTAAACTGTCATCATCTAAAGCTACTTAATAATAGGATGAAATAACAATGAACGAACTAATGAGTATCTTTAAGCGAGCTGCAAAACTAATTATCTTTTCTATTTTGTTGTAACGGTTAGGTAGGTATTCCTCATTGTGTCGTTCATAAATCTCATTAAGTCGATCATTATACTTGGTTTAACTTTTTAACTAATTGTGGGTAGTTACTGTGCACAATATATATTTTTGTAGTATCCAAGTACCATAGTTTTGCGTGGCCTTATTTTCTTTCCATCCGATACGATGCATGGCCATTAGTAATGAAGGATAGTGATATGAATCTGTTTATCAGTAACAATTGCTTACGTATTGACTCGGTTCAGAAGTGATTTTCATATGTGTATAACTCATTGTATAATAAGTGTTCATTTGCTTGTACTTATATTCTATTATAATACCAACAATTTCTAATAGGCTATTTGGAACGAAGCTACCCGCAAACAACTGATAAGCAATAAACAATAACTGTACGGTTTACGTACATTCCGTCAGGCTGCAAACGCAGCAACCTACTTTTCTCTTTGGTATTTAAAACAATGTTTAATATGATTTTAAGTTAGTTGACGAATTACATACTTACGCGAACACCGCGGATTAGCATCCAACCCACTTTTACTTTGTTGTGATCGGTACTCTAATAAACCTTTAGTGTTACCAAATCTGTGTGTGTTTACATCAACTCGCCTAACTCCAAGTACTGACTTACCACTTCTCACTTAAAGCTACAAGTGTAAGGTACCAACTACTACGGGACCTTACATTTAATGGTCCTTCGAGTATTTCATAGTTTGGGGTAATTGTATCTCTTGGAACGACAGCGAATCGGCTTGGCTGGCCTTCCACAAGCGGAGCTCACCAGTCAAGTTGAGAAAGCGCGCATATTCGTAAAAAGAGTACAAGAGCTCTGAGCAATCAACGAAGAGGGGATACTTTGGAACTTCTTCGTGAATCAAGCGGAAAAACAAGACTCAACTGCGGCAACAAGCCAACTACTACTACGACTACTGCTACTACAGCTTCCGGACTACAACGTGAACTGCGGGTAATACGAGGCCTACAAACTAGAAGACACCGAACTACGTGTTCTTCAATACCTACTTTACTACTACATCTTACTACTACTACTACTTTCGATTACCGAAACGACTACATCAAGATGAGCGAAATCACTGCACAAAACGAAGTCTTCGAGTCAATCAAACGTCTCTGTACTAACTACCAAAAGGAACTGGAACTAACTACAACTATTAGAAGAGCCTTCGACTACTGGAAGAGCCTTCAACTACTGGAATTAACTACAACTACTGGAAGAGCCTTCGACTACTGGAAGAGCCTTCGACTACTGGAAGAGCCTTCGACTACTGGAACAGCCTTCGACTACTGGAAGAGCCTTCAACTACTGGAAGAGCCTTCGACTACTGGAAGAGCCTTCAACTACTGGAACTAACTCAACTACTGGAAGAGCCGTCGACGATAACTAGAACAGTCTTCAACTACAAGGAGAATCTTCGGGACTTTTCAAAAAGGTATTTTTTGAACTACAAGGAAGCTATCATCTACAATCAAGATGAATAAGCTAGCGCTACATTCAACATGTTTTGAAAACTTCAAAACATTATGCACCAACTATAAAAAGGATAGCAAAACTAGAAAAACAGAGGAATACTTGAACACGCGGCTGTCCTCGTGAGAAGCTCAATGGATGGATTTCAACGCACGGCATACATTGCTTTTGCAAGAAATTGAAGACAAGAACATAAACTATTTTGTGGAAGATGTCTACGGTCTACGGTAAGACAAAGACCATGTACGAAACTACTAAAGCAGACATTTTGAAAATGTTGCAAACTACTGTAGAGAAATGTCACTGGGAGCTAGAAGCTATTTTGAAAGGAACAAAACGAAATTTAACTCCAATAAACCATCATATGAACCACATAGAAAAGAAACATCAAGAATATACCATGCGTCATACGGTAAATGCCTTCTGTGCAGCGGTTTTCACGTGATCATGCAGTGTCCAAAGTTCATTGAAATGGACACACGGCAACGGAATGACACAGTAAGGAAATTACAAATATGCAAAAACTGTTTGTATAAGCATGGAGACACAGAATGCACGTCGAACAAAACTTGCAAAGAGTGCAATAAACCACATCATACGATGTTACACTATTCAGCGCAAAAACTGTCGCCAAGTTCCAATATGAACAATATGGGTCAACGTTCTCAACAACGGGAACATCAACCTTCAACATCAACAAACCAACATAGTTCGAACCATTTATCAAACAACTACATTATGGAAATATTACTTACTACAGTAGAACTTCAAGTAAAGACATCAACAGGAGACTTTATAACGTTACGAGCTTTACTGGACCAAGGATCTCAAGTAAACCTCATCATGGAGAAAGCAACCAAAAGACAATTTACAAGAATATCAACTGCAAACATTAACATATGGGACAAAAAGTGCTCCATGGCTAGCAATGCGAACACTCAAACAGCTTGCTATCGATGACGGCCACAAATACCCAAAGGCCGCTGAAATATTGCTAAATCAGTTCTACGTCGATGACCTAATCAGCGGCCACAACTCTACAAAACAAGCAAAGGAAATTCAAACATCGATCATAAAACTACTGAAGGGAGGCGGAATGAATCTGCGAAAATGGTCAAGCAACGATCCTGAGCTTCTACGACACTTAGACGAAGATCAAATATCGAAAAGTACATTTGATTTTAGAGGCGACGAATCAATGAAAACGTTGGGGTTGAGTTGGAATCCAAAAGATGACGTTTTCATATTCAACTGGTCCATAGACGACTACAACAACGAACCACTAACTAAAAGAAACCTGCTATCACAAATATCCAAACTATACGACCCCTTGGGTTGGCTGGCGCCTATAACTGTGTCAGCTAAACTACTATTCCAAAGGGTGTGGCTAACTAAAATAAACTGGGATGCTGAACTACCTACTGAGTTACAAGACGAATGGCGGCATCTAAACAAAGAACTACATCTAATTAAAAACATTAAAATAAACAGATGGATTGGCAGTACGCAGAAAAATATCCAACTACATGGATTTTGTGACGCAAGCGAAAAGGCATACGCTTGCGTCATATACAGCCGAGTAATCGACGAAAAGGGCGACCCAAGGATCACATTACTAGTATCAAAAACTAGGGTAGTGCCGATTACTCAAAAAAACTTCATTGCCCAGACTTGAGCTATGCGGAGCACTACTACTCTCCCAACTCATGGAAAAAGTGAAGAAATCACTAACGGAGCATGAGATATCAGCTTATGGTTGGTGTGACTCCAAGGTGGTCCTAGCTTGGATTCAGGGAGACCTCTCAAGATGGGAAAGATACGTAGCTAACAGAGTGGGGAAAATAAAAGACGTAATTCCACCTCAACAATGGTGTTATGTACGATCGGAACTTAATCCAGCTGACTGCGCTTCGAGAGGCTTGCTACCGAGCAAAGTAGTCAAGTTCAACTTATGGTGGAACGGACCTATGTTTCTGAAAAACTTTGCAGAAACAGAAACACCTCATAATGTGAATTGCCACTCTACTACAAGCGAAGCAAACAGGGTCGAACCCAATGACGTCAGTTCAAAAAACTACAACACTGAAAATATTGTTTACAAGTTGTTGAAGAACCACAGTTCGCTGACTTCAGTAATAAGAATTACTGCTCGAATTGTGCGATATATTGCATCACTAAAGCAAAAATTACGACCAAGCGCTACTTACCTAACAACAACTGACCTACAATACGCAGCAGAATATATAATAAAATATGTTCAACAAAGCGAGTTTGCGCAAGAACACAAACAGTTGAAACAAAATAAAACTGTGTCACCAAAAAGCAACATTTACAAACTCAAACCTTATCTGGATAGCAAGGGAATCATTCGCGTAGGCGGAAGACTACAGCACTCTGATCTTCCTGCAAATATGAAGAATCCCGCAGTGGTACCCTACTCCAGCCGCTTCACTGAACTACTGATCGACCAAGCACATTCGATGACGCTTCATGGAGGAGCCCGTCTGACCCTTACTTACATACGGCAACGATACTGGATAGTCTCTGGAAATCGGGCGGTAAAGGGAAGAATACGACGCTGTGTGAAATGTCATCGTTACTATTCTACGGACAATGCTCAACTAATGGCCGATCTGCCAAAACAAAGAGTAACACCAAGCCGTCCATTCACTCACACTGGTGTTGACTTTACTGGTCACGTAGACGTGAAACTTAACAAAGGAAGAGGAGTGAAGACCTCAAAAGCATACATCGCGGTCTTCGTCTGTATGGCTACGAAAGCTGTACATATCGAATTAGTCTCAGAACTAAGCACGGAAGCGTTTATTGCGGCCCTTCAGAGAATGTGCGCGAGGCGCGGAACGCCTGCTCACATGTACTCAGACAACGGCACGAACTTCGTTGGAGCATCCAAAGTACTGAGAGAGGATTTCAGTAACTTCAAGAAGCTACTCTCTCCTGAGTTCTTTGACGAGATTGGGAAACTAGAAATTCATTGGCACTTCAACGCCCCTGCTTGGCCTAGTGCGGGGGGGATATTCGAAGCAGCCGTCAAATCATTAAAACACCACTTGAAGCGGGTTCTTGGGGATCAAAAACTGACCTGGGAAGAATTCACTACGTTACTAGCGAAAATAGAAGCCTGCCTAAACTCGAGGCCTCTATGTCAGCTAACAGAAGATCCGGAGGAATTTTACAGCACTCTCACTCCTGGCCACTTTCTAACTGGCAGTGCTACGTTGTCTCTACCTCAACCGGAGCCTGACAACAGAAAGATGGATCTGAGAAAACGTTGGCAACTAACGGAGCACATGCTGGATCAATTCTGGAAAGCTTGGTCCAATGACTACCTGAACACCTTACAGTCTAGAAGCAAGTGGAACAGAACTGTACAAAACCTCAAACTAAACGACGTGGTCCTAATCAAGGAAACAAACTTACCTCCTGGCAAATGGGCCATGGGACGAGTGATGGAAACTCATCCCGGTAAGGATGGTCTAGTACGAGTGGCCACCCTTAAAACAAAAACTGGAGTGATAAAACGACCCACTGTTAAACTAACTCCATTACCACAGCAAGAAACACTGCTACCTACCGAAGAAACAACAAATAACAAAAGAGAAGAAGATAAAATAACTGAAAACAAAAGAAGAAAAAGGAGCACGCGAACCAACAAGTACAGTTTCCTGACTTTCGCTCTTATAACTTTAATAGGAATGTTAGGAACTGCACAATCGTCACCAGTAACAAACAACTATAAGGTGACCTCTATACCCAACAATCAACCTATTTATTTCGATGAAGCCGGAAAACTGCAACTTATACATGATGAATGGACTCTACTGATCTATTACAACCTAACGTCCTACTGGCAAGCTGCGAATAACATGAACGACTACATAAACCAAATTGATGAACTCTGTCAAAGAATCGCGCACGAGTTTACACCATGCGAAGCAGTTGTCAGACACCTACGTCATGAAATGCATCACCTTGAGAATTATAACACTATGTTACTTTCTCAGCATTCGCGACAAAAACGAGGCTACTTTGATGGAATCGGAAAATTAGCCAGAACACTTTTCGGGGTTTTGGATGAAGACTTTGCGCAAAAGTACGAGAAGGATATCCAAAACTTGCAAATCAACGATAATTACTTGTTACAGTTGATGAAGAATCAAACTTTGATCATAGAGGCTGAAAACAATGTAATTAAAAACAATACGGAATTTATGGACAAACAATTTCACGCAATACAAACCTACATAAATCAGACTTGCAACATAATCACAAAAATTGAGAACAGAGCACAAATTTTATACACAGCAAATGACGTGAACTCTGCCGCTTTATCATCAACTTTAATTTTGAGCGACTTGCATAGAATTCAAGAAATGCTAATGAATGCTCTCGCCAACATTTATCGAGGTCATTTGGATACACACTTGTTTCCTGCATCTCAAATAATAGAACAGCTGAACATCATCTCTGGAAAACTTCCACAGGGACTAGCCTTACCGATAAAGGACATACAAAAAGATTTCCGTGACATCTACGAACTAATCCATGTCAAGGCTCGGATTACAAACAACTTTCTACTTTTCGAATTGCATATTCCACTTTTGAGCGATGAGGACTACAAAATATACCGGGTAATACCTATACCATTCCAGAAACAAGGACAATTGAGAATCGTGCAGCCTTTCTCCAATTATATCGCCATAAACTTCGTGAAAAATTCGTACATCACTATGGAAGAGCAAGACATGCGCCAATGCACGCCATACGGAGAAGACGAGTACACATGCATTTCACGTCAGCCGGTATTTAGCTTACAAGACAAGGACGCACCTTGCGAGGCCAAGGTATTCAGTCAACAAACTTCATTATCCTGTGTCATCAATGATGTAACTTGCAAAGAAACTTGGATCCAATTACATAAACCTAACTGGTGGTTGTTTACATTATGCGACAGACAGCTGATGCGCGTCATATGTAGCGATCAAGTTACGCCAGCAGTCATCAACGGTACTGGGGTGATTGCCTTGAAACCAAAATGCATACTACAAAAGAAAGATGCGACAATATTCACCTATAACCACTTAGGAAGCAAATTTCACATGGAGGCGGATATTTAAGTACCTACACTTAACACGACTATCAACAATTTATTTGATCTAAGTTGGAAAAACGCACAGCTGAATATGACAGAACTGGATACATCTGCAATAAATATCAGAAACATAGATAAGCAAATAATTCAGCAGAAAGAGCAGGAAAGACTACCACAAGGGATAGATATATCGAGTCACGACATATATCTCTACTCTGTGACTTCTCTGCTGTTGGGAGGAGCTGCTTCGTTTGCTGTCTACATTTGGATTAGGAGACTATGGCATAAGAAAACTAAAAGGCCACCTACAAGACAACCTACAGGAATCGACAACAAAGTCGAAATCGAGATGCAAGAAATACGCCATTCGACACCGCCGGAGCCACTATACAGCGACGCGAGGCCGAAACAACTGTTTCACTTTGAGGAGCAGTAAAGCTTATTGTTTTTATGTGTACATGTTTAATTTTACTTACTTACTAATGTTTACTTTACTGTCTTTACTTTTTATTGTGACGTTCTGGGATGTCTTACTTTTATATTTTTACTTACTTAACCTACTTTTATACGGTCTATACGTTTTTTATTATTGCGTTTTGGAATTTTTACTTTAAAACGTTTTATGTACTGGATGCTCATCCCGCCTTTTCCCTCGGGAGCATGTACGGTTTACGTACATTCCGTCAGGCTGCAAACGCAGCAACCTACTTTTCTCTTTGGTATTTAAAACAATGTTTAATATGATTTTAAGTTAGTTGACGAATTACATACTTACGCGAACACCGCGGATTAGCATCCAACCCACTTTTACTTTGTTGTGATCGGTACTCTAATAAACCTTTAGTGTTACCAAATCTGTGTGTGTTTACATCAACTCGCCTAACTCCAAGTACTGACTTACCACTTCTCACTTAAAGCTACAAGTGTAAGGTACCAACTACTACGGGACCTTACAATAACTATCCACTTATATTCCTTCCTTCATTTTTTTTTCTGTTTAATTTTTTACTCACTTTTATTCTTTGACTTTGCTCCGTACCTATTTGTAGTTGGTAGTGAACTGTATTCAATATGATGTCACAAAGTGTATCTTGGCAGGGGTTTGTGACATCGACCATTGAATAGCAATCTGAAAGTTTCCTTTAATTTGACTGTTACTGTTAGCCTACATCATCCCACTGCTGGGCAAAGGATAGCTAATCTCTTTTAATTCTACAATGAATAGTTGAAATAACTGTAAAGGAGTCAATCTACTTACCATTGTGAACTACTTTTACTATGAAACAGCCCATAAAACTGCGAAAAAAAAAATGCCGTTCTATACATTTTTCTTCACAAAACTCGACCAAATAAGGAACACAAGATTTTTTTTCCTGTAGAGTGGTGGCTTGTGGCGGCTAGCAGCCAGTCATCTCGATATATCAACGCCACACGGGGCCGCACGGCAGGGATGCTCAAGAATGCTGCTCCCGATACATCAACCTCGCGCAACTAATAAACTAAGGAATCAAACAATGCTGCAAAACGCCAGCAGCTAGGGGGGGGGGGGAGCGATATTCTTAGGAGTAGGAGTAGGGGGTTTCAAGCTAACTAAGTTATAATTACTTGTTAAATACGTACAACATAAAACATGTTATATTAACGCCAACTCGAGTAACAGAAAAGACGCAAACTTGTTTTGATCACATCGCAACCACTATCGAGAAAGGTGATGCACGATTTGGGCACTAGCCTAGTCCTATGCCTGGCCTATTACAAAGTAGAAGCAGCCAGTTTTGAAATGGTGGCACAAACTCAAACGAGATTTTAGTGAAGAAAATAAGAATAAGTTTTAAAAATCAATGTCGTGCTTGTCTTTTAACGATGTATTTGAGGAAACCTTAACGAACGAAGCATTCGGTAAACTTTTGGACAAATTCTTACTATTTAATAAACTATGTTATCCTACTGTTCGCGTAAAAGTTACTAATAAAATAAATTACAAAGTAAATTAAATTGACTTACGAAAGTTTGCGGTGGCTCCAAGTTGTCATTTAATTAAGTAGAGTAAACTAACTGAATACACTATTAATTAAAAACTATTAAATAACCTAAAATAAATAAACTAACAACAAACTATAAAAGGGCATCCAAAAACTCCTCAACGCTGTCTGCTGTTAATCTGCCCAAGAGACTGGCGGCGTTGCCACGTTGTATGGCAACACTTAGCCTCTGGCCAAAGTAAAAGCCAGCCTTTGGGTCACGGGAAGCGCCAACTAGGCGTTTCGAAATTTCCTTAAACAGGCTATGAGCACTCGGATCCCACGTCTCCAGAGTTTCAACCCCAAAGTGCTCGAAGTTATAGTTTCAAAGGTTTCTATATTTACGCCGCTTGAGGTTTTCTGCAGCCGCAGCGGCAGCGCCAGCACAGCTTGACGTGCTAGGAAGATGTGATGGCGCTAAATTATCAACGCATGTTGCGTCCCAAACTAAAGTAATAAAAGTAAGTTGAAAAAATAAAAGTAAATTCCCCTATAAAATAGAACAAAAATAATGAAACCCACAAAAAGTAGTACAAAAACTATTGTAATGTATTGAAAACATGCATTTTGAGAAGTATAATAATACAAAGTACATGATTAAAGTCCACAATAAGTTTAAAATAAAAAATAAATAAAATAAAATACATTTATTTCGAGCAACCTTAACTCAGAGTACACACAAATACAGACCACACACAAATGATAATAAAAACTAAAACAAAAATATAATAAAAATAAACATTAAGAGGACGACATCTAACCGGCCCTGCTGACGGCAACATGCCTATCACAACAGTGCCGTATGTATAGGCAGTCCATCCGGTCCGCGATCATCGCCAAGACAGCATTGGTGCTGCCCCGCACCCTACGCACCAGCGACGCGCTCCTCTTGCGCATGGTCGCGTAAAAGTAATCAGTGCGCGCCTCAGCGAACATGGCTGAGGCGCTGCAGTAGCGAGGCAGCCCCAATACAGCCCTAAGTGCGTTGTTGAACTGGACGCGGAGGGCCCCGAATGAAGCACGCGTGTACGCCGCCCACAGACCGCACGTGTAAAGGGACGTGCAGTACGCCCTGAAGAGCGTTATCTTTACTTCGCTCGAACAGCGCGCAAACCTACGTGAGATCATGTTCGCCCGCACCGACAAGGCCCTCCGTTCCCGCTCCATGTCAGCATTGTCCTTGAGGTCGGTCGTAACTAAATGCCCTAAGTACTTAAATTGATCCACTCTTTCGAGTGGAACACCGTTTAGAAAAACGGGTGGATAGTTTTGCGAACGTTTACCGACCCCAAAGACCATGCATTGACTTTTAGTCACATTGTATTTTAACCCATGACCAATGGCATATTCCTCACAGGTCTGCACCAGCTTTCTGAGGCCACAGACCGACGCGCTCAGTAGCACCATGTCGTCAGCGTAACTGAGATTATTGACGCAGACTCCACCGACATGGCAGCCGACATGCTGGTTACTGAGCGCGACGATCAAGGTATTCATGTACAAGTTGAAGAGGGAGGGGGACGTCAACCCCCCCTGCCTCACCCCGCACTCCAGCTGATACGGCTCCGACATTGCACCCGCCCACTTAACGCTGTTGACCTGATGACTGTACCAGTATTTAAAAACGTTTACAAGTTTACGTGGTAGGTTTATTCCCTCGAGTTTAGCCCACAGGATGTCGTATGACACCAGGTCAAAAGCCCTGGACAGGTCAAGGAAGCAGGCGTGCACTGGACTCTTTCGATCCGTGTAATATCTGACGGTATGCTTAAGACACAGTATTGCACTCTCAGTTGACAGTTGAGGTCGAAACCCAAACTGATTATCGTGCAGATACAGGTACTTGTCTAACTGAGTATTAAGCAAACCGTCAAAAACTTTTGCAATGATCGTTGCAAGAGAAATCGGCCTATAGTTACGTTTGTCGGCAAAGTCTCCTGTTTTATTTTTCACTACCGGGACTACTACGGTTTTCATGAAATCAGATGGTAGGTAAGAATGGCTCACGCATAGTGTGTAAAACATTGCTAAGACTCTGTTTACATGTGGGCCAGCGTGAACTAGGTGCTCAATGCTGAGACCATCATGGCCAGGGGACTTGCCCTTAGATATAGCTTTTATGGCCTGAGCCACGTCTTTGGCAACGAAGCAAGTCCCCACGTCCTCGTCTGGCATCTCAACATCGAGCACCGTCCCCACCGGTCTCCGTGGGGACAGTACACGAAAATGGTCCCTGAAAATATCAGCAACATCCTTAGGGTCACTCACACCCTCGACACTCACCGGTAAACCAGGTCGAACGTTTACTTTGTTTGTGCTCTTCCAAAAACTACGAAATTGACCACTCTTATGTTTTTCAGCCAGTGCATCCATTTTGATTTTTCTTGATGGTTTTGGCACCACTTAAGTCTGGACTTGAATATTTTGCGACTTTGGTACATTTCGTCGTATACAAACCCAGATCTTGGCTTACCACACATCACCCATTCTTGAAACTTCGACCTAGCCACCCCGTGGGCCCCGCTGACATGCCTATTCCACCCAGCAATGCGTGTGGAAAGCAGTGTGGAAACTGATAAAAAGACATTATTGTTAACAGCAACGATCGTCGTCCTAACCTACGGTGCTCAGACCTGGTCTCTCACAGAGTCTCAGAAGTTCCGCTTTGGAGTTTGCCAAAGGGCAATGGAACGCAGCATTTTGAGTGTCAAAAGAAAAGACAGGTTTCGAAACACCAAACTGCTCCAAAACGGGCATAGTGAATGTTGGTAAAAAGAAAAATGGGATTGGGCGAGTCACGTCAGCCGTATGCACGTTGCCCGCTGGGCAAAAGTCTCCACACTATGGTTGCCAGAAGACGAACGGCGCCGTCGGGGCCGGCCCAGAAAGAGCTAGCGAGATGATTTCCGCGAGGGTTGGAACGAGGAGGCGCGAGAAAAGAGTACATAGAAGGAATTGGGGAGGCCTTTGCCCAGCAGTGGGACAGTACAGGCTAACATAAAATTAAAACAATAACGATTGTGTAAGTTCTGACTCTATCGCAAATATTTTATTTTTATTAACTCTGTTACCAGGATTAGCCCAGGCCCCAGACACTACACATCATTCTAGCTTAAATCATAAGGAAACCAATGAATCAATCTGCAATTCTGTATTTTATTACACACTGGACGGCAGCGATTTAAAAAAAATGTGATGTCTCTAAATGATTGGAAAGCTAGTGGTTATAATGAAATTCGCACTGACATTGTGAAATTATAAGTAAATATAATTCTGGAACCTCTTTTAAATGTTATGAACCTCTCACTAGAACACGGAATATTTACTGATACATAAAAGAAATCAGTAGTGAAACCATTGTATAAAAAGATGAAAAAAAAAACACAAATGGATAATTTATTACAGGCCCGTTGCATTAATACAAATATTTAAAAAAAAATAAGAAAGTATTTTGTAATAAATTATTAAACTTCATTGAAAAACACCAAATTATAAAAGGTGAACAAAATGGTTTTCGCAGGAATAAAACCACATTTTTAGCAGCCTTTCAATTAATGAAATCAATTATGGAGTCTATTGATAATAAAATCCCGGTTTCAGTACTTTTTATGCACATGAGTAAGACATTTGATCATGTCAGTCATGAACGGTTAGGAAAAGTTTCCAGTTACTCCATGTAAGAGGATAAGCATACGACTGGCTGAAGTCATATCTAACAAATCGAGTACAGGCAGTAGAAGAATCAAGTTATAATGATCAATCCAAAACGCGAGAGTTATTTCAGTCTTCGGTTTTGTTAAAAAGTTACAGCGTGCCTCGAGGCAGTATTTTAGGTACACCTCTATTCTTGCTGTACATTAATGATTTTGTAAATATCTTGAGTCATTAAAGACTCCAGAAATTTACAAAATCATTGCATCATCTATTTGCGGACGATACCACTATTATATTAATAGGCACGATTAAAAGGTGTAGGTTTTCCAAATTTCGATAAGTGATTAGAAGCTAACAATTTAAAAATCAACATTAGCAACAAAACCTCTACCTACTTTGATACCAAATAAAATTCTGAATCAAAACAAAATTTATGCAATTTCATACTTACCGAACAAAACGTTGAACATAAATATAAGAAACAGGGCGTAACAAGACCCTTAACGAAGCGTTGTCAGAATTCCTCCTCGTGTGCCGGTCCTGGCTATGGCTTATCTGGGTACAGGGGGCACTGCCCAGATGGACTTTTTATTTCCCCCATACTCGTGGGAACAAAATGGAAAAATTTTTAACTCAAAAAACGGCCGATAACGGCGAAGGAAGGGAGGAGACGGATGCGGGGTCGGAGTCCGGCGCCGCATCCAGCGAGGTGAGCGCGGGAGGCTCAGTGAGCTCCCAGCGCGGGAGGCCCGGGGCTGCTGCGGGGAACAGGGAGTTCCTACGCAAGCGGTCCAGGCCGGTAGGCGACCGAGAGTCGTCGGCAGATGGGGAGCTGGCTTCGGCTCGTAAGATCCCCACCAGCAAGCGCGGCGGGATCCGTGGCAAGGGGAGAGGCCTTTCTGCCACCGAGAGGTCTGCGCGGCTTGCCGAGGAGGGGCGCCATCCGGGGGTGGCCGCCGGTCACGGGGTGGCCCGTTCGGGCTCCTCTGGCGACGAAGCGGGCGCAGATGGCGACTCCGATGCGGAGCGTAAGGCCGGACTCGCAAAGGAGGTGGAGGCGGCGCTGAGGGCTGTCTCGTTGAAACAAAAGCCCTCCACGCAAAGGGCTATACCTGCAGCGGTCACCTCCATTATGGCATCAGCGGAGGCCAGATTTGCGGGCCCCCGCCAGACGGCGTGGCCAAACTGAGGGCGGAGGTCGCTCGACTGACGGCCGCCACGGAGCTTCTCAAAGAGGAGAACATGAAGCTCCGAGCAGACCTGGCCAGTCTGCGCGAGTCCGGCTCTCGCGAGGCGCCAAAAAATGGGGGCCAGAAGCATCCAAGCCAGACCGTGCCGGTGGAGAACCAGGTTCTGAATCTGGTTCGGCAGGAGCTGGCTGCCTTCCAGGCGCGGTTCTCCGTCCTGGAGGGCATTGTCCTGCGCCCCCCCCCCCTAGCGGCAAACAAGGCGCCCCCGGGCCCGAGGGCGGCCTCATATGCAGGGTTATGTCGGCCCCGACGAAACCGGCTCCGGTTAAGAAGGCGGCGGCCCTGAAACAGGGCAAGACGTCGGCCCAAAAGAAGGGCAAGGTGGCAAATATGTCAGCGCCAGCCGCGAGACAGCCGCTATCGCCGCCCCCCCCGCCCCCTAAGCCTTCCGCGGCCGAGACCGGGTGGCAGATGGCTGGAGAAAACGCGAGGGAGCGAAGGGCGGCCAAAAAGGCCAGGAGGCAGGAGCAGAAACGCCGGCAAAAGGAGCGGGGCGTCGCGGTTAGGCTCAGCGCCCCGAAGACCGCAGCTGTAGTGATTACACTACAGCCGGACGCGGAAAAGAGGGCCGTGACC
Source organism: Noctua janthina (assembly GCA_963576755.1). Classification (NCBI taxonomy): domain Eukaryota; kingdom Metazoa; phylum Arthropoda; class Insecta; order Lepidoptera; family Noctuidae; genus Noctua; species Noctua janthina. The sequence continues at coordinate 161,826 of OY755070.1, forward strand.
TACCGCGACGTGCTCGCTAAGGTGAAAGAGACGGTGGATCTCGGAGAGCTCGGGATCACCGGGGGCCTCCGGCTTAGAGTCACCGCAACAGGGGCTCGAGTGCTGGAGATCCCTGGCGAAACCCGTGGCTCATCCGCTGACGCTCTGGCTGAAAAGCTAAGAGCGTCCCTAAATGCGGACGAGGCCCGAGTGCCCAGGCCCGTCAAATGTGCAGACCTGCGCATACTGGGTCTGGACGACTCGGTGACCGAGAAGGAGGTGGTGGCCGCCGTCACCAGGACCGGTGGGTGCCCTGCCGAGCAAGTCAAGGCAGGCACCTTACATCCGGACCTGTCGGGCATGCGAACCATAACGGTAAGCTGCCCTGTGACGGCGGCGAAAGTCATTGTGGAGGGCCGAAGGCTCTTGGTGGGCTGGGTTTCGGCGCAGGTGAAGCTGCTGGAACACAGACCTCCGAGGTGCTTCCGCTGCCATGTGGGGCACCACGTGTCGGTCCAGTGCACCTCGGAGGTGGACCGCAGCGGCCTATGCTTCCGCTGCGGCCAGCCTCGTCACATGGCCGCGGCTTGCTCCGCCGCGCCGCGCTGCGCCGCATGTGCGGCAGCTGGCAAGCCGGCCGATCACCGGGCAGGGAGCAAGTCCTGCGGTACTCCCGCCAAGGCCAGGGGCAAGGGAAGGCCCTCCGCCACCACCGCCATAACCCCCACCGTCGCCACCACCGCAGCCGTCGCCACTGTCGCCGCCGCTGCCACTACTGCTGCAACTTCCGGGGGCTGAAATGGAGTGCCAGTACCGGCCCCATTACGCATTCTCCAGGCGAACATCAACCACTGCGCCTGCGCTCAGGATCTGTTGCTCCAGAGCATGGCGCAGTGGTCGATTAACATCGCCGTGGTCGCTGAGCCGTACTTTGTCCCGCCCAGGGATGACTGGGTGGAGGACCTTAGCGGCTCAGTGACCATAATTGCGTCGGTCGCCGCCGGTACCCCGACCCTTGAGAGTGTCAGGAAGGGTCAGGGGTGCGTAGCAGCACGGTTCGGGGAGATCGTTGTAGTGGGAGTCTACTTCTCCCCGAGCCGAACTCTCGCCGAGTTCCACAACTCCCTCACGGAGTTGAGTGTCGTCATCGGAAGCCATTCCCTCCCCGTGCTTGTGCTCGGGGACTTCAATGCCAAGAACTTGGCTTGGGGTTCTCGTTACACGGACGTGCGGGGTAGAAAGGTGGAGGACTGGGCTCTGGAGACAGGCCTGGTCGTCCTAAATCGGGGTTCTGTCCCCACGTGCGTGCGGATGCGGGGCGAGTCGGTGGTGGACATCTCGTTCGCCAGCCCCGCTCTGTCGCCGCGTGTCGTTGACTGGCACGTCATGGAGGGGGTGGAGACCTATTCAGACCACCGGTACGTCCGGTTCGACGTCTCCACCCAGTCCTCAAGCGTGCCGGTCCTACAGGCCCCGAGTGGTCCGCGATGGGCGCTGAAGCAGCTGGACCGGGAGCTCCTCCTGGAAGCCTCGATCGTGCAGGCCTGGGTGTCATCACCAGTCAGGCCTGCCGACATCAACAACGAGGCGGGTTGGTTCCAGGAGGCCATGTCCGAGATTTGCGACGTGGCAATGCCCCGAGTTCGGCCAGGAAGCGCCCGGCGTCATGTGTACTGGTGGTCCCGAGAGCTGACGTCTCTGCGCAAGGCGTGCGTTGCCACGCGGCGCCTGTACGCCAGGCATCGCAGGCTCCGCATCCGCCCTCCGGATGCGGCAGCCATTGAGGCGGAGCTGTACGAGGGGTACAGAGCGGCGAAGACCGCCCTCCAATAGGCTGTCCGGCGGGCCAAGAACTTGGCCCGCGAGGAGATGCTGGAGTCTCTGAACGGAGATCCGTGGGGGCGCCCTTACAAGATGGTGCGGGACAAAGTCCGCACCCGGGCCCTCCCGCTAACGCAGAGTCTCCGACCTGAGCTCGTGGAGGACGTGGTGAGCGTTCTATTCTACCTTATATCGGGTTTATTTTATCTTTACCCGTGTAGGGTACACGGGTAGAGATAAAATAAACGGGTTTACAATAAGGCCCAACATTTTATACAAATGTAACATGGTCACCATAGCTGATTGGTGTAAGCGCTTGCGTCAGTTAGTGATCTAAGCTCGATGACGTGAGTTCGATCCCAGCTGAAGAGTTATTTTTGCTGTTTGTTTTTTACTTTTTGTTCTTTATGAAATTAATTTTGTGACCAATAAAATAACTCAAACAAAAAGTAAAAAAGTAATTAATTAAATCCAATAAAATAATTTGATTTTTTATTAGATAAACATTGGTATTGGTTGGAAAGAGCTTATGGGTTAGGTCATTAGAAAATGATCAGTCTCGTTTTTTCCAATATGTTCCTTCCTTACATTGGTTGTTTTAAGGTTCAATTTTGTGGGGGCTGTATGTTAGTAAAAAAAACTTGTGTGGTTGATACAATGATTTAATACGAACTGGTTTTAAACATACATGCTATAGCTATCCATACTAGACGTTCGAAAGAGTAAAACACTGTTGTTTACCAGTTTTTTTGACAAAGAAAAAGTTTTTTGTTGGTAAGAATGGACGTAAATAATTTGTCAAAGTAGGAAGGTATATAAATTGAATCAAAGTAAAATTAGAGGTGAAGTGAATAAACTTGTTAGATAGTAAGAAATTATGACAACTTCTAACCGCATAACAATACATCACTTCACCATACTTTCAATACTCGTAAACGAGTTGTGGTTTTAAAAAGAGAATTAGAGGAAGAGATTATTAACATTTATACCTAATTATTGCTAAGCAAATATGAACATTTTTGCATAAAATAAGATTCATATTCGTCTACTAATTAAAATAAATTCCACTAATAATGAGTCGGCAAACCTTTGTTTTCTATTACCTACTGCTTGTAACCTTTTGCTCATGCTGTTTACCATATTCGCGCATATGTTACTACTTTACGCCAATCCTTATCCGACTAAAACGTTTTTTCGTCCCTAAAAATCAGCATATTGTTCTCCCAATCTAAATTGATGTATGACCTAGCAAAGTGTGGTCGGTTTTGTCGGTGCGCAGTGGCAGCAAAGGTGCACGCCGGCTTATTGAAACGTAATCCAGCAGAATGTAGATGATTTCTCACAGTTTGTAAGCACACCTTGTGTGCTGTTGCTGTTACGTGGTTTTACAAGAAGGAATCAGTCTTGTGCCTTGCCACGATGTCGTGGTATCGAGCCGATGTATTTGCCTTTGGTTTTGGCCTAAGATGTTCTACGTCTCCAAAATCCGCATACCGGTGGACCTATAACTCCACGGTTCTCCTCTGTGGATAAAAACAATATTCAATCTGTTCGGCGGCGGGGAGGACGCCGGCCGCCTTACGGCTTAGGACCTCGAGGCCCACCGGCCTCTGATAGGGTCCCAGCTCCCGGCGGGAGTGTGCAGCGCATGCGATGGACACAATCCATCAATGCAAATGTTATGCGCGCATACTATAGGGCTACAGAGTGGCGAAACAACCTGACCGCGTAACGTGTTCGGATGCTCCTCTGTTCCAGGTGCTTGAGCCAGTTGTCAAAGTGTCGGCACAACGACTATCGGATCAGGTGCGGGTCATCCAGCGTAGTCGTATGTTGGATGACACCATAATTACTTGATCGCTTGCGGACTGAAATGCAAAGTAGCCATGTCATTGCCACGCCGCAGCAGCCTGAGGTTCCACCTCAGTCTACCATAATAGAAAATCTCGATAACGCCGTGAGTAATCACATAAGAATAAGAATAATTTATTTAAAAAGTATTACAAAAAGTGTACATTTAAGCGCGGTAGTATTATTTCTCATACTAATAAAAAGTACTTATAAGTAAACTATAACTAAAATATATTCTACAGTCGCAAGTATTCAATAGTTCAATTTATATGTCAGCGACCTGCCCGATCTAGGTTTATTTAAACCTGTGTTTCAGGCCATCACTTTACCTAGCACAATTCAATAAGGACAATAAAATTATAAAATTAAATTAATCTATTAACAATTATAACTATGCATCAAGTTGGTATAACAGAAAAACACTAAAACTAGCTTAAAGTAAATATGTACAAATAGATACGATAACATAATCAAACCACAACTTCTAGAAGTTTTTCTGTGTCTGTGTAATTGAGTACCGCTAAATAATCTGACATTAAAAAACTACATTTTTTATAACTTAAACTTAGAAGTTTAGTATCTTGTTGAGTCTATTGTAAAGAAAAGGCCCTAAAAACACAAAATCGATTCTCAAACGCATGTCTATTTTGAGGTTTTGTGCAAACTAGGTCCTTCCTTCTCCTATCGGAAGGAACTGGGTGATAGGGAAGTGTAGAGTGCTGGTGCAGTATTATGTGAAGAATAAATAATTGCCGTACTGTAAGTACATTACATGTTTTGTAGAGCTGGTGTGTAGGGAATCTAAAAGGACGGAATGTAACAACTTTTAGAATTGCTCTTTGAGCACGTTCTAGAGGGAGAAGAATTGAATTTCCCGCGCCACCCCAGGATATCATACAATATGTTAGAATAGATTGACACAACGCTAAATAAATCTGTTTTATCAAATTATAGTTAGCTACATTACGTAAATTCTTAAAAACATATATTAATTTTCGCACTCTAGTACACAGTAACTCGATATGTTTACGGAAATTTAGATTGGAGTCAATAGTGACACCTAGATATTTCAAGTGGTCAGCTTTATCTAAAGTAGGGCAAGAACATACAATGTCAGCGAACGTGCTACAGTTATGCGCGTAAATGTTTAGATTAGTAAGCGGTGTGTTAGTATTTCTCATTGTAAATAAAATGTATTTTGTTTTTTCAGCATTTAATGTAAGTAGATTATTCTGGAGCCAATTAGACACAAAGTTGAAGCCATTCTGAGCATGTTCATAGGCCTCAGCTCTAGTTTTAGCTGCAAACAACAAAGCAGTATCATCTGCATAAGACATAATAACACCATTTTGGAGTGGCAGGCAGCAAAAGTCATTAATATAGATCAAAAATAATGTAGGGCCTAGAATACTGCCTTGTGGAATTCCGAAACAAGTATTAGAAAGGTCAGAACTTGTATGCGAGCCAATTTTTACAGCTTGCTGTCGATCCCTTAGATAGTCTGACAATAGTAGAAGCTGTGCTCCTCTTACTCCAAGTGTTTCAAGCTTTTGCAAAAGAGTAGTGCAAGAAATAGTGTAGAAGGCCTTGGCAAGGTCTAGAAAGATCCCAACTGTATGCATTCCACTATCCAGATTTGTAGCAATGTAGTTGGTCAATTTGTTTACTGCTTGGCTTTTTGATTTTTTAGGCCTAAACTCAAACTGATTGTCAGAAAGTAGTTTATTATCTTCCAGATATTTTATCAATCTACTGTTAATGATTTTTTCTAAAATTTTTGAAAGGCCCGTAAGCACTGAAATGGGTCTGTAGTTATTCACACTCATTTTGTCTCCAGACTTGAAAATTGGTGTGACGACAGACTTTTTTAGCAATTTTGGAAATATCCCTTTAGATAAACATAGCTGAAAAATGTGGGTCAGCGGAGGGGCCAGAAGGTATTTAAATCTTTTAAGTATATTATTGGGTATATCATCCCACCCAGTTGCGCAGATATCCTTTAACCCGTTTATTATTCTAATTACTTCGTTGACGTCAGTATCTAGTAAAACAAAAGAATTTAATGCGGAAGATGTCCTAGTTGGGTTTTGAGTGGGTGGACGACTAATACTTGAGGATTTTTCAGCCAAGTTTTTACCAACGTTGACAAAATAGTGGTTTACCCTATTCGTTGCTTCCGATGGGTTTATATCTATTGATAGTAAATCAAGCGGAGGTTCGGAATTTTTCGACCTCAATGTATTGGTTTTTATAAATTTCCACACAAGTTTACTATTTTTTCCCGCCTTCTGTAGTTCATGTTTATCGTACTGGTTTTTTAGTTTTTTCAAAAGATAAATGGTTACTAATGTAAGTACCCAGTGCTATGAAGAAATGAAGAGTGCTTTGGAGGGTGCGATTCGCGAATATCGGTTCATGCAACCCGACCGTAGACCACGCATGCCTCGTTTGCCCATGCATAACAAAAATAGGGTGCTGGTGGCTGTTCTGGATTCGCAGTTGTCAAATTATTTTGATAACTGTGAAGACCTCACCGATGCTTACTCAATCCTGTATTGTGCGGCTGTAACGGCATGTCGTGTAACTCATGTCAAATTTTGTGATGACAGAGCTACACGACCTAAACCAGCCGTACCGCTATGGCAGTATAGGATTGAACGACGTATTGGTGGGGCCAGAGCACTCATCGGCAAACTGATCTGCTTCAGGGAGGGCAATACTCGCCCTAGAGTGATGCGTTTTGTGAGGCGGGCGTTCTTGAGGACTGATATTAGTCATCGAGACTACATGTCCCGTATCACAGAGCGCATCGACTTCCTGAGCAGAAAGTGTATGCATCGGCACACTCAGAATCGCACATTCCAAAGAGATGAAAGGTGGGTTTATAGGGCTTGGGAGTGACCGGACCAAGGTGTGACGGACACGCGCCTGCCGGATGATGATGCCATGTGTTCATTCTGGCGCAGCATCTGGTCGGTGCCTGTTAGCCATACCGAGGGTGAGTGGGTGAATGGACTCGGGAGGTCGAGCGAGCGTGCGATCTAGTAACAGAAATGGGGGCAATCACTATCAGCCCCCAAGACGTAGTTCGTGCAGTCCGTCCGTTGCCTAACTGGAAATCTCCAGGGCCGGATGGGCTGCACAACTTCTTCATTAAATGGTTTACAAGGTCGCACGCTCGCCTGGAGATCCTGTTCCAGTCAGCCTTAGAGTCAGGGTCGCTGCCAAAGTTCCTGACAACAGGTATAACCCACCTGCTACATAAATCGGGTAGTACTGCGGAGCCCAAAAATTATAGACCGATTACCTGTCTTCCGACGGTCTATAAAGTTCTTACATCTATTTTGAGAGCTAAAATTAACAAACACATTGATGACAATTCTGTAATGTCCGCTTCTCAAAATGAATGTAGGAACGGGTCCCGCGGTACTAAGGAGCTACTCCTCATTGATATGGCCATTAGTCAACAGGTTCGCAGTTCCCGAAAGGATCTGTCAACATGTTGGACTATAAGAAGGTCTATGACTCGGTGCCACATACATGGCTCATGAGGGTGCAAGAGTTGTATAAAGTTGATACAACTCTGCGCATCTTCCTGATGTCATGTATGGGGCAATGGAGGACAGTCCTTCGCTCTCCAGGATGTCGGCAAATCCAGAGGAATAGCGAGCCGATAAGGATACAGCGAGGTATACTTCAGGGCGATAGTTTGAGTCCACTTTGGTTCTGCTTAGCTTTGAAACCTCTTAGCACGCTGCTGGAAGATTCAGATCTAGGCTATCAGTTTAGGAGAGGTGGTCGTTATATCTCACCTCCTTTACATTAATGACCTGAAACTCTTTGCCCCCAACGGTTTGCAGCAGATGGAGCTACTGAAGATAACTGAAACTTTCAGTAGCGCCATCAGGATGGAATTTGGTGTGGACAAATGTGCGGTCATGCATGTAAAGCAAGGGGAGATTGTGGAATCTGTGCCAACCCAGCTCTCAGATTCCATTAATCTTAGATCCCTCTCAGCAACCGAAACCAATAAGTATTTGGGTATGTCGGAAGCGCTGGGCATCAATGTTGCTGACATGAAGCAATTGTTGAAGGAGCGCGTCGTTCTACGGTTGGGTTATGCCGGTTTTGATGTATGTACTCTTTAGGCAAACTCAAATGGACTCAAACAGAACTAGACGCCCTGGATAGGAGGGTCCGTACATTGTTGACGACATGTCGAATGTATCACCCGCGTTCTTCGGTTATAAGATTGTATATCCCGCGCAGGTGTGTTGGTCGAGGCTTTTTAAACGCTAAGACTCTCCAGAAGCGTGAGATGCAGTCTCAGTAAATATTTCCTTGCAAGCCGACGTGGGGATGCATCAAGATGTGGTCGCGGTTGACAAGGGCCTCACCTCCTCTCCTTGGCTATAGAGAACTGGCGCAAACCTGTAGTGCTTGTCACTAATGACCGCATGGAGGTATGGCAGAGTAAGGAGCTTCACGGACGCTTTTTCCGGGCCCTGCATGGGCCAGATGTAGACCTATCAGCTTCCATAGCCTGGCTACGTTCCGGGGACCTCTTCGGAGAAACCGAAGGTTTTGTCTGTGCAATTATGGATGAAGTTATGATGACGAATGACTACCGGAGATTTATTGTGAAGGACGGTACGGTTGACATATGTCGGGCATGCCACCGTCCAGGTGAATCAATCCGTCACATTATCTCCTCGTCTGGCTAACGGAGAGTACTTGCATAGACATAACCTTGTAGCCAAGATTATCCATCAGCAACTTGCTCTAAAATACAACCTTGTGGAATCGGAAGTACCGTACTATAAGTATGTGCCCGACCCAGTTCTCGAAAATAGCGGTATCACATTGTACTGGGATCGATCCATCATCACCGACAGGACTATTGTAGCCAATAAGCCTGATATACTCTCCAGGACTACGCAAGGTTCTTTTGGAGCCTCCTCTCCCATCCTCAGTTACGCAGCGCCAGAGACCGACACCGCGTCCGGCGCGCGGCAATCACCCGGTGTTCGGTCAAACTTAATCAGGTCTTCGAAAGACCGTGACCTTGTTGAGCCTCCTCGGCTCTCGTTGCCATTGGCAAGTGGGAAACGATTGGTGCCCTCCCCAGAATACGGTAGTCTTGGTGATCCCGAAGGGATCGTGGCTTATTCTTCAGCTGCTGTGCAGCTGGTACCGCCCTAAGGTGTAATTTTCCGAATCGTTTTTTTTCATATTTATATTTTTCCTTTGCAGGGTGTGGTCCCTGTCGCCCTCCTTCTCATCATCTCCCTCGCAAAAGTCTGAGGCGACTCCGGCGTGTGTGTCTCTCTTAGTCTGGTCTCTCACTTGGAATGGAAAAACTCCAAGACCATTGAGACACTCAAGCCCCACCACGACGACAACATGGAGATACCTTCGGTGGGGAACAATCACTACCCTGGGCCAACCCTTGGGCCATGTACCATAGTCGTTCGAATCAACCTTTTAAACTCTCTTGCAACCAAAAACTGGCAGCTTACATAAACCATCGAGTAAAACCTTTAATACCCCAGCAATCGCATTGCTCTCACAAATTCAGCGAATGGATTAAAACTCGCGCATCCATCAAATGGATCGCCCGTGTGTATCACCCACTGACTACACACTACGGTCTTTCTAGACCCCGACCTCCGCCAGAGTTAAACGCCTATCGCCTACCCACGGACTACTTGAGTTTCCTCAACGATTTCTACCGTGCTACGACTACGTTTTAACTACTAGTACGGTCAAACTCAATACGGTCGATATAATGCTTTACTTGACGTCCCACAATTTAAGCTCGATCATCATCATCAAAATCTTTACCAACATCAGCCTACCGTGTGCATACAAGTAGGCACACTTAGAATTCAAAGTTTTCAGTTTATAACGATCACCATCCAAAATCTCAATCAATCTAAATTTACAAGCAACATTTACTCTTTCATTAAGGAACATTCAGTTCCAGAATCAAAATCAAATTTGAAACACTCACCAAAGTGCTTTAATATTCCGGATGGTTTCGACGATGCATAGGTGGACTCGCTTCACCAACGGTACAGCAGCGCTGGACCAGCTTGCTGTGCAGCGACTAGTAATATGGCCCGGCGCGGCACGCCGCACTTGAAGCACACCAGTGAGCCACCACCACTGGCCTGCTGTCGCCGCGCAACGCCTGCAGCAGCCAGCACAGGCAACGGCTTCCCGACGCCGGTCCCCATCGTACGACAATCCACTTGGCCGCGTCTCGGATCGTCGCACACGTGACACTTGATTGGAAGTAGTGATGAAAACCTCCTACGCCTCTCGCTCCCGGCGCCAGCGTGCACGCCTGTATGGGCTTTCCTTTGGCTTGTCACCACTCAGGTTAATGAGGGTAGCCGTAGAAGTTTCGATGCACACGAAACTGGCCTTGAACAATTCCCTAAACCGGTCCCACGTCACAACTGGATAGGCCACAGCTATTTAGATGCGCAGCCCTTTAACACCTTGATTAATGTCAAAATAAACTAGATTCCTTCCACTGCACTCACAACAAGAAACGAGTCGGCTATGACGCAACACGAGCGCGCAACGAACTGTTTCAATGCTTATCCACTTGCGACCTTTATCGATGTACCCGCACTCAGCACAATAGCACACAACTAGGAAAAGCTTACGAACCAGGAATCGATCACAAAACACGATAATCGTAATTATAATCAACAGCTAAAAAGATCACCGCCAAATCGAGCGCTTGCGCAACACACTAGCTTGCTATTCACTGGGTTTTGAGTAGGGTAGATTTTGTTTAAAAAAACACTGTGGGGCCTCCTGCACACAACCACAGCGCGCTGAGAGCGATGCAACACTTAAATTCGCGTTTCGGCTTGTGCCCCGCTTCTTTCTCTCCTTGTACCCCTCACCTTATCACGTACGGTTCTCGAGATATTCGCTTTGTTTCAACCGTCCACCGTTTCAAGCAGTCTACCCTACTTTTTTGTCTAATCGCACTCTACTATTTCAAAAAGTAACCGTCACTGAATGTTATTGTCACTGTCCCTCCGCCTATAATGTCATTAGCACGATTTGATTCCAGATTTGTCAGGATTTATTCAGTTAGGCTCGTAAATCATGTGGGCAGACCATGGGTTTTGTGCAATGAAAATACACTAGGTGCGATACACTGTTTATAATAAACTAACAAATTACTTGACATTACAACTTAACACAATAACACGGGGCACAATGAATCGGGTACAGTTCCATGACGTCTCAACTCCGCTGCGATCAGACATTCACTGTCGTCCTCGCCTCCGAGCTGTAACATCAGGGCTCTGTAGAAGCCACGCTGTGGTGGGGGTAGACTTGTAAGTAGGTCGCGTGAGTTCACCATCAGCGGACTTGAGATTCATTTTATGTCCGTACTAATGACCGGATCCGACCTACTTAAATATAACTAATTAATATTACTTATAACAATACAATACATAAATACAAGATACACACTGATATTAGCAAACATTATAATCTATTTTTATTTAAGTTATTCAAAGGCTTTTCTTTATTCTGTGTAAGGGCTAGATCAAGCAAATTTTAGACCAAGTTAATTTTATCATAATCATCATACGATTAAAAAAAAAGTATAATTCAGTTATGATATTATATTATTATAACCAAGGTATGATAGGAATTGCACATAAGTTACATTAATTATTTATTCCTAGGTAAAAATTGAAAGGTGAGATGAGTTAGTTAAAGTGAAGTAGGTATAATATCAACGTCATATCTAACTGGTACTCACCGATATCATTAAGCACCTTGTAATTTCAATTTTTCTTAGCTTGTCGATGACAATTGAAATAGAGTCAGCCCAAAATTTGGCGACCAGTTTGGCACTTTCAGTAGCGTCCTGTGATGTGCATCACAGGAGCAAACAACAGAACAGGCAGGGCACGATATAAAGTGTCCCGTCGTTTGTGGGGCAGCACCACATTTACACTCACAGTGTCACATATAGATACGTTTTGCTTATCCAAAACAACGATATCTAAGTTTTTGAACATTGATAAATGTTGCATGGTTGGATCCACAGAAATAAATTCTCGCACATGTGCATGAGTAGTAATCAATAAACTCAGTAATGCAAATACTCGTAGATTAACAACTAAGAACGCTATTTTTTTTTATAAATGAAGGTAAGTATTTGAAAACAATATTTATAAATTGTCGGTAGTTATTTTCTAAACTGTCAAAATAATATGGCCTGAGAGTTCCGTGGTTGCCTCAAACGTTGGAAACTTCATTACACAACCATGAACAGAATCGAATCTAAATCCTGCTTTAAGTAATGTTTTAACAAAATAATGAATACAAAAAGAAAAAGAATATATTGTTGCATACATGGTTTGAACTTACGGCTTCTTGTTCATTGACCAAAGAGGATAGCCATTGTGCCAAGGCTGCTTTAGTAACATTATGAAAAATAATATATCTCCTTCAGTATCATAAGTGAATATGACTATACGTAAATAAATATTCTATTCTATTCTATAATTGGTATATGGTAATCGATGTGCCACACGCACACTAATAAAAACCGAGCTCGCTCGTTTTATTTAGTGTTTGTGTGCATAACTATGACTTCACCCACACATATAAACTGTAAATCAAATAGTTGGTTCAACTGTACATAAAACTATGTAACTTTACGCAAAAATTATTACTGGAAACGACTTCTTTTTTTAGGGGTGAAAAATCACGTTCTACGGTAGGACTCAATATAAGGCACTCAAAACATTGTGCTCATTGAAAAAGTTGGAACTTTGACCCCCAATATCTCTGTAACTAGAAGGTTCCCAGGTATGGCCTATAACAAAAAAAATCGCAATTACGGGGAGAACTAGTGCCTTTCGGCATCGTGAAGGATCTTGTCCCTTTATAAAGGGAACGCCCTGACAGAAACTGATACAGTTAAAATTCTTGGAATATCCTTAGATAAATTTTGATCTTGGAAAAGCCATGTCAATGACGTTTGTGGTAAAATTAATAGTTTTTTCTACCCTCTGAGGCGTATTAGCTGCGAGATATCTAGAAACGCTGCAATTACCGCATATCACGGCTATATTATCCTCCATTTTGAGGTATGGTATGATTCTAAGGGGTCGCTGTGTGGAAAATGATCATGAATTGTAACGCAAAAAAGTGTTTAAGGGCTATATTTGAGTTTGTAGCCACCGCTGATCACAGCACATTAACACGTTTTTGTCGCTCTGATAAGAAATATGGAAGCACACAGTTCTGATAAGAACTAAACCATATTTTGACGCTCTTCGACTAAAGGTTGAAACAAATAGATTCTTGTCGCCTATTCTTTAGAAAATATAAGATTCTTACGTTACCGTGCATTTATATCTTGGAATCCTATATATTTGTTTTCAAACATAAGAGTCATTTTCAGCAAGCGACAAGCTACTATGCCCCTCGATCTCATAATACTAACAAGTTATTTAAACCCAAGAGGAATCTCACACTCAACAACAACACACACTCAACAGTTATATCAGGGGTATAAAATTGTATAATAAAATTCCAAGTCCAATAACGTCAATCCTTTTTTTTAAATTTATGCGTATCCTTACAAAAATATTAATTAATAAATGCTTTTATAGTGTACTTGAGCTCCTAGATTATAAGTTGTAAGTCCTGCATTGTAGTATCATGTCATATTATAAATAATTATAATTAATTTTTATCAAATAAGAATCAATTTAATACAATGTTTTTGTTGTAATCTGTGGTAAATTTAATGTGATTATCTTGACCTTGGTATGACAACATTTCCGCCGTCTATAAAACTAACTATTATACAAAGACATTAAATTATATCTGTCATGGCGTCACTTGCTTTTATTCTGTATCTCTGTAACTCGTTCTCAAGATGTAAGATTCCGTTAAAGTAATATGGTAGTAATAAACATATATAATATGATCGCTGGCCTAAGTTCTTAATACCCATCACTCCAACAGTTTTGTTACTAACTACATGCTTGATTCAGATTAATATTTTTTTCTTAAGACATTAAATAATTATGTGAAATTTTCACGCCGACATTAATGGCAGAATAAGAGATTCATATACTTTATCTTTAAAATCGCTCTGTACCTTATTTAGATTTCTGATTTTTAGGTACATATATCGCGTCATTGTAGTTTGTTATAATTCTGATTTATCGGGCCCTAGTAAACATTTAGACAACAAGCAAACATGCTTGGACTGCAAGAAATGAAACTGGTACCTACCTAACTGAACTACGTAAGTGCGGAGACAGTGTGTAACTGAATAGAATCAAATAAAACCCGCGATCGACGACTGCCGAAAGTATACAAACTTTGACAATTACACAAATTGCTTGTCGCTTATTAAGGCGAGACCCCGCAGGCAGCGCCCCTTCGCCCCTCGCCCGAGTACCACACCCGATGCACGCCCGCTACGCATCAGTATTCATTAAAAGCGCAATTAGCGGAGTGCATAGCCCCTCGCGAAGGCGCGCCGATCCTCTCAAAGTGAAACATTACGAAAATGTCATTCGTCAAAATTTCCCCGAAGACTGCGGCCCCCGGGACCGCTCCCCCCCCCCCGCCCTGGCCCCGCATCCGTCCCCGCACCGGCCCGGCCCGGCGGGGCGAGGGTGCACTCCGGCAGTGGCGAGCGGACCCTCGCAGCTCGCGCGCCCGGCGCCGCTCCCGACACTCCGCGTCCCGCCGCCGACAAACTTTCGCGCGAACTTGTTTATAGTCACGAGTTCGTGACTCGTGTGCCGGTCGCCAGTTCTGCGATGTGAGATATGCAAGTTTGACTTCAGCTGATCGGAACAAGTGCAACTTTGTTTTGAGTGATCGCCGTGAAAGTGTACGTTCGTGGCATACCTTCGTTACGTGATAGTGAGTTAGAAACAATTCAGAGGGATGCTATTTTGTGTCAGGTAAATACATAATTTAAAAATGATAGTTTTTTTGTTAATTTCTTTCTCATGACTGTTGAATCATAAAAATTAGAAATGTCGAATGAATTTATGATTTGAGTAGACGTATGATATTCACAAACCCGCGCTTTTCCACGCTTTAGTGGCGCCCAGCGTGGGCCACTGAGTGACTTGTTTCACTAAACACTTACTACTAGCTCGCATTGGTGTAATGTATACAGAGTAATCTGAAACGGTATCAACCCTAGTTCTTTTTCTAAAATAAAAAGTGTAAAGTAGCTTAAATTACTTCTTATAACAGGTAAAGTCCCGCCAAAATCGTTCCAGCCATTTCGGAGATTAGCCGTAACAAACCGACAGACATACAAAAATTTAATGAAGGTTTTTTTGATTAAAAAATGTTTTTTTTTAATAAGTTACTTTCATAATTATGAATTCAGTAAAAAGCTGTTATTTTTAAAATGCAAACAGACACTTTAATTTTATTTATTTGTATGTTTAGACGATGTATACCTATGTATATTGTATTGAGATTGAAACTGTAAATAGTTGAAATATTGTTTGTCAACCATACTTAATAGGAGGAGAATCCTTGGTCCAACTAGCACGAGCTGCCCCTTACGACACGATGCATGGGGCGCACTGCTTCATCCGAACACTCCCAGACATCAGAGTGACCTAGTAGACGTCACAGTCATTTCGATGTTGGCTAGTTCCTCGCCCTGCAGCTAACCTCGAAACTGCACATCAGAACATCAGCTTTGTCACTCCTAAACATATAACGCTCTGTGGACACC
The DNA here is from genome assembly GCA_963576755.1 of Noctua janthina. Lineage (NCBI taxonomy): Eukaryota > Metazoa > Arthropoda > Insecta > Lepidoptera > Noctuidae > Noctua > Noctua janthina. The sequence goes on from OY755070.1 coordinate 177,256, forward strand.
TAGATTTCTTTCATAATTATTCCCCACACGACATGGTCAATTTGAGGCCCGTGTGTATTTAAATCATAACTATTTCCGAAGAGGTAAGCTAAGACTTGTCATATCTTTAATGTGCTTGATAGATGAGGTGGTGGGGTTTTTTGCTGCGGCTAATATTCATGTCTGATCTCACAATGGCCACCAGATCCTAGGTCTGACTAATTAACTTGCGGCGAATTTACCAATGAAACTGAACGCAATCAGCAGATCTAAGCTGCGCTCAAGGTTTGTCGGAGCCACAATTATTATATTTATTGCCACTGACAGCTCCTGAACGGCGTCATGATGTGCTGATCACATGCCAGTTCATTGATAAAATTCGATCTTAATCACAACAACATAATATAAATGAGCAAGCTTGTTAGTTGCCAGCGCCACCGCGCTGCAGATGGCGCTGCGAGCATGGTTAGAGACCTTGCGCTTCAGTGTCGCAAGTGAGGTGTTGTTGTCTCACATAGATACTTTCTTGAAGTCACGCCATCGCCGTGATTAGCAGCTAATAATATTGGTATAGCATTTTTCTTCGAGATTTGTAGAAACCTCTGCGATTTATAGAAATTGTAGGGAACAAAATACTTGCAGTTCATCATCATCTACCTAGCCTTCTCCCAACTATGTTGGGGTTAATTTCTAGTCTAACCGGATGCAGCTGAATACCAGTATTTTACATGGATCGGCTGCCTGTCTGACCTCCACAACCCAGTTGGTTCTGGGTAATGCGATACGCCTTGGTAAGACTGGTTGTCAGACTTTCAGGCCACTGACTACCTGTAACGACTGTCAAAGATTTACAATTGTGCCGACACCAACGACTTAAGGATCTTTTTGAGGCACGGAGGAAACTTGGTTTGTAATGGGTACAAACTACTACTCATGCACTGACTAACCTAGGCAAGAGCGGCCTAACCTCAAGATCGACCCGAGCGGGTGTTATTATTTAGTCGTGAGCTCCTTCACAAAAATATAATACTCGCACTTGCCGACAACAAAAAGTAAATAAAATTAAAACTTTATTTTGTAAACATAGGTTATACTATACAGGGGTGACAAATAAACGTGTATAATATAGCGAGTCCATCTATGTCTTGCGTTGAAGCGTACAAATTAAATAGATACTAAAGACGATAGACACTATCAACCACTAAAATAATGAAAGCGTTCAATAGAAAAAGTGAGTTCTGCATAGCGTCAGTCAGTGTTGTTGACCTCTCCTCATCATATTCATGTAATAGGTGTCATTATGTCTACTTCTGGGTCTACCTTAGTTGTGTTTACTAAATACTAACCAAATGGACTTGTCGGTCTTGAGCAATAGGTCGAGGACATTGCGGATTAAAAGATGTAGTGATATACATGAAAAGAGTATGCTTAGATGGCTTGGACACAAATAAAAGGTATTCATGATTTAAGATATTACAAGGCAAATGTGAGTAACTACTCCGGGACGCACTAGAAGGACACACCCTGACCTTACTGGTGAGGTTCTTCAGAAAGATCAGGTTCGTAGGTTTCGTAAACGGCGTGGATGTATGACTTCTGAACGTGGACGAGGCGAAAGGAGTATGTAAGGATCGCAACAGCTGGCGTTCTGTGGTTTTCATTTACCTCCATGTGAAAAAGGCGTGAGTTTAGGTGTGTACGGAGTTCTTCTTGTTCGTAGCGCTATCCCACTTTAGGTAGGGTCGGCTCTTCTACTTGTCTGACGCCAGGACAATCTGTCCGTTCAATCGGGCAGTTCTTCCTTCAATAGGAGCTTCGTCATGTTTACCAAATGAATGCTTTTACAAGCATTCATTTGGTTAAATAAACATCTCATCGGAATAAGTTGTTTGAGAAATAGATAGTGTATGAAACGTTGGTTATAAACTAAAAATTTGTCTAAGGAGTTTAGGTGAAACATTAGTGAACCATATTCTACGTGGCTTTCAAACGAATGAATTCGTATAGAAATGTCATGTCATAAATTACCAAAGCATAGTTATTATAATTTAAATAGAAGCACCGCGCAAGCTTTCTCTATTAAATGAAAAAAGAATCACTTAAATCTTTATCTAAACGGAGAAATCGATGAACAGACATGAAAAATAAATTTGTAGGTCTCCTTGGTAATCTCCTCCTTTTTTAGAAGTCGGTTAAAATAACTTTTATTTCCTTAATCACATCGACAAATTTCTCGCTTTTTGCTCTCAAAACACAAGACAAAAAGACCCGCACACACACAGCCGCCATCCGTTCATTTTTGAATTTTAGCCCCATATTCGTTTAGAGCGCCCACTATGGAAATGACACCCATGATGAAAATTTCGCAAATTTTCGTAGACTCCATCTCTGGTTTTATTTTTAATTTACTTTTATTATGCCATGCCCCCATATTCGTTTAGAGCGCCTTCGTTAATCATGGACATGATCCCTATGATGAAAAATTTTCTTAGCATCTTTAAATTTAACTTTTCATAATTTTTATTTCTTTTTCTTCTTTTATTTTATTCAAAAGAAAAAAAAAACATTTTTTTTTATTACGTGTTTTTAGCTAGTAAGAGCCAAGTTGTTTATTTATTTATTATTTATTTGTTATGGATCTCTGGTCTGAAAATAAAGATTTATTGTTATTTATTATTATAAAGTATTAATGAGGTCAGCTTTGAAAAAATAGGGTGTAAACGTAGTTCAACCAGTAGTAAACGACATCATCCGACGAGCTCATTCCAAAATGGAAACGCAATGGCTTGGCACGCGACGATGGTAAAAGACCGAACGGCATGTCTTTGTTTCCATGGGAGATGGGTAGGCTTTTAATGTGGGACGCAACATGTGTCGATAGTCTTGCGCCATCCCATTTTCCTAGCTCGTCGTGCTGTGCTGGGGCTGCCGCTGCGGCTGCGGAAAACCTCAAGCGGCATAAATATAGTAAACTTATTGGTAACTATATTTTCGAGCCGTTTGTGGTTAAGTGTTCACAGCCTTTTCAAGGAAATTTCTAAACGCTTTCTTGACACTTCTTGTGACCCAAGGGCTGGCATTTACCTTGGCCAGTGGCCAACGCCGCCAGGCGCCAGTCTCTTGCGGACTTTATTTTTTAGTTACTAAGTTACTTACTGTATGTTATTTTAATTTAATATTGTCAATATTATTCATCAAAGGGGAATGCCGATTTTAGGCCCAAGAATACCTACGTTTGTTTTATTAAAAAATCTTATCTAAATGTTACGTAATTGGCTGTTTGTGTATGTGAGCTAAAATGTTTGTAAACGCACCCACTATACAGGCGAAATTCCTAGTGTGGGACAAGGAATTAAAAAAAAAAAATTACTCTATTCACGACGCGATAGAAGTTGGAAACATATTTGAAAAAATAAAAAATATTGAAACAATAACGAAATTCTGTATCTGTGGCTGTACTGAATAAAGTATGGAATTACGTTTTTTTGTGCAAATAGAAAATCTAAGTTTCGTTTAAACAGAATTCTAAATAGCGAAAAATTAAAGATTTGTTGCAAAAAATAGCGTTTCCACATACCTATTTGTATTTTACTTACGTTTTTTCACGAGTGACCACTGAAAACCAGTGCTATGTTGTGTGCCCCAATAGCACAGCATCATGCTGAGTGGTAACTGCTTCTCGCAGTCACGACATGCAAGCTGTTAACTTGTATTTTTTTGTTCCTGTCCTTTTGTATTTATAATATTTGGTATGCGTTGTATGATTATTGTTAAGTTATTTTGTATGTATGCACATCATGTCCCTGCGACGATTAAATATTTTTTCTTATTTGTCCTTTTGTGTAAAGAAATTCCAATGCATTTTATATCTTAAATATAAATTTACAATCGACTTACAACACATAATATAATAAATTCAATGATCTACATAATGCGCCGATCAAGAAAAAACCCTTATAATTTGGAAACTGAGTTTTAAAAAAAAAAAATATTTTATCAATAAATTTATTTGTGGTGTATAATAATATTAGAATTCAGTCTTACATGTGGGCACTCGTATGATAGGGTACCTCGGGATGTGTTGTGGTGGGCCTTGAAAGAGAAAGGTATACCTGGGAAGTATGTAGAGTTATTTATTTATTTATTTAACACTTCAAGCACATAAGTACAGAGGCGGACTTAATGCCATAGGCATTAAGTCCGGCATTAGTTAATTCGTGCTATGTACAGTCAATCTTGTACCTACGTCCGGTCAGCTGCTGGCAACACCGATGAGTTCAATGTGGCTGTAGGCTTGCATTAAGGGTAGGCTTTAAGTCCTTACCTCTTCCTGTTGATTATGGACGCTTTGACGTCGGACATACAGGAAGAGGCACCCTGGTGCATGCTGTTTGCCGACGACATTGTTCTTGTCGGTGAAGATGGATTTGAGATCCAGAGCAGATTGGAGAAATGCCAACAGAAGCTGGAGAATGTTGGCTTGAAAATCAGCAGAACTAAAACGGAATACATGTTCTGCGATTTCGGCGGTCTCTCTAGTTCTGGAGCCATAGCGCTAAATGGCGCGTTTCTTCCTGTCTGCTCCGACTTTCGGTATCTCGGTTCACTCGTGCAAAGCGATGGCGAAATAGATCGTAGTGTAAAGCACAGAATTAACACGGGATGGATGAAATGGCGGCAGGTCACGGGAACAATCTGCGACTCCCGCATTCCCCTTAAACTTAAGGGGAAGATTTATAAAACAATGGTTAGACCTGCTGTCTTGTATGGATCAGAATGTTGGGCCACAAAAGGGATGAATGAAAGGCATTTGCCTGTGGGATGTGTGGTGTTACGTGAATGGATAAAATAAGAAATGAGTATATAAGAGGAAGTTTGAAAGTGGCGCCGGTGACTGAAAAGTTGTGTGGTAATCGGTTGTCGTGGTATGGGCATGTGATGCGGAGGAATGAGGAAAATGTTGTGAGGAAAGTTTTAAGTATGAATGTGGATGGGTATATGAGTAGAGGAAGACCAAAGAAACGATGGATGGACTGTGTAAAGAATGATATGGCAAGAAAGGAGGTGTCTGGCGAGATGACGAGTAATAGAGAAGTATGGAAGAAGAAGACATGCTGCGCCGACCCCAAATGAATTGGGATAAGGGCAAGAGAATGATGATGTGGTCACTCAGGGTCTAAATCACTATGGCGGTCTAGAATTCCTATTTTAGGACAATAAATAACCTAGCATGTCCAAGAAGACGTTACTTATTTTCAGATTAAAAAAATGTGTGGCATCGAGTAGTGTTGGTATGATTGTACTGGAAACGTATGCATACCTGTTAACTTGTGCCGACGGCCAATGGTTTGATCAGTTGCTAATATTGCTTAAAAATATACTATTTTTTCTCAAAGCCTAGTGCTTATTTTTACCCGACTGCGGCGAAGCCCAAAAGGAGGGTTATGTGTTTAACCTGTATTTATGTATTGTGTATGTCCGTTTTTTTCCGTCGTAACTCCTAAACGGATGAATGGATTTGGATAAATTATACGTCGTTAGATAAGTCTTAGTGGCGCAAGTGTCACTGAACTTGCCTTTTGAACGCCAGAGCATAAACGCACGCGCGTACCCTCTACGCTTGCTTGTCACGTATAAATAAATACATCTTTATTTCCTTTAAACTTAGCCTTTGTTTACAATTTTACAACAACATGTATGTTCATATCGCGTAAAAAAAAAAAACAATTTTGCAATTGATGATGGTGGGTATATCTCGGCTAGTTTTGTGACAAACAAATTAGATAACTACCCTCCGTACTCGTTGTAAACTGTACGACGGCCAGTTTGCTGTCTCCGATGTACATAGTATAAGCAAACTAAACAGATTAACTGCGTGTTATGTTTACAATAATATTACTTAATTCTTGTGGCGCAATATGTTTACTAGACTTACATAGCTTACACAGTTATATTCATAATTCCTCAACATTACATCATTTTATGCCATATAACGTTTTTCAATAAAAAATACAACTGGGTGACAAATAGTCTGACTTGACATTGTAGCTTTAACGCAAAAATGACAGGAACATTTTAATGCGTCATACGACATTACACGTGTTATTAATATTGTAAAAAAACAAAGAAAAGAGAAAAAAAAGAAAGACAAATATGACATTTTAAAATACATTCCCTAGTGATACATCAAACAACACTTAGTTAATAATTTCTCTGTTGATACGTAGTCCATATTTTTGAGATATTTATCTACAATATTTTTGCACACAAACTTGCTGCATTTTGATATAACTACAGACTGATGGATTCTATTGCATACAAAAGGTCCTAGGTAACGAAAGAATTTCTGCACAAAACTTGTTCTACAGAAGGGAACAGTGTAAACCATAAATTGTCGTCTTTAATTTGAAATTTGAAGTGGTTTCGTATATTGTTTTAGTATTACTGTTTTAACGAATAATTGCCTTATGGTAAGTACTGAGTATTCTTTATATAAATCTACAGTAGGATACCTGAAATTTTTAAAATTAATTATCTTCATAATTGCTCGTTGTGCTCTTTCTACTTTAATTAAGTTTTTGCCGCGCCCCCCATGCCATTATACCATAAGTAGCTATAGATTGACACAATGCACAATAAACTGCTTTTACTATTTTATTATCATTTATATGTCTAATTTTTTTTAAAAGTATTATCAGTTTTCGTAGTCGAGAGGTGAGATTATTAATATGGATTTTTCAGTTTAGATTTTTATCAATTAAGATACCCAAATACTTTATTGAAGAGACAGAATCTACTACATGGCAGTTACAGATCAAAAAATTTTATTCACATACATGGGCTCTTAAATTAAGACTAGTTTGCATAGATTGGTCGTTATTTTTTATAGTGAAGATTATATATTTTGTTTTAGCTAGGTTGAACGTTGAAATATTCTTATTGAGCCATTTCATAAAAGATGATAGTCCTTCTTCAGCAACATTCTTTACAACATCCCATGTAGCATCGTGAAACACATCCACAGTATCGTCTGCAAAAGTAATGATTTCTGCATTTTTTAATTTCATTCTGCATAAATCATTCATGTAAATGATAAAGAGTGTCGGACCTAGCACGGAGCCTTGCGGCACGCCAAAGTAAATTGGGGCACTATCACTAATTACACCACTGATTTTTACAGCCTGCCTTCTATTTGATAGGTAATCAGTGAAAAGGTCAAGTGGCACTCCTCGGATATCCATGTGTTCGAATTTAATTTAGTAGATTACGGACAGAGATAGTGTCTAAAGCCTTTGCCATATCTAGAAACACTCCCAAACATTTTTGCTTCTTATCTAATTTGGCACTTATATGACTAACAAGACATATACAACGCGTAACAGAATAAACGCAATTCCTGAAAGTAGTTGGTTCAGAATCGGCTTCTGAATCAATTTCCGTCATAAAAAATAGGTGTTAAATTTTGACTGAAAAATCTTTTAAATAACTTAAATTAGAAACACAGTATCATGACAAATTAATACAATCCTTAATTCAAGGAAATTGAAACCTTAACTCAGAGCAATAAGAGCTACTAAAACGCACGACATTATTTGTAGTTCGCTCATAGCTCATAATACACACACGTAAATAAGATTAATGCATTTTACATTAAAAGCAGTGTGCGTCAAATAAAGAGGTAATTTAAAGGAATTCCAACTTTATCTCCAATGAGTAAGACTTATTTGAATACACGACCTAACTTAGTTGGTCATCAGAGTATCCCTACAAACATATTTAGGCATTTTTACAAAATAAAATTATTTAATTTGAAGAAATTTAGAACTTATTGCAAAGAGATAAAGCATTTGTCGGCAACCTCTTTGACGGTTATGTGAATTGCCGACACACACGCCACCACCACTGCTGAATACCACAAGTACAATACCTAACATTGCATTGCTAGTCTTCTGCCGATAGCGATGTAGTGTGCATGTTCTTCAATTTATTTCCGTAATATTTTTTTTTCCGCGATGGCTTTACGGTATACCAACAAACAATACACGAAGATGGTGAGGACACTGGCTCGCTGTCTTGATAATGTCGCGTTAGCTTGTCGGGAGTTCAATGACCGTTTTGGCTGCAGTGTGAGCGCCAGGACGATGCTGGCTGCAACTCAGCGACTGAGGCATCTGGTTGCGGAGTAAGGCAGTCGTTGGATAGGTCGCGGAGGACCTGTGCCGTGGCCTCCCAGATCGCCTGAGTTAACATCATTAGACTTTTATTTGTGGGGTCGCATAAAATCGTTCGTGTACGTCAGTAAATCTACGAGTGTCCTCGACACTCGTAGATTGACTGACGTACACGAACTCTAAAAAAAAATTGAACAAGCATTTGTGACGGTGAAAAGTGATACTGAAGTGCTTATAAAATTGAAAAACAATCTAAGAAAGCGTGAAAATAAGTGCATAGAACAAGGCGGTGGTCATTTTGAAACTTTAATGAAAGTGGATCGCAGAAATAGTACAAATTAATAAGCTAAGTGTAAATAGTCCAGTTCTGTAAGTACCTACCTACTTCTACCTATCAATACGATTGTATTCTTATCACTGTAAATATTATGATTCAAATCTTACCGATCTTTTAAACACGCCGTCCGTCTTTGAATATTTTTGTAGTACAAACAATAAACTGTACCTAAACACAACTTATCAGAGAGATCGAGGGATTCGCGGAGGTGCAATCTCGAAAGATAAAGTCGCTGTTTTTAGATTCGTGTTGATAATTTCATTACTAGAAAATTTCGTTCATTGAACTAACGCATATCTAATGCCTACAGCTATGGTCAGCTGGCGGGCGCACGAGTGTGCGTGTCACGTCGGCCGCTAACATTGCATGAGTGTGTGTTCGATGCACATACGTTTTGCGTTTATTAAGGATAACTATTTTATAAAAATGACTAGGTTTGGTTTAAATTTATTTAATTACGGATGTTGTTTATGACTTATAATTTAATATTCTAATTGGGGTGCCTGAGGTATTCCGCTTAATCTGTTACACGTTGTGTATGACAATGGCGTTCATAAGGTGAAAATTAAATGATAGATTAAAAAACCTAATAAATCAATGAACAAAGGTAAATGGTGAATTTGGGGTGCGATCTCGTGGAGTTCGATTTTTTTTTCTTCCAATATTATCAAGTGGGTTATCAAAATGAGGAGTTTTAAAAGGTGATTACAAAAATATGTACAACTTATACACCGTGACTTTTAAGTCGTCCTACAAAGGTCGTCCACTCAATGTACCCGACATAAAATAGCATTAGGCGCGATTTTTTTTTATCTTCCATAATAGGTACAAAGAAAAATAATAATAAAAAATTAGAATAAAATTATGAAACATCCTGTTAATGATGTTTACGTGTCAAACGGGAGAACATTACCTACCCAGCACTCGACTCCAGTAGATCATCGCTCGCAACAGGGTGTTTTAACTATGTCATGCGTCATAATACTGAATAATATTTTTATTTTTAAATTATTAAAATCTTATAAATACTTATTTTTTTTTATGAATGTGTAGTATTCATTGGATACATGAATTGGGCTGCCGTTGTAAGACGACTAAAAAGTCACGGTGTATATTTAAAAGCAATTCGAAGTGACAAATCATATAAACAAAGGGTAAAAATCGTGAACAGTGTGTTTGACTAACGGTTAACGATACTCAAAGGACATATTATATACTAATTTCTTTCGAAAATACACATTTATAAATATAGGAGTATTTATAAATGTGTATTTTCGAAAGAATTCCCAAACCCAACAACCCGCGAATGGCAGTCATCTTGTTGTTTTGATCGGCTGATCTAGGGTAGCTTCAATGAAATGCTAATATCTTTGAATCTAAGAGACCTAGAGACTTACAGACTACCTTATTGCAAGGGTGAAGTGGCTAATTAATAACAGCCACACGGGTCGATCTTCAACGTTAAGCTGTGATCGGCTAGGTCAGTCCGTGGTTGGGTGACCATCTATTACATACCGAGATTCCTCCGTGCCGTATACTCACTTACTAACCTCACTGCCATTTCACTCACTCTCGTAAACTTGGTGCCTTATCTACCTGCTCAAGCAAAGAACGGGGTACCTGCGATTTACTTAGTTAGTTTGTTTGTTAGTATGTGTTGGTCAAATCTTGCAACTGAATTTCAAACCAGTTCCCCCTAACCTATTGAGCTGTTTTGTATACACCTTTGGTTCTGATGACAATACATTTTAATGATAGACATTACTTAATCTTGCAGCCAGTCTCCTCGCGAGATAACTCCTCAACCGATAATAGCGCGGACACGAAACTTTACATACGCGTTCATATCTGATGAATAAACATGATTTCTATTATGACTTCATCCTGCAGCCTTTGTGAACTTTGCTGACACACGGTCGCACATCTACAACATTAGTTTTAGTATATACGAAACCTGAAACAAGTGTCTAGCATTTTTATGTAAAGAATCTATGTACAAAATTTCGAAACTGTATCATGAAAAATCACAAAGTTATAAACTTGTTCTGTTACCTAGTTGTCCGCTTAAACGTGGTCACCACGCAGCGCGCACCGCCAGCGTCATCTTGAGCTCATTGATAATAATAATTTGGCAGTAGGTACCTAAATTATTGCGATAGGTACTTAAAGTCGCTCGGTGTCCAACTCTTAACTTTTTTAAATATTTTTGGGGAAAAATATAACATGGTTTAAAAATTATTAGAATCGATTCAGTTACTTATTCTGAACAAACTATATTCAGGTTTCGCATATACTAAAAATAATGTTGTATTGTATGGCCACTAAATTTATAAAACTTTTTAATTTATTAGGTGACAAGGGCAGTAAGATGATCATGAGGTGGCCTGTGTCCCAGCGGTGGGAACATTATAAGGCTGCGGTTTCGTTTAAACTAGAGTTGAACGTAGAGAAAGTATCATATTTTTGATTTCATAAGTGAATTAGCAAATCACGTTAACTATATTAGGTGCGAGGTTTTTAATAGAGTGACCAGGCAGCGCCAGTGTCTCGTGACCGTGAGCGCTGTCTGCTCACCCCGGCTTGCACCTGGACTAATATTGATTTATTTACTTATCACAAACACTACTAACATTACAGGGAATTTCTCATGCGTTAACGTGGTCCTAAATTAAACTATCTTATATAACTATCTTAAATACATTAATATTGTTTTTGTGAATTCATTCAGAGAGCAGGAAAATAAATCGATCCTGTCAGCAATGTCATTTAGTGCGTGCGAGTCCCGCATCAGTGGCGCTTTGCTGAGCAAGTTGGTTCGTGCGTGAGGCGCTGCTAGTAAGTGTGCTTTCGGCGCCGCAATACATAATGTCAGGCACATTTAGACATATCTCCTACAAATGATAATAATAATGGAATAATAATCCTCGGAATTATAATAATGACTACATACAACGTTGCTTTACTGTTTCGATTGTAGTAGTATTGATAGTATCATTACTGCCGAGGTGCTACTACAGTGGCATGGCGCACTTATCTGCTGATAATTATGCTGGTGTCGAGTAACAGATTACGAGCGCGCCCGATATCGCGCCGTGACTGTGCGCCGCGTGCTTCGGACTGACATAACGATTCCAGCTGGTCACTGTCACGCCCCCGACACACTCGAGGCACTCCGATAGCTGCGACGGCTCAGCCTACGTGCGTGTAATGGGCACAGTGCTCACTGCCCCCATCAAGGCCTACATTAATAACTTTCTGCAACATCTACTTTTTCTATGTATCTTTACATAGTATAAAACAAAGTCGCTCCCGCTGTCTGTACGCTTAAATCTTTTAAACTACGCAACGGACTTTACTGCAGTTTGCAGCAATAGATAGAGTGATTCAAGAGGAAGGTTTATAATTATGGTATGTATACAGGGTTATTTGTAAAACACCAACAACCTCGCAGGAGTAGATTACTAGCATTATAAAAAACAACATTTGTTCTACGGCTTTTCCGAAAACAGACAAAAAAAAAAAACGACTTTTCATAAAAAACTCGATCAGCTATTGGGACATATTATTATGTATGGAGAGTTGAATTTTTTTTGTATGTTTTCGGAAAAGTCGTAAAACAAATGTTGTTGTTTATGATGTTAGTAATTTACTCCTGCGAGGTTGTTGGTTTTTTACAAATAACCCTGTATACATTAAATTTTTTTTTAAATTGCACCCGTGCGAAGCTGGGGCGGGTCGCTTGTAGATGATACATATATTCTATTACTTATACCCAGTAGGTGCACTTTGGACATATTTTCTTACTAATATTATAAATACGAAAGTTTGTGAGGATGGATGGATGGATGTTTGTTACTTTTTCACGCAAAAACTACTGAACGGATTTGGATGAAATTTAGCACACAGATAGTTTATTGTCACATAGGACACTTTTTATACCGCTAGTATGACCCCGTGGGACAATTATCGAACTCCACGCGGGCGAAGCCGCGGGCATAAGCTAATGAATACATATTTATACAACAAAGGCCTTGCAATACGTAGTTATCAACAAAACGACTCAATGACACTGTACTTGTGTAAATACATTCGTGTGTGACGTGGACCGTCTCATGCCATTGAAAGTTAGCTCGTCAACTTGTAAGTGATGCCAATCTAAAGTTATGCTTATAAGAGGTCTTAGAAGTAATCTTCAATTTCAAGTTTCAGTTTAGTCCCATTTGAATATGATTACTGCCAATGTATGTTTTGATTTGTTTCAGAAAAAGGTCAATGTGTGTTAGTGATGTGAGCCAGTGATGAGTGCTATGATTGGCGTGCGGCACTAGCGTCGCGCGGCGCGACTGTGGCGCGACATGGCGGACGATAACACCATCATCGAGGGAACTGTCAAGTTCCGCGATGGCAAGAAGGTGAGCATGTCACACACACACACACACAGCTCTCCACAGCACGCCGCAACTGTACAGACCTAAAATAATAACAAAAACATGTAAGTACCTACACATATCAAAAACAGACAAGAATAAAAGGGCGTCGAAAAAGCCGGCATCGCTGTCAAGGTGAAAGTGCCCAGAAGGGTGTCCCAAAACAGTAGGTGGCTAAAGTTTTATTGAAATTACAATATTTTGTATTTACACTTATGAGTACAAATTCATAAAAAACTTTGCAAACTGGTACAAACTGCCCGGTAATGACAGAATTATTCTATGTAGGTTATGGTTTAAATTGCGTATTGTTGCATATAGTGAATGCATAGTAACGCTCTGTATTGTCCGCAGTGGAAGTCGCGCTGGTGCGTCATGCGCAAGCTGTCGCCGGTCGCAGGTGAGCACGCTCCATACACAACACACCACACAGCCTCTTGTACTACTGGACCAACATAACTTGCAATTTGGAACTACATTTAAGTGGGAATTGACAGGCGGATGACATTTTTCGAAGCTATCAGGCCACCCTGATGACTCGTGTTATGTCTGCCAAGTTATTTATGTTAGTACACGTCGTCTCCGTATCACAAAGAATAGCAAGACATCGGAAAAACAGTCGGAAAGTAAGGTCCAAAGGTCAGTTACAATCACAAATTGCAAAAAGAAGTGGACGAGGGGCCTAAGCCCCATTTCTGTAGTCAACAATCAGTTGGCACTTCTTAAGCTACAGTCGTGTTATTTGAGCGTTGGGTAAAGTCTACTACACGATACACTCTCGCGCACTACAACATAAGTTAGGCAGTAGGTTAGGCAGTGGACAGGTGTACATCCACATTTTGCCAGTTATGTTTGAGTTTATATTTGAAAAAAATTAATAGGGTTCATGTATTTATTTTAAACAAAAAATAAAAAAAGAATATGCAGCATAAACCATAGGTATGTAAAATATTTTGCGTATCATCGATTTGAAAAATGGAACTTAGTGGCATAAGGATTTAATGAATATCTACCTATGTACATCGCGTAATTTATTTCAGCGTGTGACAAATGCAATCATGCTTCAAAGCAACTTGCAAATGCATTTTTTTTTAAATATTAAATGGGCCTGCTCTTGACCTCAATCTAGTCATGAGGACAGAGATGAAATGAGCTAACCCAAAAGAAGCCTATTAACTCGCGACTTAAATAGATTGGGTTGAACACCAAGGAATTCCACTCCTTGGCTGTGCGCACGATAAACGATGTAGCAAAGCGCTTCGTGCGAATATACATCGACAAGGTATGGGTGATAACCTGCAGTGCGTCTGGACTCCCGATGGAAGAAGGGAGATGGTAGAATGAGCACGTGGAGCTCTTGGGCACACTTACCGAAGTACAGTCTGTAAAAGACCGACACATATACAACTTTGCGGTTGTGGGGCAGATTATGAATCTGGTACCCACCAGCTTATCGTCAGCATTGAGCCTCTTGGCTCTGCGTTTGACAGAGTCGAGTGCGGCTAATTGGTATTTGGCTGAGCCATCCCAAAGGTGACAGCAATACTCCATGCCGGACCGAACTTGAGCTTTATATAAGACTAAAAGCTGTCCAGGCTTGAAGTAACGCTTAACCTTGTTTAGTATACCTAGCTATTTTGCCACAGTTTGAGCTTTCGACTCAATATAGGCACCGAAGCTGAGATTCGCACTCAACTTCTTACCAAGAAGCTCGAGGTTGTCGGTGACTGGTACAGATGCTCCCCGGAAAGTGGGAGCCAGATTGAACAGACTCCTTTTAGCGGTGATCAGGCATACTTGGGTTTTGGCGGCGTTAAAACAACCAGATTTTCATCACCCCACTTGGAGACAAGACTTAAGGTTGAATTTGTTCGCTCTACCATGACCTCTCTCAATGAACGCACTTCTTCACCGCTGGCTTTTGCGTTAGATGCATAACTCTTCATGACAGTGCTGTCGTCTGCGTACCCAACAATACCAGGAACCAGAAGGTCATTGATGTGCAGCATCCAGTCAGAAGTCAGATATCCAGCAGCAGAAGTCAACGGGAATGCCGTATGCAGGAAGTTTGCTCGGCAGACTTGCTTGCCATACCCTGTCAAAAGCCTTCGAGATGTCGAGCGACACGGCAAGTGCTTCGCTGTGTTTCTCGATTAAGTCGCCCCAGCAGTGCGTAGCAAACACCAAAAGATCCCCAGTTGATCGTCCCCGGTGAAAGCCATACTAACGGTCACTGAGTAGGTCGTTTGCTTCTAGGTACGTCAGCAACTTCCTATTGAGAACTATTCTATAACTTTTCAAAGTATGGAGGTGATGGCGATTGGTCGATAGTTACTGAGGTCGGCACGACTACCCTTCTTGGGTACTGGTTGTACATTGGCAACCCTCCATGACTTCAGTACCGTTCTGGTTTTAAGAAAGAGGTGGTACAAGCGTGTCAACACAGAAGACAACTCAGGCGCACAGTTCCTCAAGACTTGCTGGTATGCCATCAGGACCGCTAGCCTTGTTCACGTCTAGGCTATGGATGGAGTACTATACAAACCTCTTTCGTGTGGATTGTGATCTCCGGCATCGAAGAATCACAGTGAGGAATCGTTGGTGGCTGTTTAGAGTCAGCATCTAGACGTGAATTGCCCGCAAATAAAGATGCAAACAGGTTTGCCTTCTCGGTAGCGGAGTGAGCTAGCGACCCATCAGGTTTTTGCAGGGGGGGTAATGTGGGCCGGCAGAAGTTGGTTTCGACCGACTTGGATAGAGACCAAAACTGTTTACTACCAGAGGGGTAGGAAACAAGTTTAGCCCCTATGCGACTGACGTCGAAATGGTTGAGTTGAATGGTGCTGATCCATGCGTCATGTTCGTGAACGGGCGCTGTCAGTGCTAACTCTTAGCTGCTATGGAATTTTCGATTATATCTTTTTACTCTGATCGCTCTTAATTTACATTTCTTTATACATAGTTCTCACATAAATGTGTCTCCACATGAATCATGTTACCAAGATTTTGTAACAATATTTTGATTGAAAAGAGTGTCCATGGAGTTTCTTGCCCATTCGTCTCCATAAAGATCGCCTTGGAATGGGCAACTACAGTACTTTCACAAGTTATTATGCCTTGTGTCTGTGACTGTAGCTTCGCTTTCTTTGTTTTTTTTTTCTGACATTCAAAAGTGAATATAATGGTCTAATTGAAATAAATGCTTTGAGTTTTTTGAGTTTCGAAACGTGCCTTTCAGATCACCCGCTTACAGGACTTTGCGGCAGGATTAAAAGCCCTTTTCTTCGCGCAAACCCGTCGAGCTCAAACTTTGCGGTCACGGGCTTGCACCCAGGCTTGGTCTGCAGACTGCTTGAGGCATGCCTCAGCACGAGCGCAGTCCACATTGAAACAAAGATGGACTTTGTGACTGAGTGGTATGTCAGAGAATAGAATAAAGTATTCCATTCCCTGCCGTATCACGTCCGCAACCGCTTCAGCTGAACAAGTGGGGTCGCCCGAGAAAAGTGCACTGGATGCCAAGGGAAGGACGCAAAAAAGTTCCGCATCTCATCCCAGTCTGCTGACTCGTATCGCCAAACTCGCCTTTCGCCCCTAGGGCTTTCTAGCCAGCTGATAGATACGGACTTTACCAGACAGTGGTCAAATGTTCCCAGTGGGTCTAATACCGATACTGAGTACCTGTCTGGGTCAGTGGTCAGCGGCAAGTCCAAGCAGTTGGGTGTGTGTCCGTCAACATCTGGCACTCACGTAGCTTCATTCGTCAGCTGGGTAAGATTTGCGCACCTCTCCCAGCATGGTCAGTTTTCTGGAACGGGAACAACCACTAATCATGGTGGGCATTAAAGTCTCCCAGAAAAAGAAGCTCCGCCGTTGGGTATCGCTGCTGGGCACAATCCGCCTTCTCCATCAGGTGCTCAAAGAGCCTGATGGTCTCCTGGTCACCGCTGTGTGACCGGTAGACGTAGAGTGATTTCTCGACCCCGGTATCCACCAGTATCCAGATAGTAGATAACCCGGAATCCTCAAAGCAACGGAGACGCCGAAAGCATATGTCATCGCGGACGTACACACAGACCCCAGCTCGTTTTACGAACTTATGTTCAAGCGAGTAACCTGGGTAGTTGAGGTACGCCATGTCTGACGGAAAGCATTTCATTTCAAAGTATATGAGCGATATAAGCGTGTAATTCGAGTCGTGTGTGACGAGTCTGACACGCAGCGGGAACTTGTGATGAGGTCGATTGTCGCGAGGCGAGACTAATGATGATAATCTAGTTTCGTTGATAAAACTGTGCGTTAATTGCGTCGTATTTTTTTCGCATCATCTAAGCGTGACAATTTTTCTCTCGTCTCTGCGTGTAAGAAATGGCGCTGGCTAATGGCGCCTCGTTAGCGTTGATTTGTCGCGACTAGATAGTTTGTTTGCTCCAGTAAGAGCATGGATTCAAACGGAGGCTCGACACCTGCTTCACAGGAACGGTTTAGACTTTACACATCTTTGCTGACAATGGCACATCACGATTCTATGATTGATACTAATCTTATACTTATAAAGGGTGTAAATAGACCCTTAACATAGCCGAAAGGCACTTGTTCACCCCGTCTTTGCTATAGTTTTTTTTTTCTAGACTATACCTGGGAACCTTTTAGTTACGGTGATATTGGGGGTTAAAGCTCCAACTTTTTCACAAGTTTTTTTTTTATAAACATGTTTTTAATGTAAGATTTTTACTTTACACACCTCATTTAATCCATCCATCAGCACAATGCTCTGAGTGCTTTCCATCGAGTCCTACCGTAAAACGTGATTTTTCACCCCAAAAAAATAAAGTTTTCAGCAATAATTTTTGCGTAAAGTTACTTAGTTTGATGTACAGAATGCTTGGTTGACGGCTATGTGATGGGTCTGTTTACACCCTGTACATAACGATCCACACCTGACCACACACATAACACACCGTAAGCATGATTATGAAGGCTGCGGGACTGTTCGAAAGAGATACCGTGGCCCTGGAACATAAAGGGCAAAGAAGGAACATGGATGGGTTTTAGTCAGTACAAGTCTGACACTCCCCTCCGCTCCGCCCAGAGTGGGGGGGGGTCATTTGATGATTCCCCATCCGGAAAAAAAAAAAAAAAAAAAAGCATGATTATGAAGTGTTTAATTATTGAGATGACGGCTAGTTGAGTCATTGTTATGTTGTGTGACTGCGTAGTGTCGCTAATTAGTGCACATTATCATTAGGCACGGGGGTCATCTCTCGTAGTGTGCGCACCGGACGGTACACCGTCTCTGCAATTCTCTTCCTTTTGGTACTCAAAAAATATTATCCACACGGACTCCGCTTTTAACTATTACCAGTAAATTAATTACAACTCAATAACGCCGTGACACATTCACAATCACAATTGATTTCAATTTGAAAATTCAACACATTTCAGTTCAAACGCAGAAAATTGTGATTATTGTGATTGCAAGTTTCACCACTAGATTGCAAGTTGCAGTACTAAGAAGTCACACCTCTTATTTTTGCAAGTACTGAACTGAGACTCCTCAACACTGCTTCTCGATACCTGGAGTCCATTGCCACTCCCAGTACTATCTCCTCGGGGTAAACAAATTGTATCCCTAATAAAAAATATATAGTTTTTATGATGATACGAGTTTTGTTCATTTTTATTGTTATTTCATTGTGTTTATTCTGTCTACTAAAAATGTTTTGTTTATTCTTCGCGCCTACCATATTGTTTACTTAATAATTTTATTACTATTTTTTAATTTTTTATTCTGTTTTTTGTGTTCAACCAATAACTTGTATGTGTGGTGTAAACTGTAAGTATAAGTTGGTTATAAATAAATAAATAAATAAACCTCTAGATTTCAACTGGCGGTACTAAGAAGTTACACCTCTAGGTTGCAAGTTGCAGTACTAAGAAGTCACACCTCTAGGTTGCAAGTGGCAGTACTAAGAAGTAAAACTTCTAGGTTGCAAGTTGGAGTACTAAGAAGTTACACCTCTAGGTTGCAAGTGACAGTACTGAGAAGTTACACCTCTAGGTTGCAAGTGGCAGTACTGAGAAGTCACACCTCTAGGCTGCTAGTTGCAGTACTAAGTAATCACACCTCTTGGTTGCAAGCTGCAGTACTAAGAAGTTACACCTCTTGGTTGCAAGTGGCAGTACTGAGAAGTTACACCTCTAGGTTGCAAGTGGCAGTACTAAGAAGTTACACCTCTAGGTTGCAAGTGGCTGTACTAAGAAGTAAAACTTCTAGGTTGCAAGTTGGAGTACTAAGAAGTTACACCTCTAGGTTGCAAGTGACAGTACTGAGAAGTTACACCTCTAGGTTGCAAGTGGCAGTACTGAGAAGTTACACCTCTAGGTTGCAAGTGGCAGTACTAAGAAGTTACACCTCTAGGTTGCAAGTGACAGTACTGAGAAGTTACACCTCTAGGTTGCAAGTGACAGTACTGAGAAGTTACACCTCTAGGTTGCAAGTGGCAGTACTGAGAAGTTACACCTCTAGGTTGCAAGTGGCAGTACTGAGAAGTTACACCTCTAGGTTGCAAGTGGCAGTACTAAGAAGTTACACCTCTAGGTTGCAAGTGACAGTACTGAGAAGTTACACCTCTAGGTTGCAAGTGGCAGTACTGAGAAGTTACACCTCTAGGTTGCAAGTGGCTGTACTAAGAAGTAAAACTTCTAGGTTGCAAGTTGGAGTACTAAGAAGTTACACCTCTAGGTTGCAAGTGACAGTACTGAGAAGTTACACCTCTAGGTTGCAAGTGGCAGTACTGAGAAGTTACACCTCTAGGTTGCAAGTGGCTGTACTAAGAAGTAAAACTTCTAGGTTGCAAGTTGGAGTACTAAGAAGTTACACCTCTAGGTTGCAAGTGACAGTACTGAGAAGTTACACCTCTAGGTTGCAAGTGGCAGTACTGAGAAGTTACACCTCTAGGTTGCAAGTGGCTGTACTAAGAAGTAAAACTTCTAGGTTGCAAGTTGGAGTACTAAGAAGTTACACCTCTAGGTTGCAAGTGACAGTACTGAGAAGTTACACCTCTAGGTTGCAAGTGGCAGTACTGAGAAGTTACACCTCTAGGTTGCAAGTGGCAGTACTGAGAAGTTACACCTCTAGGTTGCAAGTGGCAGTACTGAGAAGTTACACCTCTAGGTTGCAAGTGGCTGTACTAAGAAGTAAAACTTCTAGGTTGCAAGTTGGAGTACTAAGAAGTTACACCTCTAGGTTGCAAGTGACAGTACTGAGAAGTTACACCTCTAGGTTGCAAGTGGCAGTACTGAGAAGTTACACCTCTAGGTTGCAAGTGGCAGTACTGAGAAGTTACACCTCTAGGTTGCAAGTGGCAGCACTGAGTAGTTACACCTCTAGGTTGCAAGTGGCTGTACTAAGAAGTAAAACTTCTAGGTTGCAAGTTGGAGTACTAAGAAGTTACACCTCTAGGTTGCAAGTGACAGTACTGAGAAGTAAAACTTCTAGGTTGCAAGTTGGAGTACTAAGAAGTTACACCTCTAGGTTGCAAGTGGCTGTACTAAGAAGTAAAACTTCTAGGTTGCAAGTTGGAGTACTAAGAAGTTACACCTCTAGGTTGCAAGTGGCAGTACTGAGAAGTTACACCTCTAGGTTGCAAGTGGCAGTACTAAAAAGTAAAACTTCTAGGTTGCAAGTGGCAGTACTGAGAAGTTACACCTCTAGGTTGCAAGTGGCTGTACTAAGAAGTAAAACTTCTAGGTTGCAAGTTGGAGTACTGAGAAGTTACACCTCTAGGTTGCAAGTGACTGTACTAAGAAGTAAAACTTCTAGGTTGCAAGTTGGAGTACTAAGAAGTTACACCTCTAGGTTGCAAGTTACATTACTAAGAAGCATCTTAGATCAAAAATATTTTTATTTAGTCCAAAGACTTTTTACCAATTTCCGCAAAGATCCCTGCGGTCATAATATCGCGTTTCTTTAAATCAAGGGACAACTAACTAACCAATTCCAACCTTTATTTCACACGATGATGGGGCCTTAAAACACTATTAATTCATAATGTACAAGCTATTGGCCGTCGTTTCGCTCGCGTTTTAAATATACAGTTATGATATGCAGGGTGTAAGGGACAGTCCTCCACAAACTGTTGGGGTGAATTCAGTATATCATACTAAGATCGATCGGTACAAGAAATTATTAATGTTATGGGAATCGAATAAATTTGATTGGTTTTATTTCCTCATACGCAATGTATGAAGTTATACACTTTTACGAGTAAAGTGACTAAAAATTTATTTATAATAATCAAGAAATCGTCTATGTTAAACTTAAAGAAGGTCATTTTCTCAAAAAATTTCTACGACGGTCAACGTAAATATTATCCTGAAAATATCCTTATTATATCTGCTATCCACAGATAACAAAAAGTTAAAAAAATATTTGGAGGTACTCCATAACTGTTGATTATTGCTGACGAAGGTGGAATGGGGCCGCTGATAAATTTACTAAAATTATCGTAATTATAACCAAAATCATCAAATCAAAATCAAAGCATTTATTTCAAGTAGGCCAGTTACAGACACTTTTGAATTGTCGAAACAAAGACAACAGTAAAATATAGCTACAGTCCCAGTCACAAGGCACAAAAACTGTGAAAGTACTGTAGTTGCCCGTTCCCTAACGTAGATCTCTACGGAGAAGAACGGGCAAGAAACTCCATGGACACTCTTTTAAATCAGAATACTTTAACAAAACCTTGGTTACATCATTCATGTTGAGATGGTACATTATGTGAGAACGATGCAGCAAGATGTGTACGTTAAAAGTGTCCATAGTAAAAACAATTTAAAAATAAAATACTTAATTCAAATAAGCCGTGGCAAATAAGAGATGACCAGTCACAACTGACAGCGCCCGTTCACGAACATGACGCATGTAGCAGCACCATTCAACTCAACCATTTTAAAGGGAACTAAATGATCCGACACACGTGCCACCATCAGCGAGACATTTGAGTGAGCATGACATACTCCTAACCGCCAGGGCACATTCAAGTCAAGAAAAGACGCAGGTTTCCAGCGAATGACTGCTTTCTAGTACATAGTACTCACACAATATGGGCTAGGCGGCTATAACGTAACGTAACCATTTCTCACGATTTCTATTTAACATTAGTTAAATAGAAATCGTTAATAGAATAGTTGCAAGCTTGGGTCTCTGCGCGCAATTTAATATCAATACCGATACCGATACCGCTCCCAATTCTTAGCTATACATTCCTTTTGTCATGTTTTACTTTTCACCAGTAACTAATGTTTAACAAGTATCCTTTAATAGTTTTCCAGATATTATACCTCATTAGATAGCTAATAAAATGAGGATTTGGACAACAATTTGCAATTGAGTTTAATAGAAACATTTCGGAAAAAAATTGCCTTCATTAACATAGACGACTTTCTGACATTTGCCAATGCATTTTAAGTCACTACACTCATGAAAGTGGTTTTCATAAAAATTTTCTGGTCCAGTTGTCTGTGAAAAAGCATAAGGTACTAAAGTCAAAAGAAATCTTAGTCTTAAAATTCGATATTTAAGAAATAATTGAATAAAATAGTAATTTTTCCAAAACATAATTGAAATATGCATAACATGGATAAAGAGCAAAGAAACAGACCAAATTGGCATTATATGGATGCTCGCAGGTCACTCTATTGCGCCATAATATGAATCCATCGAATTTGAAGTTATTCATTAACGAAAAAAAATATACCAAAAGAAATAATAAAAAAAAAATGGTCACGAGCGGTGAATTTTTTTTTTTTTTACTTTCTGCTCCACTTCTCCTGGAACTCAATAAAAAAAGTCCTATGAAAATCCGACCACTATAAACTTCGTTCTACCTTATTGTCTAATTGCACTCGACTATAGTGAAAGAATTGGATCAGTAGTTTCGAAGATTAGGTACCCCCAACATTACATCCAAACTTTACCCCTTTAAAATGTCAGTACGGCTACGTCACGTAGTGGCTGATCATCCTCTAGGTCTAGACTGCGAATGAGACATATTCATTCATGAGAGAATGGAAGCGAGTACAAAATCAATTTGAGATATATGTCTTTTCCATAAACTTATTAACATACTATGAAAAACAAATTTAGTTTTGCCTTCAAAATATTTTTATTATGTTTGGTGCCTGTGTGCGTGTGAGTAAGACTCGATCTTGGTTGGTCTTTTTTTTAAAATTGTGTTTGCTTCTCTTCAAATCAGGCTTAAAATTTGATCACTGCGCAGTTTCTAGTTACGGGGCCCGCACTGTAATTATTAAATTAGGCAGGCCGTTGTGTATATTTATTTCGATATTTCAAACTTGGACTCATCACAAAAGTTATCTAAGCTGCAAGCGTTGGAAACTATTGAGCGACGTGCCAAGAGACTTATTGACAACGACTCCCTTGTCAAAGCCAAGCTCCAAAGCCTTGAACATCGCCACAAAGTGGCCTGCCTATCCCGGCCTATATATATTACCCGACTACGGCGAAACCAAAAAGAAGGGTTATGATTTTAGCAGTCTATGTATGTATGTTTGTATTTACGTATGTTCCTCCGTAGTGTCTAAACTATTCATCCGATTTTGATGAATAAGGTGTCAATCGATTCGTTAATTTGGCCCGGGTACATTTTATCCTACTTCAATAATAGGAGAAGTCGATTTTATCTTGTAAACCCCGACTTTAATTAGAGCGTGATTTTTCAGTAGGTATTCGGGTTTTTTAGTTGTAGTATACCACACAAATTCTTGTTATAGGTAACATTTCGGGAAGTGTGCTTTGTAATTACACAATCTAATTCTCCCATCCCCATTCTATCACCGGTCGAGCAGAGATACGGCGAAGCGTCGTCGTTATATGGTTGAAGTTCCACGGACCCGAACAAAGCGCTATGCTTTCACATTTATTGTGTGAACCCCCAGTCTGTGGAATTCACTGCCGGCTTCTCTGTTCCCTGATCGTTATAATCTGGATCAATTTAAGTTCGAGTGAATCGGTTTCTTCTTGGAAAGCGTGCTCCACCCTTGGCCGCATCATCGCTGCACATCGGGTGAGGTGCGGCCAAACGCAAGACTACTTAGTATTAAAAAAAAAGACTCGACAGGCGCGCGTCGCGATCAAAGCATTGAATTAGACTAGCGACGTGTGTGGCGCGCATGTCGCGAGTCTTCCAGGCGCCCGCGCACTGCACGCCGCGGCGCCGCCCGCTGTGTGTGTTGGTACCGCGGTTTTACGACGCCGCAGTTTGTCACGCGACTAATGTACACTTCCGACGTCTTATTGCTCATTAATCTGTATGAAAACACTGTTACACTGATGAAACGGTGCGTCCACAAAGTAACTAATGTATACAACTACTTTCTATTAGGCAGTTATGCTCTGCCTATTAGAAAGTAGTTGTTGTGTTGTTTGTAATTGTCATAGATGACTGTAGTTAAGTAGTCAGTGACCCGAAAGTCTGACAACCAGTATTATCAAGGGGTATCGTATTACCCAGTATTAATTGGGTTGTGGAGGTCCGATAGGCAGTCGCTCCATGTAAAATACTAGTATTCATCTGCATCCGGTTAGACTGGAAACCGACCCCAATATAGTTGGGAAAAGGCAGGCAGTTGATGAGATGACCTGTATCAGGGCATTGGGGATGACCGCACCAGACCTAAAAACACACTGATTGAACAAAATCATCAGACGCGATAGAAAACTTGTTTGTTCAGGACGTGTAGCGCTATTAAATTTGTAATTGTATTCGGCGTTTTGTAAGAAACTGGTCCAACTGTTTCCGACTACGTATTCAAAAACATTCATCACTTGATTCGTCTGTGCTGTGATGTTAAATGGCTTCCTCGCTTCGCACAGTGAAAATAAAACTGATTATAAAGCGTTCTGTGAGAATGCTTCCCGGGCGGATGGCTCTCTCTGTGGCGCTATCTCCAACGCCTCTCACAAATTTTTTATTTTTCTTTTTTATTTTTTGTCTCTCTTCGCTTACAATCTGTCACTATTTATTAGGACATTAAGTAATTTCTTTGTTGGGTTAGATGTCTTGCCTGGTATGCGCCCTATGACACAACCTCTGACTTAAAAAGCATAATGAAAATTTAAAAAGCATAATAAAATAATAAAAATTTTGTGTTTAGGCTGCGGGTTCCTTTTTTATCCATGAGATGGTTTGCCAAGATGTTTGGGTGACGAGTTATTCTTTCCTTGTATGACTTGATGTAGCTTTTTATTTCTTCTATGACTGGAAGTATCTTCAGATCATGGTGTAGTGCGTCATTTGGGACAAACCATGGGGAGTTTGTGATTGTTCTCAGAAACTTGTTCTGAAAGCGCTGTATGATCTCTATGTTAGAGTGTGATGCTGTTCCCCAAAGCTGGATGCCATATGGACCCATATAGGCTTAATTATGGCTTTGTATAAAAGGATTTTGTTTTCCAGGTGTAATTGTGAACTTCGGCCAATTAACCAGTAGAGCTTTCTTAGTGTCAGTCCAAGTTGCTTCCGTTTCGTGAAGATGTGTTTTTTCCAAGTGAGGCGTCTGTCAAGGTATAAACCAAGGTATTTAACATGTTCAGCTTGAGGCACTTGTATTCTATTTAGCTGTACTGGTGGGCATGTATCCTTTCTCCTAGAAAATGTGACATTTACTGACTTGGTCTCGTTTGCTTTTATCCTCCACTTTTTGAGCCAGAGGGCTATGTCATCCAAACAGGTCTGCAGCATAGCTGACGCTACTTTATGGTCAGTATGGGATACCAACATAGCCGTGTCATCCGCGAAGGTTCCTGTAGTCGCTACATTTGATATTGGGAGGTCCGCAGTATGAATCAGGTACAAAATCGGTCTAAGCACACTGCCCTGAGGTACGCCAGCAGCGATAGGGTATAGATTTGATAATGCGTCTCCACTCTGCACGAAGAAGTATCTATCTTTCAAGTACGACATCAAGATGAGGAAGATGTTGCTTGGGAAGCTGTTTTTGATTTTATAGGGGAGACCTTCATGCCAAACCCTATCAAATGCTTGAGAAATGTCAAGGCATGCAGCAGCACAATATTCCTTATCTTCGAACGTGTTGTGAATTTTACTGACGAGCCTGTGCACTTGGTCTATAGTGCCATGTCTTTGTCGGAACCCAAATTGATGGTCGGGTATTAAATGTTTTTCCTTAATTATAGGCATTAAGCGTGATAACAGGAGCGATTCATAAACTTTAGACGCTATTGGAAGCAGACTTATTGGTCGTTATGACTTCGGGTCTTCAAGTGGTTTGCCTGGTTTAGAAACCATTAGGATCTTAGCTGTTTTCCATTGAGGTGGAAAAAAGAAAACTCACTAAATGACTCACACTTTTGTACGCGACGTCCAAGACTCATTTGTTCAGGGATTAACTTTCATACTAAAAGCGCGTCTGTCATATAGGTTTCTATCGGAAATATCATTTTAGTGTTATCATCGTCAGTTAACGGCAGGTCGATGGTAACGATTTTCAACGTCTGTCAGTCGATGATTTTCGTAGTTGAAGTTTCACCGGTGTTGTCCTGTTGATCCATACCGGCTGAAAACTTGGGTGATTTGGCTTACGATTACCACATTATATCGTTGTCTCAGATAGGTCGACAGCTCGGTTTGATGTCGGAGGATCACGTCAGACTCGTTTTACAGAAAAAGTACAAAGTGTTTGCGCAAGGAGCGGCGCGACGTCGCCGCGTCGTTATGTTTGACGCGTCGTCATGCGTGAGTAGTGTGCGGGACGTGGGGAGCGGGGTGCACGCGACGACTACAAAGGATTCCATGCTTATTTTCGACTCCATAAAATACGAAGAATGTCGATCCCCAGTGAGCGCCCCTTTATTGCCCTCAATCGATAAGTTGATATGTTACGAGCCCCGGCCGCCCATCCTGTCGGTTTAAAGTGCAATACCTTCGGGAATTT
Source organism: Noctua janthina (assembly GCA_963576755.1). Lineage (NCBI taxonomy): Eukaryota > Metazoa > Arthropoda > Insecta > Lepidoptera > Noctuidae > Noctua > Noctua janthina. The sequence continues at coordinate 204,153 of OY755070.1, forward strand.
AAACAATATTCTCGCTGACATTTCAATCTGAATCATTGAATCACACTCACTGAATTCATGTTTACTGTTGGCGAATAGTTAACTAACTCACTCACTCACTCTCTCACTCTTACTTGGTGTTAACTATTCGTCAAAATTATAATATTTTTTTCTCTATTTTATATGGGTAAAACGATGGCGTTTGATAAATAAGTATTTACTGAAGGGTAATCTAGATACTAAATTCTTTTAAAAGAAAATCTTCTAACAAAACTACTTATCCTTCCTGCCACGACAAAACTATTTTGACTCAAAAAGGCAAAAATAAAAGTAAAGTAATACAGTAAAATGTATTGTAAGAACCATATCAACCATTACCTGATTGATATGCTTCTTGCTTTATGCTTCTTTTGCTTTGCTTATTTTTCATTATTATTTTTGGTTTCCTTGTTTGTTTGTTTTTATTAGCTGTAAGTCCTCCATGTACTAAAATAAATAAATAAATAAATAAGTTACACTTTGTGTGATGCGTACACAGATTTCAGATTGCGCACCACACGTCAGAATATTGAACTAGCCACTAAGTATGTAATGATGTATATTGAGTGGTGTGTGGCGTATCCGCAGACTGCGTGCATGTGCAGCTGTACCGCGACGCAAAGGCGCGCTGCGCGGGCGCCGGCTGCAAGGCGTCGCTATCGCTACAACACTTCCTGGGCTGCGAGGCAGGCTTCACGCTGGACAAGCACTCCAACACGCTGGCGCTGGTGTGCCGCGACCTGGTCGCCGTGCTCGCCTTCGAGACTCGCGAGCGCCTCATCCAGTGGCAGGTGCGCTGCCCGCAGTCTGTTCAGTGCCTACCACTCAACCAGCCAGAACCCCACTGATGCGCCTTCTGACTGCAGGTAAAGGTGAGCGCGCACCTGGGCGAGCCGCGACACTACCTGGTACTGGTGGGGGGTGCGGGGGGCGCGGGTGGCGGAGGTGGCAACAAGCGCCTCCCCCCCGGACCTGCGCGCCTGCACTTGCACGAGCGCCGCTTCGCGCTCACTGCCGGCGTGCCGCCGAGGCTGCTTGGCGTCTGGGAGCTGCCGCACCTCAGGTGACAAAGCTATAGTGCTAAGTGATCACTATTCCAGACTAAAGGGCAGCTATGTAACGCTCTTCTCGTACGAGTACAGGCGATACGGCGTGGTAGAGGGCAGGTTCTGCTTCGAGGGCGGTTCGCACTGCGGCAAGGGCGAGGGGTTGCACGTGCTCATCACCGACCAGGCCAAAGACGTGGCCCGTGACTTCGACCTTGCTTCACAAGGACGACTTTCACCACGGAGGCGGCCCAACAACTTCAAAAAGAATGAAGGTATTATAATAACTAGTGCTATTACTAAATAATTCTGTGCACAACTTGTCTATTAAAAAATACTTATGTTTGAATTAGGTTCCGATAGTCCAAAATCACATAAAGCATATCGACCGGACACGCGACTGTCAGAACTGAACACGATAGATCACTCCCTGCCACCCATCGACCTTCACACCTACGAAGATGGCTGCGAGGAGGCGGGCGCCATCTCGCCGTACTGGCCTTCCGCGGAGAGGACGCACGCGGACATGGGTCACGGCGACACGGTGAGCGTGAACGAGGGGCCGGAAGAAGGGGGCGCGGGGGGCGCATGGGGTGGCGGCGTCACGCTGGAGCGCTGCATGAGCTGCATCTCTAAGTTGGGCGCGCTATCGCGCTCCTCCACGGCCGCGCTCACGCCGGGCGCCAAGCACTTCAGCCCCGCCTGGACCATGGACCCCCTGCAAGAAGCACTCCCCGCAGAGTCCGCCGACCACGCCCCACATTGTGATACCGCACCTAGTGCAACCGATAAGACTGAGGATATGTGTCGCTGTCCCGCGCTGATGCCCGCACCGCCACCCGCGCTGCCGCCGGAGAGGCCTCCCAAGCCAACGTGGCTGGAGCTGGAACTGCAGGGCGCGCCGGCTCCACCGTGTCGCTGCGCGCTTAGCGTACCCGACGACAAGCCCATCAGAGTCGGACCTTACGAGAACTATGATGTACCCAAAGTTCCCTGCCAAGAGGTAAATTTGGTTTACAATTCATGTATTTGCCAATTTGTCCTAATTATTGTATAGTAGGTTTAACTTATTCTTGTGTTGTGTTAATTTTATGTTTTCAAGTAATATTTAATAGCATATCGACGGTTAATAGGTAATAGGCATAAGCGACATTTGGCCTTAGTTTTGAATGCCATCTTACTTAAAAATTTTCACTTTTACGAATTCGCTTACTCCCATGGCTCCACAACGAATTTTTTTGTTGTTTATGCCTAAGCAAGAAACTGCGTTTTCGAAGTGTAATTTCGGTGTAACCGACCGAGTTTTAGGCCTTTTTAACACTAAAGGCGCTTGTACCCCTGTAAAAATGTCATCACTTTTGGTTTATAGTCGGTAATGTATTTTTACTTCTTACTGGTGTAGAGATTCTGGGCACTTACGGCTCTTTACCATTAGCACATGTTTTGAAAGTTGGAACTAGTGCCTCTTTACCTTTGTCGTCAAAAACATTAAGCATCGGTTATACCTTACTACCATAATATACAAGTTTATAATACAGTTGTCGCTTATACGCAATTACTAAAATGTTTGTTTTCTTTTAAACACATCAACAATTAGGTCGAAGCATAATTATAAAATAGTAATGTAGGTAGGTAATCTAGTACGAGCAATGATGATGATGGGTAACACCACTACCCGGTCGGTTGGTCTCGGCTGTCATTTGTAGATCTTTGACAGTTGTTATAGGTAGTCAGTATCTCAAAAAGTTAGACAACCAGTCTTACCAATCGGGGTATCGTATTACCCAGTACTAACTGGGTTGTGGAGGTCAGATAGGCAGTCGCTCCAAGTAATATACTGGTATTCAGGTGCAGTCGGTTAGACTAGAAGCCGAACCTAACATAGTTGGGAAAAGGCTAGGCAGATGATGAACACTAATACCCTTTAAATGTATGCAATTAATTAAGTCTTATTTTAAAGGAGAATCTTGTTGCTTGTGAATTTTTTACTTTTTATGACGTGACGTTTAATCCACGTTACCATTTTCCCAGGTAATGCCGTATGTTGGATGTTCTCGTGGTGTTCCTCTTGGTATAGAAATCTTGACGTGTGGAAGTACCACAATACCTTTTTTTCAAGCCACTTCCAGTGTCGCTAATGTCTAATATTCTCACGATGTTTTTGCTAAGCGCTATTCGTGTGCTCCATTACCTTGTGGTACGATCGTACAATGATGTGAATCGTCACGTATGCTTCTTTACCCATTCAAGTGATTCTACAGTCATGTGACTTATGCTGTATTACCTCTTGGTATACGGATATCAAATGTAGCTAAGTCTTCTATACTTTGTTTTTTCTGTGTAGATAAAGCTTACGCCGAAATACCTCTAGTTTATACCCGCGGCTTTGGCTGCGTGGTGTTCGCGTATTGGCCATGGGATCTTACTTTTGGGATAATAAGTAATCTATGTGCTATACGAGACTATAATCTATCCCTATACCAAATTTCGCGAATTGGCGAGAAGAACCACACCATCGTGAGAAGTGGAAGGAATGGGGGAGGCCTTTGCTCAGGAGCGGGACAATACGGGCTAATAAAAAAAAAGATAAGATCAATGCATCATAGCGACATAAAACCACATAAAACAACGTCGAATCAAATAAATAAAAAAGCAAATTAATGTTTTTATTTTACTTGATTTTAGAATCGTTTCCATTTTTACGTTATGACATTATATAAAATAGTTATGTCCATGTTTCTGCAATTTTTATACTTTAAACTGCTCTCCTGAACAATTTGCGTTATGTTACTTACACCCTTTTACCTTTTAACCGTTAATATTTCTTAGCAATATTTATGGTATAATTACTACTACAAAAATTGTGATCAGTGAACTATTCATATCCACATAATATGCAGCACAATGATAAGGATACGCATAAATAAACAAATTTAATAAAAATGATGAGATTTAAGGTTTGTGTCAGTAGCGTTATTTGTTTGTTGTTCAGGTGGACGGTGAGTACTACGACACACCGAAGCGACTCAAAGAATGTCTCAACAATGAACTATTTAAAGTTACTAAAAGTTCCACGTCGAATGCTGTTATATTAAAAAAACCTTGCGGCTGCTTACTCAAGTTTGGCAAAAGACGAAGAGAGCCGACGATCGTGGACTCCGAGGAAACCTTCCAGCCGGCCAGCTGTCCCTGCCAGCGCGTCACTGACTGGGCTAACAACTGGATCAAACTACCCTACTGTAGGAAAAATACTGTCTCCAGTGACAACTTGGTGCCAAATAAAGAAAACGTAACGCCCAACAGTAGTGACCGAAGCGCTCTCTACGCGACTATCGACTTGTCACGAAAAACTAGGAGAAAACAAAGGCCATGCGACCGACACGTCAACGCGCACGACTCCGAGTTCACCAGGAGCCTCACAACCGGGTCGGTGGAGATCGACGACGGCCCGCTCGCCAACTACGAGAACCTTAGCTTCGCCTTGTCCTTAGAGCATTACGAAAATGCTAAGGATTTATTAAGAAAAGTTGGTGTCACACAATCAGAGCTGGATGCGATTAGCGCTAATCTGAAGCCGGTTTCTTTTGTTTTCACCGCAGCCGGCAAAAGCAAGAATATTTGTTCTAAGTGTGGTCACCAGCAACAGCGTGGAAAAGAAACAAACCATGAGGGGCTAACAATAAGCACGAACGATGATTATCTTATGATGGCACCAAATGTCAGCAACAAATTAGAACAAAGCAAGCCCTTGCCGGCTGGCTACACTCCGATGTCACCGATCGGTGGTTTTGCGATCAACACTCTGAAGTATCCGGCAAGAAGTCCAATCAACAGGTTGCTCGAAGAGAAGTCAGCGAGTAACCCGACGTTGTGCGGACCCGAGGAGAGCCGGCGAGCAAACGCGAGGGATCCCGAAGTACCTGCACCTCGTGTTACCGCCGCTACCGAGCGAACCGATAGGATAGAATATAGAAAACGTTCCAGTTCTGCAGATTCCTCTCGATTCCTTGAAGACGTTAAAGAGTTCGATGGTAGCGTCGGTAGCCATGGCTCCACGTCTTCTATAGAGACGCTCCGCAATATTGCGCTTGATGGGGAGCGGACATCAACCCCGTGCAACTGTGCGACAGACAATAAACACTCTGACGCAGACAGCTCTGAAGCGTCTAAAGGTGCGCGCAGTAGACTCCCGCCAGCTAAGCGATCCTCGTCAGTGCCGGGCAAGGCGGGCGGGAACAGAGACTCATCGAGCTCCAACGACTCCGGCGTGTCGAGCTGCTCGCTGCGGCGCGGCGAGTTGTTTGAGCTGCCGCTGACGACGGCGGCGGCGCGACGCCACTACCGCAGCGCGCGGCGCGCAGCGGCCGGCGCCGGCAGCGCTCCGCCGCGCCGGTCCAAGTCCACCGACCCACTGCGGGACCTGGCCTCACTGCAGCGCGAGCGCGTGCCAGCCAAGTCCTCGTCTGCAGAAGCCGAGGTGCCGGTGCTGTCTGCCAAGCCGCTCAGAGGTACTGCTCACGCGTTCGTTTTCAACTATTTATGACATTTAGTACAGACGTGCTGCCCACTCCCAGCACTGAGTTGTAAAACATCTAGCTGACTGCAGGTTTTAAGTCTGTTCGTTGTCCGCAGGTGTGATGGACACTCATAGCACGTCGAGCGGCACGTCAGACATGTCGGACTACATCGAGACGCTTTCCATCTGCTCCTCACATTCCTCCACCGACACGCCTGTCACCATGAGGTAATGTGTTAACCACCTTGTCCTCTGCATAACAAGTGGTTCATATGGTAATGGTGTTGTAACAGTGTTTCTGTACGCAGGGTGATGCGGCAGACGACGAGCACGCTTCGGCCGCGCTCCGGCAAAGAGTACGGCAACCTGGACCCGCGCCTCGCGTCCGCGTACCGTGGCCCCCCCCCACACCCGCCGCACCAGCCCCCACATCACCCGCACCTCTACTCCAACTTGCCGTAGACCGCGCTGAGAACAGGGACTTCGTGCAATACTCGAAACACTTTAAAGGGCAAATTGGACTATGTCATATGAATATTGAATATTTAATTAACCGTACGTAGATTATGCATTATCATATTTGGAATATGTCAAGGTACAGCTGGTATTATGTGTGTGGAGATCGTTTTCGAGTATTGCGTGGAGTGGAACTTCTATGCATATTTTGTTATTGTTTGTTTCATTTGAAACTGTTGCTAAGTGTAGTTTTGTATTTGAGCTGTAACATCTGTGAGCGTTACTTTACGTGTGGTATGTTAAGTGTGATCCGTCCATGGTCTGTCCTCGATGCGTCGGTTTGTTTGCGCTCTGCTTCCACTCTAAGGATTTCACAGTATTTGGGAGTATTCTTCGGTTATCCTACTTCTTTGAGTTTGTATATCTTCTTACGAGACTCATGACGGCACAGTCCCGTGCTGTGACGTCAAGCGACAGTCTCACGCGCAGTGCCAAATGTTCGTTTCTATGCGACACAGTGTTATTATAAATGTTAGTTACCTTCAAAATGAAAAACTGAACGAATTACAAGACAGGTGAAATAAAATAACTATTGTTAATAATTTTTGATTGCGTATAGAACAGTGAGCTGGTAGGCTTCAAAGTGATTCGGTGCGTCCACTGTCCGGGCGATGTACATAGTGTAACACATGGGTAGTTCGCGACTTGATTAGAACGTTGTAAATTATATATTAAATATTATTACTAAAGTAATTGATATATAAATTTAATCTCTACAACGACTCTCTTGTCTCTACTTTGTTACGACGATGTAATATTTTGATATTCGGAGTTTATGTGGCGGGTGTGAGTCTCTCAGTAAGCAATACGCAGTGCAACCCGAGGTGATCCATGTATTGTATTGTACATTACGTTAGACTATGTGTACTTGATACTCTATGGCGGAAGCGCGGTTCGTCTAAGTGGCAGCGCGCGCGCCCCGCGCCGCGCCGTCCCACTCCGCCCGGCGGGACGGCCGCGGGACGTAGCGGGGAGGGGAGCGCGCGCGGGCGGGCGCTGTTGGCCCGAAGACTGGAATTGTAAGCAGGTTGTTTAGATATTACGCTAGCAATGAATTTATATTATAAAAAACTAATGTTAATAAACTTGGAATTTCTGAATAAAATGAGAATAAAGATTTCTTTGTTTTATTGTGATTTTGATTTTTAAAGTGTTTGTATCACCTTCCCCTATCGTTGCTGGGTATTACCGAGCCAGGTTTTACTTGACGAAAAAAATCATACTAGTAGTTTCAAGTTGGCTGCATGCGTAAAGCATTTAAGATGTAAAACCAATCATGCAGTGAACACAACAGGTTGAATAGCCTATGCATTTTATTGGGTACTAGCTTATGCCCGCGGCTTCGCCCGCGTGGAGTTCGGGAATTTCCCACAGGATCTTACTACTGGGATAATAAGTAATCTATTCATGTATAGTACATACATAAAGGGTGTAAATAGACCCTTAACATAAAAGAAAGGCACTTGTTCTCCCCGCTACTGCGATAATTTTTTTGTGTTAGACCATACCTGGGAACCTTCTAGTTACGGAGATATTGAGGGTCAAGTTCCAACTTTTCACAAGTTTTTTTTTTAATACATGTTTTGAATGTAAGATTTTTACTTTAGACACCTCCACGACCCTCGTACTATTCAATCCATTCATGAGAACAATGCTATTAGTGCTTTCCATCGAGTCCTACCGTAAAACCTGATTTTACACCCCAAAAAAAAAGTCGATTCCTAGCAATAATTTTTGCGTAAAGTTACTAAAGTTTGATGTACAGAATGCTTGGTTGACGGATATGTGAAGGGTCTGTTTACACCCGGTATATTTACATGTACTTGCTTATAACTTGCAAATATTAGTTTATAGTAATATCAATTAAATTACATATGTGAAATATTGATACCTTGGTTTGAGATTGGACACCGGTGACAACAATCGAATGATTTATTAGGAAACTATTTATAGACATAATACTTTTACATAATATTTAATATCAATGTAGCGTTTCACGAGCCAATGCGAAAATAGGTGGAATAAACCATATTTACAGACACGTCTACCTCAGATAAATCCTATCGACTTACTAATAAGTAAATAGGTACTCCCGTCTACTAACACTTCGCGCCATGCGCCCGTCTACGTGAGCTTCGAAGTCCTATTTGACTTTGTTGGGGGATGATTTTGGAAAAACTGATACACACGTCTCATAATATTAATTGAAGAATTTAATTTTTTTATTTAATTTAATTTAATTTTTATTTTTTAATACAATTTTCGAGTCAACGTTCACCCTCTTAGTGTGGAATTTTGAAAAACCCTTTCTTAGCAGATATCTACTCTTTACAAAAAATACAACCTCCAAATTTCATGTCTCTAGGACCAGCAGTTTGGGCTGCGCGTTGATATATCAGTCAGTCAGTCAGTCAGGACTTTGAATTTTATATGTAAAGAAGATGATCAACACCGTCTTCTTCTTTTTCGTGTGGTTTGTGCCTAACCTGGTGTCAGAGTTATTATGCCGCCCATTATTGTGAACTCCCAACGGTGTCCCGCACATGTATACCTACGTGTGTCATGTGCGTATTTAAGCATGTCGCGTATATACCTACGTAATATCTGCACTATTCATATTTAACGTTCATTATATGTATAAAAAAACGATTCGATCTAGATGCAGTCACAGAATTATGTATTCACAACTTGTTATTTATACATAGAAATATCTTTTGATTTTAAGCCATCTTATTATTAGATCTTACCTTAGTCACTGAAAACGTAAGAATTGTTACGACCCTGCATACAGGAGTTACTTGAGCGACTTACCTGCATACAGGAGTTACTTGGGCGACTTTACCTGACGTTGTTCAGATCGTCAGGGGAGCAGGTGAACATTTGGGGCATTCCAGCAGGCGGGGCATGGTGTGATCAGGGGCGCCGCACTCGCAGTTGTGTTGACTTCCAGTAAAAACTGATAGACCGATAATGATGAAAACATTGTTTTTTCTGAAACAAATACGGCCATGTACCTTACTAGGTAAAATACTTACAACATGTTTAATTCTGGAACTGATTTCAATGTTGTGTTTAGTGGTGAATGTCATCATCACGGACGTCGACTGATACGCTTATCTGCTGCTAGCGGCACGCCCGCGCCACGAGCGGCCGATACCTAGGCGCGTGGTTTGCACATTCGGAACGAGGGCTGCCACGACGCGACGCCGGGACACTTCGTAACATACGAGAGGAAACTGAAAACTACCGATAATAGTGGTAGTAACCGCAATAGGTAAATTGGGTACAATGGCTTTATGAATCAACTTAATTCTCAAACTACACAGTTACAACACTGTGGCCGCACCCGAAGACTTCCTTGTTCAAATATTTTCTTTGACCAAAACAAAAACATGACAACTTCATCGCAGATGCTTTGGTATCGAGTTTCGAAACCACTGACAACCCTAGCCTTTATCCAAGTGATACGATCTAATAACGTCGAGCGATACGCTATGTTCCGTCAAGTTCGCTGGTATTTTCATTGTTGCCACGTTTCTGATAAGTGGTAGTGCCTCACACGGCTAACAGTTCAAAATCCATGCTTTACTCTCACTGTATGAATAGATGCTAATGGTCATGTCTAAGTTACGGATATTAACATTAATCGATTTATTTCAATCAATCACTTGTTGCATCAATTGAACTATATAAGTAGGCACCTGCCTAACTTAGTAGGTACCTAATCTGAACGCTAAGTACCTGCTTACTGCTGATCGTGTATGTTGCCTCTGGTGGCAGTAGTTTTATTTAATGCAGCAGCACCGCGACGCTCAGACAGCTGCCTTGTTAGGTCCAATATAACTATTTCATTGAACTTTGTGTCCATGAGCTCTGCTTCGCGTCTGTCTCACGTCTGTGCAACATTCTGAGCCTAGTTGGCAGCCAGCATTGTGACAAATTTAATGTCTTCTGCATTGACGTACATTGTTTATTGCATATTTTTATTATTCCTACTATTAACGAAATATTTATAATGACAAAGTTATAAAATACCTTAGTAATTTATTTTATGAGATTGTGCAAATAAGTTTTTATCAAAGAATTCGATTCTGGTAGCAAGTGTTAATGATGCGCACACTCCGTGTTGGGTCAGGCCACGGCCGTGTGTCTGTGATCGTTGTGACGTTATTTGTCTTAATATCACTGGTTTTTTCTGCTGATCATTTCTCCATCGCCATTTGCCAAAGTTTCAGGCTGATGCAACTGAAAACGAGAATTTTACACGAAGCGAATGATCTCCACGATACCCCGAAATGGGGTGTCGAATTTTCAAGTTTATTTATTTTCCTTTTCTTTAAAACAGTGAGTTTCAATGTTTTCTGTAAACCTTTTTACTTCATTTAGATATGATCTTGTGATCCGTCAGGCACTCGTCGAGAGTAACAATCAGCTGATAGTGTGTCGATCTAGTGAGAGTTTCTAGATGAGTGACAGCACACGTGTCACTGCGGCAGGTGTGATTGTGTCGCTAGATGTCTGTCTGATAAATAGGGATACTCTATGTGTACGTAATAAACATTATGCAAGCAAAACAAAGAAACCAAGTTTGAAAATAATTAGTGAAGATCATCATCTTCCTGTCCTTGTCCCATTCTACTCGGGTCGGCGCAACACTTTTCCTTCTTCCATTCTCCCCTGTCAGACGTCACGATATCATTTACTACTTTCTCATTCATATCAGTCTTCACACAATTCATCCATCTTTTCTTTGGCCTTCCTTTCCCTCTCCATCCATCAACATTCATGTCCATCACTCTTTTAGTCACATGCGTGTCATCCCTATTCATTACATGTCCATTACAACACAAAAGACTTCCTTTCAATTTTTCTGTAACAGGCGAAACTTTGAAACTTCCTCTAATATACTCATTCCTTACTTTATGCATTCTTGTCACTCCACACATCCATCTCAACATTCTGATCTCCGCTACATGCAATCATTTTTCATTCATTTTCTTCACAGCCCAGCATTCTGTTCCATACAGTACGACAGGTCTAATCACGGACTTGTATATTTTCCCCTGGTCGCAAATTATTCCAGTGACCTGTCGCCATTTCATCCATCCTGAGTTGATCCGGTGCGTTACGTCCCGGACTACTTCACCATCTCGTCGGAGCAGATCGGTATGGACGTTCCGGCAAGAGTTATAGGCACAGAACTGGAGAGACCGCCGAAATCACAAAACAAGTAATCAGTTTTGGTTCTACTTAATTACTGGGCAATATTCTCCAGCCTTTGCCACCACACCTTCAATCTGCTCTGGACCTCTTGGCCGCTCTCGGCAACCAGCACAATTTCATCGTCAAAATAATTAGTGAAGATACAGAAGTAATAATAATAAAAGACAGAAGAATATGTAGTTGGAATATATTGTGTATCTAAGGAATGCTTTTAGATTTCATACTGATCTTGCGGACATGTAGGACCATGCAGCAGTATGGGTGCGTTCTGTGCGCGACTGCGCACCGGTGACCGGACAACGTGCGCGAGCTCGCCATATCAACACCTTAGCACTCGCTATCAGACAGATCCAGAGATACCGTAATTTTTTTTAATAACTCCATAGCCTTGACGTTATCTGATCTCAAGATAAATATTTAAATTATTGTGCCAGAAATATACTGGAAAACATTTGTTATTATTTGATAAACCGTGGCGTTTCTCGCTACATATAGAACGGTAAATCTCTATTCGTGGGTGATCTGGTATTCCCACTTGTTACTGAATGCACTTTTTTGTCCGAATATAATGAAATTCAGATATATACCAGTATTTCCTTACATGATATGACAATAAGGAAAAATAAAAAAAAAAATATTCGGCTATTGGAAAATCAGAAAAATGGTGTTCTTTTAAAAGGACGCTAGTAATATATGCTACTAATGTGGTGTATATGAAAGAAAATAACGAAGTGTCTATTGCTTTTTATTTATAAACAAAACGAAGTCAAAATAGTAATTAAAAATCCTTCAAACAAAATATACAACGTGTAACAGATTAAGCGCAATACCTCAAATAATTTAATATTCTAATTGAGGTCAATTAGAATATTAAATTATAAGTCTAAAACAACATCCGTAATTAAATAAATTTAAACCAAACCTAGTCTTTTTTTATAAAATAGTTATCCTTACTAAACGCAAAACGTATGTACATCAACATCCCTGCACACACACTCATGCAACGTTAGCGGCCGACGTGACACGCAAACTCTAGCGCCCGCCAGCTGACTATAGCTGTAGGCATTAGATGTGCTTTAGTTCAATGAACGAATTTTACGTACCTTAACACTCACAGGCTGATATTATGAATAACTTTTGATACTTCATTGAGTTTACCGTGTAATTCCAGTGCGAGCAGGGTTTGAACCTGCGACCTTCCGATTCAGTACACCGGATGTCTTAACCAACTAGACCATCGCACCCCGCTCACAGATCCCGAAATTTTCGTTCCATTAATAACGTCTTACGGTGACGTTACAACACAGCTATGTTCCCTACGCAGGGTTTGCGTATAAAATATAAAAAATTACCGTGTAATGATTGATAATTTTAAGTGAAATTATCAACACGAGTCTAACACTTTAGGCTTGGTAACGGGGATGCATTTAAAACAGCGACTTTTTACCCGAACTACGAAACTAACGAAGGGCGAAGCGCCCGGACTCCGTGCGCACACGCGGGTAAAAAATGTATCTCAGATGCGTAACTTTCCCGATATCAACTACCCCCTGATAAGTCGTGTTTAGGTACAGTTTATTGTTTGTACTAGCTGTTGCCCGCGACTTCGTTCGCGTAATCGCAGGGATTTTTTAGTAGCGTACGTAGCTACGGAGTCTGGATTTGTGCCCGATTAATGGCAATAGGCTCGCCCCCATTACATGAGACTTCAACATAATTGATGAAATTTGGGTGTGCGATTAGGTACACGCCTGTGCCTAACCCTTCGGGGATTACAGGCGGGAGGGACGTTATGTGTGAGAACTGAAGGCCTGATCAAAATGTGATAATGTGGGATCACCCACATTATCACATTTTGATCGATATTGTGAACAATTAAACGCCTTTTTGGGCGCCATTTATTTATTTATTCGAATACCGTTTTGTATACAACATTAAATGATTTATTTAATGACCGTGTGAGAAGAATGACGCGCCCAAATGAATGCTTGCCACTTTTAAGATTTTTCCTTGGAATTTTTTGACCGTCATTGTAAAAGACAATTTAAAGGGAAATTGCAACTTGGGGTGCGTTGTCAGAATTCCTCCTCGTGTGCCTGATGGCTGCCGGTCCCTCTCGATACGTCTGGAGGGAATAGCAGCTGCTGGGCCGGTGCACCCTGGGCGTGGCCAGTATCCTTCCCCGAGGAATGGGAAGAGATTCTTATTCCTCGGGGAATGTTACTGTCCATGGCTAATATTCTGACATGGGCGGGTCCCTCATGGACCAAGGGGGCGTTGCTCCGCGTGACCCTCTGAAAAGCAGAGGGCACAGCGGAGGAGCAAGGGCGGGCTCGGTGTGCACTTACCCTGCCTCCGAGCAGACAGTGAAGGATGCAGTCTTTCACTGTCCCCGTCGATATCGTAATCCCACCGTCGAAGTGTCGTGGAACACGTCTCGCGGCTTCGATTGGGACCGAGGGTCTTGGCTTAACCGCCCGGACCACGAGGTAGAAAACCTCTATAAAAAGTTACCCCGAATCTCAAGCGGCGGCGCACCGCGAGGAGATGTATGGCTGACGGGTTCCTTTGGAAAATCAGTCTCTAGTGCGAACCACTGCCGGGCCTGGCTATGGCTTATCTGGGTACAGGGGGCACTGCCCAGATGGACTTTTTATTTCCCCCATACTCGTGGGAACAGTATGGAAACAAATACTACCCAAAACACGGCCGATATCGGCGAAGGAAGGGAGGAGAGGGATGCGGTGTCGGAGTCCGGCGCCGCATCCAGCGAGGTGAGCGCGGGAGGCTCAGTGAGCTCCCAGCGCGGGAGGCTCGGGGCTGCTGCGGGGAACAGGGAGTTCCTACGCAAGCGGTCCAGGCCGGTAGGCGACCGAGAGTCGTCGTCAGATGGGGAGCTGGCTTCGGCTCGTAAGATCCCCACCAGCAAGCGCGGCGGGATCCGTGGCAAGGGGAGAGGCCTCTCTGCCACCGAGAGGTCGGCGCGGCTTGCCGAGGAGGGGCGCCATCCGGGGGTGGCCACCGGTCACGGGGTGGCCCGTTCGGGCTCCTCTGGCGACGAAGCGGGTGCAGATGGCGGCTCCGATGCGGAGCGTAAGGCCGGACTCGCGAAGGAGGTGGAGGCGGCGCTGAGGGCTGTCTCTTTAAAACAAAAGCCCTCCACCAGGCAAAGGGCTATACCTGCAGCGGTCGCCTCCATTATGGCGGTAGCGGAGGCCAGATTTGTTGGGCCCCCGCCAGACGGCGTGGCCAAGCTGAGGGCGGAGGTCGCTCGACTGACGGCCGCCACGGAGCTTCTCAAAGAGGAGAATATGAAGCTCCGAGCAGACCTGGCCAGTCTGCGCGAGTCCGGCTCTCGCGAGGCGCCCCAAAATGGGGGCCAGAAGCATCCAAGCCAGTCCGTGCCGGTGGAGAACCAGGTTCTGAATCTGGTTCGGCAGGAGCTAGCTGCCTTCCAGGCGCGGTTCTCCGTCCTGGAGGGCATTGTCCTGCGCCCCCCCCTAGCGGCAAACAAGGCGCCCCCGGGCCCGACGGCGGCCTCATATGCATCTGCTGCGGCCTCCGCACCGGGGCCGTCCAGCCAGCCCCCCGGCAGGGTTATGTCGGCCCCGACGAAACCGGCCCCGGTTAGGAAGGCGGCGGCTCTGAAACAGGGCAAGGCGGTGGCCCAAAAGAAGGGCAAGGCGGCGAATATGCCAGCGCCAGCCGCGAGACAGCCGCTATCGCCGCCCCCCCCGCCCCCTAAGCCTTCCGCGGCCGAGCCCGGGTGGCAGGTGGCCGGAGAAAAAGCGAGGGAGCGATCGGCGGCCAAAAAGGCCAGGAGGCAGGAGCAGAAACGCCGGCAAAAGGAGCGGGGCGTCGCGGTTAGGCTCAGTACCCCAAAGACCGCAGCTGTAGTGATTACACTACAGCCGGACGCGGAAAAGAGGGGCGTGACCTACCGCGACGTGCTCGCTAAGGCGAAAGCGACGGTGGATCTCGGAGAGCTCGGGATCACCGGGGGCCTCCGGCTTAGAGTCACCGCAACAGGGGCTCGAGTGCTGGAGATCCCTGGCGAAACCCGTGGCTCGTCCGCTGACGCTCTGGCTGAAAAGCTTAGAGCGTCCCTAAATGCGGACGAGGCCCGAGTGTCCAGGCCCGTCAAATGCGCAGACCTGCGCATACTGGGTCTGGACGACTCGGTGACCGAGAAGGAGGTGGTGGCCGCCGTCACCAGGACCGGTGGGTGCCCTGCCGAGCAAGTCAAGGCAGGCACCTTACGTCCGGACCTGTCGGGCATGCGAACCATAACGGTAAGCTGCCCTGTGACAGCGGCGAAAGTCATTGTGGAGGGCCGAAGGCTCTTGGTGGGCTGGGTTTCGGCGCAGGTGAAGCTGCTGGAACCCAGACCTCTGAGGTGCTTCCGCTGCCATGTGGGGCACCACGTGTCGGTCCGGTGCACCTCGGAGGTGGACCGCAGCGGCCTGTGCTTCCGCTGCGGCCAGCCTGGTCACATGGCCGCGGCTTGCTCCGCCGCGCCGCGCTGCGCCGCATGTGCGGCATCTGGCAAGCCGGCCGATCACCGGGCAGGGAGCAAGTCCTGCGGTACTCCCGCCAAGGCCAGGGGCAAGGGAAGGCCCTCCGCCACCACCGCCAAAACCCCCACCGTCGCCACCACCGCAGCCGCCGCCACTGTCGCCGCCGCTGCCGCTACTGCTGCAACTTCCGCAGCGGGGCCCTCGCAGGGGGCCCGGGAGGGGGCTGAAATGGAGTGCCAGTAACGGCCCCATTACGCCTTCTCCAGGCGAACATCAACCACTGCGCCTGCGCTCAGGATCTGTTGCTCCAGAGCATGGCGCAGTGGTCGATTAACATCGCCGTGGTCGCTGAGCCGTACTTTGTCCCGCCCAGGGATGACTGGGTTGAGGACCTTAGCGGCTCAGTGACCATAATTACGTCGGTCGCCGCCGGTACCCCGACCCTTGAGAGTGTCAGGAAGGGCCAGGGGTGCGTAGCAGCACGGTTCGGGGAGATCGTTGTAGTGGGAGTCTACTTCTCCCCGAGCCGAACTCTCGCCGAGTTCCACAACTCCCTCACGGAGTTGAGTGTCGTCATCGGAAGCCATTCCCTCCCCGTGCTTGTGCTCGGGGACTTCAATGCCAAGAACTTGGCTTGGGGTTCTCGTTACACGGACGTGCGGGGTAGAATGGTGGAGGACTGGGCTCTGGAGACAGGCCTGGTCGTCCTAAATCGGGGTTCTGTCCCCACGTGCGTGCGGATGCGGGGCGAGTCGGTGGTGGACATCTCGTTCGCCAGCCCCGCTCTGTCGCCGCGTGTCGTTGACTGGCGCGTCATGGAGGGGGTGGAGACCTATTCCGACCACCGGTACATCCGGTTCGACGTCTCCACCCAGTCCTCAAGCGTGCCGGTCCTACAGGCCCCGAGTGGTCCGCGATGGGCGCTGAAGCAGCTGGACCGGGAGCTCCTCCTGGAAGCCTCGATCGTGCAGGCCTGGGTGTCATCACCAGTCAGGCCTGCCGACATCAACAACGAGGCGGGTTGGTTCCAGGAGGCCATGTCCGAGATTTTCGACGTGGCAATGCCCCGAGTTCGGCCAGGAAGCGCCCAGCGTCAGGTGTACTGGTGGTCGCGAGAGCTGCCGTCTCTGCGCAAGGCCTGCGTTGCCGCGCGGCGCCTGTACGCCAGGCATCGCAGGCTCCGCATCCGCCCTCCGGATGCGGCAGCCATTGAGGCGGAGCTGTACGAGGGGTACAGAGCGGCGAAGACCGCCCTCCAAGAGGCTGTCCGGCGGGCCAAGAATTTGGCCCGCGAGGAGATGCTGGAGTCTCTGAACGGAGATCCGTGGGGGCGCCCTTACAAGATGGTGCGGGATAAACTCCGCACCCGGGCCCCCCCGCTAACGCAGAGTCTCCGGCCTGAGCTCGTGGAGGACGTGGTGAGCGCTCTGTTCCCTTCGCGAGGGGAGCATCCTCCCCCGCCTATGGCTCCGCCGCCGCGTGCGGTGCCGGAAGCGGACCACACCGATGACGATGACGACGTTCCGGAGGTGACTGGGGTAGACCTGAGAGTGGCGGTACGCAGGCTGAAAGCCAGAAACACCGCCCCGGGACCCGATGGCTTGCCTGGCAAAGCCTGGGTCCTGGCCTCCGAGGCTCTCGGGCCCCGACTGGAAGGGCTCCTAAGCGCATGCTTGGAGAGAGGCCAGTTTCCGCTTCGTTGGAAGACGGGGAAGCTGGTCCTCATCCGGAAACCAGGGCGCCCTGCGGACTCTCCGTCCGCATACCGGCCCATCGTGTTGCTCGACGAGGTGGGCAAGCTCTTCGAAAGATTCATTGCCAACCGCCTTGCCGGGCACCTTGCGGGGATGGGACCGGATCTTGCGGAACACCAGTTTGGTTTCCGCAAGGGGCGCTCCACGGTGGACGCCATCATGCGCGTGAGAGCCCTCACGACGGGGGACGCGGTGTCCCGGGGCGGGGTCGTCTTGGCGGTGTCTCTTGACATCGCCAACGCCTTCAACTCCATGCCCTGGAGCTGCATTGGGGAGGCACTCCGGTATCACCGGGTGCCAACCTACCTTCGTCGTGTGGTCGGGGACTACTTGACGGATAGGGCCGTCATCTACCCCGGTCAGAGCGGAGAATGGAACCGGCGAGAGATGTCGTGCGGTGTTCCACAGGGATCGGTTCTAGGACCGGCCCTGTGGAACATCGGTTACGACTGGGTGCTGCGCGCCGACCTCCCTACCGGCGTCAGCGTAGTTTGCTACGCTGACGACACGCTGGTACTGGCACAAGGGAGGTCGCACGAGGCGGCGGCCGAAAACATGACACGCGGGGTTGCGATAGTCGTGGATAGGATCCGGCAATTGGGTCTCGAGGTGGCACTGCACAAGTCCGAGGCCATGTGTTTTCATGGGCCTCGGAATGCGCCACCGTCGGGATCCCTACTGACGGCAGGAGGGGTTTCCATCCTCCGCGCGCCTGCATGAATGGCGCGCGGAGGCACTACGTCGGGGGGAAACTCCGCTGCCGCGGCAAATTGCCGCTCAGCGGACAGACCTCCGGCGTGATATCATGGCGACATGGAGAGAGCGACTGTTGCAACCCCGTGCAGGGCACGCTACCATAGTGGCGATAAGTCCCCTCTTTGAGGAGTGGCTAGAGAGGCGCCACGGCGCCCTCACCTACCGCCTGACGCAGATCCTCACCGGACACGGTTGTTTCGGGAGGTTCTTGCACCGAATCGGGCGGGAGGAAACGCCCGGGTGTTTCCACTGCGAGGATCGTCCGGAGGACACGGTGGAGCACACCGTAGAGGTCTGCCCCGCTTGGGCGGAGCACCGCCGTGTCCTTGTAGCGGCGATTGGCGGCGGCGATCTCTCGCGTCCGGCCCTGGTTCAAGCCATGGTCCGGAGCGAGAGGGAATGGGAAGCCGTCACCACCTTCTGTGAAGCAGTCATGCTAGTGAAGGAGGTGGCGGGACGTGAGAGGGAAAGAACCTCACGTCCCAGCCGCCGCGGGAGACGCCCTGGGCGTCGGGGGTCACGTGGTGGCTCCCGGCCACCGTAGGCGCGGGCCTGTGGACGGCGAGTTATGGGCTAGCTCGCCGTCCGGCCGTCTTATGACGACAGGCCGTGTCGACGGCGCGTTCGTGTTCCACGCGCGCCTCAAAGAGATGTCAGCAACCGAGTAGGGGTCCGCATGGGCCGATGCCTGCCAGAGCTGCGGGACTGTTCGAAAGAGACACCGTGGCCCTGGAACACAAAGGGCAAAGAAGGAACATGGATGGGTTTTAGTCAGTACAAGTCTGACACTCCCTTCCGCTCCGCCCTGAGTGGCGGGGGTCATTTGATGATTTCCCATCCAAAAAAAAAAAAAAAAAAAGGGAAATTGCAACTTCTTAAATTGAAATGGCAAGTTATTTGAAATAACGGGCATGCGGGGAATTAAACCACTGTCTCCTTTAGCAACTCCTGTAATAATGGTGGCTATTATGATATTACTGGCCAGCTCTGTGATACGAAGCCTGGTTCCATTGCACAGTCTGGGAGTTAACCCCAGGGAGTAGAGAAATTCAACGGAGTTGGCAGTACTACCTTCATTAGCCATCACAGGGTCTATGGATGTCGACGCCGACGATCATATCATTTTTTTTCATTTAATTGACCCACTCGTTCTTTGGCGACAGTACTACCCCTCACACAACCACCCTTCATTTTTTATATTAACTTCCAAATTGGGAAAAACGTGCATGATGTGATGATGTAGATATGCATCCTGTGTAGCCACTGGATGGGAAAATACTTCGGAAAATAGAATTCTCCTATCTGCGCCCGATTCCAGACGACCCACTCCCATTTGCAGGAGCATATTCGATTCCCGCACGGAACAAATTTACAATGTCGTTGGTTTTATTTAATTTTAATTTTTGGTTTTGTATAAAAAAATTTTTAGAGATTTTTTTTCGGCCAGTAAAAATTGGTCAATTAATATTTGTTAATTTATGATTACCTGTCTTTTGAATAGTTAAACAAAACCAAAAGCTTAATCTACTTTATAATGATTTGAAAATCATAAAGTATTAGCATAAAACAAAATATCTGGTTACAAAAAGTGAAAACCGGCTGGGGATCGAACTCGTTAACCATGTTTACTATTTTTGGAAAAAATAATCACAAAAAGTGGATACTGGCTGCAACTCGAAATTGCGAACCCTGGTTTACAGGGAGGTCTGTGAACCGTCAGCCTACCTCGCTTCGCTTCGATGACAAATGGGCTAAAATAGCCGTTCTATTCTAATGCATGGTATGAAAGTTGTCAGTTGTCAACCAGTTGCGGAATATGGACATAATGCAACATCCCCCTAAGTTATTAGCACGATAATCTATCTCTGTGCCAAATTTCATCCACATCCGTTCAGCCGTTCTGGTGTGATTGAGTAACAAACATCGATCCATCCATCCAAACTTTCGCATTTATAAAAGTAGTAAGACACAAGACAGATATTATGATAAAGATACCTAAATATTTTTCAAGTAACGAATTACGTGCTTTTTTTATCAATCAAGACGCATCAGAAATCATACGCTACAATCATCCACCCTCCGACAAAGACAACAAAGACGAATTTATTTTTGGGACCTAACGATGCAGAGAAACAACCTGAACCCATTATAGTTTTGCAAAACTAAGATCAACAACACAACAAAATAGTTTCAAATTAATTTCAATTACTGCTATTATTTTTATTGGAAGCGATAGGTTAAACTCAAAACATCGAGTCTGACAGCACTTTTGTCAGTTCAGAACACCATCGAGCGGCCAGATTCAAATATGAGAAAAGAGATTTTACCAATGATTTAACTTTATTCATAAGAATTTATTATATTATACATTATTATTATTATCAGCCATTTGTGTCCCACTGCAGGGCAAAGGCCTCCCTTCCCTCTTTCCACTTATCCATATCCAGTGCTGTTGCTCGCCAATCTTTCTGAAAAGAGTCGAGTTCGTCCCGCCATCTCCTTCTGGGCCTGCCGCGTTGCCGTTTGCTGCTGTTTGGGACTTATTGTGTTATTACTTTAGCCCATAGCTCCTCCGGCATGCGGCAGATGTGGCCAGCCCAGTTCCATTTAAGCTTGGCAGCCGTGTGACTTACATCGGCAATTTGTGTTTCGGAACGCAGTATCGAGTTCCTTATACGATCAGTAAGTTTAACTCCAAGGATACTGCGCTCCATTGCTCGCTGACAAACCCCGAGTGCGGACTTTTGACGCTTGGTTATTGACCATGTCTGCGCTCCGTAGGTGAAGGTAGGAAGAATGCACATGTCCATGAGTTTTCTCTTCAGTGAGAGAGGGAGAGGTCCCTTCATGATTTGTTTCATCGACCAAATAGCTCTTCCAGGCGTTATCGGTGCGTCGTGCAACTTCTTTATCTTGTCTTGCCTGGAAGGAGACTATTTGGTCGAGGTAAATGTACTCATGGACATATTCAATCCTCACACCACCAATTCCTATGTTGCGCTTTAGTTTTCTAAAGACTTCTTCAAGCGTCGCTGTGAAGAGCTTTGGAGAAAGAGGGTCGCCCTGTTTAACCCCTTTTTGGATAGGGTATGATGGTCCTGTTGTGTTTATTTTGATGGCTGCTGTGCTATTTTGGTATATTTTTTGTAGTAAGTTAATGTATGTAGGTTCGATGTTTTGATTTTTAAGAGATTCAAATATGGAGTTGTGCGATAAACTATCAAATGCTTTAGAATAGTCGATAAATGCGATGTATAAGGGTAAGTTGAATTCTACGTGTTTTTCTATAATTTGGGTAAGGGACTGTAAATGGTCGGTAGTGGAGAGGCCGCGGCGGAATCCGGCTTGTTCGGGAGGTTGATGTTGATCTAATTGGCCAGAAATGCGATTTTCAATCAATTTCATAAATATTTTGTAAAAGTGTGAGATGAGGCTGATGGGGCGGTAATTGCCGATGTCAGTCTTATCACCTTTTTTATGGAGAAGAATAATATTTGAGTGGCAGAAAACACTTGGAAAAACACCTGTTTGCAAAATTGTGTTGAATAAGTTGCAGATGTATGGCAACAAAATAGTCTCCGCGGCACGAAGTGATTCGGTTGTAATACCATCTTCGCCGGGACTTTTATTGTACTTCATGCCTCTGAGAGCCTGGTGTACTTCATAGCCAGTAAATACTGGGAAATCTTCAGGACAAGAGTAAACTTCGGTTGCTTGTTGGGATGTTTGATCGTTGAAATATATAGAGATTGATAAAACTCGGTACTTATTCCAATAATTTTTGCTCTATCTCCTTGCTTAACGCCATTTTTATCTCTCAAGTGTGTTATTGAACACCTGCCTAGATCCATACCACGCATAGCTGATCTTAGGGATCGGTTGTTTGTTAGTGCAGCATGGACAAGTTGTGTGTTATTGTGCCTTAAGTCTTTTCTGATGCTTCTCTTTACTTTTCTGTCTAGATCCCTATACCCAGCAGATTGATATGTTATATTCTGTCGCTCTTCTATAAGACGAGTTGTGCTGTGAGTAAGTTTTGTTTTCTTTTTCTTGAGACACACGACTTTTTGACTGGCGGTTTTAATAACTTCCTTTATATTTTTATACTGTATCTGGACGTTCTCTGAATCTGTATCTAATAAACTGAAGGTGTTTTTAATATTTATGTTAAACTGTTCTTTATTTGCAATTAGTGTACATCTATCTAAACGTTTGATTGTGCTTTGAATAAGTTTATTGCGGTGTAATTTCAAATCAAAATTTGCTGTTATTCTTAATGGCCGATGATCGGAGCTGAATTCTAATTTATTGAGTACATTTACATTTTTAATAATGCTTTTACTTGAGGATAGGCAATAGTCGATTTCGTTCTTTGTGTGACCATCAGGAGAAAGCCACGTCCATCGACATTGAGGCTGCTTCACAAAGAAGCTGTTACTGATACTAAGATCAGAATCTTAGTATCAGCAACAGCTTCTTTCTTTTTTTCACCGAAAGCGAATTGTAGTAGTCGTTGGCCGCGCTCGTTTCTATCTCCTAAGCCGTGGGGTCCCAGAACACTGGTGTTGTCAGAAGATTTTCGTAGACCAATTTTAGCATTGTAGTCACCTATAACCAATGTCCAGGTGCCCCGGTGTTCATCACAAGCTTTATTCAGAAGGTCGTAGAATTCCTCAACGTCATCATTGGTATGTGAGGATGTTGGAGCATACACTTGGATTACTGTTAGTGTTTTGTTTTTGTTGATGGAAAATTTTAGTAAGGCAATTCTGTCTGAATAGGCTACAAATTCGACTATGTTGTCCTTCCATTGTTTTGAAACAAGGAAGCCAACGCCATAACTTGTGTTTGTTTCTCCGTAATGGTAGAATATGTTAGTTTGCCTTTTGAATGTGTTTTCTCCTTCTCGTCGCACCTCTGCCAGACCGACAACATCCCATTTGATGTACTCTAGTGCGTTTTCTAACTCTACTAGACGCTCTTCAGTTCGTAAAGTACGAACATTGAATGTTAAAATATTAAGATAATCAGTGTCCTTTTGGCTTGCTTTGGTTGTTTGGCAGTTTACCGTCGCTCGGAGATTATAATCCCGAGCTCCAGGGTGCACCTGCGTACTGCCAATAGCCGTGCACTGACTGGAGCTGCCGAGCACTGGGGGATTGGCTTTAATTATGTCGTTCATTTTAGGAAGGGGTTTAGACAAAATTAACCCACCACGCTTGTCTAATGCGGGTTGGTGGGTGCGCAGTAGACCGCCTAACTGGGTTTTTGGGCGCCACCGTTGACGTGCGTGACGTTCATCCGCCACCGCCCTGAGTCGTCATCCTGCACTGATGCCGACTGTTCCATTCAGACCTCTAGGAAACACTTTTCCGAGCCCAAAGATGGTCTAGTGTTGTGTTAAGTTGTTAGTTAGAATACTCACACGGGTATAGGTGGATGTAGGATGATAGTTATCAACCACCTACACCATCCCTTAGTCGGCTCTTACGACACCCACGAGAGGAGAGGGGTGGTCTATTCTAGGCCGGAACCACACAGCCACATATTATACATAAAAAGGGGAAATTAAATAATAATACCAAAAATACAACCAATTACAAAAATATATAATTTTATAAATTTTACTGGGGATCAAACTTGCGACGTGACGTTGCACGTAAAGCGGTCGTGAAACCGGTTATCTATTTGTTTCGCTGACATATGCTTTGAAATAGAGGTTGTTATTGATTGGGCAACTAGAGGTATCAGAAAAAGTAGGGAAAGACTATTTGAGCTTTATGGCCTTAAGCCTTATATAAACTCTGAAACTTTTAACAAGTATGTTGCTAAGTATTCAAAAATTTTTAGAAATACATGCAAGGTTGCCAAAGCCTTGCACATTAGCAACAAGATCAAAACAGCAGAAAACAAAATTAAGACAGTTTGGAAAGTCATAAATAACGAGACTAACAGGAAGAAAATACGTAACACTAGCTACACATTAGATACAGGATGTGGTCCTAAATGCTCTAATCAGGAAGTAGCTCATGAGTTTGTAAATTTCTTTACCGATATACCGTTAAAAACTACGGAGGCTCTTAATTCCTCTCCTGAAGTCTCAATTGGTTTATTAAAGGCGAATGTGTCTGACTGCCCGGCTGAATTTAAATTTAAACACATAAACCCTATGATAGTTATTAAAGCTTTCCGGCAAATAAAAGTCAAACTGACCGAAAATCTTTGGGGAATGTCTATCAGAGTTTGTACATCCATAGTTGAGACTATAGCACCATACTTAGCTTTAATTTTTAATTTGTGTGTTGATCAAGGAGTTTTCCCGGACTTAATGAAATACAGTAAAGTCATACCTCTGTTTAAATCCGGAGATAGTAAAGATACAAATAATTATAGACTTGTATCCGTGTTGCCAGTTTTTAGCAAAGTGTTTGAAAAGGTAATGCTAAATCAAATGCTCAATCATTTTAACACCAACAGAATCTTACACGATCAACAGTATGGTTTCACCAAGGGACGTTGTACAACTGACGCCGGTGTAACCTTATTAAAGCACATATTTACTGCGTGGGAAGAGTCCCAAGACGCCATTGGAATATTTTGTGACCTCTCCAAAGCATTTGAAAAATGAAAAATCACGACACATTACTTTTGAAACTTGAACATTACGGACTAGGGAAACTTGCACTTAGTTTGGTAAAATCTTATTTGAGTGATAGACAACAACATGTGCAAATAAATGGTGTTAATTCACAGGGTTTAAAAGTAAAAATGGGGGTACCGCAAGGCTCAATATTGGGTCCTTTCCTCTTTCTAGTATATTCCCCTTCCCCCCGGACAGCCATTGTGCACGGACGTGTTTTACCCAAAAAGTCTATTTAAGTTATTAAATATTTAAATTTTAATTCAAAAATAAATATAATTGGCAAGTTTAATTCTCGACGAGTACTAGGCGCGCAGAGTGTTGCAAGAGTTCGAGTCCTGCGGCGAGCGAGAGAGAAACCAAGTTGTCCACGCTTCCCATCTCTGTCAGCTGCGCGTGAGTCATTATCACCTAACTCCGCGCTCTGCACTGACTACTTGCAGATAAGCGCCTAACACTTTACGCCGAGCAACGTGTGTCAGCGCCTCAACACTTGTAGACTCCTGAGCCAGACGTAAGGTCGAGGTATTTTACTTTTTAAAATGATAAAGCGAACACCACCCAAACATGGCAGTGAAACACCTCGTCACCACAGTTCCGAGCCCGACTTGACATCACCAGTTTCGGAACAAAAATTGGACAGAATCACTTTACGACAAAAACGTAGACATGATTCTGAACAATCAATTGAAATTAAATCTCTCCGGGAAGATATTATGTCATCACTTGTTACCTTGAGAAAGGAGCAACAGGAGAAATTTGGTTTGTTGCAATGCAATTTAGACCAAATAAAGGTTCAAAATACGGAGCTGAAAAATACGGTTGAGTTCTTGAGTGGTAAATACGACGATCTCATGACTAAACTAGCCCTTTTGGAAAGGGAAAGAAAAGGCACATTGGAGTATGTAGAATATTTGGAGGAAAAAGTCGAGATCATGGAACGAAATTCAAAGACATCTAGCTTAGAAATTCGTAACGTACCGAAAAAACTTAATGAGTCTAAGGATGACCTGATAAATATTGTGAAAAATCTGGGAACCGCTGTAGGCACCGAAATACAATCAGGTGAGCTCAGAGATGTTTATCGTCTTACCAGCAACAAAAAACCCCAAACCGATGGACCTATAACCGCCGAATTTATGTCAACCATGACAAAGGACAAACTTCTTACTTATATTAAAAACCACAATCGGGACCACAAGACCAACAGGCTTAACAGCTCACACGTTAAGATGCCGGGTAATAGTCCCATTTTTGTCTCGGAGAGCCTTACCACTAAAGCCAGGAAGCTGTTCTATCAAGCAAGAGAGTTTGCAAAGCTAAACGGCTATGCGTATCACTGGACATCACATGGCAAAGTCTATGTAAAAAAGGCAGAGGGTGCGCCGGCAAAGAGAATATCACAAGAATCTGATTTTGAGGCTCTGAAACTACAAAAAAAGTGACTAAAAACACTTATCAACACCCAACAACGCGTCCTGCCTAAAACATTGGAGCTACGTCTGAAAATTGCATGCCTCGTAAACTTTTCTGTAGTTAACATAGTTTTAAGTTTTTTTCTTCTGTTTTCTACATTTTTGTACAACACACTAAAACCAAAGTACATTTTATCTCTACCTACACACCCTACACAATACACGCTATCATTACACACGACTAATAACAAACACAATACACTTAATCCACGACGTCAGTTTTTAATACATATAGCTACACTAAACTCACTCTATTTTTTACTTTACATTCACACATTCTCCACTAGCCCGCGGTTTAGCCGACCTAGTACTGGGATAACCGGCAGCCTATGTGTTGTTCCTGGTTATAGACTATCTCTGTGCCAAGCTTCCTTTACGCTCATCCAACCGTATTCCTGTGAAAGGGTAGCAATCATCCATCCATCCATCCATCCACTCATTGTTATATGTTTTCTCATTCTCATTAATAATAATACAACTAAATGGTACTATACATTATTATTACGTACCAAACACCCAATGACGCCCTATTTTGGTTCACTCACAAAAAAAGAATTTAACAGAGGACAGCGTTAAAGAAATTATAAACAATATAGATCAGCTCTCAGTCTCTACCACACTTAATTGTGACCCCGAAGAATGCACTAACTATATCACTAACCCTTCCAAGAAATTAAAAATAATTACCCAGAACATTCGCTCTATTCATGCAAACTTCGACTCTTTTTTAACACTCCTTAACAGAATAAACCTTGACTGCGATATATTAGTATTGACTGAGTGCTGGCTGAAACGTTATAATGATTCAATCCCAACCATCGATAACTACTCTTATTACCAAACAAAAAAACACCTCAATCAGAACGATGGTGTGGTTCTTTATGTTAAAAATATAGAAAACTACACAGTCGAAGAACCAAAGTTTTCGGATGCCAGTTGTCTAGTGCTAAAAATCGGCACCGATAAGGCAATAATATGCATTTATAGATCTCCGTCTTTTAGAGACTTAAGTAACTTCCTACAGTCTCTAAACTCTCTTTTGGCAAGCTTGACTACATATAAAAGCATAGCAATAGTTGGTGACATTAACCTTGACATCGCATGTACTTTATTTTCAAACCAAACCTCGGACTATCTCGATCTCATAGCTTCCCATGGCTTGCTACCTGCTCACTCACTTCCCACTCGAGATAATGCCTGTCTTGACCACGTCATGCTCAAAACTCACTTGACTGCACTCACCATAGTTCTACACGCCTCTGTCACCGACCATAACCCTGTACTGCTGTGCCTTGATCTTAAACGAGATGTCAATCCACGGTCACACACATTTTTGAAAACTAATTACGAAACTCTTGATAGTGAGATGAAGACTGCAAGTTTCCAAGTAATTTATGAACACACCGATGCTAATGAAGCGACAAATAGTTTAATCACCATTCTAGCTAGACTCATTAATACCCACACATCTATAATCAAGGTTCCAAATAAAAAACGTTTACTCAAACCGTGGATGACCGTTGGTATGCTCCGATGTATGCGTAATAAAGATACAATGCACAAAAAACTCAAGCTTTCTCCAAACAATATTATATTAAGTACTACATATAAAAGGTATAGGAACTACTGCACAAAAATTTTGAAAAAATTAAAAAGAGACTTTGACAGGAGAGAATTGATTGAGGCTTCAAAGGACAATAAAAAGATTTGGAAGGTGATAAAGAGAGTTACTAATACAGACAATCCTAACATACCTAACACTGAATTATTGGCTTCTTCTACGTCACCTCAGCTCTCGGTGGACAAAGTAAACGAGTTTTTTGCAAATATCGGCAAGGAACTTGCTGATAACTTTTCACGTCCACTTGGTAGTCATAAAGTCCCATCAGACACTACCCCTACATCTCCACCTTTACAATCATTCGTCATGTTAGACACTGATGAAGCGGAGGTTGCAGAGTTGCTAATGTCACTTAAAACAGATTCTGCTGTAGGCTGGGACAATATTCCTACAAGGTTTTTAAAACGCTACTCATTGATACTAGTCCCCATACTCACACATATTTTCAATCTCTGTTTCCATACTGGCACTTTCCCATTGTACTTCAAGAAGGCCATCATACACCCAATTCATAAAACTGGAAGCAAAAAATTGGTAAATAATTATCGTCCTATTGCAGTGTTACCTTCCATTTCCAAAATACTAGAACGACTAATTAATAAAAGACTCGTGACTTACATGGAAGATAAAAAGCTTTTTTCTCCCAACCAATTCGGCTTTAGACGCAGTAAATCTACTAGTAGCGCTGTAATTGACCTAATTGACTATGTTACCAAAAATATTGACAGGAAAAAGAAGGTATTGTCAATTTTTTTGGACCTAAAAAAGGCATTCGATACGGTTTCGATTTCTGATTTAATAATAAAGCTTGAAGAACTGGGGATACGTGACCAATCACTTAACATCTTCAACGACTACCTTCAAAATCGAACACAATGTGTAAAAATACAAAATTGCCTCAGTGGAGAGCTTCCAGTGACATTCGGCGTTCCCCAAGGCAGTGTGATAGGTCCAACCTTATTTCTAATATACGTTAACCAACTATGTAATCTGAGTTTGGGAAGTGGAAAAATCGTGGCATTCGCTGATGACACTGTCCTTACCTTCTCTGGTGATACGTGGGATGACACCTTCGATTCCGCACAAAAAGGACTAAATAAGGTTCTACAATGGCTCAAAAGACACATTCTCACAATCAACACCGACAAAACTAAAATTCTTACATACAGTTTAAGAAATTCGAGTCAACCACCAAATTCGTACGCTTTGGTAGCGCACTCTTGTATACTGCCTGGTACTGCGACATGTAAATGTCCCGAACTGGAACGCTGTAGTACCATTAAATATCTCGGTGTGACTCTCGACGACAGCCTGAGCTTTGCACCACATATTGAGTTACTGACGAAAAGAATTAGAAAGCTAATCTTTGTCTTTAGTACTCTTCGCCACATAGCAGGACCCCAAATTATTAGGTGTACATATCTTGCTCTTTGTCAGTCTCTCTTAACGTACTGTATAAGCGCTTGGGGTGGTGGACCAAAAACTACTCTTTTGAAACTAGAACGAGCTCAGAGAGCCGTGCTAAAAACTAGCACCTTTAGGTCCATCCTTTTTCCAACTGAGGAATTATATAGGAACTGTAAAGTCCTTACAGTGAGGCAATTGTTTGTCTTACACATGGTACTATATCAGCACCAAAGAACCTCCTATAAAGTAATCACCACAAGACGCAAAGACAAGGTATGTCAACCCTTCCCCTGCAAATTCTCTTTTACAAGAAGATTTCCTTGTTTCCAAGGTCCTCATCTCTATAATAACCTTAACAAAGTACTAGACTTCTACTCACTACCTAAAATATCACTCAAAAAGAAACTAAGTGATTGGCTACTAACAATTAACTACAACAATACAGAAAATTTATTGTTGACTCAATACAGTTCCCGTTAAACTATCCTATGCTCATACACATCCACACTCATATACACACACATACACACACGCACGCACACACGTACACACACACTACACTACTCTGCTCATACCATATATTACCTTTGTTTTCATTCTATTCCCTTTCTAAATAGTTTATTTGCCCGTTTACTTATACTGCATAATGGACTAGTCATATTTTTTGTAAAATGGCATGTATGTACTAATTACAATTAAGAAACATCCACTAAAGGGTCGGGCCCAGCATCTTTAACACAAGTTGTCTTGACAACTTAGCAAAGGTGTTGGTGTCGCCACAATATTGTTTAATTTTCCTTAAATTGTATGTATTACATGTATCTAATGTAAAATGTTAAACTTGATGCAAATAAATTATTATTATTATTTTGGAAAAACATGTTCTGTTTCTTAGCGCTTTGGCTAGTTTATTATTTATTATTTTATTATTATTATTATTATAAATGATCTCTCCTATTTATTGAAAAACGAACCTCAAAATATGGTGTTATTCGCTGATGACACTTCCCTAATTTTTAAGATAAATAGACGGGCCCAAAATCTAGATGACGTGAATAATGCCCTACTTCAAGTCCATAATTGGTTCTCAGCAAACAATTTAGTGTTAAATGAAAAAAAAACGAAATGCGTAAGATTTGCTTTACCGAATGTTAAAAGTAGCGATTGTGATATAGTATTAAATAAAGAGAAACTTGAATTTGTAGATAAAACGGTTTTCCTGGAGATTACGCTTGATTCAAGGCTACAATGGGGTCCTCATTTAACATCTCTTGCGGGGCGGCTAAGTTCAGCAGCGTATGCTATAAGAAAAATCCGTCAATATACTGATGTAGATACCGCTAGACTGGTCTATTTTAGTTACTTTCATAGTATTATGTCTTATGGCATTTTAATGTGGGGACGGGCTGCAGACATTGAGTCTATATTTATTCTGCAAAAAAGAGCCATCAGAGCCATATATAATCTTCGTAGGCGCGATTCTCTAAGGGAACTGTTTAAGGAAATTAACATCATGACGCTACATTGTCAATACATCTACGAAAACATAAAGTATGTAAGAAAAAATCTTTTCTAAAACATCTTTTTAATAAAAGAGGTGACAGACACAGTTACAGTACTAGAAATAGAGACCAATTAGTTCAGCCAGGCTTCAGACTCGCTAAAGTAGACTCATCTTTCATGGGGTACTGTTTGAGATGCTATAATAAAATTCCACAAAGTATTCTTGAACTGAATGAAACGAAATTTAAAACATGCATTAAACGCACACTATGTAAGAAAACATATTACAAGTTGGACGATTATATCACTGATAAAAATGCTTGGCTCAATGCCGGTCCTGCTCCACAAGAACAGGGGCGCCTAAATTGATAGCATTAAATAGTATTGTTGGGGCTGCTGAAGATTGTATAACTATCTTTGCATTGTGTAGATTCAATCTCTTTTGTATTATATAGCCGCCTAGCCCATATTGTGTGAGAACTATTTACTAGAAAGCTGTCATTCGCTGGAAACCTGCGTCTTTTCTTGACTTGAATGTGCCCTGGCGGTTAGGAGTATGTCATGCTCACTCAAATCTCTCGCTGATGGTGGCACGTGTGTCGGATCATTTAGTTCCCTTCAAAATGGTGTTGAATGGTGCTGATACATGCGTCATGTTCGTGAACGGGCGCTGTCAGTTGTGACTGGTCATCTCTTATTTGCCACGGCTTATTTGAATTAATTATTTTATTTTTGAATTGTTTTTACTATGGACACTTTTAACGTACACATCTTGCTCCATCGTTCTCACATAATGTACCATCTCAAAATGAATGATGTAACCAAGGTTTTGTTAAAGTATTCTGATTTAAAAGAGTGTCCATGGAGTTTCTTGCCCGTTCTTCTCCATAGAGATCTACGTTAGGGAATGGGCAACTACAGTACTTTCACAGTTTTTGTGCCTTGTGACTGGGACTGTAGCTTTATTTTACTGTTGCCTTTGTTTCGACAATTCAAAAGTGCCTGTAACTGGCCTACTTGAAATAAATGCTTTGATTTTGATTTTTTATTTTTGTTACGCATATCATGACGGAAACGGTAAACAATTGAATAATACTGACATAATGCAATATTGCTCACCACCTTAAGCAAGTAGCGAGATAATATATAGCCTAACATTTGAAGAAGCTTATTACAAATATTTTTGCAAAATTTGAACAGTATCTATGCAGTACTTTTTGCGCCAATTCGGAACATCGATTTGGATTTTTACGATTTTATTATATGTATAGACAAAAATATTAAAAGAGCCGCGTGTTTAAAAGATTTGAATCATAATAGGTATTTACAGTGATAAGAATACAATCGTATTGATAGGAAGAAGTAGGTACTTACAGAACTGGACTATTTACACTTTACACTTAGGTTATTAATTTGCACTATTTCTGCGATCCATTTTCATTAAAGTTTCAAAATGACCAACGCCTTGTTCTATGCACTTATTTGCACGCTTTTTTAAATTGTATTTCAATTTTGTAAGCACCGTCTTGACACCGTCGAAGATGAAATGGGTGTTCACCATCAGCACGCAACGTTCGCCACACGTAAATGTGGCTGCAGTTGAACTGGGGTGCTGCTTCTCTCGAGCTGTCCTCTGGATGTTCGTCGAGAATACGGTCTTGCAGACGAGTAGTTCGCACATTCGTCCCTCTGTCCAAAGCCGTATTAGGAAGGAACGTCCCAGAGTCCCTCAGTCGCTGAACTGCAGCCAGCATCGTCCTAGCGCTCACACTGCAGCCAAAACGGTCATTGAACTCCCGACAAGCTAACGCGACATTATCAAGACAGCGAGCCAGTGTCCTCACCATCTCCGTGTATTGTATGTTGGTATACCGGAAAGCCATCGTGCGCGTAAACTGAAATGTCACGGAAAGAACAACTCCACTAGATTACTACCGGCTGATGACTGACTCAATGTTAGGTAGTCAGCGTAGCGGTGACGTGTGTGTCGGCATTTCGCATAACCGTCAAAGAGGTTGCTGACAAATGCTTTATCCCTTTGCAATAAGTTATAAATTTCTTCAAATTAAATAATTTTATTTTTGTAGGGATACTCTGATGACCAACTAAGTTAGGTCGTGTATTCAAATAAGCCTTACACATTGGAGATAAAGTTGGAATTCCTTTAAATTACCTCTTTATTTGATTATTTACGTGTGTGTTATGAGCTATGAGCGAACTGCAAATAATGTCGTGCGTTTTAGTAGCCTTTGATGCTCTGAGTTAAGGTTTCAATTTCCTTGAATTAAGGATTGTATTAATTTGTCATGATACTGTGTTTCTAATTTAAGTTATTTAAAAGATTTTTCCGTCAAAATTTAACACCTATTTTTTATGACGGAAATCGATTCAGAAGCCGATTCTGAACCAACTACTTTCAGGAATTTTGTTTATTCTGTTACACGTTGTATATATTTTGTATAGTAAGATTCCTTTGGATGAAAGGTAACTTCCCAAGTTGTACACGGTTTTTTTTCTTTTTTTATTGCAAATAACAGAGCTCAACTGTTTCTCTTGGTATTGTATAAGAGGACTCTTCATTCTCCTGCCCTTATCCCAATTTTTTTGGGGTCGGTGCAGCATGTCTTCCTCTTCAATACTTCTCTATTACTCGTCATCTCGTCAGACACCTCCTTTCTTGCCATCTCATCCTTCACACAGTTCATTCTTCGTTTCTTTCTTTCCTTATTCCTCCGCATCACATGCTCATACCACGACATCCGATTACCACACATCTTTTCAGTCACCGACGCCACTTTTAGACAATTTTATAAGATGACTGTTATCATCATAATTTTGCTTTAGTTTTGGCGGACTTTTTTTTGGAACTTTCAGCAATGCTGCTCCGAAATTGTAGATGATCGAATTATCCTCATCTGCTACAACTAGACTATAAGAGAGATTCATCTCTTGTGGTCCAGTACAAAAGTGTGGTCCCACACTTTTGAAGTTGATTCCCATCCTTCCAAATATTCTGCTAATAAAACAAAGCATTCATTTTATAGTAGTCGATATTACTACTGCGCTTTATAGAGAACGCCAAATAAAATCACCTCATACAGTCAGAAAAATATCAACTAGTACATTTTTTTTTTAAATTTCCGTAAATGATAGTATAAGCTTTTATTATTTACTGCCTAATTTAAAATTATGAAAAAAAAAAATAATAATAATAATTCACCTCATCCTAATCTTGATAAATTCAACGTGAATCTAGTGCTCCATAACTTTATTATGATATCATAATATGACCTCACTCAAAAAACCTATATTGTACTGTCATCTGTCATTTAGTTTATGCGCCGTCCTTTTAAAAGGACGATAGTAACAAGTGGGCAGCTTCGCCTTGAATAAATAAGCTTGTATCCAGTTCCAAGTCACAAAACATATTATGGTACCTTCATAATATTCATTGTCATAATAGACATTGGCAACAAACAAAACCCGCCGAATTAGGTTGTTTCCAAAATGATTTTATAATTTGGAAACAAACATTCCTATGTACTAAAGTGAATCATCGGGACAAGTCAAAAGTATTCGCTGGGCGACACGCTTACTTGCACTTCTTTGGCATTCACTGGCCGATATGCGATTGCAAATTAATTAATTGGCTATAAACACTGGTTCACTGATTGATGACAATGGATATGATGTGCATTCATTGATAAACTGACTTTGAGCATGACTTGTTTAAATTATATTATCTGTGGGGTTTAGCATTCATGTTCTTACATAATTATATTGGAATACAATGATAGCGCACATCATTTGCTCACACTATAATAAAGAAAGTTATTCCTGTTATTGTAAAATTATTCGCATTTTGCTACTTGTACATATTTGTAGGGTTCCGTAGTCAACAAGGAAAGGAACCCTTATAGTTTCGCCGTGTCCGTCTGTCTGTCCGCAGCTTAGCTCGAAGATTCTTAGTACTAGAAAGCTGTAATTTGGCATGAATATACAGATTAGTTACGCCGACAAAGTGTTAAAATAAAATCTCGAAAAGTGGGGATTTTTTTATCTCAAGTACCCCATAGCATGTCGTTGGATAGGTCTTTAAAAAATATTGCGAGTTTGTTTTAAATAATTTTTCGATTAAGGAATTCGTTTGTGAAAAATTAAGCTTTAAAGTGCTAACTTTTGTTAGACTCAAGTGTCCCCCCAACCCCCCACCAGCTAAACGGTTGTGTGGTGGTAGTATATATAACGAAATTAAAAGGAAAACTATCACAGCTAAGTAGGCTTTATAAGTTTACAAGTAATAGTCGACCAACTTATAAAAGTTACTTGGGTAACAAATTTTCCTAAGCATAATGTATGGAAGCACAGTTTTTTAACTGCAAATATAAGTTTGTTTTTTTATTAATACAATAAAATCATCGTTCTTAGGTAAATCCGCATAATTTTAGTGGGCAACTACGGATTCTTATTTTGTGCGTGACCCGACTCGCACTTGTTATTATTATTTTAGATCTATTGTTAGTTTGTAAATAATGTATAATACATTTGGATCGAGTTGGTATTGAAATAAAAGTATGGGACAGCTGATATTTTATTCGCATTTACGATGTTTGACCCAAGGAGAAAGTTGTTCAGTTTGATGGTCTGCAGCATATCCTTTCATATGTTTATAACCTTTCTCTTACACCCTGTATTCAACATTATTTTTAGTATATGCGAAACCTGAATATAGTTTGTTCAGATTAAGTAACTGAATCAATTCCAATAATTTTAAAACCATGTTATATTTAGTCTTAAAAATATTTAAAAAAAGTTACAAGTTGGACTCCGAGTGACATTAAGTTTTTATCGCAATAATTTATGTACCTATTGCCTAATTATGTTTATCAATGAGCTCAAGACGACCCTGGAGGCGCGCGTGGGCGCGTTGCGTGGTGACCACGCTTTTGTGCGGACAACCAGGTAACAGAATAAGCTTATAACTTTGTGATTTTTCATGATACAGTTTTGAAATTTTGTACATAGATTCTTTACATAAAAATACTCGACTCGTGTTTCAGGTTTCGCATATACTAAAACTAATGTTGTATAATATTAAATACTAGCTGTTGCCCGCGACTTCGTTCGTGGAAATTTTGGTGTGTATGTATTAGACCGCCTCGTTGGCCGAGTGTTCGTAGGTGCGACTACTAAGCATTGGGTCCTGGGATCGATTGTTGGGTCGGACAAAGTGTTAAAAAAAAATGTGAGTTTCAATTACATAAAGTTATCACACACATGATTTTCAGATCACCTTTTAAGCAAGGAGATGCTTGTGTTAGGGGGCGTCCATTATGTGTGGCAACTTTGGCGATTTTCGAACCCAACGATATCTCATCAAGAGGCTCCACCTTGGTGAGATGTCGTGAGATTTATCAAAATGCGTAGTTTAGTATAAATACGGTAATCTGTGCTTGATTCCGGAGAATAAATTAAAAAAAAAAAAATTAGAGAAACTTCTATACTTTACCCAGTTTTCTCGCCATTTTACAGTTTCTGGCGGGATAAAAAAATCCATGATATTTGCCAAGACTCCCCCTCTCTCCCTCGTGAGATAGGTGAGTTTTGGCTCGACGCCCCGCCCCCTCAAACGCCTCACGTAAGTAATGGACGCCCCCTTAGGTGACTCCGCTCTTCCACTTAACATTAAACAATGTATGCATATGCAATTGAAAAAATACTATAAATAATAGTGTTATTGGGTTATTCCATCAGGAAATTCTCAGTAGCAGCCGCGGAATCTGGATTTGTGCCCGGTTGATGGCAATAGGCTCACCCCCTATTACATGGGAGTTCAACATAAGTTGTGAAATGTGTGTATACGATTAGGTACACCTCTGCCCAATCCTTCGGGGATTACAGGCGTAATGTAATGTTATGTGTGAGAACTGACTGCCAGATAAAAATGTGATAATGTACTGATGACTACAAACGCGTCCTTTTGGGTACAAAATTAAATGGCGTTGAGGCGACGTTATGGCTTTAAAAACTGATTTATATTGGCGCTATACAACTTTTTTTTTCAAAGTCACCTCGTTGGGCGCGTTTTATTCTAATACCGTTCTCTATACAACATTAAAGGACTTTTTGCGAGAGCTCTTAGACCTCCTTAATCTGGCCCTGTCACAAAATCCATTCTTAGCGAACGTCTACTAACTATAAACTGCAAAATTTCATCTTTAAACATCAAGCGGTTTTCGATATTTCGTGATTATAGATGAGTGAGTGAGTGACCTTTCGCTTTTATATATTAAGATTATGTCAAATCTTTGGCAAAGTCCTTCTTATAAGCTACTGGCTTTGGGATATATTTCAATTCTCTTGGTCTTACCCCAAGATCTCATAAAAAATTGTCCATGTGAGAATTCTCGTCTTTTTGATAGCCAACTTTTAACCCATTCTTTACGGATTCTCCTTTTTTATAACTAGTCAAAGATAAAACCACTAAAACAACCATATCGTCGTGCCAGCTCATTAGAGGAACAACTCCCCCCCCCTAACTCGTTACCCCTCCGTTGCCCTGTGCCTGTGCTCCTAACGAATATTCATGTATTCTTTACACTAAACGCTATTTGAGCTTTGTTTATGACGCCGTCGGCGACGGTGACACAACCAGACGCTACTACGAGCAGTCGGTCGTCGCACCCTAACTTTCCCATTAAGACTTTAGCCGTCTAAATTCTGTAGAACAAGAGCAATGCTAGTCAAATTAATGAGTGTGTTCCCGAAGCGCATTAGTCCAGGCTCTTCGGCGGGAACCAATCGCCGCTCGTAGATATAAATTCCTTCACTTATTGATTCTCCCACATGACGACTACCATTATTCTACATCTGTTAACCAACGGCATTTAATTAAGACCGTCGTCGTTTCGATTTCTGTTCCTTGTTAGGTACGAACGTAGATTGTTGTAAATAGTAACCTAGGCGCCATTCACTGACAAACTGTTTGTGTAAGTAATTTTGAATGATTTGACCTAAAGAAACAAGCATAAATGTACATTGCAAGTTAATAAAAGCTTGTAAAAATACTGTCTGATGAACAGGTACTGATAGGAAATATTTTTATTATTCAAAATTCGACATGTACTTATACAAATTTTCGTAACAATGCTATTAATGGAACGGTCCATTAGGAGTTCCCATATAAGAAGGCAATTTGGGGTGCTGGATGATGTCATTATAGAAATCATTTTTGTCTATCCAATAAATACTCCATGCTTAATATAAACTCCATGTGACGTGCCGCTGCTGGGAACACATTTCTCTAAAATTTTGCTAGAAAGGCGGATAAAACTATTGCAGTTCGCCACGTGTGAAGTCACAGCACCACTCTCACTTCAATCACAAAGAAATAAACGGATCGTTGAAAACCACCGCCACTGTGCGGTGTGGGCCTGGCCGGGCCCGTCCGTGCCACGCGTGTCGGTGTGTGCCGGTGCCTTTACATCAGGTATCCGGATTCTATAGGTACGCTTTATAAAAATGAGAACACTAAAATATAACCAGATGTTTTTGGCACAGTTACGTGTATGAGAGAAAATATTTCGAAAACTTGGAGACTCCTTAAATTTTTTTGTAGTAGATTTCAATTTATAAACGACATAACGTGTTACAAAGTATCAGTAATTTGATACAACTAATTTCAATAATTCAAAATTAAAACCATTGATTTCATAAAGTTTTACCGAGAGCCGATCCCTCATAAATTTTATCAACAGCGACGAAAAAAAAACAATCAAGCGTAATTGGATAGATGTTGGGTAAGCTTTTCTCCGTCGTAACATAATTGGGCACACGCACGGCCGGGCGCTCGCATGTTACAGAATTAAGATAAAAACAGGTAATTTATTCAAAGAGTACATTCCTCCCGTATTAATTCTCGTCCAATCTGTATGTGTGGGTGTCAATAAATCTAAATATTCATCAGTCGGAGGGGTAGCGGGAGGTGGCAGTAGGAGAGGGGGGCTCATTTAGACGCATTAATTACGCGCGCCCTCTGCTGCACCACCTAAACCCTTTTAGTATTCGCTACGCGTAGCTCCGTAGCTCCGTAGCACCTTGTAGCGTGACGTAGCGGTGTCGTAGCTCGTAGCCTTATCTGCACGAGCCATGATTTTCACAAAAATAATATATTATTTTACGATTACCAGCAATATAATGCTGTTCGACACTGCACTTGTTGTATCAAGCTCTGGGTCAGCACTCGTTTGCTTTTAAGTCGTCATTAACCCTGTAAGAAATGGAACGCAACAAACGTCCTAGCTTCCCGCCGTTCCTCGATTTAGCTGTCAAAACTTTTTTCTTTGAGTTAACCGGCAACCGGTTTGTTCCTATTGTAAAAACGTTTTTAAGTAATAAAGAAACTTAATATTCTTTTTTTTTTTTTTTTATTTGTTTAAACATATAGTCTTATTACAGGTTCGTATATTTTGTACCATTAAACCAGAGATGGTTTGTACTTTTTTGTACTCAATTTCGCTAAAACAACACTGCTTAATCGCGTGGCCGCCACTAATTCGCACAGTATGTTCAGTCTGGAAAAAGTGAATGGTCGCGAAAATTTTGCCACCTGGAAGTTCAGAAAGAAAACCTATCTAGAACACGAGGGATTGTGGAATGTGTGGAACCAGTTGATGATAAAGTAGTAGACCCGGCGAAAGATATTCTGGCTAGGTACAAACTGATTTTGTTGATAAGTTTCCAGAACTATGTACACATACAGGATTGTAAAACTGCAAAAGAAGTATGGACCAACCTACACAGGCATTTGATGATAATGGGCTAACCAGAAAAGTGAGTCTACTTAAAGAATTGATAAACACGTCACTTGACAAGCAACTGAAAAAGCTAGACGTCACTTCTGAGCCAACATGCAAGTCTAGTTTGGAAGAAGCTGACAATGAAACTTGCAGTGAGTACGAGACTGACACAAGGATGACCTTGATGATATATACTATACTCCCAAGCAGATTTCAGTTCCGGAGGAAGAAACTCGTAACATCACACTGAGTCCATGAAATACACCTGACTATGACAAAAAGGGTTTGCTATAGTTTTTTACCAACCTATCAAATCCTCGCACAGTAGAAGGCGCACTGTCGTCATCAGAAGCTAATAAATGGAAACAAGCAATGGATGATGAGATAAATTCTTTAATGAACAATGAGACTTGGAAGCTAGCAGACCTCCCCTCTGGCAAAAGTGCTTTACCAAATAAATGGGTGTTTAAACGAAACACCTATCAACAAGGAAATGTCATACAATATACAGGGTGTAAGGGACAGCCCTCCACAAACTGACAGGGTGCATTCAGCCCTTTATTTTGAATCATATTCCAACGGAATTTTTCTCCGGTATTTTCAATTTTATTATTTTTTTTAGTTACTGTATGATCTCTTGCTAGACCATACATTACTTTTAGATAATGGGTGATTGGAATGAAAGAAGGTAAAGAACTTTAAAACACTACTGTATTGTCCGAAAGATACTAAGAGGGAAGGCAGTTGCAAGAGGTCCTCAACAGTTTACAGAAGCTTAATCGTGTCTCGGCTCATTTCATGCACCTTTTTTTTTTTTTTTTTTTCCGGATGGGAAATCATCAAATGACCCCCCCCACTCTGGGCTGAGCGGAGGGGAGTGTCAGACTTGTACTGACTAAAACCCATCCATGTTCCTTCTTTGCCCTTTGTGTTCCAGGGCCACGGTATCTCTTTCGAACAGTCCCGCAGCCCTGGCAGGCATAGGCCCATGCGGACCCCTACTTGATTGCTGACATCTCTTTGAGGCGCGCGTGGAACACGAACGCGCCGTCGACACAGCCTGTCGTCATAAGACGGCCGGACGGCGAGCTAGCCCATAACTCTCCGTCCACAGGCCAGCGCCTACGGTGGTCGGAAGCCACCACGTGACCCCCGACGCCCAGGGCGTCTCCCGCGGCGGCTGGGACGTGAGGTTCTTTCCCTCTCACGTCCTGCCACCTCCTTCACTAGCATGACTGCTTCGCAGAAGGAGGTGACGGCTTCCCATTCTCTCTCGCTCCGGACCATGGCTTGAACCAAGGCCGGACGCGAGAGATCGCCGCCGCCAATCGCCGCTATGAGGACACGGCGGTGCTCCGCCCAAGCGGGGCAGACCTCTACGGTGTGTTCCACCGTGTCCTCCGGACGATCCTCGCAGTGGAAACACCCGGGCGTTTCCTCCCGCCCGATTCGGTACAGGAACCTCCCGAAACAACCGTGTCCGGTGAGGACCTGCGTCAGACGGTAGGTGAGGGCGCCGTGGCGCCTCTCTAGCCACTTCTCAAAGAGGGGACTTATCGCCACTATGGTGGCGTGCCCTGCACGGGGTTGCGACAGTCGCTCTCTCCATGTCGCCATGAGATCACGCCGGAGGTCTGTCCGCTGAGCGGTAATTTGTCGCGGCAGCGGAGTTTCCC
Source organism: Noctua janthina (assembly GCA_963576755.1). Taxonomy (NCBI): domain Eukaryota; kingdom Metazoa; phylum Arthropoda; class Insecta; order Lepidoptera; family Noctuidae; genus Noctua; species Noctua janthina. The sequence goes on from OY755070.1 coordinate 245,619, forward strand.
CCCTATATAGTGCTTCCGCGCGCCATTCATGCAGGCGCGCGAGGACTATCGCCTCCAGATCCCATGGCGGCAATCCGGCAAAGAGGCTAGCCGCCTCGCCAGAGATCGTGCGGTACCCCCGGATTAGCCTTATGGCTATCACTTTTTGGGGCGCGTTCAGGTAGTGGGCGGCTTGCCGCCTCAAAGAACGCGCCCACACCGGGGCCCCGTAAAGGGCCATGGACCGCACGACCCCCGCGTAAAGCTTCCGGCAGGAGGCGTTTGGACCCCTCAGGTTGGGCAAGAGCCGCTTGAAAGCAGCCCCTGTCCGTTCCAGTTTGGGAGCCAAACGTCGGAAGTGCTCCACGAAGTTCCACCGACTGTCGAGGACGAGTCCTAGGTATTTCAACGTCGACCCGACGCCGATGGAAACCCCTCCTGCCATCAGTAGGGATCCCGACGGTGGCGCATTCCGAGGCCCATGAAAACACATGGCCTCGGACTTGTGCAATGCCACCTCGAGTCCCAATTGCCGGATCCTCTCCACAACTATCGCAACCCCGCGTGTCATGTTTTCGGCCGCCGCCTCGTGCGACCTCCCTTGTGCCAGTACCAGCGTGTCGTCAGCGTATCAAACTACACTGACGCCGGTAGGGAGGTCGGCGCGCAGCACCCAGTCGTAACCGATGTTCCACAAGGCCGGCCCCAGAACCGAACCCTGTGGAACACCGCACGACATCTCTCGCCGGTTCCATTCTCCGCTCCGACTGGGGTAGATGACGGCTCTATCCGTCAGGTAGTCCCCGACCACACAACGAAGGTAGGTCGGCACCCCGTGATACCGGAGTGCCTCCGCAATGCAGGTCCAGGGCATGGAGTTGAAGGCGTTGGCGATGTCAAGAGACACCGCCAAGACAACCCCGCCCCGGAACACCGCGTCCCCCGTCGTGAGGGCTCTCACGCGCATGATGGCGTCCACCGTCGAGCGCCCCTTGCGGAAACCAAACTGGTGTTCCGCAAGATCCGGCCCCATCCCTGCAAGGTGCCCGGCGAGGCGGTTGGCAATGACTCTTTCAAAGAGCTTGCCCACCTCGTCAAGCAACACGATGGGCCGGTATGCGGACGGAGAGTCCGCAGGGCGCCCTGGCTTCCGGATTAGGACGAGCTTCCCCGTCTTCCAACGAAGCGGGAACTGGCCTCTCTCCAAGCATGCGTTTAGGAGCCCTTCCAGTCGGGGCCCGAGAGCCTCAAAGGCCAGGACCCAGGCTTTACCAGGCAAGCCATCGGGTCCCGGGGCGGTATTTCTGGCTTTCAGCCTGCGTACCGCCACTCTCAGGTCTACCCCAGTCACCTCCGGAACGTCATCGTCGTCATCGGTGTGGTCCGCTTCCGGCACCGCACGCGGTGACGGAGCCATAGGCGGGAGAGGATGCTCCCCTCGCGAAGGGAACAGAACGCTCACCACGTCCTCCACGAGCTCAGGCCGGAGACTCTGCGTTAGCGGGGGGGCCCGGGTGCGGAGTTTATCCCGCACCATCTTGTAAGGGCGCCCCCACGGATCTCCGTTCAGAGACTCCAGCATCTCCTCGCGGGCCAAGCCGGACAGCCTCTTGGAGGGCGGTCTTTGCCGCTCTGTATCCCTCGTACAGCTCCGCCTCAATGGCTGCCGCATCCGGAGGGCGGATGCGGAGCCTGCGATGCCTGGCGTACAGGTGCCGCGCGGCAACGCACGCCTCGCGCAGAGACGTCAGCTCTTGCGACCACCAGTACACCTGACGCCGGGCGCTTCCTGGCCGAACTCGGGGCATTGCCACGTCGCAAATCTCGGACATGGCCTCCTGGAACCAACCCGCCTCGTTGTTGATGTCGGCAGGCCTGACCGGTGATGACACCCAGGATTGCACGATTGAGGCTTCCAGAAGGAGCTCCCGGTCCAGCTGCTTCAGCGCCCATCGCGGACCACTCGGGGCCTGTAGGACCGGTGCGCTTGAGGTCTGAGTGGAGACGTCGAACCGGATGTACCGGTGGTCGGAATAGGTCTCCACCCCCTCCATGACGCGCCAGTCGACGACACGCGGTGACAGAGCGGGGCTAGCGAACGAGATGTCCACCACCGACTCGCCCCGCATCCGCACGCACGTGGGGACAGAACCCCGATTTAGGACGACTAGACCTGTCTCCAGAGCCCAGTCCTCCACCATCCTACCCCGCACGTCCGTGTAACGAGAACCCCAAGCCAAGTTCTTGGCATTGAAGTCCCCGAGTACAAGCACGGGGAGGGAATGGCTTCCGATGACGACACTCAACTCCGTGAGGGAGTTGTGGAACTCGGCGAGAGTTCGGCTCGGGGAGAAGTAGACTCCCACTACAATGATATCCCCGAACCGTGCTGCTACGCACCCCTGACCCTTCCTGATACTCTCAAGGGTCGGGGTACCGGCGGCGGCCGACGCAATTATGGTCACCGAGCCGCTATGGTCCTCCACCCAGTCATCCCTGGGCGGGACAAAGTACGGCTCAGCGACCACGGCGATGTTAATCGACCACTGCGCCATGCTCTGGAGCAACAGATCCTGAGCACAGGCGCAGTGGTTGATGTTCGCCTGGAGAAGGCGCAATGGGGCCGTTACTGGCACTCCATTTCAGTCCCCTCCCGGGCCCTCTGCAAGGGCCCCGCTGCGGGAATTGCAGCAGTAGCGGCAGCGGCGGCAACAGTGGCGGCGGCTGCGGTGGTGGCGACGGTGGGGGTTTTGGCGGTGGTGGCGGAGGACCTTCCCTTGCCCCTGGCCTTAGTGGGTGTACCGCAGGTCTTGCTCCCTGCCCGGTGATCGGCCGGCTTGCCAGCTGCCGCACATGCGGCGCAGTGCGGTGCGGCAGAGCAGGCCGCGGCCAAGTGACCGGGCTGGCCGCAGCGGAAGCACAGGCCACTGCGGTCCACCTCCGAGGTGCACCGGACCGACACGTGGTGCCCCACATGACAGCGGAAGCACCTCAGAGGCCTGGGCTCAAGCAGCTTCACCTGCGCTGACACCCAGCCCACCAAGAGCCTTCGGCCCTCCACAATGGCTTTCGCCGCCGTCACAGGGCAGCTTACCGTTACGGTTCGCATGCCCGACAGATACGGACGTAAGGTGCCTGCCTTGACCTGCTCGGCAGGACACCCACCGGTCCTGGTGACGGCGGCCACCACCTCCTCCTCAGTCACCGAGTCGTCCAGACCCAGGATGCGCAGGTCTGCGCATTTGACGGGCCTGGACACTCGGACCTCGTCCGCATTTAAGGACGCTCTGAGCTTTTCGGCCAGAGCGTCAGCGGACGAGCCACGGGTTTCGCCGGGGATCTCTAGCACTCGAGCCCCTGTTGCGGTCACTCTAAGCCGGAGGCCCCCGGCGATCCCGAGCTCTCTGAGATCCACCGTCGCCTTCGCTTTAGCGAGCACGTCGCGGTAGGTGACGCCCCTCTTTTCCGCATCCGGCTGTAGCGTTATCACCACAGCTGCTGTTTTCGGGGCGCTGAGCCCAGCCGCGACGCTCCGCTCCTTTTGTCGGCGCTTCCGCTCCCGCTTCCTGGCCTTTTTTGCCGCCCTTCGCTCCCTCGCTCTTTCTCCGGCCACCTGCCACCCGGACTCGGCCACAGAAGGCTTAGTGGGCGGGGGAGGCGGCGGTGGCGGTGGCCGCTGTCTCGCGGCTGGCGCCGGTACATACGCCGCCTTGCCCTTCTTTTGGGCCACCGCCTTGCTCTGCCTCAGGGCCGCCGCCCTCCCGACTGGAGCCGGTTTCGCCAGAGCCGGCTTTTCGGGGGCCGACGTAACCCTGCCGGAGGGCTGGCTGGACGGCCCCGGTGCGGAGGCCACAGCAGCCGCATATGTGGCCGACTTGTTTGCCGCCAGGGGGGGGCGCAGGACAATGCCCTCCAGAACGGAGAACCGCGCCTGGAAGGCAGCCAGCTCCTGCCGAACCAGGTTCAGAACCTGGTTCTCCACCGACACGGGCTGACTTGGTCGCTGCTGGCCCCCATTTTGGGGCGCCTCGCGAGAGCCGGACTCGCGCAGATCCGCCAGGTCTGCTCGGAGCTTCTTGTTCTCCTCTTGGAGAAGCTCCGTAGCAGCCGTCAGGCGAGCGACCTCCACCCGCAGTTTGGCAACTTCGTCTGGTGGAGGCCCCGCATATCTGGCCTTCGCTGCCGCTATGATGGAGGCGGCCGCTGCAGGTATGGCCCTTTGTCTAGTAGAGGGCTTCTGCTTGTAGGACACAGCCCTCAGCGCCACCTCCACCTCCTTCGCAAACTCGGCCTTGCGCTCCGCATCTGAGCCGCCGTCTGCGACCGCCTCGTCACCAGAGGAGCCCGAACGATCCACCCCGTGACCGGCCACCCCCGGGTGGCGCCCTTCCTCGGCAAGCCGCGTCGACCTCTCGGTGACAGAGAGGCCTCTCCCCTTGCCGCGGATCCCGCCACGCTTGCTGGTGGGGATCTTGCGAGCCGAAGCCAGCTCCCCCTCTGACGACGACTCTCGGTCGCCTACCGGCCTGGATCGCTTGCGTAGGAACTCCCTGTTCCCCGCAGCAGCCCCGGGCCTCCCGCGCCGGGAGCTCTCTGAGCCTCCCGCGCTCACATCGCTGGATGCGGCGCCGGACTCCGACCCCGCATCCCTCTCCTTCCTTCCTTCGCCGTTATCGGCCGTATTTTGGGTTAATTGTTTTTTCATACAGTTCCCACGAGTATGGGTGAAATAAAAAGTCCATCTGGGCAGTGCCCCCTGTACCCAGATAAGCCATAGCCAGGCCCGGCAGTGGTTCGCACTAACGACTGATTTTCCATAGGAACCCGTCAGCCATACATCTCCTCGCGGTGCGCCGCCGCTTGAGATTCGGGGTAACTTTTTATAGAGGTTTTCTACCTCGTGGTCCGGGCGGTTAAGCCAAGACCCTCGGTCCCAATCGAAGCCGCGAGACGTGTTCCACGACACTTCGACGGAGGGATTACGATATCGACGGGGACAGTGAAGGACTGTGTCCTTCACTGTCTGCTCGGAGGCAGGGTAAGTGCACACCGAGCCCGCCCTTGCTCCTCCGCTGTGCCCTCTGCTTGTCAGAGGGTCACGCGGGACAACGCCCCCTAGGCCCACAATGGGCCCCTCCCATGTCAGAATATTAGCCATGGACAGTAACATTCCCCGAAGAATAAGAATCTCTTCCCATTCCTCGGGGAAGGACACTGCCCACGCCCAGGGTGCACCGGCCCAGCAGCTGCTATTCCCTCCAGACGTATCGAGAGGGACCGGCAGCCATCAGGCACACGAGGAGGAATTCTGACAACACACCCCATTTCATGCACCTTGACGAGAACTTTCGACCTAACTGGAATATGACTGTAATCGAGTGTCTAAGGATGAAGACTTAAGGCTGTCGAGGGAAGCCCTTATTTGGAAAAACATAAGTAGAATATTTTAGCGATTAATGCAAATATTGAATTTTTACAAATATTGAAGAGTTTGTTTGTTTGATTGGTTGAACGAGCCAATTTCAGGAACGCCTGGTTCGAATTGAAAAATAATTTTAGTGTTGGATAGCCCATTTCTCTTATTTGGAATGTAGTACAATCGGCCAAGCTAAATAGTTTACAGTTTATATGTGTGGGTGAAGTCATAGTTATGCACACAAATACAAAATCAAACGAGCGAGCTCGGTTTTTATTGGTGTGCGTGTGGCACATCAATTACCATATACCAATATATAGTCATTATTCACATGATGCTGAAGGAGATATAATATTTTAAATAATGTTAATATAGCAATCATGGCACAATGGCTATCGTTCTTGGTCACTAAACTAGGAGCCGTAAGTTCAAACCACGCATGCAACAATAATATTATAATCTTTTTCTTTTTGTATTCATTATTTTGTTAAAACATTACTTAAAGTAGAATTTATTAAAATATAGAATTTATTTAACTGGAGAGAGCTTGAAGATAGGGGTGTATCGGTAGGTGTCCTCAGGATCCTTCAGTATTGGTATGGGAACCAAGAAAATGTTGTTAGGTGGTCCAATGCACTCTCTGGGACGTATAGGTTAGAATGCGGTGTGAGGCAGGGTGGTCTGACCTCCCCTAGGCTATTTAGCACATATATAAACGGCCTAATCGTGGACCTCAGCAATATGCGAGTCGGATGTAGCGTCCATGGTGTAAAAATAAATAGTGTCAGCTACGCTGATGACATGGCGTTGCTGGCACCGACGGCAGGTGCTGTAAACGAAATGCTGCGGGTCTGTCAGGCGTATGCTGCCTCGCACGGACTTATTTATAACGTCAAGAAGTGTGAATACATTGTCTTTAAGGCCGGCGGTGAATGCCCAGATACTATACCTGACATTACCCTAAACGGCTTGAACGTCAAAAGAGTGACAACATTCAAATATCTAGGGCATCTTCTCGCCGACGACCTTAAGGACAATGTTGACATTGAAAGGGAGCGTAGGGCACTGGCGGTCCGAGGTAACATGTTGGCCCGAAGATTCGCTCGGTGTGGCAGTCAAGTAAAAGTAACACTGTTTAAGGCATATTGCCAGAGCTTTTACACGGGGAATCTTTGGGTCAACTATACCAAAAGAACGCTGGATGGCCTACGCGTTCAGTATAATAATATTTTTAGGATGCTGTTGGGACTGCCTTGATGGTGCAGCGCTTCTGCGATGTTTACGCAAAACCGAACTGACGGCTTCCATGCCGTCATTCGCAAGAAAACCGCGTCGCTGTTGTCAAGGTTGCGGGCGAGTGCCAACAGCATTCTTAAAACTGTGGCGGAGAGTATCGACTCTCCGATTATTAAAGGTTTTGTGAGAAGGACAATCACTCAACATTAATTTGGGTTTGTCCTTTTCACAATACTATCTATTCTGTGTCTCTATTTTAGTTTAAGTACTAACACTAGTAATAAGTTATTTTATTGTATACTAACTCGTTGGATCATTGTTGTCCGAAAAATAAAGAATTATTATTATTATTATTATTTCCTTTATTCATTTCTATACATATAATTTACATTTTTAAATATTTCTATACAAAGTAATATAAAAAAAACATTTAAAAATATAAAAAATAGTAGCCCACTGGTATCGGGAACAGGGTCCGAAATACCGGTGGTCAGGGCTCTTGAGAGAGGAACCTCCTAACAATACGCGCCGTGTCCAGAAGTACTGCTTTCTGAATCAAGCCCTTGATCCAGCTGCCAAGCGAGAGCCTCCTCAGATGTTTGTCGAGGCTATTGGCTATTAAGCCATTGGCCGACACGACTATCGGCACAATGACTGCTGTACTCACGTCCCACATGTCGACAACCTCGCGAGCCAGATCTAGATATTTGAATTGTTTATCTTTCTCTGCTTTCACGAGGTTCTCGTCATGCGGAACCGTTATATCAACAATCATTGCGCGACGCTCCAATCGATCTATCACCACAATGTCAGGTTTATTGGTAACAATAGTCCTGTCAGTGATGATAGATCGATCCCAATACAACGTGATATTACCATTATCGAGAACTGGGTCGGGCGCATACTTATAGTATGGTACTTCTGATTCCACAAGGTTGTACTTCAAAGCAAGTTGCTGGTGGATAATCCTGGCAACGAGGTTGTGTCTATGCAAGTACTCTCCGTTAGCCAGACGAGAACACCCAGAAATAATGTGTCGGATCGATTCTCCCGGACGGTGGCATGCCCGACATATGTCAACCGTGCCATCCTTCACAATGTATTTCCGGTAGTTATTCGTCATCATAACTTCGTCCATTATTGCACAGACAAAACCTTCGGTTTCGCCGAATAGGTCACCGAAACGCAGCCAAGATACGGACGCTAAGAAGTCTACATCGGGTCCATGTAGGGCCCGGTAAAAGCGTCCGTGAAGCTCCTTGCCCTGCCATACCTCCTTGCGATCATTAGTGTCTAATACTCTAGGTTTGCGCCAGTTCTCGTTAGCCAGAGAGAGCGGGGTGAGGCCCTTGTCCACTGAGACCACATCTCGGTGCATCCCCTCGTCGACTTCTAGGAAGTATTCCCTGAGGCTGCATATCTCACGGTTGTGCAGGGTCTTAGCATTTAAGAAGCCACGACCCCCGCACTTCCGCGGGATATACAGTCTCATCACCGACGACCGCGGGTGATGCATTCGATTTGCGGTCAGCAGTGCGCGGACCCTCCTATCCAGGGCATCAAGTTCCGTCTGAGTCCATTTGAGTATGCCGAAAGAATACATCAAAACCGGCATGACCCAACCATTGAAGGCGCGCACCTTGTTTCCACCTGACAAAAGACTGCTTAGTACTTTATTCAGGCGGCCAAAGAAGCGGTCCCTCAATGATTGTTTCATGTCGGCAGTATTGATACCTAATGCTTCCGACATACCCAAATACTTGTAGGTTTCTGTTGAGGAGAGGGATCTAAGGTGTATGGAATCCGAGAGTTGAGTTCCCACGGATTCCATAATCTCCCCTCGCTTCACATGCATGACTGCACATTTGTCCACACCAAATTCCATCCTGATGGCGCTACTGAAAGTTTCCGTTACCTTCAGTAGCTTCATCAGTTGCAAGTTGTTGGGGGCAAAGAGTTTCAGATCATCCATGTAAAGAAGGTGAGATATGACCTGACCACCTCTCCTCAACCGATAGCCTAGACCTGAACCCTCCAACAGTGTGCTGAGAGGGTTCAAGGCTAAACAAAACCACAATGGACTCAGACTATCACCCTGGAATATACCGCGCTCAATCTTTATCGGTTCGCTGTTCCCCTGGATCTGTCGACATCCTGGATAGTGAAGGACCGTTCTCCAGTGCCCCATACATGACATCAGGAAGGTACGCAGAGTTGCATCAACTTTATACAACTCCAGCACCTTCATGAGCCATGTATGAGGCACAGAATCATAGGCCTTCTTGTAATCTATCCAACATGTAGACAGATCCCTTCGCGAGCGGCGAACCTGTTGGCTAATGGCCATATCAATAAGGAGCAGCTCCTTAGTACCGCGGGACCCATTCCTACATCCATTCTGAGAGGCAGACATGATAGAATTACTATCAATATGATGATTGATTTTAGCTCTTAAAATGGATGTAAGAACTTTATAGACCGTTGGTAAACAAGTGATTGGTCTATAATTTTTGGGTTCCGCAGTACTACCTGATTTATGGAGCAGGTGGGTAATTCCTGTCGTCAAGAACTGGGGCAGCGACCCTGACTCTAAGGCTGACTGAAACTGGGATGCTAAGCGAACATGTGATCTCTGGAACCATTTAATCCAGAAGTTGTGCAGTCCATCCGGCCCTGGAGATTTCCAGTTAGGCAACGGACGGACTGCACGAGCTACATCTTGGGGGCTGATGATAATTGCCCCCATTTCAGGTATCGAATCACACGCTCGTTCAACCTCCCGGGTCCAATCACCCTCAGTGTGACTGACAGGCACCGACCAGATGTTACGCCAGAACGAACACATGGCGTCATCATCTGGTAGACGCGTATCAATCACACCTTGGTCCGGTCGTTCCCAAGCCCTATATACCCACCTTTCATCACTTCGGAATGTGCGATTCTGAGTGTAACGCTCCACTCGCCGCTTGTACCGACGAATACGGCTTGCCCATGCACAGATCTTCTGCTTCAGGAAGTCGATACGCTCTGTGACGCGGGCTAAGTAGTCTCGAAAACTAACATCAGTTCCCGAGAACGCCCGCTTCACAAAGCGCATCACTCTAGGTCGAGTATTGCCCTCCCTGAAGCAGATTAACTTGCCGATGAGTGCTCTAGCCTCACCGATACGCCGCTCAATCCTGCATTGCCAAGCTGGAACAGCAAATTTTGGTCGTGTAGCTCTGTCGTTGTTGGGAAATTTGACGTGAGCTACACGACATGCCGCTACAGCTCCACAGTACAATATTGAGTGGGTATCGGTGAGGTCTTTGCTGCTGTCAAAGCAGTTTGACAGCTGCGAATCTAAAGCACACACCAGCGCCTTGTTTTTCTTGTGCATAGGTAAACGAGGTAGACGTGGCCTAAGTTCAGGCGGTGTGGATCGGTACTCCCGGAATGCACCCTCCAAAGCGCTCCTCAATTGTGCGTTGCACTGGGTACTCACGGATATAACTTCGTCATCATCTTCTTCACCATCGTGTTCGGATCGCGGTGGAGCACTGGATACATTTTGTAGCTGTACCGCAATCATTGGCGAAGCAGGTATAACTAGGTTACTCCGTGAATCGAAGCGTAGTCGCTCAAGTACGGTGTCATCCAACATGTGGTTACGCTGTATGACCCGCACTTGATCCGACAGCCGTTGCGCCGACACGCTGACACCTGGCTCAAGCACCTGAAACAGAGAGAGCATCCGACCACGGTACGCAGTCAAGTTGCTTCCCCCCTCAGTAGCCCCATAATATGCGCGCATGACGTTCTCATTAATGGACTGAGTCCATCGCATGCGCGACACATTTCCACCGGCAGCGGGGACCCTGTTCGGGGCCTGTTGGCCTCGAGGTCCCAAGCCCGCTGGTGGCCGTCCTCTTCCTCGTCGTCGTGGTGGTGATGGGGTCGACGGCGGGGAGAAAAACTCGTCACTCGAGCTCGACGCAACTGCAGCGATCGGAGACACAGCACTCACGATTGAGGCGCGTCCCGGCGGCTGCGAGGCGGAGCTGAGCGACGAGTCCGGAGATGGTGGGTGTGCCTGATGTTTTGCCCGGCTTCTTGTCAGCATTCATGTATATTTTAAAGTATATTCCAAAAATTTAGGGTCCGGTTTTGTAAAATAGGTTTTCTGTTTTTTTTTTTCTTATCATTGTTATTGATGTAATTAATATATTATTGTTTAAATATGGGTTAAATCGATAAAAACATTAAATTAAAATTCAGTATCGTAAAAATTCGTGCTGTCAATTTGACACTCGGGCCACAGATTATTATTATTATTATTTATTTTCATTTATTTATCTTTACACAAATCTTATATATTTTTAAATATTTCTTAAACTAAAAACAATATAAAAAACATTTAAAAATATAAAAAATTGTAGCCCACCGGTATCGGGAACAGGGTCCAAGCTACCGGCGGTCAGGGCTCCAGAGAGAGGAACCTCCTGACAATACGAGCCGTGTCCAGGAGTACCGCTTTCTGAATCAAACCCTTGATCCAGCTGCCTAACGAGAGCCTCCTCAGGTATTGGTCGAGGCTCTTGGCAATTAAGCCATGGGCTGATACAACTATCGGCACAATGATCGCTGAGTCCACATCCCACATGTCGACAACCTCGTGAGCCAAGTCAAGATACTTGATTTGCTTATCTTTCTCGGCTTTCACGAGGTTCCCATCATGCGGGACCGTTATGTCAACAATCATTGCAAGCCGCTCTGATCGATCCACCACCACTATATCAGGCTTATTGGCTACAATAGTCCTGTCAGTTACGATGGATCGATCCCAGTACAATGTGATATTGCCATTTTCGAGAACTGGGTCGGGCACATACTTATAGTACGGTACTTCCGATTCCACAAGGTTGTATTTTAGAGCAAGTTGCTGATGGATAATCCTGGCTACAAGGTTGTGTCTATGCAAGTACTCTCCGTTAGCCAGACGAGAACACCCGGAGATAATGTGACGGATTGATTCGCCTGGACGGTGGCATGCCCGACATATGTCAACCGTACCGTCCTTCACAATAAATCTCCGGTAGTTATTCGTCATCATAACTTCATCCATAATTGCACAGACAAAACCTTCGGTTTCTCCAAAGAGGTCCCCGGAACGTAGCCAGGCTACGGACGCTGGTAGGTCTACATCGGGCCCATGCAGGGCCCGGAAAAACCGTCCGTGAAGCTCCTTACTCTGCCATACTTCCATGCGGTCGTTAGTGTCAAGCACTACAGGTTTGCGCCAGTTCTCTTTAGCTAAGGAGAGCGGGGTGAGCCCCTTGTCCACTGCGACCACATCTCGATGCATCCCCACGTCGGTTTCAAGGAAATATTCCCTGAGACTGTATATCTCGCGATTGTGAAGAGTCTTAGCGTTTAAAAAGCCTCGACCCCCACACCTCCGCGGGATATACAGTCTCATAACAGAAGAACGCGGGTGATGCATTCGATATGTCGTCAACAATGTACGGACCCTCCTATCCAGGGCGTCTAGTTCTGTCTGAGTCCATTTGAGTATGCCGAAAGAGTACATCAGAACCGGCATGACCCAACCGTTGAAGGCACGCACCTTATTGCCGCCTGATAAAAGACTATTAAATACTTTTTTCAGACGGCCAAAGAAGCGCTCCTTCAACGATTGCTTCATGTCAGCAACATTGATGCCCAGCGCTTCCGACATACCCAAATACTTATAGGTTTCAGTTGCTGAGAGGGATCTAAGATTTATGGAATCCGAGAGCTGGGTTCCCACAGATTCCACAATCTCCCCTCGCTTTACATGCATGACCGCACATTTGTCCACACCAAATTCCATCCTGATGGCGCTACTGAAAGTTTCAGTTACTTTCAGTAGCTCCATCAGTTGCAAATCGTTGGGGGCAAAGAGTTTCAGGTCATCCATGTAAAGGAGGTGAGATATAACTTGACCACCTCTCCTCAACCGATAGCCTAGACCTGAATCCTCCAGCAGCGTGCTAAGAGGATTCAAGGCTAAGCAGAACCAAAGCGGACTCAAACTATCGCCCTGAAATATACCTCGCTCTATCCTTATCGGCTCGCTATTCCTCTGGATTTGCCGACATCCCGGATAGCGAAGGACTGTCCTCCATTGCCCCATACATGACATCAGGAAGATGCGCAGAGTTGAATCAACTTTATACAACTCTAGCACCCTCATGAGCCATGTATGTGGCACCGAGTCATAGGCCTTCTTATAGTCTATCCAACATGTCGACAGATCCCTTCGGGAACGGCGAACCTGTTGACTAATGGCCATATCAATGAGGAGTAGCTCCTTAGTACCGCGGGACCCGTTCCTACATCCATTTTGAGAAGCGGACATTACAGAATTGTCATCAATGTGTTTGTTAATTTTAGCTCTCAAAATGGATGTAAGAACTTTATAGACTGTCGGAAGACAGGCAATCGGTCTATAATTTTTGGGCTCCGCAGTACTACCCGATTTATGGAGCAGGTGGGTTATCCCTGTTGTCAGGAACTCTGGCAGCGACCCTGACTCTAAGGCTGACTGGAACAGGATCGCCAGGCGAGCGTGCGACCTTGTAAACCATTTAATCCAGAAGTTGTGCAGCCCATCCGGCCCTGGAGATTTCCAGTTAGGTAACGGACGGACTGCACGAACTACGTCTTGGGGGCTGATAGTGATTGCCCCCATTTCTGGTACTAGATCGCACGCTCGCTCGACCTCCCGAGTCCATTCACCCTCGGTATGGCTAACAGGCACCGACCAGATGCTGCGCCAGAATGAACACATGGCATCATCATCCGGCAGGTGCGTGTCAGCCACACCTTGGTCGGGTCGCTCCCAAGCCCTATAAACCCACCTTTCATCTCTTTGGAATGTGCGATTCTGAGTGTATCGGTCCACCCGCCGCTTATACCTACGAATACGGTTTGCCCATGCATAAACTTTCTGCTTCAGGAAGTCGATGCGCTCTGTGACACGGGACATGTAGTCTCGAGCACTGATATCAGTCCCCGAGAACGCCCGCCTCACAAAACGCATCACTCTAGGGCGAGTATTGCCCTCCCTGAAGCAGATCAGTTTGCCGATGAGTGCTCTGGCCTCACCAATACGTCGTTCAATCCTGTACTGCCATGACGGTACGGCTGGTTTAGGTCGTGTAGCTCTGTCATCAGAAAATTTGACATGAGCTACACGACATGCCGCTACAGCCGCACAATACAGGACTGAGTGAGCATCGGTGAGGTTTTCGCAGTTATCAAAATAGTTTGACAACTGCGAATCCAGAACTGCCACCAGCACCTTATTTTTGTTATGCATGAGGTACGCGTGGTCTAAGATCGGGTTGCATGAACCGATATTCCCGAATCGCACCCTCCAAAGCACACCTCATTTCCTCATTGCACTGGGTACTTACATTAGTAACCATGTCATTACTCACGTTGTTATCGTGAGTTGGTATTATGGTAGACTGTGGTGGAACCACAGTCTGCGGCGGCGTGGCAATGACATGGCTACTCTGCATTTCAGTCCGCAAGCGATCAAGTACGGTGTCATCCAACATACCATTACGCTGGATGACTCGCACCTGATCCGACAGTCGTTGTGCCGACACGTTGACAGCTGGCTCAAGCACCTGAAACAGAGAGAGCATCCGAACACGGTACGCGGTCAGGTTGTTACCCCCCTCTGTAGCCCCATAGTATGCGCGCATGACATTTGCATTAATGGATTGCGTCCATCGCATGCGCGGCACACTCCCGCCGGGAGCTGGGACCCTATCAGAGGCCGGTGGGCCTCGAGGTCCTAAACCGTCCGGCGGCCGGCGTCCTCCTCGTCGACGAACAGGTGGTGGCGTCGTCGGCGGAGAGAAATACTCGTCGCTCGAGCTCGACGCAACTGCCACGGCCGGTGTCACAGCACTCACGATTGGGCTGGATTCCGGCGGCGGCGAGGCGGAGCTGAGCGACGGGTCCGGAGGCGATAGGCGTGCGCGTCGTGTAGCTGATCTCGTCAACATAATATCATCGTCATATCTTCATTTCTTTTATATATTTCGGAAAATTTTTGACACACAATGACACGTGTCAAATCAACGGTGTGGTTTTCTTTATTAGTTTCAATTTATTTTCATTGTAATTTTAGTATTTTTTCATTGATATTATTAAATAAAATTGGTATTGTAAAAGGGTGGTATGATTCAAATCTTTCGGTATACTAAAACTATTTAAATTTAAGAAAATTTGGTAAATCCGATATGAAGACGTTTGCTTGACGTAAGTGTTGCCAGCATTTTTTTTTTTTATTATTATTTCCTTTATTCATTTCTATACATATAATTTACATTTTTAAATATTTCTATACAAAGTAATATAAAAAAAAAACATTTAAAAATATAAAAAATAGTAGCCCACTGGTATCGGGAACAGGGTCCGAAATACCGGTGGTCAGGGCTCTTGAGAGAGGAACCTCCTAACAATACGCGCCGTGTCCAGAAGTACTGCTTTCTGAATCAAGCCCTTGATCCAGCTGCCAAGCGAGAGCCTCCTCAGATGTTTGTCGAGGCTATTGGCTATTAAGCCATTGGCCGACACGACTATCGGCACAATGACTGCTGTATTCACGTCCCACATGTCGACAACCTCGCGAGCCAGATCTAGATATTTGAATTGTTTATCTTTCTCTGCTTTCACGAGGTTCTCGTCATGCGGAACCGTTATATCAACAATCATTGCGCGACGCTCCAATCGATCTATCACCACAATGTCAGGTTTATTGGCAACAATAGTCCTGTCAGTGATGATAGATCGATCCCAATACAACGTGATATTACCATTATCGAGAACTGGGTCGGGCGCATACTTATAGTATGGTACTTCTGATTCCACAAGGTTGTACTTCAAAGCAAGTTGCTGGTGGATAATCCTGGCAACGAGGTTGTGTCTATGCAAGTACTCTCCGTTAGCCAGACGAGAACACCCAGAAATAATGTGTCGGATCGATTCTCCCGGACGGTGGCATGCCCGACATATGTCAACCGTGCCATCCTTCACAATGTATTTCCGGTAGTTATTCGTCATCATAACTTCGTCCATTATTGCACAGACAAAACCTTCGGTTTCCCCGAATAGGTCACCGAAACGCAGCCAAGATACGGACGCTAAGAAGTCTACATCGGGTCCATGTAGGGCCCGGTAAAAGCGTCCGTGAAACTCCTTGCCCTGCCATACCTCCTTGCGATCATTAGTGTCTAATACTCTAGGTTTGCGCCAGTTCTCGTTAGCCAGAGAGAGCGGGGTGAGGCCCTTGTCCACTGAGACCACATCTCGGTGCATCCCCTCGTCGACTTCTAGGAAGTATTCCCTGAGGCTGCATATCTCACGGTTGTGCAGGGTCTTAGCATTTAAGAAGCCACGACCCCCGCACTTCCGCGGGATATACAGTCTCATCACCGACGACCGCGGGTGATGCATTCGATTTGCGGTCAGCAGTGCGCGGACCCTCCTATCCAGGGCATCAAGTTCCGTCTGAGTCCATTTGAGTATGCCGAAAGAATACATCAAAACCGGCATGACCCAACCATTGAAGGCGCGCACCTTGTTTCCACCTGACAAAAGACTGCTTAGTACTTTATTCAGGCGGCCAAAGAAGCGGTCCCTCAATGATTGTTTCATGTCGGCAGTATTGATACCTAATGCTTCCGACATACCCAAATACTTGTAGGTTTCTGTTGAGGAGAGGGATCTAAGGTGTATGGAATCCGAGATTTGAGTTCCCACGGATTCCATAATCTCCCCTCGCTTCACATGCATGACTGCACATTTGTCCACACCAAATTCCATCCTGATGGCGCTACTGAAAGTTTCCGTTACCTTCAGTAGCTTCATCAGTTGCAAGTTGTTGGGGGCAAAGAGTTTCAGATCATCCATGTAAAGAAGGTGAGATATGACCTGACCACCTCTCCTCAACCGATAGCCTAGACCTGAACCCTCCAACAGTGTGCTGAGAGGGTTCAAGGCTAAACAAAACCACAATGGACTCAGACTATCACCCTGGAATATACCGCGCTCAATCTTTATCGGTTCGCTGTTCCCCTGGATCTGTCGACATCCTGGATATTGAAGGACCGTTCTCCAGTGCCCCATACATGACATCAGGAAGGTACGCAGAGTTGCATCAACTTTATACAACTCCAGCACCTTCATGAGCCATGTATGAGGCACAGAATCATAGGCCTTCTTGTAATCTATCCAACATGTAGACAGATCCCTTCGCGAGCGGCGAACCTGTTGGCTAATGGCCATATCAATAAGGAGCAGCTCCTTAGTACCGCGGGACCCATTCCTACATCCATTCTGAGAGGCAGACATGATAGAATTACTATCAATATGATGATTGATTTTAGCTCTCAAAATGGATGTAAGAACTTTATAGACCGTTGGTAAACAAGTGATTGGTCTATAATTTTTGGGTTCCGCAGTACTACCTGATTTATGGAGCAGGTGGGTAATTCCTGTCGTCAAGAACTGGGGCAGCGACCCTGACTCTAAGGCTGACTGAAACTGGGATGCTAAGCGAACATGTGATCTCTGGAACCATTTAATCCAGAAGTTGTGCAGTCCATCCGGCCCTGGAGATTTCCAGTTAGGCAACGGACGGACTGCACGAGCTACATCTTGGGGGCTGATGATAATTGCCCCCATTTCAGGTATCGAATCACACGCTCGTTCAACCTCCCGGGTCCAATCACCCTCAGTGTGACTGACAGGCACCGACCAGATGTTGCGCCAGAACGAACACATGGCGTCATCATCTGGTAGACGCGTATCAGTCACACCTTGGTCCGGTCGTTCCCAAGCCCTATATACCCACCTTTCATCACTTCGGAATGTGCGATTCTGAGTGTAACGCTCCACTCGCCGCTTGTACCGACGAATACGGCTTGCCCATGCACAGATCTTCTGCTTCAGGAAGTCGATACGCTCTGTGACGCGGGCTAAGTAGTCTCGAAAACTAACATCAGTTCTTGAGAACGCCCGCTTCACAAAGCGCATCACTCTAGGTCGAGTATTGCCCTCCCTGAAGCAGATTAACTTGCCGATGAGTGCTCTAGCCTCACCGATACGCCGCTCAATCCTGCATTGCCAAGCTGGAACAGCAAATTTTGGTCGTGTAGCTCTGTCGTTGTTGGGAAATTTGACGTGAGCTACACGACATGCCGCTACAGCTCCACAGTACAATATTGAGTGGGTATCGGTGAGGTCTTTGCTGCTGTCAAAGCAGTTTGACAGCTGCGAATCTAAAGCACACACCAGCGCCTTGTTTTTCTTGTGCATAGGTAAACGAGGTAGACGTGGCCTAAGTTCAGGCGGTGTGGATTGGTACTCCCGGAATGCACCCTCCAAAGCGCTCCTCAATTGTGCGTTGCACTGGGTACTCACGGATATAACTTCGTCATCATCTTCTTCACCATCGTGTTCGGATCGCGGTGGAGCACTGGATACATTTTGTAGCTGTACCGCAATCATTGGCGAAGCAGGTATAACTAGGTTACTCCGTGAATCGAAGCGTAGTCGCTCAAGTACGGTGTCATCCAACATGTGGTTACGCTGTATGACCCGCACTTGATCCGACAGCCGTTGCGCCGACACGCTGACACCTGGCTCAAGCACCTGAAACAGAGAGAGCATCCGACCACGGTACGCAGTCAAGTTGCTTCCCCCCTCAGTAGCCCCATAATATGCGCGCATGACGTTCTCATTAATGGACTGAGTCCATCGCATGCGCGACACATTTCCACCGGCAGCGGGGACCCTGTTCGGGGCCTGTTGGCCTCGAGGTCCCAAGCCCGCTGGTGGCCGTCCTCTTCCTCGTCGTCGTGGTGGTGATGGGGTCGACGGCGGGGAGAAAAACTCGTCACTCGAGCTCGACGCAACTGCAGAGATCGGAGACACAGCACTCACGATTGAGGCGCGTCCCGGCGGCTGCGAGGCGGAGCTGAGCGACGAGTCCGGAGATGGTGGGTGTGCCTGATGTTTTGCCCGGCTTCTTGTCAGCATTCATGTATATTTACATATATATTCCAAAAATTTAGTGGCCGGTTTTGTAAAATAGGTTTTCTGTTTTTTTTTTTTATCATTGTTATTGATGTAATTAATATATTATTGTTTAAATATGGGTTAAATCGATAAAAACATTAAATTAAAATTCAGTATCGTAAAAATTCGTGCTGTCAATTTGACACTCGGGCCACAGATTATTATTATAACTTATTATTATTATTATTATTATTATAACGATTCGATCCGGTTCATGGTTGTGTAATGAAGTTTCCATCGATTGAGACAAACATGGAACTCTCAGGTCATTTTACTTTGACTGTTAAGAAAATAACTACCGACAATTTAAAAATATTGTTTTCAAATACCTTCATTTAAGTTCATTTATTAAAAATGAGCGTTCTTTAGTTGTCAATCCACGAGTATTTGCATTACTAAGTTTATTGATTACTACTCTTGCGCATGTGTGCGGATTTATTTCTGTGGATTCAACCATGCAACATTTATCAATGTTCAAAAAAGTGGAAATCATTGTTTTGGATGAGCAAAACGTATCTATATTATGTGAAATTGTGAGTGTAAATGCGGTGCTGCCCCACAAACGATTGGGCACTTTATATCGTGTCCTGCCTGTCCTGTTGTTTGCTCCTATGAAGTGCATCACAGGACGCTACTGAAAGTGCTAAACTCGTCGCCAAATTTTGGGCTGACTCAATTTGAATTGTCATCGATACGCTAAGAAGAAGTGAAATTGCAAGGCGCTTAATGATGTCGGTGAGTAACAGTTAGATATTACGTTGATACATATTATACCTACTTCACTTTAACAACTCCTCTCCCCTTTCAATGTTTAAAAGGAATAAATAATTAATGTAACTTAAGTGCAGTAATATATTATCTATATAGTTATAATAATATATTATCATAACTGAATTATAGTTAACTATAAACTATAGATTATAATGTTTGCTCATGTTAGTGTATATCTTGTATTTATGTATTGTATTATTATAAGTAATATTAATTAGGTATATAAAAGTATATTGAATAAACATAGTGTATATGTAAAGATAGTATATAAATATAGTATTTATTTATTATAATATAAGCTATTGTTATAAGTATTATAAAAACAGTTTTTATTTACAGAGGAGAACCGTGCAGTTATGGGTCCGCCGATATGCGGATTTTGGAGACGTAGAACATCTTAGGCCGAAACCAAAGGCATATTTATCGGCTCGACACCACGACATCGTGCCAAGGCACAAGGCTGATCCCTTCATGTCCACCCGCATAAAAATGTGCTTACAAACTGTGAGTAATCACCTACATTCTGCTGGATTACGTTGCAGCAAGCCAGCGCGCACATATGCGCGAATATGGTAAACAGCATGAGCAGAAGGTTACAAGAAGTAATAGAAAACGAACGTTTGCCGACTATGAATTTTTTTTTTTTTTTTTTTAAACTTTGCCCTACAGTAGGAATTTCTCCTGTATCGTAGGTGCGTTTACAAACATTTAAACTCACATACACAAACAGCCAGACCCTGATGAATCTTATTTTTATGCACATAATGCTCATACTTGCTTAGCAATAATTAGGTATAAATGTTAATAATCTCTTCCTCTAATCGTCTTTTTAAAACCGCAACTCGTAAAGTATTGAAAGTATGGTGCAGTGATGTTATTGTTATGCGGTTAGAAGTTGTCATAATTTTTACTATCTAACATTAACACACTCATTCACTCACTTCACCTCTAATTTTACTTTGATTTAATTTACATACCATCTTTTACGTCCACTCTTACCAATAAATGTATTTTCTTTCTTTCTTCTTTCTTACCAACAAAAAACTTTGTCTTTATCAAAAAAACTGGTAAACAACAGTGTTTTACTCATTCGAACGTCTAGTATGGATAGCTATAGCCTATGTATGTTTAAAACCAGTTCGTATTAAATCATTGTATCAGCCACACAAGTTTTGTTTGATAACATACAGCCCTCACCAAATTGAACCGAGACGAGGAAGAAGCGAGACGGATCATTTTCAATGTTTATCTAGTAAAAAATCAAATTATTTTATTTGTTTTATTTAGTTACTTTTTTACTTTTTGTTTGAGTGATTTTAGTGGTCACAAAATTAATTTAATAAAATACAAAAAGTAAAAAACAGCAAAAATAACTCCTCAATCGACAATAATAATGAGCGGCTGTATGAACATTACTGGCTCGTACAATGACAGTTACCGATGTGTGCGATGTAAACTATTTAGCTTGGTCGATTGTAAACCACGAGATGAACGCTATCCTGTCTGGTACAGTAGAGCTTTACTAAAAGTCATTAAAGAAAAAGCTAAATATCACTCTCTATATATAAAAAATACGGGAATCCCAGAGATAAAATTACGTTTGAATGCCTGAGAATGCGTTGCAGTGGGTTGATAAAAGACTGTTATGCTAATTTTAAAAAGAATATAGCTGAACATCTGCGTACCAATCCTAAGCATGTCTGGAGGTACTTAAAAAATAAACGGATTGGTAACAATTATATTTCCAACAAAATGATTTTGAATAATACTACTTTTGCCAGGGGCGGCCAAGAAATCTGTGACTTGTTTTCCGATCATTTTCAGTTCATATATAGAGTAAATAGTAACACACTCACTTCAACGTCAGTTGAACCCACTCCCTGTAACAATAACACTTTCAGTCGGTGCAAACTTAAAGTAAAAGAAGTTTTTGATTACTTGTCTTCTCTAGATTGTGATGAAGGACCCGGGCCTGACTCAATCCCTCCTCTCTTCCTTAGAAAATGTGCAGCGAACCTAGCTGATCCTCTGACTACAATATTAAACTATTCTTTGGAACAGGGCTTATTCCCTGATCAGTGGAAAATAGCGCAAATAGCAATCTTTAAATCTGGTCGTGTTGATGATGTTGCAAATTACAGACCAGTGTCCATTTTATCCTCTCGTAGTAAAATTATTGAATCACTTGTTCAGAAAAAAATGTTCTCTCACTTTAAAAGTATGCTGGATGACAACCAGCACGGCTTTCGCCCCTAAAAATCGACAATGTCTAATCTGGTTGAATATGTTTCCTTTATATCATCTGCATTAGATGACGGTAGAGAAGTTCATGCAATATACACCGACTTTAAAAAGGCCTTCGATTTAGTAGATCACGACTTACTAATTGCTAAAGTAGAAAGTATGGGCATTCATGGGTCGTTGCTCCGTTGGTGCGAATCTTACTTAAAAAATCGCTCACAACTGGTGTATCTTAAGGGTTTCAAATCCAAACAATATTACATACCATCAGGTGTGCCGCAGGGTACACACTTGGGGCCTCTATTTTTCTTAGTATTTATAAATGATTTGGGTTGCAAAATTAGTTCGGAATATAAACATTTCGATTTCAAAATATACCGAACTATATACAACAAGTCCGATATTATTCAGCTTCAGCTAGATTTAAATAACGTGCACAATAGGTGCATACAAAATAAAATGTCATTAAATCAAAACAAATGTTACTTTATCAAATTTAGCAGAAAAAGGAAAACGTGTGAATATTATTACTCGATTGATAACAGCCCGCTCCAAGAAGTTGATACTATTAGGGACCTCGGTGTTTTAGTAGATAGTAGTTTAAGTTTTAGGAGTCATTACGACCAAATTATTGGTCGGGCATCTAAATTGTCGGGTTTCATCGTCAGGCAAATGTAAAATTTTTTAGAACCAATTCTGACTATTTCCATTTACAACAGCGTTATTCAAAGAATTCTGGAGTATTGTAGTATGGTGTGGAACCCGTGTTATCAGGTGCACTCTGATTGGATTGAACGCGTTCAAAAGAGGTTCTTATACCACTTAAGTTTCTCGGATAACAAGTGTCATAGTCTGAACACGTATAACTCTAGGCTGAGCTATTATAAAATTAAATCTTTGAGCGCACGAAGGGAATCTCTGGACTTCATGTTTTTGTTTAAACTGATAAATGGGATAATAGATTCTCCTGAACTTTTAGAAAAAATAAATTTAGTATTCCACGTAGTAGTAGCCGCTTAATTAACCGAAGGACTTTCGTACTGGCTCATAGTCGAACTAATATAAGTAATTTTTCACCCATTTACCGCATGCTTTCTATTGCCAACTCCATCCGTAGTGAAATAGATGTCTTTACTGGTTCTGTGGCCTCAGTTAGGACTAAATTTAGAGTATTAGTCGTATAATATGTTATTGTTTTTTTTTTATATTTCTTTCTTATGTTTAATTTTTCTTTCCCAAAAGTTTTTTATTATTTTGAAAAAGTCACGTAATTTTTCGTTTAGCTAATTGTCTTTTTATTTTTTTGTCAAATTGTAAGTGTTTTACATAAAAAATATGCATGCTAGATTAACATCTAGTAGATGGCAATCAGAAATATTGTTTTTTAACTTTTTTTTATTGCGTTTGTGATTGTACATCGGTTTTGTGAATTAAATAAAAAAAAAATGTAGGTACGTTCACCAGAAAAAAAAATCTTATTATGTTAGTCTAAACATAAATTTATTTTTTTGGCTTAGAATAAAATAATAAAAGTGGACACATAGTAAATATTAGATTTTTTAAATTTAATTCTACTCTCATAAAGAAACTGGAAAAACACTGAATGGATCTGCAATCACAATCTATAACAAATGAATGGCATCACTCCCTTGTCTCTCTGGCCCCTGGCTTCAGGCCCGCGCGGCCCGGTACCTGCAATCTGCGTAGCGAAGGCCACCTCGCATGCCGGTCACGCGCCATGCTTTATTCTATTCAAATAACCGGCCCTGGTTAGTACACCGCCACACCGCCGGCGCCGTGTTGACCGGACTGTGTCAAGCCGGAGACATGCTTTCAGCCATACAATGCCGCCTAATGTAAATCAGAATAAGCCACGCTTGTCACATACACTAACCTGGCCAATTGATCGTTGCTTCGTCTCAGCTCTACTTATTTTCATATTTGAATTGGGTATACTGAAAATTTTTACTGAAATGTTAAATCAGGCTCTGTGTAAGCCAATGTACATACCAGGCTATGAAAGTAAGGTTCATATTCATATTCATATCTTTATTTGCATTCCATAATGTGTGAAGATCTTACAATGGTCTTAAAGATAATGGGCAAAAAGTATAAAATTTAATAAAATTAATACTGACTCAATTTACAATTTTAAAACATGTGCTTAATAATTAATAACTAAATTATACCATTAATTTTATTGAGATCTGTTATAAACTTTTAACATAATAATTATTTGGTAAGATTACATTAAACATCTAAATATATAAAAGCGAAAGGTCTCTCATTCACGTATAATCACGAAATATCGAAAATCGCTTGACGTATATAGATGAAATTTGGCAGGGAGGTAGTTTATAGTTAGCAGACGTTTGCTAAGAATGAATTTTGCGACAGGGCCGGATTAAGGGGGTCTAAGGGGTCTCGCAAGTTTGTATGAAAGTCCTTAATTTTTTGTGCTACAAACTTGATACTTGGCAGGGAGGTAGTTGATAGTTAGCAGACGTTTGCTAAGAACGGATTTTGCGACAGGGTTGGATTTAGGAGGTCTAAGGGCACTCGCAAGTTTGTATGGAAGTTCTGTTTTTTTTTTTGTACTACCGACCTTAAATTAGCAAGTCTAGAGTTTATGAGTAGGAGACATTAGCCAAAAAATAATTTTGTGACAGGCTCTCGCAAGTTTATATAAAATCCTTGGTCTTTTTGTACCTGAAAATTGGTAGAGATATAGAATATAGTTAAAACTAGACTAAGACATGTCAGGTAGGAACAGATATTATGACAGGGCCGGTTTAAGGGAATATAATCGCTTGCGCACCCTATGTGTTCAAAACACATTTATTGATGACTTATAATACAACAAAAAGAAAATACAACTAAATTAAATTCAAACGTCGAGCCGAATCTCGCCCAATCTCACGAGGGAGAGAGGGGGTCTCGGCAAATATCACGTAATTTTTTTCCCCGCTAGAAAGTGTAAAATTGCGAGAAAACTGGGTTTAAAGTAAACATGTTTTTCTACTAAAATATGGCCAAATATGGAAAAACAAATGGAAATAGTTAAACAAATTATTATTTTTAAATGAATTCAACGCAATCAAGCATAGATTACTGTATTTATAATAAATTACGCATTTTGATAAATCTGACATGAAAGTAGGAGGTCAAGCCAAATCTCACTACATCTCACCAAGGGGGGAGGAGGTGTCGAAAAATCGCCAAAATTGCCTCACGGAATTAATGGACGCCCCCTAACACAAGCATCTCCTTGCTTAAAAGGTGATCTCCAAATCATGTATGTGATAACTTTATGTAATTGAAATATTTTTTTTTTTTAACAATTTACCCGTCCCGGGAATCGATCGCAGGACCTCATGCTTAGTAGTCGAGCTTGCGACCACTCGACTAACGAGGCGGTCTCACACATACACACCAAAATTTCCACGCAAACGAAGTCGCGGGCAACAGCTAGTATTTTATATAATAACTAGCTGCGCCCGCGGTGTCACCTGCGGTGTAATAGTTAGTAAATGTACAGACGCCAGCACATCAAACTACTACAATCTGTCGCATTACTTTAATAGATTTTTAACTTTATCGCATTTATAGCATTATCGTATCAGCAAGGAGGTGTCTAACGAGATGATGAGTACTAGATAAGTGTGGAAGAAAAATGTATGCTGCACCGACCTCAAATAAAGCTGCTGGATTTTCTGTATAGGCAGGTTATTTGGTTCAATGGTTAGTCGGCCGTCTCTGAAATGCCTTCAGTTTGGTTACTCAGCCACTACTTCAGTAAAGGTGAGTAAGAGTGATGATTTAGCGTCCTCTACACTATTATGTCCTCGTGTGTAAAGCTATATTCACCCGCGCTATAATAATGCATTTAGGAAAAACTCTTACACTGAGATAATCCCTAGAAAGTATAGTTGTATTAAACCTTGGATCACACCCGGTCTCGTTCGTTGTATAAGACACAGAGACAAACTTCACCTAAAATACAAACTTGCACCGGATGACGTAATAATTTCTATTACCTATAAAAGATATCGAAATTTCTGTAATAATCTTTTGAAAAAACTAAAAAACCAGTACGATAAACATGAACTACAGAAGGCGGGAAAAAATAGTAAACTTGTGTGGAAATTTATAAAAACCAAACCACTGAGGACTGGCAAGACCATTGAGGTCGAAAAATTTCGAACCTCCGCTTGATTTACTATCAATAGAAATAAACCCATCGGAAGCAACAAATAGGGTAAACCACTATTTTGTCAACGTTGGTAAAAACTTGGCTGAAAAATCCTCAAGTATTAGTCGTCCTCCCACTCAAAACCCAACTAGAACATCTTCCGCATTCAATTCTTTTGTTTTACTAGATACTGACGTCAACGAAGTAATTAGAATAATAAACGGGTTAAAGGATGTCTGCGCAACTGGGTGGGATGATATACCCAATAATATGCTTATAAGATTTAAATACCTACTGGCCCCTCCGCTGACCCACATTTTTCAGCTATGTTTATCTAAAGGCATATTTCCAAAATTGCTAAAAAAGTCTGTCGTCACACCAATTTTCAAGTCTGGAGACAAAATGAGTGTGAATAACTACAGACCCATTTCAGTGCTAACGGGCCTTTCAAAAATTTTAGAAAAAATCATTAACAGTAGATTGATAAAATATCTGGAAGATAATAAACTACTTTCAGACTATCAGTTTGGGTTTAGGCCTAAAAAATCAACAAGCCAAGCAGTAAAAAAATTGACCAACTACATTGCTACAAATCTGGATAGTGGAATGCATACAGTTGGGATCTTTCTAGACCTTGCCAAGGCCTTCGACACTATTTCTTGCACTACTCTTTTGCAGAAGCTTGAAACACTTGGAATAAGAGGAGCACAGCTTCTACTATTGTCAGATTATCTAAGGGATCGACAGCAAACTGTAAAAATTGGCCCGCATACAAGTTCTGACCTTTCTTATACTTGTTTCGGAATTCCACAAGGCAATATTCTAGGCCCTACATTATTTTTGATCTATATTAATGACCTTTGCTGCCTGCCACTCCAAAATGGTGTTATTATGTCTTATGCAGATGATACTGCTTTGTTGTTTGCAGCTAAAACTAGAGCTGAGGCCTATGAACATGCTCAGAATGGCTTCAACATTGTGTCTAATTGGTTCCAGAATAATCTAAGTAGAATAAAAAAAAAAAAAATGAAAAAAATGTAAGTACATTGAAATAAAATGTATTTTGTTTACAATGAGAAATACTAACACACCGCTTACTAATCTAAACATTTACGCGCATAACTGTAGCACGTTCCCTGACACTGCATGTTCTTGCCCTACTTTAGATAAAGCTGATCACTTGAAATATCTAGGTGTCACTATTGACTCCAATCTAAATTTCCGTAAACATATCGAGTTACTGTGTACTAGAGTGCGAAAATTAATATATGTTTTTAAGAATTTACGTAATGTAGCTAACTATAATTTAATAAAACAGATTTATTTAGCATTGTGTCAATCTATTCTAACATATTGTATAATATCCTGGGGTGGCGCGGGAAATTCAATTCTTCTCCCTCTAGAATGTGCTCAAAGAGCAATTCTAAAAGTTGCTACCTTCCGTCCTTTTAGATTCCCTACACACCAGCTCTACAAATCATGTAATGTACTTACAGTACGGCAATTATTTATTCTTCACATAATACTGCACCAGCACTCTACACTTTCCTATCACCCAGTTCCTTCCAATAGGAGAAGGAAGGACCTAGTTTGCACAAAACCTCAAACTAGTCATGCTTTTGCGAATCGATTTTATGTGTTTTTAGGACCTTTTCTTTACAATAGACTCAACAAGATACTAAACTTCTACAGTTTAAGTTATAAAAAAGGTAGTTTGGTAATGTCAGATTATTTAGCGGTACTTAATTACACAGACACAGAAAAACTTCTAGTAGTTGTGGTTTGATTATGTTATCGCATCTATTTGTACATATTTACTTAAGCTAGTTTAAGTGATTTTCTTTTATACCAACTTGATGCATCGTTATAATTGTTAATAGATTAATTTAATTTTATAATTTTATTGTCCTTATTGAATTGTGCTAGGCCAACAAATTGGGTTGATGGCCTGAAACACAGGTTTAAATAAACCTAGATCGGGCAGGTCGCTGACATCTAAATTGAGCTATTGAATACTTGCGACTGTAGAATATATTTTAGTTATAGTTTACTTATAAGTACTTATAATTAATATGAGAAATAATACTACTGCGCTTAAATGTACACTTTTAAATAAATGTAAACAAAGTGCTTGACACTTACAATAAAAAACTACCCTATTAGAAACGTCAGTATTAGAATTTCGTTAAATAAAATTCAATAGCCCACAAAATAATACAGACAACATAGACTCAGTCTCCGTCTCTGACTCTGCCACATGTGATCTGGATGATTGTATTCCGGCTAACTTCACGCCCAATCAGTCGCTCACAATTCTTAACCAAAACATCAGAAGCATAACCAAAAACATAACAGGGCTTCACACCTTACTCACAAGAACTAAGGTTAGCTGGGATATTATCACTCTGACGGAATCTTGGCTCCCCTGTACTCAATATGTCCCGATTCTGTCAGGCTACAATTACTTTAAGACCGATAATAACCTTACTCAAAATGAGGGAGTTGTCGTTTATGTAAACGAAAATCTTAAGAAAGTCTCTGTGGAGGAGTTAGTGCTTATAGAAGCAAACTGTCTTCAGGTACGGATCGATTACAGCACCATTTTGTTGGCAATATATCGTCCACCAGGGTATAGGGACGTAAACAACTTTATAAACTCTCTAGACGCTGCCCTTAATAAAATCGGGAAGTACACAAATATTATAATTACTGGTGACATAAATATAAATATCCATGACCAGTGTCACGATCCAGCTAAGGACAGTTACCTAAATCTACTGGCCTCACATGGCCTTCTACCAGCACATGTATTACCCACACGACAATCGGCTTGCCTGGATCACGTTATTTTGAAGACAACCCTTCCTGCCTTTACACTAGTAGCCCACTCCTCACTCACAGACCATGATACTGTGCTATTATTCCTTGCTAAAAAACCTCCGAAACAATTGACAGCAAAATCGGTCGTCCGGATCAATCATGCCCAGCTCGATTCGGACCTGAAACAACTTGATTTTGGAGCAATATACACGTCAACAGAACCACATGAGACAGCTGAAATTTTTATAACACTCATTACTCAGTTAATAGAGACAAACTCTGAAACAGTAAAAGTTCCAAACCGTAAAAGAATTGCGAAGCCATGGGTCACCACTGGTCTTCTACGATGCATTCGCCATAAAGATAATTTACACAAGAAGTTAAAAACGGACCCTGAAAACCACATCCTAAAAACATCGTTCACTAGGTACAGAAATTACTGTGATAAATTACTTAAACAAGCCAAAACCGAACACGAGAAAAAGGAAATAAAAAACGCTAGTAACAATACTAAACTACTATGGACAGCTATAAATAATATATCAAATAGGACCAAAAAGAAAGACAATCCGCTTGAACTACTATCCATATCATCTACACCAAAGCAATCCGTCAACGACGTAAATAGTTTCTTCGCAAATGTGGGTAGAAGCCTTGCCGATAAAATGGGTAATCGGACAATGGTGTCAACTAGTGACAATCCAAGTAGCGGCTCGCAATCCATGGTACTGATGCAAACTGACGAAGCTGAAGTCACGCAACTAATACTTTCTCTCCGGAATGAATGTGCCATGGGTTGGGACCGAATATCTTCCATCTTTCTCAAAAGACATCTGGCGTCACTGGATCAACCTATAACCTTCATCTGTAACCTTGCCATCAGTACAGGTAAATTCCCAAAGGTCTTCAAAAGGTCCATCATTCACCCGATCTTCAAGGGTGGGGACAGAAACCGTGTCAATAATTACAGACCCATAGCTGTGCTACCAGCCATCTCCAAGATACTAGAACGCATATTGAATAAACGCCTCGTGGATTACTTAGAGAAATATAATCTTCTCTCCCCATCACAGCATGGATTTAGGGCCGGCAAATCAACTTCAGATGCGGTTCATGACCTCACCAATCATATCGTCACTAATTTGGATGGTGGCCAAAAAGTCTTGGGGATCTTTTTAGATCTTGCGAAAGCTTTTGACATGGTCTCTGTTCCCATCTTAATAAGGAAGATGGAACGGCTCGGAATAAGAGGAATCCAACTCGCACTTTTTGAGGATTATCTGAGTGAGCACACCCAGAGCGTCAGGGTGGGAGGGAGTGTCAGTGACGAGTGCCGAGTTAGTTACGGTGTGCCACAAGGCAGCGTGCTCGGTCCGACACTCTTTCTCATATATATAAACGAACTGGGTAAGCTCACTCTCCCAAAAGGCAAAGTCATAACTTTCGCCGATGATACAGCCCTCTTGTTCACTGCAGACACCTGGAGTGAGGTCTTTGTGTGCGCCCAATTGGGATTCAATACTGTATCGAAATGGTTGCGCGACAATGTTCTCACCCTTAATGCGGAAGAAACTAATTACGTCACCTTCTCCATTAAACAGCAAACACTGTGTCCATCCATGACGCCGAACACTATCCTAGCCCACACGTGTGCATTTCCTCACTCCACTACATGCACGTGTGTTCAAATTAACAAAGCCGATCGCATTAAATACCTGGGTTTAACTATAGACAGCACACTCAAATTTCAGGAACATATCAACACCTTAAGTAACCGACTGAGAAAACTGATATATGTTTTTAAGACCCTAAGAAATGTGACTGATGATAAAATAAAAAAAATGGTATACTATGCTCTTGCTCAGTCTTTAATAACATACTGCATCACCTCTTGGGGTGGTGCTCCAAAAAGTACCCTACTGGAACTGGAAAGAGCACAGAGAGCCATACTGAAGGTTTCTTTGTCCTTACCTTATCGCTACCCTACAGCACTACTATACCAAAAAGCGAAAGTCTTGACGGTGCGCCAACTGTTTGTACAACAAACCATCCTGAAACAACATAGACTACTAACCTACAATCCTTTACTGCCTCGAGCTAAGAGAAGATTTAATCCCGTTGTTAAATGCCATACTTCGCCTACAACATCTTTTTCAAAACGTTTCTTCTATCACCTCGGTCGGTATCTTTACAATAAAGTAAATAGGATCATACCTATCTATGAACTCAATAAGATAAAGTGCAAAATGAAGCTATACAGTTGGCTCCAAGAACTCAATTACGATGACACTGAAAATTTATTAAAAGTTTTAACATAAACCATTATGCAAATATGCTACGATCAAAACAAAATATACACACACAACCCCCCTACACACAACCCCCCCCCCCACACACACACAACCACTGAACACACTTCTCTAACTACACATACACGCAGTACACACTCAACCTCACTCATACCCTGATACTAACCATACTAACTAATAATCAATAATCTTTAAATAAAAAAAAAAAAAAAAAAAAAAAATGTTAACATGTTCTAACTGAATACAGTTTGTAAGAGTACATAAAATAATTTGTTAAATTTAAATGGAGGAGTCCTGGTGACCTGAAATACAGGCCTCGAGCCTAGTTTAGGCACCAGTCTCCCACAATATAATGCCCGTCCTATATGTCACCGTAGAAATAAGGTAACTAGTAAGATTAATATTGTGGAGAAAATAAACTATTTTATTATTATTATTATTATTTATTACTTCATTTAAGTATGTTTGAATTTGCCGCGTAATGACTTTGATGTATAAGTTATCTGTGAGTGAACTTGGTCGTTTCTATGGAGCTGTCTGTCAGATTTGACATATTGATACAGCATGCGAATTAGGTTATGAAAATTAGATAGTGGTTTGAATATTTAAATAATACTGATTAAGAACTGGTGAAGCAATAGCTTTAAATGTTGTTTCTCTTTTCAGGTGAGTTTGTTATTAATTAAGGTTAAGGAATGTATTAGTGTTAAAACTGGTTTTTGTAACTGAATAAAATGTTCTCTTTTCAGAGCAACTCAATTTTAGTTAGAGTTTTACTGTTCACCATAGTATCCAAGGATACATAAACACATTATAAAACATCATTTCTACAGCTGGTTACCAGCAAAAATGGAGAAATTACGATTCGAGTTCATGGTCAAAGCCAGTGAAGACGTGAAAACAAATATTATTTGTGTAACGACAATCACGGATTTAGATGGCCGGATCTATGCCATCCCAGACAAGTTACAACCTGTAAAATTACATAATGGAATAGAACAGACACAAATCTTTTAAAAAGTAAAGGCCACATTACAAAAACGGCATGAGAAACGACAGGTGTGGATATCCATGAACCCAGAGGTGATGGCAGTTTATTGTGATGAAGATGGAAATAAACAATAATGGGATATCTGTTGGAGGAACAAACAAAACCACAAAGTCCTACAACAGGAATTTCAGAAGATTCTCTGGCAATAATCATGGAAAGCTTTGCTGAAATGAAGAAAAATTCATCAAAACCTTTTAATAAAGGGAGAATGGTAGAAAAATTTGTTATAGAAAAATTCAATAGCAAAATTACTAATGTGTCCCAGTGGATGACTACTTTCGAAGCGGAATGTGCCCGTATAGGAATAGAAGAAGATGTGAAAAAAAATAGAAATTTTTAGGTTATTTATTGAAGATTCTAGTTTAGACTGGTACAGTTCCATGCTTATAAAGCATACAATAAATTCAGGATGGGCAATGTGGAAAAAGACCTTTTGTAAGACATATGCAGATAAGGGTTGGTCACCAATCAGGTATGCAATGTTATTTAAATACAGACAGGGCTCATTACTGGAGTATGCGTTAAAAAAAGAGAGACTATTATTAGAAATAAATAAGTCCATAGATAAACTCACTCTAATAGATCTGATTGCCACCGGATTACCTAATTTTATTGCAGATAAGATTGATAGGAATAGTTTAAAGGAAACTGAAGACTTATTTAATAATTTAAGAAGTTTAGAGCATATGGTAAACAAAAAAACATTTAATAAAAAGTTAGGAACAACCGAAAGTAAATTTAAAGAGAAAAATGTAAAATCATTGGTTAATGCATGTAAAATCTGTGAAAAAGAGAAAAAAGGTATACGTTATCACCCTGAATCCCAATGTTGGTTCAAAATTAAAAATAAAGATAGGGAAAAAAAAGATCAAATAAGGAGTGTTAACAATTCTGAATTAGAGATAGAATTAAATGAAATCGATCCAAAAAACTAATAGTGCCGCCATTCATTAAAATTAAATTACTAATTAATGAAACTTTGGAAATATCAGGAATCTATGATTCAGGATCTAATGTGTCTTTAATAAATTCAAGGTCTTAAAAAAAAAATCTAAAAAAAACATTAAAAATTTAATTTAAGTCAAAATGAGAATTTAAATATTACCCAAAATATCCTCAGCAATAATAATAAAGACTACATAAAAAATAAAGAAAAGCAACCTATAAACTCAAAAAAAAATCCTGGCAATTCAGGTAGTGATATTAGGAGTAAACAAGACATAGTACATTTTGATAAAAAAGGTGAGGATATTACAAAGAAATATAAAAAGGAAACTTTTATTAATGAATATAAAATAAACTTTAATGAAAATATAATAGTCGATAATTATGAAATTTCGGTAAAAAATTTAGATCATCAAAAAAAGTCAGATATTGATTTTAAATTTAAATATAATTCAGTCTTCGCTAAAGACAAATATGATATAGGCACTGTAAATGGTTATGAAGCCCATATTGATTTGTTGATAGATAAATACTGTAGTAAAAGACCGGTATAGGTGCTCTATTGAGGATATGAAAGAAATTGAACATCAAGTATCAAAATTACTACAAAACAATTTGATTGAGGAGTCATATAGCCCTTTCGCCGCTTCGAGTTTGTTATTAATTAAGGTTAAGGAATGTATTAGTGTTAAAACTGGTTTTTGTAACTGAATAAAATGTTCTCTTTTCAGAGCAACTCAATTTTAGTTAGAGTTTTACTGTTCACCATAGTATCCAAGGATACATAAACACATTATATAAATTATTCTTATTCTTAATAAGACCGCCGCAGCCAACGACGCCGCTTTTGATGTTGGTTGATTAATGTTAATTAATATTAAAATTAATCTCCTTATACATAATCTGCGAGCTTCAAGTTTCTACACACTACATCATTATCTGCCTAGCCTTTTCCCAACTATGTTGGGATCGGCTTCCAGTCTACCTGGATGCAGTTGAATACCAGTATTTTACATGTATCGACTGCCTGTCTGTCTTCCACAACCTAGTTAGCACTGGGTAATACTAAACCCCTTGGTAAAACTGGTTGTCAGAGTTTTTCGACCACTGGCTACCTAACGACTGTCAAAGGTCTACAAATAACACCCGGACCAACGGCTTAACATCTTTCCGAGGCACGGAGGAAACTCAGTATGTAATGGGTGGTCACCCATCCACAGACCAACCTAGGCAACACGGCTTAACCTAAAGATCGACCCGAGCGGCTGTTATTATTTAGCCACGAGCTAAACAACAGTCGACGAAATGTATTAGAGTGACGTAGGCAAAATAAAAGAGAACTGTTCAGTTCAACGATTCGTGTAATAATGCCAATAATATTAGTGTATACAGTTACAAATATAAGGTTAGGCGAGCTGCACAATACACCTCCATCTACACACTACAATACACGACGAAAATGACTTTAGATTATCGAAATCTATCAAATAATTATCATACTGTTGTTAATAGTGTGGCATATAGTCGAGGTAGAAGTCACACTTATTTATTTGAGAAAACATGTACAATATAACGGATAAATTCAAGGATCATTCAATCGCATAGTTAAAAGAAAAATATTTACAATAAGGAATGATAAAAATATTAAATAAAATTCACAAAAAATAAACAAAAAGAAAAAGTCATCTTTCGTTCATCCTCTCACAGAAACTCAAACATCCACGACATACTATAGGTCTACACATCTCAAGGCAAATAAATTAAACTTAGCATTCAGTTCTTCATTTAGAAGATTTTCAGTGACGAGGATGACGATTATTTATTGATACAAATTACAAGTGATGCAACACGGATCCAGGAATTTGCAGTTTAAATCTCTGGTTTCTTAAGATTAGTAACGATTCGCTAATAATAAGCACGGAAAATTAACGTAGTGTTGATCTGCGTCTGCCGTCTGCGATCCTCAATTTTAAAAACCTCTCCCCTCGCGCGGCTGAAGTGATGCAGTAATCTATTCGGAGGCTTCATTGTGTCAGTAGTCGCTGTCGGATTATTGGGGTTTTCCATTGAGCATTCAATGGATCTTATTAAGGTGAGCGTCAAGTGCCGGCCGGCGGGTTGGAGAGGGTTGGGGGCACGACAAACTGCTCCCTACCTAATTAATATAATTTAGTTTGGCTTTGATCCGCCGCCGCGACGACTTTGTGCAGGAATCCTTAAAGAGTTTATCTTGTAGTGATGCGACGCGATGTAGTGTTGATGTCGACATCTGAATGAACTAAGTAGATGGGGAAGTACCACCTAGTTCGACTACTTTATTAATTTCAACTACTTTAAATGACACAACGACATTGAAGTGAAATGGTCTAGACTAGATAAATCAGTAGCAAGACATATGACCACGAGAATTACTAGTAACGCATGCTGCATGCTGTTGATCGATAGACTACTCTCAACACTTTGAAAGTATAATATACATTTTTCGCTTTCAAAATCAGATCAAAAAAAAAAATCATCGTTCATCATCATCATCATCATTCATTCATTGCATGCTTAATCATTTATTTTGTACAGTTGAACTATTTTGTACAAATCGCATTTAATTTATTTAATTATTTAATTATTGGCCTATCTATTTTTTGTCGCGTGTGCATCATGTACGCGGAGTCCATCCAACTCTTATCAGTGCGATCAAACAGCGCGATAAGAGCCGCAGCCTCCCGCCCACCCTGTAATACATCTCTCTAATTAGGACAACGTTGTAGAAAGCCTCCTCACTGTCGTTAACTTTGACTGATCTCTACAACTCCTCTTATTATCACGAGGAGGAAAGTTTTCATTCAAAGAAACATTAATAGATGTTTACAAAATATTTTGTTAAACTAAATAAGGACGTAATTATAAATAGTGAAGCAAGTGAGCGCTTCCTTTGAACTGTACTGTCTCTGCGAACACTTACTTTGTATTCCGTGTTATGTTCCGCATCGCGTTTAGTGTTGTGCTACCAGAATGTTACAA
Source organism: Noctua janthina (assembly GCA_963576755.1). Taxonomy (NCBI): domain Eukaryota; kingdom Metazoa; phylum Arthropoda; class Insecta; order Lepidoptera; family Noctuidae; genus Noctua; species Noctua janthina. The sequence goes on from OY755070.1 coordinate 281,717, forward strand.
TAATTGTAAGTAAGTCTTCGTGTTCGTCGTGTCGATGATTCCTTTAGTAGTTGTAAGCTTCGAGCAGAACTCAATAGCGTTAGTAGTGGGCTCGGACAGCTCCCTCAAGGTGCAGCAATTGTAATTAGTGTACAGTGACTTGTGGTGACTAGGCTGTGAAAGGACAGCGTTGAGTCGTAGTCCACACATGTATAAGAGTAAGCATTTCTCGTACATATGTACTCACTACTCATGTGAAGTTGAACATTTGGCGCGCAGATAATATTAAACATTCGGCCTGCAGAGAGCGCGGCGGGCGGCGGCTAACGACTTCCGCTTCCGACGGCAGCGGACACCGCTACGCAGCACGCGCTACGCCGTATCCGCGCTACGAGCTACGAGCGTAGCCACTCCGCTGAATGGCCATGTCAGAATGCAAGTCGGAATTATGAGTTTATTTCGTGAAATACGAGTGTTTTTGTTACGTTTCCAATTTTATAACGAATAATGACACGCGCGGCGCTGAGATCGCCGGAAGTACCGGATGACGTCAACGCGTGTGTGTGTGTGCGTGTGATACATCAGCCGTTCATTCATCGATGCACTTCCGATGCGTACAATTTATATTTCCATGCAGCCCGGCTGAGCGGCTACATAATCAACGCTTGATTATTCAAACATAGTCTCTGTTACGTTCATAGATAATCGAAATATCAAATTCAATAACAGTTTTCTATATGTATTTAATGTTGTTGTGCGACCCCTCTGTTGTACTAATCCACATCCAAATCTCTAAACAAAAAAAACGTCACCGTCGCGAATCTCAGAGAGTGTTTGTGGGAGGCAGGGGTGGTGGTGGGGGGTAGGACACTGAATATTTATGCAGCTCGCGAGTGACGCGACAACTTTCCTCCATGAATACGACAATTGAAATTACAGCAAGCAACGAAACAATTTTGTTATTCAAACGTGGCGTGGTTCACGAGAAGGCGGGGGGGGGGGGGGGGGGCAACTTATCGAAACAATGCGTGATTGAATACGAACATCGTTGTACAGTAGAAACCATAAGTGCAGTAGCAGTTTCAAAAAACGATCGCATCAAAACAAGTCGCACTTACGACCTTTTTCCATAACAAACATTTTGCACACATACACGATCTCGTATATCGCTCTCTTTCATAATTATCTAGTCAGAAAGAGTGCGATATAATGATCATTTGCCTTAGTGACAAGCCTGTCATGTCGCGACGGAGTATTAAGTTAGTGATATTTAATTTCAAACAAACTATTATGTGTCTATCTGGCTTAGCGGTTAACGCTATAGATAAAATGTCTCGCACAGTATAGTCTGCGTTCGAACCCAAGTGACATTACACTTTTTGTGTTTTAATTATAAATGATACGTTAGACCCGATGAGATGTTTTTCTAAATATTAGTTGGAACTTATTATTAACAAAAAAGATGAGGGTGAATGTGAAACAAAATAAACTTCTGGATTGAACAAAGTAGTTAGTTATGACGTTGTTAGTTGGTGAATTTTGTTACGAGCGTTTGTGTTATTATTACGATAAGCGTATTGTTTGATTGTCTTTATTCAAGATGCAAGCTAATATTAGTATTGATGACAGGGCAAATATTGTCACTTTGAGTAAAAATGGGCTTAATATTTCTCAAATTTCAACTGAAACTGGCTTAAAATGTGTAAGTTATTTTTAAAAATTATAATTATTATGATGATAGTTGTGGTGTGTGATTTTCTTATTATTAAATAAATTGCTAGTTGCAAGTGTGTAATCATATTTTGTTTTTTTTTTAGAAATTCTGTTAGCCGTTGGGTAAAGAGGTTTGAGGAAGAAGGTAGTCTGAAGAGTCGTCTAAGAAGTGAAAGGCCGCCGCTTATTAACCCGACTCAGCGACGTTTTATGGTGGAAGAATATGAAACAAATGGTTTCATTCCAACTATAATGTTTGCAGAGCAATTGGATACTACATTACAGACTGTTCGCCATGCAGTCCATGCTGAAGGTTTACATCATCGGAAGCCAGCTAAAAACCATTTTTGACACAAAAACACAGGGAGGAAAGACTACGTTTTGCTCGAGATTATTTACATTTTAACTGGGAGGTGACTGTATTTTCTGACGAGAAGACTTTCAAGTCTTGTCAAAAGGAAGACTTAATTTATGCCAAAAAATAATAATACTTAATTTAATAAGTAGACCGGGTAACTAAATATTTAGTAATATTAACATAACCGTAAATAAAAATAAAAAAAATTAAGGAATAAATTTTAAATTTAATGATCTTAAATTGGGGTTTAGTTTCAATATTCTTTTCGTCAAGAAAATGAACACTTAAGCTATAACCTCAATACATTCAATGTGACGTTACATTAAAAAAACACGTTCATAAAGTCTAACTCATATATTAGCATTCAATTAACTCTGCTGAATACTGATACCTATAATAAGCGGGTATCAACAATTATATTTGTGTTATTAGAATATCCTTTCCGTGTTATGTTATTCTTATTATGAATTGACTAAGTGGGTATACAACAAAAAATCTTATGAACGGTGATAAGAGAACTTTTTTTTGCCTAGATAGGAATGTGACGTCACATTCTCATAAAAGTTTGTTAATTTTATAAATAAATAAAACGAATAAACATTTTTGTTATCATTCAGCATGATTTTTTTATTTCCACCTTCCAACACCGAAAACATAAAATAAAAATCAATTAATGAGGTTAAATAATAATACAATAACTATCTAATATTTAACTTCTTATAAAAAATAAATAATAAGCATGACTATATTATAAATAAACATAAATACCTAACGACTTTCTGCTTAAAATACAAATATAATTAAGGTTTCAAAGAAACAAAAAACAGCCACACATTGTAATAACATGGATTCGAACTTGGACTTCATTGATCGTGAACCCATGCTCAGCCCAAACAGCTACCAACCCATGTTAATACTACGCGAATTTTAACAATGCAATGGTAAGAACAGGTCATCACTATGATGTGTATTCTAAATGCAACAGAAATATAATGCTATTTCGCGTAGTGTGACGACAGTTCATTAGTGTGTGTTATGTGTAGAATGTTGAGACATCACTCATACACGCACACGCACACACACTGCTGTATCGCGCTCGCACAGTTCACAGCAATGTAATCTTTAGCATGGTACTGCACTTTTGAGGTCTACTGTACATACGTCACTTATCGTCGAGAGCAACCCCCAGCACCAGCCCGTGGCTCTTGGCTGATGGCTCATGCTATAGATACGCCGCTTTAAGTGGATCCCCCTGGCGCATGCACCGATGACACTGGACCACTTCCACTGATACATAAGTAAGAGATGCCTTATCTTGTGTTCTCAGCAGCACTCATCGTCGGTGTGGAAGCAGTACAGCTATGAGCAGCAATGATAAGCACGGAACGAAGTTTGTGCCACAGCGATAATAAAAAGGGATAAGTACGTACTATACAATTATTTAAATGCGACGCGCACGACAGTTTGACTACTGTATACAATAATATCCCTTCTCCTCCATTCCCAGTAAACAGGCTAACTGTCAGTAGACGACACGTTAACGCGTCAACTTGTTACTGCTAACACAATTACCTTCGCCTCGGGACGCCCGGTACTCCGCGTACTGCCGCGTACTGCGCGTACCTGCGATACGCACGATACGCCGCGACGTGCCCTCTACGTGTAACCCACATGTAATTGATTGTAGCTCGAGATAATGTCCGCGCGATGTGAACAGAACAAAGAACGCTCACCAACAATTGTGTCAAAGTTAAGCTGATCCGTATGCAAATAATGTAAGAGCGTGGTAGAGTGGAATACGAGAATATTACATGAATGATATATTTTCTTTTTTCACGAAAGTGACAAAAAAAACAGTAAAAGGAAATCTAACCCAGTTTTTCAAGAGAAACAATAACCTACATGTTAGCGTCGAGAACAACAACTATTTTTTAATGTTATCAAAGCGGTCGTTTCTTTTGAAGCATTCTTTGGCGCTGGGCGGCAATCCCTTCGAGCTGAAGGGTATCCCTATCGGGTGTAATCATCCTTCTTGCTTGGTTTCCCCGCCTCCGTCCACACACCTCGGGCCCCGCGCCGCGCAGCTTATCGCGCTACAATACCGAGAGATTGTGTGCCCGCGGGCAGCCGTCGGCCGCGGCAGGGCACACGCTCGGGGATAACAATCGACTTCAAATAAAAACGTGTGCCTTTGTTGTTCACATGAGTCAAGCCGGGGGGCCCCCTGAGCCCCCGCGCGGTACAAACAAACCGAATAAAACAAAAGATCTGAGTGTAACTATTAACTAAACATGCTCAGAACTCTTCAAAGGGAGCTGTCATAACACTTGCCTAACAGAATTGGGTTACTTTGAGAAAGAATACAATATTTACGAGATGTACGCGTCACAAGTGTCTGTTTACTTATGTCACTCACACGGGGTGTCGCGAGCAAGTTTAACTAGCGGCGATTACCGTGACGAGTGTCCGGAGGCGGCGCGGCTCGGCGGGGCGCGACCGACCCGAGTGAGCACTACACGCACTCGGAGCCACGAATCACGTCACATCACAACCAACTTAAATGTTGTTTTTTGACATGGAAAGAAAAATTCGAGTGCGAGCAGGGTTTGAACCTGCGACCTTCCGATTCAGTACACCGGATGTCTTAACCAACTAGACCATCGCACCCCGCTCACAGTTCTCGAAATTTTCGTTCCATTAATAACGTCTTACGGTGACGTTAGCGCCATCTATTTAAGAAAGTATCGAACTAACTTAAACCAACACGTTGACATTGCAGTCAAATCAATGTTGGATAGAAGTCGCCATACCAAACTAATTTTTAATATTTTATACGCAAACCCTGCGTAGGGAACATAGCTGTTTTTTGACATGGAAAGAAAAAAAAAAAAAAATTGTTTATTTGACTGCAATGTCAACGTGTTGGTTTAAGTTAGTTCGATACTTTCTTAAATAGATGGCGCTAACGTCACCGTAAGACGTTATTAATGGAACGAAAATTTCGAGAACTGTAAGCGGGGTGCGATGGTCTAGTTGGTTAAGACATCCGGTGTACTGAATCGGAAGGTCGCAGGTTCAAACCCTGCTCGCACTCGAATTTTTCTTTCCATGTCAAAAAACAGCTATGTTCCCTACGCAGGGTTTGCGTATAAAATATTAAAACTTAAATGTTATATGTCATTTGTAAATCGTCAACGTCGCTTTCTTTAGTTACTTTAGTAATAGCGAGTAACTAAAGCTATGCACACGCAAATGTTGTCTACAGCATTGTGCGGCGCCTCGCGGGTTGTGTCGGTTCTACAGCCACTGTAGAGCGACGGCTGGCGGCGTTATATTAATATTAATCAAATTAACAACACTGTAATCACTACACACATTCAATTAATAATCACTTGAGATTAACGGATCGCGTTGTTCTAAGCAAACTTGTTCAATTAATACTCGAGTACACTTCTACTTCACGTGAATCTTTATTACTGAACGATCTACAATTTAATTCGTAGGCAGCGATAGGCTCGCTATAGTATTTATTTATCATAAAAATATGCATAATTAATCTTATTATTACTAGTATTGGGTAGCAAGGATGTCAGGTAGGCGTTGAGTTTAGTGTTTTGGATTATTTTTCTAGACCCAATAACACAAAATGTAAGCAAGCGTCAATATTCACCCGAAATGTACTACAGTTTTTTAAAACAATAATTATTTCCAAAAACAAATTCAATACAACAAAATATTTTATTTCATATAGTCCTTCATGGGCACTTATGAAACGTCGGGTAAAGGTGCATCGGTTTGGTTGTTTCCTATGGAGAAGAACTGGCAAAAAACTCCATGGTTACTCTTTTCAAATTATTTGGTTTTATAGTGTTGTTATGTTACAGTGTTAATACTTGAGTATGGGAGGACAGCGTAGGCCCATCAATAAGTCGTTGCTTACTTCACAAAAACGTAACATAAGACAGAAAAGAACGAGCATCTAGGAATCTGTAAGGCCTACAATGTTGAGAACATTCACAAATACATTCAGTTGGGTTTTTTAGTTTTTATAAATACTTATTTCCAGCTTTTCAGTTTAATATTATGGTGAAATATTTCACAGACAAGTTAATTTATTGATTTTTTCACTTTTAAATGATTTGTCATTTCGAATAACCAACTTTAAATCGTTATAAATCCTAAATAAGCATTCGAAACGAAAAACTAATGAGAAACCTAAAGATGATTTTCAGTGGTACCCCATAGCGTCTGACTGTCGCCATATTGAATTTTGATTACTTCTTCTTCTTAGCGTGACCCAATTTAGATTGCCATCAATCTGCAACCAGTGATGATTCGACACCGTTCATTCAGAGCTATATCCACTAACTTTGCGTGGGCTGAACGGCTCCACACGAAACATGCGAATTTACCAGCTGAAAAAGATAGCGCCATCGCAGTAGTCCGCCAGACATGAGGCGAAGCACCCCACTTCGAAGAGACTAGTCACCGTAAAAGACTGTTGCGAGAGTGCACCTTCTGCTTGATGGTATGACAGTTTTTGCTAAAAGTCAATGATCTGTCCAGAGAAACCCCAAGATACTTTGGAAAGTTACTGTGCTCGATAGATACGCTATTCCAAACGATGTTAAGTCTCCGCCTAGCCTCTCTGTTTTTAAGGTGGAAAATGCAAGACTGTGTTTTGCTCGGATTGGGTTTGAGTGAATTAGCGAGGTAGTATGTGACTAATTCACCACGAGCATCTGACAGGCGAACTTCGACCTCCTCAAAGAAGGTGGCATGGGCAGTGAAGGCAAGATCGTCTGCGTAGAGAAAACGGGACGTATTCGGGCTTGATGGTTGGTCGTTGGAGTATATATTAAACAGAAGCGGTGCCAAGACACTACCTTGGGGCAGGCCATTCTTTTGTGCCCTCCGGCGACTTTTATCTGAGAGAAAGTGGACCTGGAAACGGTGGTTGTGGAGAAGTTCCCAGAGTATTCGAGCAAACTTATGATCGCTGATCAAGGTCTCCACCTTCCACAACAGCCGTTTGAGGTTGACTGTATCGTAGGCAGCTGAAAGGTCTACGAACACAGCGCCTGTGACCATTCTTTCCTCGAAACCATCTTCAATGTGTTGAACGAGTTTGAGGGTCTGGTTACTGCAAGACTTAACGGGTCTGAAACCAGCTTGCTCTGGGATTAATTTCGGGTCAATAACGCTCGTAAGACGGTTCAGCAACAGTCTCTCGAAAATCTTGTATGTATGGCACAGTAGAGAGATTGGACGGAAGTTTTTTGGGTCGTCTGCCGCTTTACCTGGCTTGGGTATTGCTATGACCTTAAACTTTCTCCAGAGACGGAGTATTGAAGCTGATTCCAGACAATTATTGAATAGTTGCAGCAACCACGACACAGCAACTGGGCCAAATTGTTTTATCTGTTCAACTGAGATGTCCGTTCCGGAGGCTTTACCGCACTTAAGGTCCCTAATCGCGGGGTGCGTTGTCAGAATTCCTCCTCGTGTGCTTGATGGCTGCCGGTCCCTCTCGATACGTCTGGAGGGAATAGCAGCTGCTGGGCCGGTACACCCTGGGCGTGGGCAGTATCCTTCCCCGAGGAATGGGAAGAGATTCTTATTCTTCGGGGAATGTTACTGTCCATGGCTAATATTCTGATGGGAGGGGCCCATTGTGGGCCAAGGGGGCGTTGTTCCGCGTGACCCTCTGAAAAGCAGAGGGCACAGTGGAGGAGCAAGGGCGGGCTCGGTGTGCACTTACCCTGCCTCCGAGCATCCGTCGATATCGTAATCTCTCCGTCGAAGTATCGTGGAACACGTCTCGCGGCTTTGATTGGGACCGAGGGTCTTGGCTTAACCGCCCGGACCACGAGGTAGAAAACCTCTATAAAAAGTTACCCCGAATCTCAAGCGGCGGCGCATCGCGAGGAGATGTATGGCTGACGGGTTCCTTTGGAAAATCAGTCGCTAGTGCGAACCACTGCCGGGCCTGGCTATGGCTTATCTGGGTACAGGGGGAACTGCCCAGATGGACTTTTTATTTCCCCCATACTCGTGGGAACAGTATGAAAAAACAAATAACCCAAAATACGGCCGATAACGGCGAAGGAAGGAAGGAGAGGAATGCGGGGTCGGAGTCCGGCGCCGCATCCAGCAATATGAGCGCGGGAGGCTCAGAGAGCTCCCGGCGCGGGAGGCTCGGGGCTGCTGTGGGGAACAGAGAGTTCCTACTGTGACTGTTCGTAAATTACCCTAGGCTGATAAAATTTTCGTTTTTCCTAAATCATGCACATATTAGTATTAATGTCGGCTCCCCCCGAAGGGGAAGAGGCCGCGCCCCTCCGTCCGCACGGCCTTGTAAGACTCGACACCAAACTGGTCATCTTTCCACCGACTACTAAATTGAACTCCAGCCCTGTCGCGACTTTAGAAGCTAGGGGACAGGGAGGGGTACAAGGTGTAGTTAATATTGGGAAGTCACAGTTAAGACATATACATGAATAATATCAAATCTTATAGAATTAAATCAGTAATAAAGTATGAAGCTAATAAGACAAGAGGGCGCAAAGATATATATATGATGGAAGGTTGGTGAAAGGAAACGTTACGCTTGCGCTTAAGAGATTCACAATTTACAGTTACGTTAATTTAATGATTCAAACGTATTACGAACCCAACTCTATGGCATGTAACCGGTTACAATAACTGCCTCAGTTCGTGACTGTTAGACCTAAGCGCATAGGCCCACTAAGGATCCTGCTACGGATTCTAACCAATCACGCTCCCTAAGCATTATTCACTTGTCTTTATCAATCCTAAGACAGAGTACTGAGAAGTCCTACTGCCATTGAGAAAGACACGTTTTAGTAGTTCTCCCTACAAGCGTATTCATGTTAGTAACACAATCTACCCCTTTACGACAATCTACCCCTTGTCTAAGATAACACACAACTTGCGCAAGCGCACCGTAGATTCAGACTGTAGCAGAACATATTGCGTTTGTTATTGGTGGACGCCGAAGTGGTGATATATCGTCAATTCACATTTCTTTACTCTTCCCCATGTCGTGGTTGCGTATCTCGTTAGTAATGTCGATTCAGTAATTTGCTAACCAGTGGCCGGGTTTGGGTTTAACGAGATAAACAGCCGGGGTTTGACTTTCTGTCCCTAGCGTTCCTTAGAACGGAGTTATCGATGTAGTTTGAGATATTTCGTGATGCCTACCCCCGCTCCCTGAAATGTGCGCCAACAATCCCCACGCAATGTTTCTGAGCTAGACCTTTACAGGAAGCAGTATTCATCAGCAACGTTTGGTTGATTTGTATCACAAGTACAAGTCGGCATCATATCACTGAGCAATATAATTTGTCTTAATCAACCCGTGAATATTACGGTGTTGAACAATATATTTTGTCCGAATGCGAATATTACGGTTCTGCCTTTCATTTTGTGATTAGTCAGATAAAAGTCAACATTCGTCAATAGTCGGGTGTGTTGGTGTATAGTGTGTTTGTCGTATGCATGAAATGTGTGTATAGTGTTGCGAAAGACGGTCTCCGTCCCTATAACCAAACGCAGATGACTTATATGTGCCAAGGTTCGGAATTATTAGGACAAAGAACACATGAGATAATAATATACATTGTGATGATGAAGCGGCTCTGCCGTCATGCTGAAATAAATGATTATTAACATCGCTACGTTTCCGCCAAACTGTTACCTATAAAATACTATACAAATGTTTCTACGTGAATTATATTATAAAAGGTCCGCAACTATTGACACACTGTTGTTCCTATACATTGAAAGTAAATTAAAGGTAACACTTACCAAGTAGGTCCTTGAAGCGAACTAAATTACAGCCTTACTTACAATATGCTGCACCGATTACCAGCCTCGCCGCTGCTGAAGTCCCCTTCCTTATCTGTCTCCTTTCTCGTCTCGAACTCACTCACTGATTCCTCAGACCCTTGCGTCCGACCACTCAAACCGTTCAAGCTCAACTGCCACGAATCCACCAAGCTTTCCCCGGCCCAGCCTCCAAAAAACCACCACACTTGGGTCGCCTTTTCAGAATCCGTTTCTTTTTTGTGCAAACGTCTCAATTGTATTAAGTGCCCTTCGAAAGCCCAAGACCGGCGTAAATTGCAACCACATGTCGCACTAGCATTCAGAACTACGTATTCAAAATTAGATATTTTTTTTTATATTTGGCCTGTCAGTCCCTAGTCCCTTTACCATTAAGTAAAGAATTTATGCGTTTCTAAGTGATGCAATATTGTTTTACAATTCAAGGAAGAAAGCTCACTAAATCTTTATTAATTACGGTCACTTGCCAGCCTGTCAAGCCATAAAATTGAAGTTTAATGTGTTTGTAAGTGGCCCATACCGTGTGATGATTTTAAATAAAAATCAATACTAAAATATCTACCTAATAATTAGGAGTACGTGACAGACAGTCACACTACGCAAGCGGTCCAGGCCGGTAGGCGACCGAGAGTCGTCGTCAGAGGGGGAGCTGGCTTCGGCTCGCAAGATCCCCACTAGCAAGCGTGGCGGGATCCGCGGCAAGGGGAGAGGCCTCTGTGCCACCGAGAGGTCGCCGCTGCTTGCCGAGGAGGAGCGCCACCCGGGGGGGTGGCCCGTTCGGGCTCCTCTGGTGACGAGGCGGTCGCAGATGGCGGCTCAGATGCGGAGCGTAAGGCCGAGTTTGCGAAGGAGGTGGAGGTGGCGCTGAGGGCTGTGTCCTACAAGCAGAAGCCCTCTTCTAGGCAAAGGGCCATACCTGCAGCGGCCGCCTCCATCAGAGTGGCAGCGAAGGCCAGATATGTGGGGTCTCCACCAGACGAAGTTGAAAAACTGCGGGCGGAGGTCGCTCGCCTGACGGCTGCTACGGAGCTTTTCCAAGAGGAGAACAAGAAGCTCCGAGCAGACCTGGCCGGTCTGCGCGAGTCCGGCTCTCGCGAGGCACCCCAAAAATGGGGGCCAGCAGCGACCAAGTCAGCCCGTGCCGGTGGAGAACCAGGTCCTGAACCTGGTTCGGCAGGAGCTGGCTGCCTTCCAGGCGCGGTTCTCCGTTCTGGAGGGCATTGTCCTGCGCCCCCCTCTGGCGGCAAACAAGGCGGCCACATATGCGGCTGCTGCGGCCTCCGCACCGGGGCCGTCCAGCCAGCCCTCCGGCAGGGTTACGTCAGCCCCCGAAAAGCCGGCTCTGGCGAAACCGGCTCCAGTCGAGAGGGCGGCGGCCCTAAGGCAGAGCAAGGCGGTGGCCCAAAAGAAGGGCAAGGCGGCGAATGTGCCAGCGCCAGCCGCAAAACAGCCGCCACCGCCGCCTCCCCCGCCCCCTAAGCCTTCTGCGGCCGAGTCCGGGTGGCAGGTGGCCGGAGAAAGAGCGAGGGAGCGAAGGGTGGCAAAAAAGGCCAGGAAGCGGGAGCGGAAGCGCCGACAAAAGGAGCGGAGCTCTTTGAAAGAGTCATTGCCAACCGCCTCGCCGGGCACTTTGCGGGGATGGGGCCGGATCTTGCGGAACACCAGTTTGGTTTCCGCAATAGGCGCTCGACGGTGGAAGCCATCATGCGCGTGAGAGCCCTCACGACGGAGGACGCGGTGTCCCGGGGCGGGGTCGTCTTGGCGGTGTCTCATGACATCACCAACGCCTTCAACTCCATGCCCTGGAGCTGCATTAGGGAGGCACTCCGGTATCACCGGGTGCCGACCTACCATTGTCAAGTGGTTGGGGACTATTTGACGGATAGGGCCGTCATCTACCCCGGTCGGAGTGGAGAATGGAACCGGCGAGAGATGTCGTGCGGTGTTCCACAGGGATCGGTTCTGGGGCCTGCCTTGTGGAACATCGGTTACGACTGGGTGCTGCGCGCCGACCTCCTTACCGGCGTCAGCGTAGTTTGCTACGCTGGCGACACGCTGTTACTGGGACAAGGGAGGTCACACGAGGCGGCGGCCGAAAACATGACACGCGGGGTTGCGATAGTCGTGGAGAGAATCCGGCAATTGGGTCTCGAGGTGGCATTGTACAAGTCCGAGGCCATGTGTTTTCATGGGCCTCTGAATGCGCCACCGTCGGGATCCCTACTGACGGCAGGAGGGGTTTCCATTGGCGTCGGGTCGACGTTGAAGTATCTAGGACTCGTCCTCGACGCAGGTCCTCACCGGACACGGTTGTTTCGGGAGGTTCTTGCATCGAATCGGGCGGGAGGAAACGCCCGGGTGTTTTCACTGCAAGGATCGTCCGGAGGACACGGTGGAGCACACCGTGGAAGTCTGCCCCGCTTGACGGAGCACCGCCGTGTCCTCCTAGCCGCGATTTGCGGCGGCGATCTCTCGCGTCCGGCCCTGGTCCAAGCCATGGTCCGGAGCGAGAGGGAATGGGAAGCCGTCACCTCCTTCTGCGAAGCAGTCATGCTACTGAAGGAGGTGGCGGGACGTGAGAGGAAAAGAACCTCACGTCCCAGCCGCCGCGGGAGACGTCCTGGGCGTCGGGGGTCACCTGGTGGCTCCCGGCCACCGTAGACGCGGGCCTGTGGACGGCGAGTTATGGCCTAGCTCGCCGTCCGGCCGGCTTATGGCGATTGGCCGTGTCAACGGCACGTTCGTGTTCCACGTGCGCTTCAAAGAGAAGTCAGCAAATAAGTAAGGATTCGCATGGGCCCATGCCTGCCAGGGCTGCGGGACTGTTCGAAAGAGATACCATGGCCCTGGAACACAAAGGGCAAAGAAGGAACATGGATGGGTTTTAGTCAGTACAAGTCTGACACTCCCTTCCGCTCCGCCCAGAGTAGGGGGGGGGGGAAGGTCCCTAATCGCTACGAGGATATCAGTAATAATGTCAGTGTTAATTTCGATAGCAGCATTTCTCCAGCTAGCGTAGTTTCCTCCGAGAAAGGATCAGTCTGATACAATGACTCATAGCAGGTCAGTAGTTCACAGGTGTCTGTCGACAGCCCTGGAATGTAGAAAGCCCTGCAACCCCTTGGAATGTGTCTTCGGTAAATAGTGGACACGATATCAACAAATTTGTCGTAGTTTAGCGGGGTTGGCAAGACATTCAAGAAGGCGTCGTCAATCGAACGCGCGAAGGAATCCTCGTCAACCTTAGTGTAGTTAAATCGGCGCTTTAAAGGAAAACTTATAGGCTGGACTGCGGGTTTGATGCAGCACATTATAGCTCTGTGCTGAGTGCGAGGAATAGGCGAACCTATGGTTTTAGAGCACTGTGAGCTGATGGATGAGCTGGCAAAGATAAGGTCTGGGTTGTATCCGCGTTTCCAGCGGCTACTATTAAAAGAGGCCGGTTGTTTGGCATCATGAATCAGCGTCAAGTCATTAGCCTCAGTCCATTCCTCGACTGCTACTCCGCTAGCATCCGTTTCATTGTATCCCCAGTTGGTACTACGGCAGTTGAAGTCACCGATTACTACTCTAATGGTTGGTTGCTAAAGTTCTCTGGGGGAGTGAAATTGAATGTGGTACTAGGTGGCTTATAAATGGAACTAATGGTTCAGTTGCCAACATCCAAGGTGATAATTACTATACCATTCTCGTTTTAGAACTTGGTGGATAGTATGCTTACCCCGGGAGCAGCAAACACTGCGTTACCGTGTTTCGGGTGACAGATTTCGGCGAAAAGCGTAAGTCCATCGATGTGTGGCCGGCTTTGAGTTTCAGCTCGGTGGGTCTCTTGGACGCAAAGAATGTCACAGTGAGTTTTGCGGTAGACAACGGAAATAATTTCTGATTTGTCTTGTGAGAACCCTTCGATGTTGACCGAGACTACGCACAAAGCCGGTTTTATAAGTGGACTTTGAATTGCCATCGTGGTGAAAGGATTAGCCAGTTAGCAGGGAGCTCGCTGACTGCCCAGGGTGCGCTGGACGTATAGTGACTCAGTGGATACGTCGCTCGGGGAGGCTCCTTTCATGCATCTTTTGATTACTGTCGTGTCTTTAGTGACAGTCGTTAGATTAAGATAAATTGTTTGATGTAAGAATCATCAAAATCGGCCCACGCGTTTGGTCTCTTGAGTGCCACAAAGGAAGAAACATTTACATTATAATATAGGCTGATAAACACATTGCCCTCGGTCGGGTTAAAAGAATCTGTACAAAGAAAAAGAAAAATATAATGAAAACACTATATTCACCAAGTGACACAAATGTTGTCATAAGTGCTATAACTACTCTAAAATTATACTGGTACCTTAGTTACATATTAAAATACAGTTCCAGAGTAGCCTGAAGTTCGGCTAAGGTAATGTTTCACACCTCATTGTATCGGCGGGCGACGCGCGACGTGCGACTGCGGATAATTGTCAAAATTACCAGAATCGCGTGCGGTTGGCGCACCTGACCGCACGCCACCGCACGCCTCCGCGCACCGCACAGAACCACGCCGCGACGAAATGATCGGTATTCGGTGGGTGGTTGTGAGCTACGTTTACTCAATAACGCATGTCGTTTTATGTCCGTCCTTGTAAGTCGGTAGTAGCTGTACATGTGTACATAGTAACTATTCTAGGCATTTTCTGTTCGTCATGCAATTTCCTTATCTTGCCTTGCCTGGAAAAAGATTACGTACTTGGCCCAAGTAGAACATTGAACTTGAACATATTTAAAATGAAAGCATTTATTTCAAATAGGCCAGTTATAGGCACTTTTAATTTGTCGAAACAAAGACAACCATAAAATGAAGCTACAGTTCCAATAATAAGGCATAATCTCTGTGAAAGTATAGTAGTTGCCCATTTCAAAGCGTAGATCTCTATGAAGAAGAACGGCAAGAATCTCCATGGACACTCTTTTAAATCAGAATATAGTTACAAAACATTGGTTACATCATTCCTGTTGAGATGGTATATTATGTGAGAACGATGTAGCAAGATGTGCACGTTTACAGTGTCCATAGTGAAGACAATTCAAAAATCAAATAAGACGTAATTAAGACGTAACTAAGATATGACCAGACACAACTGAGAGAGCCAGTTCACGAACATGACGCATGGATCAGCACCATTCAACTCAACCATTTTGAAGGGAACTAAATGATCCGACACACACGCCACTTGAATGAGCATGACATACTCTCAACCGCCAGGGCACATTCAAGTCAAGAAAAGACGTAGGTTACCAGTGGTATTTTTTTTTTGTAATGGCTTTCTAGTACTTAATTTGGTTTACGTTTTTTATGTGTGGGTGAAGTCATAGTTATGCACACAAACACTAAATAAAACGAGCGAGCTGGGTTTTTATTAGTGTTCGTGTGGCACATCAATTGACATATACCAATATAAAGTCATTATTCACTTATGATACTGAAGGAGATATAATATTTTGTATAATGTTTCTATAGCAACCCTGGCACAATGGTTATCGTCTTTGGTCAGTGAACGAGAAGCCGTAAGTACAAACCATGTATGCAGCAATATATTCTTTTTTTTTTTGTTTTCATTATTTTGTTAAAACATTGTTTAAAGTAGAATTTATAACGATTCGAACCCGTTCACGGTTGTGTAATGAAGTTTCCAACGTTTGAGACAAACACGGAGCTCTCAGGCCATTTTATTTTGACTGTTTAGAAAATAACTACCGACAATTTCAAAATGTTGTTTCCAAACACCTTCATTTATAAAATAAATGAGCGTTCTTAGTAGTCAACTACGATTATTTGCAATACTGATATTATAATATTATCATAACTGAATTATAGTTTTTTAAAATTATATAATGGTTATGATGAAATTAACTTGGTCTAAAATTAGCTTGATCTAGCCTTTAGACAGATTAAAGAAAAGCCTTCGAATAACGTAAATAAAAATAGATTATTATGTTTGCTAATGTCAGTGTATATCTTATATTTATGTATTGTATTATTATAAGTAATATTAATTAATTAGGGATATTTAAGTATATTGTATAAACATAGTGTATATAAATATAGTATATATTTATTATTTTATTAGCTAATATTAAAAATATTATCCATACTGTTTTTATCCACAGAGAAGAACCGTGCAATTATGCGTCCGCCGATATGCGGATTTTGGAGACGTAGAATATCTTAGGCTAAAACCAAAGGCAAATTCATCGGCTCGACACTACGACACCATGGCAAGGCACAAGGCTGATCCCTGCTTGTCCACCCGCGTAACAGCAACAGCACACAATGTGTTATAGATATAGATGGCGCGGTCAAGTAAACATTACAATCATATTGTTCTGTTCCGTTTATAATTAGTAAAATAATAGTTTTTTCGTATATTTTTATAATGTACTGAGTGTAAAAGTGAAACTGAACTTACAAACAAGCTGTGACAGTGTTATTGAGTAATTTTGTTGAGTAATTAACAAATTAGCTATGATTTTCGAACTTTAAAAACAGTGACTTTTTTTGCGTAATTATGAAAAACAAGTGAATTTTGTACTGTTATTATCATTTCTAAACTGTAAACAAACAAAGTCAGCTGAAAATCCTTTTATAATACAGTGTTACAAAAATTCAAGAAACAAATATTAAACGAATTCGGTTTTTTATTTAAAAGATCTGAATAATATTGATAAAAGCACCACCTAGTAGTGAGTAGCAGAATTAAAAATACGGTGTTACTAAACTCAGTTTAGGGTTGACAGATAAAAAAAAAAAAATTGATAGTTTTTTTATTTTATTTTAAAGAAATAAAATAAAAAAAACATATATACACATATTAACAACATAACATATATTTAACATAACATTAACATATATTTTTTTTTTTATTAAGATTTAAATAATTATCTGTCAATATGAATTTCCTGGATAATATCACATTCCGTCGCAACCGCAGCGGAAAATCGGAATCTAACCATGATGACAGCAATAACACGTCACAAACCTTGAATTGCACTATAAATAGTATGCCAGAAATGTCGGAAGATGAAGAGAACAATCAAGTAAGGAAGTTGCAGGAAAAGATTGAGGAGTTGACGTCTCAACTAAATAGTGCACATAAGGAAATTGAGATATTATCTTTGGAAAATAGCAGTGTGAAACAAAGTAATGAAGATTTATCCAAGAAAAATAATTTATACAAACAAATTGCTACTTCTCCAGTCAAACTCAAGTCAACAACACCCAAGAAGACTCAGTCAAGACTTGCTAAACAAACACAAACAGATGTAAATACTGGGAATACTACTTCTTTAAATCAAGACAGTAAAACTGGAAGCAAAGATGTCACTGGTACTTCTTCTCTTAATAATAGAGTATCGAGCAATGTCATTAAACCTTATCTACAACCGGCCCCTATAAAGCATAAAATATGTATCCTCAGTAGTGAAAATAGCAGTAGAATATGTAAAATAATGGATAACACTAGTCTACCAAATAGTCATGAAATCTGTCACTATCGTAAGCCGAAGTGTAATTTAGAACTAATACTAGACAATATAGATAGTAAAGTTCAGAACTTTACCAAAACGGATTTCTGTATTATCTATATAGGTGAAGAAGATTTCAAAAGAACTCGTGAAAGAGATCGTGCGGTACCCCCGGATTAGCCTTATGGCTATTACCTTTTAGGGCGAGTTCAGGTAGTGGGCGGCTTGCCGCCTCAAAGAACGCGCCCACACCGGGGCCCCGTAAAGGGCCATGGACCGCACGATCCCCGCGTATAGCCTCCGGCAGGAGGCGTATGGACCCCTCAGGTTGGGCAAGAGCCGCTTGAAGGCAGCCCCTGTCCGTTCCAGTTTAGAAGCCAAACGTCGGAAGTGCTCCACGAAGTTCCACCGGCTGTCGAGGACAAGTCCTAGGTACTTCAACGTCGACCCGACGCCGATGGAAACCCCTCCTGCCGTCAGTAGGGATCCCGACGGTGGCGCATTCCGAGGCCCATGAAAACACATGGCCTCGGACTTGTGCAGTGCCACCTCGAGACCCAATTGCCGGATCCTCTCCACGACTATCGCAACCCCGCGTGTCATGTTTTCGGCCGCCGCCTCGTGCGACCTCCCTTGTGCCAGTACCAGCGTGTTGTCAGCGTAGCAAACTACGCTGACGCCTGTAGGGAGGTCGGCGCGCAGCACCCAGTCATAACCGATGTTCCACAAGGCCGGCCCCAGAACCGATCCCTGTGGAACACCACACGACATCTCTCGCCGGTTCCATTCTCCGCTTCGACCAGGGTAGATGACGGCTCTATCCGTCAGGTAGTCCCCGACCACACAACGAAGGTAGGTCGGCACCCGGTGATACCGGCCAACCGGTGCCTCCCTAATGCAGCTCCAGGGCATGGAGTTGAAGGCGTTGGCGATGTCAAGAGACACCGACAAGACGACCCCGCCCCGGGACACCGCGTCCCCCGTCGTGAGGGCTCTCACGCGCATGATGGCGTCCACCGTCGAGCACCCCTTGCGGAAACCAAACTGGTGTTCCGCAAGATCCGGCCCCATCCCCGCAAGGTGCCCGGCGAGGCGGTTGACAAAGACTCTTTCGAAGAGTTTGCCCACCTCGTCGAGCAGCACGATGGGCCGGTATGCGGACGGAGAGTCCGCAGGGCGCCCTGGTTTCCGGATGAGGACCAGCTTCCCCGTCTTCCAACGAAGCGGAAACTGGCCTCTCTCCAAGCATGCGCTTAGGAGCCCTTCCAGTCGGGGCCCGAGAGCCTCAGAGGCCAGGATCCTGGCTTTGCATGGCAAGCCATCGGGTCCCGGGGCGGTGTTTCTGGTTTTCAGCCTGCGTACCGCCACTCTCAGGTCTACCCCAGTCACCTCCGGAACGTCGTCATCGTCATCGGTGTGGTCCGCTTCCGGCACCGCACGCGGCGGCGGAGCCATAGGCGGGGGAGGATGCTCCCCTCGCGATGGGAATAGAGCGCTCACCACGTCCTCCACGAGCTCAGGCCGGAGACTCTGCGTTAGCGGGGGGGCCCGGGTGCGGAGTTGGTCCCGCACCATTTTGTAAGGGCGCCCCCACGGATCTCCGTTTAGAGACTCCAGCATCTTCTCGCGGGCCAAATTCTTGGCCCGCCGGACAGCCTCTTGAAGGGCGGTCTTGCCGCTCTGTACCCCTCGTACAGCTCCGCCTTAATGGCTGCCGCATCCGGAGGGCGGATGCGGAGCCTGCGATGCCTGGCGTACAGCCGCGGCGCGGCAACGCACGCCTTGCGCAGAGACGTCAGCTCTCGCGACCACCAGTACACCTGACGCCGGCCACCACCTCCTTCTCGGTCACCGAGTCGTCCAGACCCAGTATGCGCAGGTCTGCGCATTTGACAGGCCTGGAGGACTGGAGCTTTTCAGCCAGAGCGTCAGCGGACGAGCCACGGGTTTCGCCAGGGATCTCCAGCACTCGAGCCCCTGTTGCGGTGACTCTAAGCCGGAGGCCCCCGGTGATCCCGAGCTCTCCGAGATACACCGTCGCTTTCGCTTTAGCGAGCACGTCGCGGTAGGTCACGCCCCTTTTTTCCGGGTCCGGCTGTAGTGTAATCTCTACAGCTGCGGTCTTCGGGGCGCTGAGCCTAACCGCGATGCCCCGCTCCTTTTACCGGCGTTTCTGCTCCTGCCTCCTGGCCTGCCACCCGGTCTCGGCCGCGGAAGGCTTAGGGGGCGGGGGGTGGTGGTGATAGCGGCTGTCTCGCGGCTGGCGCTGGCATATTCGCCGCCTTGCCCTGTTTCAGGGCCGCCGCCTTCGTAACCGGAGCCGGTTTCGTCGGGGCCGACATAACCCTGCCGGGGGGCTGGCTGGACGGCCCCGGTGCGGAGGCCGCAGCAGACGCATATGAGGCCGCCCTCGGGCCCGGGGGCGCCTTGTTTACCACTAGGGGGGGGGCGCAGGACAACGCCCTCCAGGACGGAGAACCGCGCCTGGAAGGCAGCCAGCTCCTGCAGAACCAGATTCAGGACCTGGTTCTCCACCGGCACGGGCTGGCTTGGATGCTTCTGGCCCCCATTTTGGGGCGCCTCGCAAGAGCCGGACTCGCGCAGACTGGCCAGGTCTGCTCGGAGCTTCATGTTCTCCTCTTTGAGAAGCTCCGTGGCGGCCGTCAGTCGAGCGACCTCCGCCCTCATTTAGGCCACGCCGTCTGGCGGGGGCCCCGCAAATCTGGCCTCCACTGATGCCATAATGGAGGCGACCGCTGCAGGTATAGCCCTTTGCCTGGTGGAGGGCTTTTGTTTCAACGAGACAGCCCTCAGCGCCGCCTCCACCTCCTTCGTGAGTCCGGCTTTACGCTCCGCATCGGAGTCGCCATCTGCGCCCGCTTCGTCGCCAGAGGAGCCCGAACGGGCCACCCCGTGACCGGCGGCCACCCCCGGATGGCGCCCCTCCTCGGCAAGCCGCGCTGACCTCTCGGTGGCAGAGAGGCCTCTCCCCTTGCCACGGATCCCGCCGCGCTTGCTGGTGGGGATCTTATGAGCCGAAGCCAGCTCCCCATCTGACGACGACTCTCGGTCGCCTACCGGCCTGGACCGCTTGCGTAGGAACTCCCTGTTCCCCGCAGCAGCCCCGGGCCTCCCGCGCTCTCCTCGCTGGATGCGGCGCCGGACTCCGACCCCGCATCCCTCTCCTCCCTATGGAGTATGCACTCAAGTTGTAAAATATGTCAAAGAAATTATAGCAGCACCACTAACGCACATTATTAATTTATGCATTTTTTTTTTTTTTATGCATGGTGTTTTTCCTAATAGTCTGAAAAAAGTAATTATTAAGCCCTTGTTTAAAAGAGAGGATAAATCAGATGTTAAAAATTATAGACCCATTGCCAAAATTCCTATTTTTTTAAAAGTTATCGAAAAGGTAATTTACAATTGCATTTATAATTATTTTGAAAAATATAAGTTATTTAGCACTGAACAAAAGGATTTCGTAAAAATACTAATATAAATATGGCATTGTTCAACCTACTCTCTCATATTATGATGTCTGTCGATGAAAGAGCTCCGGTATGTGCTATATATACCGATATGATGAAATCATTTGACTATGTAAATCATATGATTTTGCTAAAAAAACTGTATGGCTATGGAATCCGAAGTAATATTTTAAAACTTTTAGAGTCATATCTGGATAACAGATCCCAGTGCACAGAAATATCACAACTTTGCCAAAAAATCAATTGAGTCACCATTTACACATCTCAACCAAGAGCTATAAAATACGATGTGCCTCAAGGTAGCGTGCTAGGGCCGTTACTTTTTTTAATATACATAAATGATCTCCCAATTTACATTTCTCAGAATATGGTTCTTTTTTCCGATGACAGTACAGCTGTTGTAAAATGTAATAATCCTGTCGATTACGAGAATGATATAAATGATTGCCTCAATAAAATAATTAACTGGCTCAATAGCAATAACCTAGTGATTAATTTAAATAAAACAAAAGTAATGCACTTTCATCAAAGGTGTGAAAAACCTCCAGTTCATGTTACTTATGAAAAGTGCCAAATAGAAGATACAAACAAAGCAAAATTTTTAGGTATAATGCTTGATAGTAAACTAACATGGAAACCCCTTATCGAAGAAATTTGTCTGAAATTAAATAAATCTGCATATGCATTGTTTCAGCTGCCGAAAAAAGTTAATACATAAACACTTTTAAAAGCGTATCACGGATTGGTTGCATTAGTCCTGAGGTTTGGTATTCTTTTTTGGGGGCAATCTATAGGTCGAGAGATTGTTTTTAAAGCGCAAAAACGATGTATTCGGTGTATGTGTGGCTTAAAAACTATCGAAACTTGTAAACCACATTTTAAATCATTAAAATTACTGAATATGCCAGCTATGTACATTAACGAGACTGCTTTATTTGTTAAAGCCAATTTACACCTGTTTAAAAAACTATCCGAGGCCTCGTTTACGGAGACGCGTGGCTTCGCGCGTCGCGTGCAGTGTGGAGTCTAGCGTTGCGTTAGACGTTTTATGCGTTCACAAAGAGACGGCGCGTGCAGCGGTCCGCGTCTTCACACGCACAAAAACAAACATATGATTAAGTACGAATTCGTTCATGGAGCCGAGGGTCATGGCGCGTCGCGTGAAGTGTAGCTGCGGACGCGGTGGTGGACGCGGCGGGCTACGCGGCGGCGGACTAACTAAATTAAACTAAAAACTAAATTATGTTTTTACTTACCTAAGGGTCATAAATAGTTTTTCTTCTGGGCAAATATTACTGTTAGGAGCAGCTATGCGGTGTTGTATTATTTAATATATAATCAAAGGCCTCAACAGACATTCGTGTATATCCATGAAACATGTCATAACCTTTTGATCTTACTGATTGGTAAAGAGTTGCATATTCTCCAAATTGTTCCCGTTCGCCTAATGTAAATCTAGGTGCTGCTCTAACGGTAAATAACAAACTTTTTAAGCAATTATTGTCTTCGAGCAATAATAAGTTTAAATCGTCCATATTTACACACACGTTTGTTCGTTGTTACTATTCAAACAAGACTGCCCAAGACACAAGAAAGCTGGCGCTGCGCACGACGCGGCGATCGACACCGCGTACGACGCTGCGACCGACGCCCCGTGCGACGCGGCGTCGTCATCCGCAAATAATGCTACATTTCAAACAAACGCGTGTAAAAACGCCTCTCCGTAAACGCTCTCATACAACGCCGTAAGTTTGAATTTAGTGCTGGTCGCGCCTCCGCACGCGACGCTCGAAGCCACGCGTCTCCACAAACGAGGCCTAAAAAAGACTCCAATGCGTTCTCAATATGTGAATAAACTATGCGACAGAAAATGCAGAACCGCCTTAGTTAAAAAGAGTTTTTTTGGCATGGCTCCGATTTATAATAAAATATCAGATGGCATAAAAATTTGCCACTATTAAAGTTTAAGAAAAGTATATACTCGCTGTTAATAGAAAAATGTTATTATACTGTAGAAGATTTTCTCAATGATAATTTCAAACATTTTGTGTGCAATAAACGTTTGATGAAATTTTTAAATATTTTTAAGTCTGTTTCTCTTTTTAAATTAAGTTTAAAATAGTTTTTATATTTTGTTTATTTTCTTGTAAGTGTTTAATTTTGTTTATTTTGCCGTTTCTGTTAGAGTTTTTGTGTTGTTTTACTGTTTGCTTTTATTTTCAATAATATTTGTACGCCTTCACGGCGCCCATTAATTAACCTAAGACCTTTATGTAATACTTATGTTTCACAAATAAATATTCTGATTCTGATTCTGTGTGCTTACAAACTGTGAGAAATCACCTATATTCTGCTGGATTATGTTGCAGCAAGCCAGCGCGGACCTTTGCTGTGCACTGCGCACCGACAAAACCGACTAAAGTTTACTAGGTCATACATCAATTTTGATTGGGAGAACAATGTGGTGATTTTTAGTGACGAAAAAACGTATAAGTCTGATATGGATGGGCGTAAAGTAATAACATATGAGCGAATTTTACAAGTTTTTCATAAGTTTTTTTTAAATATGTCAGATCCTGTCAATAGTACGGACTTGGAGTGAATCGCAGGTACGACAGTGGTGACATCACGGGACCTACTTACCAGTCTACCTACACCACAGCGTGCTTCTACAGAGCCAAAATGTTTTAAGCTTGTGGCGAGGACGACATTCAATGTCTGATCGCAGTGGAGTTGAGACGTCCTGGAACTGTACCCGATTCATTGTGCCCCGTGTTATTCTGTTAAATTGTAATTTCAAATAATGAGAAAAAAAATAAAAATAAATGTATCTACTTTGCAATAACCAAATTAGTTACACTTGGGTTGTTGTCCGTATGGTTGGTGAAAGTAGACTTATTTCGCTTCTTTCAATCCCAAGACATTGTCGCAGGGCTAACCGGCAACCGGCAACCGACAATCTATTTTCGACCACGCTTACACCTACCTATACTGGCATCGCCTTTCGGTCTAACCTGCATAGGTCACGATCCCATGGATGGTGTCGGGTTAGAAGTATCTTGTGATATTGGGATAAGTGAACTAAGCATTGTTTATTATAACTCATACACCACACAACCTCACTATTCAATGTTCACACTCCCACCCATACTCACTCACACACTCACTCGTGACACACATACCACACATACACGCGCGATCTGGCCTTTTTCTGCATAAAGCTCATTCATTTGCAGAGCTGTTTGTATAATTTTAAGTTACCCCTTTTATTTTTAGTCTTGAATGTTTACATTGTCTACATTTCAATTACATAAAAAATGATAAGTGGAAGTGCGGAGTCTCCTAATACAAGCAATTCCTTGCTTAAAAGGTGACTTCCAATAATATTTATCTAAATGCCCGTTGTAATTGAAATATATATTTTTTTTTTTAAAGAATTTGTTAGTTTAATAGAAACAGTGTATCGCACCCAGTGTATTTTCATTGCATGACACCCACCTGCCCACATGATGTACGAGCCTAACGGAATAAATCTTGATAACCCGACAAATACATGTTTTTAATGAAAGATTTTTACTTTAAACACCTTGTAGCGGAATATCACCCTCACAGTAACATTTTAGTATGTAGGGTACATCGACAATATTGTGCCCAAACTAAGTTGTCGATGTACCCACTATGCATTGATTTTTTGATGACCAACTTTGTATAAAAGGGACCGCCTTTTTCTAAATACATTCATTCCAATAAGCTTCAGCACTTGCAACTTAAATATACTACGTCGTCATCATCTGGAGTATTATTCCACACCACCTAAGCGCTACATTGGTGACCCCGACGTGATTATTAAGAAGATACCTCCAGATCAAGATTTCATCATGGCACAAGACGGTGAACAACAACTCTCTGGTGTGTCAACGTCGCTGCGCATTTCACCCTTTTGGCGCGACAGAATTCGTCTGTGGTTCGCGCAGTTCGAAGCCATCATGTCTGTGCAGAAGAAAGGCGATCAAGTCATGTTCGAGATCGTCATCGGACAACTAGAGAGGCAAGATCTCGACGAAATCTCCGACATAATTCTCCGTCCACCTGAGAAAAACCGATACGAAGCATTGAAGAGTCGGTTGTTCCAAGTTTACGAAGAATCCGAGCAACGGCAAGTACAAAGGTTGCTATCTGAAATGGAACTTGGCGACATGAAGCCTTCACAGCTACTACGTCGCATGAAAAACCTCGCCGCCGACAATATCTCTGACTCAGCACTGCGGATTATGTGGACCAACCATCTACCACAATCTGTTCGAGCAGTCCTCGCCGTCAGTGAAAACATCGCGAAACACTCCGATATCCACGAGCTGGCAACGATGGCAGATAAAATCCTCGAGCAGACACAACCACTCGGCGCAGTCGCTGCAGTTTCCTCCGTTCCCACTACCCCACGTGCATCTACGTCAATTGAAGAGGAAATTGACGCTCTCACCAAAGAAATCGCAGAGCTGAAAGCATACCGATCGCATCAAAATCGACGTAGATCGTTCGACAGACGACGCTCAAGATCGCGTTCATCGAGCAGAGCCAATCACAATCGCGCCCGAAACGACCAATCAGCGACCTGCTTTTATCATCGCAAGTTCGGCAAAGAGGCGCGAAAGTGTACGCGTCCGTGTAACTACGAAGACAGCAGCGCCCCCTCGGGAAACTAACGCCTGCGTTGGCTGAGGCGGGAACCAGCGCAAATCACACTTCTTACCGCCTATTTATAACAGACAAAAACTCACGTCTGTCATTTCTAATTGATACTGGCGCCAACGTCTCCGTAATACCAAGAAGAAAAGGCGGGAAAGCTACGCCAACAGACTTTTGCTTGTATGCAGCGAACAACACGGTAATCCCAACGTACGGAGAGAAAACACTACAACTGGATCTCAACCTACGAAGACCATACACCTGGAAGTTCATCATCGCTGCAGTCAGCAGACCCATCATCGGTGCCGACTTCTTGAAAAATCATCAACTTCTTGTCGACATAGCCGGCCGATGTCTAGTCGACAAAGTTACCAACCTCGTAGTCAAGGCACCAGTCACCTACTCCGCTGAGCCTACCGTAAGAAGTATCGACGTTGATCAACCATATCACCAGCTACTCAGCAAGTTTCCTGACATCCTACGACCATCATGCATGAAGGATGCTCCCAAACACCGTGTAGAACATCACATTGAAACTACCGGTCCACCAGTACACAGCAAGAGCAGACCACTACCACCACATCGGTACATGTCCGTGAAGAAGGAATTCGAGTCGATGATGCAGCAAGGAATCTGCCGTCCAAGCAAAAGTCCTTGGTCCAGCCCGCTACACGTCGTACCAAAGAAAAACGGCGACCTTCGTGTTTGTGGCGACTACCGCAGACTCAATGACGTCACGAAACCAGACCGCTATCCAGTGCCACGTCTCAAAGATTTCACCTACCTACTTCACGGCAAGAAGATCTTCACAACACTCGACCTAAATCGTGCTTACCAACAACTGCCTGTATACGAACCGGACATCGATAAGACAGCCATCACAACACCCTTCGGCTTGTTCGAATTTCCTCGAATGTGTCTTGGTCTCAAAAATGCTGGACAGACATTCCAACGATTCATTCATCAAGTACTCATCGGGTTAGACTACGCATTTCCATTCATTGATGACGTCATCGTCGCATCAGATAATGAAACCAGTCACTTAGAAGATCTACAGGAGGTGTTGCGCAGATTAGACGAGTATGGCATCACTGTAAATCCATCAAAATGCGTCTTCGGTAAAGAAAATGTCAAGTTCCTGGGTTATCAAGTGTCGAGCAACGGACTCAAGCCACCACAAGATAAAGTCACTGCTATCACTGCTTACCCCCAACCCGAGACAATTGAAGACTTACGTCGATTTATTGGCATGGTAAACTTCTATCGTGACAGCATACCGAACGCAGCCCACATACAAGCACCTCTCAACGCGTTCCTGCACAATTCGAAGAAACGCGACAAGACAAAAATCGACTGGAACACAGAAGCGTCACAAGCATTCGAGTTGTGTAAAGTTAGCATCCAAAACGCAGCTTTACTCGCTCATCCATCTCCATCAACAACCGACGCCATCTCCCTTATGTGCGACGCATCAAATACCTGCGCAGGAGCTGTACTTCAACAACTTGTAAACAAGAAATGGATACCGCTCGGATACTTTTCAAAGAAATTCTCCGAAACACAACAGCGATATAGTACATTCGACAGAGAATTATTATCAATCTACATGGCAATCAAACACTTCAGAAAAATGTTCGAAGGAAGAGAACTTATTGTTTACACCGACCACAAACCGCTGACTTACGCTATACGCAAGCCTCCGTCCGATAACGATACGCAACGGCGCACGCGTCAGCTGTTATTTATCAGCGAGTTCACGACGGACATTCGACACGTCAGCGGAGTAAACAACGTTGTCGCCGACGCACTCTCTCGTATCGAAACCATCGAATTGCCATCACCAATCAACTACGAAGAACTATCACAAGAGCAAGAAAAAGACAGGAATATACCAATCTTATCACAACAAACAAATATTCAACTCAAGAAAATCGTCATACCCGGCACTAACAAGCCAATATTCTGCGAAACGTCTACGTCACACATTCGTCCATACCTACCAGCTGACTTTCGCCGCATCGCATTCAACGCCGTGCACAATGTAAGTCACCCTGGAATACGAACTACGCGCAAACTTATACAAGATCGTTACTTTTGGCCAGCAATGAATACAGACATTGGCGAGTGGACGAAAGCATGCACTTCGTGTCAGCAGTCCAAAGTTCAACGACACAACAACAGTGACGTCACAGCATTCCCACCGAGCGAACGATTTCAACACATCCACGTTGATATTGTTGGACCACTACCTACATCTTCGTGTGGACATCGATACCTACTCACGATGATCGACCGCTGTACACGTTGGCCCGAAGCAGTACCCCTTCATGAGATAACCGCCGAAATCGTCGCAAGAAAGCTGTACGAAACATGGATATCTCGTTTCGGTTGTCCTACAAAAATAACGACTGATCAAGGACGACAGTTTGAAAGTCGACTATTTCAAGACCTCGCACAACTACTTGGAGTAGAAAGAACCCGTACTGCTGCCTACCACCCGCAGAGTAACGGCATCGTCGAACGCTGGCACCGAACACTGAAGGCCGCACTCATGACACGACTAGCAAACAGCAACAAATGGATCAACGAATTACCTATTGTTTTGATGGGGCTACGAGCCGCCACGCGCACCGATACCAACACAAGTGCCGCGCAGCTCACCTACGGCCAAGCAATACGGCTACCCGGCGATTTTATATCACCATCACCAGCCGCAACGAAGATTGACCACACCTACGTCGATCAGTTACACGACGTGATTACGAAGCTGACACCTACATACAAGCCGCATTCAAACAAGCGATGTATGTTCGTGCACAACGACCTACCAACATGCAGCCACGTGTTTGTACGCGATGACACCGTCCGAAAACCACTGCAGCATCCATACAAAGGTCCATACAAGGTCATCGAACGCAACGAGAAGTATTTCACGATACAGCTACCAGGCAGATCGAGCAACATATCGATCGACCGTCTCAAGCCGGCATACACTATCAACATCGAAGATAATCACGAATACACGAGTACTGAGACACGCCAACCAGCTGCAGCTACCACTGAAGATCACTCCAGCCTGCTTCCAGCCTCGAACACCAACGACCAACGTACAAGATCAGGCAGGATCGTCAAGATGCCCGTACGCTTCGCTAAGGGGGGAGTACTGTAGCGGAATATGACCCTCACAGTAACATTTTAGTATGTAGGGTACATCGACAATATTGTGCCCAAACTAAGTTGTCGATGTACCCACTATGCATTGATTTTTTGATGACCAACTTTGTATAAAAGGGACCGCCTTTTTCTAAATACATTCATTCCAATAAGCTTCAGCACTTGCAACTTAAATATACTACGTCGTCATCATCTGGAGTATTATTCCACACCACCTAAGCGCTACAACCTCCACGACCCCGTACTATTCAATCCATCCATCAGCACAATGTTTTGAATACATTACATTGAGTCCTACCTTAAAACGAGATTTTTCACCCAAAAAAAGAGAAACGTTTACCAGCAATCATTTTTTCTTAGAGTTATTTAGTTTGATCTACTCCTTTTTTACTAAAAATATTATTTAATTTTTTTCTTAAATACATTGTTTTCATTATTGGCAATGTACCGTCATGACATTAATGTCCTTAAATAGTTCCCTTAGAGAATAGCACTTACGGAGATTCTATATAGCTCTGATGGCTCTTTTTTGAGGATTAAAATAGACTCAATGTCTGCAGCCCGTTCCCATAGCAAAATGCCATAAGACATTATACTAAGGTAGTAACTAAAATATACTAGTCTTGCAGTATCTACATCAGTAAGTTGATGGATTTTTCTAACAGTATATGCTGCTGAACTTTTCTGCTGCGCAAGGGCAAGCAGCCCTAAGGAAGGGGTAGCCCTGGACTAAGCGTAATCCTCAGGAAAACTGTTTAATCTATGAATTGTAGTTTCTCTTTATTCAGTACTATATCACAGACCCTACTTTTAACATTCGGTTTAGCAACTCTTATGCATTTAGTTTTTTGAAGTTTATTGTATACTCTCCCCCCGCCTACGTGTATGCTCGTCTTGAAGCTGTTGGTCATGAGCTTGGTCTTCAACATGTTCATCTTCAGTCCAACCTCAAGGCTTGCATCGCTAAGATCTTGTAACATTTGCTCTAGTCCTGTGGCTGTGGGAAAAAAAAAAAGGTCAATGTCATCAACGAAACGCAGATTATTCAACTTTCTTTCATCGATGACACGCCCTTTCTCTTCCCATTTGACTGTCAGCGTCTGAAAGACTTCCTCTAGGGTGCTGGTGAACAGTTTTAGAGAAAGCTGGTCGCCCTGTTTGACTATCTTGAGAATCTCAAACTGTTGACCTAAGCTCTCACGCTAACTTAATAACAGCTGTACTATGGGTGTATATATTACGCAAAAGATGTATGTATTTAAGTTCTATCTGTTGTTTTGTAAGGGCATTAAATATTGCAGAGTGTGTGATGCTGTCAAAGGCTTTGATTTACAATACCGCAGCTAAAACAACAATAACTGTAAGTTATAATGTAGTCTATGCAAGGCACGCCGCGGCGGAGAGAGCGCGGGGCGGGGGGTATCGACCTTCTTTATCCGTATCTTACTTAGTTCCATTTTCTAATCATGCTCATAATGAGTTGGCGCTACGCTGCGTCATCACGTCACTGCAGCAACGACTAGCCACGACTAGCTGACTACCGCTAGGCGAATTCTCTCACCTACGCCGTCTTTAGTTGACGCTAATGATGACGGTGTGGTTTTTTTTTTTTTTTTTCGGATGGGAAATACTCAAATGACCCCTCCACTCTGGGCGGAGCGGAAGGGAGTGTCAGACTTGTACTGACTAAAACCCATCCATGTTCCTTCTTTGCCCTTTGTGTTCCAGGGCCACGGTATCTCTTTCGAACAGTCCCGCAGCCCTGGCAGGCATCGGCCCTTGCGGATCCCTACTTATTTGCTGACATCTCTTTGAGGCGCACGTGGCACACGAACGCGCCGTCGACACGGCCTGTCGTCATAAGACGGCCGGACGGCGAGCTGGCCATAACTCGCCGTCCACAGGCCCGCGCCTACGGTGGCCGGCCACCACGTGACCCCCGACGCCCAGGGCGTCTCCCGCGGCGGCTGCGACGTGAGGTTCTTTCCCTCTCACGTCCCGCCACCTCCTTCACTAGCATGACTGCTTCGCAGAAAGAGGTGACGGCTTCCCATTCCCTCTCGCTCCGGACCATGGCTTGAACCATCGCCGCCGCCAATCGCTGCTACGAGGACACGGCGGTGCTCCGCCCAAGCGGGGCAGACCTCCACGGTGTGCTCCACCGTGTCCTCCAGACGATCCTCGCAGTGGAACCACCCGGGCGTTTCCTCCCGCGTGACGGTGTGGTGTCAATAATGATATTAGCTAGTTAACTGAATAAAAAGTTCAATTGCATTTTTTGTGAAATAAATACGTTAACCTTAAGAAGAGAGCGGCTAACTAAAAAAATGTTATTGTAATGAGCCGGGCTGGAGTTTTGTAATGAATCTGTCAGCGTTCCAGAAAGCATTATTATAGATTTTCGTCGTAACAGAACGCTGACTCTACAGTTATTGACACCTTGAATAAGGAGTACTCTTACTTTGTGTACATATAAAATGAGTGGTTTTAACACAAAGTGAGCCCTTCTGCTACATGAATAATTCGTAAGTCTACTCTAATATAAATATTCGTCTTCATTCTTTGCGACTCAACCGAATAACACAATCACTATGATGTATTCGTTGCAAATCAGTATTTATTATTAGAAGAACCAAACAAAACAGTTCTGTTACACTTAAAACGCATTAGCAGAAGCTTTAATTGGTATAATTATATCGACTGTAATAGAGAATTTGTATCGGAAGCTTAAGGAACTGCGGTCCCTTACAATAATGATACACAAATTTGCAATACCATGAGTGTGCTAATGAAGCAACTAGCTGCGGTGCGGTGTGTCGGCGGCGGGACAGATGGAGTCATAAACATGTCGGTGGTGCCGTGAGCCGGCGCACACGGCACATGCTGGACATCACTGAGGGGTCGGTAGAGTGACCGATATAATATTTAACTAAATCAATTTTGTGCTGTAGAACAATGTTTGAGAGACAGTTTTTTTTACCTATTTGTTTTGCCGGATGGATGAACGAAGGGACAAAAATGGAACGGCTATTGTTACCAAGGCCTTTGAAAATAAATTAATCGCCGGTGCATGCTTTACTATTTGTGTGCATATTTGTGTCAGAACTGGCTACGATTGCAAGCAATCAATGTGATCTGCATAACGTATCCTCAGTGATTGTAGTTGGGTGATGCGAGCGTGAGATCACCACGACTACTCGCTCACCACCGCCACCGCGCCGTGTGACGCGACATTATTTCAAATTGGGTACTTACGGCTACTGCACAATTACGGGACATGCTAATTAGTTAGCATCTAAATATAAATGAGAGCTCGCTTCATAGACCGCCGCTGCCGGTCGGCGGCGGCTACTGCTAATGCTCTTAATGTTAGATTCAGTTCTAATGCAGCCTGCCTCACGAGCGCTATAACTCTCTCTAAATATGTATACACAAATTAAAATGTAATCTAAAAATAAGAGAAAGCCGCTCCCCTCATTTACTTTATTCAGGCCCACTCTAAACAATTTGAAGTTAGTTGAAGTTGTGCCGCTCGACGAGAGCAAAAAGGCTAATCTGCGAAACTCCATCAAATGTAAATCGTTCGGAGGGACAAAAACCCGAGCAGCGGGTTTAGACAACAAATAAAACGTAAAGAGCAATGAATAGATTAACTGCGGGTTAATATTTGACCTGTATAATTGACAAAGTTCGGTCGACGTCTGCCGACATTAGCGCGGTCGAACTAACTGTAGTCTCACAACATTGTTGAAGTAAGATGTGACAGTATTAGTTTTCATTATTGATAACTCTTTATAAGATAATATGTAGAATCAAAGAAATTGCTTCAATAGTTGTCAACAATCCTTTACAAAAATACTAAGTCAAAAAATAAGCGTATATATATAAACCACGGAACCAGACCACGGCTAATGTAATTCGGCCTTAACATCTCAAATAAGTGCATGGAGTGTGTTTATTGCAACTGGTAAATCTACTTAAATTTTATGCTCTTCATCCAATTAACAAACACTTCGTAATTACCTTCTTTCTTTACAGAGCTGAGAGTTTAATCACAGTAAAAGTGCCATCTTCTGAGTTGACCACCCGGGCCGGACGGGCGGCACGCGGCGGGCGCGAGGCGACCGGTCAGTGTTCGTGCCGCCACTCGACGTACTCGTGCCTCTCGCGCGTCTCGTGCTGGTTCCAGCCACAGATTTATCTAAAGCCAATCTCTAGCTCGCGACTAACATAAGTGTTTGGTTAGCTGAAGCCGAACACAGAGCGTGGGGAAGACGCCCGCGCGTGTATCCAGATTGTAGTGTTGTTTGATGTAATTGTATCTACTATGCGCTATTATGTTTTTTTAACGTTACCTGTGTCTGATTAACCTTATGCAAGCACCACTACGTTACAGTATTGCTTAATTCAGTACGAACTAATGACTTGGTGTCCCATACCAATATTTTTTTGTAATATTTATGTAAACAAAGTGCTTGACACTTCATTTAAGTATGTTTGAATTTGCCGCGTAATAACTTTGATGTATAAGTTATCTGTGAGTGAACTTGGTCGTTTCTATGGAGCTGTCTGTCAGATTGACGTTTTGATACAGCATGCGAATTAAGTTATGAAAATTAGATTGTAATTTGAATATTTAAATAATACTGATTAAGAACTGGTGAAACAATAACTTTAAATGTTGTTTCTCTTTTCAGGTGAGTTTGTTATTAATTAAGGTTAAAGAATGTATTAGTGTTAAAACTAGTTTTTGTAATTAAATAAAATGTTCTCTTTTCAGAGCAACTCAATTTTAGTTAGAGTTTTACTGTTCACCATAGTATCCAAGGATACATAAACACATTATATTTATTTCAGGTCTTGTTCGGTGAACACCGAAGACCTTAGTTTGCAATATCGGCGTGACACGTTGACCTAATTTTTAACCAACTTCTAAAATAAGGAGGTTATTTTATTCCAATAGTACCTTTTTTTATTTACCTATTTTCACCAATTTCTCCGTGATAACTGGTGATCACCGATTTCTCCTTGATTACTCGCGCGGTGGTTCTATTTATATATATATATATATATATATATATATATGTTATATATATATGTATATATATATACGTATATATGTGTTGTGACTATTAAATTTGAATAATATGCGTGTCAGAAGGAGATGGCGCGATGAGCTGTACTCTTTCGCAAAGGATTGGTCACAATTGCACTAGACCGCCAAATGTGGAAGGAGAGAAGGGAGGCATTTGCCCTGCAGTGGGACAATATAGGCTTATAATAATAATAATATGCATGTCAGATTGTCAGGATTTCTTCCGTTAGGCTTATACATCATGTGGGCAGAAGATGGGTTTCGTGCAGTGAAAACACACTAGGTGCGATTTACTGTTTTTATTAAACTAACAAATTACTTGAAATTACAATTTAACACAATAACGCGGTTCACAATTAATCGGATACAGTTCCGGGACGTCTCAACTCTCTCCGTTGCGATCAGAGACTAAATGTGGAAGACATTTAGTCTCTGATCGCAACGCAAGCTCAAAACATCACGACTCTGTAGAAGCCCGCTGTGGTGTGGGTGGACTGGTAAGTAGGTCGCGTGATATTACCACTGGCGCGTTTCGGAGCATCAAGATTCTGTCAGATAGAGGGAGCCCATTCTTTAAATTGTCCTCAGTATCACAATCAAGTAACAAATAAACCGTGATGAGGTCTGGAGCATTCTGTTACCTTCGCCAAATATTAATTTATTGAGACAACATTCAGTGTTGTGACATTTTAAGAAAGTCTAAACAAATTTTGAAGTTAAAATAATATCTTCGCTCAATTAGTGAAATAAATGAGCGTCACTGACGGAGCAACATCAGACAAATTAGAGGCGCGTCGATAGCGGAGCGCGGAGTGATCACAAAGGACACAGAGGGTCGTGGCGACCGACCACCGACCCAAGATACTAATCGAGGCATTGATGACTACACCAACCAACGGTACACGAACTTAGCGAGATGCAGATAAATATGACGCCATTTTATCAGTTGCCAGGTTAAGCGCACACACTTGAGTACCTACCTCAAGTGTATCTGGGCTTGTCAGTGTTTAGTAATGTTAAATTATTGTTTCAGCCTTTTGTTTATGATCAGTAATTCAAGCAAAGAATGACGGTGTTGTGTCCATTCCCGTGACGAAAAATGCATCTGACACGGCGACGAGATGAGCGGGACTGTCCCGCGACCCAAATAATTTGTACACTGACTTGTTAATCCACAGACAAAAGCCTTTGATCTGGAGCACAAACTTCCGCACATCGCCCCCCTCGTCCCGCCCGCATGCCCGCCGCCGTGTGCCCCCCTCCCGAGCTCGTCCCGTCCACGATTAATGTAAGTAGGAATTCGGAAGCTTTTATCTTTAAAAAGCGAACACTTTGGCGGAGTTTTTAATTCTCAGGTGATGTTGTAAAGGCTTAAGCCCGACTCGCCACTGTTCCAACTCGTCATCGAAAAACAAAAGATCACGACTCACCTCTGTTTCAAAAATTTTAATTTTCATTTACCGATTCGTCATCGATGCTAATATATTGTCAAGTGAACAAACTATACATACAATTCATTTTTATTATAAGGTAAGTAGGTGAGGATCATTTACACAAGTTTTGTAAACGGGACAACATGCATCACTTATGGAACGATTGTTTTTATTTTCTTTTTAGGAACCTTTTACACCGACACTTTTCAATTAACGTTGGCAGTGAAGAATTGGGATGTTCTTGTGGTTTTAGTTTACCTGACAAGTACCCAAAAGAGCACGCTTATGCTGTTTTCAGAACTAATGTCAAATAATTAAGGAAGCCTTTTTTCATTCCAATAGGCAATTCACAGTAATCTACTGGGCAAAAATGAATTTAAAAAATCCAGTGATTTAATCATTTCGTTCATTATTCATGGATTGCGCAAGGTCCCACCGGCCGCCGCTCTACGGGGCCCCGGTGTGTGTGAGCTCCCTGTCTGCCCAGAACAAGCCTCTACTGCGGAGGCCACAGAGAGTCATGTAAGTCACCCTGACTTACATGACTCTCTGTGGCCTCCGCAGCCGCGGATACCGCACCGTATCAGCTAGAATTTGAACCTTACCCTTGCCTCCACTCAAGAATATGTCTACCCCCGGTCGTCGGTTCCACCGGCCGGCCCATTGCCACTTCATCCTACTTATTCGGTGAGCTATGTCGGCAACTCGGGTTCGCTGTCGGATCACCTCGTTCTGGATGCGATCCTTTTTTTTTTTTTTCCTATGGGAAATCATCAAATGGCCCCCCCTTCCCACTCTGGGCGGAACGGAAGGGAGTGTCAGACTTGTACTGACTAAAACCCATCCATGTTCCTTCTTTTCCAGGGCCACGGTGTCTCTTTATTTATTTATTTATTTAAACTTCATGTACAATATTGATACATAGGCGGACTTAATGCCACAAGGCATTCTCTACCAGTCAACCTTTGGGTTAAATAAGAAAACATTGTGATAGGGTACAAAATAAATATATAAAAATAACTTCTTGCCATCGAAAATTTATATAGGCACTTATAATGATACTAATACTTATATACAAATAAAATAAACTAATATATATTTTAACAAATACCAAAATTAAAAACGAGAAACCTAATAATAATGTCTCTTTCGAACAGTCCCGCAGCTCAGGCAGGCATCGGCCTATGCGGACCCCTACTCGGTTGCTGAATAGATGATACATGTTGAATAGATTATAAGAAGTCCTACGACTCGGTGCCACATGGCTCATGAGGGTACTGGAGTTGCACAAGAAGCCGTGAAGCTCCTTGCCTTGCCATACTTCCTTGCGGTCATCGGTAGTAAGTACTAAAGGTTTGCGCCAGTTCACTTTAGCCATAGACAGCGAGGTGAGTCCCTTCACCCTTCAACTCCAGTACCCTCATGAGCCATGTATGTGGCACCGAGTCGTAGGCCTTCTTATAATCTATTCAACATGTCGACAGATCCGTGCGGGATCGACGAACCTGTTGGCTAATGGCCATGTCGATGAGGGCTAACTCCATCGTACCGCGGGACCCATTCCTACATCCATTCTGAGAGGCAGACATAATGGAGTTTTTGTCAATTTGTGTAGTAATTTTCACTCTCAAAATGGATGAAAGAAGTTTATAGACCGTCGACAAACACGTGATCGGTCTATAATTTTTGGGTTCCGCGGGGCTACCTGACTTATGGAGCAGGTGGGTAACACCTGTTGTTAAAAACTGCGGTAGTGACCCAGACTCTAAAAATGACTGAAATTGGGATGCCAGGCAAGTGTGTGAACTACTAAGCCATTTGACGCAGAAGTTGTGCGGCCCGTCCGATCCAATTCGGTAACGGACGAACTGCTCCGGCTATATCTAAAGATGTTATTAAAATTGGCTCCATTTCTAGGATAGCTTCACACACTCGCTCGACATCACGCATCCAGTCAGCCTCAGTATGACAGACGGGCATCGACCAGTTGCTGCGCCAGAAAGAACTCGTGGCAGCATCATATATATACCGTATATAGACGTATATACGGTATATATATGATGCTGCCACGAGCCGAATACGGTACGCCAATGCATAAACTTTCTGCTTCAGGAAGTCGATGCGCTCTGTGACACGGGACATGTATTCTTGAGGACTGATTCCAGTCCCCGAGAATGCCCTCCTCTCAAAGCGCATCACACGTGGTCGCGTATTGTCCTCCCTGAAGCAGTGTAGTTTGCCGATGAGTACCCTGGCCCCGTCGATGTGGCGCTCGATCCTGCGCTGCCAGACTGGTACGGCTGGTTTTGGTCGAGTAGCTACGTCACAATTTGGGAACTTGACATTAGCTAAACGACATGCCGCAACAGCCGCACAATACAGGATCCAGTGTGTATCAACGAGGTTCTCGCTACTCTCGAACATATTCTTGAGTTGCGAGTCCAAGGCACACACCAGCGCCCTATTTTTATTATGCATGCGTAACCGTGGTAATCGGGGCCTAAGTTCGGTAGGAGTGGATCGGTATTCACGACGCGCATCTTCCAGAGCGCTCCTCAATCGGTCGTTGCACCGGCTACTTATCATAGCAACCCTATCATCTTCCTCTACAACAGCTGGGTTAAACCGCGGCGGGGTAGCGTCAATAGCTGTCGCTTGCACCGCGGTTTGTGCTGGAGTTAAGAGGATACGGTTTCTCAGTACCTCTGAGCGCAGCCTATCAAGTACGTCGTCGTGCAACATCCGCAGCCGAGACGTTGACGGTTGGTTCAAGTACCTGGAACAGAGACGGCATCCTAACACGGTACGCAGTAAGGTTAGTTCGCGCGCATGACGTTCTCGTTTATGGATTTATTCCATCTCATGCGCTGCACACAACCACCGACAGCGGGGACCCGGCCCGGGCCGGATGGCCCCTAAGTCCCAAGCTTCTCGGTGGCCGGCCTCTCGCCTAAATCATAAACCATCATAAATCATATTTATTTCTGTAAATTGGTTTATAAAAACTCTTTTACATGTCAACATATTATGTTTTAAAACTAGATGTGGCCGGTGTTTTTACCTGACTACTCTGAGAAGATACATCCGAAACAAACTCAGAGGTCACCGTCTCTTTTAAAGTCCAGACATTGATTAAGTCATATGAGGACCATGTAGATTAATGTCTGAGATGGTCTTTTCAAGAAATAACCACACAGATTTGAATGGAACTGTCCAGACAGTGCAAGCATTTATCAGTGATCGTGTAGCTCGCCTCATAACCCAAGGAGCTCAACGACACGACGAACAATAAAGAAAGGACATTTGGGTAGGCCGCATAAAGTACTCAAACTGCCAGACAATCATAAAACTAACTAAACTAAAAAAATAATAATAATAGTATGATGTAGTCCTCATATTCACAGTTATAAATAATCAAAATAATTATAAAACGACACTTGAAAAAGTAAATAAAGTAAAGAAAAATAATAATAATATGACTCGGTACCACATACATGGCTCATGAGGGTGCTAGAGTTGTATAAAGTTGATCCAACTCTGCGCACCTCTATGATGTCATGTATGGGGCAATGGCTATCCAGGATGTCGGCAAATCCAAAGGATTAGCGAGCCGATACGGATAGAGCGAGGTATATTTCAGGGCGATAGTTTGAGTCCACTTTGGTTCTGCTTAGCCTTGAATCCTCTTAGCACGCTGCTGGAGGATTCAGGTCTAGGCTATCGGTTGAGGAGAGGTGGTCAAGTCATATCTCACCTCCTTGACATGGCTGATGGAGCTACTGTAAGTAACCGAAACTTTCAGTAGCGCCATCAGGATGAAATTTGGTGTGGACAAATGTGCGGTCATGCATGTAAAGCAAGGGGAAATTGTGGAATCTGTGAAAACCCAGCTCTCAGATTCCATAAATCTTAGATCCCTCTCAGCAACCGAAACCTATAAGTATTTGGGTATGTCGGAAGCGCTGGGCATCAATATTGCTGACATGAAGCAATCGTTGAAGGAGCGCCTCTTTGGCCGCCTGAAAAAAGTATTTAATAGTCTTTTATCAGGCGGCAATAAGGTACGTACCTTCAAAGGTTGGGTCATGATGCCGGTTTTTTATTTACTCTTTCGGCATACTCAAAGGTACTCAGACAGAACTAGACGCCCTGGATAGGAGGGTCCGTACTTTGTTGACGGCATATCGAATGCATCACCCGCGTTCTTCGGTTATGAGACTGTATATCCCGCGGAGGTGTGGGGGTCGAGGCTTTTTAAACGCTAAGACTCTCCACAATCGCGAGATATGCAGTCTCAGGGAATATTTCCTTGAAACTGACGTGCGGATGCATCGAGATGTGGTCGCGGTGGACAAGGGCCTTACCCCGCTCTCCTTGGCTAAAGAGAACTGGCGCAAACCTGTAGTGCTTGACACTAACGACCGCATGGAGGTATGGCAGAGTAAGGAGCTTCACGGACGCTTTTTCCGGGCCCTGCATGGACCCGATGTAGACTTATCAGCGTCCGTAACCTGGCTACGTTCCGGGGACCTCTTTGGAGAAACCGAAGGATTTGTCAGTGCAATTATGGATACAGTTATGATGACGAATAACTACAGGAGATTTATTGTGAAGGACGGTACGGTTGACATATGTCGGGCATGCCACCGTCCAGGCGAATCAATCCGTCACATTATCTCCGGATGTTCTCGTCTGACTAACGGAGAGTACTTGCATAGACACAACCTTGTAGCCAAGATTATCCATTAGCAACTTGCTCTAAAATACAACCTTGTGCAATCGGAAGTACCGTACTATAAGTATGTGCCCGACCCAGTTCTCGAAAATGGCAGTATCACATTGTACTGGGATCGATCCATCATCACTGACAGGACTATTGTAGCCAATAAGCCTGATATAGTGGTGGTGGATCGGTCAGAGCGGTGCGCAATGATTGTTGATATAACGGTCCCGCATGATGAGAACCTCGTGAAGGCCGAGAAAGATAAGGAAATCAGGTATCTCGACTTGGCTCACGAGGTTGTCGACATGTGGGATGTGGACTCAGCTATCATTGTGCCGATAGTTATATCAGCCCATGGCTTAATTGCCAAGAGCAGCCTTTTGTATGAAAGTAAATAAAGGAAATAATACCATAGGTACTTGAAAAAGTAAATAAAGTCAACTAAATCGAACAATAATTAATAAAAAATAAATAAAAATGACAAACTATAACAAAATAAAATAAAATGGATACAAATTCAATTTAATATCGATTTGAATTGGAGCAGTTAAATCCCAAGCTTTTTTGTCCTTAATATAATTCTTAACAGAATAGAAGCCTTTCTGGCAAAGTTTACGTTTTATAAAAAAAAAATAATTTATTAAGGCTTAGTTCTTGAATGTGGCCTGGTAGTTTATTATAAAAGCGTATACATTAGCATCTAAATGATCCACCTATTTTCTTGAGCCTTGTTGTGGGTACCTACAATAAATTTATGTTTATTCCTTGTATGTATATTGTGAATATCACAATATTTCTTAAATAGCTTTATATTTTTGTGAGCATACGAAAGGTTTTCATAAATACATTGAGAAGGAACAGTCATTACGTTAATCCCCTTAAACTTTTCTCTGAGAGAGTGTCTTGGTCTCAATTTATAAATTGATCGAACGGCCCTTTTCTGCAAAACAAAGATGGTCTGAATATCGGCGGCATTCCCCCACAACAGAATACCGTACGACATTACACTATGAAAATAGCTGAAGTAAACTAATCGAGCTGTCTCTACTTCGGTTAAATTACGAATTTTTCTAACTGCGTATGCTGCGGAGCTCAGTTTATTCGACAATTTATCTATGTGTGGGCCCCACTGAAGCTTAGCGTCCAAAGTTGAGCCCAAGACCACCGTGCTATCTTCAGGATAGTACGGTGCCCGACGTACCCTGCCGACGTACACGAGGCCCAGTTAAATAGTTTACATCGCACACATCTGTAACTGTCATTGTACATGAGACCCAGCTAAATAGTTTACATCGCACACTTCTGTAACCGTCATTGTACGAGCCAGTAATGTTCATACAGCCGCTCATTATTATTGTGTGCGTATACGTATACTACCCTACACGAGGTTTACTTTTTTTTATTTTTACCCGTGTAGGGTACACGGGTAAATATAAAATAAACGGGTTTAGAATAAGGCCCAACATTTTATATAAATGTAACATGGTTACCATAGCTGATTGGTGTAAGCGCTTGCGTCAGTTGGTGACCTAATCTCCACGACGTAAGTTCGATCCCAACTGAGGAGTTATTTTTGCTGTTTTTTACTTTTTTTTCTTTATTAAATTAATTTTGTGACCAATAAAATCACGCAAGCAAAAAGTAACTAAATAGAACTAATAAAATAATTTGATTTTTTATTAGATAAACATTGGTATTGAAAACTCCTGGACACGGCTCGTATTGTTAGGAGGTTCCTCTCTCTGGAACGCTGACCGCTGGTAGCTTGGACCTTGTTCCCGATACCGGTGGGCTACAATTTTTTAACGTTTCGACCCTGTAAGTCATAACAGGCACTGGTTGAGGACCTTATTCAGGCTCTGTGGAATACGCGACGAGATGACCCGACGAAGTTTCCCAAATGCTGCCCAGCCCAGCTGGATTCTTCTGTTAGCTTCCCTCTAAAATTTGCTCTTACCAAACTACAGAGTAAACCTTTTTGTAACGAAAGCCACTCACAGTCCGTAGTAGTGGTCACGCGTTATGTACTCATTACCTCTTCGTCTGCGCTCGGGTCGTGTCGGGCCTCTTCGGGACTCGTCGGTGATTTTTCCCGCGAGCCCCTGAGAGACTCAGGTAGTTAACCGCTTAATTGCGGTCCTCTCCTTCCTTTGATGTAAACAAGAGACGATAAAACATGTACTTTAAATTACGGCAATTACAATATGAGTGCAGTAACGGCAGGAATCGATCATCATTTACATGTGGCGGTGACACGGATGATTCGCTGGCCGGTGACGCGCTCATTTGCGACCACACTCTGTAATCTGAGCGCGAGTGGAGCGCCAGTAATGACATGATGTCGTTCTTATAATTATGAGACATACGCAAATGATTTGCACAAAATGATTGATGTGTGTCTGGTTGGCAAATTTTGCAATTTCCTGCTCTCATAAAGTCGTGAAGCTATTTACCGATAGGTAGGTGGAGTCTACGACTACGAGTTTTTACTGCGCTTGCGCTTTAAGAGGTCAAAATTAAATAATACATCGGACTGTAGCATCGGCTACGAGTGCTACGAGAGTGCTACGAATGAGGGTGCCTCGTTCTCGTAGCAATAACTACGTTTAGCTTGTAAGTCTATCAATACGGCTTAACACGTTACTTAAACGTCTCACTTATCTCTCTCTCGTCTCTTCTGCCAGTTTATCATCAGGTTATTCTCAGTTTCCTTTTATGACAGTTTCAATAATATTTTTTTTACTGACACTGTTAATTTACCTATTGGTGATAACTATACTTATAGTGAAATGCTATAATACTCTACAATATTTTAGAACTACTAACTGATTTATGTTCTGTTCTGTTTCTGTCACGTATCTTCTTTAGCGACATATTTGTGTGAGTCGATAAAATTAAACATTGACTGGTGCTATACTAGTGTGTGGCACTGATACGTAACTCACACAATTAAACAGCGATCAGTTTCGCCGCCATTCCACCTTGCACTCTGCCCCCCCCCTCCCTCTCCCCCCATTTCGCGCTTCCCGCACCGTCCCGTCGCGCCGCAAAATTAATTAGCCACTGTAATTGTACTCAAACCGAATTTCAATTTAGACATATTAGCTGGACAAATGTTCCGCTCACATAATATGCGATACTAATCGCTTTTCATTACCGGTTTTGGAGCCTTTCATGAGGCGAATAGCGACTCTGTACTTGATTTTCATTACAAAGTCATGTATTTAAAGTTTGTTATAGCCAATTGGTAGAACCTCACGTCTAGCTAACCAGTATGGATATTACTTTAGATGTGTTTTACTAAGGTCGGCGCAAAACTGTAATCACTGCTCATGAATATTAAATGAGCACTAAAGGAAGGAGGTATCTTTACTACACGTTATTGAGTTCGTTACATACCGGTTATCAACGCTTTAATACAACATTATTTTTATTATATGCGATACCTGAATATAGTTTGTTCAGAATAAGTAACTGAATCGATTCCAATAATTTTTAAACCATGTTATATTTTTTTCCAAAAATATTTAAAAAAAGTTAAAAGTTGGACTCCGTGCGTCTTTAAGTACCTATCGCAATAATTTAGGTACCTACCGCCTAATTATTATTATCAATGAGCTTAAGACGACGCTGGAGGCGCGCGCTGCGTAGTGACCACGTTTTTGTGCGGACAACTAGGTATCAGAACAAGCTAATAACTTTGTGATTTTTCATGTTACAGATTTGAAATTTTGTACATAGATTCTTTAAATAAAAATACTAGACACGTGTTTCAGGTTTCGCATATACTAAAATTAATGTTGTATACTCATTTCTATCGACTAATACACGTTTATAAATACTCCTCTCCACACTCCGCGAATGGCAGCCATATAGTTTTTTTTTTAAATCGGCTGATCTAGGGTGTGTTCAATTAAATGAATGCTAATATCTTTGAATCTAAGAGACCTAGAGACGTGCAAATGATCTTATTGCAAGAGTAAATGCCGAGGCTATCAAATCATTAAATAAATTTACCTGAAATATAAACAAAAAGAGTAGAACAAAATAAGAAATTTTCTACTCTAGAACAAAAT
Organism: Noctua janthina; assembly: GCA_963576755.1. Classification (NCBI taxonomy): domain Eukaryota; kingdom Metazoa; phylum Arthropoda; class Insecta; order Lepidoptera; family Noctuidae; genus Noctua; species Noctua janthina. Next base: position 325,813 of record OY755070.1, read on the forward strand.
TTACCCCTGAATGTTGCGTATGTTTTTATGTTAAATATCAGAAGTATTTGACTAACCCTATAAAAAATATCAAATTATGGTCAATATTATGATATTTTTCAACACCAATTAATTATTATAACTAGAAGATGGGATATTTACCATGTTTATGTCTGTTTTTGTTTTTTTTTTGTGTGAATTCAGTTTATCCGTGATCATGGTGCTTGCAACAGCGCCGAAATATCGGGAACTCAAAGAAAACAATAAACATGGTAAATATCTCGTCTTCTAGTTATAATAATTTTAGTGACCATGAAAGTTTAAAATCTTATACCAGATAATTATTCTAAGAGTTATAGCCATTTGGACATAGCCCCCTCTAATTTTCAAAGTAAGAGGAAGAAATTCAGAAAAAATTGTAGAATGTAAAAAACTTTCAACGTAAATAAATTTGTTTTACAATAATATACTATGAAAAACAAATTTTGTTTTGCTGTTGTGTAATACAATACAACATTTATGAATGAATCTTTAAAATATTTTTATTGTATTGTTAGGTGCTACGGAACCCTGTGTGTGTGAGAGTACGACTCGCACGGTTTTTTTTTTACATGTACTTACTTATAACTTGCAAATATTAGTTCATAGTAATATCAATTACATTACATATTTGATATATTGATACCTTTATTTGAGATTGGACACCGGTGACGACAATCAATTGATTCATTAGGAACCTAATTATAGACATAATACTTTTACATAATATTTAATATCAATGTCGCGTATCACAAACCAACGCAAAAATCGGGATTTCACATATATTTACAGACACGTCTACCTCAGAAGAATCCTACCTACTTACTAATAGGTAACACTACGCACCATGCGCCCGTCTACGTGCATTTGGAAGCCCTATTTGACTCTGTTAGGGGATGTTTTTTTTGTAAAAAATGTGATATACGTGTCTCATAATTGTAATTGTAGAGTGTGTACACCAATGTTCGAGTCAGTCGACCCAGAGAATATTAAGTTTCACAGAATATTCCATCCCCCATTTCACCCTCTTAGCGGTGGAATTTCGTAAAACACTTTTTTAGTGGGATCCTTCTCTTTACAAAGAATACACCCTCCAAATTCCATGACTAGGACCTTTGGTTTGGGATGTACGTTGATATCAGTCAGTCAGTCAGTCAGGACTTTGAATTTTATATGTATAGATAAAAGATAATAATAGTAATTATTTCAAATCTTTGGCAAAATACAGTATATTGTAAGTATCGGTCATTTAGGAACTTGTTGTTTTAGAATGAATTGAAGTCCTTGTAAGAACCAAATATTTGAGATATGTTTCAATTTTGTTGGCTCACAGTTCTTTGAAAAATGCCCAAGGACTTTTTTTACCATTAATAATAACCCGATTGAGTTGTGTAACTTAAGATGTTGTTGTTAGTAAAAACGATTGTGAGGCAGCTCAACCCTAACATAAAGATATATTTATTTTGTAAAAACATGAGTGGTATGGTATGCACTATACAGGTCTTATAAATAAAAATAAAGTTTCTACATGTTTTGCCAAATAGGAACGGAGTAAAAAAAAAAAAAAATTTGGCTAAAAAAGTAGTACGGTAGATAGTAACTTAATTTAAAAAATAGAAGTTTTTACCTTAACATATTAAATTTACAAGAAATGGCTTATACAATAGGGTATATTAATTATTATAAAAGATATAAAATTAAAAAAGGCTTAGACAATAGGGTTAAAAAAATAGACGTTATTAACTAAAAATATTAAAACAAGGAATGTCGTACCTAACTTAATTGCCGATGTACCTTTTTTTTACTCGTTTAAAAATTCTGATAAGCTGTAGTAGCATTTTGCTAAAATATTTTTTTTAAGCTGTGTAGTCTAGTTGGTAACTGCTTAATAAGATTAGGGATTTTATTATAGATAATTGGTGCCAAATAGAAAATACTTTTATGCATCTGTGCCGTGCTCGGCCCAACTATTTTTAGCTTATGATTGTCACGACGACTGTGGATGGTAACTTATGACATTTTTTAAATAATTTTGGATTCGTTTGAACAAAATTAGCTACTTTATATACAAATAAGGAAGGCAAACTTAAAATATTATGCTTAATAAAATATAGTTTGCAGTTATCGGTAACTTTTAGACCGAACATAGCCCTAATGCACCTTTTTTGGGACTTAAATATTATTTCTTTATTTACAGAGTTTCCCCAGAATATAACGCCAAACCTTAATATGGAACCGACAATACCATGGTAGGCAGTAAGAAGCGCGTCAGTGCTTATTGTCGGTGCAAGTTTGTAAAGTGCGTAAGCCGCGGAATTGATTCGTTTGTTCAATAGCTCTGTGTGTTCTTTCCAATTAAGACTTTTATCTACGTTACGCCTAGAAATTTTGTAGAGTCTACTTTTTTTTAAACTGATCCTTGATAATTGATATTGAGGTTTGGTGATGCTATATGTTGACTAAAAAACATAACTTTTGTTTTATCTAGGTTAATTTTTAAATTATTGTTATTTAACCATTTATTTATTGATGTTATTGTTTCATTAATATCGATTTCATAATTATCTTTATTGTTAGAGTTTATGGTGACCGTACTTACTGTCATCAGCAAAAAGTGTTATTGGATAATTTGTAATTCTGGGTAAATCATTGATGTAAATAATTAATAGTAAGGGACCCAATACACTGCCCTGTGGGACTCCGTATTTCACTATTTGTTCTGCTGATTTATATATTTCTTCTTTTTTAGTTGAGATGTTTATTTTTGAAATTCCTGTACACTGTTTACGATTTTTCAAGAATGTTTTTATGAGTTCTTATATGTTTCCCCTGATGTCATACGCTTCTAATTTACGAATCAGAATGTCATGATTAACGTAGTCAAAAACCTGGGTCATGTCACAGTAAATTGCACAGACCGGCTTCTTTCTGCCATGAAATTATTAATGAAAAATGGCCATTTTAATAGTTTTATTTTTGCGAAAACCTTTTTGATCATCTGTTAGAATGTTTCGTTTTTCTAAATAATTGTACAGTTGTATATATATTTTTTTTCAAAGACTTTAGATAGTATGGGAATAAGAGCTATACGTCTATAAGAGTTCATGCTTTCTTTATTGTCCTTTTTAAATAATGGTTTTACTATTGCCGTTTTTAGATTTTCTGGGTATATTCCTGTGCTTATACAGATGTTCAGAATATGGCTTAGGTGATCACAAATGTCACAAGCCACATATGTTATAATTTTTGTGGATATCTCATCATGTCCGACGCTTGAATTATTTTTCAACGATCGAATTATTAGAAATATATCGTGAGGTGTACTTGGAGCCATAACATCTTGACATAATCCTTTAATTATCTATAAATGAACCGACATCAACGCGATTATAGAACAAACATCTCCAACGAGTTTGTTTATATCACGACAAAGCGATGAAATTAGCTGTTATTTACAGCTCAAAGGTCGCATTATGTTGGCGATGGTATCGCTCAAAGTGCTCAGATTACCAGGGCGGCAGACAAGCGGCGCAGTGGACGGAAATGAGGCATTGTCACAAAACAACTGACGCTTAGAACTAATTTTGTTTGATGGAAAGTTGTTGATTGAAGATGATTGTTATGACGATCTGCTTCATAGAGAAAACTATCATTAAAGAGAACCATATTTCCCGTTTGACGTGCTTACGCATGTAAATCAGTCAGCAATAGACAAATACATATAGACCAGATGCAGTAACATCTTCTTAAATCAGCAGTGAGATCCGATAAAAGCTTCGACATGGGACTTGGATTATTGAATCACCAAATATAAATTAAAACGAAAACAAACAATCTCGTATTGTGTCTTCAACAATGATGCTGATGATTAATATTACAATAGATATTATTTTATTGCCTCGCGCGTTGAACAACTAATTTTATGTCATTTTTACGATCGACGTTAACACTTGTACCTATAAACTCATTCTGAACCATTCGCCGAAATAATATTACCAGTTTTATACGTTGCTTTAATTACGCCGAGGACATTTTTTTTTTAATTCGTAGCATGAATATTGACATCGTTTTCATTATTGATACGATAAAGCAAGCACGATACGTTCATATAACGACATGCACGTTGCGTTTTTCATGCAGCGATTACAGACGACCGAAATGTAGACACCAGCACACCATCACAGAGTGGACAGGTGCAGAAAGGTAACCGAAATAGAAGAGACGATTTGACAATAACATGCGTAGATACAACTAACAACTAGGATGAGTTGAATGGTGCTGATACATGCGTCATGTTCGTGAACTGGCGCTGTCAGTTGTGACTGGTTATCTCTTGGTTGCCACGGTTTATTTGAATTAATTATTTTATTTTTGAATTGATTTACTGTGGACACTTTTAACGTACACATTTTGCTACATCGTTCTCACATAATGTACCATCTCAACATGAATGATGTAACCAAGGTTTTGTAAAAGTATTCTGATTTAAAAGAGTATCCATGGAGTTTCTTGCCTGTTCGTGAATATAGAGATCTACGTTAGGGAATGGGCTACTTTCACATTTATCACTTGTGACTGGGACTGTAGCTACTTTTCTCGTTGTCTTTGTTTTGACAATTCAAAAGTGCCTGTAACTTTCCTACTTGAAATAAATGCTTTGATTTTGATTTTAGCATGTTAAGTTTTAAAAACATAATTTATTTCAAAATTTTAATATTTTATCGATTACCGTTTTATGTTGACCATCGGGCCCGAATAAAATATATCCGAATACCCAAACACCACTAAGCACAGAAAGAGGTTACTTTTCAGTTTGTTCCACATCAAAACGTAATCATTAGCGTCATTGTTCGTACTTAGTCTGCTGCGGTTTGTTATCCATTGGCACAACGCACTACGTATCAATTGGAATCAATTGTCGGGCATCTGCATTGCGATGCAATAAATCTGTTGGTGGCGGCAGGGTGCAGGCGGGTATTGCCAGGCGAGATGGGGGAATGTACGATCATACACATTGACGTGAGTGAATGATGGGCGGTGAATAGTAGTGTGACTGCGGGAACTAGCCGGCCAGGTGCATCTGCCGGTGACGGTAAGTGCGTGTCTCCATTGTTTGATGATTAACACATGACATTTATTTATTTATTAAAGCTTTATGCACAAGTAAAAACTGTACAAAGGCGGACTTAATGCCATAGGCATTTTCTACCAGTCTACCTTAGGGTGATGCAGAGACAATATACAGTAGGTGCAATAACAGAAAAAAAAGACTAGAAAATATTTTTAACTAAAACATATAAGAATAAATACTTATATACATACATATATTAAACTTTATAAAGTTAAGAGATATAAACAAAAAAAAACTACAACAACTTAGTTCTGAGACGAATCTGCCAACTTCTTGTGAATGTGTTCCCGAGCTTTCACTGTCACATGTAATCATTTCAAAAATATTAGAGAAAGTAATTTATAATTCCATTTATGCTTACTTCGAAAAATTTAAATTATTTTGTAAAGAACAAAAAGGATTCAGAAAAAATGTTAATATTAATATGGCACTGTTTGACCTACTATCAAGTGTCTTGACATCTGTCGATAAAAGAAAACATGTTTGTGCGATATATACAGATATGACGAAGGCGTTTATAACATTTACTGAAAAAATTACATGGTTATGGCATTAGAAGGAACATCCTTAAGCTTTTAGAATCATACCTAAGTCACAAACGCCGTCCATGAGCCCACTAAAAGCACCGATCTCCTCGCCCAATCATAGCACAGGATTCGTTTGCCTGAGTCTCCGAGTCACACTCAGTTTAGAAGACGGAATCCCGAGTATCAGGACCCATGGCTGCTGAGGGGAAGGATACAGTCCCGTCATGTATCTAGCAGAATATATTATGTGTATATTTTGATACAACGAGGGTGCCAGGGAATAAATGCCATAATAGGACATTATTGTTCGTGTATTGTAGGGAAACGCACACTAGGTTGTTGTTTCCACATTATGGCTATCATATGGTATTTAGGGTGGGGGAGATATCAAGAAAATCTGTCTCCTCCAGCGCAGTTCCTCGACCTAATAATCAGGCATGATATAGGAGAAGAACCATAAAACACCCGAAAAGTAGTTTGATATCTATTAAGTAATTGAGGTTTGTGTAAAAATATAGTGATTTTATAGTAATCATGTTTTTATTTAATTGTCATATAATAATGCCGTACATACTCCTCCAATAACATGCGTAAGTTTATGAATGTATGTATTGTGCCATGCGTGCTGTATTTTTTCACAATACATATACGTGGTTACGTCTTTATTTAGACGACATGATGTTGAAATTCTTCCTACTTCGATATCATATATTTCAGCTCCGATATTACTTAGCGCAAAGTTATTTTATGAGTCATTATTATTATATATATCACTATACGTTAGCAACAATAAATTATGTGGCCGCTCAAAAAAAAAAACATGCCACTGGTTCATACAAAATTACCCAAACCACTTTGCAAGCGATTAAGTAAATCAGCATATTTGCTATCTCAACTTGTAAAGAAAGTAAATACTGATACACTCTTAACGGCATATCATGGACTAGTCGCCTCAGTTCTGCGGTATGGTGTTATTTTTTGGGGACAGTCAACAAATAGGGAACTTGTTTTCAGGATGCAGAAGAGATGTTTGCGATGTATGTGTGGTCTAAAAACAACTGATAGTTGCATTCCACATTTTAAAAAGTTAAAAATTTTACCTCTACCAGCATTATACATCCTGGAAACAGCATTGTTTGTAAAAATACATCCCCATTTATTCAAAAAACTATGTTCTGTTAAAAAAAACTCCGATGCGTGCTCAATATATTAACGAACTATGACATGTGAAATGTAAAACTTCTCTAATGAAGAAAAGCTTCTTTGGTGTTGCACCACAAATATATAATAAAATATCCGATGAAATAAAATGTATGCCTTTGCAGAAGTTTAAAAAAACGCTTAACGGGTTACTTCTCAAAAAAATGTTATTATACTCTAGATGAGTTTCTTAATGATGATTCTCTATGACTATATAATGTTGACATATATTTTAATATTTTACATTAATATGTTAATCTTAAATTAATCTTTTAATCTTGCGAATTGAATTGACTTTATATTTTGACATTGATTATGAATAATAAAATTTAAATTGTTTTATGTACTACCACAATCATATTATGGTCCTCAAATATTTTCTTTATTATTTTTTTTCTTTTGTTTAAGGCGAGGTTATCCAGATAAACAAGGTTTTGTATTGTGTTTTATTCCTATACAGCATGGATTTAAATTCTGAAAAAAACATATTACATATTTCACACTTCGATCTAGATATTCCGGCAAAGCGATACACTATTACTTGCACTTTGTTGCATCCAATTAAATCGCAAAGACAAGTCTAAATAATGGTTTTTAATATTATATCATTAGAGTTATATTAGGTTTTTAACAATAAAACTTATACCATTATAAAGGTCGTAAAAAATGTGACAGTAAACGGCAATCATAATTTGAAATATTTAAAAAAATCTAAACAACCATTTCCAAAATTTGCTGTTTTCATCATTTCTTACTCGCATCGCGTGCTTCAGTCCCGAGCGGAACGCGTTGGAGGTCGGACGTGTGCCAATTTTTTGAACCCGCCACTCCACCCCCGCTAAATTCGGTTACGAGCTGAGCCAAAAATAGTTTGTAAAAAATAATACTTAGTAAACACCGAGCCTAGGTTTATTTGAAATGTCATTTGTTCACAAAAGTACAGTAGGTAACGGTACGGTAGGTAATAGGGAACGTAGTCAGAAGGTAGAAGATAAGAGTTACTCAATAGAAAGAGAGGCAGCTTCTAGGAGAATATAACTGTAGGTAATTAGCGCTGCGCGGCCTGAATTAAATTTTATTGTGTCGTAGCAAAAGTCGCTATTTATGATTTCGCAATATTATTTATAAATTTCGGTAACTTTGGAATGGGCAACTACAGTACTTTCACAGTTATTATGCCTTTTGAATGGGACTGTAGCTTCATTTTATTATCTTTTTTTCGACAATTCAAAACTGCCTGTAACTGGCCTACTAAAATCAAAACATTTATTCCACAAATTTTTTTTTGTAAGGAGTTCTAAAAAAGTTTTGTAGGAAGCCCGGTAAGTTGAAGATTATCGAGTTCGACATGGGCAGAAAAAGAAAGTATGTAGGGGAGAACGAGATAGAATGAGTAATGGTCGTGGTCGATATCGTATTTTGTACGCACGACGGCCGATCAAGCTGTACAAAACCAGTTTATGCGGATCTCTCATTGTATAGGAAATCTATACAAAGCGAGGGCAATTTATACTGGAAACGACAGCTTCATGTGCCGCCGTGTGTACCTACTAGTTTTTTTTATTTAGTTAACTTATTTACATTCTTTTCAAGTTATTCACGTTTATGCATGCATTCAATTTTACTTTTTATATAGACTGTTCTATTTTTATTTTGATAACTATTGCATTTTATTGTCAATTTGCGTAACACTTAAACTACAAACACAACAAATACATTTTACACATGTACTCAGTTTCACCCAAACTAACAAATATAAATACGTCGTCAGGCTACATTGCAGTTTGATGGCTGGCAATTCTTCCTTATCTTACTATTTCACTTTAAATACACTGTTGCTGTATTACAAAAAGACCTCTATCAGACCAATTACTAATAACCCAACCGAATCTCGTGTTTCGTATTTTGTACTCAATTTTACCGGTAACCAATGGCTAATTTAAATCAAATTTCCCAGGAATTGGATAACATCTCGGTCGCTCAATCTTTCCTATGCTCCCCTGAAAAATGCCTTGATTTAGTCCAGATGCTCAATAATAACTTAAAAATAGTTCATATTAACATTAGAAGCATTAATAAAAATTTAGATCAATTTCTAACCATGATTTCATTAACGAGAGTTGAGTTTGATATAATAGTTCTGACAGAGTGTTGGTTGCAGGTTTCTGGACCTATTCCCATATTACATGGATATTCATCTTTCGCCACAATTAATAATGTAAAAAAAATGATGGAGTGGTAGTTTATATTAGAGAAAGTTTAAAAAGTGTGACGAGAGAACCGCCATTTCAGGACATATAATTGGTGATATGAACGTTGACATCAAATCAGGAACCAGTGACCGGCACGCTAGTGACTATTTAACTCTCACCGCCACTCTTGGACTACTCCCTGCGCATTCTCTACCGACCAGAGTTAACAATTGTCTAGATCATATAATGCTTAAATCTAAGAATACTTCTACCGTGCTAGTTCTAGACTCTTACGTTACCGATCACCAGCCTATCTGTTTATTTCTGCTCCTAAATTCCAGTTTGGGAAGTAATGGGCAAAGAACATCATCACGGTACGATTATGAAGCTATTCGTAAAGATCTGGACAACAATGACTTCAGCCCCATCTTAACTTGTACAAACGCCAATCAAGCAACTAATATGTTAATTGATAGTATACAACGTGTGATTACTAAAACTTCACAAACAAGGTCTTAAAACCTTGGATGAGCACTGGACTGGTTCGTTGTCTAAGAAACCGAGATAGAATGCATAAGAAGTCAGGAAAAAGCCTGACGACTCCATACTTAAAATAACATACACACGTTATAGAAACTTTTGTAATACCTTAATAAGAAAGTTGAGGCGAGCTTTTGAAAAGGAAGAATTTCTAAAAGCCAAAAATAAACCTAAGGCAACGTGGAAAGTGATCAAATCTATCACGAATAGTAATGCTCAAACCCGCTCCCCTCGTGAACTTCTGCGTGATTCAGTTGATCTTAAAACATCGGCAAACAAAGTCAATGAGTTCTTTGTTAATATAGGTGCAAACCTGGCGTCGAAAATGAGAACCAACACTAACACCACAGCTGTAGCACCACCTCCCAGTCAATTATCGAACTCTCTTGTAATCCTCCCTGTGGATGAGAAACAAGTAGGTAGAATTATCCATGACCTCCGTAGTGACTGCGCTACAGGGTGGGATAATATTCCAGCCAGAGCTATCAAGAGTTCTTGTGCTACCTTAACCCCCGTTGTCACTCATATTTGTAACCTGTCCATAGACTCTGGAATCTTCCCTGAACCTTTTAAAAGAGCCGTCGTGCATCCTATTTATAAAGGCGGGAAAAGAGTCAGAGTCAAAAACTATAGACCTATTTCTGTTTTGAGTACGCTTTCAAAAATTCTAGAAAGAATTCTGAATAATAGCTTGGTCAGCTTTCAGGAAAAACATAAATTAATTGCTCAAAACCAGTACGGCTTTAGATCGGGAATTTGTACAGAGGATGCCATCGCTGCCTTCACTAATAGTCTGGTAAGCAAACTGGATAATAAATTGAACTGCTATGGCATCTTCTTAGACTTAACCAAAGCTTTTGACACGGTCTCTGTCCCTCGACTTACATCAAAGATAGAAGGCTTAGGAGTGCGTGGAGTAACTATTAAACTTTTTAAAGACTACCTCTGTGGTAGATCCCAGTGTGTTCTCATTGATTCAGTCACCAGTTCATATGAAAAGCTCACCTATGGCATCCCACAAGGCAGTATATTAGGACCAACACTCTTCCAAATATACATCAATGACCTATGCAAGCTCTCCATCTCTAATTGCGAAATTTTCTCTTATGCGGACGATACTGCACTTCTAGTGTTTGATAAAAACTGGGAACAGGCTAGAGTCAGAGCGGAATATTCGCTTCGGTTAATAATGGAATGGCTGTCTACTAACTTGCTGACGCTGAATTTGGATAAGACGAAACTGATCAGGTTCTATCGCCCACAGTCAATGACCCCATCCTCTTTTTCTCATAAAATTAAAGCTCACACCTGTCCCCCTCATCAGTCAGTAAGTCGTAACAGTCTTGCACTCAGCACTGTCTCCAATATTAGGTACTTGGGAGTGATTATTAACGAAAACCTTAACTGGCACGCGCATATAGAGGCACTCTGCACTAGAGTCAGAAGACTCATATATATTTTTAAAGAACTCAGGCACTCCGCCAATTCTGAAACTCTGACTCTTGTGTACCTCAGCCTTTGTCAGTCTATCATTATGTACTGCATCCCGTTGTGAGGTGGTACTTACAAAACCGCAACGATCTCGGCAGAACGGGCACAACGAGCAGTTCTTAAGGTGATGCTTTGTAAACCTCGAGACTACCCCACTGATCAGTTATATTCTGAGGCCAATGTTCTCACAATTAGGCAACTTTATATCCTTCGTTCAGTCCTGTGGAGACACTCCAACCTTCCATTGGATAAAACACTGCTCCTAAGACGCCACGGTTTCCCTATATGTAAAACAAACCCTTGTCGTTTTGCTTTCACAAGTCGACAATTATTGGCTCAAAGTTCACGAATGTATAATAAAATAAATAAAATTATCCCGTTGTACAGATATAACTTATTTGAAATTAAAAATAAACTAAGAATATGGCTTTTATTCTTACCTTATGATGAAACCGAAAATATATTGGCTATAGAATCATAACTTCAAACCTACTCTAAAATAAAGCTATTTAAACACTCACATTTCACATACACTCCTCTCTACACGCACACTACACTCATATACAAACCCCTAGATACACAAACACAATCATTCACTCCATTTGCTATTGTTAACACAAACAATAACTGTAAACAAACACAAAAGTCACGGTTGTATTATATAAACTGAAGCCGCAAAATCTCCGACTCCTAAGGTACAGGTCTGCGTACCTAGTTTAGGAGCCCGGAATAGTGACAATAACTTAAAACTTGGAACCCACTGTTTCGAAATGCTACGCTATGCTATGCACTGTGCTATTGTTTTTTCCTCTTTTTTTTATGTACTAATAAACTTTTTATTATATTTCCTTTATTCATTCTTTCTCTTATCTAATACATTTTTAAATATTTTTACAAAGAAAAGTAAACAAAACATTTAAAAATATAAAAAATAGATGGCCCATCGGCATCAGGAACATGGTCCAGGTTGCCGGTGGTCAGGGCTCCAGAGAGAGGAACCGCCTCACTATGCGTGCCGTGTCCAGGAGTACTGCTTTCTGAATCAAGCCCTTGACCCAGCCGCGCAATGAGAGCCTCCTAAGGTGTTGTTCGAGGCTCTCTGCTATTAGTCCATTAACCGTAACGACTATCGGTACAATGATTGTAGAGTCCACGTCCCACATGTCGACAACCTCGTGTGCTAAATCAAGATACTTGATTGTTTTATCATTCTCAGCTTTCACGAGATTCTCGTCATGAGGGACAGTGATATCAACAATCATTGCACGGCGCTCTCGGCGATCTATCACCACAATATCAGGTTTATTTGCTAAAATAGTCCTGTCTGTGATGATAGATCGATCCCAATACAATGTGGCATGACCATTCTCGAGAACTGGGTCGGGCACATACTTGTAGTATGGTACTTCAGAACTCACAAGGTTGTATTGCAAGGCAAGTTGCTGGTGAATAATCCTAGCTACTAGATTGTGTCTGTGCAAGTACTCACCGTTAGCAAGACGAGAACAACCAGAAACAATATGTCGGATGGATTCACCGGGACGGTGGCATGCCCGACAGATGTCAACCGTACCGTCCTTGATAATATATTTCCGATAGTTGTTCGTCATGATAACTTCATCCATAATCGCACAGACGAAGCCTTCAGTTTCCCCAAAGAGGTCACCGAATCGTAGCCAGGATACGGATGCCAAAAACTCTACATCAGGCCCATGTTAGGCCCAGAAAAAGCGTCCGTGTAGCTCCTTGCTCTGCCATACCTCCCTACGGTTATTAGTATCCAATTCCACAGGTTTGCGCCAGTTCTGGTTAGCCAAGGAGAGCGGGGTGAAGCCCTTGTCCACTGACACCACATCTCGGTGCATCCCCACGTCGGTTTCGAGAAAGTATTCCCTGAGACTGCATACCTCGCGGTTGTGCAAGGTCTTAGCATTTAAGAATCCACGACCTCCGCACTTCCGCGGGATATACAGTCTCATCACCGATGACCTTGGGTGATGCATCCGATTTGCGGTCAGTAGTGTACGGACCTTCCTATCCAGGGCGTCAAGTTCCGTCTGAGTCCATTTGAGTATGCCGTAAGAATACATCAATACCGGCATGACCCAACCATTAAAGGCGCGCACCTTGTTTCCGCCTGATAAAAGACTGTTTAACACTTTATTCAGGCGGCCAAAGAAGCGCTCCTTTAATGATTGTTTCATGTCGGCAGCATTGATGCCTAATGCTTCCGACATACCCAAATACTTGTAGGTCTCGGTTGATGAGACGGATCTAAGGAATATGGAATCCGAGAGTTGAGTTCCCACGGATTCCATAATCTCCCCTCGCTTTACATGCATGACTGCACATTTTTCCAAGCCAAATTCCATCCTGATGGCGCTACTAAAAGTTTCAGCCACTTTTAGTAGCTCCATCAGTTGCAAATTGCTGGGAGCAAATATTTTCAAATCATCCATGTAAAGGAGGTGAGATATAACCTGACCACCTCTCCTCAACCGGTAGCTTAGACCTGAATCCTCCAGCAGTGTGCTCAGAGGATTCAAGGCCAAGCAAAACCAAAGCGGACTCAAACTGTCACCCTGAAATATTCCTCGCTCAATCCTGATCGGTTCATCGTTCCCAAAAACCTGCCGACATCCTGGTTAAAGCAGGACCGTCCTTCACTGCCCCATATACGACATCAAGAAGGTGCGAAGAGTTGCATCTATTTTGTACAATTCCAGCACCCTCATGAGCCATGTATGTGGCACCGAGTCATAGGCCTTCTTATAATCTATCCAACACGTCCACAGATCCCTCCGGGATCGACGAACCTGTTGGCTTATGGTCATGTCGATAAGGAGCAGCTCCTTAGTACCGCGGGACCCATTCTTACATCCATTCTGAGAGATAGACATAATTGAATTGCTATCTATATGACGAACAATTTTTGCTCTCAGAATGGGTGTTAGAACTTTATAGACCGTCGGTAAACACGTAATTGGTCTATAGTTTTTAGGTTCCACAGTACTACCCGATTTGTAGAGCAGGTGGGTAACTCCTGTTGTAAAGAATGCTGGTAGCGACCCAGTCTCTAAGGATGACTGGAATTGTAAGGCTAAGCAAGCGTGTGACCTTTGTAGCCATTTAATCCAAAAATTGTGCAGTCCGTCCGGCCCTGGAGATTTCCAGTTAGGTAACGGACGGACTGCACAGGCCACGTCCAGTGGACTAATAGAAATGGCCTCTATTTCCGGAATTGAGTTACACGCTCGCTCAACAACACGCATCCAATCACCCTCAGTGTGGCCGACGGGCACCGACCAAAAAGCACACTTCGCCAAAAAGCATTCATGGCGTCGTTATCCGGCAGATGCGCGTCAGTCACTCCTTGAATGGTAACGGGCCGCTCCCATGTTCTGTATACCCACCTTTCGTCACTCTGGAACATGCGGTTCTGAGTGTATCGATCCACTCTTCGCCTATACCGACGGATACGGTTAGCCCATGCATAAACTTCCTGCTTCAGGAAGTCGATGCGCTCTGTGACTCGTGACATGTATTCTCGGGGACTGATATCAGTTCCCGAGAATGCCCGCCTCACAAAGCGCATCACCCTTGGGCGTGTATTGCCCTCCCTGAAGCAGATGAGCTTCCCGATGAGTGCCCTGGCCTCATTAATACGACGCTCAATCCTGCATTGCCAGACTGGTACGGCAGATTTTGGTCGTGTAGGACTGTCAGTGTTTGGAAATTTGACATTGGCTACACGACATGCCGCAACAGCCGTGCAATACAAGATTGAGTGTGTATCACAAATGTTTGTGCTGCTTTCAATAAAATTTGGTAACAGCGCATCCAGGGCACACACCAGTGCTCTATTCTTTTTATTCATGGGCAAACGTGGTAATCGTGGTCTAAGATCAGGTGAGATGAACCGATACTCACGAATCGCACCCTCCAGAGCGCTCCTTAATTCCACATTGCACAGGTTATCTGCAGATATAGTCCTGTCATCCTCTTCCTCAGCATGTTGATTTGCCCGCAGTGGTAGTACAGCAGGCACATGTGTAACGTTCTGGGATGGGAGAGGGTTGCTGGCTGGGCTAATCTGCATTTCCGAGCGCAGAAGATCAAGTGTAGCATCATCCAACCTATGATTATTTTGAATGACGCGCACCTGATCCGACAATCGTTGACCAGAGACATTGATGGCAGGTTCAAGAGCCTGAAACAGAGAGAGCATCCGACACCGGTACGCAGTAAGGTTAATTCCTCCCTCTGTAGCCCCATAATATGCGCGCATCACATTTTCGTTCATGGACTGTGTGTGTCCATCGAATGCGCGACACATTTCCACCGGCAGAGGGGACCCTGTTCGTGGCCTGTTGGCCTCGAGGTCCCAAGCCCGCTGGTGGCCGTCCTCTTCCTCGTCGTCGTGGTGGCGGTGGTGTCGACGGCGGGGAGAAAAACTCGTCACTCGAGCTCGACGCAACTGCAGCGACCGGCGACGCAGCGCTCACGGATGTGGCGCGTCCCGGCGGCTGTGAGGCGGAGCTGAGTGACGAGCCCGGAGATGGTGGGTGTGTCTCGTGTAATTTGGCCCGGCGTCTGGTCAGCATTTTTTAAGACGTACGTCGTACATACACATTTTCAAATATTGTATTAGATTTTAGGCTCCAGTTTTTTGATGTATCTGTTTTCTTTTTTTTTTTCTTATCATAATTATTGATAAAATTAGTTAAGTATATTTTAAATATGGGTAAGATCGATAAAAACAATTAAATAAAACTTTAGTTTGATAAAATACGTACTATTATTATATTATTACATATTTAAGATAAAATCAGCGCGAAAACCATGAAAATGACACCCATGACGAAAATACCGAAAATTTTCGTCGGCGCCAGCTTGGATTTTCATTTTGACCTCAGTTTCGTTATTAGCTACCACAAAAACCACGAAAATGACACTCATGAAGAAAAAATCGAAAGTTTTACGTCGCCGCCATCTTGTTTTTCATTTTGACCTAATTTTAGTTATCAGCGACCCCAAAAACCACGAAAACGAAACCCATGACAACAAAACCGAAAAAAAAGTAAAGCATATTTTTTTTTTAAACCGAATGGCGCGTGGCGTGTAGTTTTGAATCATACCCGTATTCATGATCTTAGTGTCAGTCAGATTTTAAATTCACCTTATTCACAAAAATAAATAAGTTACCTTCTTATTTTTAATTATATCTACTTATTTTAATTGTTAGTAATTAGGTTCACGTTCATAGAATACGTAGGTTCCTAATCTATCTATAACCAATACTTTCTAGAAAAATAAAACAAAGTGAACTTATAGATATATCAATTCAAGTTGTTTTACTGCATCGCTCTACCCTGTAACGCAACTTAGTACCTATCAGAGTTCGTGAACTCATGACCAGTGCGCTAAGCGCGCGCGTTCTCACGCCGCGTAATTTATTACGTATCGCCTCTCCGTGCGGGGGCTGGGGTAAGCGATTGATGCATACGGCGCTCGGGTTTACCTCGCCTTAATTATTTGTATGTCAATTGGAAAAACATAGCGCACAACCTTATTTTTAAGATCTTATTTGTAATTTACTACCTATGTTTATGAATAAATAAATGATTCTGATTCTGAATCTGATTAATTTTGAAAGTGAACTGACTGGTCACCGTCCTGATACTCTGAGGGAGCGCATTCCAGAGGAAAACCGCCTGGACAAAGAAAGAAGATTTTATAAAACCAGAGCGGTGAGAAGGACATCGTAAGAGACAATTATTAGCGGAACGAAGATTCTTGCTTTGCGCAGAGCATAAATATTGACAATTAGACGTCAGATAAGAAGGAGAAGTGGGTTTGTGAAGAAGAGAAAACAGGGTTGTCAAAGCCCTCAATTCCCTGCGCTGCCGGATGGGCAGCCATCTTAAAAACGCTCTATGCGTAGATACATGATCATACTTGCGGAGATTGAAGACGAATCGAATGCAGTTATTAAGAAGTCGGTCAAGTTTATTGAGCAGATCTGCATTCAGGTCGTAGTAGCACACATCACCATAGTCAATTATGGGGAAGATTAGGGACTGTACAAGCATTGCCTTAACGTGAGACGGAAGAACATTTTTCAACCCATAAAGCGACCGCAACGTTCCGGTGACATCTCGTGCGTATTCAGATTTCGCCACTTTAATTCCCATCTAGAAAAGGCCAACCTACTGGACACCCATCTTCGGCCTGCTAATATGAGAAATTCGTTTTGGAAAAACCCGAATAGTACTGTGCTCAACCTGTTAATCGCACTCTAGGCCTATTTGAACAATTAGCTACTTAACTGGATATTTATGTTACATATTATTCCGTAATTTTCGAGTAAAATTAAATAAGAAGACACACACGTATCAAACTGTTTAGTTAAACAATTTAATGCAAGTCCTGCATCCCGTACACAAACTACCAGGACGACATAACATGGAGCCAACTTGGTTGGACGGATATAAGTCACAGACAGCCCATAGACAGCCTACACGGGTACACAGTGTCATACATGTCACATGACGAAAGACATAGACCACTTCCAAAGAGATTTTAGATATTTACTATAAAGAGATCCTCTATCAATGAAGAAATGACTAAGACAAAATATGATCTCATTCACTCAAAATTATTTTGGATAGGTTGTATAACAATATTGTGGAAACCCTGAGTAACGCCGGTCTAGCGGGAAGTGTGACTCTAAATTAAATAAAAGTAGGCACTTGTGTAGCTGGAATAAACATTTACGTGAAGCTCATAGAGTGGCCAGGCTTAGGTTCGAAACGTGGATAGCTTGCAACCGGCTCACTTCATTATTTACGATGAAATGCTCAAGTCGCGGCAAATACTCAAAAGTCGCTTGAAGTGGTGCCAGAATAATCAAGAGCAGCTAAAGATGGACATCCTGGCTAAACACAGATCGTTAAAGGACTTATCTGATTTCTGGAAAGCTACTGGAAAGCATGAAGTTAAGCCTGGCCTCCCGGTGAGTGTGAATGGAAAAAGCGAACCTGTACATATTGCAAATATGTTCAGGTAACATTTTCAGCTGCGCTACCTGTTGGGCCCTTCAGTATCATATTTTGTTAGGTCTGAGCCCGGATGTGAGGGGGAGGAGTCGTCTGTACATTTTACGACGGCAAGTAAGACGCGTTTTAAAGATAATGACAGGCGGTAAATCTCTTGGTCACGAAGGGCTTAGTGTGGAGCATCTGCGGCATGATGGGGTTCACTACCGAGGGTCCTGGCCATGTTTTTAACGTTGTGCAGGAGTCACTCATTCTTACCACATGACTTAATGAAAACTATGGTAGTGCCTAAAACAAGACTGGGGATATCTCGGACAGGGAAACTACCGGCCCATATCTCTAGCAACGATAATTGCTAAAGTGCTGGACGGTGTGCTTGATTCCCACCTTGATAAGTATATTAAATTACATGACGCATAGTTTGGGTTTAGACCCGGGCTATCCACGGAAGCTACCATCGTAGGTCTCAAGCCGTCCAATACTATATGGACCGCAGGACACCGGTATATGCGTGTTTCCTTGACCTCTCCAAAGCTTTTGATCTAGTCTCATACGATGTGCTCAATTTGTTTAAGTATTGGTATTCTCACCAAATAAATTTTGTGAGGTGGAATTTTATTTTATTTTTATTTTATTTATTTGGAACAAAAAACAGTTATACGTTACAATATTAATAATTAGCTTAGGTATAATAGTAAACAAACGCATAACCCACACTATTGTCCACGGAATCATATAGATTTTAAAAGAAATAAGGAAACGGACGTATACAGAAAGGGACAGTTAGAAAATAAAAATAAACCGGAAGGGTCTCACTAACCAACTCTAGACAGCGCTTCCCGTCCAGATCTAGTTTGTAGTCACCAATCAAATCACAACACAGCATCAGCAAGAAGCAGTCATCACTAAGGATGACCGGAAAGTAAGTCATAAGCCAGTTTTTAACCAACCACTTAAATGATAAACTTGTGTCTACCCCATTCAGATCAACTTTTAAAACAAATAAATTTGGAGTACCCCAGGGTAGCGTCCTAGGGCCACTCCTTTTCTTATTATACATCAATGATGTTCCTCAAGTAACAGCACATGAATGTATCCTCTTTGCAGATGACATATCGGTTATTGTACCAGACCAACCAGATATAAAATACGAAAATTCACTAAATATCACCGTAGATTCGATAATGAGTTGGCTAAAGGACAATAACCTAACAGCCAATGTCTCTAAAACCAAAATTTTACAATTCTCGAATTATAATAACACTCAAATACAAACTTTAGACTTATATTATAATAACGTTAAAATCGAAGATGTCCCTGACACAAAATTCTTAGGTATTACCTTGGATAGATACTGCAATTGGAAAGCACATACAAACCGCATATGCTCTAATCTAAACAAATTTATTTTTGCACTAAGAAGGCTTGGAAAATTGTCAAGTTTAAAAACTGCCATGACTGCGCACCATGGCTACGTTGGCTCAATACTCAGATACGGTCTGCTTTTATGGGGTAAGTCTACCTTCGTAAAAAAAGTATTTATAACCCAAAAGAAATGTATCAGAACCATTTACGGCGCTGGACCTCTCGATTCAAGTAGACCTCTATTTAAAAAGTTGGGCTTACTTACTCTTACTAGCTTATATATTTTAGAAGTAGGGATGTTTGTTAAAAAACACCCAAACCTGTTCTCTAAAGTGACTGAAATTAAAAAGTTTCTCTCTAGAGATCCCACCAAACTGACTATAACAAGATGTAGAAGCACTCTCTTTCAAAACAATTGCTATAGTATGTCAGTCAAAATCTTCAATAAAATACCGAAACAGATCAGAGAACTTTCAATTAATTACTTCAAAATAAAACTTAAGAAATGGCTCTTTAATAACGTGTTTTATACAACTAATGACTTTTTGACATATAAACCCATTTGTAATGGTTAAGTAGCTTTTGTTCGTATTTTTATTTTATTTTTTGATTTGTTATTTTTTTTTTTTTCTAATTTTATTACATTTTGTTAAATTTTTAACTAGTACTAGGTACCTAAACCAAGAGTACATTGTGTTAGGTATTTTAATTTTAAGTTTGCATGCTGAAGGAAGTCAGCGAAATGTGTGAAACCTTTTATTTTATAAGACCATCATGTACCATATTTCATGCAAAATAAAGAATCTTGAATCTTGAATCTTTTCTAAATTTGCTCTGATTAAGAGCGAAAATATCTAAATTTAAAAAACGGGAGTTGTACGTTTCTAATAATCGGCGGAGAGGAGCTCTCTCCCCAGCATTAGTTCTACACTTCTCTGTGTAGAACAAGCAGGTTGCTCGCACTTCGCGCCGATTAACAGTTCTAGGTTCCACATAACATAATTTATTTGTAAGTTCCATACAATTAAACTTATTGCTGCATATGTCATACAGCATCATAACCATCAGCAGCGTACGCCTGTGCTCCAAGCTTAATATGTTGTACTGTTTCATAAGATCTGCATAGGAAATCTTAGTATGGTAACACTTATAATGGGTAGTACGAAGAATTTTTTTCTGTACCATTTCTAGTCTGTGCATATATTTATCGTAAAATGGGCTCCAAATGGGTACCGCGTATTCCAACTGAGAACGGACTAAAGTTTTATACAAGTACTTGTACAGGATTTAAAAATTTTGATGTCGTCGGCGTACATGAGGAATTTAGAGTTAACTACACAGGACTTTATGTCATTAATGAACAAGATATACAATAAAGGACCTAAGACTGAACCTTGGGGCACACCGGATTCGACAAAAGTGTAATCAGACTCGTATCCATTGATGACAACTTTCTGTGTTCTGTGGAATATGTACGAGACAAACCATCTGAGCAGATTCCCTCTGATGCCGTTGAAGGCAATTTTGTCTAAAAGCAGTTTGTGGTCCACCTTGTCGAAAGCCTTCCGAAAATCAGTATAAACAGCATCAACCTGCGTGCCTTTATCCACAATTTCAACTAAAAATTGTGTAAAAATCATTAAGTTAGTATTGGTAGATCTCGACTGAACAAAGCCATGCTGTTCGGGAATAATGAAATGTCTTAGGTGTGGAAACAAATTACTGTGTACTAAATTCTCGAAAAGCTTAGACAAGGTGGATAGAATAGAAATAGGTCGATAATTTTCAATATTGGCTTTATCTCCACTTTTGTAGATGGGAGTAATAAAGGCTCTTTTCCATATGCACGGAAATACCCCTTCACTTAAACATTTGTTGAACAGGATATGGAGCGGAATACAGATTTGATGTGCCGTATGCTTAAAGAATGTAGGTGGGAGACCATCTGGACCAGGCCCTTTATTTAAATCCAAGGACAACAATGACTTAAGCACGTCACACTTTTTTAGAAAAATATGGGGAATACAGGCTGACTTCTCATCAAGGATATCGGGAGGTACCCAGCTCTTAGGGTCGAAGGTTGAAGGCTCGTACACAGAGTTAAAGAATGTGGAAAACAGTAAACATATCTCGTCAGAGCAATTAGAAGATATATTTTTGTAGTACATGTTTGCTGGAAGACCGGAACTTCTCCTGTGGTTAGAGATGTACGACCAAAAGTGCCTGACATTAAGAGGAATGCTGTCTTCGATTGACTTCATGTACTTAGTGTAACACTGATCCGATAGTTGTTTAAACTGTTTCCGATAAACTGAGAACTTTTCATAATCTGAAAGATTGTGGTGTTTTTTCCACCTTATCCATGCTCGTTCTTTATTTTTGAAGATTTTAATAAGTGCAGCGTTAAACCAAGCGGGAAAGCTAGATGTCTTAAGTCTTTTGAGTGGGACGTGTGCGCGAATTACGCCATATAGGTACTCATAAAAAACATTCACTGCTTGTTCACTGGAAAGATTTAAAAAAAGCTCATCCCAGTTCGTCTTGTCTAGTTCAACATTAATTTCTTGATAGTTAGCTTTATAATAATTATATTTTTTAGTGGACTGACGTCGCATTGGTGTATAATTAATTTTAAGTAAAGTCAAAACAGAAAATGGGGGATGGTGACTATCAGGCGGGAGCAGTGTGATGTCAGCCTGTATTTGACATTCTGTATTACTAATGAGTAAGTCCAAGACATGACCCAAGTTATTTTTAATATTGTTATATTGTTAAGCATTCGTGATAGAAATCAAATCAAATAAACCCCGGGTAACGTTGTTTTGCGGCCGAGTAGACAGATAATTACCGGTGACAGGCCATTCAATTTCGGGTAGATTGTAATCACCCGTTAGGTAAAATGATTCAGTGCATGGATCAGTGAGAATATTTTCTAACACGCATAAATGAGACAAGTATGTATCATCCTGCGTGCGAGCGCGATGCAGGCAGTTTTATAACAACATGTTCGATGCCAGTGAGAGGACGTGTATTCGTATGGGCCGGAGCTCACGCAGAAGGGCTATCAGAACCCCTCCGCCCTCGCGCTTGTTTGATGCAGCCCGGTCCCGATCGTCTCTAAACACTAAGTAGCGGTCATCTATGAATTCACTGTCCATTATATTGGGTGTTAGCCATGTCTCAGTTAATATAATTACGTCAAACGACAAGGAAAGAATATTAGTGTGAAGAGTGTGTAATTTGGTACGAATTCCTCTGCAGTTCTGATAAAAAAGAGATAAACTGTTTTTATGCATTGTGTCTAGTCGGGTTATGACAGAGTAAACAACGAATAAAGTATGCAATATTGGTTACGGTTGTGTTTGAAAGCGTGGAGACAGATCGAAACGGCCTGTGGTATGGAATACAGTTCAAAACATTATTATTACTAATTGCAACGGGAGTTATGCGAGGTTTTGACAACAAACAGGTGGAACAAAGTACGGAATGGTGTAATATAAAAATATAGGATACTTCTTCAATATGCAGTCTTACAGTAGTATTATAATAATGATAAAGGTGACAAGATTTAAAATACAATGGTTTATGAGATATTCTTGCGATATTGACAGGTATTAAGTTAAAATGACGTGAGGTGTAACTGTTAAAGGTAATAATTTGTGCATACATTTTTCTATAGGATACTTCTTCAATATGCAGTCTTACAGTAGTACTATAATGATGATAAAGGTGACAAGATTTAAAATACAAAGGCTTATGAGATATTCTTGAGATATTGACAGGTATAATACTCTCTCTGAGGCATATACGTTGGAAAGCGGGGTGAGACAGGGAGGTTTGACGTCGCCCAAGCTTTTCAACCTGTACAGAAATGGCCTCATCGACATGGTGCTGCTGAGCCCGACGACGGTGAGATGTGATTATTTTGTAAAATTCGAACACAATGTAAATTGTTTGATGAATAAATATGAGAATATGAGTGGTCTTGGAGAGTTGTTAAGGGTATGTGAGGCTTATGTTAGTGCACATGGCCTTGTATACAATGTTAAAAAATCCGAATATATGGTCTTTAGGGCCACCGGTGGATGCCCCGAGTATTCACGCAATATTAACCTAAATGGCTTGTGCATAAACCGTGTCACGAACTTTTAAATACCTGCGGCATTTAATTACCGAAGGTCTTGAAGACAATATAGATATTGAGAGGGAGCGCAGGGCTTTAGCGGTCAGAGGTAACATACTGGCCCGCAGATTCTTCCGCTGCTCTGATCAAGTAAAAATAACGTTGTTTAAAGCGTATCGTCAAAGCTTTTATACGGGAAATCTGTGGGTCAGACGCACCAGAATATCGCTGGATGTCCTGCGCGTTCAGTATAACAACGTCTTCAATATGATGTTAGGACTGCCTCGCTTCTGTAGTGCATCGGGGATGTTTGTGCTTGCCACGCATTGGCAAGAAAACTGTATCCCAAATCTTTAGAATGCGTTACAGCTGCAACGGAATTCTGAAGATTGTTGCAGATAGGATCTTTTCTCCCAGATGGAGATATTTTATTAATTTGTTTTTTTTTTAATTTTTATTTGAATTTTAATGTATTTTAATTTTATCTTTAATTTAAATGTATTTTAATTGTATCTTATTTTAATTTAAATTTTGGTTTTAATGTTAATTTTAATTTTATTTTATTTTTAATTTTTTAATACTGATTCTGATGCACATTTATTTTTTAAATTCTTGATGATGATTTCAATGTTAATTTATTTTATTTTAATTTAAATCGGACTGTATGGATAAAGTTATCTAAAATAAATGAATTTTATTTATTAATTGACGTCTTGAAGCAAACTTACAACATTTTAGCTTTTTTTAAATAAAACTTTGCCCCCCAATTAAAAATTTCTCCTTCAATCAATCAATCAAATCATTTATTTTGCTTGAAAATGGGTACACATAAGGATGAAACACAACAAATATAGCTCAGGACCATATCCTACCCTATTTAACAGGTGTGCAAATCTAATACATATTATAATTAAAATTAAAATTTAATAAATTTGGAATGTCAATAATTAAAACAAATGACACCTTACATACATTACATTATGATGTCAAAAATTAAATTAATTACATTTATCATTTTACTCAGGGATACAGAGATGTCATTTTATCAATTTAAATTCTTATCGGTCAAAAAATCGTCAATTGAGTCATCCAGACATTTATTAATTAATAGTTCTGTCAATTTCTTTTTGAAAAGTAGAATTGTCTCATTTTTTATTACATCGGGTATTTTGTTAAAAATGTTCGGACCCATACATAAAATACTTTTCTTTAATAGGGCGGTATCGGAACAATTAACAAATTTTTATACTGTATCCTGATTGGCCGGTTTCTATTTTCGGCCACTTTATTTATTTGATTTAACAAAGAGAGCTACCTCGAAAATATAAAGTGATGGGAGTGTTAGTAATTTTAGGGACAGCTATCTGTTACTATTAAATTGCACATAGCCCTTATACAACGTTTATGAGCCTTGAACACCTGTTCCCTCGGACTACAATTTCCCCAAAATATTAAGCCGAATCTCAAAATTGACCCGACTAACCCGTAGTGTGCAATTAACCTTGTGCACATATTCACTTTTTTAGACAGATTAAAGAGACGTATGCAAAAAACTTAGTACAGCTGCATATGTATATGCAGCTGTACTAAGTTTTTTGCATACTTCTTCCGTTTGTGGCTTCCAAGTTAATTGGCTATCTATCAATTATGATTGGCATTAGCCAATGAATTTTGCAACTAGTACTTTTTGTACATTATAGTGTAGATATAAGACTTCTGGTGGAATACGTTGATAAGATTGCATAACATTAGTCTTTGGTATATTAATCATTAAATTATTTTGGTCAAGCCAGCGTATAATGTTTATTAGAGTATCATTTATGTCATGTTCATGTGTTTTTTTGTCAATACATTTAATCAAAGCAGTACTATCGTCAGCGAATAAGACCATAGGATGTTCAATGTGGCGAGGTAAATCATTTATATAGAGCAGAAATCCTGTGTCTTGGGTGCGTTTACAAACATTAAAACTCACACATGCAATCGGCCAGACCCGGAACAACCATCTGTGCCCATACAAATATTTTACAGATGGTCCCGGTCGGAAGCGGGAATCGAATCCGCAACACGCGGCGCACCCGCAATCGCTCAGCCACTGCGCCAACCGTGTCGCTAACACATTACAACACCAGTAGCGAGCAATGGCCAGTTGGCTCTTGGAAGCAGATTACGATTATGTTGGCGTCTTCATTGTCTTTGTCTGCGTCACAGGTAATCGCTATGATCTTATTCAGTACCATTGCAGACACTCGCCAGAGTTCACAAGTACAACACCACTCCGCAGTTCACTTGTAAAAGCTAAAGTGATATTGATTAAAAAAGTTTGAATGGACGGTCAGAAACTTTTTTAATTGTCGGCTGCATAAAAATATTTGTTTTGGTATTTTCCTTTCCGGTAACAAAAACCGCGGATTGAATGTTTTTAATAAGCTATAAGTTAACCGAGGCACATTCGCAGGTATATCGGTGCCGCTTTCAGCGATTCGGTTCCAAGTAACAATTTATTTTACGCAAGTTTTATTTGAACTCAATACTATGTCGGCAGTAACCAGCATTGGAGCAGTTGTACAATGTACGGGGTGAAAGTGACACCCACGCAAAAACGATTACCACGTATTCAGTACATTGCATCATTCTGAGCCCAGCCACTTATAAATTTTTCATCGGTTATTTAAAAAAAACTCACACAACACGGTCAAAATGTATGGAACAGCTGTTTTCTAAATACGTGGTAAGCGTTCTAGTGTCGGTGCACCTGCCACCCCGTATAGCTATTAGAAGATTCACTCATTGGGGCGTCACTTTAAGAAGACTGTGCTCTTATCTTGTGTTTTACCGTTTATTATTTATACACTATTTACCGTATAACGTTGTGGAACTCATTGCAAGAACCCAAATCCACCTACCCTGAGAGGAAACTTTTCTTATAGTGTATAGCATAATGGCAATCACGTGTCACGTGTCGCGTGTTCGAACATGCTAATTACCTCTAACCCATAACATTGAAACTTTTGTGATGTGTATGGTTGATTGAAACTTAAAAAAATAGTTTTAGACCCGATCGAGGGCGTGTTAGTAAATTGCACCCATTCGAAGCCCGGGCGGGTCGTTAGTATTATAATATATGTCGGATATGGCAGGATTTACTCCGTTAGGCTCGTATATCATGTGGGCAAACAATGGGTTTCGTGCTATGAAAACACACTGAGTGCGATATTCTGTTTCTAGCAATCTAACAAATTACTTGAGATTACAACTTAACACAATAACACGGGGCACAATGAATCGGGTACAGTTCCAAGACGTCTCAACTCCGCCGCGATCAGACATTGACTGTCGCCCTCACCTCGTGATGAACATCAGGGCTCTGTAGAAACACGCTGTGTTGTGACTGGTAAGTAGGTCGCGTGATGTCACCACTGCACACAGGCGCGCTTTCCAATTCATTTTATGTCCATACTAACGACCGGATCCGACATATATTATGTTATATTATACGTATTGTGTTCACATCGGATTCATTAGAAGAAATCACTACCTACCTAATAGGAGAACGTCGTCATAGCATATTGTCATCATCAGAATGTGCCTTCTAATCGTTCTCATTGCGTGGCTTCGAGTTGTACCTCTCGTGAGATTGGCACAGTCCGTACGTTACGACTGGATACGTTTCTACTCTCTCACGTGTAGCGAACGACTGAAACCTATCATACATTGTTTATCTACCAAACACTTGTCATCTTATATCGTCCTGAAAATATAAACGTCGTTTTTGTAACAATTTTTCATTGTAGATACGAAATAAGGTAACGATGTAAACAAAACGATTAATTCTGTTGACTATTTATGCGAAGTGCAGTTAAATAGTAATTGTAAATTACAGCGTTGTCATTGTATTAACGTGAACAAGTAAGTAAATTAAGCAGTAAGCGGCGAGTGCAGCGCTGCAGCGCTCGAGTGCGCGAGCAAAGCGGAGACGCGCTGTATTTATCATAATCCCAGTATTTAAAGAGCTCGCCCGAAGAATGTAATAGAGCGGCTTGAAACCGCGTCCGCGGGCCAGTGCAGGGCGGTGCGGGCGCTGCGGGGGGTAGAATTTTGAATACATTCGCCGCGCGCGCAATTACTGACTTTTATGCAGCCCTGGTAGCCTGGTACCGCGCCATGTGTACTGTGTGCATCGTACACACACTGGGATACACGCCGCGATATTACTTCACACTCTACTCTGCTTTAAATGCCTGTCATTCTAATGGAGGGTGAACGAGAATAACGAATTTAGTTGAAAATTACGTTACAGTATCAAGCAGATAAGGTGGTTTTAATTAAAGTTATCTTAGAAAGAGATCTTCCTATGATCTTATTTACTTAATTTAACATTTCAATAATAAAGAGTGTAAATAGACCCTTAACATAGCCGAAAGGCACTTGTTCTCCCCGTCTGTGCGATATTTTTTTTTGTTTTAGACCATACCTGGGGGAACCTTCTAGTTAAGGAGATATTGGTGGTCAAAGTTCCAACTTTTTCACAATTTTTTTTTAAATACATGTATTTAAAGTAAGATTTTTACTTTACACACTTTCACGACCCCCGTACTATTCAATCCATCCATCAGCACAATGCTTTGAGTTAGTGTTGCCCAAATTCAGTCTTGGTCTTGCAGTCTTGGTCTTGTTCTTGCGTTTTTGCAAGACCAAGACCAAGAACAAGACCGCGTATTTTTAGCAAGACCAAGACCAAGACTGACCGTGCAAGACTTGAGCAAGAACAAGACATAGCCTGCAAGACTCTTGCGTCTTGCAGCTAGGACTTAGCGCTATTTCACTGAGTAGTTAGGTGTAACAGTTCGGTGTATAGGTAGGTACGCTTAGGAATTCTATGAGACGCAAAAAACTGTATCAAAGAATATGAAAAACTGGACCTATGCGCATTACGACTAATACCATAAACATAGCGAATAAAAAAATATCTATTAAAATCAAACTGAGTGCATGCATAGTTATGTTTTAACCATCGGCACTTTGATAATGCGGCATCAAAGGTTTTGTACTTACTTCTCAAAGAAATTTGCCGCTTTTCGGAAGTACATGGTTATGATACACGCGCCGGCGGCTTCTTTTGAAATCTAAAACAATCGTTGCCGCCACGCCGAAATCATAACATTTGTGACACTATTTGATTGCCGCCATAGGGCGTAGGTATACTCATGCAAAATAATTTCGAATTTTTTTAAGAGTACCTACAGGTGTTCCAAAGAATAAATAAGTTTCAGAGTGCTTAGAATGAAAATGAATACATTATACTGATCACGCAAGTAGTATTATGATTAGGATAAAATGGTAAGGATAGGTAGTAGATGTCATATTAATTCATTCTAGTAAGTATATATTATAATATTGATTACTTATATGGTTTTAAACTAATTACTTAGGTACTATTATTGTACATTTAGTCATTATATTTCTTAAGTTTTTACAAGAAAAAATAGCAAAAAAGTGTTCAAATATCACCCGTTTAATAAATATTGTAGCCACTTTTAAATATACTTGAAACGTGTAAAAAAATTCTACAAAACTAATAAAATAATATAAAAAGCGTAGGTACTTACCTACTAATAAAATAAAAAGCCTGCGATAAGAGTTTTGTATTACTTACCAGCCCGAATATCTCTGAGAGAGATGATGAGAGTAAGTATTTACTAGCTGTGCCCGCGACTTCGTCCACGAGGAATAGTAACTTTGGAGGTATAGTGACGTTCAGGACTTATTTATTTATTTTAAAACTTCTGTCATCAAACATACAAACGAACTCTTCAGCTTTATAATATTAGTATAGATGTACGCCAAAACATTCACTTATATGTAAAGAATAGTGATTGGCACTAATTCTATTTTATTCACGCGTCGCGTCTGTACAAGTAGGTAATATTTAGTGTGTGTTTGTACGCCGCACGCGGCATTGTTTGATTTGCGGCGGCATCCTTTTCATAGAGCCGGCACGTGGCGAGGCGGCGCGGTAGAAAGCAAGGAAACGTACTATAAATAAAGGAATTATTTTAATTCCAGTCATTTCCAATTGAGCTGTGCTTCGAGTCTAACTTAATAATTGTTTTTACTAATTCTCGTTGTTTTCTAAAAACGTATCACGTGTACAATTTAATATGAGTGACGAAGATTCAAATTATTCTAGTCCGAGTAACGAGAGTTTGAGTCACAGATCTAAAAGACCCAAAAGCAAATTTGAGGAGTTTTTCGAAATAATTCATGCATCCCAAACTGCCTTCTGTAAATTGTGCCAACATAAAAAGATTGAAATAAAAATGAAAAACAGAAACACTTCAGGCTTAAGGAAACATCTAATATCTTTCCACAAAAAGGAATCAGAAATATTTCTTCCTGTTAAACCAAAATTAAGTGGAGATATCACAAGCTTTTTAGTAACCGCTGGAAGAAGTGGACAGGTAAGAATATTTTTTTAACAGTTAAAAGAATTTTAACTCCGCGTAGCTATTCATGCGATACTTTCAAAAACGCCATTAACTTACGTAAGTATTTTTGAGTTAGTGGTGTTTTCATCTAGGGGTGCGACATATTAAGTATGTAAATATCGTCTTAAATATTTTTTATAAACACCCATATTTTCTTTTAATCGGCCAGTAACAACTAAGTACTTTATTTTGGTAAATTACAGTACAGTGCAACCTTAATATAACAAATATCAATTTAACGATTTTCTCGATTTAACAACAACAAACCTCCTCCTCTTATACGCTCAAACCTAGTATGTTTTAAATAATAACACAAGATTTATTGTTTTGTTTCAGTCGGAAAACAGCAGTGACAACATCACGACAGCTACAGTTGATTGGGTGGTGAAAAAATATCTTCCCTTCTCATTTTTCGATGACGAAGCTACACAAGTATATTTTCGACGTATTTGCCCTAATATGGTGTTTCCTAAAAGGTCTACACTTAGAAGGAAAGTCAAAGAGCGATTTGAAGAGCTCCAATTGAATCTCAAGGAACGACTTCAACAATTATCATCTAAAATGTCTTTTACCATTGATGGGTGGACGTCAATTGCTGGTAGGAGTTACTACGGGGTTACTATTCATTATATAGACAACGAATGGAAGTATCAATCTGTAGTTCTTGATTTTATACCATCACGCGGTCGACATACTGGGGAAGATATTGCAACGATTTTCCATGAATGTTTATTGGAATATGGCATAATTGATAAAATACAAGGTATCACGGTCGACAACGCAACTGCAAATACCAAATTTATGTATGAACTGGGCAAACAGCTGCCGCCACACTTTGATTCAGACAATCAACATTTCCGGTGCTTTGCTCACATTTTAAACCTTGGTGTACAAGATTTATTAAAGACCTTAGCATTACACTGTGAGTCTGACACTAACGCGCAAGATCAGCAGTACGAAGACTATGCAGACGAAACTGAGGATGAGGAAGATGAAGAATCTGCACCAAATATTGCTGACTCGCGTACATCTGTAACAAAGTTACGCAGTATTTCCAGTAAAATAAAAAGAAGTGAGATAGTGAAGAAGAAGTTTCAGTCTGCTTGTGAAGCAGCTGGCGTGCCATAAAATCTAAATGCCATTCTTGACTGTCCAACGAGATGGAATTCCACACATGACATGATTGGATTTGGTTTAAAAGTGAGAGCGGGCATTGACATATTGTGCAGTTCTGTCACCGAATTAAATGATTTTCAAATCACAGCTAATGAATGGCAGGTACTCGAAAAATTACATAAATTTCTAATAAACTTTAAACTTTTAAGTACAAAACTTGGTGGAGACAAATATGTTACATTACCGCTAGTCATTGTATCATTCAATCTCTTGCTAGATAAAATTGAATCCATGGTAAAACAGTTAGATGAGAAACCTAATCGATCTGAAGTGGATGAAAGGCTCATTCTAGCTTTCCAAGCAGCTCGAGACAAAATGCTTAAACATTACAAGAAGAGCAACTGGATTTATTGTACTTCTTTAATTTTAGACCCAAGGCATAAGGCTCAGACTTTTGACCTGACAATGTGGGGGAAGCAACTTAAAACAGAAAGTCTGCGCAAGTTCAATGAACTTTATGAAGAATATAAAAGTCTACACTCACTGAACAAATCTCTGGAATTACCAGAAAAAGAAAATAAAGTATGTGATGAAGATGAAGACGTAATAGACTTTGATAAACTCTATGAATGTCCCTCGACGTCATCTGGATCTTGTCTTCAAGGCTTAGTGATAGACGAGTTGGAGGAGTACCTGAGAAAACCAAGAACTGCCAGCTCGGAAGACATTTTAGATTGGTGGAGGACGCATGAGACAGAGTATCCGATTTTATCGAAAATGGCCCGTGATTTTCTCTCAATACCTGCAACTTCAGTACCTGCTGAGAGGTTATTTTCTAAAGCATCATTAGTAATTAGAAAACATAGAAATAGGTTAAGTGATGAGTCAGCCAGATGGTTACTTTGTATTAATTCTTGGTCAAAAAAATTGATATAAAGTATCATAACCTAATGATAAAGCTGTTGATTTGTGTTGTATTTTATTTTTTATTCAAATAAATGATAAATCGTAAAACTCTTTTATTAAATTTCTTATAAGCTGAGGGTTCAATCTCTTTCTAGACAGATAAGTATTGTTCTTTAAAATACAGTCAAGTTATTGTAATTAATTTGTTTTTTTACATGTTTTAGCAAATGTAAGCTTATAAATCATAAATGTTTATTAAGAAACAGTTACTTCCATGGAAAACGACATATAGGTCAGTTGATTTTTCGAATTTCTTATCAAATCTTCAGTTATTTATTAATCTGCTTGATCTTTACTATGGCTATGTTAATTCAAGCTCACAATGTTCCAATTCTAATACGTTTTTCTAAGATTTAAAGTAAACTTTAATAAATAGTAATAGACTAATAGGTAATTGCAAGACTTGCAAGACTCTTGCTGCAAGACCAAGACCAAGACCAAGACTGGGAGCGCAAGACCAAGACCAAGACCAAGACCAGGTGTATTGGCGCAAGACCAAGACCAAGAC
Source organism: Noctua janthina (assembly GCA_963576755.1). Taxonomy (NCBI): domain Eukaryota; kingdom Metazoa; phylum Arthropoda; class Insecta; order Lepidoptera; family Noctuidae; genus Noctua; species Noctua janthina. The sequence continues at coordinate 358,536 of OY755070.1, forward strand.
TGGCTAAGTCTCGTCTTGTTCTTGCATTTGGGCAACACTACTTGAGTGCTTTCCATCGAGTCCTACCGTAAAACGTGATTTTTCACCCCAAAAAAAGTACATTCCCAGCAATAATTTTTGCGTAAAGTTACTTAGTTTGATGTACAGAATGCTTGGTGGACGGCTTCGTGAAGGGTCCGTTTACACCCAGATACTACTAGCCCTTAATAAGGTGCGAGCCTGTGTTAAAGCTAGAAAGTAAGTTAGAGTGGAAATAGGGTAAATTGATACTGCAGAATTTAAAAAAGTTATTTAAAAAAGGGGGGAGTGTTGTTTTCATCTTTTTTTGGGTGGGAAACAATGTCCCCTTGCCCGATTATGTATGTGCACTATGTCTCGAAGTGGGAAAATAATTCCCTTTCCCTGTTTAGGATACGAACTTTTGCACTAGTTTTGTTGTTATTCAGATACTAATATTTCTCCTGGTTTCGATTGTTAGTTTTGGAATTTTAAAGAAAAAAAATTCAAATGAAGTTGGTTATGAACTTTTATTTTATTTACATAAATATTGTCATGCTGCTAAATAAAAAGCGATATTGAAATCACATTTTTATTACAAGAATACAACTATTCTTGACGTAAGCCTTTGTTTTTTTTTTTTTTTTCCGGGTGGGAAATCATCAAATGACCCCCCCCACTCTGGGCGGAGCGGAAGGGTGTGTCAGACTTGTACTGAAACCCATCCATGTTCCTTCTTTGCCCTTACATAAATATTGTCATGCTGCTAAATAAAAAGCGATATTGAAATCACATTTTTATTACAAGAATACAACTATTCTTGACGAGAAGCCTCATGAAACATTTTAAAACATTTCTTGGCACATAGTGCAACTTGGCATGTAGAACATAATATTTTTGTCCTTTTCTCTTCTTGTTTCGTGCTGCAAAATCGGCATCTTTTGTAAGTATTTCCTTCCTCTAGAAGATGGATGCCGACATTGAGCAAGCGGATCTCATCTGGTACGCCGAAGTTTGTTTTGTTTTTGAAAACAACTTGGCGAGTTCTCTTATTTGAGTAATTTGAAATCAGCTCACGAACCAATCACAATCTGAAATCTCTATGAGAATGCGTACTTACTACATGCACAGTATTGTAGCTTATATAGCTGTTTATTACTGACACATCAAACATAAAGAATAACAGTCTCATGCAGAATTTCCTGCATTTTAGATTAATCGGATATGAGGATCTGATATGATCAAAATGATCAACGCCTCCCATGGTGAGCGTATACTGAGCATATTTTGTCTATGACTTATATGTCAGTTGAAACTTCTAGATATATATATAATAAGAAATAAATTATAAAACTCAATCGGGCAAAGGGAATAATATTCCCACTTAGCTTAGTAATTCGAAGATTTTGGCGTTGTGGATCAATATTGTACGCATAAAAGCAAAACAAAAAACATCCCTAAACTAGTTATTTCATATAAAATGGAAACATAATCTACTTAAGGGATTTTTTGTTGAACAATTTTAAGTTTTTTTCACAGAAGTAAACAAAAATCGACGGTTTTTTAACACTTTTTCACGTCACTGAACTTTGAAATTGACAAATCAGCTCAAGGTTTCTATATTTCGAAAAGTATTGCCATTTAAAAAATTCAAAATCTTCTAAAAAATTGTATATTCCGGTTGCGTTCATTCCATGTCATGTAAAAAAAATATATTTCTGAAAGTAGTCTTGGTGGAAAATTATTTCGCCTGGCCTTATTAAGGGTCAAGTGGTCACAACAAATTGGCTAAAGACAAGAAGTTATCTTTCGTTAACGGGCAACGTTGCAAACATTGTTAAACCGCAAGTAGTTACTACTTCTACTTTACGATTATTACGGAACGTTTTACCTCAAGATACAACAGTATGACATCATGATCCTTCGCTATTTGAATATTGGCAGCACTTCAAGCGGACTACATCCAGTCCGCTGGCTTGGTTCGGGAACTACATCGATGTCTACTAGTTCATTCATGACGTGCTTTGGACTAAACTCACGCCCACGCTTCAACCAACTACTCTATGCAAGCGGAAAAACACAGAAATAAAATAAATGTACCATGTTTGACACATAGACGCAAATTTTCTTGACAAGCAGCCCCACCTTGTACTTAAAGCGGTCATGCTGTATTTTGGTAGTATCATTTTCGCATGTTGACATAGAGAGGACGTTTGCCACACACAGTGGCATAATAATAGTTGTGTAGTTTGGTAAGATTCGGGTACCACAGGGTACCTAGACAAAGTGACATGTTCTTAGAGATACGATGACGAAAAGGACAAAAATGTATTGGATTGACAAAAGCTACCGAAAAGCTTACGAAAGTCCTGTTGCAAGTCGTCGTAGTAACACAAAACGTTTTGAAAGCCATTGTCACTGGTCTAGACCGTCTGGTTCTTACTAAGTATTACATAACAACCACCTCGACTCTGCCTCTACTAGCAGGAGTGACAAATGCCTCACTGTTTACAATTAATTCAGTAGTATCTGTAGCGTATCTATTTAATAGATATGAAAACACTGTCTCACAGCCACAAGTAGTCAGGTAGCTGTCGCTATTGACAACTGTCAGTCACGACGAATGGCGGGTAGTTGGAAAGTGAAGCGTACCCTGAACTGGGGGCTTGGTGGTGTGGTGAGCCTGTGATATAGTTAGTAAATTGTGTTATCAACCTATGAGCTCAGCTACAAGAGGATACTACAGTATAATTTTATGCCGCACTAGGTGACCGTCTAAAAGATGGTGACTTTAAACTGGCAAACTTGGAGCTCAACGAGTGTCCACGCGACGGCGACGCTGCATGATTGTTACACTGTTTCAAATAGACGAAGCTGGCTTTAGAACGCTTCTTGTAAGGTAATCTTCTAAACATTTTAGAACCGTGGTAACTGGATTCTCACGAATGATCAATACGCGTCAAATGCGTATTGCCACCAACATTGGGACACTGTAACTCCTTAAGTGCGATATCATGATATTATGGCAGGCGTCCAGTGCTGGCCGGATTTAAGCCCGCCGTAATTCTTGGAACTCGGCGTAATCACGGGCTTGGCATACGCAGTGATGTTATTAGTTCGCAGGTAGGTGCTCTCCAGTAATCCCTTAGTCGCTACGACGCCCTTTGAGCAATTGATGCGGTGACCTGATTTCTCGAAGAAGAAAGAAGAATCTCCTCCTAGGTTGAGCGTTTCTAAAAACAGTATAGTATAGTGTAATACGCCTCACCACGTTCTTCATTGAAAGGAAAAAAAGGACATTTCACACTGAAATCCCTGTTACAAAGTTTAGTTCTACATAACGGGCACGAAAATTCGACAGTCAAATAGACATGTCATCAGTATTCTCTTGCCCTTGTACCAATTCATTTGGGGTCGGCGTGGCATGTCTCCTTTTTCCATACTTCTCTATTACTCGTCATCTCATCAGACACCTCCTTTCGTGCCATATCATTCTTTTCACAGTCCATCCATCGTTTCTTTGGTCTTCCTATACTCTTATACCCGTCCATAGTCATACTGAAAACTTTCCTCACGTCGTTTTCCTCATTCTTCCGCATCACATGCCCATACCACGACAGCCGATTACCACACAAATTTTCCGTCACCGGCGCCACTTTCAGACTTCCTCTTATGTACTCATTTCTTATTTTAGCCATTAGCGTAACACCACTCATCTCCCTTAGCATTTTCATCTCAGCCACATGCAAATGCCTTTCATTCATCCTTTTTGTGGCCCAACATTTTGATCCATACAAGACAGCAAGTCTAACCTTGTTTTATATTGTTTTATAATTCTTCCCCTTAAGTTTATGGAGAATGCGGGAGTCGCAGATTGTTCCCGAGACCTGCCGCCATTTCATGCATCCCGTGTTAATTCTGTGTTTGACAAAACATGTAACGAAAATTTATTCTCCGAGTGAAAAACTACATTTTCTACTTAAACGGGCTGTGCGAAAACTCTCGCCCGAAATTAGGGAAAAGTAAAATAAGAACCTGCGTTCAGTTTTCAACTATTCTCCGTGTTTAGGCATTGAGTTAGTAGTTTATTCCGGGCTGTGTTGACTTCAGCGTTCACGCAGTGATCACAATGAAGGCATAGAAATGAGGAATAAAGGATCTTTTTAGAAGAGGTAGGAAAGAGCGGATAAGTAATTCCGTTGTTACCATTTTCCTCATCGGCGTTTTTATCAGGCTTTGATAAAATGAGCTTAGGATTACTCTTAATGTTATGAATATTTTTTTTATTGACGTCGCCACAATGAAATGCTTCCAATGTGCCAAGACAAATGAATAAAACGCTTATTTATAACTTTACGTCACAAATATGTAATGCAAAATTGTACGAATAACAAGACGTATAACATGCCTTGCATCATTTGTACGAAGTCCCGCTATCATTGCATGCATTCGTCACTTGTAAAGAGCAAGTTCAGATAACGGTCGTATAATATAACACAGTTACAATGTGTCCTTGCCAACATTACGTATAAACCGCTCCGCTCATTCATTTATTAATAATCCAGGACATTTTCATTTCATTTTTATGCATATTTCAACATTATTATTGACTGGCACTTACCTTTCATCTCCTTTCTTCCATCTATGTGCGAATCACAGTGGTATCATTTTATTAATTTGTTACCGATCCACGGTTAGGAAATCTTTGCGTTAATTTAATTAGTCCGTTGCGTTCGGCTGCTTGCAACGTATTGAGCGAAATGCATGAATAAGTAAAATATAATACTGTGCGTAAATAGTCATCGTGTCAAACAGGTTCTATTATCATGCGTCCGTGCCATTTATCTATCTATTTTTTTGTTCTGTTTTGGACGTTCACGATATTTATTATTTAATAGTTTATTTAGTAATAATTTACCGTATGTTTATTTAATTTTTTGTACATTTATTATACATATTCTATTTAAGTACCTTTTCACCACTACCATTGACACAACACATAAAACTGTTTTACATCCGTGAGCTCTCTAATCCAGGTCCAGTTGAAAACCAGCGTCAGGCACTAGTTGCCCGGCATTTAACTGAACTGGTCCTATTTGGCGCAGCTATGAGGCACACCGTGTTACCTACATTTCTTTTTGTTTTTTGTTTTGTTTAGTTTTAAGTTTTATTTTGTTTAAATCTAACAGCGTTACATAAACATCTTAGTGCATAGTAACACTTTGATAACCATTTATAAAGCACGCAACTTCAAGTTTAGTCCAAATCGTAACTATGGCACCGCCAGGAAGTTTTACACCAAGGTTTTAGGTTCACAGAATTAATACCTCTATGCAGCTGGTTTTAACTGGGGTCAAATGTCGTGTCCCCATGTCAGACAATGTATGCTCAGTGCCCGCAAACACGACGTGCGACAGCTAACAGTGCCAGCCGTGTTATTGTAATTATAGCTCAGGCCTCAGCTGATGTTGACGACGCTCACTATGTAATGCATCGGGCCTTAATCTCCTATATAATTCCTGCGGTCCTACAACACTAGTCAGCAGAGTGCAATACCGACCTGGTTAATACTTGACACAACGAGCTGTATTAAGATAAAGATGTATAGAGATGTAGAAATATATTATTTATTATTATTATTTATTTACCACTAATTATAGCAACATTACAGATGAAGTCAAATACGATGCTACAACTTAGAATAAAACAATATAAACAGTAAAATTACATTTAAAAAATATATATATTATAATAGCTATAGTTAAAACATCAAAACTTAAACATGACCAAGCTCATAGTTAGACACTGCTTTCAATTAAGATAAAAGAAACAGGCAGGTGAATAACACAGACAACAATCTAAAAAGCTGACCTTTTTTGGCCGTGCTCTATACTGATACTGATTAAACACCGGTGAGCATTCCGACCACCAGTTTAAGAGCAGATAGGTTATAGATTCATGTGATGTTGTTGTTATCCCACAATCAAATATGCATGGCTAGTGACAGCATCCTCTCATTGTTACTTGTCGTCTAGTAAATATTTAATCAGACATATCTTATGCATAACAACACACAGAGGTTCTTACACAAGGGTCACGGCGGACCTCGCAGAGGGACGGCTAATGTACGCGGCAACGTTTAGGATCGTGTTTGTTGCATTAATGTGCACACAGTGAGCTGATATTGTTTCACGAGGTCGCCGGCACAACGTGCTAGGAACAGGTTCATTAGGTAAACATTTAAGTAAGCTTTCGCGCGCCAGCGTCGCCCGCGCGGGCAGTACACGCGCGGCGCGTATTGGTCGCCCGTCTAATGTAACTAACCTGTTGTTAATATTTAACAACCCCCCTCCCACTCGCCGCACATACCCCTCTCTCACCCGCAGCGGGCCCCGGCTCCTGCTGTTTGACTTTCGTGAAATTAACTTAATAACGAAGGTAGAGGTTTAATAATCGTTACAGTTAGGTATAGTTGATTGGCGGTCGTCGTGATCGCGGGAAGTGTATCGTCAACACGACGAGTGCATAATGAAGCTCGTTGATGTTATTTTTCTGTGTTCTTTGTTGCGCGTGTTTACTGCAAGCCCCGCGTCACGTCTCGTAAAAGTTTTGTAACCCCGGGATTACAGCGTCCGCGCCTGCGTCTCATCATCCGTGGGCTGTAAAATTTCTCAGTATACCATACTGTTTACAGGTTTGCGCCGTATAATATGGAAATATTATAAATACTTTGAGTATAAAATAAATATTCCATGAAGAGGTAGCCTTCCTAATAATGCAGTTAATATTTAAAACAATGTACCAACTTAGATGTTTGTTGCTTGTTAGTGATCTATTAGTGCATGCGGTCATCTGAGAAGCTTTTATAAATACTGTGTGAATTTATCATCAAGTGATGTACTACGCCGCCGCTCTGCTCCCCGATCGGATCACGGGAACCTATACATATTAATTATATCAACTAGCTGACACGCACAACTTAGTCTGCGTCCCATAAGAGAGAGAGAGGGTTAGAGCGAGTATGAGTGAGCCTTAAAAGACAGACATGAACATAGACCTATGCTATCGCGGACTAATTTTTAGAACTTTTTAACAGGAACAATTCCGTCATACATGATTGTTCCTTCGTCAGACCTCCGATGGCAGTCATACTCCAGGTAGGTCTAAAGTTCTTATCAAAGTGCATGAAACGAGCCGAGACACGATATAGCTGCTGTAAACTGTTATGGAACTCTTGCAACTGTCTTCCGTCTCCATCGTTAGACCGTCGATGACAGTCATACTCCAGTGAGGTCTAAAGTTCTCATCAAGGTGCATGAAATGAGCCGAGACATGATATGGCTGCTGTAAACTGTTGCGGACCTCTTGCGACTGCCTTCCGAGTCCATCGTCAGACCTTCGATGACAATCATACTCCAGGTAGGTCTAAAGTTCTCACCGAGGTGCATTAAATGAGCCCAATAACAATATAGCTGCTGTAAACAGTGCTCCCTTTTTTCTCCTAAAATTGTTTGTCCGAAAATCATTATCTATATCATTATCTAAATATCAATTTATAAGTTGAGTCCGAGACACTCTCTCAGAGAAAAGTTAAAGGAGATTAATGTAATGACTGTTCCTTCTCAATATATTTATGAAAACTTTTTGTATGCTCACAAAAATATAAAGCTATTTAAGAAATATTGTAATATTCACAATATAAATAAAAGGAATAAACATAAATTTATTGTAACCACAACAAGGCTCAAAAAAATAGGTGAATCATTTAGATGTTAATGTATACGCTTTTATAATAAACTACCAGGCCACATTCAAGAACTAAGCCTTAATAAATTCATTTTTGTTATAAGACGTAAACTTTGCCAGAAAGCCTTCTATTCTGTTAAGGATTATATTGAGGACAAAAAAGCTTGGGATTGAACTGCTCCAATTGAAATCGATTTAAAAATTTAATTTGTACCCATTTGTTTTTTTTTTATTACAGTTTGACATTTTTTTAGTTGACATTATTTACTTTTTCTAGTACCTATGGTATTATTATTATTTCCTTTATTTAGTTTTATACATATTAAATACATTTTTAAATATTCTATTATAAAAAATATTAAAAAAAAAAAACATTTAAAAATATAAAAAATAGTGGTCCGCCGGTAGCGGGAGCAGGGTCCAAGCTACCGGTGGTTAGGGCTCCAGAGACAGGAACCTCCTCACAATGCGAGCCTCTCATCACTCTGGAACATGCGATTCTGTGAGTATCGATCAACCCGCCGCTTATACCTCCGAATACGGTTCGCCCATGCATAAACTTTCTGCTTCAGGAAGTCGATGCGCTCTGTGACACGGGACATGTATTCTTGAGGACTGATTCCAGTCCCCGAGAATGCCCTCCTCACAAAGCGCATCACACGTGGTCGTGTATTGCCCTCCCTGAAGCAGTGCATTGTAGTTTGCCGATTAGTACCCTGGCCTCGTCGATGCGGCACTCGATCCTGCGCTGCCAGGCTAGTACGGCTGGTTTTGGTCGAGTAGCTACGTCACAATTTGGGAATTTGGCATTAGCTAAACGACATGCCGCAACAGCCCCACAGTACAGGATCGAGTGCATCAACGAGGTTCTCGCTACTCTCGATATATTCTTGAGTTGCGAGTCCAAGGCACACACCAGCGCCCTATTTTTATTATGCATGGGTAACCGTGGTAATAGGGGCCTAAGTTCGGTAGGAGTGGATCGATACTCGCGAAGTGCATCTTCCAGAGCGCTCCTCAATCGGTCTTTGCACTGGCTACTTACCATGGCAACCGTATAAGCCCAAGTCCCAAGCCTTCGGTGGCCGGCCTCTCCCCTGCCGACGTACAGGTGTTGGCGAAGTCGGCGGAGAGAAATATTCGTCGCTCGAGCTCGACGCAACTGCCGTTGCCGGTGACACAGGTGATCCGGGGTCCGGCGGTGGCGGGGCGGAGTTGAGCGGCGAGTCCGGGGTTGTAAGGCGTGCGCGTTGGTAGGCAGCTCTCGTAATCATTGTGTTATCACATCATGCATTTGCATTTGTTTTTTGTGTTTTTCATTTTCTGTTGAGGACGACGTTGACAGAATATGTCATTGTAGTCGAACGGTTTTTAAAATTTTTCACTTTCTGGTTTTATTGTATTTTTTCAATATTCTATTATTTGCTTTGTTAAAAAGGTATGTTTTAACTGTTTTTAGGTAACTATTGTAAAGACCTTTGTATTCCTATGACCTTGTTATTATTTTTATAATTATTTTGTTTATTACTGTGAATATGAGGACTACGTGGGTCATACTATTATCATTATTTTTTAGTTTAGTTAGTTTCACGATTGTCTGGCAGTTTGAGTACTTTATGTGGCCCACCCAAATGTCCTTTCTTTGGTATTGTTCGTCGTGTCGTTGAGCTCCTTGGATTATGAGTCGAGCTACACGATCACTGACAAATGCTTGCACTGTCTGGACAGGTCCACTCAAATCTGTGTGGTTATTTCTACAAAAGACCATCTCAGACATTAATCTACATGGTCCTCATATGACTTGAGCAATGTCTGGACTTTAAAAGAGACGGTGACCTCTGAGTTTATTTCGGATGTTTCTTCTCAGAGTAGTCAGGTACGAATCTAGTACGTCCCATCTAGTTTTAAAACATAACATGTAAAAGAGTTTTGTAAACCAATTTACAGAAATAAATATGATTTATTATTTATTTATGATTTATAACATATTTGCCATAAACTTCAGGAACCATAATGTTCAAAAATAAGAAATTTTGTTTTACAAAATTATCTTTACTTCTTTTTTTTATAATATCGATTACTATAATAATTGAATCTCCTAATTTTGCATGAATTGAATTGAAATGATTATATTATAATGTGTATTATTACCGCAACGCATGGGTAATCAGCAATTATCTTAAAAGTCTTACTAACTGGCGTGGGGAGCGTAGCCCGAAGGCCGGTGGAGCGACGACGATATTTGTGACGGAAAGTGGGTGTGTAATGTAAAATGAGAGCGTAGAGAGCGCGCGTCACATAGTCGTTAATATTTACGACAAACGGATTTAGGGCATATTGTATTTAGGAATTTCAATTTAATGGCTAAAAGTAAGTAAATATAAACATAAACAATGACGACAATAGGACACTAAGGCGTCAAAGTACTCGTCCGCATCGCTATCATCTGGAAACGTGTCCAGAAGAATGGCAGCATGGCCACGCTGAATGGCATTGCTAATTTTATGACATGTGATATTAAGTTCGGGTAAGTTATCATTCGGACAAATGATTATTAAGACAAAAAAAATGGCACTTAAGATTATGGATAAAAAAGTTAGGGAACACAATAGAGAACCGCTGTAAAATGTTGAGAACCTCTTGTAACTGCCTTCCGTCTCCATCGTTAGACCGTCCATGACAGCCATATTCTAGTTAGGTTTAAAGTTCTCATTAAAATAAATGAAATGACCCCAGACAAGATTTTTACAATTTTAAATGGGACCAATTTTGAGATATACGTTTTTCACAAAAAAAAAAAACATGCAAATCGGATTTCTCTGTAAAAAGTTATGTGTGCGTGTTATAAAAAAAAATTCATAAATATGCGCCAAATTTAGAACCTCTATTTGTTTCGTCGGTTAAAAAACGGGTAGTATTTAAACGAGTGACTGTAAATTAAAGTTTTAAGTGACAAAATAATTAATTTACGTTATAGTATTACTAAGTGAGCGACTGACTGCAAGTGACGAGAAATCAGCAGAACAGCAACATTAATTTGAGTTACTTAAAATACAAAATGAGAAACTTCATAATATTTGAGCGACCTAATATTTGTTTGAGTGTCAACGTTACGTCCTGCTTTTTTTTAATATTTGGCAGAGGGTAGTATTTAGTATTTAAATTCAAATGAAAGGTGTCAAAAATATTGAAAATGGGCTACTGAAATACTAAGTGAGCGACAAACAGATGGCGAATTCAAATGTTTAAAACAGCGACTTGAAAATACAGTTATTAGTTGTTCAATACGATCAGTGTGGTAATTCAAGGACTCGGAAAAAACCTAAAACAAGGTTATTAACCACTAGATTGTAGATAAGGCGTAGTCGACGTAGCCCCGCACAGCGGGGCTAATATTTCTGTTTGCAGGATTTAAAGTAAACTAACACGACGAAGGGGATTCCGGGATCTTAGTTCGCTCACTTCGCTCGCTCACTAGACCCCGCCATCCCCTTCGAACCTAACCTGTCGAAGTCGGGGTACCACAAGTCTCTCTCAGCCTTCGCTTGCTCTTGCTTCCTGTATTCCTTGCCGCAATGACCGGATAAACAGTTAATTACTTGGTAAAATAGTCGCCCATTCAGTATATTGTTCGCCAATTAAATTTTTATTCACCCGATTAATAATTTCCCTTTGGCAAATGATTTATTTAGTTCGTTATGTAAAACCTCAATAGGAAAATCCTCTGTCTTAATTTTGAAGTAGCCCTCTCTGTATTTCTAGTCGCTCAAACGCCGGCTGGAATTTTAACATCTGAAATAGATTAATCACAACCCACTTTTAGTAAGCTTGTTCTGGATTTTATTATTAATCAATATTCGTCATTAGTTTAGTTAATTTTTCGCTTACTCAAATTCATACCGCTCAAGTTATTAAAACAGTATTTCATCATCAGTCGCTAAGTATTCGTTCGTTTTATAATTCCCCTTAAAAAACCGAACTTATGGCGAATGACACGGGCAAGGGTCATTCTTTCACGAAAAATCTTAACACTGCGATTCAAATAATGGTCTAAAATATAATGTATGGAAAGCTATCAAACACACACTCTATAAACTGTATAGATTTTCAAAACAGCGTCATCGTCATGTAGACTAATCTAGAGTACCTTTTTGGTCAGTCGATTTAAAAGTTATCTTGGGAGCACATTTTTATTCATTAGTACCATTTTGGATCAAAAGATGTCGTTGAATGTATCTTACATAATGATGATAAGTTTATCTTGAACACTTTAAATTCATATACCTTTTGATAGAGATCACCGATTACAATGAAACAAGAACTAAAACCTTTTCTAAGTTATACACAATGAATAAAAAATCAAATGAATCAGCAGTTTTGTATAAAGTACTAAAATTGCGATAAAAAATGGGAGTGTGGGGGTATTAGGGATTTGTGATTATAAGTAGTTTTTAATGCCAAATCAAAAAAAAAAATACTAAAAATATTTCGGCAAAAAATAGAAAAAAAAATCTGCATAGGGCCACCCTAATCACTTAGCGGTGTGAAATTTAGTTTAAAACCTATTTTCATACCTACCAAAAATACATAAAAAAAATCATTAAAATCGGTCGAGCTGTTTTGAAGGAGTGCGACCACTAACACCGTGACACCTGATTTTTATACACGTAGTGCAGCAGTTGCCTTAGATTTAAAAATGTTTATAGAATAATTCTTAAAACCATATGGCTCTTTTATTATAAATTGAGTAACAAACATCCATCCATCCGTCCAAACTTTCGCATTTATAATAGTAGTAAGATACAAAAGACAGATATGATAAAGATACCTAAATATTTTTAAGTAACGAATTACGTGTTTTTTTAACAATCAAGAAATCATACATTACAATCATCCAGCCTTCGACAAAGACAACAAAATCGAATTTATTTTTGGGACCTAACAATGCAGAGAAACAACCTGAACCTATTATAGTTGTGCAAAACTAAGAACAACGACACAACAAAATAGTTTCAAATTAATTTCCATAACTGCTATTATTTTTATTGGGAGCGATAGGTGAAATTCAAAACATCGAGTCTGACAGCACCTGTGGCCAGCAGACAACGACGTTGTCAGTTCAGAACACCATCGAACGGCCAGATTCAAACATGAGGAAAGAGATTTTACCAATGATTTAACTTTATTCTTAAGAATTTATAATATAATACATAAAAAAAGAGAAAATAGATAATAATAATCTCTATCAAAAAAAATTACAATCAATTACAAAAAGTATAATTTTACTGGGGATCGAACTTGCGACGTGATGCACGTAAAGCGGTCATGAAACCATTTCTCTATTTGTTTCGCTTACATATACTTTGAAATAGACGTTCTTACGCATATCATGACTGAAACGGTAAACAATTGAATAATACTGACATAATGCAATATTGCTCACTCTCTTAAGCAAGTAGCGTGATAATATATAGCCTAACATTTGAATAAGCCTATTTCGAATATTTTTGCAAAATTTTAACAGGATCTATGTAGTAGTTTTTGCGCCAATTCGGAACATCAATTTGGATTTTAACGATTTTAATATAGAAAAAAAAAAGATAGAAGATTCTTTTCCTGTTCTTGTATTGGGATCTCAAGGGGCCATTGCGTGTTCTGATATTGGCTAGTGACGGGAATAAATGCAGATTTGTTTTTACAAAAATTGCCACCTCCAATATGTAAAAGTCAGTATTCTCAGAGACCGAAACACAGGTTCACAGCTGTCTGTGCTTTTAAGGTTTGACATAGATCTAATACACCGTCTCTGGGCCATAAAATTCTCCTCCCTTTCACTACCTCAAAACATGATTCCAAATCTTAACACTGACCCAACCAACCCATGATAAGCTAAGTGTATCATGGCTAACTTTGTGTGATAAGTTATGTAGTACGTAGGCTGATTTATTTAACTTCTTACATACGTCATCCGCATGCGGTTTCCAAGTCAAATTGTTGTCAATCAGGATGCCTAGAAAATTCGCTACACAAGTTGTAACCACTTTTTGACCTGACTAACATTTATATCATCAGCGCGAATCCTTTGGTAGAAGTGCATTACTTTCGTCTTTTTTAGATACGGTGTATATCTATTAGAAGAAGATTTACAATGTGCTTCGTATGTGAGAGTCATGTGAAAACAGTACCAGGCGCACATGTCTCGCGAAAAGCTGCCAACATTAACAATTCATATGACGCGCAAGAAACGTGGAACTGATTCCAAAGAAGGAGTAATTGTCGTAAAGTACACGATAGTGTTCGCGTTTGACAGAAAATATGTCGTTGTTATAAAGAACACACACAATTGTGTTCAAATGGGACTACTACGTTAAATGGACCACTAGGTAATTACAGATGTTATTATTCCTTAACTAATCTCGATTCTTAATATTGTTATACGCAAACCCTACGGGTTTGCGTATAACAATATTAAATATTAAAAATTAGTTTGGTATGGCGACTTCTATACAACATTGATTTGGCTGCAATGTCAACGTGTTGGTTTAAGTTAGTTCGATACTTTCTTAAACGTCTTACGGTGATGTTAGCGCCATCTAGGCGCTAACGTCACCGTAAGACGTTATTAATGGAACGGAAATTTCGAGAGCTGAGAGCAGGGTGCGATGGTCTAATTGGTTAAGACATCCGGTGTACTGAATCGGAAGGTCGCAGGTTCAAACCCTGCTCGCACTAGAATTTTTCTTTCCATGTCAAAACAGCTAATCTCGATTCTTCTGTTACAAGGATTCATCTTTAAGTAGATATTAGTAAACAAACTCACCATTACAGATACTAGCACGTCCCGCGGAGCCGCGTTTATTATTGCTGACCGCAACGTGTAATGCTGCTATAATATCCACTGAGTTTTGTGCGCGAGTCTGCTCGCGGTAATTATCAACATTAGTAGAGCGGGCGCTTCATTGTACCGATCGCCTCGAGGCACCGGCCGCCGCCGCGCGATACGCAGGGCGCTGGAACAAACTCAACCACTACACTCCCAAGATTTTGCATAAATCATAAGCTTTCACAGTTTTACAATCCTGTACTTGTTACTAAATTAAATAACCGCTAAGAAAAGTTTCTTGAACGCGAATGTTCAACATTAAGGCCATGTTTCATGTCTCGCGCTCGCGGATAAACTTGTAATTTAATAATCCAACAGATACAGGTAATGCATTAATTTCGCTTGAGTTCGCGCTGTATTTGAACTTCCGAACTACTTAACAAACAACGAGAAAATGGTTCGTGTCTAATGAATGACCTAGTTCACGACAGTTTTGTTGCATATAGGACTAAACAGACACCCAGCTAAAATTCAAAGTCCTGACTGACTGGTATAATATCAACGCACAGCGCAAACCGCTGGTCCTAAAGACATGAAATTTGGAGGGTGTGTTTTTTGCAAAGAGTGGGTATCCACTAAGAAAGGATTTTTTGAAATTCCACCCCTGAGAGGGTATAATGGGATGTTGAATTTTCTGTAAAACTTTTTTTTCTCGGAGTTGATTGACTTGAAAACGACTCCGAGACAAAAAAGGATTTTTTGAAATTCCACCCCTGAGAGGGTAAAATGGGGTCTTGAATTTTCTGTAAAACTTTTTTTTCTCGGAATGGATTGACTTGAAAACGTACTCTTCAGTTAAAATGATAGTAACATGTACCATAGTTTTTCCAAAATCATCCTCCAATATAAAATTCAAAGTCCTGACTGACTGATATATCAACGCACAGCTTAAACCGGTGGTCTTAAAGATATGATATTTGAAATGTGTATTTTTGTGAAGAGTAGGTATCCACTTAGAAAGGGTTTTTCGAAATTCCACCCCTAACAGGGTAAAATGGGGTGTTCAATTTTCTGTGAAACTAATTATTCTAGGATAGATTGATTTGAAAACGTACTCTTCAGTTAAAATGATAGTAACATGTACCATAGTTTTTCCAAAATCATCCTCCAATATAAAATTCAAAGTCCTGACTGACTGATATATCAACGCACAGCTTAAACCGGTGGTCTTAAAGATATGATATTTGAAATGTGTATTTTTGTGAAGAGTAGGTATCCACTTAGAAAGGGTTTTTCGAAATTCCACCCCTAACAGGGTAAAATGGGGTGTTCAATTTTCTGTGAAACTAATTATTCTAGGATAGATTGATTTGAAAACGTACTCTTCAATTAAAATGATGAGTAACGTGTATCATAGTTTTTTCAAAATCATACCCCTATATAAAATTCAAAGTCCTGACTTACTGATATATCAACGCACTGCTCAAACCACTTGTCCTAGAGACATGAAATTTGGAGGGTGTATTCTTTGCGAAGAGTAGGTATCCACTAAGAAAGGGTTTTAAGAAATTCCACCCCTAAAAGGGTGAAATGGGAGGTTGAATTTTCTTTGAAACTTGATATTCTCTGGGTCGATTGACTCGAAAATTCGTATGCACCCTCTTCATTTAAAAATTATGAGACACGTGTATCACAGTTTTTCCAAACTCACGTAGACGGACGCATGGTGTGCATTGTTGCGCAGGACGTGCGGTGCGGGGTGCGGAAATCAATCAAAATCAAAATCAAAGCATTTATTTCAAGTAGGCCAGTTACAGGCACTTTTGAATTGTCGAAACAAAGACAACAGTAAAAAATAGCTACAGTCCCAGTCACAAGGCACAAAAACTGTGAAAGTACTGTAGTTGCCCATTCCCTAACGTAGATCTCTATGGAGAAGAACGGGCAGGAAACTCCATGGACACTCTTTTAAATCAGAATACTTTAACAAAACCTTGGTTATATCATTCATTTTGAGATGGTACATTATGTGAGAACGATGCAGCAAGATGTGTACGTTAAAAGTGTCCATAGTAAAAACAATTCAAAAATAAAATAATTAATTCAAATAAGCCGTGGCAAATAAGAGATGACCAGTCACAACTGACAGCGCCCGTTCACGAACATGACGCATGTATCAGCACCATTCAACTCAACCATTTTGAAGGGAACTAAATGATCCGACACACGTGCCACCATCAGCGAGACATTTGAGTGAGCATGACATACTCCTAACCGCCAGGGCACATTCAAGTCAAGGAAAGACGCAGGTTTCCAGCGAATGACAGCTTTCTAGTACATAGTACTCACACAATATGGGCTAGGCGGCTATATAATACAAAAGAGATTGAATCTATACAATGCAAAGATAGTTATACAATCTTCAGCAGCTCCAACAATACTATTTAATGCTATCAATTTAGGCGCCCCTGTTCTTGTGGAGCAGGACCGGCATTGAGCCAAGCATTTTTATCAGTGATATAATCGTCCAACTTGTAATATGCTTTCTTACATAGTGTGCCTTTAATGCATGTTTTAAATTTCGTTTCATTCAGTTCAAGAATACTTTGTGGAATTTTATTATAGCATCTCAAACAGTACCCCATGAAAGATGAGTCTACTTTAGCGAGTCTGAAGCCTGGCTGAACTAATTGGTCTCTATTTCTAGTACTGTAACTGTGTCTGTCACCTCTTTTATTAAAAAGATGTAGATTTTTTCTTACATACATTATGTTTTCGTAGATGTATTGACAATGTAGCGTCATGATGTTAATTTCCTTAAACAGTTCCCTTAGAGAATCGCGCCTACGAAGATTATATATGGCTCTGATGGCTCTTTTTTGCAGAATAAATATAGACTCAATGTCTGCAGCCCGTCCCCACATTAAAATGCCATAAGACATAATACTATGAAAGTAACTAAAATAGACCAGTCTAGCGGTATTTACATCAGTATATTGACGGATTTTTCTTATAGCGTACGCTGCTGAACTTAGCCGCCCCGCAAGAGATGTTAAATGAGAACCCCATTGTAGCCTTGAATCAAGCGTAATCCCCAGGAAAACCGTTTTATCTACAAATTCAAGTTTCTCTTTATTCAATACTATATCACAATCGCTACTTTTAACATTCGGTAAAGCAAATCTTACGCATTTCGTTTTTTTTCCATTTAACACTAAATTGTTTGCTGTGAACCAATTATGGACCTGAAGTAGGGCATTATTCACGTCATCTAGATTTTGGGCCCGTCTATTTATCTTAAAAATTAGGGAAGTGTCATCAGCGAATAACACCATATTTTGAGGTTGATTTTTCCATAAATAGGGGAGATCATTTATATATACTAGAAAGAGGAAAGGACCCAATATTGAGCCTTCCGGTACCCCCATTTTTACTTTTAAACCCTGTGAATTAACACCATTTATTTGCACATGTTGTCGTCTATCACTCAAATAAGATTTTACCAAACTAAGTGCAAGTTTCCCTAGTCCGTAATGCTCAAGTTTCAAAAGTAATGTGTCGTGAATTACGCAATCAAATGCTTTGGAGAGGTCACAAAAAATTCCAATGGCGTCTTGGGACTCTTCCCACGCAGTAAATATGTGCTTTAATAAGGTTACACCGGCGTCAGTTGTACAACGTCCCTTGGTGAAACCATACTGTTGATCGTGTAAGATTCTGTTGGTGTTAAAATGATTGAGCATTTGATTTAGCATTACCTTTTCAAACACCTTGCTAAAAACTGGCAACACGGATACAGGTCTATAATTATTTGTATCTTTACTATCTCCGGATTTAAACAGAGGTATGACTTTACTGTATTTCATTAAGTCCGGGAAAACTCCTTGATCTACACACAAATTAAAAATTAAAGCTAAGTATGGTGCTATAGTCTCAACTATGGATGTACAAACTCTGATAGACATTCCCCAAAGATCTTCGGTCAGTTTGACTTTTATTTGCCGGAAAGCTTTAATAACTATCATAGGGTTTATGTGTTTAAATTTAAATTCAGCCGGGCAGTCAGACACATTCGCCTTTAATAAATCAATTGAGACTTCAGGAGAGGAATTAAGAGCCTCCGTAGTTTTTAACGGTATATCGGTAAAGAAATTTACAAACTCATGAGCTACTTCCTGATTAGAGCTTTTAGGACCACATGCTGTATCTAATGTGTAGCTAGTGTTACGTATTTTCTTCCTGTTAGTCTCGTTATTTTCCAAACTGTCTTAATTTTGTTTTCTGCTGTTTTGATCTTGTTGCTAATGTGCAAGGCTTTGGCAACCTTGCATGTATTTTTAAAAATTTTTGAATACTTAGCAACATACTTGTTAAAAGTTTCAGAGTTTATATAAGGCTTAAGGCCATAAAGCTCAAATAGTCTTTCCCTACTTTTTCTGATACCTCTAGTTGCCCAATCACTAAATATAAATTTAGGGCAAATACATTTTGTCTTCTTTTCAAAAGTTTTGTTAAACTCAGTGTGAACTATTGAAAATAAATTATCATACAATTGATTTATATTAATATCGTCCATATGATGGCTCATAACACTTAACTTGTTCTGTAGGGAAATATACCTCTTTAAATTATTAGTAGTTATAGGTCTAAATTGAATCTGAACTTTTTGCAATGGTATGTTACACCTAAAAGTTACAGTTTGTCCGCTATGGTCAGACGGCAAACAATTTTTTATGGCTTTATCTAAGTAATCACAATTGCAGAAAACATTATCTATACAAGTAGCAGAAGATGAAGTGACTCTCGTAGGTTCAATAAAAATGTTGGTCAAGTCAAATGACTTGAAAAGATTTAATAATCGACTGCTATTAGAATTTTCTTCTAAAATATTGATATTGAAATCACCACAAATAATTATAGGTTTATCACTGGCTGCAAGTTTTGCCAGGACATCTTCCATTATTGATTCAAATAAGGAAAAGTTTTGATAGTTTGGGGGTCTGTACACACACATGCTTATCACACTAAACACAAGACAGTTCGACGCAATGTTCCGCCGAGAGACCTACTATGTCATTACGTTGCTTATATTTAACACAATTTTTGAATAATATTAGGGAACCTCCACGCAGCATAGATTTACGGTTAAAACAGCTACCTACCTCATAGTTCTCATAATTAATAAGCATTTGGTAATTCTTTAGCCAATGTTCAGTAAAACAAATAAAATCAAACATACTTCTTTCTAAAAATAATTCAATTTCTAATAATTTGGAAGAAATGCCTTGGATATTTTGGTGGAATAATTTTAAGGTGTTCTGCTGAGGCCCTTTTTTAATATTTAAATGAGTGCAAGAAGGTACCTTGATGTTGGTAGGTTTAACAAAATTGTTAATGGTACCTTCTGTTGTCTCACTTCCTAGTTTAAATTAATATTAATATCTGGAGTGAGCCCCGGGACTCCCGTGCCATCACCAGACAATAAAATCCTATTACTAATATACCCTAATTGAGAATTTTCCATGGTGACACATGGATCCTCTATATTTATTTAAGGTCGCAGTGTTAATAATATAACTAAACTTCGACATACTACTTATGTCTGAGTGAATATTAAAAGCTAATAGCCGAGCTATTTTGTGTCTACATCTAATAGGTTAACACTTTACCCCTAGTCGACTGAAGTTTATCAACAAAAGTGTTGATATCAAGATATATAAGTTTGTCACTATAGTGACCTACTAAAAAATGTACATGTTTATTTAACATGTGTATAAAATTGTTTTTTCTATTAGATAAATTTTCAAAATAATATTTAGAATACCAATTACCTATTAGTAAGAAGGTAGGATTTTTCTGAGGTAGACGTGTCTGTAAACATTATGTGAAATCCAAATTTTCTTGTTGGCACGTGTTAAGCGACATTGGTAATAAATGTTATATAAAAGTATTATGTGTTTAAGTGGATTCCTAATTAATCATTTGACTGTCGTCACCGGTGTCCAATCTCAAACCAAGGTATCAATATTTTACAAATGTAATGTACCTAATTGATATTACTATGAACTAATATTTGCAAGTTAAAAGTAAGTACACGTAAAAAAACGCAAGTGTGTCTGTATTACATAAAAAAACGGCCTGTCATGCAGCCGAAGTGCGGGCCGTTTTGGACGGCACGCGAACATAAACGACATCATCCGACGAGCTCTTGTCACCGTCGGCGTTCCAGCTGTTTTAGAACCCCATGGCTTGGCACGCGACGATGGCAAGAGACCGGATGGCATGTCGTTGTTTCCTTGGAAGATGGGTAGGCCTTAAGTGTGGGACGCGACATGCGTCGATACTCTTGCGCCATCACATCTTCCAAGCTCGTCGTGCTGTGCTGGCGCTGCCGCTGCGGCTGCAGAGAACCTCAAGCGGCATAAATATAGAAACCTTTGTGGTAACTATATTTTCGAGCCGTTTGGGGTTGAAACTCTGGGGTCGTGGGGTCCGAGTGCTCATAGCCTTTTTAAGGAAATTTCGAAACGCCTAGTTGACGCTTCCCGTGACCCAAGGGCTGGCTTTTAATTTGGCCAGAGGCTAAGTGTTGCCATACAACGTGGTAACGCCGCCAGTCTCTTGGGCACATTACCAGCCGACAGCGTTGAGGAGGAGTTTTTTGATGCCCTCTTATAGTTTGTTGTTAGTTTATTTATTTTAGGTTATTTAATAGTTTTTAATAAAAAATGTATTTAGTTAGTTTACTCACAAAAAGAAAAAAAAGAACCCCTTTTAATAAAATAATAAGTGCCCTAATTTTATATTTGCACGCCGAAATGAAAGGCAGAATAAAAGAACAATCCTGTACATTTTAGCAACCTTCTTTTGTTTTTTTTTTTTTTATTTAACAGATAGTCATACTTTAGTATCACTCTAGTAAGTACTGCAATGTTTTCCGAATCACATTACTTGGTGGTTGAGGTGAGTGTAGCAGCAACAGTTTTACAACCGCTACGAAAGTGCTACGAGCTAGCTACGTGGCGCTACAATCTCATTTTTGTAATAATCGTGTATTGTCTTGTTTCCTCAAAATGATTTTCTACCTTTCAAAACTTCTCAGAGAAGTCTCTAAGTTAGAATTTTCATTCATAATTCCACAGTGGTACAATAAGAGACACAAAACCAACAGAAATGGGTCAAAAATCAACAATTGAAACTGACGCCTGTTCGCAAAGTACAGGAAATGAGCCCGATTTACATTAAAATTCAACGGAACGGTTTGACTCGTCCCGGAGGTTGGCGAGGGCGAGCGAGGGGGAGGTCGCGGTGTACGGCGGGGAGAGGGGACGCTCGTAATCTCGCTTAATATAAACTAAATAATAAATCAGCTCTGTTTGTTCTTAGCGGTACATTATTAAAGCGGCACAAGATAGGTGATACACGCGACGACGCCCTACTTTTTATTTCTACAGTATTAGTTGACTCTTACAAGTACTCAGTTCTCACTAGTTTAACTAGGCGCGAGATTCAACGCAACCCGTATTTATTGTTGGAGCACGTCGCAGAAACCTGCCAATTTCTTGTGAGCTCCATAATAACCGAGCCAGTTAGAAGTGAATATGCAAAGTTCCAGACAAATGCAGCACGTGTATGGTAAACGTTCTATTCTGCATGTGGCTGCAAGCGTCGACTGAGTGTAGGTGGCTTCTCTTGACGATGATAATATATCTAAACGGGCATATAGGGACGGAACGGGGCTGGTAGTACGAAACTTCGACACAATGTCTAATCGCCATTATTGCTATTTTCTATAGTAAAGCAAACCTTTCAATATTGTTGTATTATATTTAAAAAAAATACCACAACCATACCACCATACCATTGATTACTGTAGGATCGTGTCAGTCACTCATCATAGATAAACAAGTTGTATGCACCTCTAGAGGACGCGCCGACTGAGCGGAATTCCACGCGTGTATTTTTATTGTCACATGGAATCTATCCGTGTTCAAATTGACTGCTAACGAAAAAATACATATAAAAAGTAAACGTGTCGAGAGTTACAATAGGCAGTGTGATCGGGGCTCTGACTTACCTTGTACGCAATATAATATGAATCAATGTTATGACTGGGAAATAAGGTCTATCTGAACCCACTGCTAGGCTGATTCACTTATTGCGATGCGACTGCTCAATGCTTTATCCTTTTTCATAAAAATCATTGCATTTTATGAATATGTATGCAATATCTTCTGTCAATCTACATAATTAATTCTTATTAGCTTATAGGAATGCATAATAATTGTTATAGCAATGTGTTTTCATTATACTCCGCAAGCCACACTGATCGTCTTTTAGTCGTCTCCCACACTCCGCCTGTATTAGAGATAGTCCCGCGTGAGCCGGCTCGTGAAGCTACACCATTTCGTATTATATTCCGATCTGAAGGAAATTATTTATTGTTTCGTTGCTCACTACGTAATACGCAATCTTTTCCTGCGATCTTTCAATCATCTATTATCAACTGAGATTACGTTTCCTTTCCTTCCCGAGATGTTATTAGCTATATTATTATCTGTTCTGTAGCAAAATGTAATATCGAATTGGCTGTTGGCAATTGTGAGACATAGTATTATTATACTCGTACATCGCTATGTCACGCAGAAACGATGAAGCGGATGTAAAAGAATTGTAATGTCACAGATGATTACTGAATTGTGTATTACATTCGCCGAGTCACATTATACGAGCATGTACTTAGTACGTGCATATAAAATAATAATCTCACTGATTGCGGAGTACATGAGGACACGATGGCACCTGGTAGCTGCAGATATCTGCGGGAATCTTCCGGTTAATGAAGGATTCATACAACAAAATAATTTGTAAACAAACTAGCTCATTACTAGCGCGGCGTGTTTCTCCACGACACTGTAGTGTTCCGCAGTGAGAGCTAAGTTCTCAGTGGTCGCATCGCCTGCACGTCTTTATTTCCACAGTCTTGTGAACTCTTCTGTGTTTCGACGCGGAGCTTACTCTGATGTAACAGCGCTTTACCCCGGTTGACGAATTCGGTTGACTCATCATTTGCTGTATCGGGGCTCCTAGTATGGATGTCCATGTGCCTGTGGTCCCCGTTAATAGATATACGGGTACAGGGATTATTTACTACCAGTTGTGTTTCCTGGGACCTTTAGACCCAAGTCAAATATAGACTCAAATGGCCTGAAATGACGTAGTTTATTCTTTAGATTTCATCAAGAACTGGAACTCTATTAATTAAATCGTTCTATAATTATGATCAGATAGCAGCGCGTACGATCTAAGACCTGGTTACAGTACATATACGGATCGCCTAAATATTATTCATGATTCAATTCGGTTTCAATAACGCAGGAATCCGGCGCCGACTCCGGCCCGTAAGACACTCGTGAGACACTGCTAAATAATTCTCTGTGTGTCGTGAGGATCGTGCCCCGCTCCCCCCGCACAGTGCCGAATGGCCGGCAGGCGGCAGGCGCTCTTGTAATTGTACTAACTACAGGAGACGGATTGTGTGAGCAAACCCTGGGGATAAGCGAGCACAACGTTTAGTCGTGGCTGGTTCATTGCGCCAGCACTGCTTGCTCGTCCTACTGAATTGACAAGACGTTTGTGTCAGCCTCGTCCCGGCCGGGCGCCGGGAGCCAGGCGTCTCCGACCAGATCTGTTTGTTCGTGTAATTGTTTCGGAATGCGGATGACGTGGTCTCGCTGTGTGTACAGGTGCATGTTGTCTCAGCGCCGAGTCAACATCGGAGGAGCATGTTGCATTATGTTACGAACAGAAAACAATTGAAGGGCACAGGGGAAAGCATGCAATGTCACATTTTTATGTTTTTTGAACTGGCCATACCATTGTATAGGACTAAGGTGGTAGAAGGAAACGCCAAAACACACTTTGCAGTAAAATGCACAGTCACGGAGTAATCTTCATAGAAAAATATTGATACAGTGCAATAACAAGCAATGTCCAAGTTTTGTGGCCCAAAAACTATGCAATACTTCTCACGGACAAAATATAGTAAAGCTTAAACAAACACTATTTCATACTGTATTTTCTCAATACAGTACAAACTCAATAAAAATATAAGTAAGAAAAGCGTTTTTTGTACTACACACGCAAAACAAATATATTTTGTTTAGAAATAAATCACCGTCATCTCGGGCTTTAATGTAGCCTTTTTCAAGGATTAAAAGACTAATTTAACAGTTTCTCAGTTCATTGTCTTTGTGACATCGCATGTTTATCCCCTGTGCCCTTCAATTGCTCGCATACCGAGTTGACCATCCACTCTAGTTTCAAGTACGGTACGCAATACATTATGAATTTTTAAACGCGCTCTTAGTCTATGTACTGAGTTTGTCGAGCAGGTACATTTGAGACATGGAAAACGTTAATAGCTACTTTATACTCTTTGGATTCATATTACAATGAATATCACATTGGCACTTAGACTAGGTAACTTAACAATTTAAAAAGTAACTCATGACCTACTTATAAGCTGTGAACACAATACCAACACTCGTACATTACACAACGCGAACATCAGCAGAGGTCGACATAAGTGTTAAACCCAGCGACGCACCGCGGCTCCGTTTCTTTGACGAGCTCGTAATCAAATAAAGCGTTGTCAAATCGCGTTACTCCAGGACAAACAGGCTCAACCGAGATTTAAAGGCGGAGATATTTTAAGTCTCTGGTAACTTGACAACTTTAAACACAACCCACGTATAAATTAAATTGTAGCGTGGGATTTTATAAAGAAAAAGCAACATCATCATCATTCGAATTATCGCTTCTTTGTTTAAGTAAATTTAAGTTATTGTTCTAAAATTTCATACTTTGAAATTAAACATGATGATGTGATTAATTATCACTAGGTGGACCGATGACCTGGTAAAGGTTGCAGGGATCCGTTGGATGCGAGACGCACTGGGCCGGTCAATATGGCGGCACTTGGGGGAGGCCTATGTCCAGCAGTGGACGTCTTTCGGCTGAAATGATGATGATGATGATGATGATGATGTGATTGTCAGGTTCACAGTTGCGCTGCTATAGCTGTTAGTGCAGACGTCTCAAGCCTGATCAAAGGTGACTCGCGAGCCTGCCGCACAAATGAAAAGCGACGCGAGAGCCGCCGGGGAGTGATATTAATTGCGAAGGTAAACGCTAGTAAAACGGTGGCGGACGGCAGAACGTGCACTGGGAAATACTGTCGTTGTAAGTAAAGTGCCCAGGAGCGTAGACTAGGTAATCTTGTGAAAGATGGAGTAGGTTTATGTAATACAGTCAGTGCCCTGCATTACTTGCCCCTCTTACGAAAGAGGTACTGCGTGGCAGTGACGTCGCAACAGATGTTTGTAAGAAAAAGCGAGCTAATACTGAGCCTGTCTCTTCCTAAGGTGACTCCAGCTCAGTACAAGCGCGGCTCATACCATGTTATCCAGCTTGGTTAGATATGGCGTTCGGCGGCCTGCTCATTTCATTTCAAACAATATTCATACCTTGTAACCAGCTGATATATTACATGCATAGTTTACAATAGAAACTTCTTGATTCCAAATCAGTGATCTCTTTCGGCTATTATTGTCGTCATGAATGATAGGTAAGTTGTGTTCCAAAATATTTGTGTGTTGAACAAGAACGGAGATTCCTAGAATACGTTTGACAAGGGTAAGAAATACAAAAACATCAGAGAATTCAAGATAAAGTTTCTATTGTGACTTGTATGTATAGATTATTATTTAGTATTGAATATGAGACGAACACTGAACACACGCTGAACTTATAACAAACAAAATTTTTGCTTTTCTTGTAGTCTGTACCGGATCATACAAATTGAAACTGCCGATCGTGAATAAATCCCACGCACAAGGGCGCTACTTGATGAATTTTTAAGGATTATGAAAATTCAGGTCTCAATCCTGCCGGCATCCCAGTATCCCGGTATTGCGACAGTCCGGTATCGGTACTGCGGGACTCGGTGTATCGGTATTCATATCAAAGTTTGCCAAAAGAGTTCATTAAAAAAGTTCGGTGCGTTGCTAAATCGTTGAGTGCAGCGACACGACCCTCTGTCTCGTGTGCAGTAGGACCACTTTATATCGTGAATTGATTACAAATTTGGTTTGATTTTTCAGCATCCTGCAGTTGTGTATACTTTCCGTCGGCTAAATATTTTATTTTGTTCGACTAAACGGTCTGTCCTGTCCTAAGACCGTGACTTCAGTAAAGTCGTTTTATCGGTCCTTGAACGTGAACCTTTTGCACGTTCTTGTGTCACGTCCAATGCTCGGTAACCGAAAATTTTTAACAACCACGAGCGGCCCGGAGAGGTTCATTAGTGGGCCGCACAACGGGCCCGCGTGCCGGAAACAGGCCGCATCGCACCGCACGACTCAAGCGGACTATGTTCCATTGTGTGTTAACTTCTGGAACATGTGTGGTATACGCTGTAGGCGGCGCACTTATTGTGGTTCATACTTCGACAACTAGTCGATAGTAAAGACTGTAAAATCATTGTAGCTTTGAAATAACGAAATACTACAGTTAGTAGTTAGTTGGTAAACATCTGTTATATACATGACGTTCAGTTTTCCCAACTTGTAACCATAAAGGAAACAGCAAAATAGAATTGCTTGCGGTCTGAGCCTCCATGGAGGCTATTAAATCTATAACAAATCTTAGTATAAACTAAACCAATTATGTGACCGCAAGCAGAGGAAGATCATCCAAGCTGAAACCTCCCTTAATAAGATATTTTCATCCGTTATTTCGGTTGATCGCACTTCGTCCGCAGCTTCAAGGAAACACTTTCTCATATAACCTTCAGATGTCCTTGGCTCGCTCGAGATTGCATTCTTCAGCTTAACACACATCAAGTGAGTGCGTGCGAGCGTGATAATGTCACGGCACAGTTCACAGGTCGCCGAGCGACAATGTCGCTTGTCGCGACTGCAACAAACTGTCGCCCACTGTCACTACACTCGTACGCGACACGATATTATGAGCTTCACACAAAAAGGGACTCATCTCGCCATTCATGTGAAGTAAAAGTATGAGCAATGGTACGTACGCGTGGCGTGTGACGGTGTGACACGGTTTCTGTGAACGTTTCTGGGACGTGAGTTGATACGAAGTATGTCACAATAAATTACATTTTTCTTGTCTATGCCCCGTATGCTGGAGCGGGCATTCACCGGGCAGGACGACCGCAATATTCGCGAGCGCACAAAGGCACTTTATGCTGGAAGTGACCAGCGCTCGAGGAGCTGACGTATAATTAGTTTTTAGTGGGTAGGAGCACAAAATATAACATTGTTCTTAATTGTCAAGGCGCTCCAGTCTGCGGGAGTGTAATCAAACGACAACGACGTACGTTAATACGTTCCTTCATATTCTTCAGTGTTCGACGAGTATTGAACATTTCGCGTGTGATTTTATAAAAGTTCAGGATGTCCATCGGAAAAATTGCGGAGATCAATGTGCACAAAGACGATTGGAATCTATATGTCAAACGGTTAGAAAAATACTTTGTGGTGAACAAGATACCAGACGACTTACATGTGCTGACGTTTACAACCGTTATGGGAGCAGATAGTTAGAGATATACATTCAGGCAAAAGAAGTAGAAGGAAGGCGAAACAATATCCGACTGCGTGACGGTACTTAAAAAAAATGTCGATAACCTGTGAATTTGGAAGTTGTCTCGAAGAAAGTTTACGAGATCAGTTGGTCTGGAATAGCCAGCGAAAATATTAGATAACGAGTACTCAAACTGGATTTCGCCAAGGCGTATAATCTTGCCATCAGCATGGAATTGGCGGAGAAGGACGCCGCCGCCGTCGAAGGGCCTAAGTCGTTAGGGGAAATAGGTGAAGCGACGGTGACGTGTCAAGCAGTGGCGGTGAGGCGACAAACAACGGGCGTGGCGGTGCGCTGTGGGCAGCCGAGCGTCGCGCGGCGGGACGTGTAGACCGAGAGGTGACAGGATTTTTCATAACGATCATGGATATGGTTAGACGTCGAGAAGTGTGGGAGAGGCCCGCAGGCCGCGAGTCCACACTGCCGGTGCAGGGTGAGTGGGTTCGGCCGGAGGAGCGAGCTCGGCCACAGCGGCTGTGTCGTGTGTGTGGCGCTAACCACAACAAGTCGTCGTGCAAATTCGCGCGTTACGTGTGCACGTGCAGTGTATCCAATCGTCAAGGTCACTTGCAACGTGTGTGTAATTTAGTGGTGCAACATCAAGTGGACCTACAACCCGGGGGCAGTGATGAAGAGGTGGACCGTGACAAGGTAATTTTTGTGGATGTTTGTCGATTGTCTATATCCAGTTGCAAATCTATTTATATAACGTTGAACGTGCATAACAACGAAATAGATATGGAATGTGACACGGGTAGTGCATTGTCTTGTATTGGTCGAGAGTGTTACGATAAACTATTTAACGATCTTGCCCTACAACCTTGTAAATTAACTTTAAGATAAATAACACAGGTGAGACTATAAAACCTTTAGGTATAATAAGACCTCTAGTTCGGTATAAAGAGGAAGTGAATGTTTAGAATTGCTTGTTATTGCGACGGGTAAAACTGTTATGTTAGGGCGACATTGGACAGCGGCATTAAAAATCCAACTACCCGATTTGAGCTATTATAATTTAAATAATAATTGAAAAATAATGATTCTGATGTATCTTCTCTCAGTTCAAAATACTGTAACGGAGTTCTCACCCCTGTCGAGCGTTCCGACTGGGCTACGCCAATAGTGCCAGTGGTAAAGAAAGATGGTATTAGGGTCCAAATGGGTTAAGATGAAAAGTTCGGCTAGGAGTTATGTATAGTGGCCCAACATCGATAAAGATATTGAGGGATTATGTAACGTTGTGAGATTAGTGCCGCGGAAGTGAGCGCGCCCCCGCGGGCTACTATTCAACCGTGGCCGTACTATACCCAACCGTGGACTAGAGTTCACATTGATTTCTTAGGCCCGTATCGATGTATGATATTCTTAGTATTAATCGATTCGTCCTCAAAATGGTTAGACATATTTGAAATGTCACATGCTAACGTGTTTAATGTTATTAAAGTTTTAAGTTCGACTATCGTTTGGTTCGGCTTACCGGAACAGTACTAACTGTTCCGGTCAAGATCAGAGCAAGGACCACCTTTTACCAGCATTGAATTAAAAAAAATCCTTGCTAATAATGGCATTAGACAGAATTGTTCAACCGCTTATCATCCGTCTTCAAACGGAGCCGCAGAAAATGCAGTTAACATTTGTAGGCAATTCGGGATCGCCTAGATGTGGACACAGCTTTACAAAGATTTCTTCTGGCATACAAAAATACAGTGCACAGCACTACTGGTGATACCTGCTATGTTGTTGCAGAAACGAACACTACTTTCCAGATTAGATCTGTTACGGACAGAACGATCAGTACGTGCTCGAGCGCAGGATGCGCAGCCAAGACAAATCGATACTTCTGGTCGAGTATCGCGTATATTCGACGAGGGTGATCCTGTTTTAATGAGGGAGTACGGTTCTTCGGATAAATGGGTAAAAGGTACGATCTCAGATCTAGACAGTACTCATAGGTATCTGATAGCAAGGGATAACGGTCAATTTATTAAAAGACTCGTAGACCAGATACGGCACAGATCCCGTGCATCCGTTGGTGGGCCGAACACAGAAGAAGAGGAAACGATAGAGGATGGGAACTCTGTGGCGCACGCTAGGGACAATTCATTAAAGTCAGGGAAGAATGAGGTTGACTGTAGCGATAGTGTGTGTGAAAGAAGTAAATTATAACAAACAATAAAGGTGTTGAGCAGGATCAGCCTTCTAATCAGTCATGTAGTTCGTCAGCTCAGCAGCAAGATTAGAACCCAAAGCGAACCCGAAAACCGGTTATCAGATTTCAGTGTACTTAAAAATGTATTGCTAAATGATGATGCTAAAAGGATTTATATAAAAAAGTTTTTTTTTCGAAGAAATTTTTTGGAATTAGTTGTAAAATTATTAACCCTTCATGAACATATTGTAATTTAGGAGTTGTGATGTATGTGTTAATAATTAGTTTATAGTGGGTAGGAGCACAAAATATAACATTGTTCTTAATTGTCAAGGCGCGCCAGTCTGCGATGGAATATTCAAAGATATATTATATTTTACTGGAAGAGAGAACATGCACTGGGCTCGCGTGGTGGATTACACTCCATCTTATAGAGAGGAGGCCTGTGTCCCAGCAGTGGGAACATAATAGGTTCATTATGCTGTTGTATTCTACACCAATGACATTGACTGGTGATTATAAAGATCAGGAAATATTGAAATATAAATTTAAAATAAGTCATTGTCGTGTCTCATTCGCTTTACCGTTACCAGTCTCCGAAAAGACACGCCAAACGAAACAAGGTCATTGAGGCAACAATACTCGTACGTTTTGGTACGAACTCGTGCGATTCTGTGCGATGTTTTGCGATGTTCCGCGAAGGACATTAAGTTAAAGCGCGTCGTCGCTTTGATATGCAAATGTGCGTCGTCCGCGCGGCGGCCCACACTCACGGATGTGTTTTTAGGGTTCCGTACTAAAAGGTTACTGCTAACGAGACCGTATACTGACCTTCGTCGTCTGTCTATCTCTGTTTTTTTTAAACCGTCTGGGTAGTCACTTGAGATGACCCCGTAGAATACACATGTTCCAATGGCCTTTAAAATGGAAAATAACAAAAAGAAAAGTCAACTACAATAGTTTTGGCAGTACGGAACTCTTGGTTCTGGGTCTGTTTCGCACTTGTCCGGTTATCCATCGGCGCCTGTTTACTTTACTCCTTTATTGCTATTCGAGGAGTTTAACAATGTTATTGGGAGCGTGACGCAACGCGCGAGGCAAAAACTTCACTTTGCCGAAAAGTCTCAATTTAGATAATTATTTTATAAAGTTGTTTCGGAGGCTTTTTTAAATGGGATTGAAATCTTATCTAACACAGTCATGAACCTAGCCTTGTGCTCAAATATTATTTCAACAACTAACAACTAGGCTGATGTTCTTAACCATGAACCTGTTTTGTTATAGAAGTCAGTTTAAATGCTCTCTATTCTGTATATTATCAACGCACGTTTTCATTTCAACAATCTTCTATCTATATTCTATATTATACTTATAAAATTCAAAGTCCTCCTGACTGACTGATTGACTGACTGATATATCAACGCACAGCCCAAACTGCTGGTCCTAGACACATGAAATTTTACGGTGTACTCTTTGTGAAGATTAGGTATCCACTAAGAAAGGGTTTTTCGAAATTCCACCCCTAAGAGGGTGAAAAGGGGTGTTGAATTTTCTGTGAAACTTTTTATTCTGGGAGTCGATTGACTTGAAAATTAGTGTACATATTTTTCAGTTAAAAATATGAGAAACGTGTATCACAGTTTTTCCAAAATCATCCCCCAATTTAAAATTCAATGTCCTGACTGCCTGACTGATACATCAACGCACAGCCCGAACCGCTGGTCCTAGAGACATGAAATTTTGAGAGTGTATTCTTTGCAAAGAGTAGGTATCCACTAAGAAAGGGTTTTTTTTTAAAATTTCACCCCTAAGAGGGTGAAATGGGGTGTTGAATTTTCTGTAAACCTTTTGTTGTCGGGGTCGATTGACTGGAAAATTAGTGTACATACTCTTTAGATAAATTGTGAGAAACGTGTATCACAGTTTTTCCTAAATCATTCTCGAATATAGAATTCAAAGTCCTGTCTGACTGATTTATGAACGCACAGCCTAGAACGCTGTTCTTAAAGACATGAAATTTTATGGGTGTTTTCTTTGTGAAAAGTGGGTATCCATTCACTATGATAGAGTTTTTCGAAATTCCGCCCCTAAGAGGGGGAAACGGGGCCTTGAATTTTCTGTTATACTTAATGTTTTCTGGGTCGATTGAATCGATAATTGGTAAACCCACTCTTCAATTAAAATTATGAGACATGTGTACGAGGTTTTTCCAATATCATCCCCCTACAGAGTCAAATAGGGCCTCGAAGCCCACGTAGACGGGCGTATAACTCGCAGTGTTGCGCGGGGCGTGCGGGCGCCAGAGTATTTACGTATTAGTAAGTAGGTAGGATTTTTCTGAGGTAGACGTGTCTGAAAATATGGTTTATAACACAGATTTTCGCGTTGGCTCATGTTATGCGACATTCATATTAAATGGGAACATCCAAATACTCCGAAATATTTTATTCCGAATTTAGATGTTCCGATTTTCAAAAGTCCGAATTTCATAATACCTAAGAATATAGTCGTAAATCCGATTTGTTTGTTTTCCGATTTCCATATGTTCGAAGAATCAAATGCTCGTTGGGTTGTCGGTCTGAAATACGACATTCCGATTTTCAATACTTCGAATAAACTGCTAAAATTAGCATTCCGATTCCCTCTATCTGACAGAATCTTGATGCTCCGAAATTTATTTATCATAAATCATTTGGCATAATCTTCTTTAAACGAATATTTTTAATGCTTACATATTTTTAACCGACTTCCAAAAAGAGGAGGTTATCAAGTCGACTGATTTTTTTTTTGCAGCGATGTCTTCGCCAATTGTAAACCGATTTAGAAAATTCTTTTTTCGTTTGGAAGAATATTATTTCGTGGTGGTCCCCTTTAAATTTGTTGGAGATCTGATGCTGATCTTCGGAGATATGCAAAGGAACTCTTCAATAGTAGACAGCAAATCTGTCGTGATTGATGCAATCGCTTAGACGTTTATTGTTTACACAATATAATAACATAACATAAGGGCTGTATGCTTTGAGGGGTACCCAGATAGCGACAGTTAGGTATATTAACATCCATTTTATTGGTGATAAACCAATAGGTAATAACCAATGTATTGTTGACAATGTAAAATAAATAGTAAATGTTTGTATAGGATATTACAACTAAAAATGGAAAAATAAAAATATTTTTCCATTTTTAGTTGTAATATATTCTACCGGCGTCAGCGTAGCAAACTACGCTGACGCCGGTAGGGAGGTCGGTGCGCAGCACCCAGTCGTAACCGACGTTCCACAAGGCCGGCCTCAGAACCGATCCCTGTGGAACACCGCACGACGTCTCTCGCCGGTTCCATTCTCCGCTCTGACTGGGGTAGACGACGGCCCTATCCGTCAGGTGGTCCACGACCACAAGACGAAGGTTGGTCGGCACCCGGTGATACCGGAGTGCCTCTCTAATGCAGCTCCAGGGCATGGAGTTGCGTTGTTGATGTCAAGAGACACCGCCAAGACGACCCCGCCCCGGGACACCGCGTCCTCGTCGTGAGGGCTCTCACGCGCATGATGGCGTCGACCGTCGAGCACCCCTTGCGAAAACCAAACTGGTGTTCCGCAAGATCCGGCCCCATCCCCGCAAGGTGACGAGCGAGGCGGTTAGCAATGACTCTTTTAAAGAGCTTGCCCACCACGTCGAGCAAAACGATGGGCCGGTATGCGGACGGAGAGTCCGCAGGGTGCCCTGGCCCGGTAGCCAGGGCGCTGAGGACCAGCTTTCCCGTCTTCCAACGAAGTGGGAACTGGCCTTTCTCCAAGCATGTGCTTAGGAACCCTTTCAGTAGGGACCCGAGAGCCTTAGAGGCCAGGATCCAGGCTTTGCCAGACAAGCCATCGGGTCCAGGGGCGGTATTTCTGGTTTTCAGCCTGCGTACCACCACTTTCAGGTCTATCCCAGTCACCTATTACTCAGAAGCTTACGTTCTTATTAAAAGCAGCAGTTTTGAGACATTTTTAGTACTTGAAACAGAGTTTTTGGGGTTTGCAACAGAGCCGTCTCTCCCTTCCTCTTTATTCAGAAAAACTAATAATAATGGGACGAGCAGTAGTAATAACGAGTTACTCTCAAATGTATTTTTCTGATGGAGACAACCATTTTAATGGTAATTCTAGATCCAGGAGTTATCTCGGTTAAGTAAAAGGTGACCCTCACAAACGTTTGCTTCCGAGGCACCGTTATGCTATACGTGCCTAACTACCTGCCCAACAGTCAGACTTGACGGAGTAGGCGCAGCTGTACAGTACACGCAAATTATGCTAGTACCTACCTAATGCTAATCAATTGTATTATATAGTACCTATTGGATTAAGAGGTAAGCCTTTTTTTATTATTATCTTGCACAAATTGAAACTATTCTAAAATAAATTTTCCCGATCAAGAAAGAGTTTACAAACTGCGCTTAGCAGTCTCACTTGCGACCTCAACTACAAGAGCATTCAATAAACAGCAAATAGTTTACGTGCCATTGGGCAGTTTCTGATCCAAGAGCAGTTTGGGTTTCGTGCTACTCACTCAACTAACCAACAACTGGCTAGGGTGTGCGAACACATTTCCCATCAACTAAATCTCAAGCAGTCCAAAGGTATGTTTCTGCTGGATATCGAAAAAGCTTTCGACACTGTGGGGCACGAAGGCCTGCTACACAAGTTACTCACTGTTGACGTGCTTATGCCCCTCATTAAACTTGTACAATCGTACCTTGCGGATCGGAAATTCCAGGTACACATTGGAAACACCATTTCATCACCACACAAGGTCCCAGCTGGCGTTCCGCAGGGCTCGATTGTAGGACCCTATTTATTTCTCATTTTTGTTAACGATATCCCTATTCAACCTCGAACGAAATCAGCTTGTTTCGCTGAGTGAGGGTAAGTCTGAAGCAATATTTTTCTCTCGTGCTAGGCAACCCCCCACAAGAACTTTAAAAATAGCAAGCCATAAAGTACCTTGGAAAGCAACTGTGCTTTATCTTGGGGTCAGAATGGGCAATCGTCCAAAATTGTCCAAACATATTGCTGACTTACGTTTGAAGGGCGCCCAAGCGCTTGGTGCTTTAAACCCTATAATGAACCGTAAAAACAAATTAAGTAGCAGTACTAAATTGAGGATTTATACTACACTTGTCCGTCCGCGTATAACGTATGCGTGTCCTGTTTGGAGTGGCACATTTCTTTCGAACCATCACCTACTGCCAATAATACAAAATAAAGCTGTAAAAATAGCGTACAAAACTAAGTTTAAAACAAATCTTCAGAGGTTACTTATAACCATTAAACTTAATTTACTATCTTATTATTTAATTAAGGTTTCATTAAAAATCTATATAATAAAATCGTTAAAATCCAACCCGATGTTCCGAATTCCGCAAAAACTACTACATAGATCCTGTTAAAATTTTGAACAAATGTTCGAAGTAGGCTTCTTTAAATGTTAGGCTATATATTATCACGCTAATTGCTTAAGGGGGTGAGCAATATTGCATTATGTAAGTGTTATTCAATTGTTTACCGTTTCAGTCATGATATGTGTAAGAACGTCTATTTCAAAGTATATGTCAGCGAAACGAGCGAAGGTGGGGGTGAAGTTTGAATCTGTTGATTGTTGTTAGTTTATTATCTTATTTTTGACATTTGAATTAATTTTGATGATGATATTTTATTTTGACATTTGAATTAATTTTGACGATGATAATTTATTTCTTCTAATTTTGTTTACTTGATATTTGATATGCCTATGCTGTACCTATATTATAATTCAAATGTAATTTATTGCAATCTTTGACAAATGAATTTCAATTAATTGTATTTTTTTATGTTTTATTAATCAATAATTTTATAATTGATCAAATGTTATTATAATACATATTTGTACGCCGTAAAGGTAAAACATGACTGTGATCCTTTCTGTAATGTACTTAACATCTTGCATGCTTTGTGTGTGCATACTCATGTTTCTGACAAATAAATGAACTCTGAACTCTGAACTCTGAAACAATTAGATAAATGGTTTCAGGACCGCTTTACGTGAATCACGTCGCAAGTTCGATCCCCAGTAAAATTATACTTTTTGTAATTGATTGTAATTTTTTTTTATAGAGATTATTATTATTTATTTTCTCTTTTTTATGTATTATATTATAAATTCTTATGAATAAAGTTAAATCATTGGTAAAATCTCTTTCCTCATGTTTGAATCTGGCCGTTCGATGGTGTTCTGAACTGACAACGTCGTTTTTTGCTGTCCACAGGTGCTGTCTCGATGTTTTAAATTTCACTTATCGCTCCCAATAAAAATAATAGCAGTTATGGAAATTAATTTGAAACTATTTTGTTGTGTCGTTGTTCTTAGTTTTGCACAACTATAATAGGTTCTGGTTGTTTCTCTGCATTGTTAGGTCCCAAAAATAAATTCGATTTTGTTGTCTTTGTCGGAGGGTGGATGATTATAATGTATGATTTCTTGATTGTTAAAAAAAGCACGTAATTCGTTACTTGAAAATTATTTAGGTATCTTTATCATATCTGTCTTTTGTATCTTACTACTATTATAAATGCGAAAGTTTGGGTGGATCGATGGATGTTTGTTACTTAATCACGCCTGAACGGATACACATCACAGAGATAAATTATCGTGCTAATAACTTAGGGGATATTTGTTTTATTCTAATGCTTTATGATTTTTAAATGATTATAAAGTAGATTAAT
The DNA here is from genome assembly GCA_963576755.1 of Noctua janthina. Lineage (NCBI taxonomy): Eukaryota > Metazoa > Arthropoda > Insecta > Lepidoptera > Noctuidae > Noctua > Noctua janthina. Next base: position 395,662 of record OY755070.1, read on the forward strand.
GTGCTTTTGGTTTTTTTTAACCATTCAAAAGACAGTTAGGTAATCCTAAATTAACAAATATTAATTGACAAATCTCTAAAAACTTTAAAATAAAAACAAAAATTAAAATTAGATACAACCAACGACGTTGTAAATTTGTTCCGTTCGGGAATCGAACCCGCGACACGCAGCACTGCAGTCACTCGCTCAGCCACTGCGCCAACTGTGCCGTCACATTGTATTTGTGCTGAATCTTCTGCTGGTCCAACTCCGTTAGGATCGCTATATCCAGCTTTTAATTTTTTATTATACCTTGCGCCAGTCCAGGCCCACACTTGAAATTTCTCCTGTAACGTGGGTGTGTTTACAGACAATTAAACTCACAAACAGTCAGACCCGGAACAACTACCTGTAGGCCATACAAAAATGTGTTTCGTGCGGGATTTGAACCCGATACTCGCATATTGCCGCTGAATCTTGCAAGTGAAGATACCTCAACATGGCGACATGGAGAGAGCGACCGTCGCAACCCCGTGCAGGGAACGCCACCATAGTGGCGATAAGTCCCCTCTTTGAGGAGTGGCTAGAGAGGCGCCACGGCGCCCTCACCTACCGCCTGACGCAGGTCCTCACCGGACACGGTTGTTTCGGGAGGTTCCTGCACCGAATCGGGCGGGAGGAAACGCCCGGGTGTTTCCACTGCGAGGATCGTCCGGAGGACACGGTGGAGCACACTGTAGAGGTCTGCCCCGCTTGGGCTGAGCACCGCCGTGTCCTCGTAGCGGCGATAGGCGGTGGCGATCTCTTGCGTCAGGCCCTGGTTCAAGCCATGGTCCGGAGTGAGAAAGAATGGGAAGCCGTCACCACCTTCTGCGAAGCAGTCATGCTAGTGAAGGAGGTGGCGGGACGTGAGAGGGAAAGAATCTCACGTCCCAGCCGCCGCGAGAGATGCCCTGGCCGTCGGGGGTCACGTGGTGGCTCTCGGCCGCCGTAGGCGCGGTGGCCGGGAGCCACCACGTGACCCCCAACGCCCAGGACGTCTCCCGCGGCGACTGGGACGTGAGGTTCTTACTATTAACCCCTTGATTTCAAATTTATGATCATCAACTGTAGACAAGTTACCGTATTTCGATAGATACGGCACTTACCGCCTACCACATCACTACCTTTTGTTTCCACCAACCGAGGTGCGAGCGACCAGCGACTTGACCTCCGAGTCGCTCGCTACCGTCCCGGCTTCGGTCGCTAATACGCTGGAGCGCGGGCGGCAAGGAGGCTCCGTCCGCTGATAGTTGACTGGTCGCGCGTTTGCTCGTGTTTACAAACATAGACTGCGTGATCAGTTAACTATTAAAATATTTTCGACTTACCTACATACAAGCAGTAGATTATAATTAACTAAATAATCTATATTATTGTCATTATATACCCATATATTGTGTGTAAAGATTATGTTATTACCAGTTTAAACTACCTGAAAGCCGAATTGCTAGCCTAATAAAGTGTCTTAATTTTAGTGTGTTTATGTTGCTTAGGGTTAGTGCATTTTCTTATTGTTTACGGTAAATAAAGATATTTGAAAATGAATGATTCAATAAACCATCCGCAACACTCGTGAGAAACAAAGAGTATGACAGATGATACTGCTTGCCTTGTCGTTGTAAGTCGGCTTGTGGTTGGTCGCTCTAAACAGAACCCTATCAATGCTGCTCGTAATGCCAATTAGAAACAAATGAACAGCGCCACTCATACGTTCGTTCGGTACACAATCACAATAATTGTTGTCATACTGCATGTAACCCCCACCGCCCCACTGAAGTAGGTGGGAGGAAGTTAACCCGATCCCTTTAATTGAATCTCAGCGCGGGATACGGGACGCGGGACGCGGGACGCGGGACGGAACGAGCTAAACATTTTCTTTCCATTTTCCGATCAGCGGCGTGGAGGAAAATATTATGGCGCGTATTGGATAATTTACCATGTCGCGTTTTAGATGAGGGAAATTATAGCTGATGGGTTTTAAGTGTTGCCGCTTGTGTTCAGAGGAAAATAGATGGTTTATTTACGATTGAAGGTGAAAGAGGAGGCCCGTGCAGCGAGCAGCAGTGCAGATTATAAAAAATGTATGCAAGGGTATGGTGCAATTAAACACGTTCAAAGTTTTTCAAGGGTTTGACAAATGGCTCTCTATGAGAGGGAGTGAGTTGGAATCTACCACTTGTCTTTCTTTGATTTTTTTCTTCTAGGACGTGCCGGTTTCTTAACGATGGTTACCTTAATAGTAAAACTCTAAATTATTTATTTGTTTTGTTATAATTATATCACCTTGCACACCTCGTTGCCACGATACTACTGCTTGTATCTGATACACAGCAGACGTCTGTTGCACGTCGTGTGATGCTGTAACACTGCTCTACTCGTCACTTTACCGGCACCCGGTCAGTTTGTAACTAAATACGTCCAGTTTTTTCTAATAACTAGTAGCACGTATTACTGGATAGATGTCAATAAACTGGACGTATTTAGTTACAAACTGACCGAGGACCAACAACAAGGTCGTCCCTTAGAACGCCCTTGTTGTTGTTCAGAGTTATGTGGCTTGATAAATAGGCAACTATGGTGTCACTTTGGTAAAAAACTCATTGAGAAACAATTGTATACAAGTTCGTTAACATACAAAACGTTCATAAATTAGTTAGATAGATACCTAAATACCTAGATTTGCGTAAATATGATCATGTCTCCGAACACCGGACTCTTCTTAAGTGGGTGCCCATACGTCAGCGTAGGGAGCAAAGGGCGCTTACCACCTTGTTTTCTTTTCTTGTTTCTCCCACTTCCCCTAGTTACCTTGCTCCGCACTTTCAGTATATTTGTGCCAACCATAATAGGAGCCTGCGATCATCGCAAAACCGTTTGCTTCAATGTCCCTCTCACCGCACTGATTTCATTCACCGATCTTTCTTTGTCCAGTCTATTTCTCTGTGGAATGCGCTTCCCCAGGAAATCAGGATGGCAACCAATCGCTTATCTTTTAAAATTAAAGTTCGTGAGTACATTCGGAAGAAGCTGGCAGTTTCGTCACAACGGTAATGTTTTCCCCATGGTTTGTGTTTTTATTTTGGTATATTCGTGGAAATGTTTATTTACATTAATTTAAATTTTGATATATATTTATAGTATTTGATATATATTTATAGTATTTTATATATCCTTGTAGTTAATCTTATTATTATTTAAAATTATTTTCAGATTTACACCTACCACTGCTTGTCTTTGCATCACCCAAAGGTTGACTGGTAGAAAATGCCTATGGCATTAAGTCCGCCTCTGTACTTCTGTGCTTGAAGTGTTAAATAAATAAATAAATAAATAAATAAATACCTGTGACAGTGGATGGCAATAGGCCAACCGCCATTTCATGGGACAAAACTGGGGAAATATGAGTGGTCTTCAGTTACACCTCTGCCTAACCTTTCTGGAATTACAGGCGTGATGAATGTTATGTTTCAGATATCTAGAGTGTACTTTATTGCACAACAAAATTGCTACGCTATGCGTTATAAGCGAATAAGGAACCAAAACATAACAATCAAGTACTTCAATTGCAGCACACAAAGTGGTTTCATTAAAAAAAGGAACGTTGTAAAACTGTCGACAGAAAAATCCTCGGGCCGCGCAAATAAGTGCGGTATCTGAATCACTTAACCCTCGTTGTACCGCGTTGTACTGCGGCCGAGCAAACGAATACAGCCACTACTCGCGGACCGTAAATGTCGCGGTAAGGCGAGAGCGGGGAGATGCCATACAGGGGGGGCAGGGAGGTGGAGGCATTAAGACTACTCGCAATAAAAACGCGCGACTCGCAGCTCATTAATAACGTGCACTTGCCGCGACCGCGCCCATGTGGAGCCTACACTGTGTACGAACATGAATCGTGGGAGAAGTACTGTACTGACGAACCGACATACAGAAACAGACCATTGACAATTTTATTCAATGCGCATAAAATGAATCAGTACCGCAACTAGGTCAATGCGGAATGAAAAACTTTGGTTGCTTTGAACTTGAAAATCTTCCTTTTTAACAGACTTTCTAAAATAGGAGGAGGTTATGTATTCCACCAGAATCTTGTTTTTTTTGAACATATTATTTTCACCGATTTCTCTGTGATTATTGGTCCGATTTTCGTGACTACTTTTCCATTTGGTAGGGCAAGTTTTTTTTTTTTTTTTTTAAGTTTGTCCGGTAGTCCCGTATACTTACATTGGGTAGTTTATGAGTTATCTTCTATAATACATATTTTTCTTCTGCGTCTAATTTGTGTACGATATCTCAACTAAAAAGGGTAAAATAAAAAAAAAAAAAACATTATTGCAAAAAAGGGACTTCGAAAAAAAAGTGAAAAATAACTTTGCTTTCGGAAGTCGGTTGCAATAAAGTCATTGTAACAACAAAGTCAGCAATATACGAAAGCAAAGTTATTTTTCACTTTTTTTTTGTTTTTTTTTTTTTAAATTTATTAATGTTTCATTACCAACTTCTGAACACACTTCACCTTTATAACCTAGGCACATTCTAAAATCATACTACTAAAAAAATCCGTGTCTAAAAATTCACATCTACAATCTGGTAAAATCGCAATCGGCCGCAATCGCGGCCGGCACCAGTCCATAGTGTGAAGACTGTAGAGCCACTTCCTCTGTATTATGTATCGTCCGCACTCTGCCGCACTGTAGCGCACCAACACTCATCCGCCGGCAGTAGGCGTTGATCGCACGTCATCGACCAGGGCCGGACGAAACCACGGTTTTTTTTTTTAAATCAGTTCGGGATTCACGCACGCAATTGAATTTTAGGCGACGCGATGCTTGAAAAACTGCACACAGTTGAAATAGTATAGAAACAGTCCATGTGTACCAACTCTTCCTACAGTCGTTATTTACATGTACGAAGCTGCACTATTATTCGCGGAAACTATTTACGAGGATTGTTAGATGTGCGCGAGCGAACGTGAGTGCTTCTTAAGAAATATTTTTCTCTATACTGCAGAATTGAATTTCTCTACTTATTTCCAGGAATTTTTTTATTTCTTTTTCTATCAGTAATTTCTCGTCACAGAAATTGCATTTATAAAATAACACAATGTACTGAATGTTAAACAGAAATTGTTTGAGTGGCAACGTCAAGTTTTTCTCGATATTAACACTGTTCTCGGTACAACTTCATTGACAAAGACGACAAAGGAACTGTAGTAAAATGAAACAGTAGTTTTGCAATAAACGTGAGCGCACGGAATCGGAGGGTTTCGGGCGGACTCGGCGCGGCTTGGCTCGACTCGTGTAATGCATACAAGAAATAAAAGGCGCGCGCGTCTGATTGTCGCGCCCTCCAAAGCGCGCCGCGACGCTAGCGTGGACAGAATGCTAAAGTAGAACAACTTAGTCAAGTATCTCGGTACGTAGATGGATAACTTACTTTGCGAATTGTTTTTAAGACGTTGCTAAGATTTTATATGCAAATTAAAATACTTTGTTTTTAGGGTTCCGTAGCCGAATGGCAATAACCCTTATGGATTCGTCATGTCTGTTTGTCTGTCCGTTTGTATGTAACAGCCACTTTATTCCGTATTCTGTAAACCGTTTTACGATTTTAGGATAAATAAAAAGAAATAAAGATTAAGGGGGGCTTCCCATAAACTAAAAAAAAAATTCATGAAAGTTACACGTGCGGGGTTTCTATAGATAGGTATTTAAAAATGACATTGAGGTTACTAAAATCATTTTTTCCCAAAGTCAATCGTTTGAAAGATAGACACTTCCAAAGTGGTAAAATGTGTGCCCCCCCCCCGCCCCCTAATTTCTAAAGTAAGAGGAGGAAAATTCAGAAACAATGTAGGATTGTAGAACGTAAAAAAAAACTTTCAACGAAAAATATTTTGAATAAGATTTCATGTTTAGTTTTAGAGATAGGGAAGTTTTTCATCAAACTGCAGCAGTAACTTTGTTTTTCGTTAACATACTATGAAAAACAAATTTAGTTTTGCTGTTTTGTTGGTACTACGGATTATTCCAGTTTTTTTTAATACATTATGACGAAGTTTATTATAATTTTCTTATTAAAATACTTTCAGTTGCACTGTAACTTTGACTACACATAAAGCCAACAATGGTCGCGACTACCGAATATAAAACACTGAACGAACTAAAAATCATTTTCTCAAAAAATCAGTTTAGTTTTTCGTCTTCGGGTTGTATGGGCGCGAGACACACGTCTCTATACAAAGTTGTCACTCGGCGGCGGCGGCGGGCCCGCGTCGGTCTATCACGTCTGCGGTGCGGACGCGCGCCGCATACAACGCGCTTTATCTCGAGCCGTGTTTGTGCGCAAATACACGCCCGACACCTCACGCGTTCATATCTTTTGAACGTTCAGAATTGGCGTTTGATTTTATTCTTTTTGCTAAATATAACTGGCATGTCTTAGAATAGGAAAAATCGAAGACAGCTCACGTGGTGAATAATTCCTCATTCAATCTCAAGAGAGACCTCCTTTATGTCCCAGCGGGGATATTGAAGGCCGATAATATTTAAAATATAAATATCAATACCAAACTTCCCAACAATGAAGCGTAGTTAATTCAGTTCTATAATTTTACAGTTATGAATAAGTAAACATGATACAAAATATTCCCCAAATATTAATGAAATCTGCCCAAAATTTAAGTACTCAGGTGTTAATTTTTTTTATAGATGTTGATCAGTGCGCACAGATTGTGGCGCTTTATGAGAGATCTTAACATTAGGGCGAGCGTAATCCCTCCAAATGAATGTTTGCGAACAAACGTCATACCACGCGGAGCTGCGAGCCACAGGAACTGTTGAACACAAAACCTTACATACAGCAGGACCACCGCATCATTACATTCATAACTTTTTAATGCTGTTTGTCTCAAGTTAATTACAAGAATCTGACAATAGGTAGATACAAGACAATACTGCTTGCCTCGAGTATCTCAAACTAATATGTAAATATGGATAGATTTCTGACTGGAAAACAAAAAAACAGGACATATGCATGGAAAATTTAATTACTTTCAAAAGACATCTCAGCTCGCTTTCATTTATGCAAGTACATAATGCTAAGGACGCGAACGAAGCTTTTGACATTTTCATGGATGATTTCTCCCTTTTATATAGATTATGTTTTCCTGAGAAAATTATAACCATTCCAACTAGCAAGAAAACGAAATGGATTTCTCACGGAATAAAAATGTGTAGTAATAAGCAAAGACAGTTACTTTGGACATACCGACTAAACTCAGACTCAAAAAATAAATTAGTCCTTAAAAACTACACCAAACGTTATAAAAAAATATAAACTTAACACAAAAGGCACAAAACAATCATTTCATAAACACAGCCCAAAATAAATCAAAAGCCACCTGGCAAATAATAAATAAATCCAAATTTAGGCTGCCGCAGGAACCTATAGTGTGCGTGAATAGAGACAATTTGACATTTACAGACCCTATTGACATTGCAAACGAGTTTAACAATTACTTTATTGACACAATTGAGAATAATATTAAAACTGACATCACATCGAATAATACACATTTAAATAATAAAACCTTAAATTCACTATTTATGCAACCCGTTACCGTCGACGATATAATAGAAATAATTTGCAACCTTAAAAACACGAATACAGTTGGATACGATGGAGTTTCCACAAAAGTATTAAAATTTACCAAAGAACTAATAGCATCTCCATTAGCTCATATAATTAACCTGTGCATAGCTGATGGCATTTTTCCGGACAAGCTGAAAAAAGTTATTATAAAACCACTTTATAAAAAGGATGACAAAACTGATTTAAAAAATTATAGACCGATTGCAAAAATTCCGATTATTTCAAAAATTATTGAGAAAGTTATCTATAACTCTTTGTATGCCTATTTCGAAAAGTACAAACTATTTTGCAAAGAATAAAAAGGTTTCCGTAAGAACACTACGATTAATATGGCACTATTTGACTTCTTGGCTAATGTCATGTCATCTGTGGATAAATAATAATAATTTGCTTATAAACCTCACTAAAACAAAAGTCATGCATTTTTATCAACGATGTCCAAACCCAAAGGTTAACATTTCCTACAATGGCTGTGATATTGAAGAAGCTAATAAAGCTAAGTTCTTAGGCTTTATGATTGATAACCAACTTACATGGAAGCCTCACGTTGAAGAATTATGTAAAAAACTCAGCAAATCCGCATATGCTCTATTTCAACTCTCAAAGAAGGTTAACAGTCAGGCTCTTTTAGCTGCGTACCATGGACTGGTTGGCTCTGTATTGCGGTATGGCATTATTTTCTGGGGTCAGTCCACTGATAGAGAGCTGGTATTTAGATTGCAAAAGCGATGTATCAGGTCAATGTGCGGTCTTAAGACAACTGATAGCTGTGTATTTTAAATCATTAAAAATTTTAACTTTGCCCTCTTTGTTTATAATAGAAACGGCTTTATTTGTTAAATGTAATCCAAATCTATTTCAAAAATTATCAGAGGTCAGGAAAAATCCAATACGGACTCAATACGTCAATAAATTATGTCAAGTGAAATGTAAAACTGCACTAATGAAAAAAAGTTTATTTGGTATCGCCCCACGCATATATTTTACCAAATGTTATAAAAAACATGACTGTATTAAAATTTAAAAGGGCGCTAAAGGAAATTTTAATTATGAAAAGCTATTACTCAATTGACGACTTTCTAAATGATGATTCACTGACTGATTGATATATACCTATTGTTATTGACCGATTTATAATATATACCTACTTTTACTCCAATTGACATATTGTTATTCAAGTTGGCATAATACTATTCTGTTTGACATTATTGATAATATTTTAATTTTTTTTATTACTTTGACCATATCAACATTTTTTATTTTTCTTTTCTTTTATTGTATACAATTCCAATGACATGCCACTTATTTTAAATTTATATTTGTGAACAAATTATTTGCATGCCCATGTGACGGCAAAATGTGGAGAACCTCATTATAAAAGAACATCTATGCCCTTAATACCCATGTTTGCAAAGAAATAAATGATTTGATTTGATTTGATTTGATTTGACTGTTGGTTTTATTACACAGACGCAATGTTACTAACTCCCGACCTAGTAACTCCGACCATATGGTGACCACAGACGCAATGTTACTAACTCCCGACCTAGTAACACCGACCATATGGTGACCACAGACGCAATGTTACTAACTGCCGACCTAGTAACACCGACCATATGGTGACCACAGACGCAATGTTACTAACTGCCGACCTAGTAACACCGACCATATGGTGACCACAGACGCAATGTTACTAACTGCCGACCTAGTAACACCGACCATATGGTGACCACAGACGCAATGTTACTAACTGCCGACCTAGTAACACCGACCATATGGTGAAAACCGATTTTCTAGCACAAAATAAATAACATTGTTCATTCTTGCCAGTACTAGTCTTCTCTCGCTTCGGACACTGATTTTCTAATCAATGTTAAACTTCTGCATGAAGGTTTTCAGTGGTAGGTACATGTTTCAATACTGTATGTTAAACTGGGTCGTATGATATGAGTGACGTCACGTGACACGCTAAACGTCACCATGTCACATGCATCGTGCCTATGTCTTGTTTCATCCTGGTTGCACCGCTGCCGCAGTAATAGACACCACTATTCGCGGTCTTTGTAATTTAGATGAATAGCTACCTACAGTGATATTTAAGTTTAAAGCGTTTATACGGAGTTTATTACAATAAACTATAATATTATAATATCATCAAAATCCCTTGGCCACGAGCTATACGCTAAAGAAGTGATACACGTGTTGCGACGACGACTGTGGAAAAAACAAAAGACAGAAAATGTTTAGAGCTTGCCACGAGTTACCGTGACTTACTACACGACGCGACGCGATGGTAAACACGCTTAGGAAACAAGTGATACACATTACACACGTCTGTCGGTTGACGAAAGTCACCGTCGAAAGGCGCATCTCAAGAGGTTGTGAACGAAGCCGTAGGTACCTAGTTACAGCTAGAGCAACGAATATTTTAGAAAATTGAATATCGTCGGACATTCAAATAACTAACTATCATTATTTATTTGTCATGTCAGCACGGATTTCTGTGAATGTCAATTCACACCACACCATGCCATTTACACTAGCTCATTTATGGAGTCTCATAATTAATTTTACATTTCAGTAAGCGGCAATCCCTTGTTGTTAAATTTCACTGCAACCCGAAGTAAATCGCCACATTATAACCCTTATAACGACGCCAGAAAGCAAGAGAATTTCGCACCACACTGTGTCTGCACAAGTGCGTGGAGGACATTTGTAGCCGCAACAAGGGTGCGGGAGGGACGCGCCATGTGCGCGCAATGGAGCGGAACGCATCGAGCTAGTGCCAGTCATACGAGAATAGGCGCAGTTATTAACAGCGCTATCGTTAGTCAGTGATTACTACTCACACTTACTGTGTGGCGGGGCCGGCTGACCCTCACATTGTGGCCGCGGTTAAGAGATGCACTGAACTGTGGTGGGGCCGGCTGACCCTCACATTGTGGCCGCGGTTAAGAAATGCACTAAACTGTGGTGGGGCCGGCTGACCCTCACAATGTGGCCGCGGTTAAGAGATGCACTGAACTGTGGTGGGGCCGGCTGACCCTCACATTGTGGCCGCGGTTAAGAGATGCACTGAACTGTGGTGGGGCCGGCTGACCCTTACATTGTGGCCGCGGTTAAGAGATGCACTGAACTGTGGTGGGGCCGGCTGACCCTCACATTGTGGCCGCGGTTAAGAGATGCACTGAACTGTGGTGGGGCCGGCTGACCCTCACATTGTGGCCGCGGTTAAGAGATGCACTGAACTGTGGTGGGGCCGGCTGACCCTCACATTGTGGCCGCGGTTAAGAGATGCACTGAACTGTGGTGGGGCCGGCTGACCCTCACGATGTGGCCGCGGTTAAGAGATGCACTGAACTGTGGTGGGGCCGGCTGACCCTCACATTGTGGCCGCGGTTAAGAGATGCACTGAACTGTGGTGGGGCCGGCTGACCCTCACATTGTGGCCGCGGTTAAAAGATGCACTGAACTGTGGTGGGGCCGGCTGACCCTCACATTGTGGCCGCGGTTAAGAGATGCACTGAACTGTGGTGGGGCCGGCTGACCCTCACATTGTGGCCGCGGTTAAGAGATGCACTGAACGGAAAGTGATCGAGATTTATCTGTTAAATGGTCAGTCACGGTCCACGGTGGTGCGTATTATGTTTTAAAGTTAATCTGTTCACACATCTGGCCGTTTTGTTGGAGTCGATGGGATGTGAGTTAATTCGGTTTATTTTACCATACATTTTTGCTATTTTGTTCATATCAAGCTATATATATATATGATAAGTATTATGACAAGTAAAAAGAACTTCACCGCTTACCGCAACACGAATCGTGTTCATCGTCAATCGTGTATAACATTCACTTACAAAGTATTTATTTAAATGCGACACCACTGCTGTCCACTGCCACAAATTCACTGCTTACCACCCCGGGGCGAGTCGTGAAGTGCTCCTAACTACCTCCGCCGCCATTACCGGGGAATTGAATCAATTCCTTTGCCTGCAGGACATATTTCTTGACAAGCACCCCTTCTCCCGACATGTAGCAATTTTCTGTCTCTTTATGGAGTCAGAATTCGGAAGTCATTTTGTGTGACCCGTACTTTTGTCAGGCTTGTTGAAATAGTGGATGGTGAATTGTCCGCTTGCTCAGTTAATCGTCGAGAGTTTGCTAACCCTCAATCTGAAGAAGTTATTTTTTATTGTCATGTTATATGAATGTTTGTTCTGGGTATAGTATGATTTCATTTATTTTTCTAATGTCTGCTCAAGAGGTATTGTAGATAGATCTAATAATAACGTCCTGCAGCATTCCCACTGTTGTTTTATAATTATAGTCCAACAACACGGCATCACTGTAGTAACTCGTAGTTATTTTATTCAGCGTCAGTCATTACGCGGAATGTTTAGCGCTGCATGAATTTACGATGTGCAGCTGTCAGTTGAGCGCAACACAACATCGTGGTCGGTCGCAATTATACTGAACATATTCGTTGTACAACTAAATGTAATGCGTTCGTGACGAATGTGTGCGGAGCCACGGCCGCGTTACGTATGCTTGTGTAATAAGTACGGTGACAGTCGGCGCTCCCGGGTGACAGGGGTCGAGCACATTTCTTATGCACAACTTTCAGCCCCAGGTTATGACAAGTTTCGTTTAGCTAAAAACATCATCTTTTTTTGTCTACTTTGTAACAAAACGTCACGACTGCGACGAATTATTAGCTGAAGATATGGAAGATTAATTACGAAAATGATAAACTTCAGTATCAACTCTTTACTTCTTCGCGAATTGCGGCTCGTTTCTACTCTCTACTCAATCCTCGGGGCATTCAACGCGGAGTCCTCAAATTGATATAAATGTCGGAGAGGGCCCACTTTGCCACAGACTATAAATCAATAGGTGTCGCGGTGTGACGAGCGACTCTCTCGCATAGTTCCGCATCCAGTGCCCGCGGGACAGCGGCGCGCGCCGCGTGAAATGAAGCCCATGCTGCCTGGATTGATACATCACATGATTGTCTGACAGCTTGCAGGCGTATGCGAATTGTTTCTATTATTTTTTGACGTGGTCTCGGATGTGGTAAATGAAAACGAAACCTTTTTCAAAACTATGTCAGACAGGATTGTTATTGTAAATTAGAAATATGGTAAACCTATAGTAACGTAATATGTTTTATAGCAATTCCTGTAATAACATGATAAATATTCCTATGTTGGTAAAACAATGAAAAAGTTACAAGATGCAATACAGTATCCTTGCATGCATTGGAAATGTACACATTCATTAGTTGTTTGTTATTTCTAATCTTTGATTAGATATAACACAAATTGAGAATCCAATGCGTAATTTACGTAAAACGCTAATAATCAAGTTCCTAATTGAAAAAACTTTCTTGTTGTGGTTGCTGTGCACACAGATAACATAATTTAACTTTGTTTCTGTGGTGCGGTGTTGTTCCTCCGCGGGCTTGTCGATATAGAAATGAGATGTTGCCATTTGAAATATTATAATTAATTTGTCCAAATATTTTTGTTCACACATTTTATATAAGTTGATAACGAAAACAAATTATTAACAAAAAGTCTCTGTATTCAAAAATATTTTAAAAAGATTAATCATTTTATCGTTTCTCTGGTTTTGCATACACATACTCTGTGCTACAATTTTGTAAATACATTTAATTTAATTATCAAAGAAACACAAACACATTTCAATTATTCTTGAAAACTTCTGGTATTAATTGAAAATAAAACTCAGATAATTATTTTGTCTCGTGCGTGTATAAAAAAAAAAACAAGCAATTTCATCACTTTTTAGCCTAAATGTATGTATCTTGTATTGACTATAACAAATAATTCATCTGCCATAGACTCAATCTACTGTCGAGCAGGTGCGTGAACGTTTGATATCTGACCGTGCAGCCGCTGCAGCGCTGCCGGCTCATTGTCATTTTTCAATTCCGCGAGGCGCCGCCTAAAAAATGAGCTTCAATCGTATCGGAACCTTTGTGCGGCCAGAAAGCGAGTATTTGAAAGGAAATCATTAAAATATTGCGCCCTTATCCGAGTGATTTTCTTTAGAACTGCTAACCCGCCTGAGTCGGTTGACGACATTATTATTGACAAGTAGTAGTAGTTGCAACTAATTATGAGTATTTGATCTCGATCACAAAGTTCAATTATGTAAGATCCAAAGCCTATCCTTTTCATGCATAAGCCCACATAGCTTTGACTGCCCAGTCTCACATTTTACAATCCAGGGTACTTTTCAACATTTTTAAGATGTCGACGACTATCTATCACTCTAAGAATGCATGAGAAGTCAGTTCACGCAATTGCTTGTACAAACATTACAATACAAAAGGGCCGAGGTCTGTGTCACTGTGGCAGTGGCTAGTACTAGAGATGCGCATCGGAGCGGTGCGTGGCAGTCGCGGTGGCACTTGTGGTGGCAATACAAATGCGGTTCGATGCGGTTCAGTTTTATTGTGCAAGTTGCCCGCTGTCTGTTCCGCGCCGATGCACGGTGGCTGCTCGCCCCGGGTCTTACTGAACGCGAACAGTGGCTGAGAGAGTCACAGGATATTATTTGAACACTGAAGTTTTATGTCAGTTCTAATACACTGCAATAAATGCATCTCAAGTAGCTCTAGGTATTTTATGTAACGTAAAAAAACTTACACACTATTCACGATCTCAAACTTGCGTCAAGAGTTACGAACGTGGGTCATTTGTTCCCTTCGCGTGAGTACCGTCGAAACTCGTGCCATGCTTTATTATGCAGTTTCAAATTGGCGTATTTTTGCCTTTATTTACCCGACTGCCAAGGAAGGGTTATGTTTTTTTATATAAGCTTTTTTTAGAAGCGCGTGTAGGTAAAAAAGCACGCACATACGCGCTTTTTGCCACATGCGCAACTCATGCAAACGTTGACACGCGTATAAATACGCCGGACAAAACGCGTATTCGCGCTGAAAAAAACGCTATTTTGAAACCGCTCAAAAGCAATTTCTGTCATTTGTTTTCACCACAGTGATTTCGCGTTTATCAAGCGGTAAAATGTTCCATTGTTCCATGTTTCTTAAATAATTAAAAGTTGGAACGATTTTATTTCTCTTCCATCGTTCTATCAATCCTCTTATCTATTTTAAGAATTTACAGGACTGAATTCAAAATTATTCAATACACATGACGTTCAGTACAATGTTCTACATTAATGAGTGAACCACTTGCCCCGCTCACACACAGACCGACTCCTGCTTGCAGTAGAGCATAAAAAACAAGGCGTCGAGCGTCACCCGGCTCGTCTAATGCGATGTATTGAAATGTCCCGAGTCTCGATAAACACGCGCTCACACACAGGGCTACCGCGTGCCAAGTCGCCGACGTTTTGTTCCCAACGCTTGCCACTCCACCACGTGTGGAGGAATTTAACGCGGTGACAACCTTGCTCTCTGATTTTCGTTTGTTGATTTCTTGCTTCGTGTTTCATATTGACATTGACTGCATATAAATGGGGGTGACTTTGCTCGTGTATGTAGACCGTCCGTATGGTTTATTTTTACAAAATAAATAAATTTATTAACATTAAGATTGAAATAGTAAATCAGGTAAGGTTTTTGGATCACGTTTCAACACTATATGGTGGATAGCCGACAACTTACTGACCATCCAGTTTCTGGAATATTGGGCCTGACATCATGCAGGCTATCCGGCTTATAGAACGACCAGTGCTTTTCGGACGATGTACCAGTAGCGAAGGGAGAATTTTTGTAACAGGTAAGCCGGAGTGCATATTTTTAATCTGATTATATTATTTGTCTGTAGAATACTGACTGTGCCATTTTTCAAAGGGAATCCGGTAGGAATCGAGTTTTATGGAACCTTCGCCACTGCGATGTGCAGTTACCAACAAAACAGATAATATATATTATCTACAGGTAAAAATAATAACATCATTTTCATCATAACTCTTTACCATCATATTTCGACAGATGCTAATCTCTAGAAGTCTTAGAGCCCACTCCAGCACTATTCATAAGACGGCCCTGGCCGGCAAGCTTCCAAGCGATGTTTTTGCCAACCCGTGAGTTATGCTCGCCGCGCGGCTCCGCACGGCTCCGCCCGGCTCCGCCCGACTTCCGACACACTCACACATAATGACTCGCCGACAACTGTTTTCGCAATATCCACCAGTTCTTACTGTACTTGACACAAATGCACAGAAGAACCACATTCATCTTGATTTAACCGTGGGCGTAGCTATACCTTTAAACAGTCTTATCTTACCAGTAGTACTAGTATTTTCTTCCGTTCGTTATTTATTATCGTTGTCCATTCTTAAGTGTTGATTTTGTTTTATGAGCTGTTTTTAAGTTACTGTAGCCACTTGAGTTTATAAGGACGTTGGTACTACTTTTTTGAGAACTTGCCGGCAGCTGCTGTGAGCTCATAAGCATTATTACTCGTTCATCATCATAATGGCCTCTTTAATCGCCCGTATATTCAAATCGATTCTAGGCAATTTTCATCCAGCTGCTAACGGCCACACTGTCGCTTGTTACGATTGACTTCATGAATTAAGTGATTTCCTATCCTATTATATTGTTGCCTTGCAGTCAAAAGTTACTAGAGCTTCATTAGTATATTATTATATTCCTTTCAAAGTCGATCTTCTGTGCGTAGCTATTGCCTGTTTTCCGTGAATATGCACAAGTTTATTTTAGCGTTATATTTTGTTGCGTCGAGACACTCAGCTGCACTTTGAACGTTTATTTCCGTCGATCCGAGATGAAGGAATAATATCGAATGGATCGGTTACAGGTGTGCAGCTGTGTATGCTTAGGAAGGCGTCATAGCATAACCTGTAATACCCGTGATAGATTAAACGAACTCGTATGATATGCCTGCCTCGTTGGTGTAGTGGTCACAAGCGTGACTGCTGAGCATGGGGTCCTTGGTTTGATTCCCGGGTCGGCAACCTGTTATTGGGTTTTTCCATCAGGAATTTCTCAGTAACAGTGATGGAGTCTAGTCTAACGTTTATTATCCAACGATAACAATAACGTGATCTATGAGGTGTCGAACTAAGTTCAGCTTAGTTTATAGTTTTTTGCAGTTCTAATATCGT
This sequence comes from Noctua janthina, assembly GCA_963576755.1. Taxonomy (NCBI): domain Eukaryota; kingdom Metazoa; phylum Arthropoda; class Insecta; order Lepidoptera; family Noctuidae; genus Noctua; species Noctua janthina. Next base: position 412,459 of record OY755070.1, read on the forward strand.
TGACACTCGCACTTATAACGAGAGAACTCATGATACCTGCTTCAACAGACAAGGACGAATCTTTTCTTCGCCTCGAAACAAAACACGTTTTTATTACAAGTCGCCGGAACACTACACTACGATTTGTTCCAACAAGTCTTGTTGGAGAAACTACTATGTTTGTTGCTGAGGTTTCTTGTAAAGTTCAGTGTGGACCACACTAAGTAGTAGGTACCTACTAGTCAAAATCTATATTCATGAACCGTATCCAAGGATCCCCGAGGCTCTTCCATGCCGCGGCATGCACGGTAAACCGTTAGTATTTACTGTTTTTTGAGGATTTATATTCTTTGACAGTAGTTACGGGTAGTCAAAACACCGAAAGCAAGACAAGCAGAGTTTCCAAGGGGTATCGTGGTACCCAGTGACTGACCTATGGAGAACAGGCAGGCGTTCCGTGTAAATTACTGGTTTTCCACTGCATCCGGTTAATTCCGATTAGACTAGAAAGTACCTAGTACAAACTGTTCCTTATATAGCCAAGGAAAGGATAGGCAGTTGACTATATTATATATTGATAATTAAGACTTTTTAAGATGTGAAATGGAATAGAGCAAATTAATAAAAGGATATTTTTTGACGGCATGTTAAGCCAAGTCAGAGGCCCATGGGCGGCATAAAAACTCTGACACCAGGTTAGGAACTAACCACACGATAAAGAAGAATAAAAGGATTTTAGTCTTAAATAAGTGTTACTCGCATAATAACTAGAAAACGGGATATTTACCATGTTTATTGTTTTCTTTGAGTGCAAAAAACGAACAAGAAAGAGGGTAGACCGATTTGTCTGCTCATAAACATCCACCCGCAATATAGTTGGGAAAAGGCTAGGCAGATGATGATGAAACATCCACCCGCAATAACTTCAGTTTATCCGTGATCATGGTGCTTGCAACAGCGCCGAAATATCGGGAACTCAAAGAAAACAATAAACTATATATAATAATGTTAGTGACCATCATCATCTGCCTAGCCTGTTCCCAACTATGTTGGGGTCGGCTTCCAGTCTAACCGGATGCAGCTGAATACCAGTATTTTACATGGAGCGACTGCCTATCTGACCACCACAACCTAGTTAGTACTGGATAATACGATACCCCTTGGTAAGACTAGTTGTCAGACTTTTTGGGCCACTGACTACCTAATGACTGTCAAAGATCTACAAATGACACCCGGGACCAACGGCTTAACGTGCTTTCCGAGGCACGGAGGAAACTCGGTATGTAATGGGTGGTCACCCATCCACAGACCAACCTAGGCAAGCACGGCTTAACCTAAAGATCGATCCGAGCGGCTGTTATTATTTAGCCACGAGCTCCTCAATAATGTTAGTGACCATGATAGTTTAAAATCTTATAATTACTCGCATATTCGCAAGATACTATTGCAGCACATTGGCATCCACTTTAATCGCTTCCAAAGCCACAAGGTACAGGCAAGGTAAGCAGTCTCCTCAGATAAACTCAGCAGGTTGTGTATCTCCGCGGTACACTGGCGTGCCGCGTCAGCTCTCTCCGCCAAATTTATTTAATCCGTCAAAGCGGAGACGCGGATATGTTTATTTTCAATTTGCGACTGCGACAACTAAACGCGATAAAAAATAATGCAGCAAAAACTCGGCTGTTTACCTAAATAATTTAGTTTGATGATCAAAAAACCTTTGAAACGTCCAATTAGCTGCGAGCCGCTATCCTCTCCTTATCTGGACTGAGTAAACCTTGCGAAAAACGCTATGATTTAGGTACCTACACAGAATTTTGTGTCATTATTAAGAAATATCTAATTTACCTCCGTAAAACTGTAAAATATCCAAAATAATAAAATTAAGTTTTTTATAAAACATGCATAGCACCTCATAGCATAATCAGCCTATTAATGTTCACACTGCTGGGACGCAGGCCTCCTCGCTATGAGAGGGAATGGGCTATAATCCACCACGCAGGCCCAGTGCGGGTTAGTAGATGTCACATGTCTTCGAATTTTTGGTTCTAGGACATGCCGGTTTCCTCACGATGTTTTCCTTCACCATTTTGAGAGCAGTGGTTATGAAATAACTTACACAAAGTAATGCGCCTGGCTGAGTTCGAACCCATGACTTACTGCTCGTAAGTCGGGGTCTCCACCACTGGGCCACCGCTGCTCGGCAAAAACACCCAACTCACTATCCGAAGGTTGTAAAAATGTGTTTCCGAACGACCAGTAACCCGGTGCAAAGAAATGGACGCCCCATCACTTCATTAAATAGGTCAACATTACAAAAAGGAACTGAATCTCATTCCCTTTATACTAGTCGAGCTACTCAGAATACATATAACAATTAAAGGAGAACAGCGCTCCTCGGAACCCTCCGAGCTCCGAGCTGCAAAAACTTGATATTTCCATAAGAAAATGTATTCTCTTTGTCATTCATTTATTTATACTTCATAAAGCAGAACACAATTTCTCAACAACTTGAGCAGAAATGGAAACAAAAAACACGCCGGAGTCGGCACATAAATAACTCGACACAATTCACAACTACTTAGTTATGTGGCGAGCCAACACATTCATAAAATGTTCATCGCCACTCATAAACGACGAGCGGTTTTGGCACAAGTTTAAGGCCCGCAATGAATTATGAATGGGCGGGATTACCTCCACCTCAGCGTGACGTCACGGCACACACAGCATCGCTAATGTGTCTGTTTAGTCCACTAACTGAGACGAATATGTTAGGAATTAATCTAGCAAATTGCCAGCACTTCAAGCAAATTCAGGCGCATGCATTATGGAGCTGAAATCAGGTCATTGGTATAAGTAATAGTTTACATTCTTAGACAACATGACATAACCAGCAGTTAAAGAGCCTTCGTCGACAAGAAGTTTTACCCATTTGAAGCATGTAATAATGGTGATGGTAATTAATAAAATAAATAAAAATGATGTCTATATTATTGAATTATTAAAGCTGTAATGAATGGTTCCAATGACGCGATGTAAAACTCGAACCATTTGAAACCTGATCACAAAATAAATGCGCCTGTAGTCGACTCAACTTGGCACGATAAGCCTTAACTCACTAGAATTACTAAAGTTTCTCCTAATTGTATTTTCTGGAACATTGGGAATTAGGACTACTTTTAATCGTTCGTTAGGCTGGGCTGTGTTTTTCAGGCTAACTTAGTGCTAACTTTTTTAGTGCCTAATCCATTTTGTTTGTGAATAGTGTTCCAATTCGCAAGTTTTTAGGTTAAAAGGTATTTCATTTATAAAGGCTTTTGTTTGTGTTACTCGAATATATTAAATACAATTCTTCTTATTTGCCTCGAATGCTTTGGAAGGTTGGACGGTTACGATAATAATATCAATATTAATTTTGATTGTGTTATTATTATTTTTACCATTTACTGTTTTGAAATTATAATTATAATATTTTTACGCCGTTGACGGCAAGACAGCGCTCATTTTATTAATATTGACATCTGCACTTTCATTTAGCTGTGTTCTACAAATAAAATATTTGAATTTGAATAAAGAAAGAAAGAAAAATAAATATGCAGGAATTTGACAAGGGTTTCATTTGTGGCATAAACGGTCAACAGCATACAAGTTATCTTGTACCCTAGCGCATAGCTCTATAGCTTGTCTATTTACCAAATACTCACTATGTTACAAGATTTGGCGGCAATGGCGCGGTCATTTTATTTTGTCAAGACGACACAGTGTTCCTCTGCCAAGATTCGTTAGTGGAACACGTCTTATAGCACCTCCTTAATTTTATGTCTACTTTTTTTGTTTTCAGGTTCTATGACATTTTGAAATAGATAGACTATTGTTAACAGCGTCGTTTTTATTATTTATTTGTATTACCAAACAATTCATTATGGTTTGTTTGATGGTGATCAAATTAACTGCGACACAATGATACACCAACTGTCAAAATGTTTAAGTTCGTATTTATTATTCTGCCGTCGTCAGCGAAAACCTAATAAGATCGAAAATAATTAGAGATAACACTAACTATACCAACTGTTTAGAGATATCCAGAAGTTGAACTTTTGGAGTTGGCTTTGTTGAGCAGTATAACGAGCCTGAACGAGTCACCCATACTTAAACTCCTGAGGTAGTAGGACCCGACAATGTAGCTCTAACCCTTTAAAAAGGCCTAGAACCGTGTTTAGTTTTCGAGCCATTCCTGAAACTGCTACGTGCGTAATATTTTAGTATAGTACTAAATATGCTACGATTCCAACAAATTGTCAGGTAGCCTATTTATTTAAAGTCTAGGCCTTAACGACCTTATCAATTGCATACTAGTCCAGATTTTTTTTTGTCAACATTTACGATTTTGTCTGCGTTTACAACTTTAAAAAATTGTTCTTCTGGGTTATTCTTTGCTTTGCCCTATCCAGTCTACATCATGTTACTGTTCGAAGGCGCGATGTATGAAGTCGGGGCCCGGGGGCGGCTACAATTGTCACACGTATCGTATACATCGCCGGTTCTCCACGCCGGCCCGCGTAGCGACGCCGTAACAAGCGTAATTGGATAATGAAGTCGACGCTATGAATATTGTATGTGTGACCCACAGCCCGCGCCGCGAGCAAAGTTTCGCCTGTTCAATAATTTATTTATTTTGCTGTTCACCGCTAAACTCCGCAGTTAGAGGTGAAACGTGTATGCGTGCGTTATATATTGGGTTCATAATGTGTTGTGTATTTTGTTTGTTTTATGAACAAGCCAACTTGTTTGAAGGCAAAATATGTTATTATTTTCAGAAGAAGGCGTAATATACAGTGTTGAGTCATTAAGTAAAGCAGTGTCAGCCTAGTGGTGTGACCGTCGGACTGCCGAGTCATAGGTCTCGAGTTCGAACCCAAGGCACGCACCTCTGATTTTTCGGATTCATGTGCGTATTGTATTATCATCACTTGCTTCGGTGAGGAAATCATCGTGAGGAAACCAGCATGCCTGAGAGATATTTCTTGACGGCATGTTAAGCCAAGTCAGAGGCCCATGGGCGGCATAAAAACTCTGACACCAGGTTAGGAACTAACCACACGATAAAGATAGAAGATTAGGTGACATTCCATTCAATTCATTCTTTTGGCGTTTGACCTTTACTAATATTTTGAATTAAATAAATAAGTGTAGCCCAAATCAATATGCGATACCAACCGCCCCCCAAGAGAGTTGATCCATCGCTATGCAAGTGATGTGATGGGTGCATTATGATAATGACGTCACAGCGACGCAGAGATAGGACGTACGTAATTGATAGTAGGTCACAAACAACTGCATAATGTAGATATCGCACAGATTACAGGTGAGGCAGGCACTAGGGCGTGTCAGTGAAACAAGCTGTGTAGGTATGTTTATTGCCGAGTCTTGTTTGTAGCTGTAGGATTTCATCATATCAGTGCAGTTTCCATTACCCACTAGCCGTGTTACTATAATATGTACAGACTGTTATACCTCTTCTTTCTCATAAATACATCAAACGACCACATGTGACGTCACATAACTCGCTCGCACATGAGCATAAACACGTAAATATCACAATAAACAAACTCATTCACCCGTGAGTACCGATATACCGTTACACCGTAATAACGCAACATAAACACAGGTAGCGCAGTAAACGTAACGCACTAGTAATGCATTGGTTACACGACGCGGCACATTTTACGAGCAGACGTCAAGCACTATCCGTTACGTATTCGTAGATATTTCCTACCCTCGAAACTGATGCATTTGGTGATGTCACCGCACAGACATAACAAAGGATGACGTATAGAAACAACGTAAGAAAGACAACTTTTCTTGTACAATTTGTATTTTATTAATGTTAACAGACAGAAAAACCAAGTGTTCCTAATGTGCTTTTCCTACTTTTGACCTATGACTGCTAGAAACACGTCAGGCTTGCTCCACCAGCCAGCTATTCTCAGTAGCGATAGTCGCGTGTATCGTGGCGTGGCTTCGGGTTTTACCAGCGTTATCCGCGGGATTGTCACGGTTAAGAGAATGTAGAACATAATATCGTACACATTTAATTAATATTTTAAACGTAGATAGAATTATTAGCCTTCTGTACCAAACTTAACATTTTCCAGTGCATATGATAATTAGATGTATAGTTCGCAGGTAGTATAAACTCGTCGCTGCAGCCTCCGGCCTCGTCCCGTGCGTCGAGAGCCACCGACAGACTAAGAGCACTTACACACAGGATACTGCAAGCTCACGGATTTGATCGTAATTATAATATTTATCAACCCTGGTATTAATACCAGTGCACAGTGTTTTCATTTATTTTCATATTGTCGGCGCCACCATTGTATATACATTATTGGAACTTCGTAGATTTATGGTTTCATTTTCAAAATACTATTCTTAGAGAATAGTAGGTACATGGCAGCAGTTTCTGGGATCTAAAATATTCTTGTCAATTAATTTCTATGAGTAAGTTCACTTGCTAAAGCTTTGTTTTTAACATTCTTAAAGTACAGTTTGCTAATCTTATTACTACGAAGCTTAACTCGAAATAGATAGTCGCGACTCGAAAGACCGGCAAATACTGTAATAATCTTAAACTGAGTTAAACCTCAAGAAAAAAACGCTAAGTTGAGAAAACGCGATTTAATTTAAAAGATTGAACTGAGGCGGGAGGCAAGCGGAAGGCGCCGCGCCACTAGACTAAGCCAATAGAGAAACGAGTCAATCGGGATCACATCAGACGTACAGACAGACAGGCAATCTTATTATAGACGTTATAAGCAAGTATGCTTAACATCGGAAACAAACATTTTGTTGTATTTTCTCGATTTAAAGTCGAAGTCTTGAAATGAATGGCGTCCTGGCCCCGGCGAGAACATAAAGCAAGGCGTTTGACTGCAAACAATAACACATTTAACTTAAATATTAAATTATTACTGTTATATAATATTTATTTAGTGTTTTCGTTTGTCTTTGTGTGGCAGAAGAGACAATTTGTAGCTAAGTACCGATACTTTTCCCTTTTTAGCTATTGTAGAAAAATGCTAGTTTATTTAATTTACAAGCTTTCCAAGATGGTGGACTATTAATTTTGTATGCACCCCCATGATTTGGATATCAATTAAATGGGTTTGCTGAGTAGAATACGAAAAAATATTTTTACTATAAACTTGTTCGATTAGGAAAATGCGCACTTATACACATTCCACATCAGTCAACCGATCATCTTGGACTCTGTCAGGAGTATCATCTGGTACCACTGGTAGATCGACGTAATATTGCTGACTGTTTATTCTTGCTCAAAGACCTCAATAACAATATTTATAACCCTGAGTTATTGTCAAAATTTTATTTTAATGTGCCAAGTACAACATTTAGTTTTAATTCACCCATACGTGTAACTCATACATCTTCGAATTATGAGTAGAACAGTTATATTGTACGCGCAAGTAGAAATTTCAATGACATTTGCAAGGAATATGATTTAGATCCATTCAAAATTAGTGTCAATTCGGCCAGAAGGTGCTTAACCCTCAAACTTTTCACTACTAACTAACGGTTGGTTATATTATTTGTTTTTATTATTTTACTATTTTCTCTATTATTTTAGTTATATAATTGCAAGTCAAGTTCATTAAAGCGGTGTGTTTTCTGTTTTTGTGGTCACATCGTAATTTTTTTATTTTATGTTTAAACGTGAGGATTTGTAATTGGCTTTCTGGTGACTATGGTTTCCTTTTTAGTTTGTTTTTAATAGCTGTCAGTCCTCCATGTACTAAAATAAATAAATAACGAAAATAACAATCATAAATACCATGTTGACTATAATATTATAAATGTTGTCTTACAGCTTGTTTGTTCGGCTTTGTTTCAGTTTCTCATACCTCTTTCTGTTAATTCGGTTTTTCTTATCTCATTTCATTCCTGAATGTTAAACAAAAAGATAAGTCACACGTCTAATATTTTATTTCTAGTTCAGCGCAAAAGGTTTCTCATAAACTTAGGAGACGGCGGTGCGCGGACTTTTTGTTCATTTCAGCGCGTTATCGCGTTTGTAGGTGGAGTCTCGAAGACGTAACGCGGAGTCCCACAGACGTACAGTCGTACACGGCGCACACGGCCTTATCTCTTTGTTGTCTTATTATTTATGCACACACAAGACGTCTTAGGAACAAGATATCACAGATTACTTGAGAAGAGAAATGTAGACTTCTTACGTTAAGAACCGTCGCACACTCACGTCGTACTAATGTTTTCTTACAAAAAAATTTAACGAGACACGAAGGGTAGGTATTCATTTGCAAAGTATCACTTAAAATTCAGCGTCCTTCGTGTGCGTGCCCCAAATAAGTATACAGGGTGGAAGGGACACCCACGCGGAAACGGTTACCACGTACTCAGTACATCATTCTAAACCCATTAAAAAAATCAGCTGTTCCATACATTTTGACCGACCCAGCTGTTTCCTACCAAAGTGCAATATAGGTATTGCACTTTGGTAGGAAACAGCTGGTTCATAATGATGTAATGATTACGTGGTAACCGTTTTTGCGTCGGTGTCCCTTCCACCCAGTATGAGAATACAAGACGTAGCTACCTGTGTTTCACGTAATGCTTTCCTCACAAACGTTCCAATCATCTCACGTTAAGAAGATTGTATTTGTTCTGCGACCGCAAATCGTATGCTTCACTTGTAAGAGGAAATATTGAGAGAATCAGCTTTTTGTTCCCACAGTTGTAACGTCAGCTCTATGGAATCAAAGGTACAATGTACGAGAAAGAGCAATATCTGAAATGAAATTGTTTAAACTGCTCATTCAGTCGCTTCACTTTATATTACCTCGCTATTTGCTGACTTTGTAAGGAATAATAACTTGTCAGTCCAGACTTCAAGAGTAGACGGTAAAATAAATTAATTCACAAACACAACTCCGTCAAGAATCATACATTGTCTATGATAACGTCTCCGCCTAATATCACTTTTTTTAATTAATAAATCTTCACCACCATCATCAGTCTGTCGCAGCCCATGGCACATTTGCTCCTCCAATAGTATACACAAAACTCGATCCTCGGTTCAAATAAGAAACGGTGTAGCGATTGTTCACAATTTTCCGCATAATCGCCTTTAATTGGGTCATCGGTACGTGTACAACTTAAAAAAAGAAAAGAAATGCATAATCTCGTTCTAAATTCCCTTATACATACATGCATATAAAGAGTTGTGCACACTGTGACTGCTTACCGCTCTCGAGCACGGCGCGGTGCGCGGTGGTCCACTCGGCTTAATATTTTTCTTAGTGAGCCTTTGCGACGTCTGGAGTCGGCGCCTCCTTCAAGCCTCTACCCTGTAATGTGGGACAGAGAAACCACTCCTTGGAAAATGTGGAAAATTAAAAAAAAACGCTTAGAAGTACTTTTACGTGACTAATCTCCTTGCTCAATATCTCTGCCCGAAAAAAGGAGGTTGGAAAAATTTATACACATTATCAATTATCTTCAACTTGCCATCCATTTGTAATTTTTACCCAACTGCGGCGAAGCCCAAGATGAGGGTTATTTAGGCTTGCTTTCTCAATAATTCGAACTTTTTGATCAACAGAGTCTTTGTGCGTTAATTTAGTTTGCCTAGTATTAAAAACCATCAATATTCAGTAGCAAATTGCACACATGTTAAAAATATATTTGTTTCATAGACATTCAAAATATTTAGTTTGTTATCCTGCTTTGTAGACCATAAAGTGCTCTAGATCATAAAAATATCACAATATGTTTGACAAATTATTCAACAAACTGCATGGTTTTTTGACGTTTTAAAGCAAAATGTTATTTTTAATTGTATTTAGAATATATTTCACACTCAATATTATTATTTTGTTAGACTTTTCTTTTTACCCGACTACGGCGAAGCCAAAAGGAAGGGTTATGATTTTAAGAGTCTATGTATGTTTGTATTTACCTACGTATGTTCCTTCGTAGCGCCTAAACTATTGATCCGATTTTGATGAACAAGGTGGCAATCGATTTGTTATTACGGCCCGGGTAACAAAGGCTACATTTTAACCGACTTCAACAATAGAAGGAGTCGATTTTACATTGTAAACCCTGAACTGAATTAGAGCTCGATTTTAAAGTAGTCGGGTTTTTTAGTTGTTGTATACCACACTAATTCTTGTCTACACACATCCTTTGCTAGTGGGCCTTCTGATTCTGGCTACCGCGTCTCTTAGCGCAGATCAAAGCTCTCGTCTTGACAGCATCTAAATCTAGCCAGACGTGTACCTACCTACCGACCTACACAAGTACACCGTAATAAATTACTGTACACGTGATTAACGTACAGTAGAGACCATAAGTGCAGTAGCAGTTTCACAAAACGATCGCATCAAAACAAGTCGCACTTACGACCTTTTTCCATAACAAACATTTTGCACACATACACGATCTCGTATATCGCACTCTTTCATAATTATCTAGTCAGAAAGAGTGCGATATAATGATCATTTGCCTTAGTGACATGCCTGTCATGTCGCGACGGAGTATTAAGTTAGTGATATTTAATTTCAAACTAACAATTATGTGTCTATCTGGCTTAGTGGTTAACGCTATAGATAAAATGATTCGCACGGTGTAGCCTGCGTTCGCACCCAAGTGACATTACACTTTTTGTGTTTTAATTATAAATGATACGTTAGACCCGATGAGATATGTTTTTCTAAATATTAGTTGGAACTTATTATTAACGAAAAAGATGAGGGTGAATGTGAAACAAAATAAACTTCTGGATTGAACAAAGTATTTAGTTATGACGTTGTTAGTTGGTGAACTTTGTCACGAGCGTTTGTGTTATTATTACGATTAGCGTATTGTTTGATAGTCTTTATTCAAGATGCAAGCTAATATTAGTATTGATGACAGGGCAAATATTGTCACTTTGCGTAAAAATGGGCTTAATATTTCTCAAATTTCAACTGAAACTGGCTTAAAATGTGAAAGTTATTTTTAAAAATTATAATTATTATGATGATAGTTGTGGTGTGTAATTTTCTTATTATTAAATAAATTGCTAGTTGCAAGTGTGTAATCATATTTTGTTTTTTTTTTAGAAATTCTGTTAGCCGTTGGGTAAAGAGGTTTGAGGAAGAAGGTAGTCTGAAGAGTCGTCTAAGAAGTGAAAGGCCGCCGCTTATTAACCCGACTCAGCGACTTTTTATGGTGGAAGAATATGAAACAAATGGTTTCATTCCAACTATAATGTTTGCAGAGCAATTGGATACTACATTACAGACTGTTCGCCATGCAGTCCATGCTGAAGGTTTACATCATCGGAAGCCAGCTAAAAACCATTTTTGACACAAAAACACAGGGAGGAAAGACTACGTTTTGTTCGAGATTATTTAGATTTTAACTAGGAGGTGACTGTATTTTCTGACGAGAAGACTTTCAAGTCTTGCCAAAAGGAAGACTTAATTTATGGCGAAAAAATAATAATACTTAATTTAATAAGTAGACCGGGTTACTAAATATTTAGTAATATTAACATAACCGTAAATAAAAAAAAAAAAAATTAAGAAATAAATTTTAAATTTAATGATCTTAAATTGGGGTTTAGTTTCAATATTCTTTTCGTCAAGAAAATGAACACTTAAGCTATAACCTCAATACATTCAATGTGACGTTACATAAAAAAAAACACGTTCAAAAAGTCTAACTCATATTCGTATTCAATGAACTCTGCTGAATACTATAATAAGCGGGTATCAACAATTATTTTTGTGTTATTAGAATATCCTTTCCGTGTTATGTTATTCTTATTATGAATTGACTAAGTGGGTATACAACAAAAAATCTTATGAACGGTGATAAGAGAACTTTTTTTTGCCTAGATAGGAATGTGACGTCACAATTCTCATAAAAATTTGTTAATTTTATAAATAAATAAAACGAATAAACATTTTTGTTATCATTCAGCATGATTTTTTTATTTCCACCTTCCAACACCGAAAACATAAAATAAAAATCAATTAATGAGGTTAAATAATAATACAATAACTATCTAATATTTAACTTCTTATAAAAAATAAATAATAAGCATGACTACATTATAAATAAACATAAATACCTAACGACTTTCTGCTTAAAATACAAATATTATTAAGGTTTCAAAGAAACAAAAAACAGCCACACATTGTAATAACATGGATTCGAACTTGGACTTCATTGATCGTAAACCCATGCTCAGCCCAAACAGCTACCAACCCATGTTAATACTACGCGAATTTTAACAATGCAATGGTAAGAACAGGTCATCACATTAATGCAACAGAAATATAATGCTATTTAAAAAAAAAAAAAAAATTATGCTAGTGTGACGACAGTTCATTAGTGTGTGTTATGTGTGGAATGTTGAGACATCACTCATAAACGCACACGCACACACACTGCTGTATCGCGCTCGCATAGTTCATAGCAATATAATCTTTAGCATGGTAGTGCACTTTTGACCGTCTACTGTACATCTGCTGATTATTTGATTAATGCTACGGATAAAGGTAAATATCTGGATTGCTAAAGGATAATGTAAGTACGTATTATTATGTAGCTTAGCTAGCTGTGGTAGTATGCTAGGCAAACCCATATTCCTCCCCTTTCACTTCTTGAAAGAAAAAAAACTTTGTTGTTGAAGACGGTGTTTTATTTGCCAAAAGGTTTTTATTTTTTCTTTTTTAGTTGTAATATCCAACACAAATATTTGTTATGCATTTATTTTACATTGTTAACAATACATGTCATGGTATTTGGCTTGTCCCTAATAAAATGGAACTTAACATAAATAACTAACTGAAATTCATACCTAACTCGAAAAGTGGGTGTACTTTACATATCTGCGTATCCGTACCCCCTCAGAGCATACAGATGTCTCGATTTCATACATAAAAAAGATTCTGACGAATTGAGAACTACTACTACTAAGTAAAGGTATGCCGAGTTCTAGTCTTTCATGAGGCGGTCTTGCCATCTTCATTTGGAACATCCACAAAGTCGAAATTTCGCCTAGGGCACCCAGTCTGATGTTAACTTTGTTCAATAATTGTCTGCTATACCTTATTGCCTTTTTGACCATTTTTCCTTACTTGCAGATCACACCTGGCGAATTTAAGTTAAGCTGATGATGAGATCGCACCGACAAAATCATTAACAACAAGTAGTAACATTACATAACATAACTATACGTATAGTGTCCACAGCAACGTGTACATAGCAACATGTCGGCTGGTTGTCAAACAAAGCGGAAAAGTCGCGGAAAAGGATTACGGCGTCCATCGCGACGCTCATTAGTGAACTAGCTTCCTACTTATATTTGTTAGTTCTGCAGATTTGTTTTAAAGATCTGACAGAACGCCCGACCGTATCGCCGGAAAAGCACCGCCAGATGTTTTTATTATAAGACTTTTAACTTATTCCTATACAGTTTTAACGTTCAAAGATAAAAAAGGTTTTCTCAGAACAACGGTTTTTTTATTTTACCAAATGCTGTTGTAGGATGTTCTGTGAAAACCTTTACTTAGTTTGACTTCATCCCTAGTTTACCTGCAGCCTCGAACTTTGACCACCTGCTAATACTGCTCTGATTGATCATGACCACACTAAGGGCAGTCAGACTTACATTTAGCTCTTCCACATACCTGCACAGTTACCCGATGAGGCTCATCTAATTGGTGTGTAAAGTTGTGTGCAGTCAAAAACCCGCGCCCGCATGCCGCGCGTCAAACAGTCGGCGGCAAGCAAACACGCGGGTACCTACTGCCAAACAGTCGAGCTGCACAAACAAACTAGACATACTGTACTACTTGTAGGTGCTGTCTCTATTTACCGCCGTTGTTAGGACTTAGAGGTTTTACTTTTAATACAAAGACTGGTCGGAAGTTGTTAAGAGTGTTTGAAGTAAAATAAGGAGCTTTCGAACTATGTAGAACTTCGAAAATGCGGATTAAGTGTTAAGTTAAATATAAGGTTATTTTAATCTAGAGGATACAGAAAGGTAAGTACTTAGGTATTCTATCTTTTATACAGCATTTTTTTTGTTTATGGTATCTGCATAATTATTCCAGCTAACATAAACAGTTAATAAACCAAGCAACGTAAATAAAGTAATTAAAACCCTTCTTTGAACTCCCGCTCATCGTATACTTAGTCCCAAAACACAGTCGCGTGTGTCGCTAGTACTCGGCGCGTATCGGGTAGCACAAAGGCTGCTCAAGACTCAAGAGGTGATTGTCTAACTACCGACACTAAGGAAGATTACGTTAATTTAACACGGACTTAATTGCAGCGGAACTTCGTAACAAGCCCGGGATCACATAGATGAGACGCACAACTTATAACACATCAAACTATGCGCAACCTTTCCCAATATCAGTTCCGTTTGGCTGGCGAACGCAGATGAGCTGCGGGCTGCGGCGGCTGAGCGACGCGCTTGTGGCGGCAATCACAGCTCGGTGTTATTACTGTCAGATTGAGAGGCGCGGGGCGACGTCACCGGCTCATCCGGCGGCTTGCGGCGCGGCGCGTCTGCGGCGACGCCGCCGGTCCGGTGACGCCGAACCGTGCTTTAAAGCGCTTTGAAGCGTACGCTGTCGCTGGAACATTCTCAACTTCACCCTACAACATTGCATCTACATTTGCACCAATTTCAAGCCCCTTGCAATAAGGTTTGTTATCGCTTGCGTCATGAGTATCATTAGTGTGGTGTAACTTAACTCATTACGTAGTAGGCAGAACTATGTCCCCCGAGCGCGTTTCCCCTCGGATTCGTTGAGACAGAAAATCAATGGTTGTGCCGATAGCCCGGTTTTAATGTCGCATTGTTATAGGGTTCGATTCAGTGAACACAAATTGTTCAATTGAAAAAGATAAAGAAATAATGGCCTTTATAAATAATGGCTCAAAAAGTTATTTTTAGCCGCGAATTGTTCGTCAATGTTGTGATGAAGTAATTTGTACCAATTCATGACGTTACTGATTTCAATATTTATAAAGTAGTGTAGTTCACGAATAAAAGTAACCTTGTGTAATAATAAATCTTAAGACTAAAATATACACGCAATGGTTTCACGTTCGAGGCACTTTTAGTCTAACAATACCAACCCATGCACCACATGTGTCTACTGACACATTGCAATGTTCGAGTAACGCATGACTGCATTAAAAGTAATTAATATCAGCAGGGGCGACAACCCCTGCTATCGGTGTCTAGGGTATTAACTTATTAACCAACACCCTTCCAAAGTATGGCCCTGTTGCCATTTATAAAGTTCACATTTAGACATTCAGTGTCAAAGGACCGTTCTGGCATTTGCAATAAAGAATTGAAAAAAATCCAGAAGAAAATCATTTCAATGTCGATCACTCAATTCGCACCCTCTCTCATAGTGTGGCTTCATAACGATTTGTACAAAAAAAGTTGCGGTGACGGTTAATCTCAACTGCTTTAGTCATGTTTATGTCTTTTCAAGTAATATAATTCTTTTTAACATTTAAAATTACATTATTCGCAACTTGCCTTTAACAACACTTTACTTCCTTAATAATTCTTCATGGAGAAAGAGAGTCTTTTGTATCGTTCATTCAGCAATGTTCGGGTCAACCATTACTCTTTTACAACTCAAATAATTAACCTCAATAATGACCATCATTACCTTTACGTCGAGGTTAAAGCCCAAGTTCTCGTCCGCGGGGACATTTTCATATAAATCGAAATTATCACGGCGCCTCACCAAGCCGATCTGCCGCCGATTTTTATTCGATTCCGATACAATATTGCTGATATACTTTTTTATTGGCGTTATTAAATGTTATCCATTTAGGTCGAATTATAGGCACGTAGGACGCCTTGGAAACCGTGTTACGTGCCTAACTGAAAATTACTGATATCATGAAACCTGCAATGTTCACTAAAAGACTTTTAAACCTTAGGATCTTGCTTACTTTTTAATCTTTTTTTTGGAGTGCGTAAGGTCGCGACACTCGTTATCGCGGTACGCTCGCACTAACGCGCGCCATCGTTAGCTCTAATGCGATAGCGACGAAAACAATCCCTCTCACCCTCCGCTCATAAAGCTTCATCCTCCTATAAATATAACATGTGCAACGTCGTATTATTTATATTTGATTACGTTTTTTTCGTGCAAAAGTATTGTTACTGTTGTAAATTTTATATATTTCAGCATAATTTGAATAAAAACATTAAAATACAAACCTGACACATTGTAATTCTAGAAAAATGTATGTTTATTAAGAAAAACTTTTTTGGAACAAAAAAAATGACAGTGCAGTGTAGGTTCTTCTAATGTAAAGTAAGATTGTGAAAAAAAACATCGACGCAATCAGTGATTCCGATTTATTCAGGATACTTACTTTATATTGCCTTGAGCATAAAAAACTTCCAAGAAACTAATCTAGAATATTTCAAAATGGTCGTAACAAAACATCGAGAAAAAACTGCACGATGCTCACACGGGCCGCGTCATTAGGCGCGCGTGTCACGCTCGGCCGTGAGGCCCCGCGCACGCGACTATCGCACTATCATTGTCTCAGGACACTAACACACAATGACAGTAGGAACAGACAATATTACATACTAACAACAACATTCATTTATTTCCAAGCAACTTTGGCCCATAGATATATACCTTACAGACTAACATACATATGATAAAATAAAAATTGTGTTCGTAAAAATTACCTTAAATCTACTTTAGTAACACTTCACTTGTGCCCTATATCACTGTGCGTTCATGTGGCACTTGTCGGTGGAAGGGACGGAACACCACTCCCTGCGGCCAAAAGTCCTCTTCTAAGACGAGGTGCAGTTTACACGTTGACATTCGCACCATAAACGCCTTACAGTTGACGTTGCGGAGCGACTCCAACAGCAGTAACAGTTTATAGGTGAAGTATGACAACTTCACGATGCTCACACGGGCCGCGCCATTAACCGCGCGTATCACGCTCGGCGGCGCACGCGACCCTATCACAGTGATAGAACGAACAGACAACGTTAACAGGTAATATTTTATTTATTTATATTAAAACTGCGTGGTAGTTACACGGGCCGCGGAGCGTTATTGGCCACGTGTCCGCGGGCCTTGCGACGACAGCACACTGTTATTGTCTCAGGATTGTCAAAGTTTTAAGTAAGTACCTGCCTAGAATCAATGATCCTACAACCTACATAATAAAAAATTAAAATAAGCTTTATTGCAAATGATGTTAATTTTACTCAGCACCCAAGCTTATTAAATAGAATAGGTACGTGTATCAGTAAGCAAATACAACGCAACTCTAGGAATTAAAAGCAAACATCTGATTGTATCAGCTGCCTGTCATCCCACGCGATTGCAATAGCTAAACAAGGGGAATAGATTTGTATTGTGCAACAGATTTTCTAGTTATCACCCTTTCTCTAAGGGGATAACTTTTTTGATTGAAAATAAACATCGACCAAACACTGCATTAATACGAATATTTTGAGAATACTACATTTGCGTGAATTATTAATAATCTCAGTTTCCTTTTGATCTCATCACCATGACCAGTTCGATATTAGTAGAAGTTAAATCGTATCAATTCCAAATTATAAATGACTCACTAGTTGGTTGGCCGTCCTCCCTGGCCGTGTGTCTGCGGCGCCACGAGCAGCTGACTCATGCTCATCGACGCTAGCTGTCTCTTTTTTGCGCGATAATTATCTGAGCGATGACGCTATTGTTCCGACGCACCAAGTACCCCACTCCATCACACGCTGCAAGTCACTACCACAATATTAATGAGCATAGAAACTATCCGTTTTGTAATGTGACAAGTTTCTCTAGCCATTTTTCAAAGCGAAGAATTTATTAAGGCCCAAGCTTACTCATACAGCAGATCAACATCAAACAAAAAGTGTCTTTACTTACGTTGTGCGAATTTACAACATGTCCTCAGTGCTCACCTACTCAGTAACTTACTGTAAAATGTCACTTTTAATTGTTCAGCACATCACCTGCCCTGCAAATGGTTATGGAGGAAAAAGTAAAAAAAACACCAGTAACTATTATATTCTCAGTTTATAGCCATGATGTCCTATTTCAGCCAATCTACCGGCATTTTCAATTTTGGCATCTATGTATTTAAATCTTATATCGAATCCATTTAATATTTAATACTAGGTTGCTGACACTCTATGGATCTTTTTGTGATCGAAATAAAATAAATTCTATACAATTTAAAGTAGCTACCGAGCCTCCTGCCCCATTCACAGACTGCACCCAATCGAGTTACGTTATCGCGTCGCAACGAGCCACGTACTGAACGTGTGACGCAGTGAAACAGGTGATTCTTATTGAACATGTAATCTGGCGAGCTGCGCACTTCAATACAACGGCTTTGTCACTCAACGTGCGAGTTAGCGTGCTACGACTATGTCGGGGATTGCTGTGTTCGTGTATAGTTTCTATCGATGGTAAATACTTCACAGAGATTCTCATTATCATCATTTCAGCTGAAAGAGACCCCTGCTGGACATAGGCCTCCCCCAAGTTTTGCCAACCGGTCCCGAGCGACTCACAATCTTTACCAGGTCATCGGACCACCTAGTGGAAGGCGTTAAAACGCAACGTCTTCCGGTTCGCGGTCGCCACTCCAGAACTTTCATTCCCATTGCCCATCCGTTTTGCGAGCAATGTGCCCTGCCCACTGCCACTTAAGTTTGGCAACTCTTTGGGCTACGTCGGTGACTTTGGTTCTCTTGCGGATGTCCTCATTTCTGATTTGATCACTCAAGGAAACTCCGAGCATAGCCCTCTCCATTGCCCTTTGGGTGATTTTAAGCCTTCTGATGAGGCCCATCGTAAGCGACCACGTTTCGGTCCCGTATGTCATCACTGGCAACACACACTGGTTGGACGAGAAGATATCACGCAACTTCCCGAACACTGCTCAGCCGAGTCCTATTCGACGATTGACCTCTTTCTCGAAGTTAGGCCTACCTAACTGGACCGTTTGTCACAGGTAGATATAACCGTCTACAACGTCTCGAGTGTAGAGTCTCCGATCTTGATAGGAGTGGGTGTTACATGGGCATTCAACATGACTTTGGTTTTGTCCATGTTCATTTTTAGTCTCACTTTTTCGGAAGCTCTACTGACGTCGAGCATTGTACTGAGGTCCTCCATGACGACGATATAGTCGCAGTAGTGTGGTCATGGCTGAGACCATGGAAGATTCTCTCTGTGCAGTATTTACCCCCTGATTTATTTCACCAACAAAACAACGTTACAACTTTGCTCCCACATATTATGACGCAGTAAGTTATGCGTACGAACAATATTCATATTGACGCAAAAAATATTCGATTAATTGTATTTTGGTATTTCGTATTATAGCTAAAACTATATTTCTAATTCGATTATAAGTGCAATATCATTAAGATTTAAAAAACTGAAGTGTTGATCGACCTTTATCGCTGACTATCGTTCTTTATTTGCATTCAAATATAAATAAAACACAGATTAGTACGAAACAATGGCGGAAATAAGAGTATCCGACGACATTTAAATTGAACAAAAGATTTTCTTTTAAAATTCTTTCTGAGATCCGTAGGTACAACAACAGATGTACATAAAAGGCGTATTTCTTATTCTTAAGATACTCGTAACATAAACGGAGATCTATCAAAGGCTCTGACTTTACAGAATCTCTTTGTTCTGTTTAACGTAATTGCATCGAAATGAGTCCGGTGAGACGAGTCGAGCAGTCGTCAGTCGAACACCCATCCGTGCTGTTTATCCGTTTGTTCCTACTAAATAAAACGGAAAACTCGTATCTTTAGGGGTGCGACGTCGAGCGGGGAGGGCGATTGTTTCATTTTCTCTGATTGAACCCACCAATATTGTATTTCTGACAACAATTTTGAGTGTTCCCGGTAATGACGCTTTTTGACACCAAATGATTGCTCAGAATGCTTGAACTGGTTAATGAGCTAACCCTCTCCCCTCCCTTTTAAAGGAACAGTGTTTATGTTAAAGATTAAACAGTATCTACTCGATACTGTTTAGTCTTTCTTATAGAGATCGATCAAACCGGTCGACGTCGAGAAAAGTGCGCGGTTCGGGTTGGTTGTTTCCTATTAACAAGAACCGGCAAGAAACTCCATGGTTACTCTTTTAAAATTATTTATTTTTACAATAATTCTTTTGAAATTTTACTTGTCTAGGTATAGTCACGTGAACTAATATGTAGAGTAACTTTTCAAAAGTGATTTTCTCTATTTCTGTATTGATGGTAATTACGTTACTTAGCAACGTAGAATTTTAGAAGCCAGATAAGGCATTATGAAATAGGTGTTTCTCAAAGTTGCAATCCTTATTCCACGAGTGTTGTCTTTAGAGTGAAAAATTAGGGCTTGTCTTGACTGTACCAGTACCACAATATATTACAATTATGTAGTATATTTGTACGTCATGGATTGGAATGAAGAAATGAAAGAAATCGCATATTTGCTAGCCTCAAATTGGCAAAAATCAGTAATAACAGCGGCTTATCCATTCTATGCTTCCGGCCGAAAAAGCCGCAATATGAGAGATCTCACATACAACATCGCTTTGATTACATTCTTCTAAAAAAAATATTTATTCTGTACCTTTTGTGATTACCGCGAGTGCGTCTCTTGCTGCGCTCACGACGGCGCTATTAATCTAAGTCAAATTATTCTTTATTAATAAATCACGTTACGCAGCTACGCGCTACGATGCTACGGTGCTACGGTGCTACGGCGTAGTGCCAAGAGAAGTTTTTCTCTCAAATGAATATCGACACGATGTTTTGTTTAGAAACGGACGCAACGAATCGAAAACGTATTTTTTTGATGCAGACGGCGGTTGTAACAATAGCGTGGTTAATTTTAACAGGGCCTTGTAATTATTGTTTCGGTATGTTTTCGCAGTTTTTCGCAGAACTTGAATCTAAGTTTGCCCCAGAATATACATCAACTTGATACAAATAATTATAACGTTTGTTGAAGGCCCTCAACAAATAAATAATATTGTGTACTATCGTTGGTCTTGAGGTCCTGGGTTCGATGCCCGATCAGGTAAAGTTTTATTGGGTTTCTCTATTAGAAATTTCTCAGTAGCACACACGGAGGCTGGATTCGTGTCCAGTTGATGGCAATAGGCTCACTTTCTATTACATGGGAATTAAAGAAAAAACATAACTGTTGAAAAGTGGGTGTACTATTAAGTACACGTCTGCCTAGCCCTTCGGGGATTACAGGCGTGATATTATGATATAAATCAAAGTATTTTCCAAATATGTATCAAATTCTATCAGTGTTCCATAAATACCAAGAATCTGTTTCAAAAAGACATTTTTATTTTCTTAGTAACTTCATTAATTAATTTAAGACGAATAGCCTAATGTAGACGGACGAGGGGGCGACGTCGAAATTTACTAATACATCATTATGGATGAGTAGTTGTAAACACTTCAACATCGCGTTACTTTGTATATCAACACTTTCGCCCAGTACATATTATCTACCAAAAAGTTAGTCAAGCATTGTGATTCTACTTAGTAAGAAACACATTTATTTTGCGTAGAACCAAATAAGTATTCCAAGTAAGAACAAATAAAACAATGATCAAAGACAACCGTACTTCGAGATGTTGTCAAGTTAAAAGTTTGCGCCAACCTCCTTTGTGAATACAAATCAGTTGAGATTGAATCCTCCACAAAATAATACCTCTCAGTTCCCAGTTCCCAGTTCCCAGTTCCCTGGCACCCAAAGTTTGCACGGAAGTAATCCTTGCTTTCACCACATCTTGCAAACAGCCCGAAACGAACGACGAGCCATTCCGATGACGATGCGATTATTACTGATACGACAAGGATAGCGAAGCTATAATCACGTAGGACAGTGGTATGACTGAAAGAGATAGAAGGAGGACACAATAGTAGGAAGTTGTAAAAGTCAATGTTACGCGACCGAGTCCGAGTGGGCAAATGATATAAGGGTGGGCGTCCAATGAGCTGTAATACAAGTTATACTAATGGTCGCTATTGCTCACGCGATCGTTATCTATATAAAACAAGGCCATCGAGAGTATATTTGTCGAGTCGTTTAGTCCTAAACAAGTACGACTAAAGATCGGCTAAAGTAGCGGCACTGCGTAGTCGCTTTCTATTCATCATCATCATCATCATTTCAGCCGAAAGACGTCCACTGCTGGACATAGGCCTCCCCCAAGTGCCGCCAAATTGCCCGGTCCCGTGACTCGCATCCAGCGGATCCCTGCAACCTATGTATTTGCTTTCTATTCGTTAATGCGTAATTTGTGTTTCTCGTAAGTTTCTGTTTTGTTATCGATTTAATGCAACATTTTAGTTGAACCTGCTGTTTTGACTTTCAAAGAAAACATTTCGCTCTTATTTTGTGTTCATTTTTTTCACCGTTATCTTAGTATCAAGTTACGGCCCGATGGGCTCGCACGCCTCGTTTCTGCAAACATATCTGTTCTGGGTGCGGGCTGGCGGGCTGGCGGACTCGCAGCTCGCGGCTCCTACAAACCGTATTACGTTATTTGTTCTTCATATTTGAGTTGCGAACTACCTTCACATTGTAGAGCAAACCTGCTGTGTTAGCGCTTCTTTTATTTCAGACATTCATCTGTTTGTGTGGGATCACTTGCGAGGAATACTGGAGGTACCAACGTTTGGTTTTGGTACAGTTCACAATTTCTCTAAAATGGTCAAAAAATTAGGGAGAAGATAAGAAGCTTTAACTAAATTCAATTAAACTTTTATTAAATAAAATATTTATCTACTCTTTAGCCATAGTTGTTTCGATTCCGACAGCGTGCATTGGACTGCAAAGTTGATTTTTCGTGCTAAGAGCTCAGGAGTGTCTTACATTCTCCAATTCAGTGCATTGTAACCTTGTTGTGTAAGAGCAGGTACAGACAGGGCGACTTCGCTGTGATAGGACAAAGGCGGCGGGATGTGCGAGCGGCTCGCATTCTTCGCAGCTAAGTCCCACGAGACTGCATAGTAGGTATATACCACGTACGGAGCAGTCCGGGGGGTTATCCTAGATTAGGCCCGTAATTAGAGAATTATGTATTTAAAACTAGCAATTATTTTTCTCTTAGATTCTAATTTTTAAGCTTTTTAAGAATACTGTTAAAAGGTTGTTTAAAACAGCAACATAAATGTATTTAACACATTCTTCGTTCCGTTGTCAGTAATAAATAGAAAAGATAAGGGCGTTCTCTACCTATTGTAATGAAACACGTTTGTATGTTTAATGATAATCGTGTGAATAAGAGAATAGGTACCTTAAGTTATGCATGTAAGCGCGTATGGTAATCGTTTCGTCTTCAACAACAGCGCTCCTCGAATTCTTCCACAATGACAGCGGAACAGACAATTTGCGCTCGAATTCATATTCATACCGCTACTCTCCGCCCGCGCTAAGGGCCCGCACACACTGGCGACCGCGCGACCGCGCGCCGCACAAACGAGCGTTTGATACCGCTACACGCGCGTAATTACCCCAGCAACTCGTTGTTCACGTAATTCGCTAATAATGGTGATTTTTTACGCGTCCCAAAGTAATTTCCTTTTCTATGGGAGGTTGTTCATTTGTTATTCTTTGTCCCTTTCATAAGGAAGGGTTGAGT
The DNA here is from genome assembly GCA_963576755.1 of Noctua janthina. Classification (NCBI taxonomy): domain Eukaryota; kingdom Metazoa; phylum Arthropoda; class Insecta; order Lepidoptera; family Noctuidae; genus Noctua; species Noctua janthina. The sequence continues at coordinate 436,191 of OY755070.1, forward strand.
ATTTGCATTTTTTCCTGTTGATTTTCCATTTTTTTTCCTAAAGTGAGTTTCAATAGGTGTTTATGTACACTGGTCAAATAAAAAATGATTACTTTTAAAATTACTCTTTGCGTTAGTATTAAAAATTCGTCCTTTTATGCAAATTAAAACACACTTCAGGTATCAACATCATATATTTTCCGTTCAAATGGACGGAAAATGAACGTTTATGGAAAACGGCCAAATTGAGTTTCAGGAACTGTCATCATTACTCAACTTGGATTTTTCCTCTCCACTCTGTTCGGGAAACACGAACTTTCTTACTTGGCTGTGAAACGGTTTCTACATAACCATCCAACTGTACAGCCCAGAATCTCGCAACATTTCCATTTCAAATCCAGATCTTTTAGTCTGGAACCGTTTTAAATTCATTCAACACAAACACCAAAGGATGAAGGCGTTCGTAGGAGCTTATGCTAATAACTCATTATAACGCAAAGTGTGCGCGAAAACTTAAAACTCCATCACTAGTAGTTTTGAAACTAAGTAGGCTTTTGTGAAAGTCGCGGGAACATTTGCAAAGGAACTGTGTCGCGGGATGCGAGTCCCGGGAAGATGAAAGACCTATTGTAAGCGTTCCTAGCTGTGGCGCTTTATGTCGTGACACTCATTTTGGCATTTAATTTAACTTGATTGAAAATAATAATATATTACGTGTGGTGTTAGTTTGGGTTTATAGCCTTAGAGTAATTTAATAGAATAATTTGCCAGTCTTTCTTTGAAAACAAAGATTGTTTTAATAAAAAAGTTCGTATTACATTATTTTGTAAGGAATAATTCAAACATAATGTACTTGCCATATAATTGCTTCCTCACAAACGCATTATGTTCCTCCCCGCAGCGAGCCTACCCCGACGCCTCTCCATATTTAATGAGGCTCACGTTAAATATGTGGAAGATGGAAGTTACAACAAAAACTTGTAACAAACAATATGGCGCAGTTCCATTAGCATAATATATCTCTTATTAATAATCCCGGGAAGCATCTCGCAGCAATCCCGGGACACGCGTGCAGCACTGCCTTACACCATCTTCACATGCAGAAGGCTAACTTCAAGTAATGATTATAATAAGATAAGCCCTTGTATCGAATCTTATTACGTATAGTATGACTCAGTTCGTCTATCATAATGTTTTATTAACAGCAAAGACGCGGTCATGTCTACGGGGTGTAAGGGACACCAACGAGAAAACGGTTACCACATATTCAGTACATCACTCTGAGCCTCCCCACACAGAAATTTTACAGCGGTTATTTAAAAAAAAAAACAGCTCTTTCCTACAAAAGTGCAATACCTATACGGTCAAAATACATGAAACAACTGTTTTTTTTTAAATAAACGGTGTACAATTTCTATGTGGGGGGCTCAGAATGATGCAGGGCATTTGACACATACTCAGTACATCATTCTGAGCGGGAGGCTCAGAATCAGAAACAGAAAATAGAAGGCAAATAATTCAGATCAGTCAAATAAACGTAAAGTCTAGAACGGAAGTAGTATACTCCTCTAGTTCCAGAATACTTGCTTGTGATGTGCCGCAAGGTTCTATATTGCGACCATTGTTTCATTCATTGCACAACACGGAAGATATAGAAGGACAGATAAACACTTAAGGCTAGTGTTTATTTGTCCTTCTATATCTTCCGTGTTGTTCGTGTCGTAGATAACTGTGCTGTCGTCAGCGTAAAGGGACATTTGATGGTCCGGTTACTTGGCGAAAGTCATTCATACTTGTTCTGTTATTAATTGGTCGATTGCTAATAACCTTATTATAAACCGTAATAAAACTAAATTTATGAACTTTAAACTACGACATAATGGTAAATCACGCATTCAAATAAATTATAATGAAACTCAAATACTTGAAAAGAATGTAACTAAGTTTCTGGGGCTTTGTATTGATAACGATATGTCATGGAGAACTGAAATAGGCAATGTGTGTAGGAAACTTAGTAAGTTTTGCTATGCTCTGTATATGTTAGGTAAAATTGTAAATAAGACCGCACTACTGGCGGCTTATCACGGTTCTGTTGCGTCTACTCTGTGGTATTATATTTTGGGTAAGGCCTATAAGGTTCATGACGTACTAATCAAACAGGAAAAGTGTATTAGAGCCATATGCAAAATAAAATCTACAAATCATGCAAGCAACATTTTAAAATAAAAAAAATATTAACGGTATCGTCACTTTATATTTTTGTTAGAAACAATATGTTCCTACTTGTATAAATCTGCTGAAAGATTACGTAGCCTACTAAAACAGAGTTTATGTATAAAAGTGTATTTACAATGGCACCCAGATTGTACAACAAAATACATAAACAAATTAAAGAGTGGTAAACGCCTCAATGAATTTTAAAACCGACTTTCACAATATTTTTTATTTATTTATATACACACAAAATACTTAACAAGACATTACATTAAAACATTATTATTGATAGACAAAGTATATTACTCTGTTAGCGAATTTCTAAATGATAAACTTTTATAATGTTGACATTTTATTTATTAATTCTATATAATTATACATTTACGTTATACTTATTTTGATATAACTCTGACATTTGATGTATGTAATTTTAATATTGACATAGATGACATAAAGTTATGTAATGTTATCGTTTGTTGTTTTATTTGATGATTATAATTATTAAATGAACCAAATTACATTGTTATTTATTGACTTTTTATTTACAATTTTATTCTAAGTACCTAATTGGAGAAACATTTCGTATGCCTAACGGCGGGACATAGATAGTTTCTGAATTTTATATATGCAAGGGCGTCAGATGGGGCCTCATAGCGGTCTTGGCTGCGCTATTCATTTTGGGCGTTGCAACGGTCGGAACTTAACAATAAAAGCACACGTGTATTGTTCAATGTCTTATTATTTGATTTTCTTACAATTTTATACAAAATCACACACAATTAACAGGATGAAACTAGATTGCGAGCCAATAGGTTGGCACGTGTGCACTTCGTTCGGCAGCTGTCAATGCAATGACCGCCGCCATTACTCGTAGTGACACTTACTACTCTATTCGGGGTTACCCGCTCATAATTTTTATATTATCGACATACTAATCGACTAAAATTAAAACAACATTGAAAAATCGAGTTATGATTAACAATAAATCGTAAAGCAATAATTGCGTACTTTATAATTAAAACTAATCCATAATCAGCGCGCCGTCACGGCCGTCCTGCATTATCACACGTCCTCGTGTGTGTGGGTCTCATCTGTAAGTCAAAGACATAGTGCCATTATAGTATACTCTGTTCGGTCTCCCTGACTCTTCAAATGACTCCCTTTGCTCAAGTTGTAAAAAAACTTACAGTGCTTACAAATTTTAAGTCCAAATACAACAAAACGTTTGGTAAAAGACACACATAACGCAGGGTTCTACAAAATATGTCACAAACGTCAGTCAATGCCACACAGGCCATTCGCTGCCACACAGGCTAGTCGTTGCCACACAGGCTAGTCATTGCCACACAGGCCAGTCTTTGCCACACAGGCTAGTTCTTGCCACACAGGCTAGTTCTTGCCACACAGGCTAGTTGTTGTCACATAGATCAAAGAGTACAATGGAAAGGAAATTTAATTACTTACCATGGCCGTCATCGGCACATTCTGTCTCAATTTGGTTAGTTGGGATTTCCAGTCCGCCACTCAACTCTAATGGAACGTAACATTCGGGCATAGCACGCACACGATCGTGCGCGTATTTATACGTTCTATTAGAGTTAAGGGCCCGCAGTAAATACCTGTCACCATCCAACAGCTCAACTACTTTATAAGGGCCTTTAAATTTTGGGTCAAGCTTGGTTTGATTACGCTCGTGATTTTCAAGCAGCACATAATCACCTACTTGAATTTTTTTTAACATTGCTTTACTTTTATCAAACCTAACTTTCTCCGAAGAAGCGTTAGCTTCTATTGCTCGTGTCGATTGCTCTCTAATATGACTCAAATTAACTTCTATGTCATCTGTTTCTAATGACATTAAGTTTAGGGGCCTAGCAACCTTTCCTATTAACAATTCTAAAGGACTTGCCTTTGTAACCCTACTCATAGTACAGTTGAGGGCTAGCTGAATGTCAGATAGTGCATCCTGCCATGACTTATTATTATCTACCTCAACAGCAGTTAAAATATTTTTTAATGTGGACATGACCCGCTCTACTTGCCCATTTGCGCGGCTTGTTCCGGTAGCTACAAGGTGTAGGTTAATGTTGTGTGCATTGCAAAAGTCCCTAAACTCTTTTCCAGCAAAGCATCGACCCTGATCAGCTATAACGCGTGTGGGGGCACCAAATAAAGACAAGCTGTATTTGAATGCCTTAATGGCACTATTTGCGTCTATGTTACGTGCGTGATGTAATATCACATACTTCGTAAAAGCGTCTATTGATACAAAAACATACTCTTTTGCGTCTTTTTTACCGCTAAGTTTACCTGTTGCATCCATGTGAATGGTATGCCATGGGATTGGAGTTTTAGGGATTGGGTGTAGTTGAGCTTGAACTTTCCCCGTGTTGGACTTTGCCATTCTGCAAGTGATGCAATTTTCTACAAATGTTCGTACGTATTTGTTCATATTTGGGAACCAATAGTGGCAGTAGGCCTTTTCTAATGTTTTCTCCCACCCTAGGTGCATGATACTTTCATGCACATGGTTAATTATAGCCCATTGAAATTCCCTAGGCACTATTGGCAACCAATAGCTCTTATTATTTCTATCAATTTTCCGATAAAGTAGACCGCGCTTGATTTCGTACGTTTTAGCGATATCACTATTAAGCTCATTTGCCTGAAGTTTCGTCATAATAGAATTAATTTCGTTATCTTTTTCTTGCTCAGCCTTTAACCAATGGTCTGAAATCGCGGTCAAATGAATACGTTTTTGTTCGGTTCTAATAACTGAACACACTGTGGTTGGCAACGGGTTACGGGAAAAGAAATCTACGTGAATCATATGTTTCCCCAGTCTATACTCGATATCAAAGTCAAACGCTTGCAGGAAACACCACCACCTGTGAACCCGAGGTGTAAGGTCTACTTTTGACTTGGACGCCTTGACAGCATTGCAATCAGTTACGACAGTAAACCTTCTACCCTGCAAATAGTGACGAAAATGCTTGACAGCGTTCACCACTGCAAGCGTCTCCAGCTCATATGAGTAATATTTTGATTCAGCGCTGGAGGTTCGGCGACTATAATATTCAACTACATGCAGTTTGCCATCGACTCGCTGCATTAGTATTGCACCATAACCTTCAGCGCTGGCATCTGTATGTAACTCTGTTGGAAGATTAGGATCAAAGATCATCAATACAGGTTTATCAATCAAAATGTCTATTATATCCCTTCGAACCTTCTCGAGTTGGGGAGTCCAATTAATTTTTCCTTTTCCCGACGTAAGTCCATAAAGCGGAGCTGCCTTTTGAGAAAACCCCGGTACGAATTACCTGAAGTAGGAAGCCAGACCAATGAATTGGCGAAGCTGAGTGACGTTTTGAGGTGGTGGGAGTTCAGTAAGGGCTCGAATTTTACGAGGATTTGGTCTTATTTCACCGGCGGACACCTCAAAACCCAAAAATTCTACCTTCGTCTTAAGAAAACTACATTTCTTTATATTTAACGAAAATCCCGAATAAGTTAACGCTTTAAGAACTACTGTTCATGATGGAATGATTACATCATCAATGTATACTACAGCGAATGACTCAGTTAATGCCCCAAGGGCCTTATTAATGGCACGTTGGTACACTGATGGTGCATTACGAAAGCCAAATAGCATTGACAAATACCTAACTATGACAACTACTACTACTATGATAACTTTGTTCAGCTGCACGACAATTCAGTTCGGATTTCGATCCGGACTATCTACTGAAAGTGCTATCTTGTGTCTAAAGTGGGCTGTGAGGTACTACTCGGATAGGAAAACTCCTACGTATGCTTGCTTCCTCGACCTCTCCAAAGCTTTTGATCTGGTCTCCTACAATATCCTCTGGAGGAAGTTAGAAGAATCTGGTGTTCCTCCAGAGTTGATTAACACTTTTAAATGCTGGTATAGAGGCCAGATCAATCAGGTACGCTGGGCCGGGGCTTTTTCGGAACCGTATAGGTTGGAGTGTGGGGTAAGGCAGGGGGGGTTGACTTCCCCCACGCTCTTCAACCTCTATGTCAATGGGCTGATCGAGGTGCTCAGCAGAGAGCGTGCCGGCTGTTACATTGATGGAGTATGTGTAAACAACATTAGTTACGCCGATGATATGGCGCTGCTGAGCGCCTCGGTTTGTGGTCTTAGGAGATTGGTGACCATCTGTGAAGAATATGCTTTACTTCATGGATTGGTCTACAACGTCACTAAAAGTGAAGTCATGGTCTTTGGTGCCGGTGGTCGATGTCCTGATGCTATCCCTCCGGTCAAGTTGAACGGAATATCGCTTGTGAGGGCATATAAAATGAAATACTTGGGACATCTCTTGACCGCTGTCCTCAGAGACGATGATGATATTGAGAGAGAAAGAAGGGCGCTGTCGGTAAGAGCTAATATGATCGCTCGCAGGTTTGCACGTTGTTCTGTCGTTGTAAAAAGAACCTTATTTCGTGCATATTGCACCTCATTTTACACGTGCAGCCTGTGGGTAGATTACACTCAAAAATCGTACAGCGCCCTTCGCGTTCAATATAATAACGCGTTCCGGGTATTGATGGGGCTGTTCCGCTTCTGTAGCGCATCAGGGATGTTTGCTGATGCGCGTGTCGATTGTTTCTACACCACGATGCGTAAAAGATGCGCTTCCCTGGTGCGCCGGGTGCGGGCCAGCCCCAACATTATACTGCAGTGTGTGGCGAGCAGACTGGACTGTTTGTGTGTGAATCGTTGCTGCAAGCTTTCTACTTCGGTGTTAAGCTTGTAGCAGGGATTCGCATAAATCTATAATGTGAGACAGTGTTAGGTTAAGTTTACTAACATAGTTGTAAGGAAATATTGTTACTAACTTTGTGAGTCCTGTTACTTGAATTAAATATAATAATAATAATAATAAATACTCAAACTGGCCATCCGGTGTAACAAACGCGGTACGTTTTATGAAATTTTCTTCGACTGGTATCTGATGATAACCGCTAGCCATATCTAACGAAGTAAAATATTTAGCCCCCACTAAACGCTGTATTTGATCGGAAATAAGAGGCAAAGGATATCTATCAGGCACCGTATTGCTGTTTAATTCCCTGTAATCTACGCAGAGCCTATCACTCCCGTCCTTCTTCTTAACTAGAATGATTGGGCTCGCGAAGGGGGAAGAACTTTCACGTATAATGCCAGCAGACAATAGTTCTTTGATTTGACGGCGTACTTCTTGTCTTTCGTCTGGACTTAACCTATAGGGTCTACGTTGAACCGTGAGATTAGGGTCAATTAATTTAATGACCAGCTGGCCTGTGCTAACCCTACCAGTGGGTGTACCCTCTACGAAATTACTAGAATGATTTTTCAGTAAAGTCATTAATTTATTGCTCTTTCTCACGATAAGGCACGTTGCACTACAAAGTAAGGGTAGGTAATAGGGTAGTAGTCTTTGTAAGTATACTTTCAAAGTTGTTTACCTTTGTACCTATGTCACAAATAGAAACTACCCTATTCTTTTTAAGAACAAGAATATTTTCAAAAATCTCTATTGAATACTCTAATGTAAGCAGATCCCGTCGGGGTGCGTTGTCAGAATTCCTCCTCGTGTGCCTGATGGCTGCCGGTCCCTCTCGATACGTCTGGAGGGAATAGCAGCTGCTGGGCCGGTGCACCCTGGGCGTGGGCAGTATCCTTCCCCGAGGAATGGGAAGAGATTCTTATTCCTCGGGGAATGTTACTGTCCATGGCTAATATTCTGACATGGGCGGGTCCCTCATGGACCAAGGGGGCGTTGCTCCGCGTGACCCTCTGAAAAGCAGAGGGCACAGCGGAGGAGCAAGGGCGGGCTCGGTGTGCACTTACCCTGCCTCCGAGCAGACAGTGAAGGACGTGCGTTCCTCACTGTCTCCGTCGATATCGTAATCACACCGTCGAAGTGTCGTGGAACACGTCTCGCGGCTTCGATTGGGACCGAGGGTCTTGGCTTAACCGCCCGGACCACGAGGTAGAAAACCTCTATAAAAAGTTACCCCGAATCTCAAGCGGCGGCGCACCGCGAGGAGATGTATGGCTGACGGGTTCCTTTGGAAAATCAGTCTCTAGTGCGAACCACTGCCGGGCCTGGCTATGGCTTATCTGGGTACAGGGGGCACTGCCCAGATGGACTTTTTATTTCCCCCATACTCGTGGGAACAGTATGGAAACGAATACAACCCAAAACACGGCCGATATCGGCGAAGGAAGGGAGGAGAGGGATGCGGTGTCGGAGTCCGGCGCCGCATCCAGCGAGGTGAGCGCGGGAGGCTCAGTGAGCTCCCAGCGCGGGAGGCCCGGGGCGGCTGCGGGGAACAGGGAGTTCCTACGCAAGCGGTCCAGGCCGGTAGGCGACCGAGAGTCGTCGTCAGATGGGGAGCTGGCTTCGGCTTGTAAGATCCCCACCAGCAAGCGCGGCGGGATCCGTGGCAAGGGGAGAGGCCTCTCTGCCACCGAGAGGTCGGCGCGGCTTGCCGAGGAGGGGCGCCATCCGGGGGTGGCCACCGGTCACGGGGTAACCCGTTCGGGCTCCTCTGGCGACGAAGCGGGCGCAGATGGCGGCTCCGATGCAGAGCGTAAGGCCGGACTCGCGAAGGAGGTGGAGGCGGCGCTGAGGGCTGTCTCTTTGAAACAAAAGCCCTCCACCAGGCAAAGGGCTATACCTGCAGCGGTCGCCTCCATTATGGCGGCAGCGGAGGCCAGATTTGCGGGGCCCCCGCCAGACGGCGTGGCCATTCTGAGGGCGGAGGTCGCTCGCCTGACGGCCGCCACGGAGCTTCTCAAAGAGGAGAACATGAAGCTCCGAGCAGACCTGGCCAGTTTGCGCGAGTCCGGCTCTCGCGAGACGCCCCAAAATGGGGGCCAGAAGCATCCAAGCCAGTCCGTGCCGGTGGAGAACCAGGTTCTGAATCTGGTTCGGCAGGAGCTGGCTGCCTTCCAGGCGCGGTTCTCCGTCCTGGAGGGCATTGTCCTGCGCCCCCCCCTAGCGGCAAACAAGGCACCCGCGGGCCCGACGGCGGCCTCATATGCGTCTGCTGCGGCCTCCGTACCGGGGCCGTCCAGCCAGCCCCCCGGCAGGGTTATGTCGGCCCCGACGAAACCGGCGCCGGTTAGGAAGGCGGCGGCCCTGAAACAGGGCAAGGCGGCGGCCCTGAAACAGGGCAAGGCGGCGGCCCAAAAGAAGGGCAAGGCGGCGAATATGCCAGCGCCAGCCGCGAGACAGCCGCTATCGCCGCCCCCCCCACCCCCTAAGCCTTCCGCGGCCGAGACCGGGTGGCAGGTGGCCGGAGAAAAAGCGAGGGAGCGATCGGCGGCCAAAAAGGCCAGGAGGCAGGAGCAGAAACGCCAGCAAAAGGAGCGGGGCGTCGCGGTTAGGCTCAGCACCCCAAAGACCGCAGCTGTAGTGATTACACTACAGCCGGACGCGGAAAAGAGGGGCGTGACCTACCGCGACGTGCTCGCTAAGGCGAAAGCGACGGTGGATCTCGGAGAGCTCGGGATCACCGGGGGCCTCCGGCTTAGAGTCACCGCAACAGGGGCTCGAGTGCTGGAGATCCCTGGCGAAACCCGTGGCTCGTCCGCCGACGCTCTGGCTGAAAAGCTTAGAGCGTCCCTAAATGCGGACGAGGCCCGAGTGTCCAGGCCCGTCAAATGCGCAGACCTGCGCATACTGGGTCTGGACGACTCGGTGACCGAGAAGGAGGTGGTGGCCGCCGTCACCAGGACCGGTGGGTGCCCTGCCGAGCAAGTCAAGGCAGGCACCTTACGTCCGGACCTGTCAGGCATGCGAAACATAACGGTAAGCTGCCCTGTGACAGCGGCGAAAGTTATTGTGGAGGGCCGAAGGCTCTTGGTGGGCTGGGTTTCGGCGCAGGTGAAGCTGCTGGAACCCAGACCTCTGAGGTGCTTCCGCTGCCATGTGGGGCACCACGTGTCGGTCCGGTGCACCTCGGAGGTGGACCGCAGCGGCCTGTGCTTCCGCTGCGGCCAGCCTGGTCACATGGCCGCGGCTTGCTCCGCCGCGCCGCGCTGCGCCGCATGTGCGGCAGCTGGCAAGCCGGCCGATCACCGGGCAGGGAGCAAGTCCTGCGGTACTCCCGCCAAGGCCAGGGGCAAGGGAAGGCCCTCCGCCACCACCACCAAAACCCCCACCGTCGCCACCACCGCAGCCGCCGCCACTGTCGCTGCCGCTGCCGCTACTGCTGCAACTTCCGCAGCGGGGCCCTCGCAGGGGGCCCGGGAGGGGGCTGAAATGGAGTGCCAGTAACGGCCCCATTACGCCTTCTCCAGGCGAACATCAACCACTGCGCCTGCGCTCAGGATCTGTTGCTCCAGAGCATGGCGCAGTGGTCGATTAACATCGCCGTGGTCGCTGAGCCGTACTTTGTCCCGCCCAGGGATGACTGGGTTGAGGACCTTAGCGGCTCAGTGACCATAATTACGTCGGTCGCCGCCGGTACCCCGACCCTTGAGAGTGTCAGGAAGGGTCAGGGGTGCGTAGCAGCACGGTTCGGGAAGATCGTTGTAGTGGGAGTCTACTTCTCCCCGAGCCGAACTCTCGCCGAGTTCCACAACTCCCTCACGGAGTTGAGTGTCGTCATCGGAAGCCATTCCCTCCCCGTGCTTGTGCTCGGGGACTTCAATGCCAAGAACTTGGCTTGGGGTTCTCGTTACACGGACGTGCGGGGTAGAATGGTGGAGGACTGGGCTCTGGAGACAGGCCTGGTCGTCCTAAATCGGGGTTCTGTCCCCACGTGCGTGCGGATGCGGGGCGAGTCGGTGGTGGACATCTCGTTCGCCAGCCCCGCTCTGTCGCCGCGTGTCGTTGACTGGTGCGTCATGGAGGGGGTGGAGACCTATTCCGACCACCGGTACATCCGGTTCGACGTCTCCACCCAGTCCTCAAGCGTGCCGGTCCTACAGGCCCCGAGTGGTCCGCGATGGGCGCTGAAGCAGCTGGACCGGGAGCTCCTCCTGGAAGCCTCGATCGTGCAGGCCTGGGTGTCATCACCAGTCAGGCCTGCCGACATCAACAACGAGGCGGGTTGGTTCCAGGAGGCCATGTCCGAGATTTGCGACGTGGCAATGCCCCGAGTTCGGCCAGGAAACGCCCGGCGTCAGGTGTACTGGTGGTCGCGAGAGCTGACGTCTTTGCGCAAGGCGTGCGTTGCCACGCGGCGCCTGTACGCCAGGCATCGCAGGCTCCGCATCCGCCCTCCGGATGCGGCAGCCATTGAGGCGGAGCTGTACGAGGGGTACAGAGCGGCGAAGACCGCCCTCCAAGAGGCTGTCCGGCGGGCCAAGAACTTGGCCCGCGAGGAGATGCTGGAGTCTCTGAACGGAGATCCGTGGGGGCGCCCTTACAAGATGGTGCGGGACAAACTCCGCACCCGGGCCCCCCCGCTAACGCAGAGTCTCCGGCCTGAGCTAGTGGAGGACGTGGTGAGCGCTCTGTTCCCTTCGCGAGGGGAGCATCCTCCCCCGCCTATGGCTCCGCCGCCGCGTGCGGTGCCGGAAGCGGACCACTCCGATGACGATGACGACGTTCCGGAGGTGACTGGGGTAGACCTGAGAGTGGCGGTACGCAGGCTGAAAACCAGAAACACCGCCCCGGGACCCGATGGCTTGCCTGGCAAAGCCTGGGTCCTGGCCTCTGAGGCTCTCGGGCCCCGACTGGAAGGGCTCCTAAGCGCATGCTTGGAGAGAGGCCAGTTTCCGCTTCGTTGGAAGACGGGGAAGCTGGTCCTCATCCGGAAACCAGGGCGCCCTGCGGACTCTCCGTCCGCATACCGGCCCATCGTGCTGCTCGACGAGGTGGGCAAGCTCTTTGAAAGAGTCATTGCCAACCGCCTCGCCGGGCACCTTGCGGGGATGGGGCCGGATCTTGCGGAACACCAGTTTGGTTTCCGCAAGGGGCGCTCGACGGTGGACGCCATCATGCGCGTGAGAGCCCTCACGACGGGGGACGCGGTGTCCCGGGGCGGGGTCGTCTTGGCGGTGTCTCTTGACATCGCCAACGCCTTCAACTCCATGCCCTGGAGCTGTATTAGGGAGGCACTCCGGTATCACCGGGTGCCGACCTACCTTCGTCGTGTGGTCGGGGACTACCTGACGGATAGAGCCGTCATCTACCCTGGTCGAAGCGGAGAATGGAACCGGCGAGAGATGTCGTGCGGTGTTCCACAGGGATCGGTTCTGGGGCCGGCCTTGTGGAACATCGGTTACGACTGGGTGCTGCGCGCCGACCTCCCTACCGGCGTCAGCGTAGTTTGCTACGCTGACGACACGCTGGTACTGGCACAAGGGAGGTCGCACGAGGCGGCGGCCGAAAACATGACACGCGGGGTTGCGATAGTCGTGGAGAGGATCCGGCAATTGGGTCTCGAGGTGGCACTGCACAAGTCCGAGGCCATGTGTTTTCATGGGCCTCGGAATGCGCCACCGTCGGGATCCCTACTGACGGCAGGAGGGGTTTCCATCGGCGTCGGGTCGACGTTGAAGTACCTAGGACTCGTCCTCGACAGCCGGTGGAACTTCGTGGAGCACTTCCGACGTTTGGCTCCCAAACTGGAACGGACAGGGGCTGCCTTCAAGCGGCTCTTGCCCAACCTGAGGGGTCCAAACGCCTCCTGCCGGAGGCTATACGCGGGGGTCGTGCGGTCCATGGCCCTTTACGGGGCCCCGGTGTGGGCGCGTTCTTTGAGGCGGCAAGCCGCCCACTACCTGAACGCGCCCCAAAAGGTAATAGCCATAAGGCTAATCCGGGGGTACCGCACGATCTCCGGCGAAGCGGCTAGCCTCCTTGCCGGATTGCCGCCATGGGATCTGGAGGCGATAGTCCTCGCACGCCTGCACGAATGGCGCGCGGAGGCACTACGTCGGGAGGAAACTCCGCTGCCGCGGCAAATTGCCGCTCAGCGGACAGACCTCCGGAGTGATCTCATGGCGACATGGAGAGAGCGACTGTCGCAACCCCGTGCAGGGCACGCCACCATAGTGGCGATAAGTCCCCTCTTTGAGGAGTGGCTAGAGAGGCGCCACGGCGCCCTCACCTACCGCCTGACGCAGGTCCTCACCGGACACGGTTGTTTCGGGAGGTTCCTGCACCGAATCGGGCGGGAGGAAACGCCCGGGTGTTTCCACTGCGAGGATCGTCCGGAGGACACGGTGGAGCACACCGTGGAGGTCTGCCCCGCTTGGGCGGAGCACCGCCGTGTCCTTGTAGCGGCGATTGGCGGCGGCGATCTCTCGCGTCCGGCCCTGGTTCAAGCCATGGTCCGGAGCGAGAGGGAATGGGAAGCCGTCACCACCTTCTGTGAAGCAGTCATGCTAGTGAAGGAGGTGGCGGGACGTGAGAGGGAAAGAACCTCACGTCCCAGCCGCCGCGGGAGACGCCCTGGGCGTCGGGGGTCACGTGGTGGCTCCCGGCCACCGTAGGCGCGGGCCTGTGGACGGCAAGTTATGGGCTAGCTCGCCGTCCGGCCGTCTTATGACGACAGGCCGTGTCGACGGCGCGTTCGTGTTCCACGTGCGCCTCAAAGAGATGTCAGCAAATAAGTAGGGGTCCGCAAGGGCCGATGCCTACCAGGGCTGCGGGACTGTTCGAAAGAGATACCGTGGCCCTGGAACACAAAGGGCAAAGAAGGAACATGGATGGGTTTTAGTCAGTACAAGTCTGACACTCCCTTCCGCTCCGCCCAGAGTGGGGGGGGTCATTTGATGATTTCCCATCCGGAAAAAAAAAAAAAAAAAAAAAAAGCAGATCCCGTCCAATCACTACATCGTTGGAAATACACGAATCGGGCACCACATGAAATAGTAACTGCACTGAATAACCCTGAATCGAAACTGTAGAAAGAATTTGGATATTGCAATTAAGGCGCGCGTTACTTATACCCACTAATGTCACTGTATTATATCGTCGTTTACCTGGAAATCTATCTGACTGAACTTGTTTTATTAAAGAGTATTCGGCACCTGAGTCAAAACAAAATGAAAACTTCTCACCGGTTTCATCTAAGAGTTCATCCATAGCTGGCTGGATGGAACAGATACGTTTGAACAGGAACGTTCGGTCCGTACATCGCTGGCCTTGACATCCACACTGGGGCAGCGCGGCGCGATGTGGCCTCGTTCGCCACATTTAAAGCAGGTTGGAGTAATCGTCTTCTTCTGCGCGCTAACTTCCTTTGACTGTTGAGAGGAGTTGGTATCTGAAATCTCAGGACGTGTATTAGTATTGCGGTCACGACTACTATTGCTTCGACATTCATTAGATACGTGACCCGGCTTGCCACAGTTATAGCATCGCCGCGTAATATCCATACGTGGCTTCTTCGCTTCCACAGTTGAAGTAGTCTTCTCACTATTCGGAGGTCCTCTTTTTCTAAAGCTAAAAGCCATGAGCTCTTGTTGTAATTTATTACGAGTGTCAATCTCAGTAGTAAATGTGATTCTTTGCAATCGCGGCTCAATTTTTGAAGCATGTGCTAGAGTAAGCGTGATCGCAATCTGTTCCATCGACAAAGACTTCCACCGCGCTAATATGCGATAATATAGTGCTCATAAATCGCCCGACATACGCAGACAAACACTCGCCTTCCTTTGGACTACTATTGAGTAATCGCCATAAATTCGCAGCTGGAGGCTCAACAGTATCATACCGAGCTAAAAACAGGTCTTTTAATTGCAGCCAAGTAATTCCAGAATAATTAGACTGGGCAAGCCATGATGACGCCGATCCCTTGAGTGCCTTGGTCATTGTGATTATCAAATCACTGCCGGAAATAGGTTTTTCTTGTAAACATATGTCCACCGTTTCACACCAAGCCCGAGCATCGTACTCTGGAGCATCAGGATTAAACTCAGGTAACGTTATTATCATGCTGGTTGCACGTGGTTCTCGTATAGTACGAATTAATTCCATCATACTTTGTTGCTGCATTTCAAAAAGACGTTTCCAACGTTCACACTCATTATCTTGTGAAATATTAACGCACTGACCTGTATTCTGTTCTTGATGCGTCGCAGGTAATCCCCTGAAAAAAAACAAAAAAATAAAATAAAATCTAAATCTTCTGATGCAAGGGCGTCAGATGGGGCCTCATAGCGGTCTTGGCTGTCGCTATTCATTTTGGGCGTTGTAACGGTCGGAACTTAACAATAAAAGCACACGTGTATTGTTCAATGTCTTATTATTTGATTTTCTTACAATTTTATACAAAATCACACACAATTAACAGGATGAAACTAGATTGCGAGCCAATAGGTTAGCACGTGTGCACTTCGTTCGGCAGCTGTCAATGCAATGAACGCCTCCATTACTCGTAGTGACACTTACTACTCTATTCGGGATTACCCGCTCATAATTTTTTATATTATCGACAAACTAATCGACTAAAATTAAAACAACATTGAAAAATCGAGTTATGATTAACAATAAATCGTAAAGTAATAATTGCGTACTTTATAATTAAAACTAATCCATAATCAGCGCGCCGTCATATATTATACTACCTAATGTTTTACTTATGTTCACAAAATAAATGAATTCGAATTTGAATTTGATGTACTGACTACGAGGTAACCGTTTTCGCGTCGGTGTCCCTTCTACCCCGTATAGATAAGTGAAAACCCTGCGACAAGCGTGCAAATATTTTTCTTTGAATAAAGTTGAATAGGCAAAATCATTACCATATCACCTCATAAAATCTTCTAAGAAGAACTTCTAATAAATGTAGCCAGCAATACGAAACAGTGTAATTTTTGTAAAAGTTCTTCACGTTATATAATAGGATTAGGTCTACTTTCCAGTTTTTATTCAGTAAGTCCATTACATTAGGCGTACAATGCGCGGTCACAATGAGCGCGCGCGAACAAAGCGCGGCGCGAATGCAATCCCGCCGGGACGGCACTCCGGGCTTTAATACTTTTAAAATTGTTACGCCCATCCCTACACTCATTATGATTTTACATTTTGTGGGAATTCTGTCGAAATTGAAGTGTCCTGTCTGATTGTCGGGCGACGAGTATGAATATTTCATTCGTGTATCGGATTTATAGAGCAATCGTAATTGTGACGATTGAATATTCCGTTTAACATTTCATGCCGATGAGGAAAACGCATCACTCTTTTTGTGAAGCTGAAATAATTCTGTTAGGAGAGAATAAATTAATGTACTCGTAAGTATTGATATAAAATGAATAATAATAAATAAACACTGCAATGTCAAAACGTGAATGTTTCCAAGTTGTAAAAAAATCAGTAGTGTTCCGGGGTTGTTAAAGTGAAGATGGTCGTTCTTTTATTAAAGTGGTACTCTCTCAATATTCATTCGCCGGTAGTCTCGTCTCGTATATAACGGCTGTACAAAGCCCGCACAAGTTGGTCGCGGTCGGCGGGAACTTGCCTCGTTACACTTAACAGTCAGAAAGTCAAGCTTTTATGATTTCACTTAAAAAATTCTTAAGGAAGTGAGAAGTATAAAATAGTGGTGAAAAATGGGAACCGGACGTCGGCGTCGGGGCACTCGGTATAGTCGCGAGCATAGCCATGGTATATGACTGTATAGTTAACATAATTCCCAAACGATTTTCTAAAAGAAATCTTGAATGTTATTCCTATTCAGCAGTAGTAGGTTCGGTGAGTATCAGTGTACTCGATCACCCTGTAACTTCAATCAACACTTTAGAAGCTAAGTGTAGAACATGCCCGTGACTTGTACTGTTCCTAATTACGCTAAGGGTGGGTCGTGGGCGGCGCTGTACCAACACGCTCGCAGTGTGCTCTCGCTAAACACACTAGCCCATTGTTATACATGAGCAGCTGTAAACCCGCAAAACTCAGCATATTTCAGCTTTTTGTGAAGCCGAGTCTTATATTCAGTTCCTGAGAGATTTTCAAATATCATTTTAAACACTTAATGCAGCTTGGTCAAGTTATTAAACAGAACGCCACAATGAACGTTTTACTTCACATTCTTTTACTTTTTGATTTTCATCGGCGGTCGCGTGAAGACGAAGTTTAGAAATTAAATTATGTTTCAATCGCGCCGTGAGTTTTACTGCTAGTGTGAAAACTTACTACCTTACTACTTCTTACTTTAGCTGCTTCGAACTATTTTAGTTTTAGCCAAACTCATGTTGATTTCATGAATTATTAGCAGTTACGCAAAGTTTCAATGTTGACTAATAACAGTTAATTAAATAAGAATAATTATAAAGAGGGTTTTTAGAAGTTTATATTATAGTTTATGAAGTTGATGAACTTAGATTAAACTCCTAACTTCCAACTTATAAATAAACAGTTTTCGTGAAAGTCGCGTCAAATCCATTAATTCTAGATCAGTATTCATCATCAACAGTTCTGAACCAAATATCAACACAGAAAGATTCTGATGTCGCCTTTCAGAGATATCCTCATGTTGAATATTCTAGGGCAGCTTTTCTTTTTTCACATACAACGCACCTACATTTTTTGAAAACAAAACCTCGGCTTTTTTTTTTCGTAAACGACGCGAAACTATAGGTCTTACCACAGCCTACAGGTCAAGTTATGTGAAACCCCTCCCCCCTTTTCCCCTCTGCCCCCCTCGATATGAGAACAAAGCACCTCCCGGAGATTGCACTCAAATACATTTTTCCGTTTCCGTCGGTCGGTGACGGAATAGAACGGAACAGAATCGGCTAACGAGCGGCTTTGTTGCAGCGCGCCGAGTGATCACTGTGCCATTGTGAGCTCACAATAAAAATAGTTCATGTATTACACGCTTTTACAGCTCTCATAAGTGGGGGTATTGGGTTAGCGGGTTTAAATTATGGGGTTGAAGTTGCTGGAGTTTTAAAGAGTTTGGTTCTTTAGTTTCTTTTATTCATTATTTCTCTTATCTAATACATTTTTATATATTTTTAAAAACAAAAGTAAACAAAACATAAAAAAAATAAAAAAAATAGATGGCCCATCGTCATCAGGAACAAGGTCCAGGCTACCGGTGGTCGGGGCTCAAAAACTAACTCATCAAATATTATTCAAACCAATTTTCATTGAAAGTTTTTTTTACGTTCTACAATCATACATTTTTTCAGAATTTTCCTCCTCTTACTTTAGAAATTACAAGAGCGACACACATTTCACCATTTTGCAAGTATCTATCTTTCAAACGATTGACTTTGCGAAAAAATGGGTTACCTGAAACCTCAATGTCATTTTTAAAGACCTACCTATCGACACCCCCCGCACGTATAAGAATGAAGAATTTTTTTTTGTTTCAGTTCCATGTATGGGCCCTTAATCTTTTTTTTGTATAAAAATCGTAAAGCGGTTCACAAAATACATCTACCTGCCAATTTTCAACTGTGTAGTCCTAATAGTTTCGGAATTTAGTGGCTGTGACATACATACGGACAGACAGACATGACGAATCTATAAGGGTTCCGTTTTTCGCCATTCGGTTACGGAACACTAAAAATGGGTGTACCACAACGTTCGATAATGGTTCCTTTCCTTTTTTTAGTATTATTAAGGATGTTTCTCATTTATTTAAAACCAACCACAAATATTGTTGTTTGCTGACGATACTTCTTTAATATTTAAAACAAACAGATGTGCCCCCAAGTCTTGACGACGTAAATGACGCCTTATTGCAGGTTCATAATTAGTTCACCGTTAATAATTTAGTGATAGGGAGAAATTTGCTCTACCGAATGTCAAAAGTAGTGATTGTCACATAGTATTGAATCAAGAGAAACTAGATGTCGTCAAAAGAGCTGTTTTCCTGGGGTTCACGCTTGACTCAATGCTACACTGGAGTTCGCATTTAACATATCTTGCAGGTCGGCTCAGTTCAGCAGCATAATATTATGCTGTTGGAAAAATCCGTCAATTTACTGTTGCAGATACCGTGAGACTTATTTTAGTTATTTTCATAGTATTGTCATACGGTATGTTTCTGTGGGGACGGGCTGCAGACATCGAGTCTATATTTTATTCTGCAGAAAAGAGCCATCAGAGCCTTCAATAATCTACGTAGGCGTGATTCTCTAAGGAAATTGTTTAATGATATTAACATTATGACAGTACAGTAGCTTGTCAATTTCATCTATTAAAACATCAAGCACGTTAGATTAAGATTACATAATACAGGGTGGAAACTTTCAGTGGGCAGTATGAGGAACTACCTTAACCGTTGCAGCTACACGAAAATGGTCTTACGAGACTATCCACATTATTTTGTAATATTTTGATCCCCGTTCACAGATTTTCAAAAAATGTACTTACACTTAGCAAGAAAATGGCCATTTTACACAAAACTTTTTATTGATGCCAATCGATCCTGTTTCTAATACTGATCAAAAACTTCTACGGGACCAACCCTGGTTGGACTACTAAAAATTTAGAAATAGATATCCGCGGTTGCTACTGACAAATTCATAATGTTTTTTTTTGTAATTGGATTTGTGCACAGTTGATGGCAATTGGTTCGTCCCCTATTACATGGAACTTAAACATACCTGGCGAAGTGTGGGTGTACTTGTTAGGTACCTAACCTAACCCTTCGGGGATGACAAGGCGAGATTTTATGTATGTGTTATGTTAACAATAGATATTACTGCAGTTCAAAGTGTTGATGTTTGAAAGAGACGACCACGAAGCAAAAGGCTAACAAAGCAAATTCTTCTGCTGCTTCATTAATTTTCTTCTACAATACAATTTTTACAATATCTTCTAAAAAGCGAAGCACTGACAATTTTTATAACAAATAAAATCAATTGTTCTAATTGTGCTTCTGCGTGTTGTGCTATGTCTTTTGAGTGCACTGAGTAAATGGTCTATCCATCTATCTATCCAAATGGCGATAATATCTCATTACACTTGTTGCTTCATACATTTTGTATGGCGTGGCAAACGATTGCAAAAACGTGCTGAAAGCGGTCAAGTGCTTGCGGCGCTGCAAACGCTGGATGCAACATGTTATGAGATAAATATTAAAGCGTTGATGTAGCACGAACTTCATGGTTGTATTGTGCTAAAGCTCCTAGACCAATCAAAATGAGAGTCTTTACTGATTACCGAATGCAATCATGACAATTTATCTGTCCAATCTTGAAAAAAATAAAGAAAGAAAGAAAATTACAATATCATTTAGATGTTCATTAGGTTTTAAGAGTACAAAAGTGTTACCTCATTAGGAAATAAAATTATTATAAAACTAACTTATACAGCTACATAAATACACTAAAGGTTTGCATAATTATTACTAAAACGCCAGCAACTTTTTCGGCAGTTCGGCGAGGTCAGCTTACTTTGCTAACTCTCTGGTCAGTTGGTGCGCGGTGCGGTCCCAACATTCCCTCTATGTGCACGCTCGATGCACTAGTGCATAGTTCTGCGAAACTTTGCCTCACTTCATTATAATTGATTGAGATTTCATTCACCACAGTAACAACTCAATAAGCGTAATCCTCGCTTTTATTCTCGCCTGTCAAGTTAAATCCATTCATCGGATTCTGTTTTGACAAATAATGTGTAATCTATTAGGACGCGGCCGGGGAGGCTTAGAACAAATCCATTTACTGCGGCCACCAGCCCCCTGACCGCTTATTTGTGCCACAGAATACTCAAAGGCGAGCCATCGGGCCTAGTTAACAGAGCCCGTAAGCCGATTTGTAGACAAATTTTATAGAATTTGTTCCGACTGCCTGGTCACAGTGAATGGAGCTCGTGTGATCACTCGCAATGAATATTGACGACTTAAAAGGTAGCAATCAGAGGGAGTCGGCTGCGTCACGTCGGTATCGGGGAGATTGACAGGTTTTAACAACATATTTTCTATTTCTATAGAAACTCCCTCACCCCATCACCTTGGGACATGATGGTGCATTCCATCAGTTATTTGAAAATGGATGCAATATTAATTCTGTAATGTACGCATTAGGGTGGCTGTTGTGTAGGTAACTACAACTTTCTACCCGACCCTCCATCGTAGTTGCCTATTTTTTACCCACAAATACTATTTGACTCTGCCTGTGGCAATAAAACTTTTAATAACTTTATTCCAAATTGGGTGCCGACAGCAGTTTGTTAATAAACTAAATAATTGTGTCTCTCTCATAATTAGATTAATTTAAAGTTAGGTTAATTACTGTGTTCTACGGAGTAAAGTCGTATTCACGACTACCTGTCTACAAGTTTCTATCAGCTTTATCAATTAAAATCGCATCACACAAACATGTAATAAAACTACACTTACCGTCGCGGTCGCCGCATAAATCGGTTACAAGTAAATAATTAATATTTGATAACCCGTCGAGCACTGAGCGGAAACGATTGCTTTTTACTGAAGCGAACCTCTGCATTAATTAATTTGTGGAACAACTCGACGAAAAACTCGGCGCCCCGGGACAAGACGCCCGGGCCGGGCGCCTGCCGGGTGAACCGGACCGGCGCGGAAACGGGAAATATTTACCGTAAAAAAGTTTTTGTGTATCGGTAACTGAACATCGATTGTGGCAGAGTTCGTTTCTTATTGAGGAAGAATTTAGGCGTTCATTTATTTCGGGGGTGAAAATTGAGATATTTTTTTGTAAAAATATGAACAGAAAAACCCTACCTGATATTTACCTTCAGTTTTAGAAGCAATTTTTCACACAAAACTGGAACATTTTTTAATTCTTGGCATATAACTATGCCCAGCCTTAAAGTTTCTAAACAATAAGAGTAATTGTAAACACTCTGTTTAATTTATTATGTAAAAGTTGAACTAGTAATTTCAAACAATAATAATTATAGTCTTTCTCCGAGCAGCAGGTCATGGCCCTGTCATACACAGCTTGTCGCTGAGCACAGCGCGCGTCAAAATAGAGTTTTTATTTAAATGTGAGGAATCAGCGCTCATTTACATCACCCATCACAATGTGACGTCATTTACATTGATGCCATTTTGCTTCGGAAATCAACTTGTGTTTATGCGAAATGCACATACACATGTACGTACAGTCTGATTATTGAAGTTAAAATGAACTGTATAAATATCTATAAATCTAAATAGATGAACATTGAACAAGGCTAAGCTAACTAGGCGAAAAATAATTCAGTTTTGTACAGAGTTTAATAACAAATAATTAATCTAATTCAAATTAGGACAATTTTAATAGAAACCCGCCTAAAATTTTAGAGTGGCTTCGCCGGGAGCCCTAGGATACACAGACCTCATTGCTGAGGTTCTTCAGAAAGGTCAGGTGCGTAGTATTACTCACTACCAGCGTGCGTGTGTGACCAGATGTGTGAACGTGGACGAGGCGAAAGGAAGGATCGCAGCAGGTGGCGTTCTGTGGTTTCTGCCTACCCCCATGGGAAAAGGCGTGAGTGTATGTATGTATGTCATTTTACAAAACTGTCGTCACTTGTTAGTGTACAAATACGTCATTCACGTACAGACGTACGTGCTATATACAAGTGACGATGGTATAGTGCCTTCTGTACGGGAATGTGGAGCCGCTCTCAGCATCGAGTGCGATTTTGGTCAAGTGTGCGATGCCGGTTGCTGGTTGCTTGTTGCTCTTTGTTCCTCGGGTGACAACTGCCAGAAATTTGCGAATACCCCACCGACACAAACCAATGCTAACCCGTAAGTCAGACGATACGTTGTTAGATTGACTCAAAGGAAATCGCGCAGGTTTTGAATGATTCGACTTGCAATCTTGGGATGAATCCACGAATCTATGTAAACTAAAGAACCACTTTATGGATGCGGCCTACCCGAAAGACTATTCAAAGCATCTTTAGCGGCGTAGTCAACATCATAGTAAAGTGTTTTTTTACTAGTTAGAAACCCCAAGTCAATACCTAGGTTGAATTTCGATTGAAATAACATGAGGCGTGGCTTAGTAAGCGTTAGTAAAGAAACAGAAAGTAGAGCGAGCTAATTAAAAGTTTTTCAGATAAGTCGAAGTGTTTCTCTAAAGAATTAGTGTTAGGACTTGTTAAATCCTCTTCTGTGCGAACTCAATGAGACTTTGATTTTATTTGGTCGAGCTTTCTTGAGTACCTAGCTGTTTGGTTTAATTGAAATACTGTTTTGTTGATCGACGATAATTTATAATTATAATGTTACAATTTCTTTATCTTGGAGAAAGGCATTCGATCAAAATAAAATAGTCTAAGACCTCTGAGTTAGTTTCGGATGTTTCACCTCAGAGTAGAGCGATAGGAAACACCGACCCCATCTCGTTTTAAAACATAAGTTAATTTTGTCGTCGAAAAGTGTTGTTTACAAACAATTTACAAAAATTAATATATTTTTTTTTTTACGATGAGCAGATAAAAAATAAGGAAAAAATTAAAACACAGTTTTAAAACATAAGTAGAAATGTAACAAAATACCTTACTTGATTGGACAGTCGTACCCACTCTTTAAAACATCTTGTCATGAAAAATGCCGTTCATTGGACAAGCAACAAATGAAGGCAGAGGATTCATTCATTACAAACTGCCTGCATTAGACACTTACAAAAATCAAAACAATGAATGGCTTGCATTGTTCTTCTTCAACTTTTGACCATTCAATGCTGAGTGTCAGTGGGTCTCTTCCAAATCTCTCCACTTTTGGCGATGATGTGTCATGGCTTTGTAGTTCGTTCCGACCACTTTAATAAGATCGATCTGTGTTTATTTCCGAGTTTTCTTTCATGTATTATGCCTAGAAGAACTAATACATTTTTCTAAAGATGTCGGCACTAGCACTTGTGCTCTGGGGCACAGATTCGATTTCCGTGCAATAAGGCGCGTCGGCGCTACAATGACATCGTATCTCAGCTAGGTGCAGCATCCGATAGGACCTTTGTGACACGATAATTAGGTTTTTGGTTTTCTCAATGAAAACGAAACGTTCATTATATTCAGTCTGAAAATAGGAAAGAGTGTAGCCGGCCACAGCCAACATTACATTTGGCAGCTTCATTCCCAGTTCCCCACTATGTATCGGTCCATGGATTGTACTCCTCTTCTTTATAGTGTGGTTAAAGTGCCTAACCTAGTGTCAGTGTTTTTATGCCACCCACGGGCCTCTGACTTGGCTTTACATGGCGTCAAGAAATATCTCTTAGGCATGCTGGTTTCCTCACGATGTTTTCCTTCACCGAAGCAAATGTGTGTAATTATACAATACGCATATGAATCCGAAAAATCGGAAGATTATGAATTGATTAAATTGATGGGTTGATTTAGTTATGGTCTTCGGCAGCTTATGACAGTACCATATATGTTTGACTTTTCCATAATCTTAAACGCTGACAATAAAATTCCGTGTCTAAGCCCTCTTGTCGCTCTATGACGAGCAAATGGCATTCAATCATAGGGCGATAAAGCGATTACGAGGGCAGCGACACCTACTTTAATATTTATTTTTTCTAAGATTATTAAGATAAAATCTCAGCAACTGAACATGAAATTCAAGTACGTTGTAACAAATCACCACGCTTTGTAGACAAAATCCTAAAGTCGTGTCTAATAGCCTGCACTTAAACAAAGCGGTGCTTGTTCTAAGCTGCAGACTGAATAAACGGGATAACTGTCTGCTAATAGAGACCACGCTTTAGAAAATGTAGTCTACTGCTATTACTTGTAGTAAACAGTCTCAAATAGTTTAAAATCTAGAGGAAATTTTTCATCAACCATGCGCTATTCGCTAAAGAACATCCATGTAAAATTACTTTCCGTGTTCTAAACGATGACTAGATTTAACTGAAATCAAATTAAGTTAACGGAATATTCTAAAATTACATTTTGAGTGATTTAGAGAATTTGAGGTTATAATAAAGCATGACGTTAATCCCCACGCTCCGAGGAACTACGAAAAAATAAATATTTCTTGCACTACAGTTAATAAAACGTGTTGGTCCTTAGGCGGTTTTCAATCATTTCCTGTGCATTTGCTACGTGTGTAACACAGTCGTAGCACGTCAGCTACGCCGTAGCAGCGGTTGTAGCACCTCAGCTACGCCGTAGCAAGCAAGCTTTTATTCATGCACTGAAATTATAGTTACCAGCTGCCTCAAAACAATCGACAAAGGAAAATTGCAAAGAAACCCGCACAGTAGCAGTTACTAATACATTCCGCACACGTCCGAGGAGTTGCAATGTTAGGCGCAGAGGAGCTATTGTATCGATATACTTATATCAAACAAGCTCTTGCCCACGGCTTCACTCGTGTGGAGGTCGGAAATCATCTCACCGGAACTGACGTTCTGGTTTTATCCAGGTATAACTACCTGGATAAAAGGTATCTTAAGTCGTAACTCATGTCATGGTCTATACGTATGCAAAATTTCATCGAAAACCGTTCAGTATTTAAGTAAGTAAAGTTGTAAGTAAAGGCGTGACAATCAAACGAACTCACTTTGACATTTATAATATTATTTACGATCCAATCTATACAAGATATTGAGCCGGAGAGAATCTGTGTTGTGATCGTGGTTGCACTATGTTACTAGATGGTAATTGGTTTTTAAAATAGTGTTTTATTAACAGTAGATGGGGTAATTATGGAGCTCAACAACACACCATTATAAGCCTATAATGTTCCCATTGTTGGGACGAACACCTTCCTTTTGTGACCGAGAGTCGGTCGTTGTGCCTATGCGGTGGATTACTTAAATGCGATGGATATATACTGCTGCGTCATATACTGCTACGTCGAAACCCGGAAAATCATGATCTAATCCCTTCTAATTACAACACCATCTTTAAATATTAATTACATGGCAATCTGTATCACAAAAACTCCCCTATCCACTCCTTAGTTGAAATCCCTTAATTCTTCGACTTACGGCGTCGCAGCGAGACAGACGTCTACATTATGCGATTAAATGTACGAGTATAATGTGTGTGTGTCCGTGTGTCCGTATAGACGTTAAATCTAAACGCCCCTCATCCCGGCGCTCGTCGTAAAACAAAGAGTATTAAGGCGCTGCCGCGCGCAGATAAGATCTTTATTGGGCCGATGTGGAGGGATGTTATTCAGTTTCATATGATAGTGATTTGGTGAGAATCGGTTCATTTTTTTGGCGAACTGGAAAGAAAAAGCATTTCTGTAGTACTATTATCATTGCTGCACAATTGATAAAAACATGCACCACTTTACATCGACTCATATAAATTGATCTTCTCAACCTCACAGTCATGCATGATGCGCACCAGGTAAACCTAAACGACCTGTAAAAATGCTAACGTTTTAATAAGCCACCGCCAAAGCCATCAAAGTCGAAAAGTGTCCAAAACGAAGCACAAAGGCAGCTAAAGCGCTCGCAAGTCAGGCTGAAGGCCCAGGCAAGGCTGGAGTGTTTAATTTGGGCTCTGTTTAGCATTTTTCCGTCACAATCAGCTCCTAGACTCAATTTGGTCGTGAGCGGAACGCCAAACAGTCTGCATGGAGGGTTGTGGGGCCTACTACTACACGAGGCTTTTAGCAACGCCGCCGCCGGTCTGCAATATCCGGCCCGAGGGATGCGACACACGGTTACTATCCCGGGCTTACGGTAACTATCTTCTCAAAATCTACGAGAGATAGTTTACCTTGAAAATATGGACTTTCTGTTTTAGAATGTGGTTCAGGGTCATCGTAATTTGGTCCCTAAAAAAATATTAAAGTAATATTGCGATTATTAACATAACACTTTCATAAGTGACATCTGTATCAGTACATGTAGTATT
Organism: Noctua janthina; assembly: GCA_963576755.1. Classification (NCBI taxonomy): domain Eukaryota; kingdom Metazoa; phylum Arthropoda; class Insecta; order Lepidoptera; family Noctuidae; genus Noctua; species Noctua janthina. The sequence continues at coordinate 463,121 of OY755070.1, forward strand.
CCATCATACTTCAATAAAGTACTATTCTGGGATAAAGATGGTTAAACAACTACTAAATAACAAACCAGATATCGGGGATTGAATCTCGTCCCATAATCCTGTCCAACAACAATCGCGGACGCACTACCCCGCGAGTCCCATCCCTAGCAATGGGCGCCGCAAGACGTCGGTTATCGCGGATAATTGCCGCTTTTTCACGCGCGCTGGCCATTACATCCCTACCGCGTAATATTTAAACTGTGCTGTATCGCTGATGTTATCATGGCTCAGATATGGCGGTAAAGAGAAACGATGTTAATGTTAGAATAGGCACTTACAGCCCGTATTATTATTTCACTTTGCAAACACACAATTCTGTGAGCCACACATCTTCATGATTTTTTGGAAAAACTTACTCAAGATAAAAGATAATGAGAGGAGTCTGGCCTTGTGCCAGGGTGAGATAGCAATAGGCTCGCAACCTATTACTTGGGACTTAAGCATAACTGGCGAAATATGGTTCCATTATAAGTATAGGTAATAGAGGTATAACTCAGCCTGACCCTTCGGGAAATACAGGCGTGATATTTTGTTATCTATTAAAAAATCAAAATCAAAATCAAAGCAGTTATTTCAAGTAGGCCAGTTACAGGCACTTTTGAATTGTCGAAACAAAGACAACAGTAAAATATAGCTACAGTCCCAGTCACAAGGCACAAAAACTGTGAAAGTACTGTAGTTACCCATTCCCTAACGTAGATCTCTATGGAGAAGAACGGGCAAGAAACTCCATGGACACTCATTTAAATCAGAATACTTTAACAAAACCTTGGTTACGTCATTCATTTTGAGATGGTATATTATGTGAGAACGATGCAGCAAGATGTGTACGTTAAAAGTGTCCATAGTAAAAACAATTCAAAAATAAAATAATTAATTCAAATAAGCCGTGGCAAATAAGAGATGACCAGTCACAACTGACAGCGCCCGTTCACGAACATGACGCATGTATCAGCACCATTCAACTCAACCATTTTGAAGGGAACTAAATGATCCGACACACGTGCCACCATCAGCGAGACAAATAATATCAAACATACTTCTTTCTAAAAATAATTAAATTTCTAATAATTTGGAAGAAATGCCTTGGATATTTTGGTGGAATAATTTTAAGGTGTTCTGCTGAGGCCCTTTTTTAATATTTAAATGAGTGCAAGAAGGTACCTTGATGTTGGTAGGTTTAACAAAATTGTTAATGGTACCTTCTGTTGTCTCACTTCCTAGTTTAAATTAATATTAATATCTGGAGTGAGCCCCGAGACTCCCGTGCCATCACCAGACAATAAAATCCTATTACTAATATACCCTAATTGAGAATTTTCCATGGTGACACATGGATCCTCCTCAGTACAATTTTTGTAAACATTTATAGCACTAATGCTATATTTATTTAAGGTCGCAGTGTTAACAATATAACTAAACTTCGACATACTACTTATGTCTGAGTGAATATTAAAAGCTAATAGCCGAGCTATTTTGTGTCTACATCTAATAGGTAGATACACTTTACCCCGAGTCGACTGAAGTTTATCAACAAAAGTGTTGATATCAAGATATATAAGTTTGTCACTATAGTGACCTACTAAAAAATGTACATGTTTATTTAACATGTGTATAAAATTGTTTTTTCTATTAGATAAATTTTCAAAATATGGAAAAGCACACAGTATGATTTTATTACAATTTAACTTTAACAACTCTGATACACAGTCAGTGATGTCTTCCTTTTTAATCTTAGAACTATTACCAACACATATAGTAGTGGTGGTATTAGGATCACAAACAGTTTTAGTTACTGATGCCATAATTTGTTTGTAGGTTGACCCTGGCATACAATTGTTTTGGGTACAATAACTCAGGTTATTACTAATTAATTTACCTAGCCCTCTACCTATACTGTCAGAGAACATGACTGAATGATTACAATCATGACTGTTAGGTGAGACAAAATTATCAATCTCAGGCTGTACTACTTGTGAAACATGAAGTGTAATGTCAGGTATTATATCTTGGTTGATGATGATACCATCCTGAGCACTCACAGCTTGGGACGGGTCCTCCGTTGCCTCAGGCTGGAGAGCATCAAAACTGGGTTCACTCCGACAAGTACAAGTGTCTATCAACTCGTTTGTGGCAAGAATATGCTCCTTAATTTGCTTTTTAGAACTATCATACTAAATATATAAAGACTTTAGTGACATATTCAGAGCCTGAATATGTCACTATTACACAATGTATACGATCATATTTCACGTAATAGAATGTGGTATTTTTTTTAAATTATTCATAGATCACAATATTATGTCCCTATTTGAGAATATCGCTAACGTACACTTACGTGTGTATGTACAACACGAGTACTATACGGATGTATATTGTACGTAGATGTTCACAATTTGCTCGGAAGCATTTTAAATCCCCGCTATTACTTTGATCACCAGACATTAGTGTTTGTGACGGGTGTTTTTAAACGCTGCCAGCACTCGTCGAGATCAATATTACTTAGTAAACTCTCGCTACAAAACAGTATTTTATGAATCAACCGACATAATCTACCCAAAAAAAATTTAACACGCACCTAAATGGTTTTCGTGCTGAAATGCAAGTTCTGGTTATCGACCGATATTTTATGATTAAGAATTCAGTATTCAACAGCTTTTAAAAAGATGAGGTAATAATGTTTATGGTGTAGTTACAATACTCGAATATTAAGCCACATTCACACGGTCTATGTAGATAACGTACAGTCAATATCAAAATAATTTTATTTTTACTATAACCGCGCGTCCCCGCGGTCGCACGTCTCCGCGGTCGCACGTCCCCGCGGTCGCACGTCCCCGCGGTCGCGCGTCCCCGTGGTCCCGCGTCAAATGCCGCACGTCATCTGTCGCGGTGACGCGCCATCGCACCGCCATGTTTTGATCGCTCGCCGGAAAATCTACGTGCGGTCAACTAACCCGCGACAGTTATTGAAAATAAATCCATTACAACTTCACTAACCTTTCACAAACTAAATAATGTTATTTTTTGCTATCAGTATCGCACTGACGTGACTCAATTTTGTTTTGTACTTAATTACATTATGTTTAAGAAGTGCAAATAACCTACTACTTGCATTGAATATACAAGTTTTCTATTCATTATGATTTACTGTAATGTACGCTTCGATTCGATTAGTTCAGTCCTTCGATTTGTCATCTGGTTGTGATTTAAATTTATTATTATTCGATTAAACGAAAAACTAGTGTGTTAATTATTGTCAACAATGGTGTTGACAGTCGCGTATCAAAACTTCGACAGTCGCGTTGTCACACAGTCGCGCGACCGCGGCTTATGTTGCGATGGGATTGCGTGCCAAATTTATTACTCAATCATTTGCATCCATGATAAGTTTATTATTATTGAACGGAATTCGCAATTCGTTCAATGAATTTTATTCGATAGCTTTGCTTAACTGATCATAATACGAAATAAACCATATAAAATTCATATCAAATTAAGGTGCGTTCAAACCGACCGGACCGAACTTTGTCCATCTCCATTTACAATGTACTAAAGTAGCCAGTCCGCTCCGGTATACTACACGTTCGATGCTCTCGTATAGCTTGCTTGGTAAGAACTCGTTGCGAAGTAATGTTAAACAAACATAGCTGTTCTCTATTAACTTCTAAAATCTATGTCAAATATCAAGCCACCAATAACATACGCACACAAATCTGAATATTTCAGTATCCATTGTCCAATACCGTGTATTATATCAAACTCTTTATTTTATTCCGCAACGAAATAAACCGCTCGCGAGCAATATGTTTGTATGAGGACACAAACGCGTGTCGCTGTCGGCCAAATGACTAAATACATTGTTCGATTGTTTATTTACGGCGCGGCTTGTCGCGATGTCGCATGTCGGCGCGGCGACGCCCGCGTTTCGTTCGCGCGTCGCCGCTCTCGCGTGAAATTCACTTTGTATCCTGCAATATTAAATAGTTTACTTAAACTAGCTTTTGTTGAACCCGCATGGATAATGATTTTGTATACTGTGGACATTCGCACCGGTGACGTATTACCGTGGTTTAAGAATTATTTACTTTTAATTTGTGAAATGATTGATCAAAATATGTATATGTAATTATGAATGGACTAGTAGATTAGTAACTACCAGGCCTGGCCCGTTTCAATGTTTTATAATTGATTTGAATTATTTACGCCACTTTGTTCTACATTTTTTTTGTGAGGCCAATAAATATATCGCTATCTGTAAAAATCCTTTGTTCTTTACAACAAAGATAATCCGAAGCACTCGAACACAGATAGCGCAAAGGATCGTTCGAGATCGTGTTTGAGTTCTCTGAACATCTTAAGCTGACTTATTCGATGAAGTAGGAGAACAAATAGTGTAGTAATAAGACAAAACAAAGGCGGGCTGGCAAACATCCTAAACAAACGGTGACCCGGGGGCTCGCACGGCCGGGACCTAGCGGGCGAGCGGTCGCGCGGCTGGCACCCGGCGGACGAGCGGTCGCGCGAGCGTGCATCCGCGCAGCTGTACCACAATCACTTCTAAACTGTGAACACTAGCTCAGGCCATGAAACTAAAGACCTAAATACTGTGGTTACGTTATGTTCAATAAGTCGATTACATTTCGTGTTTCGCTATATAATTATATGTATTTGCATACATACAATTTCAGCATCATATTTTATGCGAACTGCTGCCAAAAGTAACAAACTGTATAGCTGTCGTTGGTAGGCTAAAATATAGTTTATGTAATGACATACTTCCTCGAGGTAGCTGAGCAAAGAACATTGTCGTTATTACAGAGCTCCGAGGCAGACGTATAAGTCATGTCTTTGTATGTCACGGGCTTTTTATACCAGCACGGAGTTATCACGGACTGTGTGCATCGTGTTCCTGTCATTACGATATTATAAAGTTCATCATGAAATAAAGTTTGTTTCTCAGGTTCATACGGAGACAATTCTATAGCGACTGTAATACCTTCTAAAGAAAAATGTTCTTGTAAGACACACTCACGACGAAATATAAAACATGACGTGCAACCAAACTTTCTTATCTCAATATAGCTCTGGAAGAAACTAAAAGCTTAATAACGTAACTTCTCCATATTCAGTGCTGCCCAAGTTTAAAGTAGGCCTTATTAATTTTTCAACTGTTGGCTTTGGAGTCGGGAGATCTTTGCAAAGTTACAGTAGCGTGTATCTTTTTAATACTTTCTGGCTTCGTGTGCTGTCGGCGAACTTCGGAACAGTTCGAGGCACTCCTGAGATCAGAGTACTGAACGCTTTTGAACAACTGTTAAATCAATTTCGATGAATTTTGTGAAGTTTTATTTCATATAAGCGATACTTTATCCTTGTGGTGTTTGTGTAAGGTGCCATATACATATTGGTACTGGGTTAAAAATTAAAGACATGCTCCAGACATTCACAAAGGGCTATTTCAAGAAGGAGAGTATCTTCTTTACATTATTGTGTATGCAAGCCTCCCGCAGGGCTTCCTATGTCTGTGATGGGCCCTCTCCTACTGTCTTTTTTGTTTTCATATTAGCTACTTACAAAGCAGGCTTGTTTTGCTATAATTGTATTAATCGTCAGAGCTATGTTTACGGCAAAGACGAGTGTTTTCTAAGATCACTTCTCATGCAACTGTTTTCATAAAATATTAAATGTAGTAGAGGTAAGGATCGGATAACGTATTGTGACGAGCTGAGTAGGGAATAAATTAAAAGTACCGAATAAACACCAAATATTTTTATTAATCACAAAAAAACTTAGATCACAATCACAAATTCACCACTGATCACCATTCACTTAGATATCGCACTTTTAGTTAACTTCGATTCGCTTCATTGTATCGTCAAAATCAGGCTGACTGCTCACGCATACCCGACGGCTATTTATATGTAGACCAACCCCTCGAGAAAGTTCCACAAGTTTCTCGAATCTTCTACACAGTTCCATAGTGGAACATTCAAGAACCGAACGTAATCTGGAATCTTCTCGTAAAACAACCGACGTAACAGTATTATTCAATAAATATCGTATCGTAATAAAATTACTGTCAGCCCAACGTAGGTAAACGAGGATCACCAGAATCAATCAATCGTGCAGATATCGATCGTTGGAAAACGCAAAAATCCATTAAACGTTGTTGTTTGACGGCCGACGTAGGGCGGGCGGCGTAGGGCGGCATGGGCGTACGGCGGATGATATGCCCGATCTGCTACCCACATCAAACTGTGACAGAACTCAAACAAATACCACAAACAGTTTACACGAGCAAACAACTCCACGATCTATGACGCTTTGACGACCCTTCAACGATGAGATTTTTTGTCAACATCAGGACCTTAGACATACACCAGCTCCTCAGAACCACAACGACCTTATTTCGTACCAATAGAGTCCCTAATTTAATAGCTTCGATTTTCGGGTTGGAATGTTTAAGGTAGCAGTTGTTGAAGAAATGTTTGCATTGGATTTTACGGCGATACTGAGACAATTTTTGTTGTCAAATATTGCGGCGATCTGGGAGCCTTGTGTTTATGTATTTAGTGAGAGCTCCACTTTGTGGGCTATTCTCAGCTGCAGTCAATTTGTGATGCAAACATACTGGAGCCTCAAATAGGACCGAATGTGGCTGCGAAAATATTGAATCAGCTGCTTCTAAGGGTGTCAAATAAAACTAGTAAGTAGTTGAAATGTTAGGTTTTATTTCAGGTTACTTTAAAAGGAGTAGTTGGGTAATTAGTGAACACATGATAGCACAACATTGAACAGTACTTTTGGTATCATCCTCAATCAGACGAAAGACGTTTGCTGTTTTACAGAGTAGCATCAAACGTCATCTGCATCCAGCAAGCTCACGGGGCCTCCTCCTCGTCATCCATCTTGAGGCAGGCCTACAAACTCATGTAATTTTCGTTCGATTCCCTACTATAGCTGAAGGGTAGCGGAAAAAAAGGAACCAAAGTTGGTTGTCTAATCTGTCCATAAATAGATGACATCAGCTTCCTATAAAATATTGATAATAACCTGCTTCTGATCATGTATGTACCGCATGTCAAGCTGGTGGTAAAGCTATGAGTGGTACATAGTTAGTATGCAGATATGTGGTAGACGCGATAATGACGCATCGGCATGTAGTTCGGGAATGTGCCGCATTCTGGAGCACTAGGCTATGCCGGCACTGTGTACGGCGCCGGGTTTAGATGTAGTGCTATTCCTTGGCATAATAATCAACTCACAATGTTTCCAATGCTCACTGGCCTTCTCAGACCTTTTTGGTACTTGAGTGGATTTCTTTAGCTTTTCATTTTGTTACAAATGACTGCCTCGTTGAGTACTTGTAACCACTAGGTCACAAGTGCGACTGCTGAGCATAAAGTCCTGGGTTCGTTTCCCGGGCCGGGCAATCTTTTAATGGGTTTTTCCATTAGGAATTTATCAGTAGCAACCATGGAGTCTTGATTTGTACTCGATTGGCTTACTCTCTTTTACATGGGACTTTAACATAAGTTCTGACGAAATGTGGGTGTACAAATTAGGTACATTCTGCCTACCCCTTCGGAGATAACACGCGTGATTTAACATCGCGCGTGTGATTTTACCACCGAAGAGAACAAAAGGTCAAAATATAAAGCTATTGTAACCGAAATTCTTGAAGATCGTTTTTCTGTTTTTGTTCTTATCAGGCTGTAGGTACAATGTTTCCGTATTTTCTCTTGACGTATCTTTTACACTTTTTTTAGCAGTCAGGTTGGAAAATAAATTAAACTAACCAGTTCCAACCAACGCATGTCTGTCGGCAACAGTTATCTAAGACGCCTCCATTTTGTGAACGAATTTCAAAGGAATATTGCTTATTAAGTTTTTGGAAGCAACTTTTAAACTTGAAAATTAATTATCTGCGAATGAATTTCCTCTGTATTATGTACTTAATTGTTTCGGATATTGTTGGAGTTTGTTTCGCTCTATTTTGTTAGAACGCCAGAGAGGGAGTGTTTGATGTTGTGACTCGCCGCCTGGGGGCGCTGCCGCCGACGTGTCGTATCGTCTTCTGCTTATGAATTTGTAGGAAGTTTTTGAAAATTTAAATACATGTGTTTATTTGTGTTTGAGCACATGTTGTGTTACGCGCCATGACATGTTAGCGTCAATCTCGCACATTTCTGTTTTGTATATGTTGGCTATTTTCAGCATTAGGCAGTTCGGTCTTCTTTGTAGTTATAATTTCTCCATATCTAAGTCCGTAACTAAATAATACCCATATTGGTGTGGATTAGGAGTCGATACCAGAATTGTGTAGACTTAACTTTATGTACACAAACTTGGATATTAGCAAAAGTTCCCAAACAGGCACACAGCCGAACTACCCACATTAAACTCGGCGCTAAATATAAACGCGAAGACAACAGACTCGAACTCCGACAAAGTACTTACACATTACTTCAACAGTCGAAATCCCCCAAAATGCACATTCAACAGTTTTCGCGTCATTTTCCGTGAGGCCTTCTTAACGAAGAGTCCTTGCCTTTAACTTTACCGACATAACTATACCACCCACTCACCCAAAAACCACTCCTATTTTGATACCACTAAGGTGTATCCCAGTTGTTTAATGAAGGTGGTTTAGATAAGTTCACACTCGTCGCAGCCGAGAGAGGCAGAGCGGTAAGGAAATGTTGCCGTCAAGTATCTTTCCAACGGAAAACGGTAGAAATATATACTTACGAAAGAAAGTAAGATGTTTAACTGTTTATTAGACGTTTAAAAATGTAAGCAATTTAAATATTCGGGAACTTAATGTGATGATAGTCAGCAGTAAACGTCCAGATACTGATGCTCTTTTCACTTTGCCAAGTGCATATAATTAGATCGATGCGATAACTTGTAGGTACCTACTATACTATATACTTTAGAAGTGCACCGGAACAGCATCACCTCAAATCGGGACATTCACTATTCTTTCTATGATCCTGTACTGCAAAGCACACTTACACCTCACCATCATAACGGCAACGCCTTAGATCGGGGTCAGCTGGTGAAAACGAATTGAGGCGATGCCCATCTGGAGCAATGCTTAAGTACTCTACGAGCTTAAAGCGTACCTATATAATTTTCTCTCGAGAAATTAATTTTAAGATCAAAATGCACCAAAGCAAGTTCATTTATTTTTATTCAGTACACGAGTTACAAATTCTTGATTTTCTTATCTTAATTAAGAGTCAAGGGTCTACCACTACCTGCATTACACGTGTTTCAGTGTTTGCGTGTACTAGAACAAAAAGGTCCCACTAAACACTAAGGTCACTCCCCATTAATTTGCGTGGGCTCTAGTAGTTAAACTAACTAATTAGCTAGTTCTCATTAGTTTACCTGTGATCATTAAACGCTTTAGCCAACGACTAGATAACCCGGTTAGCGCAACATAAATGACTTTAAGTTAGCGCAGTTTTAGCGCATTTAGTTGTGCGCTAGTCACACTGGGGAGCGGAGAGCTCGGCTGCAATTACCACTTTGTTCGGTAAAGTACCCTTTATATTGTGCTGTGATCAATGGTGAACGACTAATTCATTGTTGAATATTTCGGACACAGACTAATTTCTAAGGAAACTAAGTCAAGACTCTAGACCGTGGACAAGGGCTGTCAGTCGTAAATATAGATTGCAGAAATTCCATGTGAATGATGACAGATCTTGAGAGCAGCTAAAATGTGCCGATCCTGTTCAGTTTCATTGGTGAAATTCACTCTAGGTGATATCAGTTAAGGCCACTTTTAACATATAACATTTACTATCCTTGGCACGTGCGAAAAGTTCTTCCTAAACTTAATAAGGGTCCAAACAGCAACTATTAACTTAATGATAATTCTCCTGGCTCCGCTTATCAACATGAAAAATTCAAGGCAAGTGCGGACCCACATTAAGTTTTAATTCAATAATGCGCCGATGGACTAGACCTGCTTGTAATTTGTAAGATAAGTCAGTCCCGGGCCCCGGGCGTCCCGGGCCGTAAGCCGGGACTTACGGACCGCGGCCGGGACGCGACTCCCAGGACCTCTTACAAATTAATTCAACAAGGTACTGTAACGTTCTGTGATTTGCATACATTCTGCGGCGAGTGTTTAAGATTAGTCTTCATGTAATCCGGGCGTAAACTTCAGGAGTCAATATTGACTGAGCTGTTGTCGATGACCGCACCTACGCGTTGCACGCTGTAGTACTAGGGAATTAGGGACGGGTTTAGCTTACTGTTCGCCGCCGCCGTCTCCGCGACATTTTACTACACATATTAAAGTCAGCTGCGTATGTTCTCAGGTAAGCTGTGATATAATTAACTACAGGAAATGAAGAGGGATCTTGTAAGGGGGAGCAATAATGTTTTATCGTTCCTTGCATTATTTCCATGTGCACAACCACTGACTCGTATTCAAGTTTGTATTTTCTTGTAACTGTAGCTAAATAAGTTTTGTTCACCAATAACTCTTGAAACAAATTCATTAAACTGACCAAACTCTGCTCGCAGTATATTTATTACTGACAGACTTTACAACATTAAAGTCACAGTGACTCTCCAAAACGTCCTAAAGGAGACTCCGAAACAATAAGGGTGGCACCCAATTAGCAGACATTTACGCGCTGCTCATAAAACAAGCGCAGCGTTGACGAGAACGCCACGTCATGACGTGGACGTCTCGTCGCGTCACGTCACGTTACGTCACCTCGCGTCACCACGAATAATAATCTCACTTGATCCGTCGCTGCGCTTTGTGTAATTAATAGCGAAATTAATTACTGTAGTAGCGCTTGTATGCTCGACATTTTGTTATTTCGCTAATAACCGATATTACCAGCCATGCTGGGCGTCGACAACTTCATTACGGATAGTGCGCCGAGTCCCGTATGTTAGAGCGAAGTACTCGGGGTCAATATTTAGGCAACGTCATTAAAATATTAAATCACACCGCTGTAATTACGCGACTAACGAGGATGTAAAGTAGTTATTTTAATTGCTATATTTACCCTTTTTGTTTTGATTTCGCGTGGTTTGACTGTGAAAAATATAATTAGGGTTTAATTAATGTAATTATTATACTAATTAGTTACTACCTGTGAACCGATTGGACAGATTGAGTTACAAACCATGTTGTTTACTAATACTTTACCATTTTAATTTTTAACTTTTGTGCAACTACTAAATGCATATAGGAGAAAATGCACAACGATAATGCGCAAAAATATGTAAATTGGTACAATAACTTGACCGCCGCACAATTAGCGAGTGGCCACACACAAAACACTGCCATTCTCTCCTTTACGTTATATCTAGCTTTGTGCAGGGTTAAGTGCCTTTGAGCCGCACTGGACCATCCCGGACGGATTTCCGAAAACCCTTCCTTACGTAGATTTGCTTCTGTCTAAGATGGAGCGAATTGGAGGAGTAACGCAAAATAGGCTTACCTTAACACCGAATAAAAGAAGGAATAGGACCGTGATTATTTTCAGAGTGTTGAGTGATTTGGTACTCTTTCCTGTACGGATTGAAACAAACTGAGCCTTTCACACAATCATTGAGAAAGATTTTATTAATGTTTTACAGAACCGAGTTTAAAACACTTGCCTTTGAATTGAAATATAAAAAAGTCCAGCATCGTCCTCCTTCCAAGAGGTGCGTCGATTGTTACAAACGATATGTCTTTGAAGTTTCTCTCGTTATAATGTCTAATTCAGTAAACCTACTTAGAGAACACGTTGTTATTGTTAACTTGGCATACTTATCGAGTTCCCTTCCGGAACAGCTTGGGGAATAAGTACGTGCTCCTTGTTGGGTATATTGTTCCAATGTGATTTAACAAAAACATAACTTTCCCATTTTCTTGTATTTTGATTGAATTAACTTTTGGAAGTAGTATGTGAATTGATAGATTAGCATAACATTAATTTCTCTGGATTCCTTTTTATAAGCTTTTATTTAAAGATAAAGTAAGGTAAACAGCACGGATACCAAATTTTGTAGACGCTTTCATATTTGATGACACATGATTCCTCTCATGACCTCATCCTGCAGCAACGATCGTCTCCTTTAGAGAGAAGTCCTCAATAGTAAATAGCACGGATACGAAAAAGTGTTGAAATAATGATGCATAATGTTACGACAGAAATGGTTGTGTAATCAGAAACGGTTACGACAAAACAGAAAAAAAAGAATAAATAATTAAAAAACCTTTTTAAAAATAAGCTTTTATAAAAATGTAATTAATCATTTTATCTCATTATTTGTTTCCAATTTTCTCTTATGTTTGTTTCTTTAATGATTCGCATTCTAGATCCAAATCATTGTGTCTGTCTTGATATTATAATGAACTTAAAAGTCTAGAAAGACATTTCTAACATCATCTCCATACCTTTAGCTAAAGCTTCAGTTTCTTTGTCAGTTTCTATTACCGTCGTAATAAATTATTATCTTCATTTTTAATGAGCTAAATTGAATACGTACGGAGAAATGCCGTAGATTTTGTGCTAATATCACGTAATTAGAACGGACTCGCATCCTACACTTTGTGTTTAAACAATTATATGAGCGGATGAAAAAACGCGCGGTTTATAATTAAATTCCATGATGGCCGACGTGACCAAATTATAAACTTCTCTGTAATTGTTTTTTTTTTTGCGTTGGTGGTTTTTAATATATTAAACGTTATATTTCTCGCTGGGTTAGGCAGTTTCCCTTTGGTGGAAATTGTATGTGTAGATTACCCGGAATTTTAGAATTTAAAAACATTTTAAAATAAACGTGTAAGGTTGAAGTGTTATAAAAGTTGATACGGCCCTGAACTAATAATAACTATGATTATCTACAGTATAATTCCAGTCACGCTCGTTTGGAAAATAAAAAAAAGCTACAATTTTTATTATGTACAAAGAGCCGTATAAATCTTTCATGAATCAATTTATCCACATTGTAAAAATTGTCAATGAAATATTTATGGGAAGTTTAACGAACTATGCAATTCTGTGGCAAATACAAAATGTTGACTACGAATGAACCATCCATTCTTCACACTGGCATAATTATACCTACCTACATGCCATTGTTCGTCGTCATCTAAAGCTTCTCTTTCTAAGTCGGTGCAGATTCAGACTTTTTTGTGTTCAGATTCTAAGAAACAAGTTAATTTGCTGGCCCTGTCCGTAGCGGATCGCATGAGGCCGCACGGCACCGCGCGTTGACGTCCGGACCTCAGCGACTGATGTCCGGCTCGTAATGTTCCTGTACCCATGTTGTTGGCTTTGTGCAGCGCTCGTTAGCGGTAACCAGCAGATAGCCAAGTACAGAAGGACCAGTTTGTATGTAAAATCAATCTAGTTAAAAGAGGTAAATTATTAGTATCTATTGACATTGTGACGTCAACGTTGCCTTTTTCACAGATTAAATAGTAAGAATATTTTAAAAGAGATACCTAGTACTCTTCCCAGCGTAACTTATCTATGTTACAGAATGGAATAACTACCCCAAAACTGTGTAAACGTCAAAACACGCACCTATTACGCATGTAAACATTTTCGCTTATTTATTTATTAAAGCTTTATGCACAAGTAATAACTGTACAAAGGCGGCCTGCGGACGGCGGACGGCGGACGGCGGTATTTCTGTTTTATTCTACAATGGGATAGTCATGAACAATTGATGCTTAGTATATAGTGCTCCTTCTGTCCGTACTCTGTGTCGAAAACCCAGTTCCACTACGACCGAGTAATGGCGGGCGAGACTTTACTTTGACGTATTTATTTCGTTATTTGACAAAAAGAAATTAAATGGATTTGCTGTGCTAGTGTGAACGTTAAAGAGAAATGGGTTTAAAGTGAAAATAGCTTGAAAAATGCACTCCAACTAGTTACATCGGAACTCTTTTAACTCCACCACCGGGTGCAGTCTTTCAAACGGGAATTCATCAATTTAGCGAGAATTCTAGACTTTTGAGTATTTACAGATTTTAATCGTGCGATCCACTTATTTCCTAGAAGTTATGCTTTTATATTAACGGTTTACTTTTACGCTCAGTGGACTTTAAATAGCTCACTCCAGTGCCTGAGTTATTTTATTTCTACCGAACATTATGACTGGATTAGGTTCATTTATCTTGCATCATTATGCCAGGGTTAGTGAACAAACTTTTCAAATAACTTCATTTCATAATCTTTCCGACTCCCTTGTAAAACTTGTCGTTCTATATACGTTTACGACTACATTATAAAACAAGAAGTCTTTCGGTCATAACACATTGCAATCTTTGGTACGAACCGTCACAGGTGGGCAACGAGCCACCAGGGATTGGTTGCTCTGTTTCTTCTGGAATCGATAACTCTGTTGTCCGACCAGTGTCGTAGCGGCCTGGACAGCTCTGCCATTTATCTCAGGAGTCTGTGACTAGGAGTGTTCAAATGGTAGGTTACAAGCCATCTATGGTAGGTTACGAAGAGTTAGAACTACCTAAGTTTTGATATGAAGTTAAGTTGTTCTCGGTAAAAGTAAGATAATTGCGCTAAACTCATATCGATACAAGGTAGGTACAGAATTTTTCTTCGCTGCTTGCAGGAAACTATAACAAAACTTGCAGTACACTTTTAGTTACTTAGTTTAAGTTTGCCTTTCTATTTGACACCGCCTCGGTGTAACACAACTCCTGTGGGTTATTGATGAGAAGTTCCTGTGCTGTGCTTTTGTTATTACATTGTTTTCACTGTTCTCCAAAGTTAGAGTTCTACCTTTTGTTATAATGCCATTCATAAACTTGTAAACCTGAACTTCATATTCTCAGTTTTACTATTTTCTTAATGTTATTCAAATATTCTAAAGATTGTTAAAATTCCTCTAAACTTGACTAGCCAAGAATATCGTAACAAAGCTTATAAGGTAAGTAAAGCGACTCCGTTCAGTTCACCGACACTGTTCGATTCGACGCGACTCGACTGGACAGCTGTTCCACTTAATTACGACTACACCCAGAACACTAAGTGCTGGGAAAAGCACGCCAGAATTTAAATTGGTTTAAATGCTGAACTTTCTTTCTTCATAAAAAAGGGACAACACTTAATATTACGTAAGTATTACCAAAGGTAGTTATAATTTTGGGAAAATTCGGTGAAAAAGAAGCGAGTAAGAGTAAGAGAGTCTAGTCCGGACCAAAGGCAGTCTTTTTAAAAGCGTTTCGTATTTCTACATCGACGTTCAGCAGGATTTCACAGTTTTTCTATGACATAGAATCCACAGATATAATTAGCATACAAGAAAGCTACATTATACGCAGCAGGTTATTAGATTGAGAATCTAATAAAACCTTATCTACTGCGGATGCAAACAATAGACCACTATCTGCCATTTAATAAAATTAGAAATGGAATTAACGTCCTTTGAAAGTCAATCGTTTAGCCGCAGCTTTACACGGTGGCATTGAATATTGGACCCATTCGCAGCTCGCGTTTATAGCCGAGTGGCGACTGAAGTGTCGCTCGGACGCTCCACAAATATAGGAAAAATGGAAAAGACATATTGCTGTGTCTTATCATGCCACCGAATTTAAACTTTATTCGCCAGTGTTAAAGATGGTTTTCGGGTGTTGGATTACTTAATAATGGTAGAAAGATTGGCAAAGTTTGTTGACACGGCTGAGTTGATGCGTAATCTTGTCTAGAGCATTCGTTCTGTGAGCACGCGGCGGCGGCGCGGGCGGCTCGAGTGGGTGACGGAATGGAAGATGGCTTTTTATTATCGCTCCTCGTTTTGTTCGGCGGTTTGAGTTCGCGCTCAAAGGATCAGAGAGTTTCCAGTCAAAGCGTATTACAGCAATTAAAAGTATTAGGATTGTTGAAAGGTTTTCTTAAGGATTGGAGTAATTAAGGCCTTAATTTGCTGCTGTTTTCGACGTTAATGCTCGTGAAATACTGAGAACTACTTATTAGGTTGGAGGGTATTTAAGGACTAAAGCCAACTTTGAACGTAGTACAAACGATTGAACTTCAGCACTTTGCGAAGCAAAAATTTCAAAAGATAAAAGGAAATTCTTGAAAAAGGCAATCATAGGTTTTTTGTTGGATTATTTCTAGCTTAATAAGACTACACAGGGAATAAATAACACTATAAATATGAATGAAATCGTAAGCTTGTACACAAAACCTACAGAAATATTGTATGAAAGTATGGCGCTCGCACTCTCAGTTTGGTATGTGGCGGCAGGCAGTGATGAATGTGCTAACTTACATTTTTGAAACATACTGAGTAAGTAATAACTTGAAGCGAGTTCAATGTTACATTCTAAACTAGCGTCAATAAATAGCCCACTGGCACTGTCGCACGTCTCTGGTTCGCTGCTTCAATGTAGATCTAACGAATTTAGAAGCAAAAATGCTATTATTCAAGAGCATTTTTGTTGCTAAATAGCTCTAAAAAATGCTCAATAGGTAATTTTCACAAACAACAAGCGATTGCTTTATCTTTGGTTTCATGAAGAAAATTTTATTGAAATGGCATAGTATTAGTGTTTGCTCCTTTGGAACATATCTTCATATCAGTGGTTCTAGAATAAACTCAAACGGACACAAGTGGAAAGCTTTATTTTTGTTAGCACAAATTGTTTAAAGAGCTCTGATCTTATTTGCTCATATTCCAAAGTTGACGCTAGCCAGCCCGCTCGTCTCTTCCAACTTAACCTGTTACAACAAAGAAATAAGAAAACTGTGATGTTCTGCGCTTTGTTCGGTAAGTTGTCGGGGCCCGGGAGCGACACGCGAGGATCGTGCGATTAGCATGAGACATACACGGCGTGTGGCGCTCATCGAGGCTTTGTTATTTAAATCAGGGTGTTTTATTAAATCTCTCCTCTTTAGTGTATGAGTGGGTAGCTAGTAGTTAAATATTTTATTAATTCGTTTCCTAAAGGAAATGAGGCACAATTCACAGGGTTCCGTAGTCA
This sequence comes from Noctua janthina, assembly GCA_963576755.1. NCBI lineage: Eukaryota > Metazoa > Arthropoda > Insecta > Lepidoptera > Noctuidae > Noctua > Noctua janthina. The sequence continues at coordinate 480,153 of OY755070.1, forward strand.
ACAAGGAAAGGAACCCTCGTAGTATCGCCATCTCCGTCTGTCTTAGTACCAGAAAGCAGCAATTTGGCATGAATATACAGATTAGTTACACTGACAAAGTGGTAAAATAATATCTCGAAATTATTTTTTAGGGTATCTCCTGTATATAAAAAAAAATACATTTATTTCGAGCAGCCTTAACTCATATTGGAGTACACACAAATACAGACCACACACAAATGATAATAAAAACTAAAACAAAAATATACTAAAAATAAACATCAAGAGGACAACATCTAACCGGCCCTGCTGACGGCAACATGCCTATCACAACAGTGCCGTATGTATAGGCAGTCCATCCGGTCCGCGATCATCGCCAAGACAGCATTGGTGCTGCCCCGCACCCTACGCACCAGCGACGCGCTCCTCTTGCGCATGGTCGCGTAAAAGCAATCAGTGCGCGCCTCAGCGAACATGGCTGAGGCGCTGCAGTAGCGAGGCAGTCCCAATACAGCCCTAAGTGTGTTGTTGAACTGGACGCGGAGGGCCCCGTAAGAAGCACGCGTGTACGCCACCCACAGACCGCACGTGTAAAGGGACGTGCAGTACGCCCTGAAGAGCGTTATCTTCACCTCGCTCGAACAGCGCGCAAACCTACGTGAGATCATGTTCGCCCGCACCGACAAGGCCCTCCGTTCCCGCTCCATGTCAGCATTGTCCTTGAGGTCGATCGTAACTAAATGCCCTAAGTACTTAAATTGATTCACCCTTTCGAGTGGAACACCGTTTAGAAAAACGGGTAGATAGTTTTGCGAACGTTTCGTACCGACCTCAAAGACTTTTAGTCACATTTTACTTTAACCCATGATCAATGGCATACTCCTCACAGGTCTGCACCAGCTTTCTGAGGCCACAGACCGTATATATACACGTAAAGTGGATATTTTTTTTCTCGCGTAAACCATAGTGTGGTATGTCGTTGGATAGGTCTTTAAAAATATTGCAAGTTTCTTGTATTTTTTTTTTATTAAAGGATTCGTTTGTGAAATATTAAGCTTTAAAGTGCTAATTTTTGTTAGACTCAAATGTCCCCCCCCCCCCCCTCTACCAGCTAAACGGTTGTAGCATTTATAATTATAACGAAATTAAAAGGAAAACTATCACAGCTAAGTAGGCTTTACAAGTGTATGAGTAATAGTCGACCAACTTATAAAATGTTCTTGGCTAACATATTTTCCTAAGCATAATGTAATTAAGCACAGGTTATTCAACTGCAAATGTAAGTTTGTTTTTTTTATTATTACAGTAAAAATCATCCGCATATTATACATTTTTTGCTATATCTCTCAAATTATCATACATATTCATTCATATGAATTTTATCGTCATTTTTTTTCAACCCAGTCCTCGGGATTAAATTATCATGCTGATAACACGACGCCAATGAAATGTAAAATTGTAAAATTGCAGCTAAAATTTGATAATTATTTCTAAAACATCGATCAGCGCTGAAAGGGCGTCGCATCTGGTTCAAACTCTCATCTCGTGTTATTCAACGTCATGGCATCGCGACGCTCGCGTCGGTCGCGTCGGTCGTGTCGCACGCAGACAATCGCTACCGCGGCCGTGCAATAAGAAATACCTATTAAGACTGCCACGCCACCTGAGCCACAGTCTACAGTCTACACTATCTGTGTGGTATTGTGCAGTAGACCAATACTCTCAGGCAGTAGACTTAATGGGAGAAAAGGTGGACAACTCCAAGCCAAAGTCTGATGTAGTTTGATATGATTTATTGTAATTTTGTTTGAAATCTCTCGTTAGTTCAGTCAATTTTAACATAGTTTTTAATTAACATAGTTTCTTCCCAATTCACCTGGGAATCACGACTAAAAACCCACTCAAAAGACCGCGCAAACTGAGCACACGGTATTCTTTACACTGGTGCACTGGTACTCCACTCGGCAAATTAAAATATTCCGCGCGAGATGTCGCGCCACAATGCCAGCCTCTGATTGAACACCCGCACCTCACCGCCACCACATAGCAAATATGTAAAGAAGAACGACTCCATTCATCAGTCAAACCAACTGTAACTCAGTCTATCGTAGTCACTGCTGGACATAGGCCTCTCCCAAGCTGCGCCACATCGCCTTCTCCGCCTGTCGCATCCAGTCTGACCCAATCACCTGTTTAAACGACGACTCATGCTTGACTTGCTTGACTATGCTTAGCTTACCGATGTTCGGTCCATACAACGATCAAAAACAGCAACACCCACACATAGACAAATACAGACACGTACGTATGGCGATGTCAAACTCTACCAAACGAATGTCAGTCCCGTTTGCTTGCACTCGCTATACGCAGACGCGTTCCTATGTGCACGTACGTTTTCGCTCGTTGTATAGTGTCGACCTTCTGTGCCTTATCTACTCACCACGCCGCCGTCGTCGATCAGATCCGCCCTCTCTAATTACTCAGAACACTTTTGATTTTCACGCCGGTATACAAATGTACTCATTGTATTCTTGGTCCTTTGGAATTCTTCGATGACTTTGATGTATTGGTGTTTTTCAATGGAGGAGATTGAATTGAAATGGAATGGGTCAGCTGGGGAAAAGTAATACCAGGAATACGCAACGTACAATTTCAAACAAATTACGTTTTCATTTCTGAAACTATTTTTATTTAATTGGTAAGATTCCTGCGTCGTTGGTCTGGCGGTCGCAAGCGCTACTCTAAGCTGAGCAAGAGGTCCTCAGTTCGCTAAGACGAAGTGTTAACAGGTTTTCCATCAGGAATTTCTTAATAGCAATTTGGAGTCAGGATTTGCAATAGGCTAGTCCCCTATTACATAGGACTTTAACATAACCGCGGAAATTAAGGTTTACTAGAAATCCACGTCTGCTTAACTCTCCGGTGAAATAGAGGCGTGATGTTATGCTATCATGTTAAGCTTACGTTATTCGTGAAGCTAAAATGTCCTAACCTTATTATTAAAATTACCTACAAATATTTACTTGCCCTTCTCATATAAGATAAACTAATTTAGAATTGCTCAAGCGATTTACTAAAGAAATTCCAAATATCTACCAACTAGTTGGCAAAGTACGGGAGCCCGCATTTTGTAAATTGCCAACTTAATGAGCTATAAATAATTTCGCTTTACTTACACAATCTAAGTTTATTTATTAAATCGGATATCTTGAAGGGTTCTAATTAAATACTTTGCAAGTATTTCTATTGGGCGGTAACTTTGAGGGAACTTTAACAAAAATCCTGTTAAGCTGGGTTACTACTTACCTAAACAGTGTCCAACTGGGGATGGCTTGAAAGGGTTTTTGACAAGAAAGAAATAAACTATCTTTGTGGGAATACAATTTATTGTTTTCATTGTTCTAATTATTGTGGTCGAGTTGTTGCAGGATATTTATTACGCTTCATTTTCTGTGTTACAAATTTTTATTCAAACATAATTGTATTTTCACGGTTATCTTGATTGAAATAAGCGATTTTCACATTAACACAAGCATTAATCTTTTTATTTATCGGGTGATAAATCTAAGCTAGTAAATCGCCCGGCCATATATTATATCGGGAACAAAAATACTCCATTCCATTAGTCGGTCCATTAAGTAAAGCCTCCCGTCCGTGAGTACACATTAACTAACTAACGGTCCGTTTATATGTAGATATGAAAGTAGCCCAAAACTAACTACTATCTGCCACATAGTACCCATTGCAGAAAGGAAAAGTTACAGAATTAACTTTTTTTTGCAATTTATTAGACTCAGTAACTAGGCAAATATAAGTGAATAGCTAAGGAACTCAGTGGTTACAAACCCACTTGTATTGTATTGTATAACGGGCTGGTGTCCGCAACTCCACGTCAAAGCGCGTATTTTGCGTGCGGAGGGACTATGGTTATGTGGTTGGGGTTACGGTTATAGTCTATGGTTACCAACCCACTTACTCATTGATAAATTCAAATTCAACAAACATAATTATATGCAAATAGAAAAGCATGGCAACAAATGTCTCTACACTGTGACCCCAGCGTGTAACGAGTGTACATAATAGGAACGCGTTAACAACAACAGTAATTTGGCCAGTCGATATGTCGAAGGTGGTCTTTAAGACAGTTTGATTACTTGAGAACTTCCCCATTTAGAGGGAAACCGAGAGGGGTCAGAGAGGGGGGAGAAAAGCGGTTGTTTCGCCCATTTTCCGAGTCATTGGCGAACGGCGACAACTCGATGAGAATACAACAGATATTCATGGCTTTGTCCGAAATATAAGTGATGTTTGGTACTCGTTCGTGGAAGGTCTCGTGAAGCTCAATGGGTTGAAGCTTTTATTGGATCAGGAATGTCTTCGCTTGACTTTGATATTGAGAATGCTTTGCTATAACGATCTCCGATTGGCTGGAACATTTTTATGTATTGGAAGGAATGCCTTTAACCAATAGAAAATTGAGCCGAAGAAACAGGTGAATAAGGCCAAGTTCACCCCAAATGAACTGCCAGCTGCTGTATTTAATAGTGTATTGGCTCGCAATGGGTATTATCGCTGTTAAAAAAAAGTTCAAATGGAGAACATAGTACGTTTGTTGTGATCGTGACTCAACCTTCGACTCTGACTGCAAGATATTGGCATTGGATCTAGATTACATAGTTACCTGTTCACTTGACCATTAAATTAATAAATAATTTTGAAGAACTACGAACTTAAAAGTCAATTAACACTTTTCCTATCTTTTCCAGACCCAATTGACATTCTTTTTATCTTACTAACCCCTCTTCTCATAACTTACAGACATTTATTTAAAAAAATCAGTTCCTTATCAATGCCCTCACAGCACGAGGGGATAATGTGCACCTGGCACGCGGGTAGCAGTGACTGAGCCAAGATAGGCGCCCACCCGGAGAGCATCCTGTATAGGCTGCTTACAATAGATTATTCACACTCCATGTGGATTTCTGATGGGTATATAAAGATTTAAAAAATATATTTCTTTTGATTGAATTATCAAGCTGGGATCGAGGAAGGCAGTCATAGGTTTGTTATTCATATTTCGTACAAGCCGTGTCCGAAGGGATTTCTCTACGGAAGGAATGCCGTTCATGTTCTGTTTTACTTTTTTAGGGCAAAATTTTATACTTCTGGCACCAGCAGTTTATTTAGGCTTTACTTTGTCTGTCAGTGAATGAATTTAATATTTTTATTTAGTAGTTGGTTAGAAATCTTAAAGTGAAAAGACGAATTGAGGGGTTTATTGAATTTACCCCTTTGATATCACACATTCTAGTTTTCTTTTATCCCCCTATGAATGGGTAACATTTTCAATCCTCTTCAACAGCGGCAGTAGTATTCATATTTCAACTCCGGCTTAGCGGCCATTAATGCACGGGATATCGAACACCCAATCAGCCACAATTCTGCCGCTGCATGATCGCCAAGATTTGCTCCGTGTTGGAATACTCCATAATGAGGCGACCCGATACCGCGCAGGGCGCTGCAATCAGGAGGTATGTCGAGAGAACGCTTACCAGGACACAGAGAGGTGCAGAAGTTCTAGGATCAGCAGTGGGTCCTAGCAGTGGGTCTTCCTCTTGATTGAAGAATATTAAGGTTATTTTTGCTTCTAGCTGTTTCTCGTCTAAAGCCATTCCAGTGAGCAGGTTGCGCTGCGAAAGTTTGGCATTAGGAACGGTGCGTTGCTTTATAAGAAGTGGTTGCTACCACTATGTTTAGTGGCCGCAGTTATCACTTCCAGCAAATGTACGAAAACGAACGATCTTGTACATAGACCACACTCTCTCTCTCTCTCTCGGTCGGTCTCTCTTGTACAAAAGTATTGGTTTCAAAACAAACTTTTCAAAACATAATAATGACGAGAGAAGAAGAGTTTTATAAAATGTGTTCTATTACTATGCTACCACTTTAAACACATACAATATAATTATATCATTGTTCGTAAGCTAGCCATGTGTTCTATTACTATGACTAGTTTACATAAACTGATGTCTCGGATACAATATTTGTGGGCGTCTCAAGTTAGTGCAATAATTAATTTGAACTTGTTCTTCTGAAATGTTTTATCGTATGTGTGGACTCTCCACTTCACCTTTAATGTCAGCTATGCATAATAGGAGCGTGTAGTGAAGGTATCGTGAACCTAATCCCGTTGTAATGTGGAAACATTCTGCGGCGCAGGAAACGTTTTGTGAGGAATAATGCGGGCCGCAGTGCTGTGAGCAACACATTGTTTATGAAATATAGGGATACTGAGGTGTGTTTATTAATAAATTATACACAAGTGATAAATATGCAAGTACGACATAAGTATTTAGAAAGATCGTACGCTATAATATAGTATAATGCAAGCAAATAGCATCTAACTTTGTGCGAGCGGCCTGGACTCTGTACCGAACCGCAAACTTAGACAAATAATAGACTGAAGTCCGGTGTCGACAGCCAATCCGCAGTCCGGTCAGGAGTCCAGTCTGTTTTATAAGTAAGAATACTCTGTCCGTGAAAGGTTTTGAGTCGCGTCTGTTTAAGAGAAGGTTCAAACCTTCGGTTTTGAAAACATCGCGTGTCTAACGCACTTAGTAATATAAGGGTTAGAAATTTAAATACAAAAAGCACAAAGTTTTCCAAGCGGAAACATCTAAACGCATCCCTTCAAAAATCATTCCGAGCGACGTGTGCCTCTTCAAGCCAAAACTATGAGCTAAGCGCGCAAGCAAGCGGAGCTTCCGCGCGGACGAGCAAACTCGTTGAAGATCAATCTTTCAATTTCGCGGTCGGGCTGCCGGCGCGGCGCCGATAGTTTCAATAACACTCGCTAATTTGCATGGAACAACCCTCATCATGCCACGTCACTAATAATAATTCAAAGAGTCCACCCGAGCGCGCCGTTCAGCTTGTTCAACCCTACAAATGCTATCTAATCGGTCTGCTAAGCCGTACAAATTCAATTAGCGGGATTAAAAGCGACTATGTGAAGCTAGACTAGGATATCACACGGCACATTGGACATTTTAAAAGTCCCCTCCGACGTGTTGTGCTCCTTTGTGTCGGTGCCCTCGATTTGCGCCTTTGTGCTATTGTCACGAACAAATATTGTCTAAACAAATACACAATGGCCGACCAAATCGGTGTAATATTTTGACAGATTATTATGAAATTGCTGAATTAATTACGTTTGCTTTGAATGTTTATTTGGAAACGTTTGAATATTGAATCACAGTTTGTGTGTATTGTAAGTTTTGAGTTAATTATTAGTAGGTTTTCATTAATTAGTACCATCAGATAACAATACTTTTCATACTACAGTTCTCAAAAACAGGCAAAGTTTAATAAAAAGTGTAAAAATGGTAGACAGGTCTTCGTTTGTGTGAAATCACACTTTCTTAAGAATATGTTAGCAAGATGGGATCAATTTCTACATCCATAAACACAGCAAATTAGCTATTAGTCGCGTCTGGCGAGAGCCGTCTGACCCTCGCCTCCTCGCAGCTAAAGCGAAACCAGATATTTGCGGTTATTATCAATATAGAACACAACACTGCCCTTCCCTCAGACACAATCGCTTTAACATCTCTATTCAGAATTAGTTGTATAACATAGGGATCACAATATCGGGTTCATAATGCCGCTCTGAAGTACGGACACTGTGGACACAATTAAGTTGTTTGAGTTAGAAATTATAAGGACTGTTTGTAATTTGAATGATTGTTAGACGATGATAAATGATTTAATAGTATTATTTGCTTTATTATTTTTACCTGCTTATGAAATCATAAATCATATTTATTTCTGTAAATGGGTTTAAAAAACTCTTTTACATGTCAACGTGTTGTTTTAAAACTAGATAGGGCCGGTGTTTCGTACCTGACTACTCTGAGAAGAAACATCCGAAACAAACTCAGAGGTCACCGTCTCTTTTAAAGTCCAGACATTGCTCAAGTCATATGAGGACCATGTAGATTAATGTCTGAGATGGTCTTTTGAAGAAATAACCACACAGATTTGAGTGGAACTGTCCAGACAGTGCAAGCATTTGTCAGTGATCGTGTAGCTCGACTCATAATCCAAGGAGCTCAACGACACGACGAACAATACCAAAGATAGGACATTTGGGTAGGCCGCTTAAAGTACTCAAACTGCCAGACAATTGTGAAACTAACTAAACTAAAAAATAATAATAACCACCCACATAGTCCTCATATTCACAGTAGTAAACAAAATAATTATAAAACGACACTTGAAAAAGTAAATAAAGTCAAGAAAAATAAAAATAATAATAATAATACCATAGGTACTTGAAAAAGTAGATAAAGTCAACTAAAAAAAAAAAAAAAATGTCAAACTGTAATAAAATAAAATAAAATAAAATGTACAAATTCAATTTAATATCGATTTCAATTGGAGCAGTTCAACCCCAAGCTTTTTTGTCCTCAATATAATCTTTAACAGAATAGAAGGCTTTCTGGCAAAGTTTACGTTTTATAAAAAAATTGAATTTATTAAGGCTTAGTTCTTGAATGTGGCCTGGTAGTTTATTATAAAAGTGGCATTGGCATCTAAATGATCTACCTATTTTCTTGAGCCTTGTTGTTGGTACAATAAATTTATGTTTATTCCTTTTGTTTATATTGTGAATATTACAATATTTCTTAAAAAAGCTTTATATTTTTGTGAGCATACAAAAGGTTTTCATAAATATATTGAGAAGGAACAGTCATTACATTAATCTCCTTAAACTTTTCTCTGAGAGAGTGTCTCGGACTCAACTTATAAATTGATCTAATAGCCCTTTTCTGCAAAACAAAGATGGTCTGAATATCGGCGGCATTCCCCCACAACAGAATGCCGTACGACATTATGCTATGAAAATAGCTGAAGTAAACTAATCGAGCTGTCTCTACATCGGTTAAATTACGAATTTTTCTAACTGCGTATGCTGCGGAGCTCAGTTTCTTCGACAATTTATCTATGTGTGGGCCCCACTGAAGCTTAGCGTCTAAAGTTAAGCCCAAGAACACTGTGCTATATTCATATTTATTAACCTAAATTCTTGCTGCTTATTTTCATCACAAAGTCATCAGCAACAATCCCTGTAAGCTTCCCTCACACACTTGCTAATTAACAAAACACCCTAGAGTGTGTCTGCTACTATTTGTTGCCTTCATCTGGTTCGGCCTCATCCGGGCCGGTTCGCGACCGGTCACCGGCCGATGGTCGCGAAGACAGCGGGGGCGCATCGAAGGGTTGAGTGATTGATGCGTTCGGAACACTTGACTTCTGAATTTATTAACGAGGATGACTATTCTAATGTTATCGTTGTATGATTTTGCAAGACTAGCCGATGAGATTGTAAGGAAACGGAGAGTGCTTGGATGGAGTAACGAATTTTGTTCACATGCTTACCCCGATAGATTTTTCCTTTATATAATTTTTTTTAAATAGGTTGCATTTTACGCCAATAAATCTAGCAAAGGCACATTTTTTACAAGTTTTTAGCAACTAAAATTCCTGCCAAATATTTCACATTGTCCGTCATAATAGGCGACTGCGCACTGCCGCCGCGTCGCGCCACAACGCGATCGCGCGGCAAAAAGTCGCTTGTTTTCACAAACAGCGGCGCTCTGATTGCGCTCTTGTTACCGCAATAATAACGTAGCACCTGTTCTACGCACTCGAAGGGATCGACGCGCGGTTTTATTCTGATGCTTAGGTAATTGGTAAATTATTTTCCGTTAGTGATGTTCTGACTTCTATCCAACTTTAATAGATAAGTTATTATTAATTACTTAAGTGACTAAAATAAGCCACTGTTTTGTAGTCAAGTCAATAGTTAAACAATGACCACGATTACGATACAGTCCTTTAGCCACAATTTATTTCTTTAGTACTTTCTCAATTTCAGCTTTTGTTCAACCCAGTGCGTGCTTACGCACAGAGGCGTAAACGCGCGAGTCTAGCGCGTCCGTCGGCGTCGCCTGCACAAACACGCGATCGGAATGTTACAAAGCGAACAACTTGCTTTGTCCGGCCATGCGTCGTGTTATTGCAACGCGTCCTACAACACTTTTATTTAGTCTTGTTACGCCGCATATTGTTGCCAAAAGTGATGAAAAATGTTTCACATATTGGTAACTGTTGTTGCGTGAAAAATCAAAAACAGTGATTTTGATACGAACATGGCCAGTTATTCGTCATATTTTATTTATGCCACATTGGCGAATATGCGAGAAGTCCGTTTCTAGCATGTAGCAACTACGATATATCAAGTTAAAACTCAGTTACTTTGAAAACAGCCAAGGCTTGTTTTAATACCATGGTATTAAATTATTTTACAGTAACATTCATTGCTATCTGATCAATCAAAAGAATTCAACAAAATCCACTTTAACAATATAATCACTCAAAAATCCATCGAGTAACGTTTACCCTGAACAAACTACCTGAGTGGAGCGATTATATTGCTCATCAAAGTAGGCTCGCTGCAAACTTGGCGCGGTCGCGGGAGCGGGGGCGGACGAGGGAGCGGGCGCGGGCGCGGGGGGGCGGGCCGCAATCATTTTAATTGGCTCGCCTCAGCGGCCCACTTCCCTCATTATCTCCGAGATTACTCTTCGCCATGAATATTTCGAGATCCCCTACACCCTCAGTGCCGAGGGGGGTGCAGGGGGGTTGTCGGTTAATGCATTTCCCGACTACAGTTTTAATTAGTTTGAACTTGACCCGCCGCCGCGCCGGAACTTCATTACATTAAGAACGAGTCATCGCCGTCTTCACAGGAAAAATTAGTGCAAGTAAATGAATTTTTGAATTTAATATCAGTTTCTGTAATGTCTCCGGAGATTAATGGAGAGAGTTGGCTGCACTTCTGTAATCGCCGAGATGAGTTCATGCTGCTTTCATAAATCCTATCACAATGTTGGGTCTGGTGCAGAAGGAAAAGGAAACGGTTAAAAAAGTTAAACTTTAGTTATAAATTACACTAATCTGGATATAGCGGATAACAAACTTACCTTAGCTCTTATTTGTAAGTTCGTTCTATGAAGTCAGGAAACGAAAAAGATAAGCTGTTCAGATAGATGCGAAGAAGTAATTGATTGACGACATTTATCTACATATTTCTGCTGTTTCATAAAACCTGTATACTACCAAAATGATCTTTTACAACAAAAGTATACCATGTCACAATTCTGACATTTCATATTGCAAATACTTGTAAAGAATGAAATCAAAATAAAACGCCCACAACCCACCGCGAGCGGGGACGCAGCGAAGCGATATAACGAGACGTATGATATTCATGGCTCGATCAGACCCGCCGGGGTTTTTCATTGCTGTGCTCATAAATGAATAGTTAATGAATGTGCTGGGTCTCGCTAGTTGTGGAATGGGAGAGCTTAGTAAAGGTTAGTGTAGTTTAGTCTTGTGGTTAGTGATTAAAGTTGACAGTTGGGTGCTCAAAATAGAATGTCAAAATTTAAGATAGTAGATAATCAAACGGCCAATCGTCGTATCCTTAATCATTGTAACAAAACCTTACATTACTTACAAGGAGCCACGCGAGGAAGTCGCGTTTAGCCTAATTTGAATAAATCAGTTTTTGTTATAATCTTATCAATTGCTAAATACCTAGACAGATCTACTAGTGTGCATAATATATAATTTTAATTTCTCTAGTAACACACTATGTAGGCACCAAGTCACCAAGTAATTTGAAAAATTTGAATCTCAACAATCGTGAAATCTGTCTCCCAGACTCTTCGACTCTTCAAGAAAACCAGTACAATCATTAGTCCCCCGCGCCACGCCACCAGCCGCGCCAGATGCGCGGCTAGACTAATCGCCGCTTCAAAGAATGCATGGAACAGATCCTTGATACAACGTCTTCCGAAGTCGCGCTGTTTTGCGCGTCAAATGATTTGCATTATTAATGTTGACGTGGAATACATAATACAGAAGGTTTACATAACAAATATATTTATTTAGGTATGAAATTATACACTTATAAATATTAGGCAAGTAAGATGTTCTAAACAGGCCATGTATGGGAAAAAAAATACTTAAAAAAATATTTATTGTTTTCAATCATCATCTTTTAAATCTTTAAAAATAGGATTAAAAAAGTTCACAGTTTAATAATTTAACTTTTTATAGTCTATTCTATTTCTATTATAATTATTACCCCTGGGTACGGTACTTTTTTTTTAAACGTAAAAAACTTATTCACGGAAGTATTTTCTGACAAATTACATTGACCATAACAGGAATAAATTGACTCGCAAAAAATATCAAAATATTACTTATTTATTTTGATTTCAAGATTCCGGTTAGTTTTCAATGTAATCTTTTGGTTATTTACTATAATAAATTAGTTACTTTTTTTTTGGTATAATATGAATATTATACGTAACATATTAATTACGAAGGGGGTCGCGAACTGTTTCCTTTGACGTGTAAAGGTATCTTACAAGATCTACCCACAGAAATAAACATCTTTTCATAATCGTTGTTGTCCTGCTCTTGTGCTATCGCTGATACCGCGTCGGATCGTGTCAGATCGCGTCAGATCGTGTCTAGCCGCGCGATATTACTCCTGTCATAAATTCAATTGCGGAATTCTTGAATCCGAAATGAATTTAGGTATTCAAATATTTGAATTAGATTTTAAGGTCAAAATTTAAGACAAAGGACCGGTTCCGAAATTGTTATATTTATGAAATATTCGCAAGTTTTCAATTAATATTGCTATTTGTACTTTGAGAAAGACGGAGCGGAGACTGTGGTTACATTGTTTAGTAAATAACGGCACTGATTGGGAAACATTGTGCCTGGAAGCAATATCAGTTATTTCTTGTTATAGTATTCGCCGTTTTTGACGTGAATTTACAGACCACAAACGAAATGTAAACAGAATCTGTTTCTCAAGATATAAATAGAGTCTAAGTTATTATTAGGGATTAAACTATGAAATTGCCGATTTACCTATATGGACGATTTCGTGAAAAGTGATATTTCCATACCAACATTTTTTTATTTTTCTTGGAAAGGTCTGAACCGATTATGATGCAATTGCAAACTATAGTAAGAGTGAAAAAAGCTGCGCTATACTGCATAATCTTAAATTCTCAAAACACAGTCTATGACAAAAATATACCTACTAGAAGTAGAGAACCCGACGGCACATTGAAACGGTGTTTAGACACACTACCCTGTGAGGTAATATGCAACTACTAGTACGGTTATTAAACTCTAATTTAACAATTAGTCGAATAAAAAAGAAATTAGGAAAAAATATAACTATACTTCAAAGTTATAAACAGAACAAAATGTGAGAAAAAAACGACAATTTTTATAGTTAAAGACCTATTATTTAGGTAAATTCTGTTACTCTTGGAGTTTTGTTTTTATCCTACTTTATACTATGAATGGCATTAAAATTTTCGTATTCTTTAAAAAAAGACAGTGTTTTGTATAATTTCCTAGCAATCTAAAGCCTACGGCTTAAAGAGGTTCCGTAGATTTCTAACGAGCCATTCCCGCGGCTTCGAATTATACAGTCAAAGGCGCGCAAAGGAATACGGGCTGTGAGAGTTACTGGAATCAGGATCACACTACTTTGCGGTCTTAGCACGGATTAATATCGTCGTTTATTTCGTTAGTATCACTCCTCTCCCCTCTCGCCTCGCACTCGTACAAGATAAATAATGTCATCAAACGTACCGACTGTTTATATTTTATTTCATCCACGTTTGTGTCAAAGGGTCCTCGACTTACACCAGTATAATTCGGGTCGCTTACGTTTTAAACTGGGTCGGATGATATCTCCGCACAATCTACCTCCTTACAACCTTGATACGCGAATGTCGATCCTGTTGTTACAACAACAGGGTTTGAGTGGGATGCAAATGGATTTTGTGCAAGGTTTAACAGATGAATTCGGGTGTAGCGTTCTTGAAGTCGTAATTTAGACTTTGTGTATGTGTGTTAGGGATAAAGTTCGTTTGTGTTGCGTGTTTGTGAAGCACTCGAGGTAAATTTGCAAAGGTGTAGGCGAGTATGTCATTGGAGCCGGTATTTCGTTTCCCGGGAGCGAGACAAGCCGTCACACAATGGCTGCAGAGGATACATGTCGTGTTCACTTTGACATGTTCTCTCTAACGTGTGGTAATAGCCGCGTGTCGGGGGTCCTGTCTATCTGTTTATCTACCCATCCTGAAACGCGAAAAAAATACAAACTGTACACAATTTTATGCTTATTACGTTTTTCTTAGTCGCCGTATGGAGTGTCACTTGAAGTCGTCTTCACTTGGATGTTTGTCAAGTTCCTGATACAGTCAGCAATTTTATTTTTAGGAAAACGATACTGATAATTTTGTCAGGTGATCAGTGTAAATTGAGGACCACGTAATTTTAAATAAATCTGCTCTAAACCCAGTTTTTTAAAGTCATACGTTTGAATCGGAGCAACATAAGTCCGTCTAGACAGGCAGACCTTTGTGTCATTTAAAAAAAACCCTTTTCAATCCGCTTTATTATCTTAGTCACCAAAAAATATTACACCATTTAAAGCCCGTCACATTTTAGACACATTTTCAACTCTTCCATCATATTTCCAAGCCGTATATTATTGGCATGTTTACATTTCTTGGAACCTGTTCGTGTATGTATATAATATTATAAGATGTTACAACGCTGCGTTCATATCATATTGGCATGACGTACATTCAATAGGCTCAGCTTGTGGCTAGATTGGATCTCTCAGATGAATGGGCCAGTGCCTTCTGATGTGTTCATGAAGCGGTACTCTCGGTAGTATGTGGCATCCATGTTGTTTCGTGATATTTTTAACCGACTTCAAAAAGGAGGGGGTTATCCATTCGGATGTTTTTTTTTTTTTTTTTATGTATGTTCGAGCATAAAGACTCCGTCATATACAACATTGGTTTTATAATATGCGAAACCTGAAACACGTGTCTAGTATTTTTATGTAAAGAATCTTTGTACAAAATTTCAAAACTGTACCATGAAAAATCACAAAGTTATAAGCTTGTTCTGTTATCTGGTTATCCGCACAATAACGTGGTCATCACGCGGCGCCGCCGCTACGCCCCTCTAGCGTCGTCTTGAGCTCATTGATAATAATAAGTTGGCTATAGGTTCCTAAATGATTGCGATATTAGATATTATCCTAGTGCCGCTCAGTGTCCAACTTGTAGCCTTTTTAAAATATTTTTGGGACAAAATATAACATGGTTTAAAAATTATTGGAATCGTTTCAGTTACTTATTCTGAACAAACTATATTCAGGTTTCGCATATACTAAAAATAATTTTGTATAGCCGGATTTACAAAATTATTTTTTTGTTCGAAAGGGGTTTATTTCGAAACGGTCCCATATAAATTTCATATGGATCTGATGATGGGTTTCGGAGACAGATAACAGAACTCTTCAAAAAATGACAGCAAATCAACCGCGATTGCTGCTATCGCATGCATTGTTTACGCGATCACACGACATATCATCGCTGTACACTTGAAAGGGTTACGCAGATGTATTCAGTATATCAGGGTGCACCCACATTTTCTGTCAAAGTTAGTAGTTGGATATTTTTTCGCGACTGGAAACTAGTTGTAGCACATAGTATTCAAGCCTGATTTACACAAAAATATATATATTAACCGACTTCAAAAAAGGAGGAGAGGTTATCAATTCGTCGGAATCATTTTTTTATATGTATGTTCACCGATTACTCGAAGACGCCTGGACTGATGTAGAAAATTCTTTATTTTGTTTAAAAGAGTTCCAAGTTAGTCTCATAGAAATATTGTCAAGATCTGATCATGGACTTCGGAGATATGGAACTCTTCAATAAAAGACAGCAAATCTGTCGTGATTGCTGCAATCGCTTGGACGTTTATTATTTACACAACATCATAACATAACATCACACCTGTATGCTCTGAGGGGGTACGCAGATCTGTACAGTACACCCACATTTCGACAGGTATGTTTAGTTCCATTTTATTGGGGATAAGCCCATGATCATAAAATGTCTTATTAACAATATAAAATAAATGCATAGCAAATATTTGTGTAGGATATTACAACTAAAAATGGAAAAATAAAAAAACTTTTTTAGCTTCAGAAGTCGGCGACAAAAAAATAAATCAAACAAATAAAAGTCACCGACTTCTGAAGCTAAAGTTATTTTTCACTTTCTGTGTTTTTGAAGTCGGTTTTAATTATTAAACATGGTAAGCTGCCTGAAAACATTTTCTGCGTTCAATCTTAGGAATCCACTGATCATTATCATCAGGCTCCAACAATGCATTGCTGGGCATAGGCTTCTACAATTGCACACTATTCAAATCATTCTCGGCACCTCGACTTAAAAAAGTTAGTCTATTTCAAAGTTTTAAAATAAACTTGACCTATCGCAACCCATGGCTGCTCAAAGCTTTCCCTCAGATTGTTAATCAAGTAAAAACCTGTGGTATCCACTATTTTATAATATTAATTCAATATTTTTTCGATTCCTCAAACAAACAAATTGATCACCAGAGTCTATAAAACCAACCATTGTATCATACAAAATACAGGAATAAAAACACTTGATGCAACTGAAAGGCCCACTTAAAACAAAACACTTGATTAAAAGTTCGCGTGCATTTGTTCTTTATTTTCGATGAATCAAAACTGAATTTATGGTCCGTCGTATCAATTGATCGCTCTCGATATTTTATTTCCCTCCGTATGATTTGCACTGACAGCGATGGAAATTAAATCTTTTGATGGGATGTTGCGTTTTCAGCCATGTTTTAAAGTGATGTAAAAATTGTTTATTTTTTTTTAAAGTTACGTCTTTGCGTGGCGAATATTGAACGGTTTTAGATATTGTATTTGGTGCTGTAACTTTAACAAGATAAAAAAAAAACTTTTAGCGCTGATCAATCTTTTATTCAAGATCCTGCGGGTTTTAACCAAATTAATCTATTCAATAAAAGCTTTGAATGACTCTTAAAGCTGTCTGGAAATCTGTTGATAATAAGAAGAGTTTATAAACATAAATGTTTTCTCCGTCACACATTTAATTGTGCACATTATCGTTTTTACGTCAAATTGTTTCTGAATTAAATTAAATATAATTTTAGCGAGAAAAGTAAATAATGATTCATTGAAGTGACACAATTTAGTTTCTGTTTCATAGAAATTTTGTGTAAAAACCCAGCAATGAACGTCAAACATTTTGTACAGCAACGTGGAAACTCATTCAACTCAGGCAGTGTACAGTTTTAAACATTCTTTATTCGAATCCAAAGCGCGCCACAGCATAGGCTGAATGTTGTACCATTCAGTGCCGCGACTCACTGAGTTTGTGTACTAAAGGGAAAAGGACAGAAGAACCAATAGCAATAGATGATAGCTAATCTACCCTGAAATCGAGATTACTAAACGTTGATAATTGTGTTAACGTAACAGTGTTTTGTTCTTGATCGTACGTTCGGATTCACCTAGATGCTGTCCATTTCATACAATTTCACCAATGAAATTGAACGCACAGCAGATCGTAACCACGTTCAAGAGCTTTCAGTAATAATTGCCAATCGTCTGCCTAGCCTATTCCCAACAGCTTATGTTAGGGTCGGATTCCAGTCTAACCAGATGCAGCTGAATACCAGTACTTTACATGGAGCGACGGTCTATCTGACATCTACGACCCAGTTAATATTGGGTAACAGGATATGCTGTTGAGACTGTTTGTCAGACTTTCGGGCCACTAACTATCTACGAGGTACAGTTTTGGATCCTCGTCAAAATTCAAGAGGTTGTCACAAAAGGCATAAATAATCAATTTAAATTATGGTACCTGGTCAATAATAATTAATAAAGCCGCTATTTTAAATTGTTTAAAATTGTCTACGCGCTCCTTCTTGGAAATTTAGGGAATACGAATAGATGATATCGTGTGTGTGAAGCCGCGGATATAGGGCTAGTAACAGACGGGCTGCGTTTTAATACTGGTGGTTCAAACTTACTGATTTCCTTAAGTAGGAAAAAGATATAAAAAAATACCTATCCATTTTATTGTTTATTCGAGTTGACAATCATTAGCTTATAATATACCTCCTTCAATTTGACCAGGATACAAAAGTGCACCTTGTATAATGACTGTCAAAGATGTATAAATGCCAGCTGGAAAGAAAACGGAGAAAATTCGGTATGTAATGGGTGATCACCCATCTAAGAACCAACATAAGCAAGTGCGGCTTAACCTAAAGATAGACCTGAGAGGCTGTTATTATTGTGTTTTCAATTGAGATTTTCTATAATGGAACTTCTGTGCAATACTACGAGGTTTGCACGTTAAACGCTCGCTCATTACGCTGGCTGAATGGCCGCCGCCCTTGCCTCACATTACTGGCCTAACTTCATTACGTCGCGTTATTTTTGTTCGGTCGGTACATTGATACGCTGCTTGTGTTGGCACCATTGTGAACAATTGAAACTGGGTTGTTGCTGGATTGTGTTACAATGTGGCAGGAAATTACTATTTACAAACTATCGGTTTTAAGCGGTTTTAAGAAAAAATTGCACACAATACGGATAATGCTTCAATAAAAAAAAGTTTTTAAATTTGATCGAACTTGAACATCTGCATCGGTACACTTAGGGCCTTAAAATGAATTTTGTGTTTTAAGTCGATCATTTATGGTTAAATTAACCAATTCACAGGATAACTGAAAAGAATCGATAGGTACATGTACAAATCTATAATCATTAATACTAAATTAAGTTAAGTTTTAATTTGTATCATATCACGCCTGTAGGTTAGGCAGAGGTCCCACGTAATAGGGGGCGAGCCTATTGCCATCAACCGCGTACAAATCCAGAGTCCGTGGCTACTAACAAATTCCTATTGAAAACCCAATACTTTGCCCGACCTAGGAATCGAACCCAAGACCATATGCTCAGCAATCGCGCTTCAGGCCACTAGACCAAGAAGGTTTTTTGACTTTTATGACTTGACATATACACATTACACGTATATAATAGTTTAGACACTAGTTTCAGCAAGTGATTCTCGGTGAAGTCAGCCAAGCACCGAGGTTTACTCAAAGGTGTCCTGTACTGACGCACTAATAACAATATGATAGTTTCCTCGGTCACTGCCAAGCGATTAAGTCATGCCACGTGTAACGGGCTTGCATGTTACATACATGTAGATATAGTATTAGTTGAGAATGTTAGGCCACCGCCAACCTTGAGCATGTTGGCCCTAGCTTAGGATGGGAAATGTTGACGAAACGTGAATATCCATTGGTTTGCAAGTAGATTATTGCCTGTGGGATTTTGTCTGACCGCTGGATAAAGCGCTCTTTTAACGCCTTCCAGTTTAACTGGGTGCAGCTGAATATCAGCATTTTACATGGAGCAACGGACGGTCTATCTGACCTTCGACCTCTGACCCAGTTACTGAGTAATACGATACTTCTCGGAAAGCTAATTCTTCCAGGAACATGCATATAAAGTACAAAATTATCACAATGGAAAAAGACTTCATTAAAATCATTCAATTTATCTGATCACAATCTGTCTATTGTCTGTAATTGTGCGCAAACCACTTTGGCGCTGTTGCCACCTCCGTGGTCCTTTTGCCATTTCTTTTCTTTCGCATATAATTTATTTGCCCGCCCTCAAAACTTGTGATGTTATCTTAAGCATCGCGCTCGTTTTAATTAAGGTTTCTAATCATAGGTCATTAATGTGACGGCACGCCTTTATCTGTGATTGTACCTGAGTGATCGTGATTTATTCGAGATTCATCTAGTCTTTGTGAAACCAAAAGAAAAAAAGTTTGAAATGTCAAGGCTAAGTGCGGCAGGTGATTTTTGCTTAATTTATAAGTTATTTTGACTACTACGCATATTTCTGTGCCACAGTAGTTAAATACACATTACGTAAAGATGTCACATGCTAAAACTCAAGCTAAAGTAAAGTAAATAACATTTTCCTCGTCGGTCACCGGGTAGTGACTACTCAAGCTAATGGCATGAATGTAATCGTTATGTTGACAATACCATTTTATATCATAACAGATGATTTAGTTTATCAGGATAAGGAAATTAACAAGATGTGGGCTTGATTGCTTTTTATCCAAAGATGATGTGTATAGAGTCATAAAAAAGCAGTGGCACAGTCATACCTTGAAGCAAAGGAACATGATTTACCAAATCTGACACAGATGTGTCTACACTTGTACCGACACCAGTCAATGGATAGATTAAGACGTTGTTTACTTTGACCGGTTTTTTGTTAGTAAATTCGAACGTCTTCATTAATAGGTATTTGTGAGGTCACAAAGCTAAGCCAAATATTGGCCAAAGCGACACAATCGTTGGTACCAACGCAGCTAAGCCTGGCCTGGCTGGGCGTGTTGGCAGGCCCAGTAATCTCCGGCACCACCTCCTTGTATCGATTAGCTGGTATCTGTAGTATCGCTACAGGCCTCGCTAGAGTAATTCTCATAACGGTACACATTCCTCTTGTCTCCTTGCCAACAGCCATTACGAGCTAACGATATGAGCACGCCGCTCGTTTGTCAACGCTTTGTTACTGACTGTACCTCGCTGAACGTGCTGCTCATGAAATGAACCTTATAAATGAGACCGTAAAGTTCGGATTGGAGAAGGAGCTGCGTATAAAATGCTATACACAATTAACAGGAACGGAATTCGAGATGGTGTAAAAAATATTCTTGTGAATTTCACTGGAAGACTACGATAAGTATAATGTATGAATATGTAGGAATACAGTTTAGCCTTAATCCCTGTATTTCCTTCTTGCATTGAAGTAGTAAAGCAAGCTAAACTGTTTTTCCAAATCCTAAACTTCAATAGTTATCCTTTCATCTCGCAATACAACGTATGCTCCTTACGGACGAGTTCGGTCCTAATCCCCGCATCGATGAAAAGACTTGGCTTTTACAAGCTACCCGTAGAGATAAGCTGAAACCTTATCTGTAGGGTTATAAGGGCCAGGTAGGGATCGCTCTTCGACCCTTTGGGAGCTTTTATGTTATCCTTATTTTACTTAGAGTATGAATGAGTTAACGTTTCGAGCGTAATAAAGGTGTGAATGTGTAAACTACCACGGCCCGAAATCAAAGAAAATATTATTTTGATACGAATATCTGGAAAAAAATCCATGTGGTTTCGGGTGCCTAACGCCCTTTTTCAAATGATAGGAATTAAGGTTTCATAGGCTTTATCGGCTGTGTTTTGATACAAAACTCAACTAAAGTGTTTATATCCTCTCATCGTTAAAAGTAGTTTATATAGCTTGTTAAATTCATACGATAACATAACCAACTCTTTCAGCGGTGCAATCAAACACCCCTTGTTGGTTCAATAAAGCCAGCTCTCGGCTCGAGAAGCCGGAATCTCGCCGTCCGTCCGGCAATGCCCAGGAGATTCATACGTTTGGCAGCCGTCACGGCACAGTATATGTCTCTATTGATTTCTACTTTTCATGTTAGCGTTGTATTTTGGATGTCAGCTTTTGATCCCATGTCTGTTTCTTTAAAATATTGCTCGGTAGTGACGATTGGGCTCTAGTGAAGTCGAACCCATCTCTTTTATTGTTTTTATTTTATTTTTATTAACATTACATAATACGAACCCTGTAAAGGTTAGGTAGAGGTGTACCTTGTAGTAGTACACCCACATTTCACCAGTTATGTCTAAGTCCTATGTACTAGTGGCGAAGTTATTGCTCCGGGCTGCTACTGGGAATATTGTGATAAAAAAACTCAGTAATACTGTGCCCGACCAGGAGATCCACGAGGAATTAATTTTTTGATGAATGATTTAACGAAAGGAGAATTTATTATTTGTTTAGTGAAATATTTCCAAAGTATAAAGTCTTTTTTAGTTCAGCCTTCGGATAACTAGGCTATAAAACCATATTAAAAGAACTGGCTCGCAAAAACTACCATCATATTTATCTACCCTAAAATCTGGAATAAAAACTAGCCGGCAAGGAGGCTTAAGTGCGGTTCGGGACCGGAAGTGACGTCATAGGACACGGTGAGCCCTGATAGCTGAGCGCACAGATTTATAACTTGAGATAAGGACAGATGACTCTGTACAGTTTCGATACGGAACTCTGTTCAACATCTTATAATGTCCGTTTTAGCTAACACTACTGGCGACACTTGAATAAAAAAGACGACACGGTTGGCGCAGTAGCTGAGCGATGGACTGCTATCGCGGGTTCGATCCCCGCACGGAACGAATATTAGTATGGTCTACAGATAGTTCTGGGTCTGGCTGTTTGTGTACACATGTGAGTTTAAATGTTTGTTAACGCACCCGCTATACAAGAGAAATTCCTAGTGTGCGGCAAGGTTTTTATTAAATAGAAAAAAAAAACGTACGTTTGGCTCAGCACCCAGACTTATTTCTACAGAGAAATTGTAATTAGTAAACATTTATAGGGTTTTTTTTGTGTTGCTCTTAGTATTGGTGAAAACGGTCATAACTTTTGTTCAGTTTATTATTTAGCCGTATGGTCGTGGTGAAGATAAGATAGCGATTAGTTTCCCTTATTCCCGTCTTTAGAATACTTTTAAGCACTGAAGAAAACTCAACAGAAGTTTTGTGGTAATCAGTTTAACTGGCGTAGGTAGCTGCTTCTTTTAGAAATATTTTTATTAAACTGTTGAAAGGATTTAATCTTCTTACTTATTGATAATTGAGAATGTTTCGACGTCACGCCTGTAACGTAGTGTGTGTAGTAGTGAATGCATAACATTCTCTTCCCACTTTTATTTATAGAACTACCTTTACTGCAAGTCAAGAACATAAAATTGATCACCTCCTCCACAAACCCCCCATTTGTCACCCAAATCCCTCTGCTACGGCGTCACATCAAGTCTGACTTGCTAAGACTTCCGTCTACCAACTTACTCCAAGTGTCTTTACTTCGCTAAGTACTCGTCCGTATTGCTTCGATGAAATAAACGCAGGCGGAACTAAGACCAAGAAATAAGGACCAAGTAATAAGGACTGAGTAATGAGGACCGGGTAATAAGGACCGAAAGACAAACTATAACAGATCCGATAGTGAAACTGCCGAGATTTATAACGGCAGATAAGGATTAAGAAGGGATTTTGTCTCAATTGGGAATGTGGTGTTCCGTATCGCTTTGGGTCACATTTGAACTGTATCTTTGTTACGGTTGTGGATATATTTGTGAAAGAACAAACAAAATGACAATAACTGGAATATCTCTTAACCATTCTAACATATAGTCAACGTCGGCTCGACTTCAACCACTGCTGAGTAAAAAATGCTTTTTGCTTGTGCCAATTTCTACGTTAAAATGCGAAACGAAAAAAAATCTGACGTAGCTTAACAAGAAAAATTCACAAAACATTAAACACAGACTGATTAACAAAAAACTTAGCCAATGTCTCCGCCAGAAATGTCAGACATTTTCAGGCTCATCTAAAAGTCATTACGGTCAGATAAGCTATCACTTATTGTAGCTGTAGCCACGACGGCAAGACTTCAAGCCCCAAGTATTTGGAAGCCTGCCTAGACCAAGAGGAAGTGTATAAACATGTACATTGCGTAATGAAGACTGGGCGCCAATATCTGGCGGTAAATCAGCTTAAGACTTAGTGCGCTGAGCCGGCCCCTATGTAATTTGCGCCGGGGTGGTCCAGGGCGGGATGGAATGGATAAAACACTTAATTACTGAACATATCTTGCTGTGAGCCTTAGACTTCCGTAGTGGTGTGAGGTCTACATGAGGGCGATGTTTTTGTGATATTAAACAGAATATTATTTTGAGCATGTATTTTTACCAAATGGATGGTCCAATAACTACTGATTATTTATATTTTGTACTTCATACCAGTGTCATTTGATGTCAAATTCAAGATTTTATCTTCCTGTTTCAATGATTACTATATTGATTACCACTAGATTATACTAGAGTCTAGATTCAAAGACGGATTTATTTGTTTTTCAACCTAGATTGTGTGTGTCCTCTAGGCCAGTTTTTACTAATACTACACATTTGTCATTTAAACTGATACTTAATGGTTTTGCAACACCTCGCCTTCGTTACGTCGCCTAGTGTTTGTCGAAACGGGCATAACATAATTATGTACATTATAATATAGGTATAAGGATGAAAATAACTTCTGGGTACTTGAGTGTCGACGTGACAGCTGGTATGAGGTACCATAACACGCAGGTACTCGTGACAAATCGCGTACATATGTTAGGGGAGCGAAGGACCAACGTGTGACACTTGGCATTTCTCTCCGATGCGTTAAATAATGACCTCCAGGAAGTAACTTGGAAACCAATAACTTCAAAGTCATGTCGTTTATTTTAATCAGTAGACCATTGAAAATTACTCTTGAATTTTAAAAGTTTCTAGACAAATAAGGATTAAATCAAACTGTCAAAATGGAGGTTTCGTACGGAGAAGAGAGTGTTATTAACTCTTTTAAAACGTAAAGGCTAAAACCATGAACTTAGAGATGGAAGATCGAATGTCCGATGGTCCGATGGTCTCCGTACCGAAAATTTCGATGTCGGTAAAATAACACAATGCCAAGTTTAAATGCACACTCTATACAAAATGTAATTGATCCTTTTGCAAAAATAAAGTAAAACATTTCTGTTTGTAGTGAGTAAATCAGTCCGCTATCTCCTTTAGCTTGTGGTCACACAGTAAGCGGGTAAAGTTGCGTTAGCGCAATAACGCTGCGTGCCCTCATTACTCTGTTATTAGTGGCGCCGCCGCCGGAGTTCTGCGGAACTACCGCGAGATGCTCACCTAACTTGCAGAGGAGAGATTGTGGTGAGAATGTTGTCTGGCGATTTAAGAAAACAGATTTGACGAAAGCAACAGAAAGTGATGCATTGTAAAAGAATGCTGGTGTTTTGGAAGCAACTTTATTGGATGCTTGTACCCAGGTTTTTAAATTCTTTGGAAAGAGGAAGGATTGGTGGATTAGATCGTAGAACACATGATTTAACAATATAAAACTACACTGAATATTGTCATTATCACTTGTATTAGGGGACATTTAAACGTTATGACAAAATAAAAGCAATCTGTTGGATTTAAGAACATAGGAGTAATAACTAATTAGAAAATCATCATCATTTTCTTACTCATTGCACTTGCGGTGCTAAAAACGGCAATATGTGTGTTTTGTGCAAAGTGTTACTAAAAATGTGAATAGGATACTTAAAATAAAAGATTCACTAAGTCACAAACATGCAGGTGTTGATCACGACATGAATAGTACAAATAATTTTCGGTACCAAATAATACTATGTTCCTTCAACTCTAGTATTGAGTTTCAGATGCTTGAATACTTGTGTTATGAGTAAGTTCGCGGCGGTTGCACGTAGTATGTTGCTCGCTTCGACTGCCAACCGCGCGAGTAGTGCGGTGCATATGCGGCGATGTATGCCGAACTCACGGGCAACTTTGTGATTACTTGCTGTTATTAGTAATGTTAGACTGAGACTATAGTTTTTCTGGATGCAGCATGTTTTGTGAGGAATTGTGATGTATGTTTAATATACAGCTTAATGTGATGTGTAGATGTTTAATCGTTTTGGAAAAGGAGGAAACTGTTACTAAGTAAATTATCCTAGGTCAGTTAAGAATATAATTATCTACTTTTTGCAGGGACTTCAGAGGGCCCAGGCTAGTGGCAAGTGGTAATCGCTGACAAAGCGTATCGTACTCCTACAACGACTTTCAATAGAATTAACATAAGCTCTTAGGTAACCTGGTGCCAAACCATACATTTTTGACATTTCCTTCATCGCAAAAATGTCACTTTGGCTACGTCCTCTGCTGTCGCAAATCGTGCGAAGTGTAACTACAACTCAATTATGAAAAAGCCAAAAATGTAAACACTGTATTGCTTAATTAAAGGACCACAATCATAATTCTACAACTTTAACCTTTAGCTATTTATATCTACAATTTCTCAACTTACCAACGCTGTACGCACTTCACACAGCAGTATACATATAGCAGTAGGCATATCCCGACCATACATCGTGTCGATACAAGTCGCGCCGTGCCAACACTGCTGCTCGCCCACTAACCCATGACGCCGTAATGTTTAAAGAAAGCCATAACAGTTTGGCTGCTCGCCGCCCGACGCCTGCATCTTCACAAAGAAAATAGGTCCAGAAGGACAGCTTCATGTAACAAGCGACAATAGTTGTACGCTTACATAATAGCGTACCTACAGTGATCTCAGCCCCTCAAACAAAACATGACAGTCGCGAATGCGTTTTACTTGCGACTAGACACGACACGAGCGAGAGTCATTTCCTTCACATAAGGACCGTCGGCGACGCTCTGCAAATCGCGTCGCGAACACTCGTGGGAAGCTCTAAACGACTTCTCTTTCATTTTATTTTCTCCGCAGTTATTGTCACAAGACGCATGTCGCTTGAACGTGCAGCCGTGACCTAGATGATGGGGCAATTGCCAGTTACGAGTACGCTTGTATTCTTTGGCCGTGTTTCTATACACACGTGCGTTTTTTTACTTTCTGCGCCAATCTGTTTAGTGGCCCGACGCCCGACGCCCGCGCCGCCGCCGCGCTCTTTATGACCCGACGCTGCCAACGAACGCATAATTGCTTTTAATGGCACGCACTTGTCTTTGTGAGCAAGAGATTTAGATGTAGTCGCTCTTATGCTTGTTTTTAAGTGATTTCTGCTGTGATTACACAGAGTCACAGACACATCAGAATTTCTATTTACAATGTGATCGCAGACACATTATATTAACATTTATTTATTAATATAGGTTCACCAACAGCTTCTGAACGCAACACTTGAATATACTTGCCTAAAATCGGTAAAAAATGTCTTTGTCCAACACTCTGAAAACTAGTCTTTTAGTTACCAAGCGTAATTTACTCAATCCAATGTTGGTACAACTTCTTTAAAAGGAGGAGACACGCTTCAACTTTTCAAAATACGAGGAGGTACTTAGTACTCAAAATAGTTCGTTAAAATACTCTACCATCTATTGCATTTTGTCTGCTTCAATATGTTCGAGCAGGTGCCAGCCATATTCAATGTAAATGTATGAAACATCTCCACCCCGCACCCCTCTTTAAAGACCAAAAGCAACACTTACATTCATGGGAAAAGTTCCAGAACTTTTATTTACAATTTCACATTTTCATGTACTTTGGTACGAATTTAGAAAATGGCAATTTGGAACCTTGCACATCAGTTTTTACTTTTCACAAGTTCAGGATAAGTAACACTTTAGAATATTTGTGGAATGTATGAATGTAGTATAAAAGTACCAAGCATTTCACGGCATGGTAGAATTACATATTCATATCTTACTGGTATTAGATACTAAACCGAAATAACAAACGTTGAACTTGACACGAACTCAATTTCGATTCATTGGTTGAAACCTGATTAACACGAAAAGTTCCTTTCAGTCAATTTAACTTTGACTATTTATAAGAACATTATTCTGAATTCATAATTTAGTTCAAAAGTATACTAGGTACACTATACACCCATATTTAATAACGTTTCTTTGGGAACTTGTAGTCACTATGTTCGACAGACAGTATGTAAATGCCCACGTCTCGTGTTTGTCTCACTGACAAGCTCTTGACTACACATCAAACAATCTGATTTCAAGTCTATAACACTATACAATAATTTCTGCTGAACAAATGTTTCTCACCTGCCATTCGCTCGAAAATAAACTTTAACGACGACCTCATAAAGTTTAACTTCCATTGTAATAATTTGAGGTTGCGAATGTAAGGCTAAGTACACACTGGCGGGACAGCCGATCAAATAGTTTGTCGTCCAATTACGACGCGCGACTAGTGTTGGTTAATGGCGAGGCGTCTGCACAATGAAACTTGACGATGCACGGCAACTAGGGGCAACACTTCGGTACTTATTGGGACGGTTAACGGACAGGTTTGCTTAGGGAAGTAATGACTTGGCATGATGCTGCTTTTTTCCTGGGGTTGGCGTTTTTTGGTCGAGGGTGGCCCTTCACGAGTACTTATGCTTTGAAACCTTATACTTGATGTAACATTTAAAAAATATGCCGTCGATAATGATGTTATTATTTTAATAGTCCCTGTCGTTGTTGACTTATGTCAGTAGAATTATTATAAGGTAAATCATGCATTGGCAAATAAGCTAATTTAGCTTCACTTCTCCGATTGCAATCTAATTATGCCATTATAACCGTATTTATACATAACATGAAACACTGAAACAGCTCACTCGTTGACACAACTATTACGTTTTAAATCTGCTGCATTCAATTATAAAGCTCAGTACACACTATTAACCTATCTTTATTCGAATAGCGTGCATGCGTCGCCAACCAGTTTATCGGTGACGGATGGCTGGACGCAGGTGTAGCCTGCACCTTACATTACAACAAACTATGCATTTCACACACACCTTATTTCACTGAAATAAGGTCTATTTTGGCTTATGTTATAAACAAGTTTTGTTTGTAAGCCTTGTTACAACTTGATATAGGGCGATTGACACAGGTATGTGGGATGTGGGGATGAACGAATGAATATATCTCTGCTGAAGCTATTTTTATCCACATAAGGGGTAACACCCTGTGAACGATAGGGAAGTGAGATAGTGACCGTAAAAATCGTTGTATTGTTAAATAAGTATATTTTTTCCTTATTTTTTGTTATCTCCGACAGATAAGGTTGATTCTTTTGCGTTTTATGTTTTCCTACGTTCTAAGTCACATAGACGCCTGAAATATAGATAGCTTAATGATATTATCCACTTTTGGATACTCGTTTAAAAATACCAACTCTTTGGATCAAAAATGACTTTATATGAAGTCAGACAATTTGTTATGTTAAAAAAACTTCTTCAAAATGACCGTAAAACATCCCAGGCATCAAAGGATCATCTTTTATCATTTCCCCATATAGAAGCAAACTTGACTCGTAAGTGAACTAGTGGCACAATCGCGTATCAATCATCCACTCCCGTATTTAACGAACCAAAAAACTCAGCCTCACAATGGGAGATGACTTTGAATAAACCCCTCCAACCCCCAGAGGAAGGGGCAAGGGAGTGGGGGTGGAAGGCTATCAAAAACACATGTCCTGTAACGTAGCGCCTATCGGCTTGGTGGGGAATCTTTCAATCGTTATCTTTTATTCTGTGCCGAGCCCCCATCGTGACAGCGATGTGGGTAATGTAATGAGAGGAAGGCGAGGAATTTAAATATTAATTGAAATGCTCGACATGTTTAGATTACAGGAATCAGCTTTAAAAGCCATCTCTTGCTCATGTGATCAAAAATAAATAATACATCTTTTTGTAACTATACATGGTTGTCGATGATAACCTTATAGATAACGAATGTTGACGTAAGTATTCAGATAATCTGGACATGTTAACATTGTTTTATGACTGTCATGTCGGCCGACACCTCACGGCCAAGTGCAGTCACTAAACATTGCTACGCAGCTAGATATAAATGAATTGCAAACGTGATTGTATTTCCCAGACTGTTGTTTTTATCAAATTGATTGACGCACGTAATCTACCCAATAAATACCGACAGTTAGCAATAAGACTTATAATAATAATCCGGATCGAAGGACAAAGAAATTATTCCTTTAATTTGCTTATCAGCCCTGCATGTGACTCAGTAATGGTTGTGCTATCATGTTTTTTTCTCCGCGAGATTGTTGTCTGTTCTAAAAAGAACAGATGACAATCTCGCACAAAACCTGGAAAATGTACTCTATCTTGTCAAAAATAAAGGTTATTTTTGAAAAAATAGAGTACATTTTCCAGATTTTTTGGCCTCATTAAAATTAGCACTCCATCTTAAATTCCGCTACCGTTTCTTCTTTGGGGCGATCTCAACAATACTCTAGTTGGCGTTTAGTGAATTTATAGCGGTTACCTACGGCATCTGCGCGAGATTTATGAAAGTGTGCCACTCGAACACTTACACTTTTTGTGCCGTTCCCATGCCGTGCCGTTGTGCCGTGCCGGACTGTGACAGTGATGGAGCGAGTGATGCGGGATGGAACTAGTGTGACAGCGACCTATGTGGAAAATTACAGTAGTGTAGCTGTACAGCTGTATGTACCTACAGGTTTCGAATCAAGTCTTGAGTTGTATAAATAGCAAATTAAAATTCTACATATTTTTTCTACCTTGTTGGCCTATTGGACTCAAGCCGCGCTCCCTACTGGACATGTGGTCTTGTTCGATTCCTAGGTCGGGCAAAGTTTTATTGGGTTTTTCTATCCGGAATGGCTTAATAGTAGTTTAGAGTCTGTATTGTTGCCCTGTTGATGGCAATAGGTTTACCCCTATTACATGGGACTTAACCATAATTGGCCAAAAAGGTTGATACACATATATATAGGTAGGTACACCTGTGTTTAACCTTTCGGAGAAAATAGTTTATTTCACAGTTATAACAGGTTGACAATAGACAACATTCCTTTACTGTCCTGAAGTACATACTTTGAATGTAGTTACCATACTAACTCGAGTATATACCTGATACATTACATTGGAACGAGATAATACATCAGATATTACGTGACACGTCGCAGAATTGTATGGAGACGTCAATAACCATCCAAATTGTAGCTACATGATATTGATACATGAAACATGTCTGGGCGCGATGAGTCGGTGCCTGTCACCCGCTGTGGCGGCTTATTTTCTAAATCGCTTGATATTTATTGGTAAAAGAGCATTCGCGGATATCGTTTCCTTCTTTGTACAGCATTCTAACAAATGCATGGTTAGAAATTTTTGTATAACTAAGTTGCCTGGGTCAAGGTTTTGAGTAGTAATGAATATAGAGTAGGGAAACACCAAAGACACGTTGATAGGACTGTGTGAAAGATGATAATACGGCTAAAAGGGGCAGACAACTAACAGAGACAAATGGAAGGGAAGACATACTGCGCCGATCACTAATTATTTGGAATAAGACCAAGACAATTATCATGAGGAAAATTTTGGATACCCTTTAATAAGACCTATGTAAGTATAAGAGGAATGAAGGCACTTTAAATAAAATACATACATAGTTAGCGCTAAAAACCATAGCTTCACTGGGATAAAGTATACAGGGTGTAAACAGACCCTTCACATAGCCGTCAACCAAGCATTCTGAACATAAAACTAAGTAACTTTACGCAAAAATTATTGCTGGGATCGACTTTTGTTTGGAGTGAAAAATTACGTTTTAAGGTAGGACTCGATGGAAAGCACTCAAAGCATTGTGCTGACGGATGGATTGAATAGTACGGGGGTCGTGGAAGTGTGTAAAGTAAAAATCTCACATTAAAAATATGTATTTAAAAAAAAACTTGTGGAAAAGTTGGAACTATGACCCCCAGTATCTCCGTAACTAGAAGGTTCCCAGGTATGGTCAAGGACAAAAAAATGATCACAAAGATGGGGAGAACAAGTGCCTTTCGGCTATGTTAAGGGTCTATTTTCACCCTTTATGTTTTGGAAACCAATCTGTGAAATGATACGCAATGACAATTCATTTCAAATTATTTTGCTGAAAAATTGTTGTGCTGATATCGAGCTATGTTAAGAACACATAACGCCATCTATTGAGTTTATGTACAACGAATATTATCATAATCAATACAACAAACATACTTAAAGTAAGTCATTGTTATCGACTCTTGATAACAATTCATGCGCAATACTTATCAAAAATAACAAAAGAATGTACTCAACTTTTTATATTTTAAGTACATTTAGGTAATATAATAAAGTCATATAAACACATTGACGTTATCAAATGTACCTACGGGGATTATTCAGTCATGTTCTCAAATTGATGAAAATGAAAGATTACGATAAACTAAGCCCTCCACATTGTCGTGTTTAAGAGTATTAAGATAACAATAAATACTTTAATCTATACACAGGTGTAACAATTATTATTGATGTATTTCTGTTTATCGACTTATTAGTGCAATAACAAGATTCTCAGATTATGATAATCGTACAGTCATGAGCCCTAACATGTACACACGTTCCAATGTTTAATGGCGATTTTCTCCTACTCCATTGTTCGTAAATTTAATTTCAGAACCCTTACTATTACGAAATAAATCTTAGCTCACAGTTTCTATCAAAATTTAACGAGGAAAACACTTGCAAATTATGCTAAGTGTATACATCTCCGTGCTCATGACAGTACAGCTACTCACACTTATCAGATCGACGCTTATAACAACATTTTGAGATTATGATAAACGTACAGTCATAACCTCTAATATGTATACTCGTTCCAACGTTCAACAGTGATTTTGTCCTACTGTATCGATCCTTATTTTAAATTAAGATTTCATACCAGGATGAAATAATTTCTAGTTCAAAGTTACAATCAAAATTTTACGAGAAAATCATCCTCGAATTTTGCTAAGTGCATACATCTCCGTCCTCACGACAGTACCTACTCACATTTATCAGATCTACGTATATATAATTAGTTCCTGAGATTATGATAGATCTACGGTCATGAGCACCAATACGTGCACACGTTCCAACGTTTAACAGTAATTTCCTTGTACTGTATTGATCGTAATTTTTATTTTAGAACCCATTAAATTATGAAATAATTCCTATCTCAAAGATTCAATCGATATTTCACGAGATAATCGCTTTAGAATTTTGGTAAGTGCATACATCTCAGTGTTTATGATAGTACTAACTTGCACTTATCAGATCTACGTATTTAACCAGTGTCTGAGATTATGATAAATGTACAGTCACAAGCACTCATATGTACACAAGTTCTTACGTTTAAAAGAGATTTTCGCATAAGGTATTGTTCGTAATTTTAATTTAAAAACTCATAACATTAAGAAACAATTCATATCTCGAAGATGCAATCCAGATTTCACGAGAAATACGCTTTTTAATTTTGATGAACGTATACATGTTAGAGCTCATGACAATACCTTCTAAAGTTTATCAAATCTACAAATACAGGTGGATATTATTTTTTAGGGACATACTTATGTTACTCAGGAACTTGTGGCTAAATAGTTGATCTTCAAGGTTAAGCGGCGCTTACCTAGGTCGCTCCATGGATGAATGACCATCCATTACGTTACATACCGAGTTTCCTCCGTGCCTCGGAAAGTCTAACAACCGGTTTTACCAATATATATGGGTATCCTATTACCCAGTACTAACGGGGTTGGGGTGGTCAGATAGGCACTCGCGTCCATGTCAAATACTGCTATTTAGCCGGTTAGACTGAAAGCCGACCCCAATATAGTAGGGAAAAAGCTAGGCAGATCATGATGACTTTTATCACTAATGGTTCTGCCAACCTTGATTAATCAAGATATTAGCAGATTAGTAGAATATATATATAGGTATTATATATAATATTATAAAAAAAATAAAAGGTTAAGGGGGGCTCCCCTTAACCTTTTATTTTTTTATAAAAATCTTACAGCGGTTCACAGAATACTACCTACCAAATTTCAGGTATGTAGTCCTAATAGTTTCGGAATAAAGGGGTTGTGACATACAGTCGGACAGACAGACAGACAGACTGACATGACGAATCTATAAAGATTCAGTTTTTTGCCGTTCGGCTAAAAACGGTTCGGTTCGGTAGACAAACACAACAAAAAACTTTACGTTTTTTTTTGTCCAAACGACAAAACTTAAAAGACACGCCACTAGAAATATAAAAAATGCTATTCAATCTCAAATAGAACCCACAATCTCCTTTGGCAGGAATGTTTTAAAAAATGATTCATGTTAATTTATCGTTCGTTATTGTTATCATTGGATCCGTAGTCGATTCACTCTGTATAACCCAGAAACGGTTGCGCAACTATCGCAGTAGCAGAGCGCACCCCACTCCCCCGTCGCGTGCCACGGTCGTTAGTTGCAACTTATGATGCCGAAGATAAATGATATCTGTTGCTGTCACTTTTTGTGAATGCGACAAACGAATGGGCCACCTACACTCGGGAGCATCCCTGTTTTTGTACTACAGAAGGAAAAATACCGGGAGTAGAATCCCGATATTTTTCTAGCTACGAGATGGGTGTCGTGTAACGAAACGCTTCTGTATCCGTTCGGGAATAGGTTACCTATAGGAAATAACGTTTATTTACAAGTTTGTAACTTTAACGACAAAGGTGTCATATAAATCTGTCAATTTTAGTAAGTACAAATATTATCAATCAGATAAACATATTACTCGGAACGAACTCAATAAATCCGAATAGCTCTAAAGCTATGTAGGTATTTCGTTTCTCAATTTATTTTCCTTTATAAAAGTTTAAGGAAAACTGAATATGAAATGGTGCCAGTGAAAAGGTTACAAACAAACTTACTTTCGCATTTATAATATTGTAGTTAGGATAGGTCAGTTCTCTTAAACCTAGAAATATCCTTTTCTAGGTGTAAGAGAACTGAAAAACGTCATATCGATTTACCATGTAGCATCACAA
Organism: Noctua janthina; assembly: GCA_963576755.1. Classification (NCBI taxonomy): domain Eukaryota; kingdom Metazoa; phylum Arthropoda; class Insecta; order Lepidoptera; family Noctuidae; genus Noctua; species Noctua janthina. The sequence continues at coordinate 514,746 of OY755070.1, forward strand.
CTAGTTCTCCTGAGAGATTAGACAGAGCAGTACCTATTATATACATCACAGTCATTTTGCCAGTTATGTTTAAGTCCCATTCAACATCGGCAAACAAATTGCCATTAAATGTGAATTCGAACTCCGTGCTGTTACTGTTCAGTTCTTGATACAAAAACCCAATTATACTTATCTAGACCTGGAAATTGACCCAGGATCGCTCAGAACGCTAAGCAGAGCGCTTGCGATCATTAAACCTAAGAGGCAGTCGTGTTAGCCTTTTAATAATAATAATAAATAATAGGTCTCTATCAGATCTGTATCTATGATTTGACAAAGACCATTATTAATTAATCATTTAGTATCTATATGTCATTATATATCGTTATACATCGCCCTAGAAACGTCTTTAAACAAAATTATACCAATTAGATTATAATATCAGTGTCCTATCTGAACATAGTTTCTTTGTAATCGTTCTGGGTATTTCTTTGATAAGAAAATAGTGCACACCGCCCGTTTGATGTGCTAATCATACGTTTTGTTTTGATAGAGGTCACGAGATTGAATTTAATCTTAGAAATATTTAACTAACCTGCAAAGTAATCAGTACCATATATCCATACTAATATTATAAATTATATAACTCTGCCATTCAGATCTGGACGACTAAATGGATTTCAGACAGGTTCAAGACATTATAGCATGGGATACATTTCATCCCGGTTAGTAACGGGACCGCAGCTAAATACCGGTATGCTATACAACTCCTTCAATTTCCTTTCCAAGTAAAATAAACTCAAAAACAAAACATTCCTTCCCCATTTTGGTCAACATACTTTTCTTACTCAAAGACATACCGCTTTACAATGAATGTTTCATACCACCGCAGTTTATATTTGACTGGGTCGTGCCAGTAAGATTATTGCTACTTCTGCTGTTTGTCGAGAGGTGCACTCTAGCCCACCCCCTCCCAACTAACGAGAGATGATATTAAAGCTGGTAGATGGGATGATGTAACCGCAAGTATTTTGTGGATTTATTTCTAAGCGAGTTAGTCACAAGTAATCTGTAGTTCGTAGATATTTGACCGTTGCAACGGGTTATTAGAAACCCAAACTTTGACAATTATGAGGATTACCAAGAGGTATCGTATCATCCAGTGACTGGGTTGCGGAGGTCAAATAGGTAGTCGCTCCATGTAAAATACTGGTATTCATCTGTAGCCAGTTAGATTAGACTGGAAGCCGACCTCAACATAGCTGGGAAATGGCTAGGCAGATGATGAACGATGGATTAAACAACCGTAGGTATTCTGTGATCCATTGGATTTGTTTCTAAGAGTTACAAATCGGTAAGTAGATTATCTCGATGACGTAAGAGTTTTAATCTGGCACGATCAAGAGCTGTTAGGATTTAGATTAAGGAACATGTATTATTATTTGCTCACGTTGTACTTAGCTCTTTGTGCCGCTACTTGTTGATAATAGGATCACGTTGGCAAGTGGCTAAAGGAAGCGTGAAGTATGATTTAATATTTTATTATTGTTAAAAGCGTTTAAGACTCTAATTGTTTCGACGATCTAATGCTCGCAAGCGCTACAGCTGAACACCGGGTCCTGAGTCAGGCAAAGTGTTTAAAGTAACTGGAGAAATGTGGATGTTCAGTCACGAGCAATGATATGTAAACACAGCTAAATTCACAAGCGATATTCTCCTACTGTACCTATTATTTAACGTTTTCACGAACATAGTATTTTGGAAGCTACTATTACGAAGTAGGTCTTATCTCACAGTAGAAACGTTATTTCTCGAGAAAATCGCACAAGAATATCTCTGCTCGTGACTGTAATATAAGTAGATACACTTCTGCCCATGTTTACACTAGCACTTGAGTATTCGTTTAAATAACCGCTCCAACTTTTATCTAAGAAACTCCATATAAAACTTTTCTTCCGCGATAAATAATTATATATTTTGTAAGCGTACGTCTGTCAGTCGGTCCGGAGGCGAAGTTTCAACTACAGTTCTCTTTTGAATAAAATATAAATTTTAGTTCCGCAAGTAAAAAGAGAATGCAACTGAAAATACATTTTAGTTGCAAAGAAGGGAACACTGGAGCTGGTGCGAACCGATCACGAATAAATTGCTTACACATACAGACTTTACAATACTTTAGAGTGGCAACGTGCATAAAAGATGAGTGTTAACGATTTTTAAATAAGATTACAGTTTTAGCTTTTGTTGCATTTCTGTTACTGTTGATAAATGCCTTGAGCGTTGAATGTATTTGCCCCATACGTGTGACTTAGACATGACTGGCGCAATGTGGGTGCATTATTAGGTATACGTCTGCTTTACCCTTCGGGAATACTGGCTTCATGTTCTGTAATGTTAAAAACACGACGATTGTATTTAAAACATCGATCGGTTTCTGATAAGATGACATAGACAGAATGATTTTTAAATAAATAATTATCTACCTACTTGTGTAACTTGCAACTACACACTCATGACCTGCTTTTTTTAATATCATGATCATAGTCATGCCTAGTGATTCTTCGATAAGATTAGAAGTTTCGTGTTTCTAGGCTAATGACTAAGCAAATAATTAGAAGTATTAGAGGGCATTTCAATATATTATTAGTTTTACTCTTTTCGTTTGTTTTTAGACTTTAATTGAGTTATGAGTATAATACTTTTGCCGCTCATTACTATTAATTAATACGGAAGATTATAGATAGGTGCCCAGTAAAAAACACACTACAAGCTAACACGATTGGTATGTCAAGAAAAACTATCAGGAGTAATTTATTCTCGATAAATGAAACAACTTTGGGTTCCAAAACTTTTGTAAATGAACTATATTCTTTACTAGCTGATGCCCGCGGCTTTGCCCGCGTAAAGTTCGGGGATTCCGTTCGGGGGTTCGGGTTATCCTAGTGTGGGGTTCAGGGCTTCATCTATGATTGTAAGCATAAAGAGACAATAAATAATTTTTATTTATTTATTATTTTATTTTATTTATTGCCCACAAGATCTTACTTCTGGGATACTATGTAATCTATGTACGTACTATACATACATAGATTACTTGTCTTATACCTATATATAACTGATACACATGTCTCATAATTTTAATTGAAGAGTGTGTACACCAATTTTCGAGTCAATCGGCCCAGAAAATTTTAAGTTTTACAGAAAATTTAACTGAAATTTGATGGGTGTATTCTTTGTGAAGAGTAGGTATCCACTAAGAACGGATTTTTTGAAATTCTACCCCTAAGAGGGTGAAAATATTAAGTTTCGGAGAAAATTCAACACCCCATTTTCAACCTCTTAGGGCTATAATTAAAAAAAAACCCTTTCTTAGTGGATACCTACTCTTCACAAAGAATGCACCGTCCAAATTTCATGTCTCTAGGACCAGTGGTTTGGGCTGTGCATTGATATAATTATCAGTCAGCCAGTCACATTAAATTTTAAATTGGGGTATGATTTTGGAAAAACTGTGATATACGTATCTCATAATTTTAACTGAAAACTATGTACACACATTTTCAAGTCAATCGACTCCGATAATAAAAAGTTTCATAGAAAATTCAACACCCCATTTCACCCTCTTAGGGGTTGAATTTCGAAAAACCCTTCCTTATTCCTTGTCTGCATTATAAAGGGAACATCTGTGCAAAATTTCAGCTTTCTAGGTCCAAGCGTTTGGGCTGGGCGTTGATGAGTTGGTCAGGCAGTCAGTCATGACTTTTCTTTTTATTTATACACCGTGACTTTTTAGTCGTCTTACAAAGGTCGTCTACTCAATATACCTGTCATAAAATAGCTCTACGCCCTATTTTTTTTATCTTCCATAGAAGCTAGAAAATTAATAATAAAAAATTACAATAAAATTATGAAACATCGTGTTAATGATGTTTACGTGTCAAACGGGAAAACAAATACCTACCCAGCACTCGAGTCCAGTAGATCATCGCTCGCAACAGGGTGTTTTAACAACGTCATGTGTCATAATACTGAATAATATTTTTATTTTAAATTATTAAAATCTCATGAATACCAATTTTTTTATGAATGTTTAGTATTCATTGGATACATGGAGTGGGCTGCCGTTGTAAGGCGACTAAAAAGTCACGGTGTAAAGATTTTGCCATACATCCATACAAAGTCATACAGATAGCTGTGGAGGTCTTGATGACTTAATTTATCTTTAATTCAGGTTCATAGATTACCCATATTTTTTTTTATGTTCCTTAACATAAATGAAAGTATAATATTGACTAAAACACACAATAAATGGACACAACAAACTATAACTAATAATACTTAATTACACTATCTTCTGGAGACACCAACAGTACAGGCGAAGTGCACAGGTGCCTTCAGTGTTGCTAGCAACAATGCACAGAAGACAGTTGTCGCTGCCCCGCATCCCACGTCCTATATTTTTATCATTATAATTATAATTATCTATTTATGTCGAACGTCGTGGGAGTTCCAATGACCACTACACCAATAGAAGGTCAAAGGAGAAACGAAAAGAGAGTTTTATGTTGATTTAGTATTATATAGTCTGACCTACATGACATTTTCAAAACTTTGAAAACTTCGGTGTGCAGTTGTGCACGTATCAAGAGAGAATAAGTAGAGGAAGTCTTTCCAGATCTCAGTCCAGGTTATTGAGAAGGGCGCTTGGATTTACCCACACGATAAGTCTAATCTGTTAGTCAATCTTCTGTTAGTTTTGCAAGAAGGAAGGGAGAGGACAATCAACTTGTAAAATCTGTAAGAAAATGAATGTGTGGTGGTTTCTTCAGTCCTACAGTCGCTTTATTTAAATACGTCAGGAAGGTACTTGTAAAAGGGCTAGTCTTACGTCAGTTCCATAAATTGTTTGTTTATTTCACCGACTACACGCTTTATTAATTGTATTAATGTATTTATTAATCTCTCGCGAGAAATACGTCAAAATCGCAACGGTCGCGGGATCACAAAGTCTTTCAAGGCATTCAATCAATTTATTTAATTATTCTTATTTGCTGAAAATAAAATCCTATCGCATTATAATATCTTATATTCTATCATTTTGCTATTGTCATCTCTTATCACAAATTTTCGATCTTTTAATTATGTTTTTAGCGTGTCAATCGGAATCGGCCCAAAAGTATGAACGTTACTGAAAAACAAACTCGACGTAGCGTGTGTGGCAAAAGGACATGCGGGACTTGATATAAACACGTTCACTGTCCGCGAAGTAGACACAAAAGTAAAACAATTGTAGTGACCAATTTGTTTGTTGCACGTCGTTCTCTGAGATCTGCGTTATTCAATGGGCAATTATAACAGTACTTTTATAGTTTTTATGCCTTGTGACTGGGACATTTGATTGCTGTCTTTGTTGTGACCGTACAAAAGTGCCTGTAACTGGCCGACTTCAAATAAATGCTTTGATTTTCTTTTTTTTTTTCTTTTTATGAAACAGGGAAAGGGTTAAGTGTCTCATCATTTGTGACACATCCATTTATTTATATTCCAGGGCAGAGTCATCTATGAATTTCCACTTAAGCAGGTTTTCCTTGCCTCGGCCAACCTGAGTCCAGAGCCTGTTTAAAAGCTTCAAGGCCAGCCGAAGCAACGGATATTTAATCCAGGTGGATAATTAGGGTTCCGTAGTCGAATGGCAAAAAACGGAACCCTTATAGATTAGTCATGTCTGTCTGTCTTTCCGTATGTCACAGCAACTTCATTCCGAAACTATTAGGCCTACACAGTTCAATCGTGGTAGGTAGATGTATTCTGTGAACCGCTTTACGATTATTATACAAATATAAAAATATAACAGATTAAGGGGGTAATGGAACTGAAACTATAAAAAAAAGATCATCAAAGGTATACGCGCGGGGTGTTTATATTTTTTCAATCCCCTGAAAGATAGACACTTCCAAAGTGGTAAATATATGCCACCCCCTCTAATTCCTAAAGTAATAGGAGAAAAAATCAAAACAAACTTTCAACGAAAATTGGTTTGAATAAGATTTTATGTTTAGTTTCGAGATATCGGACTGTTTCATCAACATGCAGCAGTAATTGTTTTTTATTAACTTACTATGAAAAACAATTTTAGTTTTGCTGTTGAATATAATACAATACAACTTTTGGATGAGTCTTCAAAATATTTTTATTATATTGTTTGGTGCTACGGAATCCTGTGTGCGTGTGAGTACGACTCGCACTTGGCCGGTTTTTTATAAAGAATTCAGGTTGCATCAAATCATACTCACAGATTTCTATCGGTCTCCGTAATGTAAAACTTGTTGTAACTAGATAAAGGTCTGCACAGATTTTATCGTCGCGTCCGCTAGTCCGTCCGTATCGACACGATAACAGCTCGTTAGACGACCCGTCGTATCTACAGCTGATTTACTGGTGATACACTGGTACGTACGATCTGCTGATGTAAGGGACTGTGCAGGGCGCTGACCAAGTGGGATGAAAATAATTGAAGGATACTGTTGAAAAAGCGTTTTGATTTTTCATGGTTTTAGTGTTTTTGAGTAAATCCATTTTGAAGTTAACTTTTCTTCTCACAAACCTATACCCAAATAAATAATAATATAGTAATAAGCCTATCCAGTTCAATTAATCCTGTTTTCACTAAACTACATTAATGCTTAAATATTGCTGTTCTGTGTCGAGCTGTCCTAAGATCAATAAATACGCTTTAATTTAGGCAAATATTTAAGTGTCTCTCAGTGTTAGTGAAAGCGGGCAAAAAGATACGACCACCTAATGAATCTTCATCAGTATTTGTCCACTAAAACAAGAAGCCCCCTAATCCACTGACTAACTAGGTCACCTAATAAATAGTACGTAACTAAGCATAAAAACGCGCACGGTGGCATCACTCGAATCACTCGGAGAACCATTGCTTTACCCACGAGTTACGACGGATGCATATTCATCGCGGCCGGCGAGCCGTGGCCTGTGCGACCGCGCGGCCGGACGAATGTGGAGCGCCCCTAATATACATTAGCGATAGCGCATTGTCCCGCTCCTAATTAATATTGTGATATAGAGAAGTTGGTTGGTTTGTCTGTGTGCGGAATCATTTTTGATTTTTAAATTAAAAGTTTTAGATGGAGTATTGCTTAATTAAATTCGGGTACTTACTTACAAGTATAGTCAAAGACATTTAAATATACTTACGATAGATTTTAAGGAAAAGCATTGTAATCTACTTTCAAAAACCATTGCAGGTTGGTTATTTACTTGACAAATAATTATGTCATATTGCTCACCGCCTCCTGGAATCAGTTTTCTATGACATTTCTCCTGATAACCTCTTTAAACCGTATTAACATCTGGTTTTAACATCGAAACGCCCTGTTAACGGGCTAAACAGACATTTTTTTCAGCCAACTTGTATTTCCAAAACAATTCTCAAATGTTTAACAACAGCGGCCCTTTGTCATCGATTCGTACCCCAAAAAGTCCTTTATCTCATTTGGATGAAAAGTAACTCTCAATATGAATAAAACACAACGTAATTTCAGATTAATACCGTGCAAGTGATACCGGGTCTCCAAACACTGCCACAAATAAATAGATCCGCATCTATCCGCCTCAGATCTGTGCAGCAGATATTCGGTAATTTATGTAATTAAGATGTATCGGCACATCTGTGCCTACCTACCTACAGATAGTATAGCGCGGCATAGTTGATAGTGCTCTGACTAACGAGCTATTGATTAGACGGAGATGTTCATATTTAGTGAGGAAGTTAGTTGGTGATAGTTGTGGAGATTATTATTATTTCATCTCTCCTCTTATTTACTGACTAACACGATGTTTATCTTCTTCATTGTTTTGCTGTTTGACTGAAAAACCTAGTCCAAGGTTTAAGGTAAGTACAGTAGTACCGCACGTCAGTGGTAACAAAGCCAGTACAGCTAGTGGCCTCTTTTTCCATTGAAACTTTATATTACTTTAGAACAGCTTAGGTTCAGACTGTTATCACTGCCGCGAGGCATGCTGCATGTACCTAACAGAGAGGAGAAGTAAATAGTGGACATCTTGGCATTTGCTATCTGAGCTTGTTCGAAGAGCTTCCACAGTTATTATTTTTCCAGTGCTGGATTATGACAATACGTTATAGGTAACAGGAACAGAAAACATACACTTGTCTTGACTGTAAGTGACTTTACTGAATGAATGCTTCGGTAGAGGAGCTGTGAGTTCCAGCATTAACTTCAACAACCTTATCACAAAAAAAGAAAATTTGGGCACAAATAAATATTTTAACACTTTTTTGTTTCCTTTTTTGCTCACCATGTCCCAGTAACATAGATGACAGATATCAAAGGGAATATCTTCAATACACGCTGAAAGGTCTGATTAAACTTTCATACATTCGAAGAAAACACGATAACTGCAGGAAATTGCTCGCACGTTGGCTTCAAGTAAATTCCCACCATTGAATGTGGCAATGTTCAAACTGCGGTAATCATAGTAAATGACGTCGCCGGGACGCGCACGAATCTTGGCTGAATAAAAATAACCCAACATGTCGGTATTTTTTGTTGGCCTCTGGTCGCGTGGATGTCGAAAATCATCCCGCGGTAGTATACTACCGGTGTCAAAACTGTGTGCACTGTGTGCTTGCCTAGATCACGGTCTACCTGTATGCTACATTTCTTCGATATCTTTTTTACTGTTAAGGAGTGAAAAGACAACAGATATAGCTAGACAGCCAGGCAGACCCCCAGACAGAGAGAGTTGCTTTCGCTTTTATTAGTGTGGATGGCTTAAATATAATTTTACTTCTACCATTCAAGCGCAATATATCAAATACCGGTTGTCAGCATTGTCATGCATGCATTGCTTTCAGTTGGGGAAACGTTGGCAGATGATGATTCAAGTTCAAAGTATCAAAGACTAATGTGACTTCGGAAAGTTTGCAAATGTTCAGAGTAGTTCTGCTTTTTTATCGAATCATAATTACCTATCAATTATATCATATAACCAATGAGTTTCAACATTCACACTAACGAAGTTCATTAATAATGTCCAACTACTTATTTATACTATTTTAATTGCACGTATCGATTTCAAAATGGTGTGTAAAATACACCCGTGATCCGGATATCGTATACCAAAAATAAGCAACGAATCTGAAAAATATTACGTATTTAAAACATATATAAATATGAAACTGTATATTAATCAAATTACGGAAATCATTTTCCATCAGCGTCACCGGTGCAAGCAACGCTGCTACGGCGTAGCAACGACGCTACGAGCTACGCGCTACGAGTCGGTCGTTACGTGAAAACTTACCAATTGGAGCGCGCATTTTTAATTAATAGAGAATGTTTTATATCTGTTTTTTTTTTCTGATGTTACATAATAGAAATCATGTTGTTTTTTTTTCATAATGACAGGAAGTGAGAATATCGGAGTATCATGATAATTATGCCAGTGTTTACTACTGTAAGAGCGCTTTTGTGATATAGCAACAAGGCTTTTTACTTCGACTTTTTTGTAAATTCTCTACAGGCATTAATTTGCGATAATAAGAGCCATGGTTAAAAGTTAGTTTTCAATAAAGTAGAAACAAGTTCTATTTTAATCATAGAAGGTTAAAAAATATATTACCCTGATACCTCTGGGACAGCTGTCGGGAAAGTTGTTTGATATGTCGGGTAAAGTCACCTCCTTGAAGGATGCAGGTGACTATATCGCTACCCTGTATAAGCATAGTATTATTCAAGTATTATCATAGCTGAAAATTGACACAACCGTTTTTTTGTCACAAGGTAAAATGCACAATAAGCTACTATCATTTCCAATTTCGTACAGAAAACAGCCACAGATATTTTGTTCCCTGAGCCACATGTGCAAGAATTGACAAAGTGTGCTACCTCCCATTGAACCCTTACCTAATTATTGCAGCTGTCCCAACAGCAATCTTGTAAAAAATTTTGTTAATTCTCTTCAGGTAAGATACAAATCCTGTTCTTAATATTACTCAATATTATCTCCTACAGTTTGTATTTAATGTCCTAATAATCCCAAGAATCTTAACTAACCACGCAGTTTATAACCACCCAATGTTCCATTACACGAATCTCACGCTCGAAATATAAAACAGTGAAGCATCACGGCATTTAATTAATAGTGGGAAGGCAGAGAGGATTTAATTCAGAAAATCCATTTGTATGATAAACGCGCGCTGTTTAGTGCCAGTACTTTAGTGGCGGAGGGTTAACTGCCGTTAGTTAACGTCGGTTAAATGGTGGGCTTGTAATTACGGTAAATTATGTTTAAGGCGAAATGAAAGGAAGTAAAATGTTAATCACAATATTTAGAAACATTTAAATAGATATATTTTTGGGTTTTAATTCCGTTGAAGTGTAAAAAATGTACTTTTAAGATTAAAATAGTATTAAAGATGTTAAAATTCTTCTTGTTTGTGAACACTAAGATAATTCTCAGGAGAAAAAAAATCAGTGCTAATAGTTTTAAAATCTCCAAGTTTTTACCACAAGATAACCTCACATAAAACTACAAGACGTACACCACAGAAATAAAAGCGAGCTTCTTTAAAACATTTCTACTTTAACTGCAGTTACATCTCGGTGGCACCCGCCGCCTGCAATAGAGACGTACAGATGAATTTTAATGCTGTAGTTACGCATTCAGTGCTAATGGCTCCTTGAGTGGGACACACAGACACACAGAAGGGCACACAGACAGACAGACAAGACGACAGTCACTGTAAACACTGGCTGCCGGCACTCGAGACGCAAATGTACGCGTTTTAATATGCACGTCTTTTTAAGAGTCCGGTGTTTTGAAGTTATGATGAAGTGTTTGTATGCGAATTTGAAGGTACGGTTTAGCTTGAAAGCAAGTGTTAGAATGTAAGTATGTGAGATTTTGTTACTAAGTGAATAACTGAGGTCTGCCATTCACTCTGTCTGTCTCTGCTTCATACAAAGAGACTAGAAATGCTTAGATTAATGCACATTATCATCTTGTTCTACTAGAATACAAACAGCTGGAATACTTTATGTGAGATTAGAAATTCACATCAGGTTTTAGTTGTGAGTTTAAACCAGGATGACATGAATATGTAAAGAATTTTACAATATTTTCAACCCATCAAGCAATTACAAAAATTGGTTATTTTGCTCAATTGGACGACAGTAGGAAGGAAATCTTCAGTTATTAACGTAATAAACATGCGTGTATGACCAGATGTATGAACGTGGACAAAGCAAAAGGGGTATGGTAGAATCGTAGCTCGTGACGTTCTAAACCTGTGTTTGTACCTGTAAGTTCAAGCATGCACGCATGTCGACCAATCAAACTATACAAAACCAGTTTACGCGGATTTCCCATTGTACCGGAAATCTATACAAAGCGAAGCCATGTTATACTGGATACGTTAGCTTGATGTGTCGCCGTGTGTACTATGTATTTTAAACAAACTAAAATCAGCAATATCTTAACATAAGCAAACAATGTTTTATCGTTATACCTGCATTATGGCTGTTAACCTAAATTACTATGACATGTAATCATAACCCCACAATTTACGAGGCAAACTAGGATAAAACGCTTTCTAAACACATAAATGAAAGCACTAACTTTGGCGGGCGGCTCCGAATTTGTACAATTAGTTAATCTTTTGACGTGAAAAGGGAACTTCACAATATCCAAACAATATCCAACACTAATCGTTTTTAACCCTAAATATGGCGCATTCTACCGTTCAATAAAGGTTTAAATAAACTCACCGTCACCTATTTTGGAGAGAAGTTTTGGCTCTTGTGACTAATCTGATGCTGAGGAAACAATCCAGAGAAACTAAGTCCAAATTAAATTAGTCGCTTTTCAGGTGAAACAGCATAAATAACCTATAGCGTTCCTTCTGCTTTAGGATTCAGGTTTTTTCTCTGTTTGAGAAAAAGTGAGGCAACGTGTCATTTTACACCACGCGGGACAAGTATAAGGATTTAACGTCTTCGAATTTTTGGTTCAAATAAAATAGATGAGCTTTATATTTAAAGTAGAACAGACAAAATAAAACTAAGCTTAATATTATTTAGGATAACTGAAAGTCACCAGTTTAAACAGTGCGTCCGGTGCTAAATAAAACGCGTTGACTGCAGCTCGCGTTAACAAGGTTATTACCGCCGTAATGCTGGTTTAGTGCGTCACTGCGTCCGTGTAGCGGATGTAACCCGGTAACGGATGTGTCAGCATTTCTATATTGTCGAGTTTGTAATTCTTTTGGGCAAAAATTACACAGAAGGGTAGCTACAAAAATTAGCATGTTGTGTTGAACCTCCGAGATCTTGAAACAGTTCAAGTATGGTTTTAGCGGACTTTATATTGATGTTTGTGAAGTTTAAATGAAATAAATTATAATTTTTAAACTACTAATTGCATTAATTTAATTCCTCATTGGCTTCAATTATGGGTAGAATTATATTATATTACAGTTTCAAATCATCTTAGCCACAATTTTTATCTTTGTAGTATTATTTATCATTGACGAGCTTAGACTTCTTTGTAGTATTATTTATCATTGACGAGCTTAGACTTCTTTGTAGTATTATTTATCATTGACGAGCTTAGACTTCTTTGTAGTATTATTTATCATTGACGAGCTTAGACTTCTTTGTAGTATTATTTATCATTGACGAGCTTAGACTTCTTTGTAGTATTATTTATCATTGACGAGCTTAGACTTCTTTCAATCTCCGATTAACACGTAACCCTAACATCATATCTAAAATTCAATTAATGTTACTCCATGGAATAGTAATTGAATGTGTTCATCAAAGTTAGAATCAATTATTATCCCGATTATGATGTTATCAATAAATCGACGTTAGTAAACTAATCTCTCGTTTGATTTGTGGCATCTGGCCAATGTGCTCTGTAATATGTAACGATTGGTTTTGAAACTAATTAATTCATATATTATGGCTCTGTTGTTTATAAGCTTTAGGCCATTGTTGTTATGTCCATGTAGTTCCCTTGACATAAAATAATACTCTTAGTATACTTGTCGACCTGCAAGAATGGAATTGAAAGGCTTAAGTTTTGCAGTTGGCTGATATTATTTTCTGGAAGATGCTCCCCATCTATGAGTAAAACAGACTTCCAACTATCCAATAATCTTTTGATCCTGGGGCGCGAACTTTGTTCATAACATTAGCTAATACATTCTCTAAGCGGCTGCAACGCTGATCAATATAAAACTTTATGTTCAAGTTGTTGCAAATATTTCAACAACGCGATTCATTAGCGAGGCACAAAGATAACCCGTTATTAGTATTTGAGCGAGGTGCGGCGGAGGCGCGGGCGCGTGGCGGGAGCGGGGAGACTGCGTGGCGTGTGCGTGGCGGTGCCGCGCGTTTGTCGCGATATCTTTAAGAAGATTTTAATAGCTCGTCGACTCGTTAATTACAATTTTAATTAAGTAGAGTTAAGTACGAAGTAGATTGACGACACAAGTTTGTCATCTCCGAATGTCTTCGGTGGAAAAATGTTGTTTTATTTTATTTGAACGATACTGAAAGGCGATGCTGGGAATGTTTTAATCAATTTGTAGTAAATGAAGGCGGTCGATAGAACCTGGAGGTAAGTTATTGGCTCGGCGATATTTTTAATTAGTGCCAACTACAAATGGGTGCTTTTGCCTTTACTTACCTTATTTTCTTATTTCTTTGAAGTACACAGTTTCAGTAATTAATTAAACAAGTGACTAGATTGGTTACAGCTAGTTAATTTATTACAGACAGTCACATAATACTTGCTTATGTATAATGTAGGGAGTGTTTGATGTCATCTACTTAGAGAGCTGATCACATACATTTTTAGGCACTCTGTTTTTAGCAGTCATAACTGATAAAAACAGATTTTAAAAAATGTGCTGCCACTTACGTAATGGCAATTATTCACTGTTCAACCGAATTGATTCACAATAACTGAAAGGCGCTAAAACAATGGAATTCCATAGACAGATAAACATACGCTAGACGTTTGTAGAATAGTAACACCCCACGCGACGCCTAACCCTTACAAGAGCGTAATTTATAATACCAATTAAAGTTCCTCAAACAGAGCTTCAAACCAATGAATATTTTAGCCTCATAACCCCCAAAAGTGCAGTAGGTCAAGTCACTCAATAACATCCCCAAACATCTCATGATTGATGTGTGTCGCGTCACCCGTGACGTCACTGAGTGCTACCCCACAGACCCCACCGACCCCGCGACAAAACGCGACACGACATAAATCACGCGCGACGCTTGTCGCAGCCATTACCGTCTTTTTGTCGTTCACATGATACCCGGTATACATTACGCTTAAGATATTGTTACAGATAGCTCGGTTATTTTTCTCTTGCATGCTGGTGCTGCTTTTATTCTCCTATTGTTATGTTTGAAATATGGAATTTGAGTGCGATTGTTGTGACATAGATGGGTTCCACTTTTTTGGGTGACGACATAGTATGGACACTATCTTTGGGATTACTACCACAATAAATCATCTCAAGCATTAACTATCAAAGTGTAAAAGTAAAAGACGCAACATAAGAAAAGCCTTCTCAAATTCTGAGTCTAGTTTAGTTTCTTTCAAAAAAACGTATTTTTCGTTAGTGGCATCCACAACAAAGAAACGTCCTAGAGCAACGAAGTTCAAAAAGAAGAATCAGCAATTTAAAGTTAAATTGTTCAGAAGCGACCATCTTGAATTAAATGCTTGCTAAATAAAATTAATGCTCATAACAAAAAGTAGAAAGCACACACAAAGAAAATTTTCATTCTAAATGCAACGACGCTCAAGTTTGAATAAATTAACGTACGAAGATGAGGCTAAAATAAAAACATAATTTAATGCAAACATTCAATTCTTTTCCTATGTGTTAGGGGAAGAACAAATTATAGTTCACAATATTTATACACATGGTGTTCATAAAGTATTGTAAATAATCCATGAATGGAGGACAGATAATGAAATGGTGCAATCCGGGTGGAAAGAATGGGGTTCTATGGGACAAAACACACATGAGATTTTTGAGACAATCTCCATTGGAAATTGGTTTTCTTTCCTTAGGGTGTGTACTGTCTACATACCCATGCCGAACACGAACATAAGTACTTTTAAGGGAAAAATAAAGCGGATGAGTGTACCGTATTCAGTCTTGCTTACAATTCTTGTTATTAAGCTCATAATGTACCTACGCATACAATGATGATGATCAGTGCTCTACTGTACACGCTGTTGGCTTTGGTAGTTGTCACAGAGCTCACAATAAGAAATCAGATTAGTCTGGGTCTCTGTCAACGGATATTGTGATGAAGAAGGACTACATTATTGTTATTTTTGCACTCTAAGGGATCTAGCGCGGGGTGCGTTGTCAGAATTCCTCCTCGTGTGCCTGATGGCTGTCGGTCCCTCTCGATACGTCTGAAGGGAATAGCAGCTGCTGGGCCGGTGCACCCTGGGCGTGGGCAGTATCCTTCGCCGAGGAATGGGAAGAGATTCTTATTCCTCGGGGAATGTTACTGTCCATGGCTAATATTCTGACATGGGGGGGGTCCATCGTGGACCAAAGGGGCGTTGCTCCGCGTGACACTCTGAAAAGCAGAGGGCACAGCGGAGGAGCAAGGGCGGGCTCGGTGTGCACTTACCCTGCCTCCGAGCAGGCCGTCGATATCGTAGTCCCACCGTCGAAGTGTCGTGGAACACGTCTCGCGGCTTCGATTGGGACCGAGGGTCTTGGCTTAACCGCCCGGACCACGAGGTAGAAAACCTCTATAAAAAGTTACCCCGAATCTCAAGCGGCGGCGCACCGCGAGGAGATGTATGGCTGACGGGTTCCTTTGGAAAATCAGTCTCTAGTGCGAACCACTGCCGGGCCTGGCTATGGCTTATCTGGGTACAGGGGGCACTGCCCAGATGGACTTTTTATTTCCCCCATACCCGTGGGAACAGTATGGAAACAAATACAACCCAAATCACGGCCGATAACGGCGAAGGAAAGAAGGAGAGGGATGCGGGGTCGGAGTCCGGCGCCACATCCAGCGAGGTGAGCGCGGGAGGCTCAGAGAGCTCCCAGCGCGGGAGGCCCGGGGCTTCTGCGGGGAACAGGGAGTTCCTACGCAAACGGTCCAGGCCGGTAGGCGACCGAGAGTCGTCGTCAGAGGGGGAGCTGGCTTCGGCTCGCAAGATCCCCACCAGCAAGCGTGGCGGGATCCGTGGCAAGGGGAGAGGCCTCTCTGCCACCGAGAGGTCGGCGCGGCTTGCCGAGGAGGGGCGCCACCCCGGGGTGGCCGCCAGTCACGGGGTGGCCCGTTCGGGTTCCTTTGGCAACGAGGCGGGCGCAGATGGCGGCTCCGATGCGGAGCGTAAGGCCGGACTCGCGAAGGAGGTGGAGGCGGCGCTGAGGGCTGTCTCCTTGAAACAAAAGCCCTCAACCAGGCAAAGGGCTATACCTGCAGCGGTCGCCTCCATTATGGCGGCAGCGGAGGCCAGATTTGCGGGGCCTCCGCTAGACGGCGTGGCCAAACTGAGGGCGGAGGTCGCTCGACTGACGGCCGCCACGGAGCTTCTCAAAGAGGAGAATAGGAAGCTCCGAGCAGACCTGGCCAGTCTGCGCGACTCCGGCTCTCGCGAGGCGCCCCAATACGGGGGCCAGAAGCGTCCAAGCCAGCCCGTGCCGGTGGAGAACCAGGTTCTGAATCTGGTTCGGCAGGAGCTGGCTGCCTTCCAGGAGCGGTTCTCCGTCCTGGAGGGCATTGTCCTGCGTCCCCCCCTGGCGGCAAACAAGGCGCCCCCGGGCCCGAGGGCGGCCTCATATGCGTCTGCTGCGGCCTCCGCACCGGGGCCGTCCAGCCAGCCCCCCGGCAGGGTTATGTCGGCCCCGACGAAACCGGCTCCGGTTAAGAAGGCGGCGGCCCTGAAACAGGGCAAGGCGGCGGCCCAGAAGAAGGGCAAGGTGGCGAATATGCCAGCGCCCGCCGCGAGACAGCCGCTATCGCCACCCACCCCGCCCCCTAAGCCTTCCGCGGCCGAGACCGGGTGGCAGGTGGCCGGAGAAAACGCGAGGGATCGAAGAGCGGCCAAAAAGGCCAAGAGGCAGGAGCAGAAACGCCGGCAAAAGGAGCGGGGCGTCGCGGTTAGGCTCAGCGCCCCGAAGACCGCAGCTGTAGTGATTACACTACAGCCGGACGCGGAAAAGAGGGGCGTGACCTACCGCGACGTGCTCGCTAAGGCGAAAGCGACGGTGGATCTCGGAGAGCTCGGGATCACCGGGGGCCTCCGGCTTAGAGTCACCGCAACAGGGGCTCGAGTGCTGGAGATCCCTGGCGAAACCCGTGGCTCGTCCGCTGACGCTCTAGCTGAAAAGCTTAGAGCGTCCCTAAATGCGGACGAGGCCCGAGTGTCCAGGCCCGTCAAATGCGCAGACCTGCGCATACTGGGTCTGGACGACTCGGTGACCGAGAAGGAGGTGGTGGCCGCCGTCACCAGGACCGATGGGTGCCCTGCCGAGCAAGTCAAGGCAGGCACCTTACGTCCGGACCTGTCGGGCATGCGAACCATAACGGTAAGTTGCCCTGTGACGGCGGCGAAAGTCATTGTGGAGGGCCGAAGGCTCTTGGTGGGCTGGGTTTCGGCGCAGGAAGCTGCTGGAACCCAGACTTCTGAGGTGCTTCCGCTGTCATGTGGGGCACCACGTGTCGGTCCGGTGCACCTCGGAGGTGGACCGCAGCGGCCTGTTCTTCCGCTGCGGCCAGCCTGGTCACATGGCCGCGGCTTGCTCCGCCGCGCCGCGCTGCGCCGCATGTGCGGCAGCTGGCAAGCCGGCTGATCACCGGGCAGGGAGCAAGTCCTGCGGTACTCCCGCCAAGGCCAGGGGCAAAGGAAGGCCTTCCGCGACCACCGCCAAAACCCCCACCGTCGCCACCACCGCAGCCGCCGCCACTGTCGCCGCCGCTGCCGCTACTGCTGCATCTTCCGCAGCGGGGCCCTCGCAGGGGGCCCGGGAGGGGGCTGAAATGGAGTGCCAGTAACGGCCCCATTACGGCGCAGTGGTCGATTAACATCTCAGTGGCCATAATTGCGTCGGTCGCCGCCGGTACCCCGACCCTTGAGAGTGTCAGGAAGGGTCAGGGGTGCGTAGCAGCACGGTTCGGGGACATCGTTGTAGTGGGAGTCTACTTCTCCCCGAGCCGAACTCTCGCCGAGTTCCACAACTCCCTCACGGAGTTGAGTGTCGTCATCGGAAGCCATTCCTTCCCCGTGCTTGTGCTCGGGGACTTCAATGCCAAAAACTTGGCTTGGGGTTCTCGTTACACGGACGTGCGGGGTAGAATGGTGGAGGACTGGGCTCTGGAGACAGGCCTGGTCGTCCTAAATCGGGGTTCTGTGCCAACGTGCGTGCGGATGCGGGGCGAGTCGGTGGTGGACATCTCGTTCGCCAGCCCCGCTCTGTCACCGCGTGTCGTTGACTGACGCGTCATGGAGGGGGTGGAGACCTATTCCGACCACCGGTACATCCGGTTCGACGTCTCCACCCAGTCCTCAAGCGCGCCGGTCCTACATGCCACGAGTGGTCCGCGATGGGCGCTGAAGCAGCTGGACCGGGAGCTCCTCCTGGAAGCCTCGATCGTGCAGGCCTGGGTGTCATCACCGGTCAGGCCTGCCGACATCAACAACGAGGCGGGTTGGTTCCGGGAGGCCATGTCCGAGATTTGCGACGTGGCAATGCCCCGAGTTCGGCCAGGAAGCGCACGGCGTCAAGTGTACTGGTGGTTGCGAGAGCTGACGTCTCTGCGCAAGGCGTGCGTTGCCGCGCGGCGCCTGTACACCAGGCATCGCAGGCTCCGCATCCGCCCTCCGGATGCGGCAGCCATTGAGGCGGAACTTTACGAGGGGTACAGAGCGGCGAAGACCGCCCTCCAAGAGGCTGTCCGGCGGGCCAAGAACCTAGCCCGCGAGGAGATGCTGGAGTCTCTGAACGGAGATCCGTGGGGGCGCCCTAACAAGATGGTGCGGGACAAACTCCGCACCCGGGCCCCCCCGCTGACGCAGAGTCTCCGGCCTGAGCTCGTGGAGGACGTGGTGAGCGCTCTGTTCCCTTCGTGAGGGGAGCATCCTCTCCCGCCTATGGCTCCGCCGCCGCGTGCGGTGCCTGAAGCGGACCACACCGATGACGACGTTCCTGAGGTGACTGGGGTAGACCTGAGAGTGGCGGTACGCAGGCTGAAAGCCAGAAACACCGCCCCGGGACCCGATGGCTTGCCTGGCAAAGCCTGGGTCCTGGCCTCTGAGGCTCTCGGGCCCCAACTGGAAGGGCTCCTAAGCGCATGCTTGGAGAGAGGCCAGTTTCCGCTTCGTTGGAAGACGGGGAAGCTGGTCCTCATCCAGAAACCAGGGCGCCCTGCGGACTCTCCGTCCGCATACCGGCCCATCGTGTTGCTCGACGAGGTGGGCAAGCTCTTTGAAAGAGTCATTGCCAACCGCCTCGCCGGGCACCTTGCGGGGATGGGACCGGATCTTGCGGAACACCAGTTTGGTTTCCGCAAGGGGCGCCCGACGGTGGACGCCATCATGCGCGTGAGAGCCCTCACGACGGGGGACACGGTGTCCCGGGGCGGGGTCGTCTTGGTGGTGTCTCTTGACATCGCCAACGCCTTCAACTCCATGCCCTGGAGCTGCATTAGGGAGACACTCCGGTATCACCGGGTGCCGACCTACCTTCGTCGTGTGGTCGGGGACTACCTGACGGATAGAGCCGTCATCTACCCTGGTCGAAGCGGAGAATGGAACCGGCGAGAGATGTCGTGCGGTGTTCCACAGGGATCGGTTCTGGGGCCGGCCTTGTGGAACATCGGTTACGACTGGGTGCTGCGCGCCGACCTCCCTACCGGCGTCAGCGTAGTTTGCTACGCTGACGACACGCTGGTACTAGCACAAGGGAGGTCGCACGAGGCGGCGGCCGAAAACATGACATGCGGGGTTGCGATAGTAGTGGAGAGGATCCGGCAATTGGGTCTCGAGGTGGCACTGCACAAGTCCGAAGCCATGTGTTTTCATGGGCCTCGGAATGCGCCACCGTCGGGATCCCT
This sequence comes from Noctua janthina, assembly GCA_963576755.1. Taxonomy (NCBI): domain Eukaryota; kingdom Metazoa; phylum Arthropoda; class Insecta; order Lepidoptera; family Noctuidae; genus Noctua; species Noctua janthina. The sequence continues at coordinate 534,890 of OY755070.1, forward strand.
ACTGACGGCAGGAGGGGTTTCCATCGGCGTCGGGTCGACGTTGAAGTACCTAGGACTCGTCCTCGACAGCCGGTGGAACTTCGTGGAGCACTTTCGACGTTTGGCTCCCAAACTGGAACGGACAGGGGCTGCCTTCAAGCGGCTCTTGCCCAAATTGAGGGGTCCAAACGCCTCCTGCCGGAGGCTCTACGCGGTGGTCGTGCGGTCCATGGCCCTTTACGGGGCCCCGATGTGGGCGCGTTCTTTGAGGTGGCAAGCCGCCCACTACCTAAACGCGCCCCAAAAGGTAATAGCCATAAGGCTAATCCGGGGGTACCACACGATCTCCGGCGAGGCGGCTAGCCTCCTTGCCGGATTGCCGCCATGGGATCTGGAGGCGATAGTCCTCGCACGCCTGCACGAATGGCGCGCGGAGGCACTACGTCGGGGGGAAACTCCGCTGCCGCGACAAATTGCCGCTCAGCGGACAGACCTCCGGCGTGATCTCATGGCGACATGGAGAGAGCGACTGTCGCAGCCCCGTGCAGGGCACGCCACCATAGTGGCGATAAGTCCCCTTTTTGAGGAGTGGCTAGAGAGGCGCCACGGCGCCCTCACCTACCGCCTGACGCAGGTCCTCACCGGACACGGTTGTTTCGGGAGGTTCCTGCACCGAATCGGGCGGGAGGAAACGCCCGGGTGTTTCCACTGCGAGGATCATCCGGAGGACACGGTGGAGCACACCGTGGAGGTCTGCCCCACTTGGGCGGAGCACCGCCGTGTCCTCGTGTAGCGGCGATTGGCGGCGGCGATCTCTCGTGTCCGGCTTTGGTTCAAGCCATGGTCCGGAGCGAGAGGGAATGGGAAGCCGTCACCTCCTTCTGCGAAGCAGTCATGCTAGTGAAGGAGGTGGCGGGACGTGAGAGGGAAAGAACCTCACGTCCCAGCCGCCGCGGGAGACGCCCTGGGCGTCGGGGGTCACGTGGTGGCTCCCGGCCACCGTAGGCGCGGGCCTGTGGACGGCGAGTTATGGGCTAGCTCGCCGTCCGGCCGTCTTATGACGACAGGCCGTGTCGACGGCGCGTTCGTGTTCCACGCGCGCCTCAAAGAGATATCAGCAACCACGTAGGGGTCCGCATGGGCCGATGCCTGCCAGGGCTGCGGGACTGTTCGAAAGAGATACCGTGGCCCTGGAACACAAAGGGCAAAGAAGGAACATGGATGGGTTTTAGTCAGTACAAGTCTGAAACTCCCTTCCGCTCCGCCCAGAGTGGGGGGGGGTCATTTGATGATTTCCCATCCGAAAAAAAAAAAAAAAAAAAAAGGGACCTAGCGCACTACGTGGCCATGACCGAGACTTTTGGCCGCCGAAGCTTCGACCTGGAAGAAAGTTTTGTCGAACAACCAGGCGTCCGACTAGTTTTGTTCATGATAGCGGTCGTCTTGTGACAAGTCGTGTCCGAGGCCGCGCAGTGCGCGAGGCCCCTTAGTATTAAAAACTAGTTATCTCCTCAATTAAGCCATGAGAGCGACTCGACAGACTAAACCACTAGGATTGTTCGGCTACAACTGACTTGTAGCATCTGGAAGTGCTGTCATTTCAACTCAAGCCTTTCGCTTGCTTCTTTCTTCAGTATGCTTAATCCACTCAAACAACTACAATACATACAACTCACGGCTTCCGAATTGTATCAGAAGTTTTTCCAATTATACTAGAGTAAAACTTTTGCCTGCACAGCGCACAATTCATCTAGACTATAATAAATATGTAGACCGAAAATGAGTACCTTCGAGCAAGATAATAAACAGTTTGTACCCCATGTCGGTAAAAATAGTGATAATCCATGCGGGTGTGATCCTGCGGGCCGGGGGAGACAAGAGGCGGTGCAAATTGGACGCAACACTGTTTGTGTCAGGACGTAAGCCGCACCGTGCAGCGCTCGGTGACAGCGCGAGATTGGGCACTCGTTTGTACTCATCAATGTTATTCGGAAATAAGAACCATCATGTTCGAGAGATATTTTGTTCAGAGAACCTTATTATCTTAAGCGTTGGTTTCTGTAAGCTGTTAAAACATCGCACTTTTGATCAACCTATCCCTACAATGAACTTGGGATTTCATGGAGACATGAAGCTTTGTGAAACATCGGTATCTCGACTTGATTTATGTAGATATATCTTACCTTACCATTAATCACGACACCATTGTATTTCTCCATCTATCTATATCTAAAAGCATTATTCCATAAATCACCAGAATCGCTCCCTCGATCAGGCAAGTGGCGGGGAAGCTTCCACATAACTCCTCAACTTTTATTAAAACAAACTCCAAATAAATTCCTGCCACTTGTCTTCACGAGGGTTGCTAAAGACGCCGTCAAATACCAGACAGGTATTTAAATATCCCAACAAAATAGACGGAACCCATTAATCAGGGGCCCAGGTGCGTCGTAGGGCACCTAAAATTAGATGTACGCGGGCCCAAAGACGAGACCCTTGGGTACTTGTTATTTATAGGGACCCAAACACAGCCCCTCGTTTACATTTACACCGTGTATTCTGCTCTCGTGGAGTGTAATTTTGAAGGCTCACGGTTTATTAAAACCTTAATACGAACCAAATTGATATTCACCCTTTGGACGGGACGTGAGTGGTAATTGCAGACACTCAAAGGTGTTCCTACAAAGAGATGTGGAGCAAATTTGTACAGAGATAACATTACAAAGTCACTTTAGTGTTTACTATTTTGCTTTCAACTTGTGTTACCATTGTGTGCAGCATGGAAGTCCTTTCTCTTAACTAAAATTCACTGAAATAAGATTTTAAACGCATAATTTGAATAGTTTCCAGGATCTTTAATTCAGCAGTCTATAAACAACGATAATCTCAATCCCACCATTCCGAGCGATAACACTAAACTGCTTAAACTACGTCTAAATTTAAATGCAATCAAGTGGCGTGTAGGTTCGCCGAAGCGATTTTTACTTAAGATTCAGTAGCAGAGCGAGCGTGCCAAGTGCGGGGTTACTGGCAAGCCAAGACATTGCCAGACGGCGAGCAGTGGCGTGCCAATCTTGGGCCAAACCAGCCAGTGTCCCAATTACTCACAATGAGAATACATGACTTGGAATATAAAAAGAGGATGTTACGATCTCAGTTTTTACGTTAAGGAAAAATCTAGGAGTTCTGGCAGTCGCGCAATAGTAATAAGTTTTTCCGGAGTTGGTATTTTAGTTTATTTTATGATGTGTTACTGAACAATTTTTGTACAAAATCAAGAAAATGTGAATACGAGTTATTTCTTGTAAAAACAGTTTTTAAATATTTAATTTATTACAGCAACTATCATTACATTTATCAGCCAACAATATATAAGATTTTCTTATCCATTTAACACACTTTGCTTGCCAAGTAACCCCATATTTTCATTAGTTATTGAATTTTAAGATCATCGACATACGTATTTAGAGTCCAAAAATGCATCCCTGTTATGAAAACAATAAACAAAATAATAACAACGCCAGTTATTACTCATTCCAATTCAAAATATTCTTGCAATGACATTTATAAGAACAAGGGGAGCGTTCATCTGGACGCATCACTCAAAACTCATCCTTGTCGACTTCGAAATCGACTGTTTGATATTTCAATCTTCCTTGCAGTGTAGATATCAATTAAAACATGAGAACAGTCTCCATCCATCTGTAAATAGCAACAAATGAGTGTATAATTGCAGTAATCCGTCTGTCCCGTGGGTCTGTGAGGCAATCAGTCGGTGGCGCCGCGGGCGGACATTTGCATGGCGTAGGATGCAAGCGCCCCGCTCGTCCCGCTGCCCCGCCATCCCGCTCGCCCCGGCCGGCTGTCGGTAGAAACACTGCTGAATATTAATACGCACTTGCATCACTTTGATATTTGGCGGATGGACTTTGAAGTTTCTTGCATGTTTGTGTAATGAGTGGCTCATAGCTGTAAGACAGGGCTCTGTAATTGTGGGTAACTGATGTCTTGGTTTAGGCGTGGTTTTCTGACGTGGGTGGCGATGAAGTTTTCAAACCAATATTACTTTTGCTTTTGTAGTCGCGATTAATTTAGTTCCATGATCCCGTAAAAATAACTGGCAACATTCTATGTACGCTGACGAAAAGTGCTTTTGTAGCGTTATTTGCAAAGCCTGTCTCCGAATATTTCCTGAATCCTGAAATTATAAAAATTTCGATGAATCACTGCAGACTGCGTGTACCTAAATGTCTGCCTTCCCCGTCGGGAATTACAGGCGTAATGCTAGAAGAGCGCGTTAGTTGCAAGCTGCACTAATTCGAGCTGTGTTAATGAGACCACACAGAACACAGTTACAGAAGGTTAACTTCGTACATATGTAAGTGATTGCGAGAATATTGAGGTGCATCATTACATAATACCCTGGAAATCGACACAACATGATCATAAAACTAATCAGTTTACTTAAGTACCTGACCGTATTCTAAAGATAGAATGGCATAAATGGCAGGTTTTTGTCAAAATATCGTTCCAGCGACACGAAGAAGAATAAGATGAAATGTTTGCTAACAGGTGGACTTTCGGTCTGTTCGTAGTCTGTAATCAGACGACCGATGTCCTTTGACGCGCGTTTAATCTAGAAAGGAGGAAAACCGTGACTTTTACACACATTTATACAATTCTATGTCTGTCTGCCTATAACTTAATTTTATCTATCAACAAACCTTTGTGATGTGGTTTCTGCGGAAACACTGGGATTGCTCGAGCTGGATTTGTTTTATAAACTGACAACGTTTTAAATGCTTCTTATACTGGATACAAAAAGTTGAACATGAAATATTAGGGGAAGCTACATACTAATTGTTCGGGTCCGAACCTCAATTCGGCACTCATTTGGGTCGCGACAATCGGAAAACTATATTCGGCATATTCCTTCGGCGTATACCGCTGGGCCGTTTTAGGCGAAGAGTTGAATCCTGAAGATAGCACGGTGTTTTTGAGCTTAACTTTAGACGCTAAGCCCACACATACATAAATTGTCGAAGAAACTGAGCTCCGCAGCATACGCAGTTAGAAAAATTGGTAATTTAACCGATGTAGAGACAGCTCGATTAGTTTACTTCAGCTATTTTCATAGCGTAATGTCGTCCGGCATTCTGTTGTGGGGGAATGCCGCCGATATTCAGACCATCTTTGTTTTGCAGAAAAGGGCTGTTCGATCAATTTATAAGGTGAGTCCGAGACACTCTCTCAGAGAAAAGTTTAAGGAGATTAATGTAATGACTGTTCCTTCTCAATATATTTATGAAAACCTTTTGTATGTTCACAAAAATATAAAGCTATTTATGAAATATTGTAATATTCACAATATAAATAAAAGGAATAAACATAAATTTATTGTACCAACAACAAGGCTCAAGAAAATAGGTAGATCATTTAGATGCCAATGCCACTTTTATAATAAACTACCAGGCCATATTCAAGAACTAAGCCTTAATAATTTTTTTTTTTTTATAAAACGTATACTTTGCCAAAGATTATATTGAGGACAAAAAAGCTTGGGATTAAACTGCTCCAATTGAAATCGATATTAAATTGAATTTGTACCCATTTTATTTTATTTTATTACAATTTGACATTTTTTTTTATTTTTTTTATTTGACATTATTTACTTTTTCAAGTACCTATGGTATTATTATTATTATTTTTTCCTTTATTTATTTTTATACATATTAAATACATTTTTAAATATTCTAATATAAAACAATATAAAAAAAACATTTCAAAATAAAAAAAATAGTGTTCCGCCGGTATCGAGAGCAGGGTCCAAGCTACCGGTGGTTAGGGCTCCAGAGACAGGAACCTCCTCACAATGCGAGCCGTATCGAGGAGTACTGCCTTCTGTATCAGGCCCTTGATCCAACAGCCTAAGGAGAGCCTCGAAAGATGGTCGTCGAGGCTCTTGGCTATAAGGCCATTGGCCGTCACGACGATCGGCACAATGATAGCCGAGTTCACATTCCACATGTCGACAACCTCGTGTGCTAAGTTGAGATATTTAATTTGTTTCTCTTTCTCAGCTTTCACGAGGTTCTCGTCATGCGGAATGGTAACATCGACTATCATTACGCGGCGCGCTAATCGGTCTATCACTACTATGTCAGGTTTATTGGCGACAATAGTCCTGTCAGTAATGATAGACCGATCCCAGTACAACGTGACATGGTCTTTCTCGAGAACTGGGTCGGGCACATACTTGTAGTACGGTACCTCAGATTCCACAAGTTTATATTTCAAGGCAAGTTGTTGGTGAATAATCCTGGCTACTTGGTTGTGCCTGTGCAAGTACTCGCCGTTAGCCAGACGAGAACAACCAGAAATAATATGTCTGATGGACTCACCCGGACGGTGACATGCCCGACACACGTCAACCGTCCCGTCCTTCATAATATATTTCCGGTAGTAGTTCGTCAACATAACTTCGTCCATAATCGCACAGACAAAACCTTCAGTTTCCCCAAAGAGGTCGCCGAAACGTAACCAGGACACGGACGCTAGAAAATCTACATCGGGCCCATGAAGAGCCCGGTAGAAGAGTCCGTGAAGCTCCTTGCCTTGCCATACTTCCTTGCGGTCATCGGTAGTAAGTACTACAGGTTTGCGCCAGTTCTCTTTAGCCATGGACAGCGGGGTGAGTCCCTTGTTCACTGCGACCACATCTCGGTGCATACCCACCTCGGCTTTTAAAAAATATTCTCTGAGACTGCATATCTCGCGGTTGTGAAGGGTCTTCGCGTTTAAAAAACCACGACCCCCACACTTCCGCGGGATGTACAGCCTCATTACCGATTATTATTTTTATTTTTCTTGACTTTATTTACTTTTTCAAGTGTCGTTTTATAATTATTTTGTTTATTACTGTGAATATGAGGACTACGCGGGTCATACTATTATTATTATTTTTTAGTTTAGTTAGTTTCACGATTGTCTGGCAGTTTGATTACTTTATGTGGCCCACCCAAATGTCCTTTCTTTGGTATTGTTTGTCGTGTCGTTGAGCTCCTTGGATTATGAGTCGAGCTACACGATCACTGACAAATGCTTGCACTGTCTGGACAGGTCTACTCTAATCTGTGTGGTTATTTCTTCAAAAGACCATCTCAGACATTAATCTACATGGTCCTCATATGACTTGAGCGATGTCTGGACTTTAAAAGAGACGGTGACCTCTGAGTTTGTTCCGGATATTTCTTCTCATAGTAGTCAGATACGAAACACCGGCCCCATTTAGTTTTAAAACATAACATGTTGACATGATAAAGAGTTTTGTAAACCAATTTACAGAAATAAATATGATTTGATTTATGATTTATGATTTAGGACGAGCTCAGCACAATTCAAGCTGTGGTGGCATTTTCCCGAACGTGTATGTACATATTCTCGATACTGTTAATCCCTCTCAGATAGACAATCCCCACTAGATAATCATCCTCTCTGCTGTTTTAACAAACTACTGTTCTCGAATGGCAGTCTTCCTTCAATCATGCTCGCACTAAATATCCTATCAACCATCCTCACACAACAGTTACTCAAGCCAAGTCTACATAATAATATACACCTAATCACATTTTGTTCATACACACTCTCCAGCTACTCACACGCGTTCTATTATTTCCACACTAATTTTTGTTTATTTTTTATTTTTTTTGTGTTTTAACTTAGTTTCCTGCACTATTCTTACCATGAAAACCTATCACATTTAAAGTAGGACATAGCAGGCAAATAGCTGCGAGAGGGCCCTGGTGACTTGTAATACAGGTTCTTATAGAGACCTACTTCAGGCACCAGTCTCTCACAAAGTTAATTTCATGTTCGTGCCCCTCTGTAACCCTAGTATTAAGTAACTTGTGTAGAGAAAATAAATGATTTATATTATTATTATACTGTCACCCTGACTGTGCCGAATGTTGTCGACATAAATGTTCAGATTTGTATAACATTATTAGTCAAGGTCAAATTCTCACCTAGTATGTGAGCTATGCTGGTACGACTACGCCCAAGAAAGATATAATACTATTTATAAATAAGATACAAAAACCTTTTATATCATGCATTAAAAGTTTAAAATATATGTACAAAGATTTAAAGTTGTCCTATGCTAACACAATTTTGATTTAATTATTATTTGACTGGAAGCCGACTCCAACATAGTTGGGGAAAGGCTAGGCAGAAGATAAAATAAATTGTGTTTTAATTCAGGCATAATACCCATATATAACAAAAAATAATAATAAATAATAAATTGAGATTGTGTAAAAACAGTAAAGTAGAAAATCATAGAAAAATATCATTAAAATCATTACATTACAAAAATCAATAAAAGTCATTCAATAAAAATATCAATAAAGTTACTCAAAAAAAAAACATGCGAGGTACGAGTATGTATAGGTACCAAAAACGTCTTCAAAAAATAACAAAGGTCCAGTCTTTCGTCATTTTTTAATCCCGTTTAGGTGAACAGAAATCCAGTGCACAAGTATAGGGCTTGCTAGGTTGCACGAGACAACCCTCAAAATGCTGTTACTGGAGCGTCTCAAACTTTGCCAGAAGGACGCAACCCTCGACCTCATGATGGCGTAAAAATCCGGAACCCTCGCTTCTGCAAACATGCTTGAAGCACTGCAGTACCTTGGCAGTTTCATTAGGGTTCTGTACGCGTCATTGTACTGAACCCTTAATGAGCTATCATCTTTTTTGTGAAGTTGCACCATAGTTGGCAGGTGTACATTGACAGACAGTAAGCTCTGAATAGTGTGTTCTTTACGTCTTTGGTGCACTTCACAAATTTGCGTGCTTGCATGCAAATTTGTGAAGTGCAAGTGCAACTCGTGTGATGTCGTCAGTCCATCTAGTTACAGGTCTTCCTCTTTTCCGAGTTCCTGTCGGACCTGGCCATAATGTCATGCGAATTGTCCCGCGCTCGTCGCTTATTCTCGCTCCGTGTTCTGCCTATCTCCATTTTAACTTTAGAGCGTAGGTGATAGCATCTATCACTCCTATTTTTAGCCTGATGGTAGTGTCATGAATTTTCTGAGATTTCCTGATTTTTGTGACACTTCTCTCCGTGCTTCGCTGGCAGCACGTGATTTTATTTTAGATTCTCCGTGTGAACTTCAACGTTTGACAGGGATAGGTTAATGAAGGCAAAAGACATGAGTCCATGACTTTGCTCTTGATTGTTCTTCTATCAGACATTGTCCTTCTATCAGAAAATAGCACAGGGCTGGAGTCAATGTTTCAAGCGTTACAACAAAAAGCAGAGAGCGACTAGAAATTATTATGAGCAAAACAAAATTCATGACAAATGCCGCACAAAACTCCATATGCCTGAACAACCAGTAGAGTACGTTACCGGCTATATCTACCTAGGCAAACAAATTTCTTTCCAAAAACCAAATAAAGATGCAGAAGTAGATAGAAGAATAATAACGGCACGGAAAAAGTTTATGAGCCTAAAGGAAATTTTAAAAAGTCAGATGCCAATGAAGAACGACATAAATCCTTAAAATCACACTCTCTTACACGAAAACCGAGGGTCTTACAAATTCTGAACACCCAATCTCCCACACTTTCCTTTCAAAACGTCCTCCCACAAATGAGTGCATCCTAAACTAGAGACCTCTGAGGATAGTCAGATAAAAGCCATAGTGTGTTCCGCCGCCGCAACAGATCGAGCCAGCGATAAGTAACCACGGCTGGCGAGCTACTGGCGAGAGTGCTAGTAAGCATAGATATAGACACAAAACTTCAGATTATGGCCGATGTTTTTTAGGGTAAATAAATGTGAAATAACATTAGTGGTAAGTAGTAGTTATCGATTAGGTTCAGCCGCCGGTTGCGAGTGTTACATAGTAGCAGTTATCGATTAGGTTCAGCCGCCGGTTGCGAGTGTTACATAGTAGCAGTCAAAAACTCGCGAACCCGTATCTTATTGTTGTTTTATCAATAACCTCCGTCTAATTGTAATGTGCTATCACCATGTTTTGCACCCACAATTTGACAAAAAAATATTATAGAGTATGTAGTAGGTACTACACAGATAATTCAAAAAAGTGGTGACTGCACCACAATATATTATTATATAGCACATCCATTGTTAGAAAAAGCGTCTCATGTTATTAAAGTCATTGCTTCTCGGCTATTCCTCGGTGCATCGCGCTCCCTCGCTTGACGGGAGCGTGCGTACAAATGTGTTTACTCCTTAACTGATATCCGCGCCATTAACTCATTATGTGATGAGCAGAGTTCAAAGTGCTGATTTATGGTAGTTGAGTGATATTAACGCGTCGTGTATAGTGATAATATGCGAAGAGCTGTAATGGTGTATGAGTAACTGGTAATGGTAATGTGGTTGAAAAGAGTCTCCAAAAAATATAATTAAATACAAATGTTTTGCTGATATGATCAAAACATTAATCGATGACAAATGTTTCCTTTTTGCAGAGGTTAACTTTGAAATACATAACCCTCCCACTACTGTTGCTATATACATTTTTGGCTATTTTTTATCCGTTATTTATTATTAAGATCATCATCATATTACCGTCCTGCATGGGATAGGAGGAGCTCGTGGCTAAATAATAACAGCCGCTCGAATTAATCTTTAAGTTAAGCCGTGCTTGCCTAGGTTGGTTTGGGAATGGATGACCACCCATTACATACCGAGTTTCCTCCGTGCCTCGGAAAGTACGTTAAGTTAGAACGTTAGTCAGTGCCCCAAAAACTCTGAAAACCAGTCTTACCAAGGGATATCGTATTACCTAGTACCTACTAACTGGGTTGTGGAGGTCACATAGGCAGTCGCTCCGTGTAAAATACTGGTATTCAGCTGCATCCGGTTAGACTGGAAGCCGATCCCAACATAGTTGGCGTAGGTGGTGCATGGGATCTGAGTATTTTGACATTTTTCTTTTCTTTTCTTCTTCCCCGAGAGGGGGCAGAGACTACAGTAAAGTATCCTGCTGCGATCCCTAATTATTACATACTTCTTTTGCTTCACCCACGTTCACCGGGTTAAGCACACTAACAAAATAATGGGGTTTAAACAATATAACCATATTTAATTTGTTATTATCGGTTGATAAGGTAATTAATTAATGTAATAAGTCAGTAATAGCACATTATAACAATGGGTCATAATGATGTGTGAAAATGATACGGGTGAGTTTTTACATTGTTTGTGTTTAATTTAGTAGGCTTGTGGCCGAATAAAATGTAATTTATTGCTTCCCCTTTTGTGTTAATTAATTTCAATGATAAAATTAACTTTTTGACCAAACTTATTACTTCATTAGATTCACGTGAATCTAATGAAGTAATAAGTTTGGGAGTTTTTTTATTTAACCTTACTACAACGTTGTAGTAAGGTTAAATAAAAAAACTTCCTGTGATGATTTATTTCATAAAATTTTCTTTGTTGTAAAACTTTAAGGTCAAAAATAAGGTTCCCTCGCCATAGACATAATCCTAGCATTTTATAACCTGAACGTGACTTCTAATTCCAATTCTTTGTATACCGTTGCAGCACCTAGGCATATGCACACACAATCAGGTCTCTTCCACATAGCACTAACAAACTACAAAAAGACAAAACAGAACTTGCATACGCAAAGAACATTCGATCTAACCCTGAGCCCGCCACACCGCCGGCTCTAACCCTGAGCCCGCCACACCGCCGGCTCTAAAAATGAATTTTAATGGTCACTTACACCGCCATGATGAAGACAACACGCTTAGCCCGCGGCTAACACTCCCCCGCTATTCTGTGTTTGAAGTTATTTCCATCAAGGGACGTTTTCGAGGTAGTTTAGACCCCGCTTGAGTAAACGTCTGTCCGTCTGTCACAGATATGTGATGCTATTATTCGTGGGTCTTTTATTTGCAGAAGAACTTTATTGAGGTATTTGTGTTTCATGCATAATAAGTGTGAGGTTGGGACGTGACAGCTAGGAGCCGTGAAACTGACTATACGTCTGTCTGGGGACAGATAGATAATAGAAATTATATATGAAAAGAGCTTACTAGTATTAAGTTTAGATAATTTTTACTACAAATTAAAAATTACCGTGATCAACAAAATGTTCTCGCTGCTGGTACACAAAAGAGGAAGTAATAGGTAATACCTTAGGTATTACATGTTACCGATACTCTGTCAATCTATGCACGTACCTACACTGTTAATAAAACATTTCAAAGTAATTTGTTCATAACGAATATCAATACAAAGTCAATAAACAGTACATTATATCAAAACAAGCTCTTTTTTGTGAATCAATCCGAAAGAAGATTTGAACAAACATAACGCTATCAATATTTTATAAGTTCCCGAAATACTTTGTGGCAAAAAAACATATTTATATTTGTTCAACGTGTTTAATTTTATGCTCCTACCCACATTAAGCCGTCAGAATAACCTGGGTATTTCTTATTTCTGAGTATATTTAAATATTTACTGATGAAATTATGTTTTACTAGCTTTTGCCCACTGCTTCGCTCGCGTTAATTTAGAATTGGACAATCAATTCGGGTTGCACTCTGCTTGTAATGATATAATTCAATCATGATACGAAACACACGTGGCGCTATCTATTATTATAATAACGTTTTTGTTGTTTTCCTCGGGAACAGTACTTCTTTTCGGTATAAAACGTTCCCTATGTCCATTTCTGTACACCTAACAACGTATAAACAAAATTACAGTATGATCGGTTCAGAGCTTTAGGCGTGAAAAGGTAACGAACAAACTTACTTTCGCATTTATAATATTACTACGGAAGTATGGATTCTTTCTGGTCACTAAATAAATTTTAAAACTGGCAAAAACCTCCAGATTTAGCTGACAATTTAAATTGACAGAAACAATGGGAACTCGCATGTTTACAAACCACCATAACAACACACAAACTCTCCCCCGCGGCCTGATTATAAACGAACACACACAAACAACATACAAACACAAGACAGCCAACAAAAACTACACAACGACACGTCAAGCCAAGCACTCAGCTCTGTCGATAACAAGAGTCGGATGATAAATTCGCGTCAACTGTCACCATGACACGCGACCCGCGTCACCCGTACGCCGTCACGCCGTCACGTCATTGTGTCATATTGACGCGCATTCACATCGCCGCTCAAGGGTTAAGGTATTTTTGGATGTTCGATTTTTGGGGATCGTGTGCTATGATTTTAAGCGGCCGCCGCGCCATTTTGAAAAGCGACGCAGATGTAACACGCTTTATGAATTTTGTGATTCAATAATGTTATTGGTTCCAATTAATGTGAAACATGTTTGCCGTAATATAAAATTCAAACAACTATAGTATCATGTTGAATTGTTGAATCGGACTAATGTGGTAACATGATAATTATCATATCTCAATCCCTCCTGAGCTATGAACGAGTACATAAATTTCTATCTATAAAATCCTTGAATCTTTAAAAAAACCGCTTATTCAACATTTCGGTTTTCTTGCACTGGGTGAAAATTATTCATCATGTTTTCCTGTGTCATTATAGTACCTAATGTTTCTCAGGAAATTCCACGAAGCCATTTATTCGAGTCAGCTGATAGAGTAATAGAAGAAGGTACCTAATGATCTGTAAACCGTAGCAAGTGAGTTCTACTTATCTACTGTCTAACTTAGCTTATGTCTTTCATTCGTTTCGGCGATACGGATAAGCATAACGAAAACACTTACATTAATAAGGCTAAGTAGCCCGCTACAATTCAGAGCTAAACGTTTACACATAAACTTTGCGTACATTAAAATTCAAGAAGTACTAGGAGAGGAGTAGAAAGCAGGAGCGTCGGGAGAAATAAAAGTGATTCGAGCGTCGGGCGCCACCGGGCGCACAGGTGGCCGCGATTTGAATTTTTAACGGCGACCGCCAGCCGCCATTACCGCGCCCCGCCATCCGACCGCTAAATACTTCAAACTCTAATTGAATAAACGTGTCGTGAATTCCGTATAATCGACGAACGGCACCGATGAGACGGAGGACGCTTCGTAATCCGATTGTCCGAGTTTTAAATTTATTTAGATTGGCGAAAGGATTTCCGAATATCCGTCCCCGCCCGCGCGCCCGCGCACCCTCTTCTAACAAGGCCCTTGTTTCACCAACTTTGGTTGAATATCAAAATATCAAATAACTCTTCCCCGTTACGTTTGTGTAATTACTTCGGTGTATTTTATATTAGCTACAGCGACAGAGAAATTAACATTTTAATAATTCACTTGTTATGGCGTGTTAATAATTCACATTGAGATTTGCTAAAATTCGTGCATTGTGAGAAACTAGATTAGAAGCAACTGACGTAGATATCCTGAATAATTAATGTTTGTTTAGTTAGGTAAGTTTGAAGTAGGCACTCATTAAGTAATCCGAGCGACGAACAGCTCAATGAAACAAAATCTGGAGTATCAAATCTGAATCTCAAGTTATATGTTGAAGTTAAAAATTCACCAAACAGCGAAACGCTTTCAAAGTGGCTCTTACTATTTAAAATGTATAGATAAAAGAGCTACGAAAGTTACTTAATTATACCATCCCCTCGCGAGTGAGACGTTTTCTCGAACGCCACCATTTTTCAAAACTTATCTCTCTCATTTCTCGGCGCGTCTCGTCATCCGCAAAGCGACTAGATCTACATAATTGCAAAGATACGGCTCCACATCGTTCGTCCGATGCCGGTATTTGTATTCAAATCTGTGACCAAACCACTGTTAACCGTGCGAACGGCGGCGGGGTCTCCCGTACCCCTGCCATTACCGTAATCTTGAAGACTAAGTTAATGGTAGACCCCCGCCCCCGCGCCTCGGTACTATCCCACATTAGTCCTCGGTGATGTAAGACGACAACTTTAATGAGTCACCAACAATGTCTAGCGTAAGCATTACGAACGCTTGAGTTTAGTGTAGTCGACCAAACCGCACTTGTTATCTCCATACTGACGATAGTGTGTGCTCACCTCTCCAGTTAAATTACCTGTACACTATTCTAATTTTATTTGGAAGTATATGTCGCCGAAGGTCATCTTGTCATTTGCAGACCTATCCTTATTTTTTACAGAGTTTTTTCAAACAAAACACTTTATTCAACAAAGAAACATAAAATGCCAAATAAAAGTCGATCAGATTTGTTCTTTAAAAACATTATTACACAGAATAGACAGACGATTTCAGTCTTGAAATATTAAAGAAACGTGAAGGCGTTTTCACAAATAAAAGGAAAAAATCTACATACATTTTGTTTGTGTATTCAAATATTTTGTCAAATAAAGACGTGTTTGAATAATATGTTGTTCAGAAAATGCTTCGAGCGGTCTTTGAGACCGGCCGATCGTTAAGCTAGTGCCGTAATACATGTTCGATAAAACGACCGCTGCAAAGCGATGAAATGCTGGCGACGTCAAAAGGAACCGGCGCTGCACTGATAGCTAAGCTTTTACTCTATTACTTTATTTTCTCTATAGATGTCAGAAGCTCTAGTTCATTCATCTAATTTGAAAAGTAAATATTTTATTTATAACTTCTGTTATGATTACTTTAAAAGTATCTTAGATGTTTGCAGTTCTGTGCTTAATAAAGCTGTTTAAACTCAAAATAAGATTATCATTTCAAAACTTTACATTAAATCAAAAGAGTTTTTTTTGTCAAACGGTTACCGTAAAAGCCGCCCTTAAAATTAAAGAGCTCAAATAAAAAGGGAAAAAATATAATAAATTTTGAACTGGATAAAAGTGATTTGGGGTGAATCCGCTCGGCATCTGGCAATAAAATTAACTCCCGATATAATATCATTTGCTTAGAAGAAACAAAATAAAAGAAAGAAACTCATCGGCGCGCAAAGAGGGCGCGTTGGGTCTCACGGACCCAGTCTGTGGCACAAGCGGCAGCGTGACGCGGGTTCCGTTTGAAGAGTTATCATGTTTATCAATGCTACAAATATTTCTGTGTAACCCCTCGGGGATTACAGGCATGATAGTATGTTATGTTTTGAAATATTAGATTTGATTATCGTTTAAAGGGTTTTATTACATAGGTACGTAAAAAATTTTAATGAACTTAAGTTTTTTGGGCAGCAAATCAAGACCATTTTAAATCATTTTCATTGACATAGCCCTTAAAACTATGATTACTTTCTTTGCATAAGTTGATATGAATTATTTGTGCAACTTTCACCATTGTTCACTCACTATCTTCCGCTAATCATTTACACTTAGCACCACGCTATAAAGCCGAAACACAAGGCAAGGGTGAAATAACGAGCTTACAGCTAAACAAAGGGAGGAGCGGGTTTTTTGCGGACACCCCCCTTTCACCCCCATACAACCCCTCGTCCCTCTGGCAGACGCTGGGCAGATGCTCGGCGTGCCTTACTCGTCTTACAGATTTTATTGACGATCAATTATTCGCAACGCCTTTTTGTCTAGTTTTCGTTTTTAAATCATGGGTATTAAAATACCCGAAGGTGAAAGGCCGTTTTCCCCGGCATTGCGATTATTTTTATTTTCTGGACAATACCTTCTAGTTACAGAGATATTGGGGTCAAAGTTCCAACTTTTTCACAAGAAGAACAAAATAGAAAAAATAAGACAAAAAAATACAAGTACACATTAAAGACAAAAGGAAATCGCTCAAATTTTGTTTTAGGTACAAGTTTTTAATATTTTAACTTTACCTCAATGACCCCTGCACTATTCATATGCACTATGTTTTGAGTGCGTTACATTGTTGAGTCTTACCGTAAAACGTGATTTTTTCAAAAAAAGTCGATTCCCAGCAATATTTTTTCGTTACTTAGCCAGTTAGTTCACCACATTCACGATTATTTATTATTCAAAGAAGCTCTGCAAAGGTATCACTAACTCAACCTCACTATAAGACATGTCTTAAACAGAGGATTCCTCTGACATAAAATATTCCTCAGTCCTTAAAGAGAGCACTCGTAAGCAAATAAAACAGGCAAAGAAATCCATAATAGAACATTTAAATAAAAGCAAAATTTCGAATTTTGTCTGTCAGTCTGTTTGTGACCCTTTCACGCCTTGACGGGCGAACAGATTTCAATGGTATTTGGTGCACAGGTAGACCAAAGTCTTTTTAGTCCTAACCCGACTTAGATTTGGACAAAAAACTAGAAAGAATTTTATCCCGACAGTACATTCCTATGATATATATAATTTCCGACGTTAACGAATGCGAAGCCGCGGAAAAGCTAGTGTTCTATAAGATCATTTTATATCATCACGTAGTTCCCGGCGAATGCCGTCAAAACTATTCGGAGAAAAAAGAAAAGCTTTGAACTAATACTAAACGTTGAAAGCGAGCTAACGAAGTTTATATTAGACATTGCGAACAAAAACAAGGTTAGTGTACAATGGGAACAAAGAGTTAGGAAATAAAACAGTCGAGTTTTAGGACGCAAAAAGAGAGATTTAGAAGATCAGCCCATCCACACACGCAAGAAACGTACACGAACATGAAATAGTGGCATATTGGCGTCTACATATTTTTCTTCTCACTTTTTTGAAGAGTCCTGAATTGTTGTTTGTGGGTGTACACCATTTTTGGATAATTTTGGTTTGGTTTTGACCGCACTATTGAAACTACTCAAAGCCACTGAGGTGACTAGACTGTACGTATTGCTTTCATTCCTTTTTGAAAAGGTCCCAAAAAAAGATACCACAATATGAATGCAAATTGTGGTACCGTTTACTGTACGGTCACACATTCTTTAACGAGTGATCTGACAACTCTGTCCTTCTGCCGTTTTCATGTCGTGTCTTGACTTATTTTACACACAGGCAACTCGATGCAATAGTTAATTAACCCTCCAGCAACTAAAGCAAGTAGCAAGGTGCGGTCACGTTGCTGGGGACAGCGAGTTTTAGCTGCAATGGTTCATGTCTCTTGTACTATCATTAATTAAATACTTATTAGTTTTCACGTTGTGAGCTGTGAAAGAGACGTCCCTTTCTAACGAAAGGGATAAACACTCAGATGCCAACTGATAGAGAAGTATGAAAAAAGGGGACTAGGCTACTCCCATCCTAGATATAATATATGGATAGCTAACTTGATTTTAGTTTTGAATGATAAAGCTTTAAAAATGTACTCAGTGTTAGTTCAATATTATTTGCGATGATTGACAAAAATATTGATATTATCATTAACTTGGCCATCAGTTTTCCGGTAGTTTCTTCTAGTGACCATCCTGTGATGAACCAGTTACTGCGTACCTTTAGTCTATATTTCCGCCTCTCCTATCAACGTGATGACATTGCTCAGTAAGCACGCAATCGGACCGCGCAGAAGTCACCGCTGTCTGTTTGTGTTAGCGAGTTCAGCGGCGATTCAGACCTACTTCTAGCCAGTTCTAGCTATTCTAGCTAGGCTAGCCGTTTAGGGAATTCGATATTTAATAAAGGTAAAAAGGTTAATAATGTGTAGCGTCTGTCTAACGCCCCGCCCTGCTCCAAAACTTGAGCAATTTCATTTTATTTTTTGGTAAGATCTTGAAATACTAAACAAATATATTTTTTTTTAATTTTTGTGGCTTCGTGTCATAAAGTCACGAAATCAAAATCGTGTGTTTCGTATGTTTAATTTCGGTTTCGTGTGTAGTTTTTGAGTCATGGATACTCGATTAAAGAGAAATTCTATTCTATTCTATAAAATAATCTTTTCACCGCAAGCGCACATTCCGCTAACTATGTTCAAGTTTCAAGTATAGAGTCTATTTCCATCAGCCGGGCACTATAGCACTTTAGGCTGCTACCGAGAACTTCCTGGTAAAAAACCTCACCTGGTATCAAATCCAAATCCTCATACTCAGCGGTAGCCTTTTGCGGTCGCAAGATCAACGAGGCCGTTGTATGTAAGAGAGAACTGGAAAAAATACTGGAATATTTATATCAAACAACGTCTTCGCATCATCATATTCTAGAACTTTCGACTACACAACATTTAACATAGCTACATACTCTACATGTCGCCTCACCACTGAACGCTTTAAGAAGCTAATTATCGCCGAATTGGAGCGTCGGCGCTAATTGTCTCGTTTACTCACATAATTAGATCGTACCGGCTTTGTCTCCGAAGCGGAGATGATAATCGCATTGTTAGGATCAGTCGGCGCCAGCTTTAAAGATGTTGTTGGAGACTTCAGATCGTTAGATAAGCTAATTATCTGTTGCTATAGCAGACCACATCATAGCACCTCGCACATTGTGGGCATGCTTAATGATAATCATACCTTAAGATCATGTGATCTACAAAAATACGTAGGTATCTTTTGTAACGTTCGATCATTATTATACATAGTACTTGTATCGAAGACCTGCAAGCATCTAGGCCCTACCAAAGTTAACTATACCTAGAATACGAAAGGAAACTTGTGTTTTCTTTTATTTATCCGGCGTTGGTGCCTAAACCGATGGTCATACTTAGGACAAAGAAAGCCGATAATTTGGTTTGTAAAAAAACTAAAAAACCCAACCAAAAAACTAAATAGCATAAAACAAGCACATTTTAAATTAAACAAAAGTTGGAGGCAGGCGTATAATTTTGAATATAAAATTATGAAAGTGGAAGTTCACATTATTGGCGAGTTCGATTCCCGGTTTAGGCAGGTGATTATTTTAAAATATTTGAACGCAGTTTTAATTATTTTTTAAATCAAAATGAAGTCTGGTTTCAGTAAAACTTCCTTTATACAATATTTAAGGTCCTTTTGTGTGGCATAGCCGTTAGACGCCCTGTATACGATTTTTATACGATTTGTCACTTCGAATTACTTTTAAACATAGAAGTTATATATTTTTTGTAATCACCCTTAATTTTGGTACCCCACTCGATGGTAAATAAAAAAAAATTGAACTTTTCGATATGGCAACCGAAATCCGCCATTTTTATTTGTTTTTTTTTTTTATTTCAATGTAGCCAGTGACACTCGCGCTACCAAGGCAAATCTAACGACGTATAATTGATCCAAATCCGTTCATCCGTTTAGGAGTTACGAGGGATCATAGAAACGGACTTACATTTTGGGCTTCGCCACAGTCGGGTAAAATAGAGATTAACATTATTCCACCGTTTATTTGCTAGGGAAAGCTGTTATTGCCATAATCACGAGTTAAGGAGACATACTCATACGTGAGATTACAAAATATGACATGACAAGAAAAATCATTCCACTAAAGAACCTAACACCACATAAAAATATCTTGTCACCACAAACTCCTTAACGTTCAGTGTCAACAAAACGTCCGATGAATAAAACATTCAGAGATGAAACACGAGCCCGAGAGATAGCCCGAAGGTAGCCTGTCGCCGTCGGCCCGTCGGTCTCAATAGCCCGCCAACCTATAAAGAAGGTCTTATTTTCTCGTTAAGATACATAAGCTAGACCCAATGTACGTGCGGGGACACTGGAATCTAGTGAAGGGATTTAGGTTAATGCTATATGAGTATTGACTGGCTTTAGGTACAGAACTATTGAGAAGCTTTGTGTGAATGGTTCATAAAATTCTTTGATGTCGATGATGGATTACTTCTCTGTCAAGATAACAAGTCATCATAATTTTGAAGATCTTTCACACGCTCTGCAACCAAAAACGGGTATTTCTATAGAATATCGTAAGTAAGCTATCAAGTTGTTACGAAATTAATTTAACCATCCAAGCTCCAACTTTCAAACTGCACCAGCAATTTCCTATTTCTCGGAACAATCTTCCTTGAGTAACTGTTCTCAATCTTCGGAAGGGTCTGATTCTCAAAACTCGTTTCCCCTTGGATCGTCGTGAATTGCAGTTGATCACCGTCCCCTGTCGTCCCTGGTCGTAAAGTCAGCGCGCTCGGCACTCGGCAGTAATGACACTATAACCGAGCTCGTTGGCGCGAGAGCCGCTGGAGTGGTCATAGCTCACATCTGTCACCAATCGCGATGGTCGCCTTATACATAAGAAACTGAATCGTTGAACTATTTCTAGAGGTGCCCCTCACTTAGGTGAGAAGGTGACTGGTTCGGTTATTACGAAAATATATTCCTCTATTCAACTCATTCTGCATGAAAATAAAATATGGTTTTGCGAAATTTCAAGGTCAAACTAGATTAAGTGGATGGAGATGGTCTCATATTTTTAATGCATAGAAATGATCCAACAATAATTTGCTTATGCTAAAAGTAATTTTATTTAATACAAAGTCAAAATACCTCGCTGTATGTACATTCATGATTACACTGCTTTAGATAATAATAATCTGGCTATTTAAAATTACTCAGAAATAGTGCAATCAACACTCACTATGTGACAACAAGTAGTAATCTCTAAACATAATTGAAGCACCATCAGCAATGAGATCACAAACAATATCCGATTTCACTAACATTAAATATATCGCCTGGTAACTTCTCATCTTCATCATAATAAATATCTTTCTATCAGACTGCAATAACATTAAGCTCAGTAACTACTCGTCTCCTTGTACCCACTCGACTGCTCCGAAAACAATCACCACGCGCGCTCTAAATCACGAAATACATTAAGTTTATACTCGACGGGAGATCACAGCAATCCTATTGATATGGAACCCCTGGACCCCATATCCAATAGTTTCAATTTAATGCCATTTCGGAGTTGCAAAAAAAGAAGCGTGTAAGATCTTCATTATACGTGTAAGTGCTTGGAACTCTGCCAAATCCTCGAGATCAATGGCGTGACTATTCAAAGGAAATGTTTTGAACTTTGTCTTCAGTCAGAACATTTGTCCCCGAAAACTGCCTCTTAATTCGGTTATAAATAGTTTTTGACCTTGTTGCAGAAGTTTGTCCAAATATATTTTGTCGTAACAAAGTTACGCCCAACTGTTTTCGAGAAGTTTCATTCAAATTTATTTAGTGTCAAACGGAGTTATTGTTAAATTGCTCAGCCATAGCGTGTGAGCACTTCATCTGAGAAAGAATTTGTACTTACTTCGCGAAATTCATTTTGTGTACAGAAAATGAATCGAAGTTGTGAAATTTTCAGACAAGTAAATTTTATCGCACGAAGTATTTGGAGCGTCTATTTTGTATTCTATCATTTTGTTCACTTCAAAGAGTTTCGGGACTTTATTCTGAAGCGTGTGAGCTTTGAAGCCTTATGTGAAGATGAATTATCTTTTTAACTTAATAGAGTTTTGAGGGCATGTAGGTCTACTAGAGCAAAGGGTGTGAAAATAACTTGTGTGGTAAATAAAATATAAAGCTAAATTTTATTTTTGATGAAATCAATTTTAAAACAAAAAATCATACTTTATCAATAATTTCTTTGAGCTAGTTTATCGTAACTCAAAGTCATATTCCAGACAAACTTCAAATAAAAGAAAATAACAATGTTTAAAAACTCCAAACATTGAATCTGTTTCTCCGACCCTCGATACTCAAAATAAATATCGATTACAAGGATCCTAAACACTCAAAGATAAACCCTAACACTTTTAAAAGTTGACACTGATACCCTCAGATTTATGAGTGGAGATACCCTCCTCCAGAGGACTCGCCCTCTCGACTCCCCTAACGATGTTAAGGAAATCGTCAGTTACCGCCGACTTCCCAATTGATACGCATAACGTTTGCTACACTATAACTAAGTTAGCAGTTTTATTTGAATTATGAATTTTCGTGATTGCTGTTACTGAGTTTAACTCAAAGACTCTTTTCCAAGTTCTCGTTTATGTTCACGACGTTATAGTTTGTGAATTAGTTAGCAGAACTCGACAGAGTACGAATTGATTCGTGAAAAGCAGTGGAAAGTTTCACGATAACAAGTTATCATGATGTAGGTTGTATTTCCAAAATATACTAGTTTGAGATTAATAGTAATACAGGAACATCAACACAGACATA
Source organism: Noctua janthina (assembly GCA_963576755.1). Taxonomy (NCBI): domain Eukaryota; kingdom Metazoa; phylum Arthropoda; class Insecta; order Lepidoptera; family Noctuidae; genus Noctua; species Noctua janthina. The sequence goes on from OY755070.1 coordinate 557,822, forward strand.
GGTTTAGAGCTTGATTAATTTAGAGATAACACTAAACATACACACATGTTTAATTTAAGGCCAAATTAAGTTGCCAAAATGTTGTTATTAAAAGCCGTAGCACGGTGGGGCACAGCCGCACAGGCGTCGCCCCGGGCGCGCAGGCCTCCAGTGGCGGCCTTTGCGGGGCTCGCTACATGTCGCCCAATTAACTGGGGTTCCGGCTTTTTGTTAATTACCGCCGTTTGTTGTGTGAAAGGCGATGGGATGTTTAAGATATAGTAATTAAGGATAAGATGGCGAGATTGTGGGGGTTTTGTAAGGGAAACATTATGTTTTCATATTTTTTGGGCTTCTCAGGAAAGCGGATGAAAATTATGAGTTATTTTTTATTCAGTTTCATTTAAGCTTCAGTTAATTTAATTTAAAATTTCTTAGAACATGTTCTGGCATTGAATAAATACATCAAGATGTCGTAAATAATCATTTTATTTGTGTCCTTCTTATTTCTCACAGTAATCTCTCAGAGGTTTTTATAACCTCGGCACGTTTAATCCTAAACTAAGCCTGGTACAACGGAATATACACCGTTGTTTTAATTTTTTATTTGCCGTTTACCTCGATCTCAGCTCAGGAACCTCTCGTAATGCCGACCGCGGTGGTAATCACTTGATCTTTACCATGCGGTTGGAAAAAAGAATACTGTTTAAGTACCGGGGATCAACATTTTTGTAACTAATATTTATGAGTTTCAGTTTAAAAACCGAGAAATCATAAACGTTTTATGCTTTAAAAATAACTCTACTCAGGAAAAATATTATAATATGCACAAATCTTCTTATTAAACAAAAATGAGAAACGAGAAATAACCAGATTGTGCAATCACTTACTGTTAAAGGATCTTCTACGCCGAAAGCAAAGCAATTAAGGAAGATCCAGCCTTCTCCTTGTGGGAACGTAGGTAAATGCTTTCCTTCTGCAAGATGCAGCAACCTGGCGAAATACTGCTTAGGAATTATTACATCTGAGATTGCTATTCTATCTTCTATTAAGATACGAGTACCTGCCAACCTAACCAACATAATCTAGTAGAATAGTAAAATCGACTTTCAGATTTATATTTTTTTGAAACAACCATGAAAGAATTATTACATGTATTTCCGTTTTATACAAATGCCTTATTGTCATTTTAAGTTTCTTTAAAAAAATAAAAAAGTAAATATATATTCAAATAAACAACAGTGCAATATAATAAAATTATAGACTGTAGCAATTTCGAATATACTTTTTTAGAAAACGAACCCTGGATCAATACAGTCTAACCTAACTTACTGATCTAAGTATAAACAATTTTATCTATAAACTCCAGCAGAAATTTCTCGAACAGCTAACATTGTTCATTAAAATTATTTCAAAAGCCACCGAGCTGTGCATTTGCTTTGTGTGAGTCGACTTCAGTTCTCAGTAATCAACGTCGTCATATTAATTAAGAGCATTCCACTACCTCCGAGCATTGCTGTCGACCTAGTACATTTTCAATGGAATTTCTTATTGCTCTTTATTAGATCGATTAATCCTAACTAATATTAAGATTTGTTTGCTCTTTTGCGGCTCACAGTCTAATCGATCTTAATGAAATTAATTGTACACAATCTGTTTGTGTTTGTTGAAGCCTAATAATTCATTAGTTTTTGTATTATTTTGATGAAACCATTGCTTTTGACACGTATGTAATGAATGACTTATGACAAATGCTCACAATTCATTTTGAGACTGGAAGATTGAGTACAAGAAAGTTGTAAAACAAAAAGTTTGTTTGTTTGCAAAATCACGCATTAAAGCAGTATAAAATATTTAAATTCTGAATTCAGCCCCGTTGCAATTGTATCAGAAGTAACTCTTGGTTTCGCAGTGCTATGCGATTCAACTCAGCGTACTAATCACGCAGCCCGAGTGCTCGGCTACTGCCCCTAAGGATTTCTGCTGCCCTGGTACAATGTATGTGAGATAGATATTTATAACTGACAAACGAATGACAAAAGTATCTCGAAGATGGAGAGATGACTTTGATAATAATATTTGAAAGTTTTCGCAAGATTGTTATTCGTGGAATCGCAAATGTTGTTGCAAAATTATCTCGTATTACTCAGGTTAAGTGCTATTTCACTTACGCTTATAATTAGTAGCTCTGGTGTAATTTTACAAACTGTCACTTATAAATTGAGATTACGAGGATAATTTCAAAGTAATCAAGTTATGCACGACCCTTAACAATAAATTCACGTGTTACAATATTTATAAGGAAGTTTATTTAACACTCCGCGTTGCTTTCCCGAGTAGGTAGTAATTTTTATAAATATTTATTTCATAACAAAATTATATACATTATAACTTAACAAAATAAGTTATTGAAACTAACTTAACAATAGACTAAAAAATAGCGTCAAAAATTCGTCATCAAAGCTGTCAACTAATGTCCCCAAGAGATTGGCGGCGTTGCCACGTTATATGGCAAAGTAATTGTTTGAAATTTCCACAGCATTTTCTTTATGTAAACAGTTTCTTAGTATTTCAAGACAGTAACACAATAACATGTAACAACCACAATCCCTGTAATCTCCTCCTCTAACTAACCCCGTTCCAACAATAGTAATAAACCACAATAAAACAAGGAGAAAAAAATCTCACAAATTAAAACATTTCAAGTAACAAAGTGCTGCTCGCGAACAATAAAAAGCGCGGAACATTAACAGTAGAGAAAACAATTGAAAGCTAAAAAACGGTCGAGTGCGCGGCTGGAGCGCTGCCAGCGACCGCTCAGCGGTTTCAAGAAACATACCCCTGGTATTGAGAATAAATGCCCCTTTGTATGTATCGCTGTACAGCGCTTTAGTTCTAGACTACGCGTGTACTGGTTTAAACGTGATGCTGGGTGTTGTTTATTGTGCTAGGTGTTTGTGTCTACTTCGCAAGTACCGCAGTTAAGAAGAGTCGACATTATTTTGGGTTTTATAGTCGGTCTAGGAACAATTAGCGGCTCACCTGTTCCATCTGCTTGTCTTCCTCAGCTCGAAAGCAAAAAATACACCAAATTTTTATGAACTTCGCAGATGTTAACTGCAATACTGTGAGTTTATGGTAAAAATGATAACAACCTTTTATTGAATATTGGACTGCAGGTGTCTTTAGTAATCCAAAATACTGCAGACTAGTTGTGATAATGACGACGGTGGCCTACCTACTCTATCCTATGTCAGCGACTCAAGATGACCTTCCTTCGTGACGGCTTAGAACCAAGTATCAGACATATTCAAGTAAACTGATTAATTATGATTGTTTCCCAAAAAGAAAATCGTTCCTCTCCACAAAAAAACAACTCACTACAGTGAGATGCAGCGTTTCCACGAATACTGCAACATTCCGACTTGAATGTCCTGATCTAATTGCAGCCGTTCGCAGAGTCGCAGTCCTGATGAAACCGTGTAGTATTAAAATCGAGTCAACCACCACTCGGCTAAATGTAAGCAAAAATTACGGCGTCCCAAGAGCGATCGTTTATTGTTGGTAATCTCTTAATGTTACTGAACATATTTATTTTATTAAGTGTTAGAAAAAGTCTGGGTGTTAACTACAGATTGTTAAAAGTCGTCCCAATTTTCAACGTCTATTACATTTTTCCATTTTGTCAATATACTTTGCGAATCAAAATAATTTGCAGTTTTTGTAAGCATGGCGTAGACCCGTTATGTTCACGCCGCTAGAACACAGGAAACCTCATTTGAGAGGTAGAATGGGCCATAATTTGCCACGACGGCTTAGTCTAGGTTCGTGAAATTTGTATATTAATATTCATTTATAAATAGATCCTGACATATGGTGCACAGACTTGACCTTTGACTAACGTCCAGAAGTCCAAACTTAAGGTTTGCCAACGAGCGATGGAGCGCAGCATACTGAATGTAAAAATAACTGACCGGATAAGGAACACCACACTGCGCTTTAGAACGCAAATTGCCGACGTAGCTTAAAAAGCTGCCGGACTAAAATGAGACTGGGCAGGCCATATCTGCCGGACATCTGTGGGCCCGATATCGCAAGACTGGTGTCCTGACTGGACGGGGTCGTGGTAGACCGAAGAGAAGATGGCGGGACGTCTTGGATGGCATCCTCGCGAATTGGCGAGAAGAAGCACACCAGCGCGTGAAGTGGAAGGAATGGGGGGAGGCCTTAGCTCAGGAGTGGGACAATACGGGCTAACTAAAAAAATAAAAATAAGGTAACGAATAGAGTCGCCCTGAAAAATTGAAGAATTTTATTTCTTAGAATTTATTCTATCCATCGTTATTAGAAAAGAATAACTCACAACCTGATAGAGTAGACGTCGTATGAATCGTGACCTAGCTGCGGGACTATATTCTACGTTTCGTGACGTCACTGGATGCTGAGTGCCGCTGAATATTTTATAAGAACGCTTCACGTGAGCGTTTTACAGTGCTTTAAAAACATTTTGTTTTTTGAATCGATGTAGGTTGGTACTTTAAAAGATTTATGTATTGCTAAATTGTTTAAAATTTACGATATAGTGCGTGAGTGAATTTTAATGTTTCAGGCTGATCATAATGTCTCCATTAAACCTGTACAAAAACTAAGCCTAGGCAATGAGGAAAATGTTGTGTAGAAAGTTTCGAGTACGAATGTGGCTGGCTGTAAGAATAGAGGAAAATCAAAGAAACGATGGATAGACTGTGTGGAAGATGCTATGGCTTAAAACGGGCTTACTACTAAAGTGGCGACTAATAGACAAGTATGGAAGCAAACCCCATATAAATTGAGATAAGGGCAGAAAAATGATACAAAACTAAGCCTAAGAACTATAATAAACTAATTAGCAGTTCTAGTTAGGTAAAAAATAAGTCTTTTTTAAACGGCATTGAGTAACAAAGAACTTAGGTGTATAAAAATTGCTACACAAAAAGTTCACTAACATCGTACACTACTGAAAGACAATACAGACAGTGTAACAAAAAACCCTAACCTCAATTACCGAGCAGACCAGTTCTTTCTAACAATAGTACCAGGAACACAGCACTGCCTACGTCTATACCTATACCAAATCACGTATTGAAACACTCCCTTTGTAACTCACGAGACTAGGGCAACCGCACAATAGTCGAGAATCGATAAAAAAAACTCCGACTTCTCGATACCGATTGTTAGACGTGACGGGCAGAAAATACTTTTTTATTTTTTTACGCCGCTATGTATGAAAACGGCGCGTATTCTCTGTGGTTTATATACAAACCCGTGTCTGTTTGAACGATTTTTGGCAGCACTAGCAAAGAAAAACGATGAATATTTAAAGGTGATATGCTTATACTGAGGATATCATAATCTAGAATAGGCTATCAAGGTTTGTGTTCGTTCCCAATTTTCTAACAGTACTAAAGGTAAGAACCAGACATTTCAATGTAAGTAGTAACGAAACAAGGGCAATAAATAATAACGTGCCTATTACAAGTTTGTGAGTCACTTTAGGCAGGTAACACATTCATGCTAAAAGTGTGTCCCGACGCGAACATTCGCGCAATCTGTCACCTGAATACTTTATGTCAACGGATATGGCTCGCTACTCGCTAGCACCACGCTGTTGTCGCAAAGCTCTTACTCACACACGAAACAACTTGAACACATTTGTAAACCCGCACGACGAGGGATATTACTATCAGGTAAGCAGGTTTTCACAGATAACAACCTATGGGATTCAGACCGCAATCGTTTCAAAAGTCGAAAATATTCGCCTCGCAACCTTTGGATTCACGGTCCGCCGGTGTAACCAAGATTATGTAAATTTTTGGTTCACTTCGCTATTGTAGACCCTAATCTTGGTCCCGGGAGGGCGGGGGCTTAGAGGGCAACCCTCCCGCCAGAGGGACCGCGTTCAATAGTAATTCTATAAATCAATCGGTTCCAACAATTTTTGTTTTGTTTGCGACAAGGCACTGCTCCGACGAGTTTGCGAGGTTATGAATTATTGTTCTCAATTCAGGTGTAGCTTAGACAGCTCTGAAATATTACAGGACCTGACCCGGGGAAGACAAACATCTTGTTAGGACAACAAAAAAAAATACATTTGGTGGCGTAACACAGGTTAAATTCCGAAATCTATGTGTACTGCTATTCCACTAAACAGTATTTGTTTATAAGCAAATTAATATTTTAATTTAAGGAGTACTTGTTTATATAGCCAACATGGCCATCTAAGTTTTGATTTTTTTTCTCGAAATCCACATTTGTTTGCCAAGACTGAGATGGTTGCATTTATCACTTTGTGAACTCCAACGCTTGAAATACAATGTTTTTGCATATGCGGAGTTTATTTCCTAGCATTGTTTTATATTATTCTTGTAATATAGGTATAGATTATTCCTTTACATATAAGTGTAAGTCGTAAATAGTTTGACCATAGAGGTCAGAAATTTACAATTGACCACCTATCCCAAAAAGAAACTGGAACTTGTTTACTCCAAGTGACTCCACTACCCAAAACAACTACAAAGTAATAATGTTTCAACCAATTTACCTTTGTTTCTACATTCCCTACAAAACAACAATCAGCAATGGCTTTTATGATTTCTCACTCAGTTGATTCCATCATTTTTATGTCCTCCGTAATACGAGGCTGTGTTACGGGAATTTCATCAAGATTTCGCTAAGTTAACTCAATAGGTACCCTTACGGAGGTCAATTCTGTAATGGGATTAAACGTTGACCCACATTCGCTCTTAATAGGGGACCTAGAGTTGAGTAACACGATTTTTAGGGACGCGCCTGTCCTGAATTTGGGCCCGAATTCTGCCAAAATCAATGGTGGTGCGGATTAATTTGTTTCTCGTACGGTGAACCTGCTCTTTGTTTGGTTTGCGAAAAAAATCTGTTACATTTTGGAATTGACGTACACAACGTATTTTTTTTTTTGTTATTTACATATTTTCCGTAGATTTTTGATGAAAATGTCTATTTGATATCAGACGAAAATATCTTTTTGTAAAATATCCACCATATTTTGTGATTACGGGACTAGTAACCCGTGTAACTTATTTGAGCTGCAAACATTTAAATACCCAATTCATTGATAAATATTATTTTTTTATCTAAATTGCATCTTCAAAGACCAACCCCTCTCGTCCCTATAGCTCCAATTCTTTCAAAGACTACCAATTGTCTCATTTCCATTTGTGAATAATTTTCGTCCGTCTGGTCCCCTGTAATAAAACCCGCGGCACTCACATGGCCGCCCTAATGAGGAAGTGAGAGGAAACTACTTCTATCCTGCTCATCGTGCGAGTCGCACAAATCTTTCGCTAGTTAGTGCCGAGTAGTGTCGACCCACTTACGACAAAGTTATTGTCACACAACTTTTATGCGGGATTTGAATTTGTGGAGTTTATCGCTGCGTCCGCGTTACTGTCGTGTGCGATATCTTTGGTTGTGTGGCGATAGATAGTTGTTTTAGTCTTGTTTTCTTGTGACAATCAGATGAACGACGGCAAAGGACTGATTGTGCAATTAGCACATCGAAGATAATGGAAATTTCTACCTGCAAAGTTGTTTCTTGTGTCCATTCCACTAGCTAACATGAAAACGACATTTCTCTCTCCTAAATAACCTCCTCCTCCTCCGCCCTGCTGTTCGTTTACCATTCTCTAGAGACACTTGATCAGTTCGCTGCTAATTCTATAATTGGCAGGCCGAAGTCTCCCCGGACGAAGTCAGCACTTTTAATATCCCACTTAATTCTGTTCAGTGGATCTAAAATTTAATTGGGCCGCCGTAATTGGAGATTTTTTGTGGAAAAAATAATTAAGAGATAGTTATTTTTTTGGGTTTTACTTTCAGCAGATTTGGACTTCTTTTAATATCAGCTGTTAGGCTCGACTTCATTTTATAATTATTGTAGGATCGTTTTCTGCTGGACCTCAGCAACTCACTATTTAATAACTCACGGATCCTAAATTAAACACCTATTATTCTTTCGACTTTTCGTTCTTTGGTACCAAGGCGAGACGGTCTGACTGCTCACGATGCAATTTATGTCAACTGTAAAGACATCTACACATGAAGGTACAAATTTTTGTGTTAGAAATTGTCATTCGCACATACAGCTTCAGCTCTTTCTTCTTCTTCGTGTTCCCTCGATGCTTAAAATCTCACCACATACGATAAGTCTCCGAATTGAGCTCTAGGCAATATTTTTCCTGATACAGAAACCTATATTCAACCAAATCGTTTTCTAAAACAAGATGACCTGATATTAACAGTCGCAGAATAAGATTCCGCATCCAGTAGTTATATAGGAGAGCGAGGAGGGCGGCGCCGCGGCTGCCAGCTTCTGATTTATGTGCCACTGTACCCTACTTCTTACGACTTTTTATATTGCTGCCCCGCTCCAGGGTTCAGGAGATAGATTACTGGAATATCTAAGATCTCTAATCGAGATTTTAAGAGATAAATTGTTTTGATCGTTGTTGGTGCCCATTCCTTTCTATATGAAGGTTGATAGTATGAACTGTTTATAACATAATGTAGTTTATTTTTTCCCTAAATGTTAGTAACTGTTACCGTTAACTTGCATCATCAAAATGCAAAATCAAAATCAAAAATCATTCGTTTAAATTAACACTTAATACGCACTTTTGGTACGTCAATATTACAAGAGGCAGTCCCCTAAAGCACCCGCCCACTGCTGGGCAACGGCCTCTACCCGTGACTTCTAGTTCTTACGACCCAAGACTTAAATGGACGTCATTGCTTTTGTCCAGCTCGTCCTGCAATCTTTATAGTTGTTAGTTACAAAGCAAATTATATCGCCCGTAAACAAAACAAAGTTACTTTAATAAATTGAATACTGTTTCACTTTACAGACTGCCAACTTTGAAAAAGATAATTATTCTCTGTTTAAATCTTTCAAGTTACAGCTTCTATCTTCTTCATTCTCATCTAATTTATCACGATAACATTCTTACTTACCGATTTCTTGTCCCTTTCACCCCCTCAGCATCATCCTCCCCCATAGGTAAGTATTCATCCTGAATTATGAGCGTATTCTTCTGCCATTAGCTTCATAAACGGCACAGTAGGACAGTGGGAGGCTGCGTGATTCAATTCTGTTTATCTCATGTAAGCGATGCTCTCTGTCACCCCCCTTGTTTGTACGCTGCGTGAAATAAGGCTGGCTAACTGAATCTGCTTAGGTGGTTAGCGATTTGTGAAGTGGGTTTAGTTTCGTGCTTAGAAGATAGAAAAAAATACAAGAGAGAAAAAATAAAATTTATAACCACATTAATTAATTAATTAATTGGTGTGATGATTTATGTTTAGCGCAGGTTTTCAAGTTCTTACTTAATGAATAATAAAATTACTGGAGTATTTTCTTGTAACATGTGGACTGCTTGTAGATATTGTAGTACATTTATAAAGGGTGTAACAAGACCCTTAATGAACCTTCTATTTACGAAGATATCCGACGCATCTTACTTTACCGTGTACCTGCCACATATCCACGTACTAGTGACTAAATTATGAACTACAAAGATAGTAAGAGGCCCGGATCAACCAACCAGCCATACATGAAATAATTTTGGTGTCCTCTTCAACCACAAATATTTTTAAGTCACTAAAAAAGGATACAGGAATGTTGATGGAAAATTCATCTGCCCAAAACCAACAGCCTACTTAGTGGTTAAACCGATGATCGCCAATTTGTCAGCGCTCCAACACAATAGAGCTTGTTTAGAGTGAACTCTCTAACAGTTTGATGGGTCAGGTATCGGACCGGTATCATTACAGCGGTATGGCTGCCCGGAAACCATGTAGTTGCCGAAATCAAATTGATGGCTGTTATCGACAGGGAAATCTTGATGGTTTATATTCAAAATTATAAACTTTTTTTTAAAAAGGACTATGCTACAAGCTCAATCAGGAGCTAATTAACCTTTATCATCCTTGAAGTTCACAATTTGCGTTACAATTAACTATAAATCCACCATATAATGAATGTGTTCTAAGCTTTCACGGTTTACAACTAAACTTATACTGTCGCTTTCGGCGCTGTTGCAAACGCCATGATCGCGGGTTGAATATCGGGGGCTCAAAATAATGAACAATCACGGAAGATATCCCGTAGGTGACAGTATAAGTATAATGAATGTGATCTACGCAATGGGATATTTATTTGATCTATTCGAATTACTTGCGACTTGGGTATAAGCCCATTCCAGATGATCCACTTATTTAACAAAACCGAAATCACGTGCTTAATTTACTCTTTTCCTCTGAAATCATCAAAAAAATAACTGGCACAAAACAGTGTCCACTCAAACATAATAAAATTAAGTTTCTTAATCATTGGAGCAAGACGCTCATTTACCGAACATTTTACCGCGGCTATTTACACAAGGCTTTCGGTAAAAATTCAACTTTTATAGCCCATTTAATGAAAGGCAATTAAAAGTTTTTCACTTCGCTCCTCAGAACCCTTTGACGATCGACTTTTATTCTATGTATTTGCAGTTCGCAGAATTTTTTACGAGTTCACTTCGGCTTTAAAGTGACCTGATTAATGATAACCTGACTGTTTGCAGTATTTGTTTTGAGGGTGAAATATCTTTTTCGTAGAATCACAATTAAGATGTTCGAATAAAAGTACTTAAAATTAAAATTCAGTTTCTAAGATATCTACATCTTTATTAAACATACCTAGATATATTTTAGATACTTTTAAAAATTGCAAATTGTTGCCATGTTTTATTGAAGATTTAGCCACGTAGCACACGAATCTAACCAAATCAGAAATATCGAAATTCAAGTAGCCCACTTCCAACTAAAGTGAATTTAAAACACTAACTGTAAATCCTTAGCTAATGAAATAAATCGACAATTACAAGCACCTGGACCACTAGTCTGCAACTTAACAGTGATTTAGTTAACAAATCGTCTAACTATTCACCGCCACTGAATAGTAGCCGTTTTGAACGTTTCAGTAGTGACACTAAATAGCTAAGGTGCAGAAGATCGGCTCCATAATACCGAGCAAAAATGCGTGCACACACCTAGACATGCTTCTATGAACAGCAAGTGCAATACTATTCGTACTATGACTTAAAGAAACTCGGTAAAAAATTCCGTTGTGTTTGTTCCGGTACTATGTTCGTTTGGCCTTTATCCACCTAGAAAAATTGTATGACCACTGTACGTACACTTCGTGCGAGTTTATATGTGCGCGATGGATCTGGCCTTCTGTTCCTATCCTATTCTGTGACTGTGAGGTCTGTTCTCAATGGTTCGTGATCGCTCCCATTAGCCTCCATTGATTATGCGATAATTTCGCCTGAGAATGGACTGTTATATAAATAACTTGTCTTTGTTCTAGTTTCCAGTTAGTTCCAATTTGTTCCAACGAGGAATGTTTGTTTTATTGTTTAGTTTAGAGAAATAGTTCGTGTTCTGTTTTTGTTTAGTGTTAATTGCGGTGTTTAAGTGTTGAGCAAACTATCGTGGTACTGTTGGTCTCGATTTATGACTTTTTTCTTTATTAATTAACTAATTATTACTTTGTAAAACAATGGGTGAGAATTTGAGAAACTAGAAAACTATGGAAAGTTACGTGGTATATTAGATGTAGTATTGAAAAGCAATAGGCCGTAATTTTTTATGACATCACTAGTATCCAATTCAGCAGCTAGAATTAGGTCAGTGACATGGTTCCTATGTCATCGAGTGGGCTCCAAACGTACACCGTGTAAACTGCGCTACGCCGCTGCACAAATTAGCCTGGCCCGCCTTTTCCGTGCTCGGTTCGGGATCCCGCTGATGAAACGTGTTCGCTTCCACCACTGCTTGCGGTAATCACTTAGGTTGTGGACGGTAACCTAGGAGGTCTCTAAACGTAGCGTAAGATTAGTTGTGTATATTGAACTTGACAACCCACCTTAATGCATGTGTCATGAAAAAAAATTAATTCTGGTTAAAGTTTTCAAAGATCGCCAACAAAAAAAATTGTCTACTATACTTATACGTGATTCCGCAGACATTAAATGATGAATGTGGTGAATGCTCAACTGATCAAATTATCATACTGAATTGCACTGCACCTAAATTCGCGTTTCGTTAACCGTCAATCAGTCCTAAGCGCGACAACAGCGTACCTAGCCGCGTCAATACACCAATCTGTCCGTGCCGCCTTTCCCGTGCTCGTCCCGGATCATTGTGGGCTCAGCGCGGGATCGCTCGCGTGTTTGGCTATCCCTAATTCACTTACTGTTGTTTTATTTGCTACGGCTGATGTTATGAGTAAATATGAAATTAGGAATCGTTTGTTTTTCGTATCCATTATGTGATTGTAATTGTTTTTGAGATTCGCGAGTTGCCTTTTTGGTTTGAGTAAATATTTAATTGGGTGTGTGGTTTGAAAATCAGAACGGTGAAAGGTCTAATTATACTTTCTAATCAGCATATCAAGGAGGACTGATGTTTAGGTAATTGTATTGAGTAACAAAAAACTTGCAATGATTCGCTACAGGTAACACTTTAAGTAACAAAAAGTGTTTCCACTTTCTTTCAAAGGACTCAATCAACATCTGAGATTTTAACTTGTAAGCTTTGTTGTTTTCAATGGCAATAAATACTTGAAATAAGGGTTACAATAGATGGGATGCTGGGATGGTACATTGATAGTAAGAAATCTCAACCTTCGCGATTATAAAACCGTATACATAACAGCACGCCCCCGAAAGGTTAGGCAGATGTATGCAAGGTTACCCATATTTGACAACATGTCAGGTCATGAAGACTGCCTTGTCATGCCGAATTAAAGAATGGCTGCATGTTTCAGTAGACAAAGAGTTAATAGAGGCCTCAGAACTTTCAATATCTAATGTAATAGAATGCTGTGCAATTGAACTGACAAGTTATAAAGTAGTAATAGTATGTGTTTATAGAGTACCAAAGACAGGGAATTTAAATATATTTTTTAGCAAATTAGAGCAACTGTTAATATTACTAACAAGACGAAGTTGTGGGAGTATTATTATAGCAGGTGATTTAAATATTGACGGATTAAAAAATTATATTATATGACATCCGAACTAAGATGTCTTTTAACAAGTTTTAACTTAACATTAGCAATAGAAAAACCAACGAGGATGCAAAGCCAGACCTGCATTGATAATTTTGCCCATAATTTTGAGAAAAAATGCAGGACGGAAGTGATAGAATTTGCCCTATCGGATCACACAGTTCAGACTTACGGGACACTTAAGCAGTTGGCTTAAGTGTCCCGTAAGTCTGAACTGTGTTTTGAAATATTGGTATAAAACGCAACGAGACTTTAGTCCAGAGAATATTATTAAATTTAGAACCTGCCTTGAAAAACTATCGTTCTCTGAGACATATGACAATGATGATCCAAATGATTCATTCAACTTGTTTACTGAACAATTTAAATTATTTTTATCTTCCCCCGTAGACGTATTAAAATACCAACAAGCCTAAAACCAAAATGGATATCGCGAGGACTTAAAATATGCAGCCTTAAAAAAAGACAATTACTATCATATGGGCGTCCAGACTTAAACCTAGTCAAATAAATAAAATAAAATATTCAAATTACACAACGACTTTTAAAAAAATAATTAATCTGACTAAATGATCACAAAGTAACCACAACATTAAAACTTCTGACAATAAAAGCAAAATGACATGGAAAATAATGAAGAACTCTAAATTAAATCTACTTAATGACTCAGTAAATACTATTCAAATTGACAATAAAACGATCAACAAACCTCAATTAATTGCTGACCAGTTCAACGACTACTTCATAGAAAAAATATGGCCAATACCCGGAGCAGGTGTAAGATCGAGTGCGTATATCCCAAATGCACAAAAATCAATGTTCATGGATCCATGTCAACCGATACAAATATTTAACATTATAAAATGTATTAAAAACACTAATAGCGTGGGGTATGATGAAATTTCAACTAATTCATAAAACAAGTTGCCGACTTAACTTCTAAATATTTGAGCCACATTCTTAACCTGTGTATCAGCCAAGGTGTTTTTCCGGACCGTCTTAAGGTCTCCATAGTGAAACCTATATTTAAAAAGGGTGATAAACAACTAATGCAAAATTATAGGCCTATTGCGCTTTTGCTAATTTTTTTCAAAATATTTGAGAAATATATCTATAATGAGCTATACGCATACTTAAAAAAAAACAAAAGATTCTCTGTAACGAACAAAAAGGTTTCCGGAAGAATATGACAGTAAACATGGCTATTTATGACTTTTTAAACAAATAATGACTAATATTGATAATAAGACACCTGTCTGTGTTGTGTATTGTGATATGATGCAAGCTTTTGATTGCGTTGACCATAATATCTTAAGGAATAAACTTGAGTCCTATGGCATAAGAGGTAACATTTTGAAATTACTAAGCACTTACCTTTCAAAAAGAAAACAATTTACCGCTATAACAAACCTTAATTTCAAGACTAAAGAAGAAGTAACGTACCTATCTAAAGAACGCACAGTTTATTTTGGTGTACCACAGGGCAGTGTATTGGGCCCTCCGCTGTTCCTAATATATATCAATGACCTGCCCAAAGCTATTGACTTTCCAATAACACTCTTTGCTGACGATAGTACAATAACTATAGCATGTGATAGACCGGAATCATATGAAGCAGATATCAATAGCGCGGTACATTCAATAATCTCTTGGCTTAATAATAATAATCTTAGAATTAATCTTGAAAAAACACAAATAATGCACTTTGGCCATAAAAAACCAAGATCGAAAATGGAGGTCCAATACTAAAATAACAAAATTAGCGATGTAGATAGTGCAAAATTTCTAGGCCTGATAATTGACAGGCAGCTCAATTGGAAGGATCACATTGAAGCTCTGTGTAAGAAAATTAGTACTTCATCAAATGCCTTATATAAACTTGCCCCAACAGTTAACATAGATGCACTACTTACAGCTTATCATGGTCTTGTAGCCTCTGCACTTATTTATGGAATTATATTCTGGGGTAACTCCACAAATAGAGAAGCCGCGTTTAAAGCGCAAAAGCGATCAATCAGAGCCATGTTTAGACTACAGGTGACGGACAGTTGTGAACCATTTTTCAAAAAGTATAAAACTTTAACACTACCGTCGT
The DNA here is from genome assembly GCA_963576755.1 of Noctua janthina. NCBI lineage: Eukaryota > Metazoa > Arthropoda > Insecta > Lepidoptera > Noctuidae > Noctua > Noctua janthina. Next base: position 573,028 of record OY755070.1, read on the forward strand.
TATACATCTATGAAACTGCCTTGTTTGTTAAGTCGAATTCACACCTGTTTCATAACTTGTCAGATACTGTTAAACGTAACAGGCGGTATGATATGTTACGCGGGCGAAGGGCCAAAACAGCTTTATTGTGGAAAAGCATATTCTGCATAGCCCCGCAAGTCTTTAACAAAATCCCAAGACAAATCAAAGAGTTAAATTTAAATGCGTTTAAAAAGGAATTCAAAGACTTGTTTTGTAAAAAATGTTATTATAATTTAAACGACTATTTGAATGACACTAACATGCTAATTGAATTGTAATCTTATTAACTTTGACATATCGTATCTCTTTAATAGTTTGACATTAAATAATATTTTGAATATAATCCAGATAATATTTTTAACTGACATGCCACAAATTGTTATTGTTTTATTTTTATTTATTTCTTCTCTTGTAATTTATGTACCAAATATTTGCACGCCACATGTGGCAGATTGTGATGAGACTACTGATTAGAAAGACCATTTATTGTACCACATTCTAACAAATAAATGAATTTGAATTTGAATTTGAACTTATTTTCTAATTCCCATCATCCCATTTAAAAGGGGCGAGCTTTTTGCCATAGCGGGGTGCATACCCAAACTCAATGTTAAGACTGAAATTAAATCATTGTTCCATGTTGAACGTTACACATTTTATGTACTGTTATAATCCAAGTTTAACTGCGTCGAGTTAATGCAGTAAACCCACAGACTGTAACGCTTACAGGTAATAAAGCACGCTCGTATAATTACGTTAGAAGCATTACTCCCCAACATTATCGTCATGTGGATGAGGTCATATTGCTTACACCTCGTTTATGAGCAAATTATAACCTGTACATGTGCCACGTGTATGTTTGAACGAGGGGTAGATAAATCTCATTATGTTTGCATTTTGGTACTCTGATTTTAATAGGGATGCAATGACATTACAGAGTTAAAAGCACCTATTTCTTTTCGTTTATATTGGTTTATATTTTGTTTTTCACGTTTAATACGTTTGATATACTAGTAAATACTAGACTATTTCCCGGCTGTTGTTAAATGGATTCGGTAATCTCTAGGTTATTAAGGCTTTAAAAAAATAAACGTAGAAAAAGCTGGAGACACAATTGGTTCGTAGACGTGGAGGTTTTTATTTGGAAAAATCCACATAATTATGTAATGCAAATTACACAGCCGAACAAACAGAAATGTTTAACTAGTTTTTGCTAAAACAAACACTTGAGAATGCAAAAATAACATATTTATCATCTGGTTTTGTTTGAGACCTGCGCTTTGTTTCACAGGCGCGGCCGAGCACAATGTACCGGTGTATTGTAATGTTAATGCTATGCAAATACAACGCGCCGAGGAAATTATTAAAAAAAATAATACGTCCAAAAATGTTCCCGGGAAAAGTTTGCGCGCAATTTACAAACGCTTTTTTGACGAAAAATTTTCAACTACCCGCAGAGAGACTTCATTTAGTCCTGAAACGATGTTACCCGACCTCTTATTGATGAAATTTGTTATTGTTTTTTTTTTGCCATTTTTGTCTCTGGTAACTTGTTCGGATAGTAGGAAATGCCGCAAATATTTTGATGGCGCTTGATGAAATTATTGTGGTATTTCTTGACATTATTGTAAACAAATAAATATGTTGATTGAAATAAATTGAAAGGATGATTGTCCGACTGGGTTGTGGAATACATATCAGTCATTCCATATAAAATATGCTAGAATTCAGCTACATCCGGTAAGACTGGAAGCTGACCCCAACTTAGATGGGAAAAGGCTAGGTATGATGATGACGATTGTCCGAAAAAATTGCTGGTGAATACAACGTGAACGTGAAGACTCGTTTGTGCATGTGAATACATTACGTATTCACATGAACAAACGAGTCTTCAACTCCATGAACGAATGCGCCAAGAACGTACAACAGAATAAGCATGGTTCAAAATTTAATAAGAATTTCTCAGTACAGTCCTGGATTTGTGCCCGGTTGATGGCAATAGGCTCGCTCCTGTTTACGTGGAACTTAGACGTAAAAAGAAGAAGTGTGGGTGGACTAATGGGTACACCATTGCCCAACCCTTCGGGGATGACAGGCTTGATGTTATGTTATGTGTTGTTAATCAATGTTGCTCATTGGGCACAAACGTCGTAACACCGCAAAATACTTAACTTGCTTTCAAACTAAACACAAGATTGCATATTCCTCCTCAAGCCGTTAATCCAAGTATCCGCCATATTCTTTTATGTCTTCGTTCATTTTCTACTTAAGAATTTATTTATTTTATGCTCCCCACTTTACTGCTTACGTATTGTATGGCATTCGTTCTTTAATACGTTTTATTTTCTTTGGCATTTCAGTTATTCGAACGGAGAATATTTCTATTTATGTTCCGCTTTAAAAATGGTGATGTTTTATGTTGTTCATTCTTGAGAGTTTTGACGTTTACGGTTGGTAAAGAAAGCTATTTGTTTAGAACGTTGTTGTATTCTATTTAAACCGACTAGTCTGTTCGAGATGAGAGGTTCTCGTTAAATTGGACTGTTTTTGGTGTTTTAAGATCTAAAAAAAAATATTTGATGCTTGATCATCATTATCATGATCTGCCTAGCCTTTTCCCAACTATGTTGGGGTCGGCTTCCAGTCTAACCGAATGCAGATGATGATGATGATGATCAAGCATCAAATATTTTTTTAGATCTTAAAACATGATGCTTGATCATGCCAATATTTTAATTTTAATCCATATAGAAACTCAAAGTACTAAACGTTTAGTTAAATTCTGAACTGATTCAAATTAAATTGACACACTAGAACACAAACAACAAACACACACAAACTATTAAACTGCTACTCCTCAATTTGGATTGGTGCAAGAATATATTATTATTTAAAATTCTCACTGTACTCCCTACATTAATTCAAACAAAAACAGAACCACAGTACACGAAATAACTAAAATCGAAACATCAAAGCAAATCCAAAAAAAGAATCACGACATGTCTGCCAGCTTGCTAACAGGCTAGCCTATGTCCTCACTTTTGACTCGACGTTACGTAACACAGCATCAGATCGGGACGACGACATGTGCACAGTGCATCCCGCTAATGTATCCACCTCGAGCCCCGTTGAATACACAAGCGATTGTCGGCCGACTGCAACCCGCGTTAGGGTGCTTGTATTAAGATACATGTTTCCAGTACAGATAAGACGCGGATGAGTAGCGATCGGTGCACATAAAAATGTCCCATACCTTCCGCATGTGATTGCATTTAAAAAAAGAGGGTTAAAAAGTACAGGTTTTTCAGTGTCGACAGATCAGGGGCGGAAAACCTGCATCTTTCTGCAAGCATCTTCACAAACCAAGTAACAACAAAACGTTTTATGCAATCAGTGTTATGTTAATTCTTTTGGCAGAGAATCAAAGTCGCAATTTGAGGATGAATTGAATTTGAGCCAATTTGTGAGCAGTGGACATTAAATAGGATTGTATTGGGGCCCATTTTTGTTGAATTGCGATTTTTTAACGCTGCTGAATGTGGTTGTTAAGATTAGAGAATAAAATTCAGCCTGTATAACATTAGCTATACAGGAGATTTTTTTTCAATTGTCGTTGCTGGTGTTTTTTTCATAAGTTATTAGTCATCTAGAAGTAATGGGGTCCAATAAAACTCTTCTTTACAAATTACTATAATGTTTATTCATATGTATAAGGTATACATTTAGATCGAGGATGATATACAGCCTGGTATGTGGGTAGTATAAGAGCTAGCGAAAATACTACAGATATATAAGTATATCGTAAACACGCCATCCCGCGGTATTGCACGCAGTCCCATGCCTAGAGCTTGATATGTGATTGGAAACATAAGAAAACCTACATAAAATAAAACTACTACATATTTCGAACATTTCTTTGGATTTTATATAAGTCGCGTTTAATACAAACAATCATATTTTCTTCGTTTGATAGTCCAATCACATAGCAAGCGTACATAAAAAGCTCGTTTCATGGCTTGATAACCTTACACGACCCTTACAATAGAACAAGTCACATCTTACCGACGATAACACTACTCTCTGAGAACTTTATACTTATTGCTGTAACGAATGTATTAGTTACAAGAATTTACAAGGTCACTAATGTTCGTACTGTGATACATCAAACAAGCCACCCGTAGCAGTTCGGAGCGAGTGCTACGAGTGATTCTACGAAATTCGTAGCGTGCTACGACGGCGTGGAACTTTACCTGAAAAAATAAGACCGTTTCAAACGATCAAGTAAATGGTTTTGTAAGTAAACGTCAATGGTGCGAAGAACTAATATTGTTTGGCGAAATTTTTGTTTTGTTGTGTAACACTAGTTTAGAATGCACTTGTACTATTTGAAAGATACAGATTTGAAATAAAATGTTGAATAGCGTTTAAACCAGGCTCTATTCTGTATTATATCTATTTAATAATTTTAAGGTTTGACATATCACAATACAAAAGAATCAATTCTCAGTAAAACTTCGTATAAAATGCGCGTTATGAACTAGTGACTATAAATTGTTTAAAAATTAATCGTTGTTTAAAAAATTATCCAAATTTTTTACAGTTTTACATTTACGCTAAACGTAAACACTTATTTTACGTTTAAACTTACATTTTCGGATGATGACTAGATTAGATTTCGTTCTTTTAAATAAATTAAGTGATAATTTAAACATTCAGTCTTATATGCGTAGATAAATAATAAAGGGATAACAAAAGAGTATATAACTTGAGCACTGTTATGTAAAGTATTACTAAGTAGGTAACAAATGGCTAAATAACGTTATCAAAACAGTATGCTATATGTTGTCACTAAAAACAATAATATGTCTAAAGTCTAAACCACACACTGGCGGTTTTAGCGTTGGTTATTTTCCATTTGAAAAAATTTGCAATAACTAAAAACATCGATAATAAAATATTCGGAAGTATTTTTCGATACACTCTGAATAATTGTTTCGTAACTTATTTTGCGCCAGTCTTTGCGTCATTTCCTGTTTACTTAACTGTGTTATGGAAGTCATACAGGGTGTAAACAGACCCTTCACATAGCCGTAACCAAGCATTCTGTACATCAAACTAAGTAACTTTATACAAAAATTATTGCTGGAAATCGACTTTTTTGGGGTTAAAAATTACGTTTTACGGTAGGGCTCGATGGTAAGCACTCAAGCATTGTGCTGATGGATGGATTGAATAGTACGGGGGTCGTAGAGGTGTTTAAAGTAAAAACCTTTCATTAAAAACATGTATTTAAAAAAAAACTTGTGAAAAAGTTGGAATTTTGACCCCCAATATCTCCGTAACTAGAAGGCTCCCAGGTATGGTCTAGAACAAAAAAAAAATATCGCAATGACGGGGAGAACAAGTGCCTTTCGGCTATGTTAAGTGTCTATTTACACCCTTTATGGCGCTGGCGCATGCGTTTAAACTGGAAGCCGACCACAATGTAGTTGGGAAAAGGCTCGAAGTATTACGATTGTGTACCAGATTTTGCCAGACTATTTCTTAAATATTCTTGTGTAGTTCGACGAGAAATCTTCAAAACCAAAACAACCAATGAGGTTTATACCTAAATAAACAATCTAAACTCCGGTTCAAAACACGTTGGATTCTAAGTCATACTTTAAGGAATATTCGTGTAGTTGGCAAGATCTTTTCCGTTCTTGTACATGGAAGTGATGATGGGGTCAATGTTGTGGTACTCCTTGCCCGAGCGCGGCCGAAGCGTGTTCGTTGGTTGTCGGCTTAGTCTGCGAAATAGAAGAATTTTTAGAAGTATTTTTATCAAAATTTTTATCATAAGGAATGCCTCATCGGTCCGGATCCAATTCCCAGGTCGAGCAAAATATTATTAAGTTTTCCATCAAGAATTATGCAGTAACTACTAATAGCTAGCAGGACTACTAATATTAAGTCCCATGTAACGGGACGCCAGCCTGTTGCCACTAACCGTGTACAATCCAGACTCCGTTTCTGAGAAGTACCAAATTGGAAAACCCAATAATAGTTCGCTTGACACAACCTGCAGCAGCCGACCGCTAAAGCAACAAGGCAGACACAAATAAAACACAGTTTTAATATCTGTACGCGAACATACATGATCGGTTTCATATTGCTTTCGAGCGGCAATGGAAACTGGGCCAAAATAGATTGGTTGCCAGATTAATTTCCATTGTGTAATAATTGAGCAATATTGTGGGCTTCATTGTTTGTGATAGTACATAATCACTTTAGAATAATTTGGCTCTCGCAGACACAGAACATTTATTTACCTTACCTTAATTTAGGCTTTAATTTGTATGATTTATACCCACAGTTTCTTTAGAATTAATTGAAAAATCTATTTCTTTTGTTTTACCGTAGATAAAGATACAAAAAATAAGTTAAAACTAAAACCATCTTGAAACAAAAATATACGTTCACAAATACTTACCTCATACCCGTTTGAGTGTCGGAGGAGGAGTGTGATGACGTCATCGAGAGGGTCTCGATATAGTCGGACATGTCCGAAGTGCCGCTCGAAGTGCTGTGCGTGTCCATTACACCTGCAAACAATCCTGACGTCAGGATATCGAATAATGGGGTATCAAATGTTTTTAATCAGTTACTGCTAGTTCATCATTATTATCTACATCATCATCAAAATATAATCATTCCAGCCGAAAGACGTCTACTGCTGGGAATATATATCTAAAAATTGCTACAATGATTTATCCATTGTTTATACTATGTGGATGAGTATAGTACCTAAAATGCCGTAACTGACCTTTGAATTGTTTCGGAGGTAGTACCGGTACTTCAGCCTCAGCAGATGAAGACTTCGCCGGGACAACAGCCTTATGTAGTTGCATTGACATATCTCTGAGAGGATCTGACGACTTCGACTTCCTCGGCAGCGAGGAGTGCACACAACCAGATAGATTCCCTCTCATCTTCTTATGAACCATGTAGTGGTACCGTGAATGCCCCGAGGTCAGAGGCATTTCAAACTCGTTGAAGTCTGGACCACCATGTTTCATGGAGCAACTCGACACTCCTGAATCATTCGAGCTTGAAGAGTCTCTGTTCCCACCAGATTTGCAAGGAACGCTCGACGATCTTTTAATTTGTGCATTGTCCATAAGTTTGTTCCTCAAATGCGGTATTTCTTTGGAACAACTTTCCTCAGATGTTTTGTTCTCAGATCCGGACGATTTACAACAGTCGTAGCACTCTGCTTCGTTTTCACACGGTGAGGAAGTTCTTCTATTTTCTATAGCAAGGTTCCTTAACGTTTCTAGCGAAGAAGATGTTGCGTGACTTCCTATGCTGCTGTCAAATTCTTTCAAATCTTCAAGAAGTCTTGCAGAGTCTACGGAACTCGATCTCTTCTGTAGTGATTCTTTATTGTTGTTGCCTCCAAAAATTGATATCCTGCTTTCATTGCCAGTTAAGGCCGGTATGCTCAGAGATTTTTCTATCTCTACTCTATGCTTATGCATGGGATGTTTCAAACTCTGTGACCAGTTTGGATTTGGAGACATCGGCGTGTATCCTGGGTTAGGCCCTAACGTTTTCGTGCAGAATTCATATTTAGGTTCATTGGTTGGTTCCATCAGCAAGTATTCGTCATTTCGATTCTTCTTAGTATCTAGTTTATTTAGAGCAGTTTGTGAATGTCCACATTTAGTGCAAAGTTTAGGTTTCTTTGGCAATGAATTTACAGCAAGGTCTATGTTTGCACTGAGTGCGTCCAACTCATTTTGTGTGACTCCTGCCCTCTTTAGCAAATCTTTAGCGTTCTCGTAATATTCCAAAGATAAAGCAAATTCCAGATTTTCATAGTTTGCATAAGGTCCTTCGAATTTCTCCACTTCTTTTGGTTCAATATTTTGATAATTAGTAAATTTTGTCTCGTCTGGACATTCATTGGTATGTTCTTTGTCAGTACTTACTGCGCTTTGTCTGTTAGTTTTTCTTGAAACATCGATTGTAGCGTATAGCGCCATTTCTTCCGACTTTTGATGCGTTAGAACTTCAGTGTTTACGTGTTCACTAGTTCTTTTGCAGTACGGAAGACTTATTAGGTTATTTGCCCAGTTTGTAACTTTTTGGCAGGGACATTCTACGGGTTGGATATTTTCTTCACACTCTACAATAACTGGTTTCTTTTTCGAAGCAAACTTAAGTATACATCCACAATTCTTCTTTAGTACTAAGGATCCGGGGGCTGAGCTATTTGTTACTTTGAAGAGATCATCTGCTAACGCTTGTTTTATTCTTTTTGGAGTGTCATAGTGTTCTGAAGGGTCAATCTGTAACAATAACTTATATAGTATCAAATGATTTGATATTGTGTAAAATGTTTAATTAGTCTTTTATTTTTCTTTCTAATCTTTCATGTTTTATTAATAAATACTTACTTCGGCATGTGTAGTTTTAGGAAAGTCATAATTTTCATAGGGTCCTACTTTAGGGTTATTTGTCGGGTAGTTATTATCATTAAGAGAGCACGTGCAAGCCTGTACCGGCAAAGGTGCTGGCGGCTTCTTATGATCCATTCGTGCAGGCTTCGGCGGTCTCTCCGGTGGTTTCTCTTTACACTGACATGCTTCTAAATTCTTCTTGATCGTCCTTGGAGTCAAATATTCTGTGCTGTTCGAAGAGTTGTCAGAACTGCTCTGAGGAACAGCTTCCATCGTCCATGCAGGGTTAAACGTAGTGCCAGGAGTGAGTGCCACTGTTGATGAACGAGATATCGCACCAAGTTTAGTAAGACAGTTATTACAACGTTCTAAGGTAACGTGATCAGCCCCAGTCCAAGGTGACCTAGCACCAATTTCAACATCTTCATCGTATAGTCGCCTTTCATCCGATGGCCAGTAAGGTGAAACTCCTCCACAGTCTTCTCCGAAGAAGTTCTCTTCGTACAAGGCACTTGCCGTGTCTGGGATTGATTGTTCTGTTGAGTTGAAGTCTGATAGCCGCGTGCTGGGGCGCGTTTTGTTTCCTGCAAAAAATACAAATTAGTTTTCAATCAAAAAATCAAAATCAAAATCAAAGCATTTATTTCAAGTAGGCCAGTTACAGGCACTTTTGAATTGTCGAAACAAAGGCAACAGTAAAATATAGCTACAGTCCCAGTCACAAGGCACAAAAACTGTGAAAGTACTGTTCCCTAACGTAGATCTCTATGGAGAAGAACGGGCAAGAAACTCCATTCTTCTTTTATCGTTGCAAATATTATTTTTGATTCCGTTTAAAAGTGAGAATTTTACTTCCAGTAATAATGTTCTACTGTAGTGTGACTAACTGTTACAAGCAAAATATCGACCAAAAATTCTTAGAAGCCTTAGCACGAAACAGTGGTCTGATCAACTATACGACTAACTTGAGATACCTATCAGAACCGCACTCTATCAGGCCACTGGTCGTAACAGTTGGCAAACAACTTGACACTTTGAAGATTCTCAGCAGTGTGAGAGAAGAGAAAAAAGTGAATATTCTTACCTTTTCTGGAAGCTGCCGGTGTACGTTGCAGCGTTCCCCGAGCTGCCATATCAAAGGCGTCAGTAATATCCTGTGCCTGATCGGTGATCAGCATATGTAGGCCTTCACCTTTCCCGCAGTGGGAACCCCCTTCGAAGCAGAACCTGCTGTCTACTACACCATAGCGCCTGTATAAAAATAATTATGTTAGTTGCTAGAAGATGCTTTAAAAGAATAAGAACTTGAACAAGGATCAGGGTTAAGATAATTTTATAGTACGGAACCTTGGCAAAGAGTGAAGCTCATCTTACAATTATTTGTAATCTAAGCGACGCAAAACAAGTTTAAATTATAATTCATACAGGCTTAAAAACTATTGCATCTGAATGATAATTCTTTTCAGCTCGTTAAAATTCTTATGATGACCTTAAAGCATATTTATTGGCTTAAATGTGACGAAACAGAATAACATCATAACAAATCCCAACTTTCGACATTTAGCACATGAAAATGAAATTAGCCGTCCGTGATCTACAAACTTATAAAGAGTCAAAACACATTTCACAAAATTCAGAAAATATTATCTACTTTTGGCAACTTTGGCATGAATTGTCGAAAGCTTTATGACATAACTGTTCGATGATCTCTTTCTGGCATAGGGGATAGGGTATGGTTGTCTCTTTCTCGCTCGGTCAAAGTGCAGATTTAGTCGCGGGAGCAGTGTGTCGCAAAGTACAGTTAAGCAACTCATGTGCATTCGTGGACTAACATATTGTCTTTGCCGGGAAACCAATGGACATTTTGAAAATGAATTGGTTTTTATACATTGAGAGTTTTATTATTTTTCCTTGTGACTATTACTTTGGAAAAAGTTTGGGGTCGAACTTTTCGTCTGTGAGTGGAGAGCTGTCTGTCTAGATAGCGGTTGTATTTGAAATGGCTTACTTGCTGGTATTTGGTCTTCTTTATTTAAATCTACACGTGTCGGCAATAAAGCCAGAAAGTTTAGTTAAAATAAGAGGAACAAGTCTGCGGAAAATTTACATAAAAATAATGTTTCCTAAATATTCTCCCCATTTTTCGGGATTTAACTTAAAAGTAGCATCCCTCTCTACTTGATACATCATTTCCTTCCAAAAATGTTTCTCAACGAGCGTATTTCCGGCTCATGGTAGCCCTAGTTCGCGCATGGCTCCACAAGATGGCGGCCGGAAGCGTCGGCCATTAGTGTTTGTTGGCGTCAGCGCCGCCCGAGCGCATAAAGTCGTCACGCGCTTTTATGCGTTAACTATCGTCTTAGGAGAGTACGAATTGCGATGATGCGATCTAAAGCGATGCTGTACTAAAATGTAAAAGAGCTGGTACTTCGGTGACTGGTAGTACAGACAAATAAAGTATACAGATAGCCAAAGGACATATTATTTTTAAATAAGGACCCGACTAAGAGTGTTACAGACCAAATGAAAATTGACAGAAGCATAGTGACATATTGTAGCAATTATTATTCTTTCCATAATACCTAACGCTTAAGCCTGTACCAGTGACCTGCATTTTCAAGTCAAACTACAATATGCTATAAAACGCGATTTTTGTTATTCCTATAGACTTTTTTTGAAGAGTTTACCTTTGCATCGCCTCGCATCTCTTGCTCTGCTGGGACATTGAATCGGCCGTAACATAAACCTCCTTTACTGTCACGATTATATCTTCCGATGTTGTTTTACTGTTCACTTTATTACTTTATTTTATTCGGGTTAACTGTCAATTTATGGGACTTCATATGGCTCTATTGTTTTTGTATTCCTCTCATTTATTGAGTTTGAGAATCGCGCTAAAATTATCATCCATGATTTCATGAAACTTGTAGAAATTCATTTCACGTGTCATAAGTTTTCATATCTAATTACCCTCTGAAATGTTCTGACCTACATTTTAGAGGGTAATTTAACAAGATCCTGAACATAACTTTAAGTAATAAACATATGTATACTTAATGAGAATATGCTATTTTATTCCTTTAGTTGGTTGATGAACTTGTTAATGGAGTTCGTCTAAAGCGGGAAACTATCATAAAGTCGACTAATAAAAATCCAGAGCATACTTTGATGGTTTATACTCGAGTGTGGAATTTTGAAATGCCATAAGAGACATTCCTTCTTCATCGTGTGGTTGGTGCCTAGCCTGGTGTCAGAGTTCGTATGCTGCCCATGGGCCTCTGACTTGGCTTTACACGTCGTCGAGAAATATCTCTCAGGCATGCTGATTCCTCACTATGTTTTCCTTCACCGAAGCAAGTGATAATTATACAATACGCTCATGAATCCGAAAAATCAGAGGTGCGTATTTTTGGTTTCGAATTCGAAATATTGATTGTACTATTGAATTTATTCTACTATATCTTCACTTAGCACCGGAAGTTGAAAATCCAACAACATGCTCAACGTCCCTGACGACATTATTAAATTTCCACTATCGTAGTTTCAAGATTCCGATAGAATTTATCTTGAACTCACCTCAAATGCGCTAACTCCCACAGTCCCAGCAAACGCGGTGGTACTCCACTCGTTAGTGCAAACCTCCTTCCTTGCAGGTGCATTCTCGCTGGACCAGCCGGCAGTTTCCTCGACCCACCTCCTCCAATCATCACCAGAAATTCCTTCGAGGAGCCAAGCTGCCCTCCCACTTTGACTTGCCAGGCAATAAGCCTCTCCCTTGTTTCAAAGGCAAGGACCACGGTCACGTCTTGGCAGATGATGGCGATGGTGTTGGACTCCTTGTCCAGAGTGAAGCCTGACTCGAAGCCCAGGAAGTGCTGCAGGGAGAGGGAGGCCTTCGTCTGGCCCTTCTTGTAGCGGTCCTTTGGGTCGCGGTACAGTTGGAGGTGGAGGCAATCTGTAACAAGGAATAATGCGTTAGTTAATGGGTTGACACTTGACAGTTGAAAAACTATTCACAAATACTTCTCGTCAAAGGATAAATAAAATTATTGTTTCCTTTATTCATTCTTTCTCTTATCTAATACATTTTTAAATATCTTTACAAAGAAAAGTAAACAAAACATTTAAAAATATAAAAAATAGATGGCCCATCGGCATCAGAAACAAGGTCCAGGTTGCCGGTGGTCAGGGCTCCAGAGAGAGGAACCGCCTCACTATGCGTGCCGTGTCCAGGAGTACTGCTTTCTGAATCAAGCCCTTGACCCAGCCGCGCAATGAGAGCCTCCTAAGGTGTTGGCCGAGGCTCTCTGCTATTAGTCCATTAACCGTAACGACTATCGGTACAATGATTGCAGAGTCCACGTCCCACATGTCGACAACCTCGTGTGCTAAATCAAGATACTTGATTTTTTTATCATTCTCAGCTTTCACGAGATTCTCGTCATGAGGGACAGTGATATCAACAATCTTTGCACGGCGCTCTCGGCGATCCATCACCACAATATCAGGTTTATTTGCTAAAATAGTCCTGTCTGTGATGATAGATCGATCCCAATACAATGTGGCATGACCATTCTCGAGAACTGGGTCGGGCACATACTTGTAGTATGCTACTTCAGAACTCACAAGGTTGTATTGTAAGGCAAGTTGCTGGTGAATAATCCTAGCTACTAGATTGTGTCTGTGCAAGTACTCACCGTTAGCAAGACGAGAACAACCAGAAACAATATGTCGGATGGATTCACCGGGACGGTGGCATGACCGACAGATGTCAACCGTACCGTCCTTGATAATATATTTCCGATAGTTGTTTGTCATGATAACTTCATCCATAATCGCACAGACGAAATCTTCAGTTTCCCCAAAGAGGTCACCGAATCGTAGCCAGGATACGGACGCCAAAAAATCTACATCAGGCCCATGTAAGGCCCGGAAAAAGCGTCCGTGTAACTCCTTGCTCTGCCATACCTCCCTACGGTTATTAGTATCCAATACCACAGGTTTGCGCCAGTTCTGGTTAGCCAAGGAGAGCGGGGTGAAGCTCTTGTCCACTGAGACCACATCTCGGTGCATCCCCACGTTTCGAGAAAGTATTCCCTGAGACTGCATACCTCGCGGTTGTGCAAGGTCTTAGCATTTAAGAATCCACGACCTCCGCACTTCCGCGGGATATACAGTCTCATCACCGATGACCTTGGGTGATGCATCCGATTTGCGGTCAGTAGTGTCCGGACCTTCCTATCCAGGGCGTCAAGTTCTGTCTGAGTCCATTTGAGTATGCCGTAAGAATACATCAATACCGGCATGACCCAACCATTAAAGGCGCGCACCTTGTTTCCGCCTGATAAAAGACTGTTTAACACTTTATTCAGGCGGCCAAAGAAGCGCTCCTTTAATGATTGTTTCATGTCGGCAGCATTGATGCCTAATGCTTCCGACATACCCAAATACTTGTAGGTCTCGGTTGATGAGAGGGATCTAAGGAATATGGAATCCGAGAGTTGAGTTCCCACGGATTCCATAATCTCCCCTCGCTTTACATGCATGACTGCACATATGTCCAAGCCAAATTCCATCCTGATGGCGCTACTAAAAGTTTCAGTCACTTTTAGTAGCTCCATCAGTTGCAAATTGCTGGGAGCAAATATTTTTAAATCATCCATGTAAAGGAGGTGAGATATAACCTGACCACCTCTCCTCAACCGGTAGCCTAGACCTGAATCCTCCAGCAGTGTGCTCAGAGGATTCAAGGCCAAGCAAAACCAAAGCGGACTCAAACTGTCACCATGAAATATTCCTCGCTCAATCCTGATCGGTTCATCGTCCCCAAGAACCTGCCGACATCCTGGATAAAGAAGGACCGTCCTCCACTGCCCCATACACAACATCAAGAAGGTGCGAAGAGTTGCATCTATTTTGTACAATGCCAGCACCCTCATGAGCCATGTATGTGGCACCGAGTCAAAGCCCTTTTTATAATCTATCCAACACGTCGACAGATCCCTCCAGGATCGACGAACCTGTTGGCTTATGGCCATGTCGATAAGGAGCAGCTCCTTAGTACCGCGGGACCCATTCTTACATCTATTCTGAGAGACGGACATAATTGAATTGCTATCTATATGACGAACAATTTTTGCTCTCAGATTGGATGTTAGAACTTTATAGACCGTCGGTAAACATGTAATTGGTCTATAGTTTTTAGGTTCCACAGTACTACCCGATTTGTAGAGCAGGTGGGTAACTCCTGTTGTAAAGAATGGTGGTAGCGACCCAGTCTCTAAGGATGACTGGAATTGTGAGGCTAAGCAAGCGTGTGACCTTTGTAGCCATTTAATCCAAAAATTGTGCAGTCCGTCCGGCCCTGGAGATTTCCAGTTAGGTAACGGACGGACTGCACAGGCCACGTCCAGTGGACTAATAGAAATGGCCTCCATTTCCGGAATTGAGTCACACGCTCGCTCAACAACACGCATCCAATCACCCTCAGTGTGGCCGACTGGCACCGACCAAATACTTCGCCAAAAAGCATTCATGGCGTCGTTATCCGGCAGATGCGCGTCAGTCACTCCTTGAATGGTAACGGGCCGCTCGCATGTTCTGTACACCCACCTTTCGTCACTCTGGAACATGCGGTTCTGAGTGTATCGATCCACTCTTCGCCTATACCGACGGATACGGTTAGCCCATGCATAAACTTTCTGCTTCAGGAAGTCGATGCGCTCTGTGACTCGTGACATGTATTCTCGGGGACTGATATCAGTTCCCGAGAATGCCCGCCTCACAAAGCGCATCACCCTTGGGCGTGTATTGCCCTCCCTAAAGCAGATGAGCTTCCTGATGAGTGCCCTGGCCTCATTAATACGACGCTCAATCCTGCATTGCCAGGCTGGTACGGCAGATTAAAATTATTGTAATTATTATCAGTATCAGGTAAGTCATTGTCTCATTTTTGGTCACTTAATGCATTATTAAATTTATACATTCTAGAAAGCAGACTTCTAGCAAGACAGTAGTTAATCCATTGTATAGTATTCGTACATTTGACGTTCTAGTACATCGTAAATAAACACATTACTGCAAAATAGCAATTTTCTTTTTAATTCAAAATATTAAAAGTGGTTTAATATGAGATTCCATTTCAACTTACATTAAGCTGTAACATTAAATGGCAAACGTTGGAGAAATCTGATGAAACTAAAAGTTTTACTATGTACCTTAACTTTTAACTACAACTTTGATGCGGTGTCTATAACTGGGACAAACAAACACTTTTATTGGTCGAAATAAACTTTATTCGTAACATAACCATTTCAGCAACCCCAAAGGTTAGTCCGACCATCTAAAGTTTAAGACTCATTTATAAGTGACCTTGTTGCCGGAACAAACTTGGTGTCCGGTCCTTTTATCTCAATTTTTTTCGTGTTCAAAGACTGTGGTGATTGATTTATCTTTTCTCATGAGTAAGAATTTAAACTATACCAAAATACGTAACGTTTTTATGCAACATTATGACCATCACAAGGCTCTGGGCTCGTAAAGTATACAACTACATGATACCCCTTTTATCAGTCCTTGGTGTCAGTAAATCTACCCATCGATACTATTTTAGACCCTGAAGGACTATAATTTATTGTAATTTACTTTCTGCAGAATACTCAAGTTTACTTTAACGAGTTTTGTGATGGAAGAATAAAGGTATTATTATTATTTACCGCACGCAAAATACGCGCTTTGACGTGGAGTTGCGGACACCAGCCCGTTATACAATACAATACAAAGGTATTATTAGAAAAAAAAAACAATAAATTGATTTCGGTTAGCTTCAGATGCTCATCTAGACGTCACACATTGAAAAACTGTTGAATCTTAAATTAATCTGTGAAATCATGACTGAATGATTTTTTATTGAAAACTTAAATACATAACTATGTATACAGAAGGTGGGCAGACACCTGCTACAGTCCTGATGTCGCCCCGTCCACGTTCATCCATCTGGTCATACAGGGACGCCGGTTGTGAGTACTTCGCACTTGACCTTTCTAACGGTCATCATCAATAAGGTCAGGTCAAGTCCTAAGGCGACCCATCCGACGTTCCCACAAAAATCTGCTGCTTAGTTTCTCATAGCAAGTGTAAATAGTTAATGTTTATGGTGAAGGATAAAACTTATAAAAATTGCGAGAGCGTCTGCCATTAAAAAGAAAACTACATCAGTATAAAATAGTAAAAACGTTATGTCTGCTATAAAGCTGTGTTATGGTCAGCAATAAAAACTCTCAGTTGAATTACTAAGCACTGATGCGTTGGGAATGCAAAAAGTTGGCAATATTAAGTACTACTGAATTTGATAATTAATTCATTTTTTTTTACGATACAATTCTGACTCATTTCTGTAATTTTATAAACTGAAAAAATGCTTTGTGATTTTAGAGTTCCTAAATAATAATGAGTCCAATCTCAGCGCATAGCCGTAGGGGCAAGACAAATATATACCTTGATAAGATATGAATGTGTATGAGAGAATATTGTCGATCAGACAACATTTCTTACATTGCAAGATTTCAATATGAAAAAAGACAAGAATGAAATATATTTAAATATTTTCGAGCGATAGACGGGACACGAAAAAATTCGTAATCCAATACTTGTTACTACTTACTAACATTAAGTCGGTCTGTCTAGTCACAAGACAGACCGACTAGCGGGCGAATGACACTAGACTCAGAGACATACGCCCGCTTCTCAGGTAGTAATCGTGTGTCAAATAGAAAATGTTCGGGATCAAAATTTTTGCAAGCTTTTTTTTACAATTCCCCTCTATAATTATTTTAAATCTACTTAGTTTCAATAATTACTAAAAAAAACATCCTTCATTCCTACTGAGCGCCCACAAAGAAAACGTTATTAAATAAATGTATACCTTTTTTTTTTTTTTTTTTTCCGGATGGGAAATCATCAAATGACCCCCCCCACTCTGGGCGAAGCGGAGGGGAGTGTCAGACTTGTACTGACTAAAACCCATCCATGTTCCTTCTTTGCCCGTTATGTTCCAGGGCCACGGTATCTCTTTCGAACAGTCCCGCAGCCCCGGCAGGCGTTGGCCCATGCGGACCCCTACTTGATTGCTGACATCTCTTTGAGGCGCGCGTGGAACACGAACGCGCCGTCGACACGGCCCGTCGTTATAAGACGGCCGGACGGCGAGCTAGCCCATAACTCGCCGTCCACAGGCCAGCGCCTACGGTGGTCGGAAGCCACCACGTGACCCCCGACGCCCAGGGCGTCTCCCGCGGCGGCTGGGACGTGAGGTTCTTTCCCTCTCACGTCCCGCCACCTCCTTCACTAGCATGACTGCTTCGCAGAAGGAGGTGACGGCTTCCCATTCCCTCTCGCTCCGGACCATGGCTTGAACCAAGGCCGGACGCGAGAGATCGCCGCCGCCAATCGCCGCTGTGAGGACACGGCGGTGCTCCGCCCAAGTGGGGCAGACCTCCACGGTGTGTTCCACCGTGTCCTCCGGACGATCCTCGCAGTGGAAACACCCGGGCGTTTCCTCCCGCCCGATTCGATGCAGGAACCTCCCGAAACAACCGTGTCCGGTGAGGACCTGCGTCAGGCGGTAGGTGAGGGCGCCGTGGCGCCTCTCTAGCCACTCCTCAAAGAGGGGACTTATCGCCACTATGGTGGCGTGCCCTGCACGGGGTTGCGACAGTCGCTCTCTCCATGTCGCCATGAGATCACGCCGGAGGTCTGTCCGCTGAGCGGCAATTTGTCGCGGCAGCGGAGTTTCTCCCCGACATAGTGCTTCCGCGCGCCATTCATGCAGGCGCGCGAGGACTATCGCCTCCAGATCCCATGGCGGCAATCCGGCAAGGAGGCTAGCCGCCTCGCCGGAGATCGTGCGGTACCCCCGGATTAGCCTTATGGCTATCACCTTTTGGGGCGCGTTCAGGTAGTGGGCGGCTTGCCGCCTCAAAGAACGCGCCCACACCGGGGCCCCGTAAAGGGCCATGGACCGTACGACCCCCGCGTAAAGCTTCCGGCAGGAGGCGTTTGGACCCCTCAGGTTGGGCAAGAGCCGCTTGAAGGCAGCCCCTGTCCGTTCCAGTTTGGGAGCCAAACGTCGGAAGTGCTCCACGAAGTTCCACCGGCTGTCGAGGACGAGTCCTAGGTACTTCAACGTCGACCCGACGCCGATGGAAACCCCTCCTGCCATCAGTAGGGATCCCGACGGTGGCGCATTCCGAGGCCCATGAAAACACATGGCCTCGGACTTGTGCAATGCCACCTCGAGACCCAATTGCCGGATCCTCTCCACAACTATCGCAACCCCGCGTGTCATGTTTTCGGCCGCCGCCTCGTGCGACCTCCCTTGTGCCAGTACCAGCGTATCGTCAGCGTAGCAAACTACACTGACGCCGGTATTTAGAAATATCATGTAGTCTACACATAATAAGACGTCATGTCTCGGTTGTATATTATGACGATGAATATAGAATAGCTTGTCAGAAGTTATTGTATTGGATCCGTTCATGAATATGAGCGGATATTACATTTCGTTAACATACACCTTTCATTAGAATCTATGAACAGATATCTAGGTATGTAGGTTGAAAAAATCGGTAAGACTAACAGAATTTTGTTTGGGTAGCTACGTTCCAACGAATAACTATGGTTCCATTTAAAAAAAAAAAATTATAGCTTATTGGAAAGCAAAGTAACAAGTCAAACATAGAAAGTGTGTCAACGATCGAAGCCGATTTGTCTTTCGTGTACACATGAAGAACTATAATTTTACCACACATACATAATGTACCTATGGACTATGGATACGCAATATGCAATCAACCACGTATTGTTCTCCAGTCAGCGGTGCAGCACTACTACAAAAATAAAAACATTTCAGGTTTTAGTGACACAATATGCTGCACTATGCACTTCTGCGTCCTTCCTAAGAATGCGAAGGAAACAGCAGGAAAGAAAAATGTAAGACCAAAATTGATTCTCCTTGTAAACAGCTTCAGTATACAGTCAGTAGGTACTCTTTACTAAACTCTTTACAGAGCGGGATATTTCCAGCGCCTCTCAGTAAGGCGTCGATTTCAGCCGCAGTTGGTAATTAATCGAACTTGTCCTAAGTGCTGCAACTGAAGTTCTGAACTTCAGGCTAACAAATACTTTGAATTGCTTTACTTCTGCTTTTTCTAAGACATTTCATTTAAATTACATGCCTGAGATTTTAATGAGCAGAGTCGTGGTTGGTTTATTAACGAGAAATCTTGTTTGTCGAAGATAATAAAGTTTATTTGTTGAAAAACCAAAAGCAGAACATCGCGGGGAACACTTGGATGAGACTCGCACGTACAGGAAAGCATAGCACAAACTAGGTGGTCTTTTTTGCAGTGGATGGAAGAAAAATACGTATTGATGATGAATTAGGCTTCAATTTTAACTGCAGTAGTATAGTGATATATATTGTCAGCCAGCCTATATGGCCTGTATGCCTTTTGAGGACAGTATCTACAGAGTTACCCGCAAGTTTTTTCTGAAACGAAAATTCATCCAAACAACATCACTAACAGATCGTAAAACCTAAAAGCCAAATAACCACGAAATCTCAGCTTAAGTACGCGCATTTGCAACTAAACCAACCACAATCCATTTAATTCACAAATGTGTTTGCAATATAACATTAGCAAATGTAACTTAATTTGTAACGCAAACACTTAAATCATTGCTCGTACAATCCCATACAAATGTGTACAAAACATTACTAAACATTGATGTTCAACACGGTGTAATTAAAAGCAAATTGATGAGTTCGTGTGTGTGTGCGTATGTGGGATTATATATGAGTGTGTGTATGAGTATTCGTATCACGCACACGGTAATCTATTTACCGATTCAGGCAAATAATTAGGAAATCCTTCGTAGGCCCGAGTACGGAGAAGAGACCCTAGCCTACCTTTGGGTCAGACATGAGATAGATGTTACAATTGTTAACTTAGTGAGATAACCACCCTCTAAGCAGCGAACTGATTTGGACTTTCCATCGTATCATCATCATTCCCTTCCCAACTATGTCGGGGATTCGAGTCTAACGGATGCAGCGGAATGCAAATCCACCTCTGGACTCGTTTGCTCTATCAATCGGCCCTTCGGCAAATCCTACTGCCATCGAGTTGGGGGCGTCCCACACTTTGCTTGCCGATACGATATTTCCCATACAAAAACACTGCCACCATTCGCAGTTTAAAGATAAGCGGCAAAATGTGACGTCATGATATGGACTGGCGAACAAAGCGGCCAATGACGCGGCAAATTGATCAGCGACGTCAGAGCGTTTAATTGTGTGATTTATTGGCAATGTTGGTTTGTATCGGTATTGTTCGAGTGTACTGCAATTTGGGTGTGATTTTAAGGTGAGAAATGAAAACATGGACCTAACTACCTTTTCGTGCA
This sequence comes from Noctua janthina, assembly GCA_963576755.1. Taxonomy (NCBI): domain Eukaryota; kingdom Metazoa; phylum Arthropoda; class Insecta; order Lepidoptera; family Noctuidae; genus Noctua; species Noctua janthina. The sequence continues at coordinate 593,958 of OY755070.1, forward strand.
TGAATCATCTTATTACAGTCCACTACCTTTCTACTCTTTCCTCAGCTTTTCGGTCAGAAAAACATTGACAATCTGTTTAGTTAGCTCTACGTGCCATAAATAGCTATTTTTAGATAGGTATTTCCTTTATTTATATTTTTACAAATATTTACATTTTTAAATATTCCTTAGAAAAAAACAATATAAAAAACATTTAAAAATATAAAAAATGTAGCCCACCGGTATCGGGAACAGGGTCCAAGCTACCAGCGGTCAGGGCTCCAGAGAGAGGAACCTCCTAACAATACGAGCCGTGTCCAGGAGGACCGCTTTCTGAATCAAACCATTGATCCAGCCGGCTAACGAGAGCCTCCTCAGGTATTGGTCGAGGCTCTTGGCAATTAAGCCATGGGCTGATACAACTATCGGCACAATGATCGCCGAGTCCACATCCCACATGTCGACAACCTCGCGAGACAAGTCAAGATACTTGATTTGCTTATCTTTCTCGGCTTTCACGAGGTTCTCATCATGCAGGACCGTTGTGTCAACAATCATTGCGCGCCGCTCTGATCGAGCCACCACCACTATATCAGGCTTATTGGCTACAATAGTCCCGTCAGTGATGATGGATCGATCCCAGTACAATGTGATACTGCCATTTTCGAGAACTGGGTCGGGCACATACTTATAGTACAGCACATCCGATTCCACAAGGTTGTATTTTAGAGCAAATAGAAAATCCTGGCTACAAGGTTGTGTCTATGCAAGTAGAGATAATGTCAGTCTGGGTTTCTCTGTAACTCTGTACCCGGTGATTTATACTGGGGGGTAGAGGGATCCGAGGCACGGTCTCTGCCGTTAGCCAATCGCAGTTAGTAGGGGGCCCAAGTACTGCGCCAGCCACGTGGGAAAGGCTGCCCCGCCAACTTGCGAAAAATCCCGAAATGCTCCACTGTGCCAGTTGGCGACTGAGCGGGAGGATCCGGTGGCCATTTCGGGGGGCTCGGGCGTCCCCGCAGTCTCCGAATAAGTCTCCGAGAGTCCCGTTGGGTAACCGAGCCGCGTCTCGACCAATCTTCTGTTTCCTTACTAAAATACTCACACATCATGAAAAAGCACAAAAAAAGAAAACGGTTTTGAAGCGGCGGCACTTCCTCCCACTTGAAGTGCACCTCACCAATATCAGGGGGTTGCACTCAAATCTCGATCCGGTCCACCACCACCTCGAGACCGAGAAGCCGCACCTATTCTTTTTAACGGAGACGCAGATTGCGACTCCGTCAGACGTGGAAGTTCAGGGTGAGGCCCTTGTCCACCGCGACCACATCTCAATGCATCCACACGTCGGTTTCATGGAAATATTCCCCGAGACTGCATATCTCGCGATTGTGGAGAGTCTTAACGTTTAAAAGCCTCGACCCCCACACCTCCGCGGGATATACAGTCTCATAACAGAAGAACGCGGATGATGCATTCGATTTGCGGTCAACAATCTTCGAACAGATACGTATTATTATTAAGGTAATTAGTGCTCAAGACACTTCATTCTATATAACTTCATGCGCCAAGACATCCGTTGGAATCCATTGGATCCGTTGGAATCCTATTTACGATGTCTCCTATTTGATATTTTGAATAAATAAATCCATCAGAAATTACTTGAATGAAATTTCAAACGAACAAAGTTCAAGTTATTCTAAAATCAACTTCCATTAGTGTTAATCAGTACAAACAGTTAGTGAACAAAATAGCGAAACTGTCTCAATGTAAACTCTATCTTGCGAAACACCGAAGCAATCCATTGACGAATTCCAAACTTGTTTCCATTACACCCTCGCTTTTTCCTCGGAGACTACCCGGTTCTACCCGGGTACTACCCGGTACTACCCGTGAGTCGGCTTTGTCAAACTTTGGGAATACATTAGCTTTGCCAAACGACAGCCCTGATAAATTCAACTCGACGTCCTTGCTCACCTTACTTCGACAACTCCCGACCACATCTCAAGGCAACCTATCCATTGCTGCTTTTCACCTTGATCTTTTAAAAGCCTCGATACAAAAACCGCAATATATTCTAAATGAATGATTTTGCTCGCAACCCTTTCAAACGGAAAATGGTGAGTGTAATTCGAGTTTTCGTTGCTTTGACACCGAACTCCGAAAGGGACAGTCTCCCTGTAATTGTGGATCGGGAGTTAAATTAAATCGCTCAAAGAAACATCCCGGTTGCCAGGTATCCAGGTAGACGGACGTTCGACAGACTCATGAAAAATTCAGTAGTTTGCGAGTTGAGTTTATTTTTTCATGTTGTTTTTAGGATACGAAGGCTGCCTTTAAAGGTTTGACCTTTCCAGTCTGTCTGTTTCGAGTTACAAAGTTAAAATTAAATTAATTTGAAATAATGATTGAAAATTCTGTTTGTTAGAAAGAACTTCAGAAGCCCTGAATTAATTGATGAAAGTGCCCTAAATATAGATATAGTATAGCGCTTCCACACATATTTTTTCTAAAACAAACAAAATCCTTCTAATTAACTACAGTACCTTTTCCGAGCTCAATAACCTTTATTAAGCTCTCTACAATTCCTGACTTCAACAAGACGAACAGAATTTAGTCTGAAACAGTCTCAAGATCATTAGTCGCGCGACAAGTCGTGGTGTTGCACAGTCGCGCACTGCACGACCGTGCGACATAACTAATTGACGCCAGTTCCGATTGTTTTTATTAATTACCGCGACGGACACGGACGCTGCTTTTATTTACAATATATCTGAATTTATAATTTTTGTTTGTGAAATGATAATACTTTTCCATATTTTAATTTGGTTGCTGTAAATATATTTGCGGCGGGCGATACCTTCTTCAAATATTATTGTAAGAGGTGATTTCTGCAAGCACATATCTTTTTGCAAGCAGTAACTTTTTAGTCCCGGTTTAAAACTAGAATCACCAAAAAATTTTCCTGGGATCGTCCAGTTTCTTTACTTGTGAAATAATCTAATCAACTCTGGTTCCTTTCCCAGACAATCAAGGGCTATTATGTTCTAATCTAACAAATTCAACAACTCGTCCTCATCAAAATAATTTATAACAACAATACATTAGTTCATTTACAATCAACAATTATTATAAAAGCAAACGCTTATGAACAAATCGGCAAATACATCACAAGCGGCTATTAGACGTATCAAAAATACGCGCAGTTCTGTTTGGCGTATTATTAAAACGCGGGCCGTGTTTGCCGATCGGCGATACATCAAATAGATCGCGCTGCGATTAGTGATACGTATTGTTTAGTGTTGCTCACGTTGAGATAATTAATTGGGTAATTTTAATTGAAACATGCATTAAAATTGAGTTTGTGTGTTGCAGGTTAAAAATTTCCCATTGTCTGTTAACCACAGGTGAAAATCAGCCAGTAACAGTCAAATAAACTAATAAATAAAAGAATAATGAAACTCCTAACTCAGCGATAAAGAAAATTACGAATTATGTCACAGACGCGTGTGAGCATAAACATCTCATAAAAGAAACATACGTAGAACTCTCAACTTCTTTAAGTTACTCAATTATCAAGTAGCAACTTGAGAACAACTTACCGTCTAAGTACCTACCTAGTTATTGACACACAAATACCTGAAAAAATCCCTTCTTTGCATACGTGATTTATCACGTGAAAAAACGTCACAATAGACCCATTTTGTCGTCAACATTATCTAACGTTAGCATTGTCCCTATTTGTCACAAAGTGAAATGACACATTAAAGGTGCTTTCACACCCTTTTCGCGGGTAATATCTTGTGACAAAAATGATGTATATTCTTTAAAGCGAGCCATCGATCAATGGTGGCGGTAATGAACAAATACGGCGCGGTGATCCATCAATCAGGGCCAACAATGCGACCAATCGGCTCTAGTCTGTATAATGCCACCGCATTGGGGGTAACACCTACACGCGAACGGGGTAATGGTATTTGAATGGATAATGATGACTTCTAGTTGGTGGAGGTAATGTTTTTTTGGTTTGATAGAAGAGATGTCGTTATAGTTACGAGATTGTTGTCTGAATAACTTCTGCCTAAATTCTCCGGGTGTTTTTGGGTTATATCTTGTATTACAAGTCACATTCTTACCACTACAAGCTTACGAAGATCATGATTTGGATGAAAACGGAGTTGTTTATTTATGTATTCATAATATTGTCCACAATATCACACCCCTACAACCGTAAAGAAGCACTTATTCCTTTTTTTTTCGGATGGGAAATCATCAAATGACTTCCGCCCAGAGAGGGGAGCGGAGGGGGGCCCGCTCCCCTCTCTGGGCGGAAGGGAGTGTCAGACTTCTACTGACTAAAACCCATCCATGTTTCTTCTTCGCTCTTTGTGTTCCAGGACCGCGGTATCTCTTTCGAACAGTCCCGCAACCCCGGCAGACGGAAGAACCCTTTGCGAAACTCTACATCTTTACTGACATCTCTTTGAGGCGCGCGTGGAACACGAACGCGCCGTCGACACGGCCTGTCGTCATAAGACGGCCGGACGGTGAGCTAGCCCATTACTTACAGTCCTCAGGCCCGTGCCTACGGTGGCCGGGGGCCACCACGTAACACTCGTCGCCCGGGGCGCCTCCTGCGGCAGCTGGCCGTGAGGCTCTTTTCCTCTTACGTCCCGCCACCTCTTTTGCTAGCATAACTGCTTCGCAAAAGGAGGTGACGGCTTCCCATTCGATCTCGCTCCAGACCATGGCTTGAACCAGGGCCGGACGCGAGAGATCGCCGCCGCCAATCGCCGCTACGAGGACACGGCGGTGCGGAGCAGACCTCCACGGTGTACTCGACCGTGTCCTCCGGAGCACTTACCCCTTTACAATTAAAGAGGTAATTGCTTCTTTACGATATCTTTTTTTTTTCTGGACCATATAAACCGTAATTGTTAATTGTCTACTGTTAATTGTCTAGGCAATAATAACCGTCTAACAAATGTATCTATGATATAATCAGATCGGAGTCTTCTATAATATATTAGGCTTATTTGCTTTCAAGGACGCCCTAATTCCTAGTTGTTAAGGTATTTACTTGTAAACAATTTTTTATTTTTTCTATCATATAAAAAGTAAACGAAATAATGTCGTTATTAGGCAAGAGCCACTGTAACTTAAGGTAATTGTAAGGTAAGCTGAACCTTAAGTTCTTAGACTGACTTATTTTGTGCCAAGGTATAGACGTTTTAATAGCAAATATAATATACCTAATCCTTTACATCTTACTTATTCAAATTTGATTTGCAAGCAAGTTTACCACCATCGTTGTTAAACGGTATATCGTATGATATAGTTGTAACAGCGGTGCTGCTGGGCGCGCGCCAAGCTGAGATAAACAACATCCTGTACACGGAGCGAGGAATATATACAGCAAGTTCCGATACACAGGTTTTATTTATTCGGGATGACGTCTTTTTAGGGTCTTGTGCTGTATTTTTTAAAGAAATATTCGGTGGAAGAGGTACAGGTCAAATGAACTGCGGCGTAGTTCGAACTAGGCAGATGTAGTAAGAATTTGTAAGCGCTGAGCTGAGTGATTTCAGTTTATCTAGACAAAGAATCAGTGAAAACGATAACCGGATAGACTAAAAAGAATGGCTCTGGCATGAACTACTGTAATTTATTGGAGACATTGTTATGGTCGAATATTATATCACGGGAAAGTTTTAAATATCCCTAAGACACTTGAGGATAATTCAGATACTACCTACATCCGAACTTAATCTCGAAATTCTATAATATTAGTGCAGAAACACAAAACACTTATCTCAGCATCATTTACCTCTTTAATAAACCCATTCCTGGAATCACTAGAAAATCTACTGGCACATTATCCGACCTCAATATTTGATCCATATTACAACCTCTACTACCCGGCAACATTTCCTGAGATACCGCATCGCCCTCTCCAAGCTCTGCACCCATAAGCGATGCCGATCCGGCCCGTAATCGGATCCCTGCAGCGTCGATATTATTTGGCTAAGATAAACTACGCAGATATGCCTCTAATCCTATTATAATAATGACTCTCTCTCGTTTGTTGTCTCCTCTTTGATTAGACGCGGGTTTAGGAATTTTTAGTGTGTAATTGTTGTTTCTGATCTTCGTGGGAAGGTGATGGTGTTTTGATATTCGAATGATTGTGAATGGGTCTACCTTTAAGCAATACAAGGTAGCGAGCTTTTAAACAAATGTTACCGAAGTCACATTGTTAATAATATCGACACCATCTTCATGTCTTTAATTCCGGTGTATTAGGGATTGGCTCAGCACCGTTGTCTACGATACAACTGTATCAGCTGCCATCTGTGAGCTCAATTAATTCCTTGCCAAATTATTATCGCCAAATAATTGAGACCCTTTTTCGAAAAAGAAATTTTAATAATAGCTTTTCAAACTTCACAAAACTTAAGAACTAATCATTTCCATTCCTAAGTTCAAGAATATGATCTTTAAATAAAGTCTTGAACACCACGTTTTTGGCTCATTGCCAAGATCCGTTTCAAATAAAGGAAGTGAACGTGCACTCATTAGTAGACTCCGACTATTCCTGTAGAGTATTACACGAACGAGTGCCGCCTGACTCACAATCCTCAGGGAAATCATGTTTTTTTTAGCGAAATGTTTATTAGTGTACAAGTAGATGTACCTATTTACTTTTACTCTATAATTAGATGTAACTATTTGCCTCGGGTAAGTATGAACTCTGAATTTACTTAGGTACACAAATTACGTTTGTTTTTACGGGAATGATGATATTTTGACTAGAAAGTGGATGACTACTGGAAGGTCTAGTAATAAAGATGTTAGAACAAAACGTGCTGAGCCGATCGCAAATAAGTTGGGATAAGAGTAGGAGAACCCTGATGATGATGTAACCACAATGGACTTCATCACTCGTGCCACGAGTTCATAGTCATTTCTATGCAGTTTAATCACGTTTGGATCGTTTTATCAGTCTCAATACTCAATACTCAAATTTTTATTGCATTCCATAAGTATTACATAGATGGTGTAACAAGGTAAAAGATCATTATGGACCCTGTCGGGCACACTGGGAACATAGTATAGATATATAGTCCTCCTGACTGTTTTCGGTCACGGCGGCCAATCTTAGCAGAGATTAGCCATCGGCGCGGGAGATGTTATAGTGCTCAAGTGTGTACGCAGGCACAGGTGCACTCTCTGTTCCCTTACTCTCATAGTCCTCATAGTCTAGTAGTAGAGTGGGACAGCAATCAGACACGAACGGAGAGAGATCATTCGCAGGACTAACGGCTTAACGTGCTTTCCGAGGCACGGGGTATCCCACCAACTGCCAAACTCCGGGCTACTACTGAGAAATTTCTAATGATAAAACCTAATAGCAGTTTTTGGCCGATCCGGGAATGCAACCCAGGAGCCCACGCTATCAACGGGGCAGTCAGCATAGTGCATAGTAAGTGGTCTACAAGACTATCAAAGAATGGCAAAAACTGATAAAAGCAGCCAAGGTGGAAATATTTTTGACACCTCTCTCGAAATATTTACATCGCCTCATTAGATCGCATCATCTAGGAGTATAGTTACATTGTCATTTATTACCAACATAGCCACTAAAATTTTACTAACTTCGACAGTAACAGCAATGTGTCACCATTCCTGCTCACCCCATTAACGTAATCAGCGTATCGACACACATCATGACGAACATAACTTGTGTTCCGATAACGATTTCCTCTCTTTTGTCTGATAATGAAGTTAGTTCCACGACGGATCGGAGGATTAGTTGTAGTTGGGGGTCTTTATGACCCCTTGAGCCTTTGATGTAGGGTGACGAATAGTTTGTAATGTTAATTAATATTTCAATCTCGTTTTTTTAGTTTGTTATTTAGTTTTTGCTTTGATCTCGTAGCGCTAAACTTTTTTTCAATATATCGATTCGCATAATTATGCGCTTTAGTTTAGCCGTCTCTATATTATCTTCAAAAATATAGTTTTCTAAATCATCATCTGCGTAGCCTTTTCCCAACTATGTTGGGGTTGGCTTCCAGTCTAACCAGATGCAGCTGAATACCAGTATTTTACATGGAGCGACGGTCTATCTGACCTCCACAATCCAGTAAGTACTGGGTTATTACCCTTGGTAAGACTGGTTGTCAGACTTTTTGGGCCACTGACTACCTAACGACTTTCAGAGATCTACAAATGACACCCGGGACCAAATGCTTAACGTGCTTTCCGAGGCACTGAGGAAACTCGGTATGTAATGAGTGGTCACCCATCCACAGACCGACCTAGGCAAGCAAAGCTTAACCTAAATACGACCCGAGCGGCTGTTATTATTTAGCCGCGAGTTCCTCATCACATAATTTTCTTAGTATGAACACTAAAAATTAATGGTGATTGTAAAATTCAATATATTGATAACCGAATTCAAAAGTCTATTCAAGAATGACCGGGTCAAAAACTTCCAATTTTCACAAAAGCTAGCAGATGGAATTATAACTGAATTTACCGAACAGTAAGTAATTATCAAATATTTTATCAAAAAACTTCATCAAAAGAAGCTATTTAACTCTTTGAACACAACACTCAATCCAATTTGCGGCCACATGACCCAAGCGGTGTCGTCAAAGGCGCCAAATGTCAGTTAATCGCTATCAGTTCACAATTAATAGTATGGTAATACTCGTAATACGTGCCGATCGATTACACTGGCGGACATAATCCTGTGTACACCGGTAAACGGCCGATTGTCGGCCGACAGACTTGTGACAGCTCGTTAACACGTAATTGCGAGACAATAATCGACAGAACTAATATGTGGAATTAGCTGGAGTTTCCACCTGATTGTGCACGCCAGTGTACAGATTACATGTGTAGGTGCAGTTGATTGAACAACTATAGCACTTAGTTGATGTGTTAAGGATAATGACTGTGTATTATTCTGGTTGACTATCGCTAGAGAGCTATTACTTAGTATAATTAACTCTGTTGTCTAAAGTAGAATTTCGTCTAAATATTTATTTCAAACACTACTTAATTTATAAACATAATTATTGAGATGCTGATTAACTCTTTTAAAGTATAAACATGTAAACAGAAACCTTTTTTTTTAATATAAAATACAAACTTTACGTTGCATTATGCTAACAATCCTGCAATCCGATTACTTAATTTTAAAATGTAACATAAAAATAATAATTCGTTTCTAATAAAATATCTCTTGTAATTCACCTGAAACGCGACGAGCCGTAAAAGAGTAGCACAACACGAAAATTAATGAAATAAAAGCTACAGAGAAAAATGTAAATTTGCTTTAACGAAGCGACATTTATTTTTATTTGGTTGGAACCCGTTTTGTTTGACCGCAAGTGTACATTTGACAACATTATTACTTCAATCTACCATTGTAAAATGAGCTTTAAGTTTTGTGTAGTAAAGGTGATATTGGTAATGGATTTAAATCTTTCATTGAAATGCGACAGGGTCGTCTTCAGGATGTTTTTCTATCTATTTGTGCAGCGTCTGTCTGGGTACTTGTAAATTGATAGCACTGCTAGTACAGAGTCCACAAACCAAAGACTTTGAAACAATGTTAAGTTCTTTAAGACTGTATATATTTGTTGTTGAGTCGACGTAGTGGTCAATTTGTTTGTGGTTGAGAAGTTTGGTCTTTGGGCACATTTCATTGTAATTCTAAGATTGTTGGAATAGATGAAATTGATGAGAATATTGTTGAAATGATTATTTGAATGCAAAGCATGACTAGTTTGGGGAGCTTTTCTAATTTAACATTGGGATGGTGAATGCGGGCTCACTCAATCTTACATTTTTGATATGCGGAAATTAGAGCCGCTTTGTAAAAAAGCGGCTTACAATTTTATTTAGGTTATGAAAATATGCCATATTTTTATCCAACGAGTGACGATCCAAAACATAATTTTAACATTTTTTTTATTTCTCTATTTCATAGTTAGCGTAACATTACCACTGAAAGCACAAAGTTCAAACTAAGTTAAGACTTAATAATCCATCGCCTTTGGGTTAAACCGACCTAATTTTAGAATATTCCTCAGTTAAAATACGCGTAACTTTTCGATATTTTTTGTTGAATTAACTTAAAAACTTTAGTAACAAGAGCCTCTGTTTATTTACAAAAATTGTCGACTTGACACAGAAGTAACAGTAATGGCTCGTAAATATTCATGAGGAGAGTTCAGTGGGAGAGTCGAGTTACTGGCGCGAGTGCTATTTGCTGCGTAACTTAATTGGTAGTAGAGTTTTAATTTCGACCTTGAGACTTGAAGCTTTGTTTGAGAGCAAATAGATGCTTTGAGGCTGTATGTAAGAGAGGGCGAAACCATTTTTCTTAACTTAAATACTGTGGTGTTCACTAGAAACACTAGTTAGGGTTTAGAATAAAACCACCGAATTAACAGTAAGTAGATGAACTACTTTAAGGTTACGTGCACTCGCTGCCCGGGATAAGTGAGGACTAATCGACACGGAACCGTAAAGCGTCACGCTACGTTTATTAGTATATCACAAATACAACACATAAAAATCATTTTCATGACATTGTGGAAGCTAACTTTTCCGGTTATGCATGTTTACGATGCTAGCTGAAAGTAACTGCAAATACAACCATAAATTTATGTCGATATTATGTTTATTAAGGTCTTCATCTAACTGGCAATAGAAAATTTTACTGGGAGTGCTACACCTGCCAAAGATAAAGAAACTAATTTAAAATTAAAAACAGCCTTTTACATAAATTTTAAAAGCGATTTAAAACTGTATACATAATTTTACTTCCCTGATATAGAAAAAATATCCTCCCCAACTGAAAACAGACGCTGAAATTAAAAAAGAAATATTGTATGGAAAAAGTTTCTTCTTCTCCATAAAGTGAGGGAAACAATTCTCTCGAGTCCACACCATCTGTCGATGCTACGGGAAAGTTAAATTACATTTGAAACATATTTCTTCATTATTCAAATTAATTTATGAGTATTTTTACTAAAATAACTTCATATTTTATTTCCCTATGAGTCTATCAAAATATTGTAATATAATAATTAATTAAGTTGGTTTAGTGGTGTTAATGGCAAAAACAGCTGTCATTTTGAGTGCTAGCAAAAATGCTGACCAATTTAATTTCGGCCTATCTCAACGGCGACTAGCCATAATTAAGTATAAGTGCACAGGTGTGTTTACTCTTTTTCTCGATCATGTAAACTATCATTAAAGTTTCAAGTATAAAGCTGCAATAATGACGGCAAACTACACTATTATAAATGCCCAAAAATCGAAACTAGCTGCACTATGCACCCTTATTGGACTCCTATTTCATTTACCCCATTAAATATTTTTTCTATGACTAACACAGCAATGTGCAAAACGCATTACTAATAATCCCGTCAGCCCCTCGGACGTAAATGTGACGTATTACTTATAAGGGGGTTCACACAATAGGTCGGGGCGAACACGCGACCTTCCGATCGGCAGTTAACAGACCGATGGGCTATTTATTATAGTTAATGTATTACGAAATCAGAACGAATGTAGTGTGTAATATCATTTTGGATGATGTTTTGCATGTGGGGATAGTCAATAACGTAGCTACAAACGACTGGCGACAAGCTCCTGCTTCGCGCGGTTTGTACAACTTGACAAGACTTGACTTTGTTATTCTCTTTGTATTGAGAGTTCTCTGTTAATTACAAGTTTAATACTGATGCAGCTTATACAAACATTTACACACATCATTATCTTCCTGCCGTTGTCCCATATTACTTAAATTGATGTCGGCCCAATAAGTTTTTTTTTCTCCATTCTCCTCAGTTACTCATTTTTCTTTCATAATTATCATTCCTCACACAATCGTTTCCTTGGTCTTCCCTTTAAACATTTTACACACAATCATAAATCTCTAAAATCTGAATTAATTCTCAAAATTATGGTGATATCAGATTTGAAGTTTAGAAAAGTAACGCGGCCAGACAGATAAACACCAAACCATTACATTAGTAGTTTTCATTAGTACCATTTTTTTGGATTTCACAAAAAGTTTATTTATATTTTAGGTAATAGTCCTGTATAAAAGACCATTGATGAATAATGCTCGTTTTTGTGCTATATTAAGCAATAAAGCTTTTAGATGAACTCAATATTTCCAGTCATTGACTTAATATTTATTAAGCTATGTTCTGGGTCATTACTTATTAGATTTAGATGTCAATAGAGTGGGTGATCTATTTATCTGAATGAGTGTGTTTTTAAAAAAGAAAAATTTATAGATGACCCCCTATAGTTATGCCCTAGTCTTTATTTATTTAGAGTAATAAACTTACGCTGCCTAACTAATTAGGTAGCTATTAAGTCTTAGGCATTACTGAAGTTTTTTGGGAACAGCAATAAAATTCAAAACGTCGATCTTGTAAGTCCCAGAACAGACAATTGTTAGTTTATTTTTCTGTTTCTAACTAGTTCTAAAGTTGTCTGTAAAATCGCCTTGAGCGATGAGACCGCCCATTTTATATTAGTTTTAAATAATGCTTATTCTTGGTACTCGTAAATGTAGAAATATTGTGATCTTTATAATAATAATATTAAATAACCAAATCGAACAAAACGATGTCGCACAAACTATTTCGCCAAAGCACACCAGTTGTATTAAAACTGACACATTCAGCGTCTATCTACTGGTGGCCTAGTTATAAAGCGTAGTGAGTTCATTAATTTGCACCTGTCTGTAATTACGGGAATCCTGCGGCTGCATCTACGTAAGGTATGTCAGTACTTGCCTAATATTCTCTAGTATTATATTATTTGCCAGTGCATTGACTTCATAATGTCATGTATCTATGTGGATACTTGATCCATGTTCCTTCTCTGCCCTTTGTGTTCCAGGGCCACGGTATCTCTTTCGAACAGTCCCGCAGCCCTGGCAGGATGTGCGCTTAGCTTTATGGCCTCTATGGTAGGTACTGTACCAGTAACATCAACTCAAATTTGAAATTCTCCTTTAATAAAACTGTTTCATATTTCACCCAGGTACTTTAACCTTCCCGTTACACAATGTACTACTACTAACCCCTCACCACGTACAACATAGCACACAAACTACACATAACGACACTACGGCATGGTACCTTCACGCGCTATGTGACGTGCACGGTACTTTTAGTGCCAGTTAGTCACCGCCCTTCATTACAAGCAACGAGACCCTGGAATATGTCCCTGTAATATCCGGGGTACCTTGTTTAAGGGTTTTTTGTTGAAAGGGTTAAATAGTTGCATTTGTAAGGGTTAGGCCTGTTTATTAAAGTTATTGTTGGCTGAAATAATGCAGGGCGGAGTAATATTATACAACGCCACGTTGTTGGTATGTAATTGAGTGGAACACAGAGTACATCAATTTTCGAAATTCGCTGGCATGTTGACATAACTTACTGACGTACATAAAGTCGACGTTTATGCTCATGAGTGGGCAGAAACTGCAGAACGCCACCTGTTTCGATTTATCATACATCTGGTCATGCACGCACACCGCTTGCGAGAACTACACATCTAGCCATTCTGGAGAACCTCACCAAGTATTTTTACTGTTGAAACACTGTTGTACAAACTTACCAAGATAAATTAATTCTTCTTATTCTTTATCGCGTGGTTAGTGCCTAACTTTATAAATTAATTCAGGTTATAAACTATCTGTGTGCCAAATTTCATCCAAATCCTTACAGCAGTTTTTGCGTGAAAGAGTCAAACATCCATCCTCACAAACTGTTGCATTTATAATATGTATTAGTAGAATTAATCGTAATTCATTTGGTAGGTTCCTTAACATTAGACGTTTTATCTCACTGAGTGTCATTCTTTGTTTTTATAACTATAAATTATTTTAGTCAAATCAATACCAAATGTGCAGACAGACCTACTATTTTTTTGTAGCCTCTGTTTGTCAAAAAATCCATTCATTCCTACTAAACCTACAGTAGCCAAGTGCTGCAAGTCTGAACGCTGGTTAATAATAATATAAGTAACGTTCCTCCATTAGGGCGCCCTCGTTCCGTCGGTCCGTCTGTCTGTTACGGCACAATCTAATTGGCGAGTAGTGCAACGGGGCAGCCCTAGTTTAGTTACTTGATTACATCTTGTTTGATCGTTGTTACAGGTATAAGTAAGGGTTTGGTCGACTTACTGTCTTAACCATACTTAGAAGCTGGTTCTATTAGGCGATGCAAATAGCGACGTCAAAAATATGACGCGTCACCGTCCGAGTTTGATGTGACGAAGTTCATGATTAGATCAAGCACGGAATGCTTGGTCGGCTGAGAATGAATAATGAACTCTACGGACCAAAGCCCTTTGTACGCATTCAGTTAACATGCTGCCACGCGGCACGTCTGTGACTTTGGTGTGCAGAGACCATAAGAGAGAAGAATAACGCTAATTAATAGTGTTTACAGGGTTTCGTTTTTGAACGTCAATTAACAGATTTGTTTTCACCAATCCAATTTTTGTCTCAACCAATTAACGCTATACGAGCTTTGCTAAAATGCTTATTAAATTGATGAAAATACTAATTCAAAACATTGTGTTATTACAAAATTGTACTGTCAAAATTGTGACAAAGTAGAGAAAATGAACGCTGACACAGCTCTGAAAGCCAGGATAAACACAACTAACTCGATAACACAAAGCGAGGACACAGAACCGAACTACAAACTGTACCTGCTTTACTATTTATATCTTATTAAATACCCACGAAAACTAATTACCCAACATAATTTACGAGCCGAAACTCGTCCTGTCATGTTGTAACTGGACGTTTAAGGGCCGTCTATTACGGCTATTACGGAGCCTCCCAAAGGAGTAAAGCTCCAGATCGCCGCCGGCCCGGATCCGACCGGATTAAGCCGGATTGAACCGGATCGCACCGGTTCAGACCGGACCGGTTCGCCGTAAATCTGTCGCTCCACGTTTATTACAGGGATTTTATTAAGATCTTCTTTGCGTTGCTCCAACGTTTATTATTAGATAAAATATTATTTATAATAATAATATCGGAGCATGTTTCGGTTTTTTCGGCGATAAAAAGGGTTCGGTTAAATATAGCGGTCTTATTATTGGGTTATTGATAGTGTATGCCATATCCTTTATTATCTGAAAACAAAGTGAAGTTTATATTATGGACGTTTAACTATTTTCTTGGATAAATAAAGACAACTTTATGAAGAATATGATACTTATAACAACCTCATAAAACATGCGTAGTGAATACTTAACAGGTGTAACATTAGATCAATAAAGCATATAACGCCAAGTATCCACTTGGCAGAGTTGTAAAACAGAACTAGTAAATTCAATATACTCGTAAAGTTCCCTGAATAGGAACCTTGAACCCTGAAAGGACCTCAGTAAAATCAAGATATAGATACGATAGTAAGTAAGAGGCATTTCAAAGTATTTCACTTTATAATCAAGATCATAAAACGAACTTGAAAACAAGGTAAATCCATAAAAGAGTTCATAATATTTAACGCTCCAGCTCTCAAGAATACTAATCGCCCCCAGTATATATTCTTACACTAATTAATTTATTCTCTAATAACAAAAAAATGTTCATGAAAACTTTGGAAAATGAAAACTGAAAAAACGTTACAAAATAATTTTCACGAGCTCTCGTGTTAGGTGAAAGAAGATAGCTTCTCTGCGATGGATCATCGCGATTTTAGAGATCCTTGTCGATGGAAACCATAATTAGTAACCAGCAGCAGATTTGCACAGATATGGAAGTAGCTATTCTATTAAAAGATGTCAGAGGAAATTTTCTAAAGCAGGGTGAAAGCGGAATTAAAATCCATGAGATAGTTTAGACTTATACTGAATATTTGCACATAGAGATATACTTACATTCTAGACTCCGAAAGAAGTACGGAAATGTATACATGCGTAAGACCCAACGTCCAATGTTGGGGTGTGACAGAATAGGCAAGCAGATAGGCCGTTTGTGGATAGTCGAGCTAATCCTCTTATACCGAAGAGGCGATCACGGCCTTGCCAAAGGGAGACAGGTATAACCCTCCATTTGAAATTGCCAAGAAGCCTAGCAGGAAAACAGAATAGAAAATTCTTTATAATACAACAAAATTGTAACAGCTTTTAAAAATAATTAAATGGTATTATTGCTTTGTGTTGTCTAAACTTGAAACATGATTAACAACCACACTTGCGATTCAGTCCAATCAACATCAAAGAAGCTATCAATCTAAAATACAGAAAATAGGACTCTCATTAGTCGGCCCAGATGTTGAGAATAGTCTCAAATAGTCCCAAATCTAGGTTTACGACTGAGCCTGATTTCAGTACTTAATGGGTTTCATTGTGAGGCCTAAAACGTTTCTGTTAAAGCGGTCTCTTTGCGAAAGTTTAATTTTCTAGACCTTTAGTTTCTTAAAGGAGTAGATTTAATGTTAAACTTAGAGATCTCTGTAAGTTTATCATTACTTGGATGAGAAGATGAAATACAAACAATCTTAAATGTAAAAGAACACCCGTATGACTAGATTTTCTAAATCATTCGTATAATTTGAGAATATAACAACCGACAACAAAAGTTGAATATCTTTTTTAGTTTTCGTCTCTTTTTATCCAAAACGATCTTCTTCTTTAGTAAAAATCAGAATGTTCACGCCTCTTCATTTCATACGGAACTCGATCAAACGTCCGCATCGCACTTCACAACATTTTTTTACCGAAGGGTGGCAGCGAGGGTGGTTCCACGATAAATCGCGGCGATCCTCAACAAACAATGTTTTTGAACGTTATTAATGGCCTCACCCGAGGGATGGTACTATCATCTGCTGTCATTCTTTCTTTTGACGCTACACAAATAATTTGCCAAGTTTTTTTCTAGAGCTCTCCTTACGATATAATTACTGGAGTCTCCACTGTCGGTTCATTCTGCGCGCAATTATTTGCTTTGTTTAGATTTTCGAAGAGGGTAACGCTATGAGATTGGCGTGAGTAGCGGTTTCGTAATCATTTCTTTTTTTTATTAATTATATCAAGTATCTTTAGATTAGCTTATTAGCTTGAATATTCCAGCTTACCATGGTTGATTGGTCATCGAATACTTGAAATAGTAAACTACAAAATAAGTAAGAAGTTAAAAGTGGCCAGAAGAATAATATTCTAAATATTAAGGATGTGTGAAAATAACATTACATCAAGCCTGCAATCTCCGAAGGATTAAGCAGGAATATTTCGCTAGTACAAGTAAATATAAAATTAAGAAATACATTTTTAAACACTAAATGGCCTAAGAAATAATTATACCTTACCTAGGTATATTGTATTGTATAACGGGCTGGTGTCCGCAACTCCACGTCAAAGCGCGTATTTTGCGTGCGGTTACCTAGGTATAATTATTATTTGTATATTTCTTAGGCTATTTAGTATAGAAGACATATCTTTTACCAGCAAAGAAACATTAAGTACAAAAACTTTATCATGTGATACTCATAAATTATGAACGTGTGTACTATTCCAAGAAAAATGATAAGTGGCCCATTACAGTCTAGTGCTTGAAAATAAAGAAAAAACTTTTATCGCGAGGCGCCAGGGTACCTGTATTCTTTCCCTATTTCACAAATATATCACCAGCTTCGAACAACAAAGGAATACACGTGACAAATTATGTGTAATGTCATAAAAATGGCGGTAAGAGGCGCCACCTGTCGGCTGCCGGTGAATTACGAGCGGAACGTGTGGATCCTTCGGCGAACGTTGTCGAGTGCCGGGCATTTGCCACAATAACTGACACTTGGCGTTATGATGCATAAGATCAATCGGTTAGTAGAAAATGTTTATTGTAGATAGAATCATCGTCTATTATGAGTAGGGACCTATTTTGATTAGATAGGCCATTTATATGTGACCATAGTTACCATAGATTTAGGAAACGATCGAAACATGCTGACAGTTAAAACGCTGACTACTCATAATTACTCTCCAACTAAATTAGCACAGAAGATGAAATCAGCCAAAATTAATTGAGAACTTCAGTTGACACCGACATGATTAACTCCAAACTTAATGACACAAAGAGCTTCGGCCGACAAGCATTATGCCTAATTTGGGGTCCTTTACGCTATAAAAAAGAAAATGGAACTGGCAGTGATTCATTAAGCGCGTTTTAGAAATGGGCCTACGATAGCTCCCTGAGGAAGCATTTCGCGTCCATTTAGTGTTGATGACGCGGTGCGACTACTTAATAAGGAATGCTATTTTTAAAATGGCTAATTGTCTGGGTTTTTGGGACTTAAGGAAAATAATTATGTTCTTGATATTGTTTGTAACGAAGTCTTTGTCAATTGTGAATGTACTGGTAAAGGCGACACTGAATTCTTAACCTCTCAGCTTAAACCTTTTACGAAAAATTTGGCTCAACGATAAACGTAAAGAATGCATCATCCCAACCATGTTGCGGTCGGCACCAGTCCTGCCGGATGCAGTAGTAGGTACCAGCCTACTACTGCATCCGGCCGGTGCCGTATTTTATATGGAGCGATTGCGTGTCTAACCTCCACAACCCAATCACAGGGTAATACGATATCCCTTGGTAAGACTAGTAGTCAGACTTTCGGGCTTTTGTCTACTTGTAACGACAGTTAAAGATATGCATTGATTGATTATAAGATATGCGTTGTATTAATTGATAGCCAGAAGGCTGTCAATGCAACCATTTAACGTAATTTCCAAGGCACGGAGGGAATTCACTATTTAATAGATAGTCATCCATCCGCGGCCTAATCACATCAAGCACTGCTTAACCTGAAAGATCAACTCGTGCCGCTGTTATTATTGAGCCACGAGCCCCTCAAACGTAAGTAAACACATTACAAAAATAACGCCGTTGACAATGACCAGTATTTACGGTTAGCTCGTCAAAGGGCCGCAAAGGATGGGACATAAATATCTTGTAAACAACGCCATCGAATAATATGGGCTGTAGGAATGGTGTGATGGACAAAGAATTTGGGACTGTCCTTTGATTATATTTGTTGTTTGAATCTGATGTCCGTATTTGGCTGTTCAGCTCTTGTACTAAGCGCTTTTAGATTTTTTCTGATTAAGAAACATACTTCACATAAATCTTTCCATCTTTAAATCTATCTACATTTAAGTAATAGTCCTGCGGTTTTTATTGTTACTGTATCGTATTAATCGCCTAGTACTGGGTGTCAGATAGGCAGTCGCTCCATGTAAAATGCTGGTATTCAGCTGCATGCGGTTAGACTGGGAGCCGTCCCCGACATAGTTGGGAAAAGGCTAGGCAGATGATGATGGTTTTATAGTTACGAATTAATTAATATCCTTATTTTTTTTTGCCAGAACAATCATTAGGATATTATATTTTCTAACACAACACATGACAAGACAGTGAATGTATTTCCCTTCTTACTACCCTTTTATTCTGTTACGTTTTTAGCATGCGAGCATAAGTTTCATTGATTGAAAAAGTTAAACCAAATACAAAAAATATTGGTGGAAAAATATTGGATGCGAAACCATTGAGCCGCCTACGTTATGTTTTCATATTTTTCAAATATTCAAACTATTCCTCGACTAATAGAATTCAGACCGCTATTGAGCTACAGTCATTTAGTTTTGATTGCGCTTTTCTATTGATTTATTTGGATATCATGCACGTTCACAACATTATTCATTCAACTTGTCAGCAATATTGTTTGTCTTTGTTTGATTTTTTTTTTTGTGTTGATTGGTCTCGAATTCGTAGTTTTTTTTTTATTCATGATAGCTCTATATAAATTAATTTAAATATGCTAACGATGGGTCAAAAGTGAACAAAATATTTACTTGAAATCACTAACTGCTTGCTGTCGATACAAGTAGTAACATTGCCTCACACACGAGCCATGGATTACAGGATTTCTATGTAATTTTTTTTAATAACCTTTTCATAGTATCTCTAATCTCTTTGGTGTTATGTAAAAAATTTTGAGTGGAGCTATGATGTATATTCTAATTTATAAAAATCTCTCACAAGAATATCCCTCAAGTAATGGCTCAGCTTATGGCTACACTAGAGGAAGGCACGGTTTCTTAAGTGGCGCTCAGCTGTGCGGCTGAGGGGTGGCCATTCGCAATCAAATGCTTCTCTTTATACATCCGTAGATTTGTTGTTATGTTCTATGTAACTACGAGGTTTTTATGACTGTCTTCTATTTACAATGGTACCATAACAAAATTTCATGAAAAGACTAAATTAGCAATGAATCAATGAGTTTGACAGCATAAAGTCAAACTATTGTCCATATTTTGATCCAACAGTGCAACCTCATCAAATTGCAATAATTTATGTTGTCATTTGCTCAATTATTTCGTCAAATTGCATTGTTTACTAAAGCTTAGTTAGTAAACAAAGCAACTCCCAAAGTTTGAATAACCATAACTTTGCAAGTTTCACAAACTGTTTTCCCATTAATTATAATTTCCCATTCTACTACCATTTCAAACCGTTCGTGATAGGTAAATATAGAGACAAATAGATCGTTCATTTTAATCGTGAAACCCTTAATTCTAAACAAATACTCGTCTGATTAGTATTAGCCGCGTCAGTTCGAATAGTTAGTGGCCAGTGACGCGTGCAGTGTGTCTAACAGCGTCTGTCTGCTGTTATGTGTATTTGTATCTAGTTGTCGATTTGTTTCTGTATGTTCATGTAGTGAACTCAATGTGCTGTCTGAGTAACATTTTGATTTGATGTGAGTGATGTTTATTACAAATTGAACATTAGACAGTTATATATTTACAATACATGTATTTTTATTCGTAAGGCACTCAACAAAAGCACACAGACTAATTTATCGTTTATAAAAGTGAAACAAGTAACCCAACGTAGCACTCGCCGAGCTAGTTTTCTGATTTTGCCGAAGATGACAACTAAGTTTGGCAAAAAGATGTTAACATTTGAAGGAGCACAGTTTTACAACAAAATACGCTCATGTATTAAAAAATTACACTCATTCAATGCATTCAACACTCTGTTAGCGGAATATTTGATCACAAATCCTAAAATCTGAATTTATTGGATGGGTGTATTATAATATAATAAGTGCTACCGTGACGTCTGTGACGAACTTTAAATATAATTTATATTAAGCATTGTTCTCATGTAAGTGAATTTGTGTCTTTTTGAGAACCTAAGTTGAATTAATTCCACTGTCTACACTCATATTTATTAAATAAAACAATGGTTTCGAATTTAATTTCAATCGAAACCGCCAGAAGTGTAGAGAATTGGAAGTAGGTCTATTCCACTCAGCATTGGGTGGCCAAAGGTTGATGAAGAGAAGAGAGAAAACCGAGGGTCTATGATAATATATATACCAATGCTTTCGAAAAACTCTTTCTACAATTTTTATGATTAAAATGCATAAGATTTAAAGTCTCTTTTATACAATATTCGTATAGCTACTGTCTTCTATTAAATGACATAAAATATGGCGGATAAGGGAGTTATCTGTGTATGGATGTTATAATCTAAACTAACCTTTGTGTTTCCAGTCACATTAAGCTTTCTATTACCAAATTATTGTATGTGTTCAAACACAATAACCAGTGACGCGTGAGGTGCATTTCACCGCCGTCTGTCTATCTGTCTGTATGTCTGTTTGTTTGTTTATACATTATGTTCGTTTGTCAGGGTATGCGATCAGGTGTGCTAATCTCTCTTCATTGTCTGCATTTGTTTTTGATTTGCTGAAGTACGGCCGGCTTTGTGTGGGAGACTCACATCATTCTAAATTAGAAACTAGATAATGTAATGTTCTTTTAACCGATTCTGGAAACCATCTGTATAATTAGAGCAATTGGTAGTTACGGTATACGATACAACTTTCGTAAATTACAATAATAAATTTACATTGCAATAATAGTAATTTATTACCAGTTAGTAGGTGTGTGTTAAAAAGTATAATTATGTTTTATAGTATCACAGTCATCATATTAATATGCCTGAATGTACATGTTCGCAAACGGCCATGTTAACATACAGTCAGCGAAGTTTAAAATATTCCGGAAACCATTTTATATAAAATGTCCACTTTGTAGAACATTTAGATAACGCGTGATACGGAAAAAAGTAAATTAAAAAGATACCTCGCTCGCCGTCCAACCGGCAGTGAAAGGGCTCGCCACCCGCCCTATTATTTTACCCACATTTTACCCTCATTTTTTATTTTTTAGTATGGAAACATACAACTGGGTGATTTAAGTTATAAGGTAGCAATAGACCTTGCGATTGCTGTATCACTACTAGATCTATAATATTCGTGAATGTGACAAAAGTGATAGCAATTACAATGTCTTAGAAAAACAGCAATTTATTTATTCATTTATTTATTTATGTACACACAAAATACTCAACAAGACATAACATTAAGATAGAAGAGCACAAAGGTACTGCTTATTTCATGCGAAATCTCTTCCAGCAGACCTGCGAGAGGAAAGTAGGATTAGAAATGTAGACACAGTGTGTAGAAAAGACAAAACAGGAAAATTGAAATTGAAATTTATTTTAACCGAGCTATCCATCTTAAAATGATAAATAATGTCATGGCGTATTTATAATTCTCTTTAAATCAACAACCTAGCAGCGCACGGGTTATACTGGGATATTAATTTTTATAATTGAACCCTGTTTCAAATAAAAAGAATCAGGATCCTGTCAGCCACCATTTACCACCGCTTGCTTCGCATATTAGCGCTCGTTCTCCGCTTACTGTGCTCAGCTCGCGCCGCTCATCGCATAGATTACACCGTACCTCAGAGTTGCGAAGCTCATTTGCTGGTAATTGATGGCCGCTAATCTGATTCCTCCACAATTTATATGGGACAGGTGTTTTCATAATCATCATGAATGTATTTTAAGAATTTTTATGCCAAAAAAATTAGAGTCGAAATAATTAAGACTCGGTTCTGATACCTACCTAATTTATTTGTAATATTATAAAAACAGCATAAAAGTTCATTATGAAACTAAATTATACAAAAAGTTCCTTTTCAAATATGATTGCAATGGGATAACCATACCTATATTGCAATTTAAAAACATTGCAATTTGGCGGCTCGTGCCACGCATGTCAATATATTTAATAGGTAGTTCTACTGATTACGCATCAACTAAACACTGATTAATATAACTATATTAGTCAGTACCATCTGCATCAGTTTTACAATACATAATAGCTATTGAAACAAGCATAGACACTCAATCAACGACCACCCATCATTGAACCAAGGGATGTTCAATATTTTTCCAAATCTCACACCTAACTTCATACCTATAAAGCATTCCACAGTCTACGCAACAAGTCTACCTATCTTCAAAGACCCACGCGTCTTACAACAGAACATGGCCTTTACGTCGACTTAATATTCCTCCGCTGTCCCTACACGGATCGCCCTTATCTGAGGGGATGCTGGTATTAATTAATTTTAGAAGAAGCGCCTCTTACTTCAGCGGGCTTATCTTTGAGTACTACGTAAAACTGTACGAGGAATTGTAGGTTATGTTGTTGTGTAGGAGAATTTCTCTCAAGACTTGAAGGTTGAAGTAAAACGTTTGAAATTGTTTTTTTTATTTTGCCAACTTTTGTAGTCATAAGTCGTAATTGTCTTGCTTATCAAGTGACGCTTTCCAAATGGGTCAGTCTCAATAATGAAATAATAGTTTAAAACTTAGTTTCAGCTAGTACAAAAATGGCGTCTCGTGGATGATCGTTTATGTTCATTGTCCAGGTTAAATGAACTGCGACAATGAGATGAAACAATTTTTTTAACAATGTTTTTAGATTTGGCTCTTGTTTAGTTCTGTAAATCGTTGTCTTCTGAACAGTACCGGAACAAGTAGGTATTAGATGGAACTATAACTATTGGTCAATCATAATTACCAACTCCTATAAAATTGTGATCCATTCACGAAAAGAAGAATAAGATCGCCAGAATGTGAGCCTCAAATCTAATACATTGCACTTAAACTCCACAAGATCAACACTCCGGATTGCGAGTGCTTAACTCGTAACTATCTCCTCTCAACTCGTATTCCGCAAACTATCTCGGAGTATAACTATTTATTAAGAAAACGCTATTATTATAGAAGTTCTAGAACTTTCCGCGAATGCTTGAGCTATAGAGTCGACGCTCCAAACTTTCAGGAATCTTTTATTTTTGTGCTTTTCTTATAACTGTCACTTTATTCTTGGAAGTGATTATTTTCTCAGTGTTGGTTGTTAATTAAAAATATCTTTAGGTCTGCAGTGATGCTGATGACAATTTTATATTATGGGATTGATTATTATTGATCGATTGCTGCTAACCTAAAATACAAAAAAAAACTATGAACTTCAGTCTGAAATAAAGCTTAATTTAATTATATTGTGCCTATTTATTTGATGTGTTTAAACATCGCGATACAATCTCCAGATCTGTATTATACAACGATACCATTATTATTTATATTATTCAATCGGATGTTGTTCCACAATATTATAACTACTTAAATCGAAAACCAGGACTGAAGTAAAACTCACATTAAAAATCAAATAAAGGAACGTAAACATTTTACAAGCTGTTAATTACGAAAATCAAACTCATTTTCGTAATTTCAGTGAAAATATTTAATTTTGAAACGTTATCGGTACGAAGTAATGACATTAATAATATTCATTAACAGGCTTGAAACTGATTAATATTGGACGATACTTCATCATAAATACAGCACGGAAATTAATCGACTTTCTGTTGCATGTAGTAGCTACCGTGTGCCCATAAGTCACTGTCCATTGATAGATTACTTGCTTTATTGATTGGTTTATTATTAACAGAAGCGGTAATGTAAGATGCAGATTGCAACATGAGATTTTTATACCAATAAACATGAAGGTGTACGTATATCTTAACAATCGCGATTTTAGACAGGGACTTATCTTTTATAATAATTCAGAAGGCTTGTGAGAACTTTAGTGAAAATTGAGAAACATTAACTCTGCTATACCTTTTAGGGTTGGTACATTCTACAATCGCAAATAGAAAAAAAATTCAGTCGAATGTACGTCGCAATCAAATGATACCGCTACCTGTAATCGTGGTTGTAAGAATTTTAACATTTGTAACCTTCCACCCACCGCACGTGGGTCGTTAGTACCTTGTCGGTTCGATGACAGCATAATATTTCCTGAATCAACCAAACATATTTGCTATAATAACCATGCCAATACCAACTGAAAGCAAAACTTATTTCACTCTCACATAACATCTCTATAGAAAAATAAACAATGGTTCTTATAACAGCTATCATGGCTGCCTCAGCGTATTCCCTCGTCGGTGATTCGCGCACGAAAGGTAAAAGTACTCGAATAAATAACGCTATGTATGGATGTTAGATTTATTCCGAAGTCCACGACTCGATGCTCAAGTCAATATCCAGAAATGATGGAAATATCTTGTATATTTGTTCGCTTTTGACACAGACTAAGTGAGTGATTTCGCTTTTTTCTTTTGAGTAAGTCGAAAAGGTAAGTACTAGATTTATATGCGAAGGTAGTCTTAGATAAAGTATGTTGGTTTTCTCCCTAGAGATATCTGAGGCCAAAAAGTAGTCTATAAAAGAATAATGTTATTTACGGTTTCGGTACAAAAGATGATTTATTGTCAAGAAGAGATGTTCTTATCGAATACGTAAGAATATAAATTGCCTTAATATCTACTGAGTTTCTTTAGGAACTTATTTTCTTTCCTTTCTTCTTTATAATTGTCATTTGAAAAATTTCAATGCGTATCTACGTCCTGTGCAATTGTTTGATAGATTTTATCACTTTCCCCTGAATTTTTTATCCAACTTTATGACTGAAGCATTTTTTAATTATATTCTGTTATTTCCACAAATCCATATTCCACCAACTCTAAACAAACAATAAAACAGCTTTCCATCCACAACAGCTACACTCCACAATGTAAACAAAATTGCTCCCGATTCAATTGTAACAGTACTTTTTTACTGTTCCGAAAAATAACAGTTACTGTGAAAAGTTCTGTGCAATAAAGCCCTAGTGAAATCAATTTTAATATCGGGAGCAATTTCTGTTCAGATGGAAATGGGCTATTCATTTCGTGTATGTCGTTAGTCGTACGAATTCAACTTGTTAGGGCTTGTTGTGGGCCAAGTTGGGAACGGTTTACGATTGGCTCGTAAATAGCAGGCGCACATTTACAGGTTATTTCGTCGTGAGAACGCTTGTGAGTTTTATTCGTGTTATGCTCCGCTATCGGGTTTTGATATCCCATTTGTCAGTTAGCAGTAAAAGTGTTGTGTTGGGAAATGGGAGAAAGGAACGAGGTTAAAAGATGTGTTTATTTTGTCAATTCAAGGTCGTGCACGGTTCATTTATGTTTTCTATTTGTAGTTGTTTTTGACGGGATATTTTTCGAAGCCAAAAATACTTAGTTTAGTAACATTTATCGCCTACCCATGTGGATCTATTAATATTTTATAAGAATTGTAAGCAGAAAACATACATAGTTAATACCGCTGTTTTGTACCTCTCCTACCATACGCTTATGAATGAGGCCCATACTTACGAATGGGCATAAATTGTGCTCGTTCATTAGATACACGGAAAAACGACGCTTTGACCCTACCATGTAATTGCAGACTGACTAAATGCCGGAGCCATGTATGTGCGAATATGTATGAGTTTCATTGCGGTGTCTAGTGTTGCCATACATGTCTGCGAAAAAGTTACCTTCTAAAAACATCCTTCCTAATGTCATTTACATTTATGTTTTGAATTAAAACACATTATTTAGAGTAGGATCAGTTGGGCTGGCAGTGCTGAGCACAACGTAAAATTGTGCTAAATTACTCTTCAAAAGAGTTGTCTAAGCTCTCCCTCATAATTAAAATGTACGTAAAATATTTATACAGCTATTAAAAATAAAAGTAATGCCCACACATTGTCCGTTTTATGTCAACCGTAATAAAATGGCACAACAAAAAAATAATAGGAATTACAATTTAAAAAATGTATGCCCATAAATCTACCAAAACATTAGAGAATGCTGAAAAATGGCAACCCCGGGATCCCGAGTTTCTCCTATTATTGTTTGATATTCAAATGCGCTGTTCATTCAAAGGGTTTTATTTATTAATTGCACTGCCTTTGCGAGCGCTTTAAATTTTTCACAAGTGGATCGAACAGGCTTTTAGCAGTTGAGGTGCGGTATGATTATGCTGATTGTTCTAATAGAAGTACTGAAAAGCTGGTAATTCTAAACTCTGGTCAATGTGGTACCTACGCTTTTTATGGATGCATTATTACGTATTCTTCTTCGTCGTCCTGATGATTCCTATAATAATTTGAGTTAAATTACCTTCGAATAGATCTCTGCTAAATCGACGGCGTTGGTAGTGATAGTTGATAGCTGGCATCACAATTCGCGTGCGTTGCGCTTGAACTATTTAATCATCTTTGAGACATTTTCAACGCTTCCCAACGATCTATGAAATGAAGCAGTACTTCCGATTTGAATGAAATCGCAGCTACGAGTATCTGGCCTGAATGTGAAACATTAAGGCGAGGTTATCCAGATAAACGTCGTTTTGTATTGTGTTTTATTCCTATACAGCACGGATTTAAATTCTGAAAAAAACATATTACATATTTCACACTTCGATCTAGATATTCCAGCAAAGCGATACACGATTACTTGCACTTTGTTGCATCCAATTAAATCGCAAAGACAAGTCTAAATGATGGTTTTTAATATTATATCATTTGAGTTATATTAGGTTTTTAACAATAAAACTTATACCATTATAAAGGTCGTAAAAAATGTGACAGTAAACGGCAATCATAATTTGAAATATTTAAAAAAACCTAAACAACCATTTCCAAAATTTGCTGTTTTCATCATTTCTTACTCGCATCGCGTGCTTCAGTCCCGAGCGGAACGCGTTGGAGGTCGGACGTGTGCCAATTTTTCGAACCCGCCACCGCTAAGTTCTGTTACCCCCGCTAAGTTCTGTTACGAGCTGAGCCAAAAATAGTTTGTAAAAAATAATACTTAGTAAACACCGAGCCTAGGTTTATTTGAAATGTTATTTGTTCACAGTAGGTACCTAATAGGGAACGTAGTCAGAAGGAAGAAGATAAGAGTTACGCAATAGAAAGAGAGGCAGCTTCTAGGAGAATATAACTGTAGGTAATTAGCGCTGCGCGGCCGGAATTGAACTTTATTGTGTCGTAGCCGTAGTCGCTATTTATGATTTCGCAATATTATTTATAAATTTCGGTAACTTCGGAATGGGCAACTACAGTACTTTCACAGTTATTATTGCCTTTTAAATGGGACTGTAGCTTCATTTTATTATCTTTTTTTCGACAATTCAAAACTGCCTGTAACTGGCCTACTAAAATCAAAACATTTATTCCACTATTTTTTTTTTTGTAAGGAGTTCTAATAAAGTTCTGTAGGGAGCCCGGTAAGCCGAAGAAAGTATGTAGGGGAGAACGAGATAGAATGAGTAATGGTCGTGGTCGATATCGTATTTTGTACGCACGACGGCCGATCAAGCTGTACAAAACCAGTTTATGCGGATCCCTCATTGTACAGGAAATCTATACAAAACAAGGGCAATTTATGGGCTGGAAATGACAGCTTCATGTGCCGCCGTGTGTACCTACTAGTTTTTTTTTATTTAGTTGACTTATTTACATATTTAAGATAAAATCACTTTAATTTTTTTTATTTTACTTCCTCTGCATTTTATGTTTTACTTTTTTTTTTCCGGTTTTTTCGTCATGGGTGTCATTTTCATGGTTTTCGGGGACACTGATAACGAAAATGAGGTCAAAATGAAAAACCAAGATGGCGCCGAAAAAAAATTTTTGGTTTTTTCGTCATGGGTGTCATTTTCATGGTTTTCGGGGTCGTTAATAACGAAAATGAGGTCAAAATGAAAATCCAAGATGGCGCCGACAAAAATTTTTGGTTTTTTCATCATGGGTGTCATTTTCATGGTTTTCGGGGTCGCTGATATCGAAACTTAGGTCAAAATGAAAATCCAAGATGGCGCCGACGAAAATTTTTGTTTTTTTTGTCATGGGTGTCATTTTCGTGCTTTTTGGGGTCGCTGATAACAAAAATGAGGTCAAAATGAAAATCCAAGATGGCACCGACAAAAATTTTTGGTTTTTTCGTCATGGGTGTCATTTTCATGGTTTTCGTGGTCGCCGATAACGAAAATTAGGTCAAAATGAAAATCCAAGATGGCGCCGACGAAAATTTTTGGTTTTGTCGTCATGGGTGTCATTTTCGTTGTTTTTAGGGTCGCTGATAACGAAAATGAGGTCAAAATGAAAATCCAAGATGACGCTAATGAAAATTTTCGGGTTTGTCGTCATGGGTGTCATTTTCATGGTTTTCGGGATGAAAATCTAAGATTACGCCAACAAAATTTTTTGGTTTTTTCGTCATGGGTGTCATTTTCATGGTTTTCGGGGTCGCTGATAAGGAAAATGAGGACAAAATTAAAATTCAAGATGGCGCCAATAAAAAATTTCAGTTTTGTCGTTATGGGTGTTATTTTTATGCTTTTCGGGGTCGCTGATAAGAAAAATGAGGCCAAAATGAAAATCCAACATGGCGCCGACGAAAATTTTCTGGTTTTTTTTTTGTCATGGGTGTCTATTTCGTTGTTTATAGGGTCGCTGATAACGAAAATGAGGACCAAATGAAAATCCAAGATGGCGCCGACGAAAATATTCGGGTTTTTTTTTGTCATTGGTGTCATTTTCATGGTTTTCGGAGTCGATGAAAAAAAAATTTTTTTTTGTTTCTGTTTATTTTGAACTTATTTTGCGTTATCAGTGACCCTGAAAACCATGAAAATGTTACCCATGACGTAAAAACAAAAAAATAATTTTTGGTGTTATCGAATTTTCATTTTGACCTCATTTTCGTTATCAGCGACCCCGTAAAGCATGAAAATATGACACCCATGACGACAAAGCTGAAAATTTTAATTTGCGTCATCTTGAATTTAAATTTTGACCAAATTTTCGTTATCAGCGACCCCGAAAACCATGAAAATGACACCCATGACGAAAAATCCAAAAATTTTCGTCGGCGCCATCTTGGATTTTTATTTTAAAATAATTTTCGTTATTAGCGACCCCGAAATCCATGAAAATGACACCCATGACGAAAAAACAGAAAATTTTCGTCGGCAGCATCATGGATTTTCATTTTGTTCTCATTTTCGTTATCAGCGACACCGAAAACCACGAAAACGACACCCATGACGACAAAGCTAAAATTTTCATTGGCGCCAGCTTGGATTTTCATTTTGACCTCAGTTTCGTTATCAGCGACCCCAAAAACCACGAAAATGACACTCATGAAGAAAAAATCGAAAATTTTCGTCGCCGTCATCTTGGATTTTCATTTTGAAATAATTTTCGTTATTAGCGACCCCGAAATCCATGAAAATGACACCCATGACGAAAAAACAGAAAATTTTCGTCGGCAGCATCATGGATTTTCATTTTGTTCTCATTTTCGTTATCAGCGACACCGAAAACCACGAAAACGACACCCATGACGACAAAGCTAAAATTTTCATTGGCGCCAGCTTGGATTTTCATTTTGACCTCAGTTTCGTTATCAGCGACCCCAAAAACCACGAAAATGACACTCATGAAGAAAAAATCGAAAATTTTCGTCGCCGTCATCTTGGATTTTCATTTTGGCCTAATTTTAGTTATCAGCGACCCCAAAAACCACGAAAACGAAACCCATGACAACAAAACCGAAAAAAAAGTAAAGCATAATTTTTTTAAAAACCGAATGGCGCGTGGCTTGTAGTTTTGAATCATACCCGTATTCATGATCTTAGAGTCAGTCAGATTTTAAATTCACCTTATTCACAAAAATAAATAAGTATACCTTCTTATTTTTAATTATATCTACTTATTTTAATTGTTAGTAATTAGGTTCACGTTCATAGAATACGTAGGTTCCTAATCTATCTATAAGCAATGCTTTCTATAAAAATAAAACAAAGTGAACTTATACATTTCAATTCAAGTTGTTTTACTGCATCGCTCTACCCTGTAACGCAACTTAGTACCTATCCGATTTCGTGAACTCATGACCAGTGCGCTAAGCGCCCGCGTTTTCGCGCCGCGTAATTTGTTACGTATCGCCTCTCCGTGCGGGGGCTGGGGTAAGCGATTGATGCATACGGTGCTCGGGGTAACCTCGCCTTAAACCGTAGTGTCGCGATTTCGCGTGAATCGAATCACAGCATCGCGACACAACAACATATTATTAATTATACAGGCTTATTGTGAACAACACTGGTGCAACCTACCTGTGTTTTACAGAAGTTTAATGTTTTACCTAAATAAATGGCAAGATAAGACTACTATCCATACAAATATCATAAATGCGAAAGTAACTCGGTCTATTTTTTACCTTTTCACACCGTTACGGCTGAACGAATTTCGATGCGGCAGAGGGGTAAATCATAACCTGGTTTAAAGATATAGGATTATTTTTATCCCATAGTAAGTTCTTTTTGGATAATTGAATAACATAATAACTAATCTTCTAAGTGCTGTACCGCCATATTCAAGTGACTCAAACTAAAATAAGCTAAAGTAATATATCAATTCCCCTAAGCTTTTCATTGAGTCCTGTAAAAATATGATGTTTTCAAAACTTCCATCTCAAATCACTTTTATCTTCATAATCTAAAATCTTAGCTGGGGAAAGAGATCGCAGTAAAAAGGCCACATTTGTCATAGCTGTCGCTGCGGAAGATTAATGTCCTCTCTGGCCATGTTAAGCTAGTTTTAATATTTATACTCTGGCATTCATGAATGTTGAGGACAGCATCCATTTTAGGTTAGTGACCTGCTTCTAGGTTTACAATGGACGTTACTTTTGACTGTTGAGTGTTTTATTAATAGGTAAAAGTTGAGCTACTTTTGTGTCATTTGTCAAAACTGTTTTGTTTGAAAATCTTTGAGCATTATATTTGTCTTCGTCTGAAAATTACAGGAGGTACCTAGGTTTACTACGATTCTTGTAGTGGCCTTGAATTATAGACCGCTTTAATGAGTCCTCGCGAAGCATAAGCATAAGCATAATCAGCCTATTAATGTTCCCACTGCTGGGACACAGGCCTCCTCTCTATGAGAGGGAATGTGCTATAATCCACCACGCGGGCCCAGTGCGGGTTGGTAGATGTCACATGTCTTCGAATTTTTGGTTCTAGAACATTTCCTCACGCCGGTTTCCTCGCGAAGGTATCAATTTAAATAGAATATTCTAAAGGTTGATCACGTATTGGTTCAATTAGTATCGTTATACCTACGTGGATTATGATTAAAGCAAATTACCTGTGCGATATTGTTAGGACTTTCTGGATGCTTAATGTGCCTTTGATGGGGCAAGTCGGAGGACTCATTAAAGCGGTCGGTCTATAGTGATAAAGATTTTCATAGTGAGTGAGTGGCCGATATCTTTCCGAGGGCCGGTGGTATCATACAGCCAACTTCCATACTCCGGCCTGCTACTAAGAAATTGCTACGAAAAAACCCAATAACACTTTTTGCTCGACCAGGGTATCGAACTTAGAAGCCCACGCTCAGTAGTCGCGCTTGCAACCACAAGACTAACGGGGCAGTTCTGTTATACAAACCACGGTAAACTAACTGTGCGTTGTGGAACTCTGTGATAAGAAACCAAATTAAAGACTCATTTAAAAAAAAAAAACATTGTTTGAAGCCTAACAACAAGCAAGCCTTATTATTATAAAGCATGTATGGGAAATCGATGTGCAAATTGTTTTCATGAATTCGCTACTTGATTGCGGACCCACCAATGTTGAAATTTTTGTCAGTCATTAAAAAAATCCTGTTCCATTCATTTTGACCGAGTGTCGCTGTCACTTATACCATGTATAAAATATTGAATCACAGACCCATTATCGAGGTCCATAAACGTTCGTACGTTTATGGGACTTGACTTTGGGAGTTGACAACTGGCAAGATGTCGTCATCTTGCCAGTTGTCAACTTGAGCACCATGGCAGTGTGCACTAATACTAGGAACTGTGACTCACAGTTCCGAGTAACATGAAAACACTCAGTATCCACGGTATCTCAGTACAGTGCAAAGTTAACGTGAAAACGGAGCGTGTAGTCAGCTGCACACCTGCACAGAACGCGAACAAACCGTAGCGTGAACCGCCGTGATTAATAAGCGTGCGGCCTATGGTGGCTGTGGTGCAAGGGAGACGATGTAGCGGGGAGAGAATTTATTGTAGTCCCATATCTCAAAAATTAAAAACAAATCTTATTCTAAAAAAAATTGTTTGAAAGTTATTTTTATTTATTTATTTAACACTTCAAGCACAGAAGTACAGAGGCGGACTCCGATTTTTTTCGTAATTTCAACAAGTAAGTTTAATTCGTAAGAACAACCTACTCTCAAAATTTTAAAAAGGAGTAAAACGGCTGTGGCATACAGACCGATAGACAGACAGACAGAAATGAACAATTTTTATGATTTCTGTTTTTTTTTCTATTTAGCAACGGAATTCCTTAAAACTGCAGTGAAAGTAAGATATTATTTACAATGTTCCCGTTTAATTTAAGTAAGATGTAAAAGTGCAAGAAGTGGGTTTTTTTACCAGTATTTCCATACGGCTAGGCAAAGGTCTACTTTATAATTATCTACCAGTCCCCTCTAGGTGCTGTCCTTCCGGTCAGTCCAGCAGGGACATGTTTGGATCGTCACGCCATTGTCTCATATTCCTACTTTGGCGGCGAAGGCCTTCAGGTACTTCAGGTAACTATTTGTATGACGATAGATCTTTCCACATGTATCCTCATATATAAAATTAAGTTTCAGTGTCACAAGCATGATTGAAATACGATATTCTGAGATTGTTTATTAATTATTTACCAAAATAATTTATAATTCATTTGCACGTAGTTCATGTCCTGAAACTCTGGCTGATTATTTATTCATGGATTTATAAGTTAGGCTTTAAAGCCGCAAGTTTTCGGGACTAGAAGCCTGACTTGCTTCAAAATAAATTATTTTAGAAGTAACTCCGCGCTTGGTTCATAGTGATTAATTACTTAGTGGTTTGTAATTTGCTTAATACACGTAATTTGTAGGAGAGATACTGAAACAGAAACTGCGAAGTTAAATCATTTTTAATATGATACATCTGTGTAGCTTCGAAACAGACTAAAAGCAACATTACAGTATTAGTGACAGAAACAACGTTCAAAGCCTAACTTGTGCTAAAACTTTATGTATGCAAGTTTATGTATTTTGATCTGTGGTGATTGATACTCACGTCTATGCCCGGCCGTGGTATTCTGCGGGGAAGATAAATAAACAGTTAACCGAACATTTACTATAATTTGAAAGATTCAATACTCACTCTCCGCCCTCCGCTCGTGACTTGCACCCCTACCGTGGGAATACGTCCGTCGACACGAGATTTATCCCATCAGGTGGAGCCGTCCACTAATTACACTCACGCACCGTTCACATCTTCAAACAAATCATGAGCAATCGCACAGTTTTCGCTGTAATTGTACCTACGAACTCTCGTTTTGTGTGTCCATTTACTGGAATATGAACTGTAAACTGCTATGCTTCTATTTTGCCTTGATTTTAATTCGCAATGTTGTAAAGCAGTAAAAAAGAAAATACTATACTCATCATTCCTGACACAAGCACTAACAAAATCAATTAAAAAATCTAGGACACTAACATTGGATCAATATTACCTATACATTTTTTATTATCATAAAATCACGCCTGTAATTCTCAAAGAGTAAGGCAGGCGTGTTTAACACACCCATTTCACCGGTCACGTTTAAATGTTAATGACTAATTTAGTAATTATTTGATAGACCATTAACAAAACACGTCGAAAATATATCACGTGGCTATACTTTTCCCTCAAAAATTGGACCTGTAATGAAACTTATGTAATTTAATTATTGTTTTTGTATGCCCTCCGTTTAGTTGTTCAGTTCCTGTTTTTAGGTTTAATGGGAATTTTCCATTGCTATTTTTTCAGAAAATAGTACCAAGTATGGGCGGTTATTCAATAGACATCTTTCAACTATACAAGTGTCTATCATTTAATATAAATTATCACTTGACATATCGAGAACCCACTTACCTACGACAGTTTCCGTGGAAATCGTACAAGTTAGTACAGTAACAGACAGGTAGCCGGCACTCCGGCAGATCTAGTCGTTGTATCCCTCCGAGAGAGTTGCCTCGTAATCACTCGGTCGTTGCCGAGCTTTCCCGAAGGCATTCTAATTTGAGAGAAGTCTTATTTTGATGTTTTGTAGACAAAGTGAGGTAGGCAGAATTTCAGTGTCTTTTGTTGAAGTTGGGATTAGATTGAAGTAATCTTAACTTTGTTTGATTTAGAAACATTTCAAGTTTAGGTTCTTAATAAAGATGGATTGTTACTCTTCCTAATGGGAATAATGAGCATACCTGACAGTTTAAACGTGAAAGTAACTCTGTCTGTAAACATTTCACGACCTAACGGCGGAACGGATTTCGATGAAATTTTAATCAGATTTATCAGAGGGGTAGGTTCGAAAGGAGAATACTTTTTACAAAGTAGTACTGGTTCCTGTGGGATCATTTATTTATTTATTCGCATTTTACAATTTTATTGTCATTTCCATAACTATCGCGTACCTAACCCCTAAAAAAAAAAAACAAAATGAATTGGCACTACAATAATATTTGAGAAGATTTATGAATGTTAACTTTAATCTCCATCAGTCAAAAAAGGCAACAATATTTCGATAAAATTGAAATACAATAATACAATTTGTAACACTTTCCCATTTGATCCGAAAAGCTAGTGTTATTTAAAGGTTGGACGCTCAGTTGGGATTAAAGCATCCATCAATTTAACAGAATAAAATAAAAGAATATTGACAGTATCATTACTAGGGATGTGTTTCGTGATTGTTTCAGATATCGAGTCGTTTTTGAACGATCGTTTTGGTCACTTTTTTTTTATTGATTTTGTGAGTGCTTGTGTCAGGGATGATGAGTACAGTAATATCTTTTTTGTCACTTCATTGCAGTAGTACTGCCAAAGGGTATCGTATAACCCAGAAACTGGGTTGTGGAGATCAGATAGGCAGTCGCTCCATGTAAAATATTGGTATTTAGCATCCTGTAAGACTGTCCACCCCGACATACTTGGCAAAAGGTTAGGCTGATGATGATAAATGCAGTAGTCATTGAAGGCACATACTGTACAAATAATTTTTCCTACATAACGTTTACTTAGCTAAAGGCTAGTCTGCAAGTGACTCGCCAAAACTAAATGCCAGCGCAATTTCTCTCCTAATTTCAAGGCACCTAAAGTTTACACTGTCATTAGAAATTACCTTGCCGACTTGAGTACGAAAACAAGATGGTAACACACCACGCCACGAGACTAACTATAGTCGTGCAAATTAACGCTTGCCTGAGTCTGCCTCAGTTGCCAACAGTCAACTAGTCTAAAGATATACACCCAACAGTTACTGCTCTATGAATATTTTACGGAAGGTGAATTCTCCGAGGTAATGAAAGGCTGAAATATTTTTTTTGCTGTGGATGTGGCAGGGTTAATTTTGATGTGCGTTTTTGTGAAGTGATGTTTCATGTTGTGGCAAAAATAATAATTTTGCTAATAAATTGATATTTTTAATTTGTGAAGTAAAGAAAGAAAGTAATTTATTCTATTTATTAAATTCGTTTGTGTTCACACGATTGCAGAGGAAAAGTCAAGGATTGTTATTGAAATAAAAAGGCAGAACACACAATCCGCCGTCCAAATGAAAATCTGGAAACACAAAGAAATAATTTCCCTTTCTATTATTCACCGCCCTATACCTATAATAACACATCAAAATTCCATTCTTTTCCCATTGACTCCAGCAAATGGGAATAACGCCTCATTCCCAATCACAACGCCGATGGGAAAGTCGGCGACTTCCTTATTTCCCAATATCCCTTTAACTAAACGGCTTTTAATCCCGCGAATCAGTATTCTAAACCTAACCCAGGACGGGGGCGCGGCCATATTGAAATGCAAATTTTTCCAAATATTTAAATGGAATGTAGGGTGGGTATAAATCGGTGCGACACATTTTATTATTCCTGTGTTGTATTTATAGCTTCAAAGGTTTTTGTTATGAATTGGTATTTGAATATCTAATAGGCATGTTGGAAAGGCAATAAGGATTGTTGTGTATTGTTATAAAATAAATAGCAATCGTGTGCTTTAATTTCAAAGCTACAAGTCCCTTTGCGAGAGAAAAACCGCAACTTTGAATTCGTACTGAGAGATACTTTCAATTATAATTTTACTAGTTCTTGAACCGTGGCTTAGCTCGCATGGATGTATGAAATTATCCCACTGGAATAAAAAGTATCCACCGTCCTAATCCAGGTCAGGGTCTATCCATATGACAAATTTCATCAAGATGTTTTCAATCATTAAGGCGTGAAGGCTGTCCAACGGGGTAATAAACATATTTACAATTTATAATGTTAGTTTAGATTATACTTCATAAATTTCCAGATTCTCACAGCAAGCAAAACGTTATGAAGTCGCTATTACTTAATCAACTAGCACAGAATATATAACTACATAATATCCAAATCCCTTTGCTCATCTTAATGCATAATCGCAGTCAATTTCCCTCCTCAGCGGAGGGCGTAATGAACCAAATGAAGCTTTATTAAATTGATATCCGCACTAACTATCCGCTGTATAACTTGCACTTCACTATTACGAGCCGCTCGATTGCACCGTCTACGGCTGACAGACGGTTAACGTTTAGTTAATCTACGATGCTTTTTTCTGAAGTAAATCTACATTTTTGTTATCAATCTTTTACTATATTGTTGACATAGGATTAGAATTTTATTTACTAAAAATCACTTTCAACAGTTAATTTGTTTCTCTTTTTTAAATGGATTTCCATTGCATTTAATTACTCTTTTCTAAAAACCGTTGTGTTTATTAACAAAAATCGGCTTCCATCCCAACGTTTTTATTAAAAGAAATTGTTATTCTTTGAAAAACCATTTACTTTTTATTATTTCAGAAGTGGATCGTTACAAAACAGTCGTGCCCTGTGTTGGTGATTGCTAGAAATAGAAAACTCCTCCATATTGTGAGATTTAACGATGCAGAACTTTTAATGGTCTGTTTAAATCACAGTTTTAGACAAATGACATTAGAATATAAGTTCTGTAGAATACTCTCCCTTTGTGCAAGAAAGTTTATATAAGTGAAAATAACAATAAAATTTGAAACGATCATGTCGGAGTGCTTTGGATAAATCTGTGAATTTTACTTAACCATGAACTTTTTCAGTCTTTTTTAACTATTTTATGATAACCAGGGCGCACAGAAGCTGTGTGCAAACCCAATCTTTCACAAACGTAAAAAGTACATTGATATCAAATATCAATTTTGTCGTGGTCTAGTAAAAGATAAAATTGTTAAAGTACTGTATTTGCGAACAGCTGATATGCCGGCTGACATTTTAACTAAAAGTTTATGTTCAGCAAAACATTATAAATTTATGTTGCTTCTTGGCATAGTTTGTTTAGAATATTTTTGTGTAAAATTGTTTAATGAATATTGCGATAAGTGGGGGTGTTATTTTGTGTCTATTTTGTATCGAGAATATCACACTTTCATATATAGTAGCGCCGTCTATTGTAGAGTATGTAATACTGTATGTTTTTACAAAAATATAGTTAGTTCTTGTCTGTGACTCAAGCGTTTGAATTATTAGATAAAAGCTAACCAATTATAATTTCAAACTGTTCAAAAACCTTCACTTAATACACTATTTTTGTATATTCGAATAACATCTATAGATTTGTTGCAAGCCCAACAAGAAATAAACTCTCTCCTAGCGAGCATCCAAGCCGAATTCACCAAGAAATCCGTAACAATAGCTAAACGCCAGTTTAGACGGGGGCGTCGACAGCGAGTGGACAGACTGAAGCTCCACTAATTACCCCCGTTAGCGGGACAAAGGAGTGTCTCCACTACATTCTCTTCGTTTTCAACCACTTTGACAACCTATTATAGACACCTAGCTGTGGATATTTTAGGTGTTGGGAATTTGACATAAGACATTTTGGTTTGCTTGAAGGAAGCTGTTCAAAAATCTTTAAAGGGTTTTGTAGTTAGCATTTGCATGCTCTTTTTTATGGTAAAAAGCTTTGTTTGTTGCGATATAATTGTAAGTCAAGTATTTTTATTCTTCTTACTTTGATTAAAGCGGTGTGTTTTCTGTTTTTGTGCTCACACTATAAATTTTTATTAAAATTCTTAAGTCACGTAATTACAAATCCACAAATCCTCACGGATTTGTAATTGACTTTCTGGTGACTGTGGTTTCTTTTTTGTTTGTTTTTATTAGCTGTTAGTCCTCTGTGTACTAAAAAAACAGCTCATGAATCAAAAAGTCACACAGAAAAGTAATATATTTACTCGCGTCGGTATAAAGATGTTATGATGTAAAATGTAAACCTACGGAACAAAAATTAGTACCCTAAAAAAAAGGAATTATTATAAAGGAAGCTTACATTAAATAAATAAGGGTTGAAACTGGCTTAGGACAAACAGTCCCATGCTGACTGTGAAAAGAAAGTTTGCGTTTGGTCACTGGACAATTTTCGGAACGAACTTACTATTTCTTTTTGTTTCTTTCTAGAACCCATAAGGGTTCTAGAAAGAAAGAAAAATATTTGTTAGTCGCAGATGACATGCATCATATAAAATGACAAAAAAATAACAATAAACACACAACGCATAAGAAATATTTATAAATTGAACAGGACAGAACAAAAAAAAAGTTGACAGCTTACCACTCAGCATAATGTTGTGCTATTGGGGGCCCACAGCACAGCGCTGGTTTTCAATTAGCTAATAAATAAATTTTTGTTCTAGTACCGCAAACATTCATGTATTAGCAAAACTTCCGATTTAAAGTACAATTCTTCATTCTCATGTCAAAACAAAAGGTGTTCGTAATCCACCACCCTGTATACAAGTATATAATACAGAATGTATATTTTTGTGTCGGTACTTGTCACAATCCGGATCCAATCTCAATTCGATTGTCTCCAAACACAATGCGGATTAAACTAGGCGCTTGTTTTGTGTTTTTTGTTGGATTTTGCCTTCCTGCTTGTTTTTTATTGGGTATTTTGTGGTAGGGTGAAAATATTGAGCTTTAGTGGATGGAAAACCTGTTGCAATAGGCTGCAGCAGTACCCATATTACTTTTCTCACGGGTTCTGAGACTTTAATGACTATAGCTTCGCGTAGAGGGAAGGCTAGGCTACGAGTAGCACCGATTGTTAATTTTTTTAAATGAAAAAAAAAAATCTGTTGGATCCTACAAACCCACCTTTGTTCATAGTAGGTACTCCATATCATCATACTTGAGTAGAGTTTTAGAGTAGGCCTTTCGGTCAATTATGATCATGATTAACCAAGATATTGACTTAATGTATATCAAAGATAAAAAAAACGGACTTAATGCCTTAGACATTCTCTAACTGTCAACCAAGGGTATTGGAGAGATACCCTGGCAGGTGCATTTAATCAAGCTCTTTCTACAGTCAGTTTTTAATCTTCAAACCAGAGTTCGAACAGATACCTAAGGCACTACAGACAGTGTATATCTCGGTATATCACCAAACACTCAATCCCAATCCTTCCGCATCATTTCTGCAGCTCGATCTCCATCGATCGCTAGTCTCAGCAATACATATGGTAATACCCGGCGTCGCTTACATCGCATTTGTTACGTAGATCGATGATATTCCGCGCGATCTCTTTGAAGATCAGTCTCTTTTCCCTTTGTGGTGCAGTCTTTGAGGAATTTTTGTTGTAATGCATTCGGAATGCGACAGGCAGGATGTAAAGTTAAAAATGAAGTACGGTATTTTCTTTTAGGAATCTAAAAGGATAGTTTGTGTGTGGTACTCTTGGCTTTTGACATTCAAACGATGTTTAAGAAAAGTTATTCGTAACACTGTAACTATTGTTTTGTATCTGTTGTTTACGAGTTATTATTCAATAGAATCAGAAGGTTGATAAAATGTCTTTTCTTTGCTACTATTTTCACTGTGCCAGTAGTGTGTGATAAAACTCAATTGACATAAGGGGTTATTCATAAACGCTAATTAAATTTGAGGCATGATTAATGTTTAAACTTATCTCATCTTTAACCATCACTTATAAATAAACCCTACAGTCTCAATCTTTTTATGGAGTTTAAGTAAAAGATTCACACAGCGCGTTCAATTTATGGCAAGGCTACATGTCACCCTAATTTAACTACGTGCAGGGAACAGTGATGTACTCGTATGTTAACTTTATCCCCACACTTTGCCTGCTGTCGCGTAATCCCGTAAGTCGGGATCTTACCATTTTGTTGCTAAGCTGACAATTACAAAACATGGAGTGAATTTGTTGCCCGAATACTTTAGTTAAAGGGAGGAAAATGTGGATATAACAGTGCCTTTGTGATTAGGTTGTGATTAGGTTGTGTTTTCAGCTCATGAATAGGGGCTTTGTTTAGGTTTAAAATTAGTCCAACAACACAAGATCTCAAACGTGTGAGTTAAATTAATAAACGCTATCTTGATCTAAATAGGGAAAACAAAAGGGGAAAATGGGTAAACCGCTGACCTATGAAAAAAGTTTCTATCTGAACTAAATGTTTCAGTTTACGTGTAAATAAGTGAAGTATTCACATAAAAGAACTAAAACTCATAGCCCACCCAGATACAATTTCCATACCATCGTAAAAAGACCCGAAAATCCAAGAAAAAAATATTCAAGCATCCGATGAAAAATCTTCCGTAATCAGCCCTTTTAAAGCAGATCGATATGGCCATTATTTGGAGGGCTTAGTGTCAATCAAAAACAGACTTAGCCATACACACGTCGGTAAAGCACCGAAGGATAAGAATCCCGGGATAAAGGCTGCCCTAACGAGTTCCCGCGTTACAAAGGCGGGGTTCCAACGTCTCGATTACTCGGTTATTCGTCTCGATTCTGACAATCGAGTCATTGTTCGCTTATCGATTGTCCGTCAAAGAAGGCCTTTGTAGGATTTGAGAGAAATATCGTGTGTGGTTTGTTTTCTGTTTCTAATGTAATTGTTTGGAAGTGAATTATTTATTCGAGTGAAGTATTGGGTCTAAGGTTCGGATTATTTATAGCTAAAAAGGTACTTTGAAATACAATAAATTTGTATGGGGTTTGTGGGATAATAAACCGTGGATTAACTTAATTTAGTTTATTAATTTTGTGGAAACAAACATCTGAACGGGTTACTTATGTTATCAGGTATTTGTTCAGGTAAATTTCAATGGGATTATTATAAGAATCTAAGCAAAAAGGTAGATAGATGAGTTTTAATTATGTTTGCTTCCACGGTTGTACAACAAAATCTCTACGAACAGCTTTATGTATATTCAGATTCAATATAACAGACATTAATTAAATCATTACTGAAAATAAGACTATTAAATTTCCTACAAACAAAAATATCTGCCAAACAGATTCACACATATTTCAAGAAATTCCCTCATTCGAATAAAAGATTTTCTAAATAACACTCAGACAGACCATACCAAGATATAAAGCCATCCCGTCTTCTCGTATCCCCATTCATCTCATACCACTCCTAATTTAAATGAAACATTCAACTAATTACATTTTTAAAACCGTTAACGTAACGGTTTTAAAGGGAAATAAAAAAAGTTTGGCGCGACCCCGAAGTTTCCAAATTGATTTTGCCTCATTGCTAGGGAGCCTGGCTCTTTTCTCGTTTAACATTTTTTTAATTAAATCAAAGGGCATCTAATCGTGGCCTTCTATCCGGCCAGTTTTATCTCTTCATCTTTTGAATATTAAAAACTCCTTATTTAATTAACGATGATAGATTTTGATGAATAAGCCTATTTTTCTGGAGTGACTTTTTCGATTTTTCTTATTTTCTTAATTTTAGGTAGTTTTACGGGTCCAAACCTGAAAATTTTGTGTCATAATTGTGTTAATCGTTTCACTTTTTATATTTGTATTAGAAATACCTGATTTTGCTTAATGGTTATACATTCGCAATAAAGTAAATGAGATTTGGGTTCAAAAAACTAAATCAATATTTACAAATACCGAGTTTTCCTTAAGGCACCACACAACATAAAAGAGAACTAGAACCAGGAAAACTATTATTATTATTATTAACACAAACTCGCCGGACCGGAGAAACCGTTCAAATGTAAAAATAACTACTGAA
Source organism: Noctua janthina (assembly GCA_963576755.1). NCBI lineage: Eukaryota > Metazoa > Arthropoda > Insecta > Lepidoptera > Noctuidae > Noctua > Noctua janthina. Next base: position 637,465 of record OY755070.1, read on the forward strand.
ATCTTTATTTGGTTCCGTACGTCAACATAAAGGGTACCGCACCTGTACACAAGGGGTTATACGTTGGTTAAGAGGAGTTTGTTTGACGCAGACAAATTGCGTTATGATAAAATCTTGTCAAAATATCCCATGAACATAAAGTAGAAACTAGATTTTTCATTTTGTTTTTGATTAGACAGGAAATAAACCTGGAAAAAGAGAGTTATAATTATTCTGTTTATTGAAATTAGGTATAACTGATGGCGCAACAATACTACGTACTACATTTTATAGAGGTCTTTAAAGTTTTGCAAACCTTTTTAAAGATCCGAATAAACACGGCATCTGTATAGACACCAAAGCCAAAAAACATATACAAAAGTCTATCACACAGTTCTTACATCTCAATAAAATGAGTTTGACTGACACATTTAATTTTCTGTCTTCAAAGTTCATCCCTATTTCCTTGTCAGTACAAACTAACCCACATAATCTACCAAGGCAACTACAAACCCAACTCGACTGAACCCCAACAGAGGTACTTACGTACTTGTCATAACGGCCCAGGCCGCGGGCCACAATAGAGGCAGGCCACATTAAAAAGGGCCTGGCGAATATTACGGAGCCAACCCTTGCCGGATTATTAAATATTCTCTTGCAGAAACTCTCGAGTATGTTTAATATTACTTTTTTCGGTATTCGATAGTACTATGTCAATGTATATGGATGTTTTTGGTTTAGATTTTGTTTGTTTAATGGATTTTTGTAAGTCTGTTTTATCATCATCTGTCTAACCTTTTCTCAAACTATGATGGAGTCGTATTTTGGGCTCACTGGATTCTGCTGAATATCATTATTTTATATGGAGTGACTACCTTTCTGATTTTTTTATTTTGTTTTTACTTAGATTTATAAACAGCGGTTCCTTTATCAGTATCATAAACGATAAAGCCGTAACATAAGATCTAGATAGCAATTCTCCAGAGATATTTTATTTTATTTCTAGATATTTAGCTAATGACGCCATTCTACCACGTAATCTTTCTTTCTTTCATAAAATGTTGCACAACAGAGGAATTTCGGCCAGAGTGGAAACTATTAGCGAGAATAAAAAGCTCGCAGACCAGTGTAATGATTGAAGGGAAAAAACTACGCACGTGAGCTACATTTACGCCTTACATGTAGGGTGACCATTTATTATTACTAGATACATTAAGTAAAATTATGTTGAGCATTTTGTTTTTATTAATCCGGGACAGAGATAATATAAAAACCGGCTAAGTGCGAGTTGGACTCGCGTACCGAGGGTTCCGTGCAAACTTGTTTTTTTTGTTGTTATTAACCTACATATTTATTGTTTTCAGATTTTTTTTCCTTTACATGTGCTGTAAAACACAGCTTCTTGCCAAATTTCATGATACTAGATCAACGGAGGATCAACGGGAAGTACAATAGATATTCACTCCCTAGTGAAATCGAAAAATAATTGACATACACAGTCATTCATATCTTTTGATCGCGTTGACTTACAAGTTTGATTTTTCTACTGCTGAAAGACCCAAAAGTATTTAATATAAATTTCAGCTTGATAACTTTACGCGTTCCTAGGAAAACGGGTCTTGACAAACAGACAGACGGACAACAAAGTGATCCTAGAAGGATTTCTTTTTCCTTGTAATTTACGGGATCCTAAAAATGATCACTTTAAACAAAGTTGGTAATTAATCAGAACCTTCACAAAACTCGCGTAACTATAGTAGGTACGAAAACCAAATAAATCCCCTGGTATAAAATATGTTTTTGCCACAAAAATATTGGCATCATGTCACCTGTTCTACCCTTTCTGTATATTGACTGACATTCAATTTCATGTCTATATCCGCTAGGCATATCATCTAGACAGCATGTCCATGTCCGTAAAAAACTTAAAATGGAATACGTTTAAAATTTATTTTTGTTTTTACATTTAAACATGTATAATACACACACGTATATAATAGACAGCGAGCAGCTAGAATATTAATTGCGAACATTTTATGCCAAAAAAACACTAAAAATAATCTACCAAATATAATAGCGTTTATCTTACAAACACACATCCCTTTTATCCCTATAACTCTAACGAAAATAACATTATCAATTTAAAATCTAGCCCGAAGGTAAACCTGGTTACCCTAACGAGAGGCCAAGAGAGAATAGCAGCAATTCCAGTGGTTTAGTAGCAAACGTTACCGCGCAGGCATTTCTGACGTAAAACTGGTAAAAAGACAGAAATGTGATAACACAACGTTCTGGCTATGACAGACGCCATTTTGAGAATGAGCCGACACACCTCGTTAGGCATATTGTCGGGTAAAGGAAGATGTTGATGCATAAAAGAGCGTTTTATATTTGTTCCTTACATAAATTATGTTATTTTTATGCCTTTTGCTGATTAACTATAATTATATGTATACTATTTTAACTTGCTCAAATACTGTATTCTAGATCTCGTACAAACGGAAAAGCCTGTCTTATTTCATTTGAATTAAGAAGTAGGTAACTAATAATTAGGTTAATTCGTAGAAATACTGTATTGTATCTCAACAATAATAAAAGTTCCCTTAATTCACGTCCTCTCGATTATAAGAGTACAGAGAAATTAGTGAGAAAATCATAATAATGTAACTTTTAGCTATTTTTGTCTTACTTCTTATTTCTTCCGTCTTAAGTTAGCAAATTAATTAATTAATTAACAACTTGATATTAGTAAAGAAGTTCCATAAGTAGCACTGTCAGAATTTGTTAATTACTTAGGTGAATCTTGTTCCTGTTGGAGAGTTGTTATTATTCTTATTCAATGGCATAGCTCTGGTTAAGTTTATTAATTATAAGTTGTTGCTAGACATGACTGTTTAAATTGGACTACTAAGAAATCGCAGCATAAAATATCTACATTGATCACTGCTGCCCTAACCAATTTACATATTAATATAACCTTGACTTCATCAAGCATACACAATGAGAAATACATCAGGAACAATCGTTTCTAACTCATAAAACTCAATTTAGAAGACACTAAAAATATTCGAGAAAACATCTCGTATCACACAATAATAAGGATAACTTTATTCACCTCGAATAAAGCCACAAACAATTTTTTATGACGTACGTATCAAAGCCTCAATTGCACCACATATCAACGGGCTCAACAGCGCACAAAATCGTAACAACGCACAAAAATGGCATCGTACTAAAATCATAGATAGTATGAAAACACGCTCTGCACTATCCATATATTTTATTCAGTAGCGTCAGCGTAAAAGCCTACGCCGACTAAATTCGCCGGCGAAATATTTTTGTTTTTCACGTTGTCCGCGTCGGTAGGCACATGTTGTCTCCCTACTAGTTGGAACCGGATTTCACTAGTTTTGTTTCGCGAATTTTTCCAGGTTTTTTTTTTCGAACGTGTCGTAATTTCTGGTTTCGAGGGCGTGTAATATTCGGACGTATTGTGGATTTTATTACAGTGTAGCACTTGAATGCTGAATCAACCGGGATTGGAAATTCCTAGTGATATGACATTTTATACGTTTATGTCGTAAGAATGTAAAATGCAATCATACCATATTTCTTGGTAATAGCTACCCTACATATTCGTGGAAGAGAATTGAACAAAGGATATTAAAAACCAGTCCAGCTAAAAATTTTACTATTGAATTTCAAGAACGCAAATATTGGCTGTACGGCTGAACCTTTCTACGGGACGAATTTTCAGAGCAAGGACACTGAAACGAACTCGTTCCAGGAACATTTTAGTTAGACGAAACATTCCTTGTTTTGAAATATAAAACTAAACTTTATGACTGCTATCATGGGTAAAAGATGGTATAAGCACTTTAAATTATGAGATGTATGGTGTTCTGGCTAAGAATTTCTTAGAGCTTTCCCAATAAAAAACGATGGAGAAAGAGTACATAAAACATTATAATAGTATAAACGAAGAACTACTTACCTTCTAATTGCTACAATAACCTGAAAGACACATCATTACTCCACAAGTCAAGTCTTGTTAAACTTATATGCCGATTTTAACCTGTAACAACAGACTACTCAGCTCAACAATTTAGCTTACACATCGACTGTAAACTCACTTACAAAACACACCTTAAGTTTCGAAGCAAAAAGTTCAAAATCAACTGCTATAATAAAGAGCTTACACCTTCACAGTAACGTAGACGATGAAAGAGACTTTAAAGATGGTAGTATAAGGTTTGGAGTCGGTTGTGTCGTTGTTAATGGGGTGTTCAAGTAAATCCACGTCGGAAAAGGTTGAAGGTTGCAGAGTTTTGAATAAGCAGAATTAAATATTAGGTAGTTGAGTATTCTTGAGAATGTTGTTCTAAACTCCAGTTTAATCTTTAATGTTGTTAAGATTAAAGTATCTAACTGCGATTAGTGATTATGTTGATGTTCTCAAAATACTGATGTTTGCCCGAATTTGGTGAAGAAAAGTCGATTTTAATATTGTTAAGTGGGTACTAAGCAATTAAGATTTATGTTCCTGTAAGTAAAATAGTACTTACTTAAAGAGTGCTACGTTTTACTAGCTAGACTGGTTTTACGTTTATTGAAGCAATATTTATTGAACGAAGTGCTGTTAAAGTGTTCGGTTAATCTTTTCCGTCGGCAGGTCGTACTCGAGAAAAAACACAGAAATACTTCAATTTAGACGAGACTTCAAAGTTTTGTACTTAGCTACAGAAAAGCATAATTATGTCTATACTGTTGAGTCGTTGAAAAACGAGAAAATTTTAAAGCAATTTCCACTTGTGTTTGCTGGAAAATTGTATAGTATCATCAATCTAACTTATGTTGACAATAGCCAACAGAAAAATAATACGAGTAATCTTACCTATTTCTAGCCCCATCAAAGAGAATCTGCCCGCGTACTTTATATTTATTTTATCTATCACTCCCCGTGCAGTTCACAATAACGGTACCCAACTTATATAGCCTGTCAAACATGATAAACTTAGCATTTTTGCCCGCAACCTTAACCTAGCCGAGCCCTAAGTTAGGCTATTAAACTTAGTCCTACCTAAACGAGACACAGGATCTAGCTTCACGACGATTTTGCCTCGGTGACATCTAAATCTACCTCAAAATCCTTAGGCACATAGGTGTTGAGAGGTAGTGAACTTTAGATTGTGGTGTTAGAGTCTGGTTTTGAGTGGAGAAAACTTGTGTATGCTTCCGTTGTACAGGTAAGGGGTGTGGTGTAAGTGCTGAGCTTAAACCCTTTATTAAAACTTCAGATTTAACACTTACATTTGATTTTTTGGCGCTGATGCCTAAAATTGCTTCACGATTGACTATTAAGGTGGACGTTCCAGGTCGTTTGACGGTAGGTCTATGACTGCAGCAATAGCATCTGGAATATTACGTTCTTTATCTAGAATGTTGTACATAAATCTTTATTAGGATTTCGTTTTAAAGTTTTTAAGATAACAAAATACGCTTCATTTGAATTACCACTAATCTGTTAACCTATCTTGCACAATTAGGACTAACGTGTTTAAATCAATTCGGTACCACCATACATATTCGAAATAAGTAAATCGCTCTCCGCTCACTCCTCACACAATGTAAAGTTAAAGCCAGCGCTAAATTGTCAGCTGCAGCTCGCGCAGTGTGTCAGATTAGCTGACGGACACTCACGCCACGCCGTCGCTTCTTGCGAGCCTCGAGAGAGGCAGGATGCAAGTTTGAAGAATTTTAGATTTGGGGAAGAAATCTTATTATTGTAGTGTTTTTTACTATGCTTTCGCTCGGGACATCGTCCGCTTAGATGGCTTGTGATACTACTTTGTCAATAGTATAGCTTTCTTTCATTTAGGAATTTTTAAATGAGATTCAGTGCTTTCAGTGATCAGTCGTAGGACTACAGCTGCCTATAAAGTGGAATTTTTAGCAATAATCAATAATCTTTATTACAATAATCAATAATCTTTTTTACACAAGAGAGTGGTTGCAAAATTGTGTGAGGTCCCTGACTCCTGTGCTAGGTGATATACCTGTGTTGCAGGAGCCAGTGCCCTCTCCCAAGAGGAGATATTATAGAATCTGATGCAATAAGATTATCAAAAAAAAAAAAAAAAAACTATAGAACAATAAAAGATAAATTAAAAGCGTTTAAAGAAGCCTGTAGTTTGAGAGTGTGTGCGTGTGTGTTTGTATGTGTGAGCGTATGTGTGTGTGAGTGTATGTGTTTGTGTGTGCATGTTTGACAGTAGTAGGTATTAAATGAATAATGGGTTAGCTTTACTTGTAAATAGCATTTTTCTAATGTCTAACTACATGGATCCCTCCATACGACTCTGTAGGCAGCAAAAGCTACTGAAAGACAAACAGACTAAATGAATAATAAACCTTGACATTGGCAGCAGAAATTATGAAAATAACAGTCAGTTTAAACGCAGTCAATGTAATGGGTGAATTTAAAAATAGTTCTAACACGTTTAGTATAATTCGCAAACCACATTGTACTCGTAAAAGTGATCCCGATAATCACAAGCACATCAGCATGCAAATGTTAGTCGAATATTCTGTGCGTATTTAACACCAAAGTAATTAATTTAAAACGTGCTCGCAGTCGTAATTGCCTAATTACTGCACAACAGAGCGACGGCGGTGAATTACAATGTAGCTTCATATTTGGATTTATTTAATTGATATACTTCTGGCTTTTTGTTCAGTCGCTAATGACTAGCACTTAACGAAAGAGTTACTATTCGGCATTCATTTGTTTTTCACAATCTTTTCAATTCAGAGTAGTAATGTATATTCCACCTAGAAGCGGGACAGTCTTAAATACGTCAAAAACTGTAAAGTGCTGCCAGGCGAAGACTTAGTCTCCCAAGACAGATTGGTCATAATGGAGGTCCAAGTCAGTGTCTCGGCCAGTAGAAACAAAGAACGGCCCCCACCCAAAACCAGATGGCGTATGATTGAAAATGAAGAATGTACAAGTATGTTTAAGAGTCAAGTAGTAGATAAGATGATTGAAATGAAGGATATGGAAGGAAAATCTGTAAATGAATGTTGGAAAGAGATGGCAGATTGTATAAGGAGAGTAGCAAAAGATGTTTTTGGAGAATCCAAAGGGAAAGGTATGATAGACAAGGATACAAGGTGGTGGAATGAAGAGGTGCAAAAGAATTTGAAAGAGAAAAAGGTTGCGTTTAAAGAATGGCAGGGTGTAGCAAACGAGAACGACAGTTTGAAAGAAGAAAAGAAGAGGATCTATAAAGAATGGAAGAGAAAGGCAAAAACGGCGGTAGCAGTTTCCAAGGCTAAGGCACAGGAGAAGTTATATGACTCACTGGACAGTCCTAGAGGCCAGAAGGAGCTCTACCGGATTACAAAAGAAAGAGAAAGGAGAACGAGAGATATGAATAATATAAAGTGTATGAAAGACGGCGCTGGTAAGGTTTTATCTAAAGATGATGAAATAAAAAGGAGATGGAAGGGTTATTTTGAAAAGCTAATGAATGAAGAGAATGAATGGAGCGGTGTGCTTAACGAGGTACAAGTAAATATGGGTTTGGTGAGGCAAATTAGCATGGATGAAGTGAGGAAGGCAGTTTAAAGTATGAAAAATGGAAAGGCCATGGGCCCTGATGAAATACCAGTAGAAGTATGGAAGTGCTTAAAAGAAGACGGATGTATGTGGCTGACTTTATTCTTCAATAAGTTGTTGTATGAAGGAGCGATCCCACAAGAATGGTGCAATAGTTCGCTATTGCCCATCTTCAAGAATAAAGGTGATTTGCAAGACTGCAACAACTATCGGGGGATAAAGCTCATGTCACATAGTATGAAAGTATGGGAGAAAGTGATAGAGAAAAGATTGTGAGAGGAGAGTGAGATTACCCAAAATCAGTTTAGGTTTATGCCAGGTCGAGGAACAATGGACGCCACTTTTGCACTCCGCCAATTGTGCGAGAAGTATAGACGTGCACACAAAAACTTGCACATGGTGTTAATTGATCTGGAGAAAGCGTATGATAGGGTACCTCGGGATGTGTTGTGGTGGGCCTTGAAAGAGAAAGGTATACCAGGGAAGTATGTAGAGTTAATTTGTGCTATGTACAGTCAATCTTGTACCTACGTCCGGTCAGCAGCTGGCAACACCGATGAGTTCAATGTGGCTGTAGGCTTGCATCAAGGGTCGGCTTTAAGTCCTGGACGCTTTGACGTCGGACATACAGGAAGAGGCACCCTGGTGCATGCTGTTTGCCCATGATGACATTGTTCTTGTCGGTGAAGATGGATCTGAGATCCAGAGCAGATTGGAGAAATGGCAACAGAAGCTGGAGAATGTTGGCTTGAAAATCAGCAGAACTAAAACTGAATACATGTTCTGCGATTTCGGCGGTCTCTCCAGTTCTGGAGCCATAGCGCTAAATGGCGCGTTTCTTCCTGTCTGCTCCGACTTTCGGTATCTCGGTTCACTCGTGCAAAGCGATGGCGAAATAGATCGTAGTGTAAAGCACAGAATTAACACAGGATGGATGACATAGCGGCAGGTCACGGGAACAATCTGCGACTCCCGCATTCCCCTTAAACTTAAGGGGAAGATTTATAAAACAATGGTTAGACCTGCTGTCTTGTATGGATCAGAATGTTGGGTCACAAAAGGGATGAATGAGAGGCATTTGCATGTGGCGGAGATGAGAATGCTAAGGGGGATGTGTGGTGTTACGCGAATGGATAAAATAAGAAATGAGTATATAAGAGGAAGTTTGAAAGTGGCGCCGGTGACTGAAAAGTCGTGGTATGGGCATGTGATGCGGAGGAATGAGGGAAATGTTGTGAGGAAAGTTTTGAGTATGAATGTGAATGGGTATATGAGTAGAGGAAGACCAAAGAAACGATGGATGGACTGTGTAAAGAATGATATGGCAAGAAAGGAGGTGTCTGGCGAGATGACGAGTAATAGAGAAGTATGATAGAAGAAGACATGCTGCGCCGACCCCAAATGAATTGGCATAAGGGCAAGAGAATGATGATGACCTAGAAAGGTATTTCCGGTCTACTCACATTGTGATTCTTAATATTGGCAGGGACGAACTGAGGACCTAGGTAATAGTAATCGCTTTTCAAGAATTCCGAATTTGTGTCTATCGACTTTCAATGGGATTGAAATTTTTGAATTTAGCTTCATCGTTATATATCAAGATCCCAGGGCCGCCAGACGTTACTTATTTTCTCATTAATAAAATGTGTGGCATCAAGTAGTGTTAGTATGTACTGTGAACGTATGCGTACCTGCTAACTTGTGCCGACTGTCAATTTTTAGATAACAGCTGTTGTTGCGTAAAAATAATTTAATTTTTTTTTTGGAACTCCCGACTGCTGGCCTTGAGGTCTTGGACTATTATCGCCGACAAAAAGTTTGCCGAGGCCCCCATGAGTTCACAGAATAAAGCATAAGCAATAAGCAAAAGGAGTGTTTCTGTTTTTGGTTTGCTTATTTTTACATCCAATCTACCACATTTTTTTCCAAAAATCAAATATGAGATTTTCCCACGTTATGCAATATGTACCTGTCTGGTTACCCATCTCTTTTGTTGAAAACTGTTTCATGTAGGTCGAACCTCCAGGTCCGAAACAAAATTGTAACACAAATGTAGTAAAGTTAGAATACATATTGCTGATTTGTGAAATTTGGGTTCCGTACGTCTATATTGGACTAGACTAGCCCCGCTTTACTACCGCCTCATAGTCATGTATTTGACTATAGACTTTCGTTGAGCTTAACTTTAGGCTGCTGGGATAATACAAATACATGTACCATATCAGTGCAGAATAAGTTTACTTTGGCATACGATGAGTGGTTTCTTGCCGGTTCTTCATCAACGGAAATTAAACCAATTGGAACTGTGCATCTAGGTTTTCAATCCAACTTACGCGTTGTAAGTCGAACCCAAGCAGGCGCATTACTTTGGTTAATTCGTTTTTTTCACCAAAGCTCCAAATGGTGAAGGTGACTTAAAATCAAAACTTTGAAGTATGACTGTGACATATCTAACAGTGACTTATCCAGGTTTTGATGTTACATAAGCGTCCACGTAGGTAACTTTAAATTAAATATTTCGAATTCATGGTTTTCAATGTTCTACCGACCGCCCTTGAACTGGAAACAACAAATTCACAAAAATTCACACCGTGCCATTGAAAAGGACCTTAAATCCTTCGGCGATGGGTGTCGGCCAGAGATTTATCCGTCTGGCGCGTGACAGTGAGGCAGGTGGACGCAGGATTACGAGCATAAACTACCTACAGCTGGAAAATGTTAGGGACAATCTGCTTATGGGAAGCGTTATACTCATTGCTGGGATTATTTTCGTGGCCTTCGTAAAACATTTTTGAAAATATTAAGAGCTTCTACAATTAAATATTCTAAGCATGTTGTAGTTAAAATGCTTATTTTGAAGCAAACTTGAGTTTTTGAAACTGTTGTTTTTGCATGACTGCCCAAAAAAAATTTCTTTGTTTTTGGATTCATGTATGTGTAAGTTGATTTCTCTAAAGAGAAAACAACAGCAGCAGCAGCTGATTACAAGTTAAAACTTGTAATCAGCTTAAACGACTTCGATGTATGTGGTTATTTTTTCATCGAGATCATAATTATACTAAAACGAGGGGTGACTTTTTTAAGAATCTATGAGTTCCAGTTCTCGCTTCTGGAACATTACAAATCAAATCGAATTATTTTATCAAAATTAGATTTCCCACAAAAGCTATCAGAAAGATTCAAACCTCTCAGTTAATTACCTAATGCCTACCAAAGAACAGTAGATCAGTTCACCAGTCCGACTTCTCTCTCTCTTCTCATTACAGGCAGCGCCGTCAGTAATTATCTTCACGGGCCATTGGTCGCGGCGATTAACAATTTGCCGACGGAACCCTAACCACGCTTCATTGTACGGAACCCTTTGTTAGGTGATGTGATGTATCGTGGTAGACTTTACGAGGTTTCCACATGATCGGATACTAATTGAGTTTTTCGTGATTTTTGGTTTTCTTTGGATTTGGTGAAAGGTAACGCTTTGTCATTGTTCAGTGAATGGTGATTGTTTTTTTGTATTTAGTTAAATCAAAATTCTGTCCAGATTGATGCCAATAGGCTCTACCTAATGATAACTGGCGAAATGTGAGTTGTACCAACTGTGCCCACTGCCCATACCTCAGGTGTAATGTTCTCTTAGGTACACAGTGTTAATTCTTCGCAGCATTATTGTAGTCAAGCATTGTTTGTTTCACAAAACATGTCCTATGTGGACATGCATGCACGTATTCAATCTGGCATATCAACCACCATATCCAGCACGCATTCTGTTTGAGTTATTTGGTTCTGAGTATCTCAAATTAACGCAATGTAAACAGCTGTCATCCATCGCGTGGAATCGTTACAATTAAAATAAACAATATGTACATACTTACGTGCCAATTTGTATGAAATTAGTCCAAACAAAAACAAACATACAAAACAATAGAACAAAAACAAAAGATCACTCGTCGCACATCGTTAGCGTTGCCACTCCAAACGAAATAAAAATAATAAGAACGAAACAAAAAAGTCAATTTTAATATCAACTGTAACACGACATTATTGTCGTCGCGATTCAATCTCATACACAAAAGAAACTTTTGACTTTCAAAGTCTTTGTCGTTATCCGCGAGAACAATAAGAGACATTATTTCGAAACAATTTTCATCATTTTCGCTATTTCAAGGGATTTGCTTAGTGCGGGGGAGACGAGTGAGGCGGGAGCGGGCGCGACTTTTCTACAATTTGTTTTTGAAAAGAGTTTTTTTGTGAATTGATTTTGACGGTTAGAGTAATTGTTTTTTATGCTAGTATTATATATTTATATTTTATGCTAGTATTTTTTTAATTTGATATTTTAGATGTTGCTATTGCTATTGAATTTTTAAGACAGTACTTTATCACAAAGATATTTGGGTACTAAAATTTATTTAATTTTTCATACCTATATTAAGAATCTGTTATATCATTAATTAATAATTTAATACATGACGCTGACGCTTTCCGCTGGATGCAAATTGTACAAATTCGTTTATTAATAATTAACGCTTCATTAGAGTTCAATAAATAACAAATTACTATTGTTATGGATATTAGAACTGTCTGGTCGCATGAACGGATTTAAAGTATTTGTTTTGATACATTTACATATTTAATTCTTATGATCATACAACTAAAGCTATAACAAAAAACAGGTTAACTATTTTATGTAAAAGTAAGCATGCATATAAAACATGATAAAGCTCTTATTGAAAATGATCGTGTTTATAGTGTTGCAAGAAACATGTGTCTGCCAACTTTCATGCAGTTTATAATCGTAACATGTTTCCAATAAACAAAATCATGTTGCAACAACTTGTTTTAAGCATGAATACCGCTCTCTCTAGAGAATATTCGACTATGTAACCGCTTTACGATCTAATCCTCTGACCTTTTATAAAGTCCTTTGAATATTATTTTCAAACTGCTTATTTTAAAAGTATGACATAACATCGATATCTCAGCACAACGGGTTCACCGCCTCAGCGTCTACCCGACACGAAACTCGGAACAAATCAAATTTCCTCTCCGCCCGACGCCCGACGCGCGACGCGGCCGACACTGGCACCACACAGAGGGAATTTAAACCAACAAACTATATCTTTATGTTTTCCTTGTCTCGAGAAATACGTAAAATATTCCCTTTTTACATCGAGCTTATTTCTGGGAGAACTATGATTGTTTGAAGCCAGGTATTATTACGTGGGTATGTATTTTTGGAAGCTGTATATAGCAATTTTTTGATGTCTGGTTTTTGGTTGAGTTGGTTTAGAATGAAATTGAGTTCAACATGACAATGTTATATTGTCATCTTCAACCATTGTCGCTTAAGATTGTGCTAAAGTTGCTATCAGCCTTAAAAGTACGTCCACGACGTTACCCAAAAGTAACTTGTTACTAACTTAGATCACAAATACCAGAATGTCACAGCTCTAATATTTCAATGGTGGTCTTTACACGACGCCAATCCGTGTCAATATTTCATAGTCTGATGAAAATACTCACATTTCTTGAACGATTTTGATTAGGCGTTATTAACGTACCTATGTATGAGTACATAGTTTGTGATTGGTTGTTTGACGACATTTTCTTTTAAATCATATTCTATCAAATCTTTTCTCTTAAAAAAAACCAGGGCTACACACTACCACTCCTGTTTATATTTAGCCCCCTGCAAACGTGTGCGCATTACTAAATAATGTGGCGCCCTTCGTCAGCCGCCGAAACAAGGCGTGACGGCCGAAACGAGGCACCTATGACACACAAACTACGGTATAGAATTACACATCAACGCAGATGTCTTTATTATGAGGGAAAGGAAGTATCGGATCACTGATCACTTGTAGAATACTGAATTATGTGATGGGATAAGTATCGAGTGTTACCGTTTTGAGGTGATAAAAATATCTAATCTTTGAGTACGATATGACGTCATGGTCTGTTTGAGAAGATGGTAAAGGTCTGACGGTAAGATTGCAACAACTGAAACATTGAATCAGGTCTCGGTCTTACCATAACATATACAAAATATATGAAAAAAAAACAACTGCAGTCACTGCTGCCCTCTTTTGTTTTTTATAAATTTTCACAGTCGTCAGACAACTATGCGCTTAGTGTGAAAGTGACAGCCCACAGCCAGCCAGCAGCTTTATCTACATAGTCCACATCATCAAAGGCGATTGTTTTTTAAGACGCTATAAAAAAAAAAAAAAAAATATATAATCAATGGGCTTACTCTTGACCTCAATCAAGTCCAGAGGACAGAGATGAGGTCAACGATGGAACGAGCTAACCCAAAAGAAGCCTATTAACTCGCGACTGTAAATGTAAAATTCTACCGGTAAAGTCCTAATGACTGTAGTAGGTCTATTCAAAATCATCACTGTCATAGTAACAGTGTGTGGCTACATCTGAGTGGCAACATTACAGTAACAGTGTGTGGCTACATCTGAGTGGCAACATTACAGTAACAGTGTGTGGCTACATCTGAGTGGCAACATTACAGTAACAGTGTGTGGCTACATCTGAGTGGCAACATTACAGTAACAGTGTGTGGCTACATCTGAGTGGCAACATTACAGTAACAGTGTGTGGCTACATCTGAGTGGCAAAATTACAGTAACAGTGTGTGGCTACATCTGAGTGGCAACATTACAGTAACAGTGTGTGGCTACATCTGAGTGGCAACATTACAGTAACAGTGTGTGGCTACATCTGAGTGGCAACATTACAGTAACAGTGTGTGGCTACATCTGAGTGGCAAAATTACAGTAACAGTGTGTGGCTACATCTGAGTGGCAACATTACAGTAACAGTGTGTGGCTACATCTGAGTGGCAACATTACAGTAACAGTGTGTGGCTACATCTGAGTGGCAAAATTACAGTAACAGTGTGTGGCTACATCTGAGTGGCAACATTACAGTAACAGTGTGTGGCTACATCTGAGTGGCAACATTACAGTAACAGTGTGTGGCTACATCTGAGTGGCAACATTACAGTAACAGTGTGTGGCTACATCTGAGTGGCAAAATTACAGAAATTTTAACGAGTGACAGCAATATCATATCGTTAACTTTTTTATTAGTCTCGTATTTCGTGGAATTTGCAAAACAATGCTTCATTTGAAAACTTTTTATTCATTCGTTTGTATAATAATAGATTTTATCTATTCGTTGCAGTGTACGCCTCACTTTGTATGCAGCACTAAATTGTGGCAGTTTACTGTTTTATCTCTCGTATTATAAAAATGTTTTCAATATTTACAAAAGGGCTTTGTTTTAAAATGCAAATGATTTTTATGCAAAGTGGTTTATAAAATGTAGATAAACGATTGAAAACTTAAAAACCTTGCCAAGGTTGATCTGATATCAACCTTAACAACAATAAAGGTTTTGTTTGTTTGAATTTACACAGATTACGGTGCTCTGGCAAACCTAACCTATCTTAAGTGGCAGTGGGCGTGCTCGCAGAACGGATGGCTGATGGAGCTGAAAAGTTATGGAGTGGCAACCGCGAACCGGAAGACGTTGCGTTAGAAGACCGATGACCAGGTGAAGGTTGCGGGTTTCGCTTAATGCGAGACTCACGGAACCGGTCAATGTGGCGACACTTGGGGGAGGCCTATGTCCAGCAGAAATAGTGATGATGACGGTGCTCTGTTTATTTTGGTATTAGAAACCTATTATTCCTGTATAGTTCGATATTTCTCAGTAAAATGTTTATTTTTTTTTGGAGAGAAATATCGAACCGGCAATCTTACGTTTCTAGCAATTTTGGATATATGTATTATTTGATGTCAGGGCAAGCCAAACTAATTCTAGTCTAAAGCACTTCATCATAGTTTGCCTAGCCTTTTCCCAACTATA
This sequence comes from Noctua janthina, assembly GCA_963576755.1. NCBI lineage: Eukaryota > Metazoa > Arthropoda > Insecta > Lepidoptera > Noctuidae > Noctua > Noctua janthina. The sequence goes on from OY755070.1 coordinate 652,946, forward strand.
CGACGACGGTTTCCAGTCTAACCGGAAGCAGCCGAATACCAGTATTTTATATGGAGCGACTGCTTATCTGACCTCCACAACTCAGTTAGTACTGGTTAATACGATACCCCTTGGTAAAACTGGTTGTCTGACTTTCGGGACACTGATTCCCTGTAACGACTGTCAAAGATCTATAAATGGCAGCAGGGACAAACGGCACGGAGGAAACCCGGTATTTAACGGGTGGTCACCCATTCACAGACCAACCTAAGAATGCGCGACTTAACCCGAGCCGAAAAGATCGACCCGAGCGGCTGTTATTATTTAGACTAGAGGAGCCTCTAGTCTAAAGCACTTCTGAAGCAAAAAGTCAATTCATCGAAATCCTTCTCCTCTTCTGATGCACTCATTCATAACGGGCCATCTTGCGAAGATCTCCTATATAATCATTTACTAATTCCAATTCCGAAGTTTATCCAAGAAGTTAACTTACTAAACACCATAACTCACAGTCATCCATTCAAACACCTCTTAACATTTATATCACGTGTAACATCCACATAAAAAACTAGCTAATTCAAATTCAATCTCAACCGGGTTGTTAGAGGCATGAATAGCGGGTGTAAGGGGGTGTAAGTAGGGGTTGTAAGGGGAGGGACGGTCCCAGGTCACAATAGCCGCACCGGTGTTCGTTGGATAGTACTTTAGGGATGTGGTGAACGGGATTGTGGTCCCAGTACGCGGGATTTGAGGGGTGAACTGAATTTTTTGATGTTATTAATGTGTTTAAAGGATGAGTAGAATTTTTGACAGACAAATGTTTTTATCTTAGTTCAGCGATATTTGTTCCCAGAATAAGTCATGTTGACTTATTCCTTTGAACCTTTAGAAAGGTTCTCAGTATTTTTAAATGATGTTGTTTTTTTTACAGATCGTAACTTACTTCGTTGTCAGATGGAGTCTGAGTCCATGTAGTTAAATCTCAATACTGATATAAGCAAGCAATGGTTTCATTAATTTTTCAGTCTAACAATTACTGAAAACAATACTTTCAAATCTATAAAAAAACATATTATTCTCTCAGCCTGCTTTATTATAATAACGTTTATTTGAATTCCGGGACGTCTCCTCTAATCACATCACTAGCCAGACACGATTGAATAATACCGTTCTCAGTAGATTGTCGCCGACGCCGTGGACGTCTTTAGCAAAAGAGCTAAAAAATAACGCTCAGAACGGGATCCCGGCCTCAGATGACGTTAATGAATTCACGGGAAATATCTTTAGGAATCCCGGGGGAATGTCGATGATGTAATGGAGGAAATGTAAGGTGCTTAATCAAAGGCTAATAAAATAATGTTCTAGAGAATGCAGATGTACCGTGTTGATTATTTTTCCCAACTCTGGCGCCGAAGAATAGATTGTGCTGTGTTTTAGATGATGGATGATAGGTGATCGATACTTGACAATCACAACTTTAGTGAGCACCCCTAGGTAGGTAGCTGCCCCGGTCATCATCATCATCACTGCCACATCTGCTGTCACTGTTACCACGTACCGGTCGGAAAGAAGAAGTGGACAGACTGCTGTTCATATGAAGAAGTGGACAGACTGATGTTCATAAGAAGAAGTGGACAGAGTGCTGTTCATATGATAACGATCATCATGATCAGAGCTTTGATTATGTGACCTACATACTAAACTTGATATGAAGTAGATAGTAGGTAACTATCTACTTCATATCAAGTTTAATTGAATAATGTTGAATCGGCTCAAGTGAACACATACAAAGGTTCCGCTAATAACTAATTAACTGTTTGTGATACTCTGAGCACATTATGATCTTGCGAAGGTAAGGTATTTGTCTGGTGTTGATTAATTTCATTAAGGCTCGTTAAAGTGATTTTATGTAAAAGCTCGTCATCAAATTCAGTGATTTCTTGAGTGAAACTTATTAGATCAAAATGAAAGCCTTGTATTTTCTAAAATCTAATATTTAAAATGTGAACGAAGTTTTTATTGTAAGCTTATTTTATTTGAAGCTTTTGTCTATCAAAAACTAATAAAATTAAAGCACATATTTCCACAAGATAATAATCTCCTACGTAATATGAAGTTTTCAAAACAATATTGACGAAAACACAATCATAAAAGTTTATGTAAAGTATGTATTATTAGGGCGATATTTCTAACACTTTTACTAACTTGACTCGGAAACAAAATAATTCAATTATTTACGCACACAAAATCCTACAAACCGTTGGTAAAACCAGAGCTAAGTAAGATGTCTTAATATTTAATTTGGTATTCAGTACCCTCACTCTGGGGTAATATACGCGCGGTACAGAGTTCGAGTCTATAATTCTAAAGTAAGACCAATTTACGGCCGACAGAATCCGGAAGCCTCAAGCAATTAACATGATTATATTATTTTATTATTATTTATAAATAATCACTAAGTTTACGACTGTTTTAGGTTAAGGAAGGTAAGCAACACTCGATAAATCGGTCACCTATCGTGTCGTGTGTCAGTGTAATCCTCTTACTGCGGAAATTCCATGGAAAATGATTTGTCCTGTAAAAAATCTAAAAAATCAGTCCGTGCTGACCAGCCAAAACAGATGGGTAATTGCGAAACACAGTCACGGTCTCAATGCTGTTTATTCATTTGCACAATTTATCGTGACATTGTCTATGTCTTCAAAAAATATGAAGCAGTGTTTACGAATTTACTTCAAAATCCTTCAGATTGTAACCGAAAAGTGTGTTGAACAATAGGAGTGCTGTTTGTCGATTAGTTTTGGTACCATGTTGTGGCTAAATGTTCTATCCCACGTTAGATTGGGAGAAAAACATGTCACATCATAGTAGAAATACTTTGCGATAAAAATAAAGACTTTTATAACGATTTAGGTTTCTCCCTGTGAAGCTTTAGCGTTCAAACAAACTATAAGTACTGCTGACACAATCAGCCCCAAATCTTGAGAGACCGATTTATCCAAGCTACTACGTTGAAATCTTTGTGTGATTGAAATCTACCTTAGAATGTAAGTGAAGTGTCTTGACAATACTTACGTATGTGGTAAACTTTTGTGTATGTTAGTGTGCGTATTTTCTTTGTGAATTAAATTATCTCTGTCTCTCAGAACTGATTACTTTCAAGAAAAGCGAAGCTAGATATTTAATAAAACGTTTTGCAAAGTGATATGTAGAGATATGTAAAAGACTTTCACATTTGGATATTCAGTATCTAAGTACTCATTCTCAAAAGACTTGATATTAAAGTATCTTTTCGAAATTCTAGACGTTCTGTTAATGTTTATTACAGACTAGGTACCTTAAAGCCGCAGACTGTTGGTAACAGCAATTATATAGATTGGAACCTTATAAAGGTAACGCCATCTTAGATTAATTAGTTATTGATGCGGAACGCCAGAAAGGGACGGTACCTTCAAATGGTGAAATTCATGCTTTCATTGATGGTTTATTTCGACAAAATGAACTGAAAGATACCGATATCTTTTGTGTTTATGTTTATCTTACAACTCAATCGATGAACATATTTTTTCTTATGCTAATTCCTCTTACTCACAATGAATTGCAATCACTAATTCATTTACGAAGTTAAGTGATAATTGATATCTCTTCAAACTGCAAACTTTTGTAAAAAAAATAGGCATATTTTTAAACAAAAGACGTTTATGGGTTGACAGTGATGACGATTAACTCATCATCTCAGCATTAAGTCATCATCAGTCAACACTCAACGCCAGAATAATCAATTGAAATCGTAAGGCATTCAAGATACCGATTGTCCGGACCACAAAGCGGGTATCAATACAGAAGCAATTATTCGGAGCACAATGCTCTATCCGATTCTATTCGATGCTGTAATCGATCTGTACCGATGTCTCGAGAGATCGAACACTCTAGGCGCTGAATAGGACCGATTGTTGTGGACTGACGTAAAAAGCTAAGATTTATCGTGGAGCTGAAGAATGTGGTTTATTTTTGTCTGTGAGTAGTTCTTATTGAAGTTTAGATTGTGTTCGATCTGGTCAGTCGAGGAATGCAAGTCTTAGCTTCAGAATGTCGGCGAAATACTTCCGCAGAAGTTCGGTTTGGATTCCACGATGGAAATGAATTGGAGTTTAACTTTGAGAAAATGTAAGAGTGGATTTCGTATTGCAAAGCTCTCTAGAAGAGAGCTCTTTTCAGCAAAGGATAGTTACGATATTTCACTAAAACAAACTAAAAAAAAAATTTCTCACCAATAACTTGCTCATAATAATGTGGGGACACTATCATGCGGGACAGTTATGCAGCAACAAAATGTCATGTTAAACGTTTTTGTGACAAACTTAAGAATGTTATTAACTTCCCGATCAGTAGTTTTATTAAAGTCCCAGCCCTGTCTGGGAATTTTGTCCTTATTTTTATGCTGTTTTCTTTTACGACGTATACGTCACGTAATAAAAGAGTTGATGGGCATGTAGTTAAATGGAATGGGCAGTAAAGTGCGAAAGGTACCTTTGGGTTTATTAGGGACGCGTCTTCGACCCAGGATTTCGCTTGCGTTGATGGAAATTATAATTAAGTTAGAGATTTTGGCGAAAGATTTTGTAAGAACCGTATCAAGTAAGTTACCTATCTACAGTACTGCTTTAGGAGTCTGATTTTCAAGATCTTATATGAATTAGAACGATGTCTCGTAGTCTTCGTTTTAGCAAAACACTCTTAGAGTGAAATTCATGAAGCTTACAATCTTATCAGCATGTTGCCTAAAGCTGTGTTTCTTGTTTTTGATATTCTTTAGAAAGGTCAGGTGGTGAATAGGTACTCGCACCGGGCGATGAGCGCGTAGGACCTGATTTATTAACGTGAATGAAGCAACGGAGTATGTAAGGATCATAGTAGGCAGCCGATCTGTATTATCTGCCTACCCTCATAGGAAAATGTCATAATTTATGTACATATTAAAGTATTTTCTAAAGTAAAATATCAGTAAGTCAACAGGCATAACATGAACATTTTAAACCTACCAACTACACCTAAAGCTCATTTTAATAACAGCTGCGTACTTTTGTAATCTGAAATGAAACCACCTGCATACACATCTGAGTGCACATCTCCAGTATCTTACAAGCAAAGGATTAAATTTTCCTTATGCAACCCCGGAGCGGCGGTCTGGAACACCGGGATCTTTGATTTAATAACCGCTACGCTACGGGATTTATTAAAAATCCCGGGCCGCGCGCCGCGTTCGCAAACTCTTTGAAGTTATTAAAAGCATCGATTTTAGAAAGATTTGCGCTTACTTTAAATTTAAAAAAATGTGCGATTGTGGTGAAATAGAAATGAAGCTTCAATGATTCGGTACTGTTGTCTCCAGATAGTAGCAAAAACCTGTTTTTACGAAATTGAGTATATTCGTATTCGACATACAAAACTAAAACAACAGAATTAGTTAATGCTTGCAAAAAACTAATGGTTTGCGCTACGGGCTATGAATAATATTTTAAATATAAAATTGCACGCGTCATTGAGTCCAGCAAACATACAAGCCAACGACAAAAAATCAGCCAGCCAGACAAATAAATTAAATCTCAATACTCATTTTTTTTATAAAAACCACATAAAAACAAGCGATTCTCGGTGACTCGGCATCGAACTTTTTGACTCGATACAGCCAATTATTTATCGTTTGCCGAGTACCCTCCACATAGCGAACTGTGTCCGATCAATTAACTCAATCCCGGGATATTCCCGGCCTTTCCATACAGTATTCGATTTGATTTAAAAATTGAAATCGAGTTATAAGGACACAAGAGATTTTGAAGAGGATTTTTATGAAAGGTTTATGTTTTTTTTATGAATTAAATGATTTTGAAAGAGTGCCTTTATTCTGCTTTAGTTTCGTAGTGCTGTTTTCGTAAGATATGTAATTCTTTATTATTTAGCGCTCGATTTAACTTTTCCATTTGTCTCAGTAAGAGATCTTCAGATTAAGTAGTAATAAGTTTAATTATGCAAATTGCGGAAAAGTTGAGATTCTAGTTTCTCGACATTATAAGACCAATCGTTCTTAATACTTTTATATTTTACACTACTCTACTCCACAAAATGTCACAATAAAATCGAATCAGTTTGTCACAATCCATCATCACATCATCAAAAAATAGCAGCAACTTCCAGCTTACGCGATGTAAAGTGACATCGTTAAAATAACGGTTACTGCTATAAATAACGGTTACCTTATATCAGCGTTACACGTGAGGGCACATCGTTATTTGTAACAGTTATTTCTCATAAATGTTCATAGTCATAACGTTATTCGTTTGGTGTTGTTGTTGTTGAGGTTTTTCATAACTTGTTTTGTTTATTTAAACTCAAATCGAAATATTTTTATTTACACAGACATACCTACACGGGTCTAAATGAAACGATAGAGGGTCTCAAGTAGCAGGTCGTATCCTTCCTCGTCTTTAAAAAAAATATCTTGCACAATGTTGTCATATTAAACAAAGTGGTTTCAACAATGTTGAAACAATGAAGATACGCTAGAGAGTTAAAAGCTTTTGTTATTACATAAGCTATAAACTATATATTATTAAAAGAAATGAGTTGCCAAATGATTTTAATGTGCCGTCACCATAGTCTTCTGCTTCTTCATCGTGTGGTTAGTGCCTAACCTGGTGTCAGGGCTTTATGCCGCCCATGGGCTTCTGACTTGGCTTTACATGCCGTCGAGAAATATCTATCAGGCATGCGATTCCTCGCGATGTTTTCCTTCACCGAAGCAAGTGATAATTATACAATACGCACATGAACCCGAAAAAATAGAGTACTGTAGTACCCGTAGTAAGTTCTCAAGAAAAAGTTATGCTATGAAGCGGGAAATCCCACATGGAATTTTATCTTATTTTACTACTATGAAAGTTTGTGAGGATTTTTTCACGCAAAAAATACTGAACGGATTTGGATAAAATTTCGCACACAGATAGTTTATACCCTGACTATTTCATAAAGGATAATTTTTATCCCAGTATCAGATCGTATCATCACGTGGGCCAATTACCGAGCTCGATTCGTTGGAAGCCACGGGCATAAGCTAGTGTTGCATAAGGTTTTCAGTATGAATGAGCGAGACTAAGAATACTTTTCAAATGATATGGTCGAGGCAAAAAGAGTATGTGAGGATTATAAGCAGGTGGCGTTCCGTGGCGTCTGCCTACCCCCATGGGAAAAGTCGTGAGCTTATGTATATTGTCAAAGAAACAGACCCTTACTATTTTTTGACGGAGTGTAGGGTAAATCTACCGATTTTAATGTCTGGAGATAAGCGTCCAAAATGTTTCTACACAGAACCGGTGTTTCAATAAACAGTTCAGTCAGGGTTTGAACCAGTGACCTGCTGTGGCTGTTGTGTTTCGCAACCTCCTTCGCCAAAACCGTCAACTTCCGCGAACTATTTGGAGCGAGTGCAGACGGACGCATGCGCGCAAAGTTCCGGAAATGAGTTCCACATTCCTCCCCTCCACTCACCCGCGCACCGCAGGCTTACAGACTGCCTGTTATGTGTGCATTTAAACGTAAGATTAGATGTCATTATGTTCTTGGTGTACATGACCGTTGTTAGCATCGGAAATTAAATATTTCTACTGTTGTGTACTTTTCCAAAATCAAGTTTACACTTTGCACTGGTTCTTATTTTACATTTTTTTCGGATTCAGCTCTAATGAGGCAACGTTAAAATCATCCTGTGTAAACTGATTTAACTGAGTCCAAACTGATATTCTCGACAAAACGTAACACAATACTTCGTTAGTAATGTTACATGTACTTTAAAGTTTCATGAATGGCCGCAAAAGAAAAAAGGCACCATTTATAAATATTACGTTTTTTGTGATTAGATCTCTGATGAGCCGAGTGGTCGGCGGTGAGTGGAGCGCGTCAACTTGTATATCATAAAGTGGTCGGCGGTGAGTGGAGCGCGTCAACTTGTATATCATAAAGTGGTCGGCGGTGAGTGGAGCGCGACAACTTGTATATCATAAAGTGGTCGGCGGTGAGTGGAGCGCGACAACTTGTATATCATAAAGTGGTCGGCGGTGAGTGGAGCGCGTCAACTTGTATATCATAAAGTGGTCGGCGGTGAGTGGAGCGCGTCAACTTGTATATCATAAAGTGGTCGGCGGTGAGTGGAGCGCGTCAACTTGTATATCATAAAGTGGTCGGCGGTGAGTGGAGCGCGACAACTTGTATATCATAAAGTGGTCGGCGGTGAGTGGAGCGCGTCAACTTGTATATCATAAAGTGGTCGGCTGTGAGTGGAGCGCGACAACTTGTATATCATAAAGTGGTCGGCGGTGAGTGGAGCGCGTTAACTTGTATATCATAAAGTGGTCGGCGGTGAGTGGAGCGCGACAACTTGTATATCATAAAGTGGTCGGCGGTGAGTGGAGCGCGACAACTTGTATATCATAAAGTGGTCGGCGGTGAGTGGAGCGCGTCAACTTGTATATCATAAAGTGGTCGGCGGTGAGTGGAGCGCGACAACTTGTATATCATAAAGTGGTCGGCGGTGAGTGGAGCGCGACAACTTGTATATCATAAAGTGGTCGGCGGTGAGTGGAGCGCGTCAACTTGTATATCATAAAGTGGTCGGCGATGAGTGGAGCGCGACAACTTGTATATCATAAAGTGGTCGGCGGTGAGTGGAGCGCGACAACTTGTATATCATAAAGTGGTCGGCGGTGAGTGGAGCGCGACAACTTGTATATCATAAAGTGGTCGGCGGTGAGTGGAGCGCGACAACTTGTATATCATAAAGTGGTCGGCGGTGAGTGGAGCGCGACAACTTGTATATCATAAAGTGGTCGGCGGTGAGTGGAGCGCGTCAACTTGTATATCATAAAGTGGTCGGCTGTGAGTGGAGCGCGACAACTTGTATATCATAAAGTGGTCGGCGGTGAGTGGAGCGCGACAACTTGTATATCATAAAGTGGTCGGCGGTGAGTGGAGCGCGTCAACTTGTATATCATAAAGTGGTCGGCGGTGAGTGGAGCGCGACAACTTGTATATCATAAAGTGGTCGGCGGTGAGTGGAGCGCGACAACTTGTATATCATAAAGTGGTCGGCGGTGAGTGGAGCGCGTCAACTTGTATATCATAAAGTGGTCGGCGGTGAGTGGAGCGCGACAACTTGTATATCATAAAGTGGTCGGCGGTGAGTGGAGCGCGACAACTTGTATATCATAAAGTGGTCGGCGGTGAGTGGAGCGCGTCAACTTGTATATCATAAAGTGGTCGGCGGTGAGTGGAGCGCGACAACTTGTATATCATAAAGTGGTCGGCGGTGAGTGGAGCGCGTCAACTTGTATATCATAAAGTGGTCGGCGGTGAGTGGAGCGCGTCAACTTGTATATCATAAAGTGGTCGGCGGTGAGTGGAGCGCGACAACTTGTATATCATAAAGTGGTCGGCTGTGAGTGGAGCGCGACAACTTGTATATCATAAAGTGGTCGGCGGTGAGTGGAGCGCGACAACTTGTATATCATAAAGTGGTCGGCGGTGAGTGGAGCGCGTCAACTTGTATATCATAAAGTGGTCGGCGGTGAGTGGGGCGCGACAACTTGTATATCATAAAGTGGTCGGCGGTGAGTGGAGCGCGTCAACTTGTATATCATAAAGTGGTCGGCGGTGAGTGGAGCGCGTCAACTTGTATATCATAAAGTGGTCGGCGGTGAGTGGAGCGCGACAACTTGTATATCATAAAGTGGTCGGCGGTGAGTGGAGCGCGTCAACTTGTATATCATAAAGTGGTCGGCGGTGAGTGGAGCGCGACAACTTGTATATCATAAAGTGGTCGGCGGTGAGTGGAGCGCGTCAACTTGTATATCATAAAGTGGTCGGCGGTGAGTGGAGCGCGACAACTTGTATATCATAAAGTGGTCGGCGGTGAGTGGAGCGCGACAACTTGTATATCATAAAGTGGTCGGCGGTGAGTGGAGCGCGTCAACTTGTATATCATAAAGTGGTCGGCGGTGAGTGGAGCGCGACAACTTGTATATCATAAAGTGGTCGGCGGTGAGTGGAGCGCGACAACTTGTATATCATAAAGTGGTCGGCGGTGAGTGGAGCGCGTCAACTTGTATATCATAAAGTGGTCGGCGGTGAGTGGAGCGCGACAACTTGTATATCATAAAGTGGTCGGCGGTGAGTGGAGCGCGTCAACTTGTATATCATAAAGTGGTCGGCGGTGAGTGGAGCGCGTCAACTTGTATATCATAAAGTGGTCGGCGGTGAGTGGAGCGCGACAACTTGTATATCATAAAGTGGTCGGCGGTGAGTGGAGCGCGTCAACTTGTATATCATAAAGTGGTCGGCTGTGAGTGGAGCGCGACAACTTGTATATCATAAAGTGGTCGGCGGTGAGTGGAGCGCGACAACTTGTATATCATAAAGTGGTCGGCGGTGAGTGGAGCGCGTCAACTTGTATATCATAAAGTGGTCGGCGGTGAGTGGGGCGCGACAACTTGTATATCATAAAGTGGTCGGCGGTGAGTGGAGCGCGTCAACTTGTATATCATAAAGTGGTCGGCGGTGAGTGGAGCGCGTCAACTTGTATATCATAAAGTGGTCGGCGGTGAGTGGAGCGCGACAACTTGTATATCATAAAGTGGTCGGCGGTGAGTGGAGCGCGTCAACTTGTATATCATAAAGTGGTCGGCTGTGAGTGGAGCGCGACAACTTGTATATCATAAAGTGGTCGGCGGTGAGTGGAGCGCGACAACTTGTATATCATAAAGTGGTCGGCGGTGAGTGGAGCGCATCAACTTGTATATCATAAAGTGGTCGGCGGTGAGTGGAGCGCGACAACTTGTATATCATAAAGTGGTCGGCGGTGAGTGGAGCGCGACAACTTGTATATCATAAAGTGGTCGGCGGTGAGTGGAGCGCGTCAACTTGTATATCATAAAGGGTCTTTCCATTTATGATAAACAAGTTGACGTGGGAATGTGCTCGAAACACCGTAGAACTGAGGACCGTTGGAGAAGACAGGAAACTAAAGTACGTCTTCAGGATGGTGGAGCGACGGTCTGTGCAGGGTAGCAGCTGGATAAGATTAACAGAGAATATAGCTAAATAGCGACCAGTTCAAAGGCCCTATATTGCCTACATTGAGACCTGACAGGCCTTTTTTTTTTTTTTTTTCGGTTGGGAAATCTTCAAATGACCGCCCCACTCTGGGCGGAGCGGAAGGTAGTGTCAGACTTGTACTGACTAAAACCCATCCATGTTCCTTCTTTGCCCTTTGTGTTCCAGGGCCACGGTATCTCTTTCGAACAGTCCCGCAGCCCTGGCAGGGATCGGCCCTTGCGGACCCCTACTTATTTGCTGACATTTCTTTGAGGCGCACGTGGCACATGAACGCGCCTTCGACACGGCCTGTCGTCATAAGACGGCCGGACGGCAAGCTGGCCCATAACTCGCCGTCCACAGGCCCGCGCCTACGGTGGCCGGGAGCCACCACGTGACCCCCGATGCCCAGGGCGTCTCCCGCGGCGGTTGGGACGTGAGGTTCTTTCCCTCTCACGTCCCGCCACCTCCTTCACTAGCATGACTGCTTCGCAGAAGGAGGTGACGGCTTCCCATTCCCTCTCGCTCCGGACCATGGCTTGAACCAAGGCCGGACGCGAGAGATCGCCGCCGCAGGCCTTTAGGTCTCAGTTTACATTGTGTCCAAATTTCGTCTGCTATTTGCCATAAAAAAATCTAGCAAATGGGATGTTCCTAATATTTAATGAAATTAATAATGGCACGATGAGTAGGCCGAAAAATATCTCCATACGTCGAAAACGGAAATTAAGCAAACAGCCTCTTCCGACAGATGTATTAATTAACTTCTCTCGCTTAATATTGCGGACAGATGGCGCTGCTGGTGATAAATACATTCATATATTATATACTGAGCCGTGACGTCACACTATTTCCGTTGGGGAGTTGGCAGAGGGCTCAATATTTAGGATGAGAGAGTCGTGTTTGGAAATGAGCTGTTTTGCTTAATTAGATAATTAACATTAACGGTAAACATTCCTGTTTATTTGACATTAAAGCATTGCAGGTCGGCGCTCTGTGGTTTCTGTTTACCCCATAAGAGAATAGCATGACTTTCAAGACTTGAAAAGGGATTGTGTTACCAAAAGTATGATTTAATTTGAAACCAACTAAATACTCTATGTTTGTAATATAAATATCTCTTATAGAATAGCAATATAATAGTTACCACTAATTTTTGCAAGAAAAACGAAAACACTTACCATAATAAAATTAAAGACATTCTATCAAAGCTACAGAATACGCTACAAAGCAAAACAAACATAACATTTTATCTTTCTGTAATACGCAAATTACATAAAATCAGAGCAACAAAGAGTTTACAATAAAACCCAAAACAAAGCACCAATATTCTTCAATCAATTTTATCGGTAACCCGACCGAATATGAAATCCCTAGATAATGTTAGACCACTAACATATCAAGCGCATCCTGAACGGGCAGGGTTATTGAAATTCGTGGAACGAATTTATTTATTCTAGTCATATGGAGGGTTGTTAAAGAGTTTTATATAGTAGGCTGCGCTTTTGTACAAGGTACTCGTAATATTAAGGATCTATATTAAAATAAGAAATATTTTTGCTTTTTAATTTAGCATCACAAAGAAAAATAAAGATTTTGTTTAAAAATAATTCTTATTTTTCTATTTCTGATATTACAGCATCGAAAAAGTTTTTATTTTGGAAAAAGTACCTATTATTTAGCTCTATGATTGAAGAAAATAATAGGAAACTAACTTTATGATGGGTGAGTTTAGATCAATAAAATCTACGCAGTTTAATGCACGAGTAGTGTCAAAATGTTCTGTGCATTAATTTATCTCTGAATATATTTTTCAGCCGCGTGCATCCCTCGCCGCAGTCTGCAAACTTATGGAGATCCTCCGGCCATTCGGAACTGAGCAATACGTACAGCGCAGACCGCTCGCTTAAACTCAGATCAACTATTCACAGATGTACATATGTCTGTTTGTTCTTGCGAATGGACCTTTTAAATATCTCTTCTGTGGCGTCTTAAGCTGGGTTATACAACGAACCACTTTGTGTGTATGATACAAAAACGATCAGACTGTTTCGTGTTTTCCTTTGATCGATTCGTAAACTTAGCCCTAAAATATCGCATCTGATCAACGCTAAGAAGTTACATAAAGTTGACGCAACGTAAATGTATAAGGCTAGGTGCATCCCAATGATTTAGTAACGATCTTAATCGTTGCTAAATTTTCGTGCAAACTTGTATTAGTATTAGAATTTAAACACTCCACAATTCATAATCCATTACCAAATCACTCACACATCGACCACCGCGTCCAATTACTACGCAATTACTCCGCCAGTTGAAAACAAACAACACTTACACACACATCGTTGGCTTACAATGTGGCGTACCTCGTATGTTCGCAGTTCATGCATCGATGGACGTGCGGGCTCATTATGTAGTCGCGATGCAACTTGCACAACGTACATTTTAATTAGAGATAAATAAAAATGTCGATATTTAAATGGCTGGTGTACAAACTGAAAGGCCGCGTGTTTCGTTCTGTAGCTGTGATTTTAATTATGGACTATGGTGTGGGTGTTTTCAGGGTAAATTATGGATGGATGAAACAGCTTTTAGGAACAATAGTAAACTATGGTAGTTGCATACATACAGTACTGAATTTAAAATTAAATTTATTCTCACAAAAGCAGCGTAATTGTGGTCTTCTGTTAACAGAAAATACGCTTGAAATGCAAACACAATGACACAATACCATTTCGCGAATATTCCTGTTTGATTTTACGAAAACATTCACATTGGCTCCTATTATGAGACAAACGCATTACGCTCGGACCTACGCTCACCAACTGCATGAAACAATACAAACTAGATCATCAATTTCCATTTTCAGAGCACAGTCCTCCCACAATAACATGAAACAACTAACTAGGTACTAGTTCACTGTAGTTTATTCAATTTGTCTTTATTTATTTCAATATCATTATTTAAAGTGGCAACATTATGTAATGTAATGCAAATACAGTGGCGGGTAATGAGAGAGGTGGACGTGAGTGGCCGCTGCGGTCACGCTGCGTGGCCGCTGCGTGGCGCCTGCGGTTCGCCGCCGCCGCTAGCGTTACTCCGCTCATTTCAACATTTTATCGTCATTTAATTTTCTGATATTTACTCTATCGGTAGTGTTTGTGGATTTATTTGTTTTAAACAGTTCTGCGTTGAGTTTGTCTTCGTAATGAACTGTATTAATCACGTGTATGGTGCAATTATAGCAATAAGTACTTTTTACAGGAATTATTATAAGTATTCTCTGCAAGCTTTGGTATTTACCACTTTTTAATTGATACCTGTATTTCATATTTTCTCTTTTATGAGACATAAACTCAGATAATTTTCATGGCTAAGTAAAACTTTCCAATGGTTGTTTTATAACCGATTTAAAAATAAACAAACATGACATCGATTCTTTTCCTTTAAGGGATCGACAGAGGTAGAAACTACCTTATATTTCACTCTCATTTGCCAGTTAACATCTCAGAAAATTATAGACTTCTCTAAAAGGATTCAGCTGCGCTATAATCATAGAAACTACTCTCGCTATGCACCCAGTCCGAGTTCAGCTCAAAGTGTCCTATTGGGAACTTCACTTGGCCGGCGGCAATCAATCGCGCTTTACTCGTGAAATTGAATGCGCATATCGTCGGCTAACGAGCTGTATATGTGTGTTGGTTACATCATCGAGACGATGAACTTTTGCTTATTATCTGCTGTACATGTATTGTTTTGGCTGAAAAATTCGAGGAAAATTCAAAACGAAAACCCAACTTTGCCTGGCCTAGGATCCGGATTGCTGCCGGTGATAACATTGATGCCTCGTTGGACTAGTAGTCGCAAGCACGACTGCTGAGCAAGAGCTCCTGGGTTCGGTCGGGTAAAGAGATATTGGGTTTTTCCATAGGGAATTTCTCAGTAGCAGCCACAGAGTCTGGAATTGCGCCCGTTTGATGGGACTTTAATAATAGGTCTTTACCTATGTAATTGGAGATTTAATAACCAGCATTTTCAGATTTAATTATATGTGGATTGGCGCGCAATTCGAAATTCAAATAAATTTTATTCGGAAGCCGTGTTCTTTTAATTTCAAATTCAGTCATTTGTTTTTAGATAGTTTTTTGTTTTTGTGAAATTGTGGTAGTTTTTCCGCCATGGATAAACTGGAAATTCGTACAATTTTCGAATATGAGTTCCTACGTGGACATACCGCTGCGCAAACAACACGAAACATTAACGACGTGTACGGGCCTAACACTGCTTGCATAAACACGGTCCATTATTAGTTCTATCGTTTTAAATCTGGAAATTTTGAGTTGAAGAATGAGCCTCGCGGTCGGTCGGTAACCATTGTCGACAACGACGAATTGAAGGCGGCAGTGGAAACGGATCCAACTCAATCTTTGGCTGAGCTTGCTGCGGGCCTTGGAGTTAGTGTCAAAACGACATTGAAGCACTTGCGTCAAATCGGAAAGATAAAAACGCTAGATAAGCTAAAATAAAAAAAAATACAAAAATTTTTGTTTTTACATTTTACATACAAATCTCCAATTTCATAGGTAAACACCTAATATAACTGGCGAAATGTGGTTGTACCATTAGGTACACCTCTGGCTAACCCTTCGGGGATTGCAGGCGTGATGTTATGTTGTGTAACAAAACTCCTGTTATTTAACTCAACCTAACGCAGTCGCTGTAATTTAGACCTTTTTAAGTTAAGCCACAATACCCAATTTTCCGCACATAAAACATATTTTCTGCCCTGTAGTGTAAACCCTTTACTAATTTCATTTTTAACTATCAGAAGGCAATAACGGTCATCAACAATCAGGCTTGCGCCACAAACATCTAAAGTATCACTTACTGTTTCAATATCGCCCTTCCTTCACTTACGTAGTGTTTAAGTTGCTTGTCAAATATCGTTAGAGGTGGTCATTATTTGTGAGCTCGAGAGCTCGCCACACAGGGGCGAACTGGGGTGCAAACATTGCGGGGGGACCTCCGACGGCAGGGGCCTGTAGGGCTCCTGTGGGTATTGAACCTTGATGGTCGTAATTAGGTGGTGAGTTCTTGTGAAGTGCTATGTGTGAAGTGTGATTAGGGGGAGAAACTGATGCGGATTTGTTTTGAATTGGTGCTGTGTGTGTGGTGGGTGGGAGGATTGGTTGGCGTAGGTACTAAACTATTGAATTACATTAATACACCAACTAAATATTATTACTCTATACAGTACTCCATACAGAAAGTATGCCAAAACTACAGTGCTTTCACAGTTTTTGTGCCTTGAGACTGGGACTGTAGCTATATTTCACTATTGTCTTTGTTTCGACAATTATTCAAAAGTGCCTGTAACTGGCCTACTTGAAATAAATGCTTTGATTTTGATTTTGATTTTGCCATATTGCATTTGCAAGATTAAAATAGTAAATTCAGCTAGACTACTTAAGTTTTAATTAATTTGGCTTTCTTTGCGAATTTATAAAACCGTAAATTAATTGCAATGGTTCCGTAGTGGATTCAGACTTTACCTTTTCTTTAATTTTTCCCTAATCTCTAATTGGTTTTGATCAACTAAACTTCTTTCCATGAATGATCAATGATTATTACAAACCTAAAAAGGTTTTCTCTTCAGTTTCCATAATTCTTTACATCCGCAATACTTCTGTCGCTTCACCGTATTCAAATTCCACTGTTCGTCGGTTTGTTATAGTTAGAAACAGTTAGCGGTCGAAGGGACAGGTGTTCGGTTCGGGCAAAGTTGTGAAGAAGTTGTGGGCAAACTTGTGACATGGTGGGACCCATATAAAAGTCCTGTGGGCAAGATGTGTGTTTAGTCAATGTTAAACTTTGGTTAACTCAAATTAAATAATTAACCGAACATGAGGGTTTCAGTGATCCTTGAAATGTTGATCAAGGGAATGTGTGTGTTTGAGTGGAGAACAATTTATATTCTTAAAATATTTTCACCTAGATTGTTATCAGATGAAGACATCAATCTGTAATATTAATAGACTAATAGCAAAAAGTTTAGATTTAGGTTAGTTATACCGATTTATATATTTAATTTTGTTTAAATTTGTAAATTTACTTTCATACTTCTTTATTACTCGTCATCTCATCAGACTTTCAGATCAGACAGAGATTATAATAACTTGTTTGCAGATACTTACTACGATCGTAGATGCTCTATGTAACATCTCTTTGGCAGGGTTGTAGACACATATACTGTAACTGGTCAATGAGTGCGCTGACCCCCACCATAAGTCCGTCTCTGGCTAACTAACAGGCACTTTAGGAGGCCAAGTTTCTTGACTGACTACTGCAGGAGTTCGCCGCAACATTACAAGGTGTTAAGTGACTAGTTAACTTGCGGACTAGTTATTTTAGTACCTATTGCATATCTAATAAGGATGTCCAATGTGTTTACGGGTAACTAGAGTCTTGGCAGAAGTACATAAGGGCAATGATACGATAGATGATTTTAGTGAAAAAAAACATCGTCATCTGCCTAGCCTTCTCGCAACTGTTTTCGGGCCAGTTTTTAAGATGATCGGGTACAGTTTAATCCAGTACTTTATACGAAGTGACTGTATAGGTATCTGACTTTCACATAGTTGCGGGATAATACGGTACCTACCCTTTGGTAAAACTGATTGTCAGACATTTAGGTTTCAGGCAACTCGTAACGACAGGAGAGACGATTACAGAAACGCTTTATTTTTTTCTACCCTGTTCTGTCCCACTCCTGGACAAAGACCTCCCTTCATTCTTTCCATTTCCAAGGCTTCCAGTTCTGACATAACCTGTCCAGTTTAGGTTTAAGAGACTGAAATATCATTTAAAAATTTCTTAAAAGACTTGTTTATGTGTGTAACATGTTTAAAAATGAAAACACGAAAACAATTTTGGTAAAACTGAATACATTGTCATGAGTTTTCTCTTGAAACAGTGAAAATTGCAACAAGCGCTAAATTGGCTACGAAATAGCTACTTTCGCTGGAAAAATGCAATTTTTGGGACGTTTCCCGTCATATGAGCGAAACTAGAAATGAGATTCATATTGTTTCGGACGGGGAATTGAGACGTTGTGAGCTTGTCATGGCTGACTCATTCTATTTGTTTTTGCAGAAACCATAAAGGGCGCAGTAGTAGATGTAATTCAACATCTCTGTAATGTAGATCTTTATGCTAAAATAAACCTGTACAAATGACTGGGACATCATTCGTCTACCCTTTTCTCTTGATAAAGTGAATCCAGGTTTATCTAAACTTGGCAATATCGATATTCTTTATATCGAGTGTAGGTGTGTAAAGTCTTATTATTCATCTTATTTCCTTGTTCTTCGATTTTATTTGTGGCTGAAATCTACTTGGAACTTACATTTTTGGTTGCTATTGAAATTTCATATTGATAATTACTTATTAAACGCACACTATGTAAGAAAGCATATTACAAGTTGGACGATTATATCACTGATGAAAATGCTTGGCTCAATGCCGGTCCTGCTCCAGAAGAACAGGGGCGCCTAAATTGATAGCATTAAATAGTATTGTTGGCGCTGCTGAAGATTGTATGTATTGTTTCTATCTTTGCATTGTATAAATTCAATCTCTTTAGTATTATATAGCCGCCTAGCCCATATTGTGTGAGTACTATGTACTAGAAAGCAGTCATTCGCTGGAAACCTGCGTCTTTTCTTGACTTGAATGTGCCCTGGCGGTTAGGAGTATGTCATGCTCACTCAAATGTCTCGCTGATGGTGGCACGTTTGTCGGATCATTTAGTTCCCTTCAAAATGGTTGAGTTGAATGTTGCTGATACATGCGTCATGTTCGTGAACGGGCGCTGTCAGTTGTGACTGGTCATCTCTTATTTGCCACGGCTTATTTGAATTAAATATTTTATTTTTGAATTGTTTTTACTATGGACACTTTTAACGTACACATCTTGCTGCATCGTTCTCACATAATGTACCATCTCAACATTAATGATGTAACCAAGGTTTTGTTAAAGTATTCTAATTTAAAAGAGTGTCCATGGAGTTTCTTGCCCGTTCTTCTCCATAGAGATCAACGTTAGGGAATGGGCAACTACAGTACTTTCACAGTTTTTGTGCCTTGTGACTGGGACTGTAGCTATATTTTACTGTTGTCTTTGTTTCGACAATTCAAAAGTGCCTGTAACTGGCCTACTTGAAATAAAAGCTTTGATTTTGATTTTGATTTTGACCTCGGCCATATCTCGAGGAAACATATTTTAGTCTTTACATCATTCAAATCGACCCACCCTACCAAAAATATTGAAATTTAAAGTTCAACAGTCAGAAGTAACTACAAGGGGTGCGTTGTCAGAATTCCTCCTCGTGTGCCTGATGGCTGCCGGTCCCTCTCGATACATCTGGAGGGAATAGCAGCTGCTGGGCCGGTGCACCCTGGGCGTGGGCAGTATCCTTCCCCGAGGAATGGGAAGAGATTCTTATTCCTCGGGAAATGTTACTGTCCATGGCTAATATTCTGACATGGGGGGGTCCCTCATGGACCAAGGGGGCAGTGAAGGACGTGCGTCCTTCACTGTCTCCGTCGATATCGTAATCCCACCGTCGAAGTGTCGTGGAACACGTCTCGCGGCTTCGATTGGGACCGAGGGTCTTGGCTTAACCGCCCGGACCACGAGGTAGAAAACCTCTATAAAAAGTTACCCCGAATCTCAAGCGGCGGCGCACCGCGAGGAGATGTATGGCTGACGGGTTCCTTTGGAAAATCAGTCTCTAGTGCGAACCACTGCCGGGCCTGGCTATGGCTTATCTGGGTACAGGGGGCACTGCCCAGATGGACTTTTTATTTCCCCCATACTCGTGGGAACAGTATGGAAAGATCGAAAACCCAAAAAACGGCCGATAACGGCGAAGGAAGGGAGGAGAGGGATGCGGGGTCGGAGTCCGGCGCCGCATCCAGCGAGGTGAGCGCGGGAGGCTCAGTGAGCTCCCAGCGCGGGAGGCGCGGACTTGCAAAGGAGGTAGAGGCGACGCTGAGGGCTGTCTCTCTGAAACAAAAGCCCTCTACCAGGCAAAGGGCTATACCTGCAGCGGTCGCCTCCATTATAGCACCAGCGGAGGCCAGATTTGCGGGGCCCCCGCCAGACGGCGTGGCCACACTGAGGGCGGAGGTCGCTCGACTGACGGCTGCCACGGAGCTTCTAAAAGAGGAGAACATGAGGCTCCGAGCAGACCTGGCCAGTCTGCGCGAGTCCGGCTCTCGCGAGGCGCCCCAAAATGGGGGCCAGAAGCATCCAAGCCAGCCCGTGCCGGTGGAGAACCAGGTTCTGAATCTGGTTCGGCAGGAGCTGGCTGCCTTCCAGGCGCGGTTCTCCGTCCTGGAGGGTATTGTCCTGCGCCCCCCCCTAGCGGCAAACAAGGCGCCCCCGGGCCCGAGGGCGGCCTCATATGCGTCTGCTGCGGCCTCCGCACCGGGGCCGTCCAGCCAGCCCCCCGGCAGGGTTATGTCGGCCCCGACGAAACCGGCTCCAGTTAAGAAGGCGGCGGCCCTGAAACAGGGCAAGGCGGCGGCCCAAAAGAAGGGCAAGGTGGCGAATATGCCAGGGCCAGCCACGAGACAGCCGCTACCGCCACCCCCCCCGCCCCCTAAGCCTTCCGCGGCCGAGACCGGGTGGCAGGTGGCCGGAGAAAACGCGAGGGAGCGAAGGGCGGCCAAAAAGGCCAGGAGGCAGGAGCAGAAACGCCGGCAAAAGGAGCGGGGCGTCGCGGTTAGGCTCAGCGCCCCGAAGACCGCAGCTGTAGTGATTACACTACAGCCGGACGCGGAAAAGAGGGGCGTGACCTACCGCGACGTGCTCGCTAAGGCGAAAGCGACGGTGGATCTCGGAGAGCTCGGGATCACCGGGGGCCTCCGGTTTAGAGTCACCGCAACAGGGGCTCGAGTGCTGGAGATCCCTGGCGAAACCCGTGGCTCGTCCGCTGACGCTCTGGCTGAAAAGCTTAGAGCGTCCCTAAATGCGGACGAAGCCCGAGTGTCCAGGCCCGTCAAATGCGCAGACCTGCGCATACTGGGTCTGGACGACTCGGTGACCGAGAAGGAGGTGGTGGCCGCCGTCACCAGGACCGGTGGGTGCCCTGCCGAGCAAGTCAAGGCAGGCACCATACGTCCGGACCTGTCGGGCATGCGAACCATAACGGTAAGCTGCCCTGTGACGGCGGCGAAAGTCATTGTGGAGGGCCGAAGGCTCTTGGTGGGCTGGGTTTCGGCACAGGTGAAGCTGCTGGAACCCAGACCTTTGAGGTGCTTCCGCTGCCATGTGGGGCACCACGTGTCGGTCCGGTGCACCTCGGAGGTGGACCGCAGCGGCCTGAGCTTCCGCTGCGGCCAGCCTGGTCACATGGCCGCGGCTTGCTCCGCCGCGCCGCGCTGCGCTGCATGTGCGGCAGCTGGCAAGCCGACCGATCACCGGGCAGGGAGCAAGTCCTGCGGTACTCCCGCCAAGGCCAGGGGCAAGGGAAGGCCCTCCGCCACCACCGCCAAAACCCCCACCGTCGCCACCACCGCAGCCGCCGCCACTGTCGCCGCCGCCACTGTCGCCGCCGCTGCCGCTACTGCTGCAACTTCCGCAGCGGGGCCCTTGCAGGGGGCCCGGGAGGGGGCTGAAATGGAGTGCCAGTAACGGCCCCATTACGCCTTCTCCAGGCGAACATCAACCACTGCGCCTGCGCTCAGGATCTGTTGCTCCAGAGCATGGCACAGTGGTCGATTAACATCGCCGTGGTCGCTGAGCCGTACTTTGTCCCGCCCAGGGATGACTGGGTGGAGGACCTTAGCGGCTCAGTGACCATAATTGCGTCGGTCGCCGCCGGTACCCCGACCCTTGAGAGTGTCAGGAAGGGTCAGGGGTGCGTAGCAGCACGGTTCGGGGAGATCGTTGTAGTGGGAGTCTACTTTTCCCCGAGCCGAACTCTCGCCGAGTTCCACAACTCCCTCACGGAGTTGAGTGTCGTCATCGGAAGCCATTCCCTCCCCGTGCTTGTGCTCGGGGACTTCAATGCCAAGAACTTGGCTTGGGGTTCTCGTTACACGGACGTGCGGGGTAGAATGGTGGAGGACTGGGCTCTGGAGACAGGCCTGGTCGTCCTAAATCGGGGTTCTGTCCCCACGTGCGTGCGGATGCGGGGCGAGTCGGTGGTGGACATCTCGTTCGCCAGCCCCGCTCTGTCGCCGCGTGTCGTTGACTGGCGCGTTATGGAGGGGGTGGAGACCTATTCCGACCACCGGTACATCCGGTTCGACGTCTCCACCCAGTCCTCAAGCGTGCCGGTCCTACAGGCCCCGAGTGGTCCGCGATGGGCGCTGAAGCAGCTGGACCGGGAGCTCCTCCTGGAAG
Organism: Noctua janthina; assembly: GCA_963576755.1. NCBI lineage: Eukaryota > Metazoa > Arthropoda > Insecta > Lepidoptera > Noctuidae > Noctua > Noctua janthina. The sequence continues at coordinate 675,480 of OY755070.1, forward strand.
CCTCGATCGTGCAGGCCTGGTTGTCATCACCAGTCAGGCCTGCCGACATCAACAACGAGGCGGGTTGGTTCCAGGAGGCCATGTCCGAGATTTGCGACGTGGCAATGCCCCGAGTTCGGCCAGGAAGCGCCCGGCGTCAGGTGTACTGGTGGTCGCGAGAGCTGACGTCTCTGCGCAAGGCGTGCGTTGCCACGCGGCGCCTGTACGCCAGGCATCGCAGGCTCCGCATCCGCCCTCCGGATGCGGCAGCCATTGAGGCGGAGCTTTACGAGGGGTACAGAGCGGCGAAGACCGCCCTCCAAGAGGCTGTCCGGCGGGCCAAGAACTTGGCCCGCGAGGAGATGCTGGAGTCTCTGAACGGAGATCCGTGGGGGCGCCCTTACAAGATGGTGCGGGACAAACTCCGCACCCGGGCCCCTCCGCTAACGCAGAGTCTCCGGCCTGAGCTCGTGGAGGACGTGGTGAGCGCTCTGTTCCCTTCGCGAGGGGAGCACCCTCCCCCGCCTATGGCTCCGCCGCCGTGTGCGGTGCCGGAAGCGGACCACACCGATGACGATGACGACGTTCCGGAGGTGACTGGGGTAGACCTGAGAGTGGCGGTATGCAGGCTGAAAACCAGAAACACCGCCCCGGGACCCGATGGCTTGCCTGGCAAAGCCTGGGTCCTGGCCTCTGAGGCTCTCGGGCCCCGACTGGAAGGGCTCCTAAGCGCATGCTTGGAGAGAGGCCAGTTTCCGCTTCGTTGGAAGACGGGGAAGCTGGTCCTCATCCGGAAACCAGGGCGCCCTGCGGACTCTCCGTCCGCATACCGGCCCATCGTGCTGCTCGACGAGGTGGGCAAGCTCTTTGAAAGAGTCATTGCCAACCGCCTCGCCGGGCACCTTGCGGGGATGGGGCCGGATCTTGCGGAACACCAGTTTGGTTTCCGCAAGGGGCGCTCGACGGTGGACGCCATCATGCGCGTGAGAGCCCTCACGACGGGGGACGCGGTGTCCCGGGGCGGGGTCGTCTTGGCGGTGTCTCTTGACATCGCCAACGCCTTCAACTCCATGCCCTGGAGCTGCATTGGGGAGGCACTCCGGTATCACCGGGTGCCGACCTACCTTCGTCGTGTGGTCGGGGACTACCTGACGGATAGAGCCGTCATCTACCCTGGTCGAAGCGGAGCATGGAACCGGCGAGAGATGTCGTGCGGTGTTCCACAGGGATCGGTTCTGGGGCCGGCCTTGTGGAACATCGGTTACGACTGGGTGCTGCGCGCCGACCTCCCTACCGGCGTCAGCGTAGTTTGCTACGCTGACGACACGCTGGTACTGGCACAAGGGAGGTCGCACGAGGCGGCGGCCGAAAACATGACACGCGGGGTTGCGATAGTCGTGGAGAGGATCCGGCAATTGGGTCTCGAAGTGGCACTGCACAAGTCCGAGGCCATGTGTTTTCATGGGCCTCGGAATGCGCCACCGTCGGGATCCCTACTGACGGCAGGAGGGGTTTCCATCGGCGTCGGGTCGACGTTGAAGTACCTAGGACTCGTCCTCGACAGCCGGTGGAACTTCGTGGAGCACTTCCGACGTTTGGCTCCCAAACTGGAACGGACAGGGGCTGCCTTCAAGCGGCTCTTGCCCAACCTGAGGGGTCCAAACGCCTCCTGCCGGAGGCTATACGCGGGGGTCGTGCGGTCCATGGCCCTTTACGGGGCCCCGGTGTGGGCGCGTTCTTTGAGGCGGCAAGCCGCCCACTACCTGAACGCGCCCCAAAAGGTAATAGCCATAAGGCTAATCCGGGGGTACCGCACGATCTCCGGCGAGGCGGCTAGCCTCCTTGCCGGATTGCCGCCATGGGATCTGGAGGCGATAGTCCTCGCGCGCCTGCATGAATGGCGCGCGGAGGCACTACGTCGGGGGGAAACTCCGCTGCCGCGGCAAATTGCCGCTCAGCGGACAGACCTCCGTCGTGATATCATGGCGACATGGAGAGAGCGACTGTTGCAACCCCGTGCAGGGCACGCTACCATAGTGGCGATAAGTCCCCTCTTTGAGGAGTGGCTAGAGAGGCGCCACGGCGCCCTCACCTACCGCCTGACGCAGATCCTCACCGGACACGGTTGTTTCGGGAGGTTCTTGCACCGAATCGGGCGGGAGGAAACGCCCGGGTGTTTCCACTGCGAGGATCGTCCGGAGGACACGGTGGAGCACACCGTAGAGGTCTGCCCCGCTTGGGCGGAGCACCGCCGTGTCCTTGTAGCGGCGATTGGCGGCGGCGATCTCTCGCGTCCGGCCCTGGTTCAAGCCATGGTCCGGAGCGAGAGGGAATGGGAAGCCATCACCACCTTCTGTGAAGCAGTCATGCTAGTGAAGGAGGTGGCGGGACGTGAGAGGGAAAGAACCTCACGTCCCAGCCGCCGCGGGAGACGCCCTGGGCGTCGGGGGTCACGTGGTGGCTCCCGGCCACCGTAGGCGCGGGCCTGTGGTCGGCGAGTTATGGGCTAGCTCGCCGTCCGGCCGTCTTATGTCGACAGGCCGTGCCGACGGCGCGTTCGTGTTCCACGCGCGCCTCAAAGAGATGTCAGCAAATAAGTAGGGGTCCGCAAGGGCCGATGCCTGCCAGGGCTGCGGGACTGTTCGAAAGAGATACCGTGGCCCTGGAACACAAAGGCAAAGAAGGAACATGGGTGGGTTTTAGTCAGTACAAGTCTGACACTCCCTTCCGCTCCGCCCAGAGCGGGGGGGGTCATTTGATGATTTCCCATCCGGAAAAAAAAAAAAAAAAGAAGTAACTACAAAAATTATCGTAACCTTTGAACGCGATAGATGGTGTTTTACAATAGACATCATTTTCTAAATCGCGGTATTTTGATTTTGATTTTTCGCGTGAATGACCCTCAGCCATAGACACGTGTAGGAAAAAAAAACGGTTCGAAAAAAAATGTTATCAGGCATTGGTTCTCGTAAAAGGTTTCAGCTTGGTAAAAGTAATAGATATATAATGTATATCAGAGGTCTAAACGTACAGCAGATTTATTTCAAAGGATTATTACTACTGCCGTTGAAAAAGATTTAAATCGTGATGTATAAAAATTAATTTGCGTTAAAATTGCTCGTGGAGCACATAAAGAGGCGTTATGCGCCTACAGTCGATGCGCTTCTAAAGCTAAAATTTGATGAGATAGGTTCATTGATTGGTGTCGCCGACCGCCAGATACTAGGAAAAACACTGCACTCTATTTTTTCTCGTCCAATACAAAAAAGGAATGCAATTTCTTATAAACGCTTATCTGGTCAAAAACTGGAACGACGTAAATGGCGTCGCATAACTTGGTTGGTGATTGACGTAGTTTCGATGATCTCGTATGAGAACTTACGTATAATTCATTTGCGGCTACAGGAATTTAAAACAACGACATGTCTTTGGCGACATAATGCAACTGCCCCCTATAAAAGGAGATTAATGCTTTGCACAGCCGCCTTGGGATGCCGTAGGAGTTAATTTATCGCACGCATTTTCATTTTACGAGTTAACCTAAAGTACACGAAGACCGTTTACTCCAATATTCTCGTTATAATCACTCAAAAACTTAAAGCGCCCGTTGGAAACTTTGCACAAACATACTCCAAACTAGACTAGGTACGTAAAGTTGCACATTGCAGGGCACTTGACTGTAAATATAATAATTATTTTGTACTGCCCAGTTCACAGAAGAATGAAACACTCTTACTGCTCACACAGAAGGTTGAAATTGGAGTGGTAGTGAGTGTACATATAAGTTTGTATTGTCAGCATTGTAAAGCCAGTGTCTGAATATTGGAGGCAACATCGAGGCATTTGGAGCCTATCGTGTGTACACGGTTTTACATTTTAGAGCAGGGCTGTGCTAAGCCTTACCTTTAAAATTATTGATTTCCAAATTTATTAATTTAGTTTATTATACTTGATTCAAATAAAACATTGCTGGACATGCTGCACTTAAAATAAATTCTTCAATAAATGGTCAAAGAGGATATCAAGTAGGTATATTACTCTAATCCAAAAACGCTTGTTAGATACCTATAAATGTATTTATTAAGTAGAGTAAACTAACAAAATGCATTACTAGCTTTTGCCCGCGGCTACACTTGCGTTAATTTTGAATTTGACAATTACAGTCTTATCACACTACTAAATTTCTATAACAATAAAATTCAATCATGATTCGAAAGACACGTGGCGCCATCTGTTATCGTAAGACCGTTATTGTTATTTTCCTCCGAAATAGTACTTTTTTTCAGGATGAAAGGTACACCTAACAACGTATAATATGCAAAATTTCAGGATAATCGGTTCTGTGGTTTAGGCGTGAAAAGGTAACAATCAAACTTACTTTCACATTTTTAATATTAGTTATTATTAATTAAAAACTATTAAATAAACTAACAACAAACTATAAAAGAGCATCGAAAAACTCCTCAACGCTGTCAGCTGGTCAAGAGACTGGCGGAGTTACCACGTTATATGGCAACACTTAGCCTCTGGCCAAAATAAAAGTCAGCCCTTGGGTCACGGGAAGCGTCAACTAGGCGTACAAAAATTTCCTGAAACAGGCGCAGTTTCAACCCCAAACGGCTCGAAAATATAGTTTCTACAAAGGTTTCTAAATTTACGCCGCTTGCTTAACCATCAAGGATGGGTTAAGGAAGTAAGTGTAGGTGCATGAAAACCCATATTTCGGCAGTTATGTTCAAGCCCGAAGTAAAAATGTATCAACGTCTTATAAAGCTAAGAAGACATTTCAATATAAATCAACCAAAGCTTGCTTATGATTATTGTTTCACTAAAATAATATTGACTCTAATAAAAACAAAGAGATATTGGCAGCCTCCGTCATAGATTGAATTGTAACGTTTATTCTAAGTATCGAATAAAATTTTATTACGATTTCTCTTGAAACGAAATTGTTAATGCTGATCGTAAATATGTAAAATGTTTTGCCGTTTTTATACAGAACGGAATAAAGCCAAGCAAGGAGCATGACAGCTGTTTTTTGTCTCAAAAATCTATGAAATGAAAAATTTACAAGGATGTTATTTTAATTTCTCAACCCTATCTGGGTTGGGAAATTAAAATAACATCCAACCCTATATGGGTTGGGAAATTAAAATAACATCCTTGTAAATTAAAAAAAGGTACTGATTCTTCATTGTCCCAGCAATTGAAATGTTATAACTATTATGATCTAAGCATGTAAATAAAATACAAGATACAATCTCACTTATCTCGCCTTTAAAATGATAATTTCTTAATCTTTCCACTATTTTAAGCTTAACAACAAAAGACGGCATTAATTAACTCTCGCTAGCGCAATTTAATCTTAATTTTCCACAAGATAATAATAGACTTCTAATTTTACCGCTACCTTTAATCAACATACTTATCCTTCTGGGAAATAATTAAAAAATTAAAACAAAAAAGAGAATCTGGCTGGTGGCAGCCCTACGCATCTAATCCGCCTCTAGCCAGCCCATCGAGGCGTTGAATTTTTGAAATTCCTCTTGGGTCTCTTCGTTGCCAGCCCTACAGGATTGAGCCTAGTGCACAACGCTCGAAACTGTACACAATACACTTCAGTCCAAAAAAATACTTGTAAATGTAGATTTTTGCGAGGACCGAATGTTTTGTAAATAGTAATGTTGGCACTAGGCATCTAGTACAGTGGTTCAGCTGGTAGATAGGGTTTAAGGTCTCGGTGTTTTTTGGGAGAGGTCGGGTTGAAGTGCACTGATTAGTTTTTGTTATGTTTATTCTGTTTGAGTGGGTATCACTAGAGCTGCTAAGTTAACGTGTAAAAGTTAAATATTCGAACGAAAATCGAAATTAATTAACATAATTTCAGTTTCGTTAACATTTCGTTAAGGAAAAATAAGTTCCTCCTCCAGTACAAAACAAATAAATGTCAATCAGTTTGACGTCGAAGGTAAACATCCAACTTTGCCTTCCCCAACTAACCAACTCAAAAACAATCAGCCCAAGTTAAGACAATTCAAATGAACTCGCTATAAATACACATCCTACTCGATTATCTCGATCTCAAGGAAATAATCTGTGCATGAGTAAAAGGATGAAACGCAAAGTAACAGTAGGCTGGGCAAAGTTGCCGGAGATTATGGAAATTACCCCGGGATCTGCGTGGCGTCAAATCAGCAGCTTTTGTACCCTAGATTGGGGAAATCGTAAGGTAAATTCGTTAATTGACCTAATTTCAGCTTTAGCTGACCAAACTCTTTGTAGTAAGATTTAATTGTAGGATTTTAATTGGTTAAATCTTGAGTAATTATCGTCTGTCGCTATTAGTGAGCTTTGTTAAGAAAAGGTCGGCGGGAACTAAAACTTTAGAATCGTCGTATTTTTTAGGTACAATTGAAGAGGAGATTACTGTTATTATTTCATATTTAACACTTTTTGTTCTTTTCAAAAATATTTTTTTACTTCTTATCATTTCATGACCATTGGTGCGTAACACGTGTGGTACATAAAACTGAAACGACCTTAAAGCGCACGCCACACCGCCGGCCGAGGCCCTTTTCATACTTCGTTCGGCTCCTTCGATAGTTGGCGGTTTTAACCAATGTAGAAAAAGAGGTGAAACGATGTCTCGTTCGCCTCGCTCGCCAGCTAGCTGGTGGTGTGGCCTGCGCTTAACACCGTCCGATATTTTTTTAAAAACAAGCCAGATTACATTCCATGTTTATTTAGCCTAGATTTCTAAAACACGCTTTCCTTCTGAATAACACATATTGGTTTAAATTTTATTTTCCCTGAGGCTAAATAAATATTACTTCTTCGCAGTACCTTCTGTTGGCGAATAAGCTTTTTATTTGAAACCTTGTTTAAATAGAAATTGGAAAATACCTTTATGGTTTTTGAAAAATTCTGTAATCTAGATGAAGTAATTTGTTGGTATTAGCAAAGCGAAATATATTATTGTATTGACCGAATGACCGCCGAAACAAAGATATATCTTCTGCCTAGCCTTTTCCCAACTAAGCTGGGATCGGCATCCAGTCTAACCGGATGCAGCTGAATATAAGTATTAGGAGCGACTACCTACCTGACCTTCACAACTCAGTTAGTACTGGGTAATGCAATACCCATTGGTAAGACTGGTTGTTAGACTTTCGCGCCACTGACTTCCTGTAATGACTGTCAAAAATCTATAAATGACAGCCGGATCCAACGGCCTAACATGCTTTCCGAGGCACGAAGGAAACTCCGTATGTAATGAGTGGTCATCCATCCACGGCTCAAGCTGGGTAATCGCGGCTTAATCTGAAGATCGACCGGAGCGACTGTTATTTAGCAACAAGCTTCTCTCGAAACCAAGTATACCCCTGCATACCATCTTTTCCACGACACCAATCACATGAAAAAGACGCAGATACAACCTCAACATTAGAGCAAATAGGTAAAATTATCCTCAAACAATAATCATAAAGTTACCAATACATTCCTACATACTTTCCTAGTCCAATTTCCTCATTTTTTCCTGGAAGTATAAATCGCTATAGTTTCGCGACAGGCAACACAGGAAGGGCCGCAGTGAGCAATCATTAAATTCGCATCACCCGCCCGCGCCGCGCGCCGCCCACGCCGCCGAGACAACGGTGTTTCCTGCAATATATCGCTTATTTCCAAACGACGACTTCCCGGGAAAGAAATAGCGAGGGAATTACCGGGTCGAGGGGCATACTATTGTTGCGAGTCGAAAGGACAAGTAGGTGATGTGAGTTATAAGTGAATTGAAAGTTTCTCATTTTGTAGTAAAATACCTCCATTACAATTGCAATAACCTTCCTGGTGTATTTGTTTTCGGTTGATGGTCGATATGGTGATAATTAGCTTAAGTAATAACACACTAGCTCGTGATTTCGCCCTCGTAAATTCATTTTAAAGTAAAGTTTTTGCGTGAAAGAGTAACAAACATCCATCCATGCATAAATCTATCCATCCATCCGTACAAACTTTCGCAATTATAGTAGTAGAATGAGCAAGATAAGATATAATATTAATGAAATAGTTGCATTGGCGACTTCACGTCATGAATAAACACGATTTCCCATCTGAAATATCTGACTGTAAAATAACCTCGAAAATTCATGAAAACTAATTTCCTTATACAAGGAAAACAGTAAACTTTCGAGAATCTCTCGAGCACCAGTAGTACAATCCAACAAGAACAACGGCCCTGGGTAATCACCCTGGTTGACGACAAATAGGAACTTTATTCAAATCAGCACAAATTTATTTTAGCGAAATGACAGCTGCCAGCCATTTGCTTTTGTTGCTCCACAATATTCGTCCGCCGCAATTATTAATTTCACTCCTTGGAGCATGATTAATTGTGACCTACGAATGTTATAAAAGTTATTCAATTAGTAATTTATAGTTCAAAAAGGAACATAATAAAGAAAAAGAGTGGACAAATGCATTTGCGCATTATCATTTATCAAGTTTGTACATAAAAGAGTCAAAAATAAATACCAAAACCTTCACAAAATAAATAATTACTAAAACGATGTTTCATACATATCAGGTAGCGCCACCTACTAAAAGTTCGCGTAAAATAGTAAGCTACTGCCATCTAGCGGCGAATTGGCAAAATGGTTGGAAGTGGTTGCGGTAGCAAGCTCCGCACCGCCACTGGATTTTTGCGTTGATCCTAGTTCAGCATGGCACAGCTAGATGGCGCTGTAACAAACATTTTAATACTCCAAAAGGGTCGGATCTATAAAAACAACAGTTACGAAAGATTTAAATTAATGTCGACCTACTCAAAAATGCCAATGTCGATAGTAAACATTCTGAAAACTATGTTATTGTATTTCTATGTAACCCTAACTTCATAAGGTTATGAAATTTTAGGGTAATATAGGAATTAAGATACTCCTTGCTCCTTTTATTTAAAACACTTAACTGCGGCTATTACAAAAAACTAAAATTAGTTAGCAAGTCTTATCGATAACAAGGTAAATACCATGAGCTGCAAAGCAATTAGGTTTTCCAAATGAACTCTGAAACTTAGCTCTAAACTGGATAAAGTTAGTCTTCTCGAAAATCTACCATTAAAAGTAGATAGTTGTAAGTACAAAGTAATAATTACGGATGTCTAACTTCGCAAGTGGACGAGCAAGGCACGGCAAAGTTGCCACAATTAGTATCCACTGAGAAATAACTTCGTAGACTTCTTTGGCTACAACTGGGATCATTTTAATTAAATTCGTTGAGAAATTCTTAAGTTCTTCTTTTGAAACTTAACGTATCTTGGGAATTGACTTAAGTAGGAAGGTATTTTGAGCCTCGTTAAACGCAGATTAGCTTAACTTCATGCATTTTTGTTAAAATCAATTCTATTTAATAAAGAAATCATTAAAATATAAGACACTATCAATATTACCTATATAAGATTTTAATTAAGAACCACGCTACTGCATTAGAAATTTCCTGTAATGATAACAGTATTTGTGATAAATAAATTCAATTAAACACATTCATCAAAAAAACAGCAAACTTCATTGCAAAAAAAGTCTTGTCGCTGCTTAATATTTCAGCCATCTAGCGGTAACACACTGAACTTTTACCATCCCAGCAACTTGTTGTGCCTTTATACAACGCGCTTTCACAGAGGGCGCTTCCTCTCAGTTCGTTGGATTTCTGCTAGATGGCAGTAGTAGCGACATTTTCGCTAACGAGGGAAACTTGCCAACTCTTAAAGTTTTGATTCAGCCCTTTCGGGGAATTACTTACACGTTGTTAATAATTCAGTTTGTTTCTTAAAGTTACTGCTGTTATTTTAGTCTATAGATAGATTTGCTCTACATAATATTTTACACATTTCAGGCTGCTGTTATCTGTCCAGCTTAATGCAGAATTAATTGGTTTTCTTATCAGGTCGAAATTTTGCCGGTTTTGTTTGCTGCATAAGATTGTGTCTTTAGGATTCAGTTTTTTTTTAAATGACCCACTTATTTGTTGTAAGTAAGTACATGTTATATGGAGGTACCTAGTTTTATTTTATTTTTAGGACAAACATGCACACAAATACGTCGCAAATATTATGAAAGCTTTATCTACAAATTGTTTTTGGAAGATGCTTTTGTCTATCCTTCGAAAGGATTTCCTATGTACGTCCATTTTAAGTCTGATATACATATTTTTATAATTTCCCAATAAAGTGTAACTGTAAAAGTACTTAACAAAATCGCCAAAGAAAGCATGTCTTGTTCTCTATTCATGCAGCAGAGAGTGTATCGACGGGATCACGCCGAGTGTCGTATAATGAGGCGCGTCTGACTAGTGCTCAAGTCTTCACGCTACGCTGTAGTGCTGTAGTGCCTAGATACTAATGTAGCGTACATACAGCTGGCTCTTTTATTCGACTGAGTAGGGCTGACATAACGTATGTGTGGCGGGTTTAGTCTGGCTGCCAAAATTTCAAATAATATAATTATTAAGTTAATAATTTTTTATTAGTTATCAACTTAGTAGAATGGTTTGGATCATCCAAAAATTTCGTAATCAAATTAATAACAATTTAGTCTCAAAAAGATACAGTATGCTTTCACAGTCCACATCCACAGTTGTACAACTTGCTCTATTTTAGTATCACTTTTGCTCACGAAGTATTGGTTAAATAACTTGTCATTATATCTAATGAACTCAGTTTTAGTACATTATTAAAAAACCTTGGACCAAGAGAACAGAGAAAACGTCAATCCAAAAAACGCACCAATTACGTCACAGCTACCGAATAAATATTTTTGCAGCTATTCTGGCATATTCCCGTGAAAGCTGTCATCCTTAAAAACGCCGGGTTCGTTTCCAGCGTGAGGGCGCGCGACAATTTTTTTGACGCACCCGCCGTTGTTAACGTAATAAAATGAAACTGTCGAGTTTCGCGAACGATCACAATTTTATTGTATTTTTAGATAAATAAATTGTTAGTCTATTTCGTAAATAAAATTATTAATATCATTTACCAGATGGTGTAATTAAATACCGATGAGTTTTTAGTAACAGTTTTGGAAAGTTTCTCAAGGCAGTCTAGTGACAACGACACCTGCTACAGCTCTTATTGAAATTGAAATATGCGAACAGTTTACTACTTACCGTAATAACTTCACATGATTGTCTTCTTTAAACTGAGTGTTATTATTTAGGTCTTACCTGAAAATAAAGAAACAAATCTTTTATAACACCAAATAAGTAAAAATCATTACATAATTTACTAAAAAAACTAAACTATTCGACATACATTATCTTTTACAAACACAAGCCGACGGTACACTCAACCCTTCCCAACCTGACATAACAATTCACCAAACAAGCGCTCCACTCCACATTTTCTCCCATCTTCAAATCAGCGTGCAAATCAGAAAACTTAGAGTACCTCCCGAACATTTTTTATACTTGACAAACTCTTTCCAACTTTGTCCAACTAACCCCGAACATTCATACTTCGTTATGACGAAAATATTCGCTGTCACTTGAAGAAAAGAGGGAACAATTCACAGGAATCGATTCTGGAGAGAGAATAGGTGGTTATGGAAGTGAGAATGTTGTGTTTTTCTTTATTACTAGCTTTCCGTCGTGGCTTTGCCCACAGGAACGTACTACGGCATACCGGGATAAAAGTATTCTATGTCGTAACCTAGGGCATGGTCTAACTCTATGTCAATTTCATCTAAATCTGATCAGCGTGGAAAGTAAACAGACACACAGAGCTACTTTTGAATTTATAAGTATACAGAGACAATACCTTATACGTCATTGTGTTTTGTCGCCTAGAACAAGATTTGGGTCCCTTTATTCAGAGGTAAACTGGTGCGAGGTCTGTTATTTTAGCGCCCTTTTAATTTAAATTTAAAATGCTGCTCAATGTTGTGATAATATGAATATTATTTAAGTTGGTTCCTAGTAAATTTTTCAAGTAATTAATTTCCCTAATGTGATGGAACGAATGACAACCGAATGCAAATTGTTGGTTATTTTTTTAGATTAAAAAAAATATATTAACGCTTTTCTAACTCGCTTCAGTTTTCAACCACCCTAACAATTCTCGTAATGAAAGTGTTCAGTATAAAAAGGTCTACATTCAATCCCGCGGTCCCGACGCAGACGCTCATAAATAAAACGGTTTCTTTATTCGTTCGCCGCGACTTCAACGCTCTCGAGAGTGGCTCCCAATGCCAGAGCAATTGTCTGGCTGAGGGCCGACCCTTGAAATTAAACATGTGGTTGAAATAGCAATATTGTTTTCTACTTACCATTGTTTGGAAAAGGAAACGCCAATTATACAATTAAATTGGTATCCCCAATTTCAATTAGGAATACCAATTTTCAAGCTGAAGTACAATCTTACATTTAAAAAATGTTTAAGTCTTATTAGATCAATTTCAAGCAAGGCTACTTTTAGGCAATGCTTGAGTATGAGCAGTTCCATGATATCTTTTAATTTAGTAGTATATCGTCGCAGTCGCAGTCACAGTAAGCTGTGATAATCTAGTGGTGTGACCGTCGGACTGCCAAGTCATAGGTCTCGAGTTCGAACTTCTGATTTCTCGAATTCAGAGAAAGCCAAGTCAGAGGCTCTTGGGTGGCATAAGAACTATGATACCAGGTTAGGCACTAACCACACGATAAAGAAGAAGAAGAAGAAGTATCGTCGCATCCTTGTGTACAGTGAAGAGTATTTAGTAGCAGTACATGTGATTTTAAATACACAAAGATTTCTAACACGAATGTCGTTAACACAAACTGATGGAACTGACTGGATATGCCCAGAAAACGACTTGGTTTATTAAATCCAAACCAGTCTAAGCCTTTTTGACACGTACCTATACATTCGGGTAACTAGCTGTAATAAAAGACACACCTATTATTATATTTTCATGTCTTCATATCTAAATCTAGAAGCATCATTAATCAAAGAATTCTGACTTGATAATATTTCTTTCAGATTCGCGTCAAATGTCAAGGCCGTATAAACTGAATATCTAATATAAAAAGTAGATTCCGAATATCATTTGTCAAGCGACGGTAAAGGGATTGAGAGTGAAATATGGGCAGGCAACATAATATAATGTCTTTATTCAAGAAAATCTTCTTTGGAAAATTAGAATATCTTTATTACGAAGATTTGGGTGGTTGAATGAAATCAGATCGTTGAGATCGACTGATAATCGTTATTGTTGCCCGAGTTAAGAGGCTTATGAGGCAAAGTTTAAGTCTTTTGTTTAAGATTTCAACTTTGCCTGTTATGTTGATAACGTTTTGACCATGAATTTGGCAGCCGTGGTCCAGTTTTGGCCTGTAGAATTATTTACATGTACGAATAATGCCAAATTACATCTTAAATCTTGAACCGGCTATAGGCCAACGAGCAAGGAAGATGGATGCCCCTTTTCCATCAATCTACTTATATCATTCATTTATTGACAGACAATGGCCTAAAGCCCTAAAGCAGTGTTTCATATAATGGGTGTAAAAAGACCCATAACAGAGCCGAATTCATTCATCATCATTTTACTTTTCTCTGTTACCGCGATTACGCGTTACGCGTTACGGATGTCAAAGTTCTAACTTATTCAAAAATAAAAAAAAAATAGTTTTTAATCTTATAACTTTAGTTTAAATACCTACATGACCCCCTGTACTAATCAATGAATCCATCAGTATAATGTTTTGAGTGCGACATTGAGTCCCACCATAAAACGTGATTTTCTCCCCAAAAAGAAAAGTCGTTTCCTAGCAATAATTTTTACGTAGTTAGATGTACAGAATGCTTGGTCCGTTTACATCCTGTATAAAGTAGGTGAACACTATGGAAGAAATTCTGAAAGTTCATCACCTAAAACATGGCATTTTTTTTTTTTTTTTGTGGAAGTAAACGGTAGGTAACCTCATCGATCACATGACTTGTCTCACAAGAACATGAATCCCGAATTGCTATTAGCTGTTTAATAACCAATCTACCTTTCTCTGTATTTATTTACCAAAACCACTCACTTTTGAAGTCAATAAAGTGTATTCCCAAGCAATGCAGTAAAGTTTCCAATCTGTCCACAATCTGCAGTAAAGTGTGTCAAGTTGTCGTGTTTCAATCCCGCGCCCCACGGGACGGGAGTTCGATGCCTCGTCGGGGACCCCCGCCTCGTCAATACGAATATTATATGACATGCGATACTGGATCAGTTTACGAGTTTTATAGATACCCAGTGAGTTTACATGTTAGGTCAGTAGTGTTAGTGAGTAAATATGGTAGTTCGTCGTTAGAATTTAAAAGAGACAGAGATTGATTAGAACTAAGAATTTTTAATTTCATTAACAATTTTACATCGAAATTTTACATAAAAAGCAACGAAAAGCGGCTCTTTAGTGATAACACTGATAACTGAAAGGGTACAACAAAAATTCACAGTATTCAATTTTTGTGTTGCAAAAATATTTGTTTGTTCATTTGATTCTTATTACAGTTATTACGTCATATACGGCAGAGCTACTCGTATATTGATAGCTCAATACGTGTATTTACGTCACTGCTCCGAAAATTTGCAGAAAAATAGCGCGGATGGCATTTTTTTATATTTTTTATTAATATGTACCTACAGAATTCAAGGTAACGTTGATATTTGTGGTTTACGCGTGGATTTACTTTGCTACTTTTCAATCAGCAACTAACTAACATTTTGCCTGAAAGGTGATTCAATAGCTTTGAAAGCAATCCGTGTAATGGAAAACAAACGACTAAACAAAAAGCTTCCATATTATTTTAAAAGAACTCGTCACCACCACTATCTGTCTTTGTTCTTACCCCGATAACTTGGCAGACATGGAAATGTCAGAACTTGGGTTTTATTATCAAAGTTCAGCGATGAGAAGTTATTTGATGCAATAGTGCAACCACTGTGGGGGCAAGCAGAGTGGTAGGTGTTCATTCTGGTGACAAGGTAGCGCTAAAATTTTTTTACATTACATTTTTTATATAAATATGTGATTGGAATTTTAGTTTTTATAATTGTTTATTTAGTCATTTTCAGAATTTTAATTTATATTATTTAATTGATTATATTATAACATTTTGTCTCTAATGTATGCATCATATGATCCTTAATGGCTTTAAATAAATGATTTTGAATTTGAAAAATTTGAATTATAATTTCAGATTTTTACTTGCAGACAAAATAGAGAGTGAGTATGAAACAAAAAACAGTTTTTTTGTACTGAGTGTCTTTTAGTTATAAAAAGTAATTTCTGAAAGAAAACAAAATAAAGCTATCAGAAAATTAAGACTATCAAATTAAGTTGAACGGAAACAAGCTGATAAATTATAGACGCCTCTGCCGTCAAACGTCTGAAACTAATTTTACAGCTACTTGAAATAGTTTTCTTCTGTCCCTTTTAAACATTGTTTTAAAAACATTATTGATATACTTTATTGTTTGACCGAATCGTATTAGTTTGGTTATTCAGTCAATGGTTGTAAAATTCTGGTCTACCTGTCGGAAAAAGTGTTATTAGACTTTTATCATAACGTATTATTAACAATAGGATGGAGCCTAGATTTGTGCCCGGTTGATGGTAATAGGCTGGCCCTCTTTAACTTGAGACTTAAACAAAACTGGCGAAATGTGGGTAAACGTCTAGGTCTGCGGTCTCTGCTTAACACTCCTGGGATTACGTGCATGATCTGTATTGTTAACAAAACCTTAACTTGAGATATTCATCTAACAAACTAAGACATTGAGACCTCATACAAAATTTACACACAAATCGACCCCGTCACGACCCTTGAACTTCCAACAGCGGTACAACGCTATGAATGAACACTGCTTGCGTACCGAGTTCCTCTCAATAGAACACTGTCAATCAATCGACGACGCGCCTACAGCGGCTGTGATAAATAATTCAGAATACATGCCCTTGTAGCTTTGTACCGAGTTCTGTAGCGAAGTTCTGAACGGGATGGAAAGCCTGGCAGTGTATGAGAATGTGTTAGGAGTGTTGCATTAATGGCACTTTACTGTGATTGGCAAAAATGCGCAGCCTACTCGTACTTATTATTAGAAATGCGAAAGTATGTGAGGTTGGATGTTTGTTAATCTTTCACTCAAAAACTGTTGAACTGATTTGGATGAAATTCGGCACGCAGATAGTTTTTATCTTGAATTAACTCAAACGATACTTTCTATCTCGACAGCATTATCCTGTGGGACTATAATCGATCTTTACACGGGTGAAGCCGCGGGCATAGTCTAGTTTGAATAAATACCTGGTTTTCCCTGTAGCAGAAAGAGTAGCTTCACGTTCATCATTCGCAATTGGCAACATCATTCTCTTGCTGTTATTTGTTGGAGGTCGACGCAGAACTCGTTCCATACTTCACTATTATTCGTCATCTCAAATGGAAGCTCCTCTCTAGCCGCATCATCTCTCATACAGTCCATCTATCGCGGTCGTATCTTTGGCCTTCCCTTACTCTTAAACCCACCAACGTTCATACCTAAAACTTGCTTACAAATGACAGATTACTAAAGCCAGAACACGTAGATAGTGAAATTCTAACAGCTGTAACAAAAATTCAAATATGTATTTGGATTGACACAAGCTTCCAAAAAACTACCCATCCTGTAGAAATCCGTTATAGAAGCCCCTTGAAAGCGTTTGCCGCATGTATAGGTCCTCTAATGTAAGCAACAATAACTCGTCTTACGCCACTAATGCTTGTGTTATAATCAGATGACGTAACAATCACGGATTACACTTTGCCACTAATTAGCAACTCAATTTCACGCTACAGATACTACCTGTAGCCACAGTATTAAGGGAACCAGTAAATCAACTTGGCTTTTTTTGTGAATCAAACGCAGATTGTCAAATAAACTTACTTTTTTTTGTGATGTTCCATTACACACATAAAATGTAACCACTGACTGGCCATACCGACCTTTTATTGAAACAATGCTGATGTTACCTGGACCAAGTTATTTTCGTATAATTAGATAATTACTTCCTAGTCTTGATTCGACAGCTCCGATTTACTCACGAGTAACCTGTTACCTGAAGGATCCTTAGAATACGAGTAAACGCTTTGCATTGTACGAGTATGAGGCCGTTTATTCCTAGTTGGATTACGGTTTGATAATACTAATGTACCTACTGTGTCATAGCTACACACAGGTATCTCGATATAACATTGTCAATCAATCGCGGTGACACGCGGCGCGCGTCGCTTGACATCTAAATAATGCAGGATACTCCTCGACCCCCGGGGGGCAGGGGAAGGGGGGCTGTGTCATAACGTGGCGATGTAACTACTGGTATGCGGCGCTATGTAGTTCTGGGGTCTTTGCAGGACTTGACGTGAGCTTAACTGGCAAAGGTTGACTAGAGACTAATAAAATATTTTAAATGCGACGGTGAATCTGTAATTTTGTAGCTAAATATAGTTTGAGAAAACTAACATAACACCACACCTGTGTAGCAGTGACAGCTTAATGGTGTGATTGTTGGACTGCCAACTCATAGGTGTCGAGTTCGAACCTAATATACGTACGTTTTTGGATTCATGGTGCGTATAGTATAATTATCACTTGCTTCGGTAAAGGATAACATCGTGAGGAAACCAGCACGCCTGACAGATGTTTCTCGACGGCATGTAAAGCCAAGTCAGAGGCCCATGGGTAGCATAAGACCTCTGACACTAGTTTAGGTACCAACCACACGAAAAAGAAGAAGAAGACCAAACCTGTAATCGCCAAAGAGTTAGGCAGAGATGTACCTCAGTTACAACTACGTTTCACTATCAGTTATCTTTAAGTCCCAAGTCATAAAAGCGAGCCTATTGGTAACTAAAACACCAATTAGTTTTGTAAAATAACCTTGGCGAGAAAAATCTAGGTTCCTCTCGAAATTACTGGCGCAGTGGGTGCTGAGTGTCTGGCTACGTCGTATCGCAGATTTATCGCATTACACATGGTAACTGGCTTGTTTGCCTCAGATAGGCAGTCGGTACATGTAAAATACTGGTATTCAGTTACAACTGGTTAGGCAGGAAGCCGACACCAACGTAGTTGTTATTAAAAGGCAGGCAGACGATGGCCTTACAAATGGTTTTGCGAGGTTTAGCAGTTCGTGAAACAGACATTTGTGTCAGTACCTACTCAGTTTTGAAACCTTTTCAGGCAATTTTAGATAGAAGCACAGCTAACGTTTTAAAACATGATACCTCTGGTAGGTACAAACGCAACGACTGTTGGTACAGGCTGGCGAACATTAAATTTAAATTAGCGTCGTGGGACATGAAAACAGTAAGGAGACACGTTAATTATAATTTGAAGCGAGCGTGGGACCGCGACACGTGGCGCCATCTGTGATGCCGATCTCGACTAGAATGGTACATGGGTATACAGTATGGCTTGTCATGAAAACAAGAGGAATAGGTATTTCTTTGAATAAAAAAAGGAAAAAATATTCATTTCGATACGTTAAACACCAGGATTGATAACAGCCGTGATGTTTCTTCGCTATGAAATGCAATGCAAACGATGACAGTAGCTTGGGTATACACAACAGTTAATTAGGAGACATTATTATGATAACAAGCATTCTTTAGGTATTTTCACATATTTCAATACCGTGCCTAATATTCGGTGTAAAAGTACCCTTAACGAAGCCGAAAGAAACTTATTTTCTCCGTCATGGCGACCATCTTTTTGCTCTAGTCTATACCTGGGAACCTTCTAGTTACGGAGATGTTGGGGGTCAAAGTTCCAACTTTTTAACAAGTTTTTAATGTTATAATTTTTACTTTAAATACCTCCATGACCCCTGCACTACTTAACGCATCCATCAGTCCAACGTTTTGAGAGCGTTACATTGAGCTACCGCAAAACGTGATTTTTCACCCAAAAAAAAAAGTCGTTTCCCAGCAATAATTTTTGCAAAGTAAAGTTACTTAGTATGATGTGCAGAATGCTTGATTGACGGCTTCGTGAAGTGTCCGTTTACACCCTGTATTATATTCTTAAATCTAATATCAAAGGTCAGGTCAGGTCATTTAATGCTTCAGGCTTTTCATGTTAAAGTTGTCTCTAAAGCATCAAAAAGTGATCTGTACATGGACATAGCAACACGGCTTGAGTTAACATAGACTTATCGAAATAAAATATAGCTGAGATATTATTATTATTAAAAGATAAAAAACATCGTCCATAAAATATTAAACCTAAAAGTAAATGAGAAACGGAAAACTCCAAAATAAAAAATGATAAATTACCGAAACAATATTGCGGTCAAATCCGCGAAGGTCAAATAATTACTTAGCTTCTTCAGTAAAAGGCCCCGAAATAGCTTTTGTAAGAAATTCTATCAGCAAATTGTTTACATCACAAAGTACGAGTTTTTATAAATTCTTTGTTAGTCTTGTCTCCTAGTGTCTTTGGGAACTTAGATATTAATTATTATGAAATGGCACGAGGACACACACTTGAGAGATCTACACGAGGTCAAGATCAATTTGAAGATGGGCTACCATCTATTACTCGAGTCCCTCCCGATGGGTAATTGCTGAGATCCCTAGTACTTTCATGATAGTTGTTATAGATAGCCCAGAAAGCTGGCTATCAGAAAAAGCTGACCAGATTGACAACTTGAGGATTTCGGTTCTTCATTTCAGATAAGTAAGGTTAGAGTTGTATTTAATACCTATAACTATAAATGCGACATATTTGTCAAAAAATAAGAAATTGACACGCTTTTACAAAAGATGCTTTTTAATAAAGCACTGTGGAAAATGAACTAGTAACTATCGTAATGTTGAATGGTCGCAAGTCACTTATTGGTTTTATTAAATAGGGCCCAGGTGGCAGTCGCTCCTTATAACATCAATAATTTTGATCGTCAACAATCACTAAGGTGGACCTTTCAGCACTTGTTCTAGTTTATAGGCTGAAATGTA
Organism: Noctua janthina; assembly: GCA_963576755.1. Taxonomy (NCBI): domain Eukaryota; kingdom Metazoa; phylum Arthropoda; class Insecta; order Lepidoptera; family Noctuidae; genus Noctua; species Noctua janthina. The sequence continues at coordinate 695,464 of OY755070.1, forward strand.
GAACTACCAAAATTCTGTTTAGAATTAGATCGGAAGTCCAAAAATTCAGGAACTTTTTCGTTTACATTTTAATCTATTCTAATTTCTGCTTTCTTATTCCCAACTCCTCCCTGCCGAGCTATTCTCGAATCTCGATAGCATAAGGCTAAGAATGTTAGAAGGCAGTCTTTTATGTATCGCACGCAACTTGAGGCAAGTTTTATTGCCTGGCCCCTCGCTCAAGATATTGTAGGACTTGAATATTGATTGCTTAAATGCTTTCGGAATAGTTAGCGTCTGGGCGAAGATTTGGATGGGAAAAGTTTATGTATAATTTGTTATACTTTGGTACTTATACTCTTTTATTTGTCGGACTGCCAGTCTTAAGGGGTCTTCGACAGTCGTTGCGGGTAGTCAGCAACCCGATAGTCGGTCAGTTTTACCTAGGAGTATAGTATTAACCAGTAACTTGGTTGTGGTGGTCAGATGAGCATTGGCGACACGTAAAATGCTGGTACTCAGTTGTATCTGGTTAGAATGAAAGCCGATTCGAACATAGTCGGCTAAGGCTAGACTAGACAATGATAGTGACGGTGTTTTGTTTGTTAGGAGTAAATATGGGTCCCGCGGTGGGGTGGGGTTTTACAATTAAATAAATCAAGTAATGTGGAGACTATCTACGATTAACATGAATTAAACGGATGCTATTGTGGCCCCTTTGTGGCCCCTGCAACACAATAATAAAAAAAAAAAAAAAAAAACAAAATATAAAACCGCAAACCGCGTGGCAATTAAAGTTTCCACTCAAAGTCTATCTACTCTGCTGGTTAGGTCAAAGGGTTAATAGTCACCCCCTTCGCCCCTCTCCTGAGGATAGCCGACGGAATTAATGCATGTACCCTAGATCTAGACCTGAACAAAAAAGCATGTTTCTAGATTAAAAACAAAAGGGTAAAGAACTTTATGGGCACATGACTGTAGCGTTGGTTTTTGTGCCATAGTTTAGCATGTATATTGAAAAGTGCAGTAAAGTATATGATGATGTTGATCAATGAAACTAAAGGTAACATTGACTATGCTAAACTAGACATGAATGTTGCACAATTTCGTAATACAGTAACTGACATAACAACCCTTCACACCGTTGTATGGCCCGACACTCGGCACTTAGTTGATCGCAGGATAACGTTATTATCGTACAGGAGCATCGCTGCCCATCCCCCTTGGCTAAGTCGTGTCTTACCAGCCCCTCGGGAGGATTGATTGGCTGTGGTGGATGTTAGTTATCGTCGTTAAACCTGTTGTATTATATTGCTGTCTTTGACTGCTAGTACAACACGGAGACAAATGAAAACAGAAACTCATAAATACATTAATACAAGCTCCAAAGGCTCACGTGGAAATCCGTTCAGAAATTAAGGTGTAAAAATATTACAGACGGACAGGGATACTTTTGCATTTATAATAATTATTAGCATGGGTGACCCAGGCGGTCTATGGTGTCGTTTGGATGATCCGTTTCTAGGCTGAGAGATGGTGAGACAACCTACTTTAGGATGACAACAAAACTTCTTTTAAGTTTTCACCTAAATTAATAGGTGTGTATTCGTTACTCAGTGTATTCGTTACTTTCAATAATTTGTGAATGGTAACCAATTGATGATAAATTCGTTTTAAACAGTTTAAATAAATACTTGTATCTCCAACATTATATTAGAGGAAGTTCCAATTTTCGTCCATAAAAATTTTGGTTTTCGAGATAACGGAGTCGGATCTCACGATTTGCACCGATTTTTAGTTTGCGGAAATAGTTCGTCATGAATCATTTTAGAATTCGGATTACGGGGAAACGAGTGACAGATACAAAGTTGTAATTTAATCTGATAACAATTTTAAGTTCATTCTGTTCAATTTTAAGGGGAAATCTCAGGTGATTTCTGGTTTTGATCAAAGTTGGCACACAACTAGGTTGCGTTAGGACACGGGCCTACGTTACCTATACGGGTAGTAGGTTCCCGTGTGATGAATTTCAACCTTAATGTGGGTGTTATTCATAATGCAAACTTAAATTACAAAAAAAATATATCTAAAAAGAACTCGACACCTATTGCGTTTTGTTCAATGTAATTTTACAAGGATCAAGCAGAATTACTGTTAGTTTTCTTTTTCAATATTCCTAGGCTATAGCTAATTGAATGCAAAAACTTGCTAACTCGCGTGTTCAATTAGAATACATCAAAACCTAATGTCACGCCCACACGGCGGGAAAATAGTCCAAAAATCGTATTACTTCGCGTTTTCTGAGCGAAAAACTTTTATTTTTTTATTTACCACCCTGACTGACTTTGACGAAGGGTCTAAGTTTAGAATAAAACTTTGAAATGCCGGAATACCGCGATTTATGTGATGTACTCCTGGCCTACTTCTCTGCCGTCACCCCGTGATTTATGCAGCGAGATTATTTTTTTCAACCCTTTCCTTCCTGTGAATTTGTTACCTGAAGTGCCGTTTGAGATTTGTGGCTTTAATTTAAATTGTACTTGGGACTTTATTTATAGCAGCCTTGTTAGGAATTAACTTAAGCTTTTTAGATAAAAAAAAAAATGGGAAAATAAATCAGTCCCAAATCTATAAACGTTTTTATTGACATTAATATACTAATTTTCAATATTAGCCTTACCAAAAGGTTATGTACCTTTTGGTAAACGCGTGGGTTAACTAAAGGTGGGCTAACCTAACAAAATACATTTTGAAAAACATAAAATGTTCATCCCTTTACCGTGAAAGGGCCAATAACCCTCCAAATAGCTGACACCAATCAAGCCCAGTGTACTCATTCGACACACATTCACTCACTCACTCATTCGGTCCTAAAACCTAACGCGCTTAACCCTTCATAGCCACTCGTTAGCCGGTAGGTGCGGTCTCGTTACGCCGAACGTGTCGCCGGCGAATTTAATCAAACCAATTTAGCTTGTTCACATCCCGCTCGCACGTTTTTCGCTACTGCCAATAAAATTGATGATTCCGCACAATTTAATTGAAAATTCTTGTTGTAAGCCCTGTGCGGCTTAAACGATGTTTCTCAGTGTAATTGGGTGTATAGTATATTGCTTTATTGTATTTTACAATATCACGGCAGATATGTAATTATTTTGTTACCTGTGGGATGTTTTTAGTCCACAACATTTTATTTTAATAAATAGACCACGACATATGCATGCTCACCTTTGTCAACCATTTTTGTTTGAGCCAAAAAATTTGTGAGCCATTTCTAAGTTCTAACAAGCTATTGATCACAGTACTACAAAACTCGACTCAAAAAATGACATAAAAATTAATACTCCCCTTCCACAAAGTGTAAAGATAAGTGAACTCAAAAGCACCCTTAGGCAAGTTAAATAATTTATCTTACAGGCTTTTATTCCTGCTCAGCCCGTAAGAGATATGGCGAGAAGATGAGCACGTTGGGGGAGAGCTGTCACTCAAGAACTGACATTTAATTTCCTTATGACCAAGAATAATAATTATTTGCAAGTAGGTTATAATATGATGAGGGTACAATAGCAAGTGATTGGTGAATAAGTCGCCCCTAATGAGGAATCTGTTAAAATTCGAATAAAAAACCTTATAAGCCTGACGCAAAATAACTGATTAATCACGGTAACAAAATGAAAGCTGAAACAAAATGAATTATATCATTGTACTCATATAAGAACAGAAAGGTATTGTTCTTCATCGAGGCCATTAAACTTGCAAAAGTAAATACTCACAAATGTGCATAATTTTTAATACAACCTCAGGGAAATGTATGGTGCAGAAGGCTGAAGTAGATGCTGAGCATAAAATCCTCATTACAGGACCTATTGTTATTCACATGCATAACTCAAAAGCTGGATGGTTTTCAGGGCAATTTTCCCAGTCATATCCTTTCAGATTCAGAGAATAATAGGCTATAAAATTTTAGCTCCTCTCACGCGAACAAAGCAGGGACGTACGCTAGTGAAGATTTAAATATTTATTACTTTGATTAAAACAAGTATTCCGATTTAGTTTCAACGATATCTGTACGATTATAACAGTAATAAGATCCAGTTTTAATATTGTCAAAGAATTTTTCAAGTAACATGATTTGAATTTTTTAACTTCTATGAGCAGGTTTATCAAAATGGTGATGCGCAAAAAATGTTTTTAATCATTGACACACAATAATGATAAAACGTATAATTCCACAGTTTGAATCAAATACTGAAAATGAAATGTAACATCGTAACATACATACCTAAATGTAAAATTGTCTGAATTCTGTTTTTGCCAATGTCATTATTGATTTTATTATACCGTCAAAGAACGCAGAAGTCCTCTCAATTACTTCTTAATTTCTGTCCATTCCGAAATTACATAATTTCATAAATTACCAAGGGCGCATAAATTCTCAAGAAGCGCCGGGTTATTCAACCCTTGCAGCAAAGTACGGTCTTACTACGTCAACCATTATGTACCTTATTTTAATTAACATTTCCAGTGATTATGTTTTAATTCAGTTGCCACAACATGTTAGAAGATTTTTTAAGGATAATGAAAATAAACACTTGCTACGACTGCCGTTTGGCCTGTCAATCAAAATGTTTGAAACACTTTCCTTTGCAAACTTATTTAGTAGTTTTATGATCTTCATCCAATAATAAACGAAATAACTTTGACCTACATGCATTCTTGAACAAATAGGCTCACCGAAAACCGAACCCCAAAAAGTTGGAACAACTACCAGGCCCCCAGAACTTTGAAAGAGGCTTGCTAATAACCCTTGCACCGAGTGCGGTCTCGCTACGTCAATCAAACTGTTTATATTAAACGCTACACTTTGCCTGGGAGTGGCATTAATGAGTCATCATTCTCTTGCCCTTATCCCAATTCATTTGGGGTCGGCGCAGCATGTCTTCTTCTTCCATACTTCTCTATTACTCGTCATCTCGCCAGACACCTCCTTTCTTGCCATATCATTCTTTACACAGTCCATCCATCGTTTCTTTGGTCTTCCTCTACTCATATACCCATTCACATTCATACTCAAAACTTTCCTCAGAACATTTCCCTCATTCCTCCGCATCACATGCCCATACCACGACAACCGATTACCACACAACTTTTCAGTCACCGGCGCCACTTTCAAACTTCCTCTTATATACTCATTTCTTATTTTATCCATTCGCGTAACACCACACATCCCCCTTAGCATTCTCATCTCCGCCACATGCAAATGCCTTTCATTCATCCCTTTTGTGGCCCAACATTCTGATCCATACAAGACAGCAGGTCTAACCATTGTTTTATAAATCTTCCCCTTAAGTTTAAGGGGAATGCGGGAGTCGCAGATTGTTCCCGTGACCTGCCGCCATTTCATCCATCCCGTGTTAATTCTGTGCTTTACACTACGATCTATTTCGCCATCGCTTTGCACGAGTGAACCGAGATACCGAAAGTCGGAGCAGACAGGAAGAGACGCGCCATTTAGCGCTATGGCTCCAGAACTGGAGAGACCGCCGAAATCGCAGAACATGTATTCCGTTTTAGTTCTGCTGATTTTCAAGCCAACATTCTCCAGTTTCTGTTGCCATTTCTCCAATCTGCTCTGGATCTCAGATCCATCTTCACCGACAAGAACAATGTCATCGGCAAACAGCATGCACCAGGGTGCCTCTTCCTGTATGTCCGACGTCAAAGCGTCCATAATCAACAGGAAGAGGTAAGGACTTAAAGCCGACCCTTGGTGCAAGCCTACAGCCACATTGAACTCATCGGTGTTGCCAGCAGCTGACCGGACGTAGGTACAAGATTGACTGTACATAGCACGAATTAACTCTACATACTTCCCTGGTGTACCTTTCTCTTTCAAGGCCCACCACAACACATCCCGAGGTACCCTATCATACGCTTTCTCCAGATCAATGAACACCATGTGCAAGTTTTTGTGTGCACGTCTATACTTCTCGCACAATTGGCGGAGTGCAAAAGTGGCGTCCATTGTTCCTCGACCTGGCATAAACCCAAACTGATTTTGGGTAATCTCACTCTCCTCTCGCAATCTTTTCTCTATCACTTTCTCCCATACTTTCATACTATGTGACATGAGCTTTATCCCCCGATAGTTGTTGCAGTCTTGCACATCACCTTTATTGCAATGAGTATTTGAGGGAAACTTTGTTGAGTACTATTGGGCATAAGCTGACAGACCACTGTTCAAGATGGGATTTGTTAAATTAAACTATTTCAGCCGGTATGTTAGTGGTGTTTCTGTGAGCGTAAGAGAAGCACGCTTGTACAAAGTTACTTCGGTCAATATTCGACGATGGAAATTCTTTGACGATGAAACCATATGATAAAAAGCTTGATGAACTAATTATTTTTGCTTTTTTATATTTATGCTGAACTGCTCTTACAACTCAGGTCTTTCAGTAATAATGTTCGTAAGTTTTATAGTAAGTTTCTATTTCTAATTAATATCATTTAAAACATTGAAATTAGTTTCGATTAAAATAAAGGGTTTCACCTTATTGAAATAAAATAATTGTGAATTTTATATTAAGTTGTTACCCGTCATTTCGTCTGCTTGCTGTATCAGTTTGAAATCTAGTTATTCAGGATCAATAGTAGACTATCTATTTCTCCTGATCAACAGACTGTTTTTGTCAAATTTCATAACAGTAGGTGCCACAAATCGGTCCAGTGATTTAGTTGTGATAACAGAAAAAAACCTTTCTTTCGTAATTTAGATTATTCATAACTGAGAATAGTTCACATCAGCACAAGTTAAGCTTATTGCTCATAATTATCAGTACCGCTTTATGACCCGTTCATCTCGTAATATATGGGCTTAAAGATTACAAATTGTAGCTAACTAGTGACGGCTGTTAACCCATTAGTTATCGCACAAACTGTTCCGCTCGGCGTTCACTGAGGAATAGCTTTACTAACATAAGTAGGTGTAGGGTTGATGCGGAGAAAAATAAATAGAAAGGGAAGCAAGTCTAATAGTTACTAATAGTTTTACTTCTACACTAAAAGTAAATGATTTTTTCAGTGCAACAATGGTGGCTTGAATAGAGGTTTACCCATGACCTTGGCCATTCTCTTAGTCATCCTTGATAAACACGAATTTATATTGGGTTAGCAGTTTGTTTTAGTACTGACAGGTCATCTTTCTTTTTTCTTCTTCTCAATGGTTAAATTTTATTTCAGTGTGCTCACATCTTTTCAGTGTGTTCCCATTTATATCAGCCAAGCTATAAAGGGCACTAAGGCCTTTTCACCGAAAAATTCAAATCCCTTTTTATCAAAATACCGTACGCCTAAATATATCAAAGAAAAAAACGATAGGTATTATCCTGATTTAGAACGTTCCGCAACCCTAAATACGCACGTTTCGGTCCGAATATTCTCAGGCTAAATATTCGGACACCGTGTGACCCAACCTTGATTCAAATTCCATCTAAACTTAGCTGTTAAGTATGCGTTCGATCTTATAATTGACTTTGACGTGTTCTCAAGAGAGGGAATTACAGTCTCCTTTTATTTCAGTAATATTTTACGTGACTTCGTTGTAGTTTCAAACTAATTTTAACGGAGGAACTGTCCGTTGTATGGCGAATACAAAAAACCTCTTTGAGGCATCTCTCTTTAGTAAATTGGATTTTATGTATAAGTGAAGAAATGATCAGAACTATTTTTTATCAAAGGAGAGATTGGAATTTTCTATGAGCTTACTTCTTGATAGAGCAGAATCTGAAGCGATCTTAAATCAAATTACCTAACGAACCGCTGATAGCCAACATTTTTAAGGGAATTTCTTTAACGGTTCTTTCAGTCTGGTAATTTATCGCAAATGTCTGTGAATGACTAAAAGAAACGTTTGAAAGCTCGTTTTGCTTTTATGTCCAAATACTTTATAGCGGTAAGAATGTAGTAATTGAATTGAATTAGTCCTGCTAATTATGTTTACATCACACAATAATTAGTTACATTCTCATATCACAAATTCTAATTGCTTTAAAATCGAAAATACACAGACAGACAAGACATTCCTCTCAATGCAAGTATGAGCTGTAAAACGTGATGGGGTCCCGCTGAGACAATCGCGGAGTCTCGCCAAGATGGCGCCTGACTTGCAAGTGACTGTGATGCTAACTTTATCAAAACGCTTTAATAGCCATTCCCAATGGCGCGGAAAAACTATTATGAGTAACGTTATGGGTAATGTTTTGAAGAGGTTTAGGGAACTAATTGTCCGTATGTGGTCGAAATATGAGGAAGCAAAACGTGATGTAGTGTTGGCCGCGCGTCAGTGTAACAGTACTAGTAAATGTACCACTGACGTATCGCCTTGTGCCTACAGAATCATCATCCTATTGTTTTGTCTTAATGAAGAAATTGAAAAAACTTCTACTAACTATAACAGCCAATTTGTTGTATGCAACAAGTCACTGCTTTGAGCGGCTTATGGATGAAAATGAAAAAGAATAACAAAATCCTCAATGAATACAGCTTATTTCAAAATCTCATTATTGAAAGCATGTAAAGATGGAGGTAAAGTAAAAGAAAAAGTTCCGGGATATCACGTTATTAATTTCACAATGACAGTGCTTTCCACAGCATATGTCAAAAAGAAAAAGTAAATTATTATCAAAGTACGTTTGTATACCTTTTTCTGTGGTTAGAATTTGTTGATATGAAACATCAGTCCAGTCCATTCATAGCTCTGAGCACCTCTCGCTAAGAAAACTTTTCCAACCGTATTGACATCTCTTCGTCCACTACCATGAGATCCTATTCTATAAATGGCCACATAATTCTCCCATACATCAGCCAATACTGAAATACGGCGTCGCAAAGTCTAGACCCTTTTCGCAGGACATCATAGCATACCACAAACATATCTCAGCAACTCTACCAACCCCTAATCCGTCGACTTAAAAGTTATTATGGAATGTTCCAGGTGTATTGCTAAGTTGGTTGTGTAAAGGCTGGAACATCGTCGCATGCATTTTACATCGCATTTGTGATGATTCGATGAGCAGACTATTTATTATGGTGACATTCGTTTAAAACGCGCTCAGATATAAAGGAGGACAGTTGAAGGATGGCGGTGTGATTGCGGTGCCATGTTCACTTTATTTTGTTAACCTTTTACGAGATCTGGTATCCTAGGAACAGTTTTATCAAGTCTATTCCTAATCGTGTTCAGGCTTGGTTTTTTTTTCTATTATCAACCTTTATTTTGTGGACCGATTGCCAGTGTCCCTAACTGATTGAGACAATTAGAAGCTTTTAATTAAAGAAATTGAATTTAATAAACGCAAAATGGTGTGTAATGAGTTGAAATCAATATAATTTAAGATGATGGCCACAAACATAGAAAAGACAATGAGGAACGAGTCAAACAAATTCAAAAACTTGGGAGATAGAAAACAGAAAATTGCCATTACAAACGAGATTACAGCTACCTTCGTCAGAAGAATGTTTTTACGTGTATTGTTCTCGGATGAGCACGAAAATCCTTTTTCTGTGTGTAGCATTAGTGTGCCACTATTGTTAGCTTCCTTACTTCATATGAAGGTATTATACTCGGCGTTACCTGGAACCTGCATGTTATCCAAGTTTTTAAAGCTTTCAGAATGCAAAAGTATGTTTTGTTAAAAGTAAAGTTCTTAGTGCGTAATTAACAAGTTTTTATTGTTGCTTTCAAGGCATCACTATAATTCGCAAACCTTTAATGCGGTCTCCTCCTGACCATTTCGTTTAAAAAGAGCGATATTTCTTGTTCAAAATGCCCGCCAACTTATTCCAATAATGTGTCCCTGAATTCTAACTAATCTTCCCACTCCGTTCTATTTAATTAGTCCTACAACTTTCTCGGCACCAAACTCTTCTTCTACTAAAATATTCTAAAAAATATTCAGCTCTTAATTAGATTATCCTCGCTTCCAATCAGCCAGAAAGTCATTGGCCAACGATTATATAACAAACTTCTGCATAATTTATAAGCTATCTTGTGCCTCACTTAACTAAATTAAATCGTTCATCGTGCAGATGGCGGAGTTCAAAAATATTGGAAACTTTCCCGTCAGTATCTACAGTCCTGAATTATTTGCCTCCAGTTCTTTGGGCAAAAGCTGTTAGCGAAATTATTTGGAAAAGGACCCCAGGTAGACATTTATTTTCAGGCCGATCTGGGAATTAGAAATACTTTAGATATCAAGTGGATGAATTTCGGTGCTGGTAATATAGAAGAAGTGGGTTGAAGTTGTAACAAGGTTAATCCAATATCTAATAGTGGGTTTCGTCTCTCAGGAGACATGAAACAAAAATAATATAACAAACAAGTCTAAGTACTAAGGGCTAAACCTAGTATTAATCCACTAAACAACTACAACACAACAAATGCTCAAATATTTCTCGTCATTATTTTCGCTGCCATTGTAGACGACACAAACTCTGTTCCGCCGAACGTTCATGTTATTAATACTGTGACGGCCATTATACTAAGTGTGGCAGAATGTCAAGCGGCTGACATTTGGCGTAATGAGACAGAAACACTATGGTATTTCTGAAATGAGGATCATGTAATTAACCTTTTCAGGTTGATGACATTATTGTTGTTGGACGGAATGTTCAAATGTAGATAAACATTTGTAAAAGTTAACTATGCCTTTTTAATTTTTGAAAAAATCACAGTATACTACCTAAGTAGGTATACAATAAAGTAAGTACCTATATCCCTAAACTTAGGCGAGTTTACCCAGTAATCCATTTCAAGCCGACAGACAAACCCTATTCCGTCTACAAACACTCAGATTTAGCAAATCTTTGAAAGGAGCCAGAATTGGAACACCTCTGTAATTTCGCCAAATACCTGTTATTTTAGGAAAAACATCTCAAACACAACACAATGATCGTCCACACAAAAGCACATTAGTAAACAAAACCGAAACTTCAAACGCAAGAACTCCTTTCAACCGGCGAATTCCGATACACTTCAAGCTGGTGGGACCCACTAGCTGAATCCAACCTTGTTTACCTGGACGATGTGTTGATTTTTGTTCGGCGTTAGTCTCACAATTATAAGGGCGAGATTGTAAGGGCTCACAATTTCCCCTACCTACCTGTCAAACGTCCACTGAAGCGTGAAGATACGTGCGTGTATCGGGACGCGTCATCTCACTCATCCCCTTGAATGTTCGTCGTGATGTTTGCTATCTTTTTGACGTTATTATGTGCGATACAATGTTTGAGAGTTTTGTACGTGATTTTTATCTCTTTTCGCAATTTGAAGAATGATGAGAGTTATAATGTTGTTTCGGAAAGGTCCACACACAAAACTCATACAACGCAAATATTCACGTCATAACTGTTTTCAAAGTGTGTTCGGTATTTAGTACCAAGCATTGCAATTGTTTGTGTCAACATTACAAATGATAACATAACATTTAATATTCTGTCAAACTGGTACGGGCAATTTGAAGACGTGACTCCGGACCATGAATAGAACCTTTCGACATGGCCATTCCACGTAAAATTCACGTTTTTGATTAATAAATTGTGACGTAATCACTTCGTAACAAAAATCCTAGTCTTAATACGTTGCGTTATTGACATCCCTATCATAAAGTGGCATTTTAAGCTGCTTTATACTGCGAACTAATGCATTAATCCACTCACTCATATAGTTAATCAACCCTGAAAACTAGCTTATAATGTGACCCATCACACCAATATTAACCACACTAAGTGAACGTATTCACCCTCAAGTAAATCAAGCGACTTAATAATCGGCCGCATTACGTCAGTCGTTACCATATAGTTGTCGTGTCGTAGTCGTATCGTGCCGATGTCGTGCGTGCGTCGTCTCGTCACCCATTAATTTCATTACAGCACCGTTGTTCGAAACTACATTAATTCTCTGTGTACCCCTTGACGTGCGCGCGTAATGAACTAAACTTTGTCAATACGTTTTTGGTGTTTGAAAATGATGTTTAGCTGTTTAATTTTGATTTATTGTTTGGTTCGGCATTTGTTTGTGGTATTGGTGTTGTTGGGTTATCTTGTTGTTATAACGGTGATCCTGAATCAATATTGTGACTGTAAAATGAAAATTAGCTTTTTATCACCATTGAGGAATCTGTAAAAGTATACCACTCCAAGTCCTGGTGAATCCGATTTCAACAATAGGGTGGCCTATTGTTGAAATCGGTGACAATTTATGAAAGACGTAAAAAAAGTAAGAAGAAACTACCACAATTAGAGACTACTCAAGATCATTGCTAATTGAATAGATATGATTTACAATTAATCTTGTGTAGTGCTCTTCATTGAATATGAGTAAGTACTTACAAGGAGACATGCCTCGAAAAAGCTTAATATGCAGATAAGTAGCATATAGTTTAACATAGATCGCATTGTTTCATTTAGAAACACATTTCACCGCCGTCCTATGAATCAAACCAACGCGTTTACTTTCCTCTAGTCGCGCACACCCGATAAATCGTGCACAAAAATATCTTCATAAAAAGCAAACAATGGGAGGCAACAGAGCGATGGTGAACGCAACATTTGACGCGACAAACGTTTGTCGCGCGACGATTTGTTTTGTCGCAACACGGTCAGTGGCGCGTGCTGTGTGCTCAATTGACAAACGTTATTGTGATTCGGCGGTACAAACGTTTGATGGATCGTAAGAGGGATAGAGTTATAAATTTAAGGTGTTCAGGATGATGTATGGATGTTTAGGTGGGGTGAAAAAATAATGGAATTAAAAGCTAACAAAAACAAACGCTCATCTTTCCCGGGAAAACGTACAAAATTGCTCGAAGGAAGTGTTTCTACTTCATTTCGCTTCATGTCCGATGGCTGGTGATTTTAATGAGTCCTGCAGTGATAAATTCAAGCAAACAAGGTCCAATGACCGGGACAAAGTTGATGCGGAAGGTGTAGCACAAGACTGAGGCTCTCCAGCAATGAACTACATTACACAAAAGTGATTGAATTTCACTTTAACACATTTTCACGGTCTTGAAAAGGCATACTTTCAGTGTCTGAAAATAAAACATCACTTGTATGAAAAACCATAACTGGGAACTTGTCTCACTGTCACAATACCCATCCGGAGCATCATTATTAACACATACCTACAATACCTACTTTACTTTTACATTTCCTCTTCGTATAATATTTGGTCTTACATTTCGTGCTGCAATTTGAACATTGTTTTTCCGGGGCACTTCTATCCACTTCCCATATGGGATAAACTCGAAATCGCGTTGTTACACGCGAAGACCCCATTTGCCGCTCGTTTTGGGACTGTCTATAGTCGATGTTGGAGCAGACTGGCAACTTGTGAGCAACTTTTTTGTAGATTGTATTTTTTGATTAGAAAGAAGTGAGTTTTATTGAGGACAAATTTTGACTGCCCTATTCTAAGACACCAAACCAGCGTGCTGACTAAAATGAATTAATGATGTAATAATTATTATTATTTGAGGAATGAATTTTTCTGAATGTAATTTTATCACCAAATGTCTTAACACTAACATAGACCTAAGGTACTTATTCACTAACCCATATGGACTTTGTTGTTAGAAATAAAAATTATTTGATTTGATTTATAATGAGAGTAGCTATATTCGCGAGCGCGACTGGTAACGAAGAGGTTTTGGGTTCGATTCCCAGGTCGGTTAAATGTCAGTGGGCTTTTCCATCAGAAATTTCTCAGTAGCAGTGGAGTTTGTATTTGTGCGCGGTTGATGTTTCATGGCTGGCCCCTTTTGCATGGGACCTAAACATAACTGGTAAAATGTAGTTGTACTACATTGTACACATACTCAGTGTGTTGCACATCTGTGCTTAACCCTAAGGTGATGACAGGCGTGATGTTGTTATGTGTTATTACAGAGAGACCATTACTTTCCATTTCACTAACACACATTTTGAACCCTAGATGTAGCCTAGAAATGTCCTGTCTACGCAAACCCTATCGAGTAGTTAATTCAGGCTACGGCGTAGCAGCGGTACTACGTGCGCCGGTTACACAGCGCTACGGCGCTACGCCTTATTTACGACACTCGTATCCAAAGTGATCATTGCTGTAATATTCAAGTAATGAATTGGAGTTTTTTAGGACACTCGTAATAATATAATATTCAGGCTATATTTTTTATGGACAGTGTTGAATATCAAATAGGTCTTTGTAACTAAGCTGACGAATAAATTGAATATTCCATAGACCATATTGACTTGTAGAGTTGTAGACTATTATAAAGCCTTGTAGAATATTCATTTGTAGATTTTTGACAGTCGTTACGGGTAGTCAGCCAGAAGGTTTGTTAATTCTTAGCAAGGGTTCTCATGTTATCCATTAGCCTGTGGAAGTCAGATAGGCAGTTACTAGTATTCAGCTGCATACAGTAAGACTGCAAGCCGTCCACAACGTGGATCGGAAAAAGCAGGGAATATAATGATTAAGCGTTGTAGTATAGTTTTTGCTTGAGGGTGTTTACATAAAGTATGAATGCTGCGCTTAGGGCTATCAGATACTAATTTCGTCAACATGATCAATATGTATTGAATCTACTATGTATAGTCTTTCGTTCTAAAATTAATTGATCTATGTTTTCAAATGTACTGTTTGTGCACTTACATCATCTTTTGCAAATCCCGCATTTGCAATGAGGTTAATTGTAAGCAAATCCAATTGTGTGTTAAGCTTGCCTTAGTACAGCTATGATATAATAATATGTATGTTTTTGTTTTATTTTTGTGTGCAAGAAAAAATAAGAACAAGTCGCTTTTGATTAATAATATAAAACATATTATTAAACTTGTGAATTTTCTGGTTATAATCTAGCTAGATAGGTAAGTCATGGGGCACAAAATATCTCACCGTCATCCCTTACTTCATAAGAACCATCTTATTTTAAAAGACCCACAAACACGTTCAACTAAATTGATATAGGGAGCGAGTAGATCGCGGTTAGCTAACGTTTGTGAACAGACTTTATCTTTGTTATACTGAGCATCTTACTTTTCACGATTAGAGATATTCTGAGTTGCAGGGTAACTCATTATTTTTAAGATATATGAGGAAAGAAAGTAGGCAAGCGTTGTCATACATTCTGTAAGCTCGTTTACAAGCCAACCAGTCGCCGCCAATCTTTTGGCTGATATAATAACGATGATAACGCTTTTACCCTGGATTAGGTACTATATGTGTTCGAAATTTCACGATGTCCTCTATCAGCATATTGAAAGTAAGTAACATAGTTATCAGCCTGTATTTATTTCATCGTAAGAGCAAAGGCCACGTCTCATACAGAGAAACAACGAGCATTGATCCACCACGTTTGCTTGCTACGTGATGTCCATCGCAAGAGTTCCATTCACCAAGAGTCTTACTAAGATTCGAGAACATAATGATATGATACCACTTCTAATAAAAATATCCTTCTGATCGAGTTTCGGTCATGGTGACTAAATTTAACAGAGATTAGCTAAGTACGCAGGAGATATATGTAGTTGTTAGTGTACTAGTGTGTGTACAGACACAGATTTATTTATATATTTATTGGTTCAACAAGAATTGTTTACACAAGTGCAATTATAATATGTTCGTTTCTGTCACTGTTCGACGATCTGTGATGTCCGAGTACGATCTGGCGCAGGACTAACGGCTTAGCGTGCTTTTCAATGCTCGGGGGAGTCACAACACCAACTTTCGAACTCTGTGCTAAAAAAATTACTTATGTAAAACCCCAATACCCCAACCAAAAAATCCAAGTCAGGACACTTATCATAGTATTGCACTGGAGCAGTGTCATACATTGTCCCAGCTTGTAACTGACACTGACACTGGTTGACTTAGAAGGGTCCTTCCAAAAGTGGCTACACGTCAGCTTAGTTTCAAGGGAAACTGCTATCTAAACTTTGCAACCCAATTACTGGAAGATATTGATAGGTACCCTAAGATTACACGGCACTAACTTCTGCTCAGTTTGCGAAACACAAAGATATCTAGAAACACGACAATCAGGTTTAAGCTTAGTACAACAGTACTAGTTTATATTTACTTAATTTTCATGCACAGAAGTTTCTACGCCGCTAGTTATGGTATTCTTTTATGAAATTTTTGTATATCAATAATATGAATAGTATTTAGCATATAGTTATGTTATGTTTTTGTTTTGCACCAATACCTACGATGTCAGTCGTAACGTTACATTCCGCTTGCGACTCACGATTACCATCCCACTCATAATCCCGTGTGTTTCCCGCGCACGCCACGCGCATCTCTCAGCAATACATCGCTGATACATGGCTTTCCGATGGTAATTCCGTTCCGGAGGCTTTTTTATAGTTTAACGGTGTTTTGTCGGTCTGTTTGGGAGAAGGTTTTGGGGTTTAAAGTGTCATTATTGGTACAGGTGCATATTTTAGTGTGTAATGCATGTATTCAAGAAGATTGTACCTAGTTACTTACAGGAGAATTTCGACTGCTTCGTAGTTCTAGTGATCGAAAACGCGACAAGTGAGCATCCTAGTCCTGGGTTCGATTCCCAGATAGGGTAATGTGTTATTAGGTTTTCCATCAGGAATTTCTAAGTAGCAGCCTCAGAGCCCGAACTTGTGCCCAGTTGATGGACCTTTTACATGGGACTTAGACATCACGAAATGTAGAAGTACTATTAGGTACATCTCTGTACCTCTGTCTGTTCGATTAAACACTGCAACCAATTCCTGGAATTAAGTTTCAATGTTCTCTAGCTAACTGGTGATGGAAAAAACGGAGGCCTGATTCGGTCTTACTACTAATAAAAGTAACTTTTGCTATCAAACAATGTGTATACCTTTTTTTTTTTTTTTTGGATGGGAAATCATCAAATGACCCCCCCCACTCTGGGCGGAGCGGAAGGGAGTGTCAGACTTGTACTGACTAAAACCCATCCATGTTCCTTCTTTGCCCTTTGTGTTCCAGGGCCACGGTGTCTCTTTCGAACAGTCCCGCAGCTCTGGCAGGCATCGGCCCATGCGGACCCCTACTCGGTTGCTGACATCTCTTTGAGGCGCGCGTGGAACACGAACGCGCCGTCGACACGGCCTGTCGTCATAAGACGGCCGGACGGCGAGCTAGCCCATAACTCGCCGTCCACAGGCCCGCGCCTACGGTGGCCGGGAGCCACCACGTGACCCCCGACGCCCAGGGCGTCTCCCGCGGCGGCTGGGACGTGAGGTTCTTTCCCTCTCACGTCCACAAGGTGTATACCTTGTGAGTACATCTGAATGAATATCGCAAAGCAAACTAATGATTACCCGCACCCGACGCGGCGACGCCCAGAGCCGAAAGCCGAGCGTCAAGTGCCGACAGCGGCTACTAAGCCACCTGTATCTGTGTCACCGTCAGTGAACCTCTGGTTATTTATTGTTGTGTTCAATAATGTGCAACAGCCACGATATTATATTCAGTATACTTAATAATGAATGGATCAGTGTCCATCAATTATAGTTGAATAAGTTGATTACTCGTGGCTAAATAATAACAGCTGATAGGGTCGATCTTAAAAGGTTAAGCAGCACTTGCCCAGGTCGATCCCTGGATGGCTGACCATCAATTACATACCGAGTTTTCTCCGAGCCTCGGAAAGCACGTCAAACCGTTGTTCCCGGCAGTCACTTGTAGATCTTTGACAGTCTTTAAAGGTAGTCAGCGGCCTGAAATTCTGACAACCAGTCTTACCAAGGGTATCTTATTATCCAGTAGTAACTGGGCTGTGGAGGTCAGATAGACAGTCGCTCAGTATAAAATACTCGTATTCAGCTGTATTGGTTAGACGGGAATCTGACCTCAACACAGTTGGGAAATGACTAGGCAGCTGATGAAGTAGATTTAAAAATATAATCCATCAAACCATCCCGTACTTGGGCTGAAGCGGTGCATTTCAACACACTGCCTTTTACTAAGAGGAGGCCTGATTGGGACTCGGCCCTCATAACATTTATATGAATAAGAACAGCGAACCTATAACGTATGCCTGAGGAGTGGGAATGTCTGACGCTGTTCTAATATTTTTCTTTTGTTTTAAAGTACGGTAGAAGAAAAACAAAGAAATACATTTCAAAACTCCATGCTTTGAACCCTCGGCCACTTGCTGGCGACACTTTATTTGTCAGTCTACCCAAGTTGCTGTCACGTTAGTATAACCTCATAGCCTAATTCGATAGGCTGGCCTCGGCTACAAGGCTACAACCCACAAGTACTTCAGGGGAGATAACTGGGGCCTTTGTTTGTCAGGATATTTAGTGCGGGTAGTTTAGTGTTTGTGATCTAAGGTATCCTATTGTGCTGGGATGTTGAGGGATAAGAGACAATCCACACAAAGAGACGCAGGCTGGGTGTAGCTATTAAAATGTACAGGTTATTTGTTTTATCATAATATCGATTTATTAAATAACCAAAGTATAAAGTAAATAAATATTTATTGAATAGATATCACCGGTAAAGTGATAATCTCTCTCTTTATGATTTATGTATCCCAGTTTTTTAAACTAAAAACTTGTAATGATGAGCAAAATACGATAAATAATCCAGCTGTTGTCATATTCCTCTGCAGCCTATTCTTCTGTCAGTGTAAAGTGCACATTGAAAAGAACATCATTCGTCAAAAGAACACCACTTTCTTTAACAAACTCCGAAAACACCAGCAAACTTCCCGTCAGACTACAATAGTAACCATTTATCCGAAAATCTTCGTCTCGATCAATTAACAAAGCGAACAATTAAATTGTTGAGAGTCTAAATCCATTTGTCCTGTTTGTTCACACCCTAATAGTGTTTGCGCTCGAGACACCGCTATCCCATTTGAGCACTCAAATGCTCAGTTTTGAGAAATTCGAGTTGAGCGTTACCTGGGAACTGACTAAGTGAGTCGTCATTTATGAATCCTCAGGGAATGTCCCGGTGTCGCGTTTGCTAATTCTGTTAGACTTTAGAACAGATTTGTAACGTTTTGCTGCCGTGTAGATAAGTTTGTTTTAACTTCTTCGTCGTGGTCGGTTTTGTAAACTATTTCTATGGTCTGACAGGTAGTCCCACTGCAGGACTTACTGCTTTTATTTTCGTTTTAATTTGTTTTCAAAATATTTGTATTAGAGTTATTGCTGTTTTATAACAATTTTCCCCTTTCAGAGTAAAAATAAATTTATTTATTTTAATGAAAAATACTGAGGCCCACTCCCGCACCATATCATTAAATTCATTTGACAGGTTTGAGGAGGAGTTTTTTATGCTATTTTTTAGTTTAGTAACTTTAGTTTATTGTATCGTTTTTATTTGTTATTTGTACATTATGTTGCTGTCATCTTCAAGTAATTGAAAGAAACGATTTTAACGCTAAACACAATTAACGATTTTTGGTGTAATCAGACCTCAAAATTTTAATTTTTCTTTTTAAGATTAAGTTTAAGTTCAACTTGGTTCTATATCCACCTTAGAACATTTTATTTCAAGACTATTACAATCTAATAACAATATCAAATCTCAATAACACCCCAAGAAACGGTAGCTCCATCTAAAAACATAGGAAATAAAGGAAATTGTGCATACATATTTATAAGATAGATATTCAAATGGGTGCAAATACAAGGGGCGGGTGTTTAGCCATTTAACCAGCCAAGAATTTGACAGAGTCAATAATGGTATAGAACTCACGAGGCTTTGGAATTGAGTGTTAGATGGTGAATTACGGCGTGAAGGGTTGAGGGAATGAGTAAGTGAGTACATTTATATTGACTTTACGTTGAAGCTAACAGATTTCTGTATAGCAATGTCAATGCTAGAGTCAAAGTCAAGCCATTTATATCAATGGCACTTTAGAATTCAAATGCGGATATGCAATTAGAATTGAAGTTATTGACTTTGATAGTGCTTTAGTTTCTCAGGTAAGAATGGTTTTCGTAGTTTAAGTATATGGTATGTTATGTATCGGTACACACATGGAGGGAAAGCGCCACTTTCACTTTATTACAATTTTTTTTTTAATTAGAGCTGCTGCATAATAAATGCATAACGAGTATTATGTATCTCTAGATGAATGATTTATAATTCACAAAGTGCGAAAACATATTTTAACATTCGTGGGTAGGTGTGAAAAAAGTATAGACGTGTTTAAAAATCCGGAACTTTATTTTAAATTCAATTAATTCATAATTCATTAAGTTTATATCAGTAATAAGTTAATAACAGTTATATAACTACTACTCACGTTTGTGCACGTTTATGTGACTTAGACAAGTTATTTTCACCACCTGCCAGCTGTTCAATTACTACACCACAGCACAAGTTTTCTAGCATTTCACATAATGTCACAATTTGCTGAAGTCCTGGCTGCACAAAAAGCCCTGGAGGAGAACTTTTTGAGGAAGATGGGTGAGCTTGAGGCTCAAATACAGTGCGCCGGGCCCGCCAAGGATACGGTGGCAAAGATAGCTGAGGAGTTTCGTGGTTTTCGGGAGCTTGTTTTCTCCATGCTTGGGCTGCTGCGAAGCCAAATCAGTGAGTGTGCCAAGCAAATTGATGGCTTAGAGACCAGGCACCGGCGGAAAGCTTTGGTTTTCCAAGGTCTTGCTGAAGCGGAGAATGAAGACTGCACGGCTGTTATTTTGGATGTTTTAAACACCAAGCTAGCACTGAAGAATATCTCGGCACCTTCTATTAAAGCTTGTAACAGGCTGGGGGCCCTCAGCAAGGATCATCACAGGCCTATCCTTGTTAGGTTTGCCAGTGTAGACTTGAGGTCATCAGTGTGGAAGGCAAAGACAGGCTTGAAAGGCTCCAAAATGTCAGTGAAAGAATTCCTGACTAGGACCAGGCAATCTATCTTCGGCAAAGCACGGGAGCACTTCAGCATGCGGTCGTGTTGGACCCAAGACGGGGTTATCTTCATAAAGGCTCCTGACGGAAGTCGGCACAAGATAACTTCCTTTGATGAGCTGAAGCCCTTGGTAGCCCAGTACCCCAAGGCACCGGACGCGGCTCCTTCTACCAGTGGAAGAGGTGGCGGCGCTGCTGGGAATCTGAAAACCATAACACGAAAATTATAGGTTTGAGTGTTGATGTTTTGATGTTTTTTCTTGATTGTTGTTTTAGATTCCAAATCTTTACTTACCAGTTTGTAGTTGTCCAGTCTAATAGTTATCTTCCTTATGTTTTGTACTCCAACTGTTTACTTCTACTTCTTTATTATTAAGAGGTGCATTGGTACTTAGATACCCTCAACTGTGTTTATTTTTCTAATATTAGTTTGAGTGATTGATTGATATTGTTATATGAATGTCAGCTTCGGCTTGTCAAATTGACGTTTTGAAATATTTAAGTGACAGTGACGTTCCAAATAAACGTTTCGAAATTTTGTTTCTGGTAAACTCACAGATTATTTGTTATCAGTTACGTTTCGTTCCATGTACCATCACATAATTTGCAGTTGGGTGTGTCTCCTTCTTTTTCTATATTTAACTATTATTCTGATTCTGTTTTTGTTCTTTTGTGTCTGGGAACTACGGCTTTCACTTTTCCTTTGTATTTTGCTGTGTATATGTGCTATATTCTATGCTTATTTTACTACTTGCTACTAGTGTTGGTGTTAGCTGGCGGGTGGTGCAGAGTTGTGCACCTGTTGGTGATACTTAGTTTGTTTTTAGTAATAGCTTAATTGTTTTATATATTTATATATATATATATATATATTTGTTACGTGTATATTTATGTCAAACAATGAAATTTTCTTATCCGCGGATGAATCTGCTGCTTCTTCAAGCGATGGAAGTTTTTGCTCGTTCAGTGATACTCTTGGTGAGTTTTTGCAACAAAAGTTTAATGATAAGTCTGATCGATTGTTGAACGTGTGTCATATTAATGCTCAAAGTGTTCCGAGCCACTATAGCGAGCTGTACGACGCCTTTAACAGCAGCAATGTACACGCCATCTTGATCTCTGAATCTTGGCTCAAACCACATCTCCTGTCCACTACTTATCCTCTTACTGGTTTCATTCTTATACGTAATGATAGGATTGGTAAGGGAGGGGGTGGTGTGGCCATATACCTCCGCAGTGACTTTCCCTATTAAATACTTGCCACTTCCTCTTCACAATATTCTGCTTCTGCCGAGTTTATTTTCCTTGAAGTCTGTGTCAAGGGAGCCAAAACTGTTATTGGTGTTGTTTACTGTCCTCCCACTGTTGATTACTTCACTGAATTCGAATCAGTACTTGAATCTTTGGGTTCAGAGTATGCACATCACATCATAATGGGTGACTTTAATACAAATCTCCTTTCCCGCAATGCCCCTCGGTCCTGTAAACTCCTCCAGCTTATCGAGTCGGTTAGTCTGCACGTGTTGCCGCTCCAGCCTACCCATCATAACGCTGTCGGTGATGACACCTGGCTCGATCTGATCCTTACCTCAAATCCTTCTCTTGTATCCTCCCATGGTCAACATGACGCTCCTGGCTTTTCTCACCATGACATGATTTTCCTCTCTTATATCCTGAAACCTCCCAAACCTAAACCTAGGGTTCTGTACAGGCGTTGTTTTGCGCGGATGAATGTTGAGGAAATTAAGAAGGATGCGTCTGTGACTGATTGGGAGCCTATGTTGCAAGCCTCTTTGGTTGACGATAAGGTTGCGATATTTAACGATGTTGTGATCAACCTCTACAATATTCATGCTCCCATCAAAAAAATTAAACTAAAACGTCCTCCTGCTCCATGGATGACAAGAGGGATACGGATGGCAATGCGACGTAGGGACCGGGCATTCCGTAAATTTAAGAGGGATCGTACTGACGAGAACTGGTCATTATACAAGGTTGCAAGGAATAGATGCAACCAGATGATACGCATCGGTAAACGCCGCCACATTTTAGATAATATAACTTCTTCCTCTTCTGCCGATATTTGGAAATTTCTTGGAACTCTGGGTATCGGCAAACCGCGACATTTAGACCTTCCAAACTCTATTGACCTGGACGAGCTTAACCGACATTTTTCTTCTGCTTCCTCCATGGATCGCTTAACCAAGCAACGAACTTTGTCCCTAATTTCTGGTCTAACGCGCCCTAATATTAACCACTTTTGCTTCGTTCCAGCTGAACCGGGAGAGATCAAAAAGATCATCCTGTCCATCAAGTCGAAAGCAGTGGGTTGTGATAATATCACCCGTGGTATGATCATAACTCTTCTGGATGAGCTCCTACCTGCGATTACCCACATTGTGAATTTTTCCCTTTTTACCGGAGCATTTCCTTCCCTGTGGCGCAAAGCCTATGTTTGTCCGCTACCCAAGGTCCCTAATCCCTGTCTTCCTGCCCATTTCCGTCCCATTTCGATCCTTCCCTTTCTATCTAAAGTGCTTGAGGCCTGTGTGCACAAGCAATTCTCCGATTTTGTCCATCGGAACTCGCTTATCAGCCCACTTCAATCTGGGTTCAGGCCTGGGCACAGCACTGTTTCCGCCCTTCTTAAAGTGACTGGCGATATTAGGGCAGGACTAGAAGACACCAAGGTAACGGTACTGGTGCTGGTCGATTTCTCAAATGCCTTCAATACCGTTAGTCACGACATCCTTTTAGCCATTTTATCCCATGTCATGGTCTCTCCCGGAGCACTGGAATGGTTCTCCTCTTACCTTCAGGAACGCCAGCAGTCAGTTCATGTTGGGAATTCCTCATCATGTTGGTGTGATTTGGAGACTGGTGTTCCTCAAGGCGGTATTCTTTCTCCTCTTCTGTTTTCTATTTTTATTAATCTCCTTACTTCTGAGCTTCAGTGTGCGTATCATCTGTATGCCGATGACTTGCAGTTGTACTGTCAGGGGAGGGTTGACGAAATTCGAGATCTGATCGACAATTTAAATCGGGACCTGATAGCAATAAATACCTGGTCCGATAAATTTGGTGTGGCAGTAAATCCTAATAAATGTCAGGCGATCATCATTGGCAGCTCTCGCAGTCTATGCAAGTTGAATGGTACAACCTTGCCACCAGTTCTTTTCGACGGTACGGTCGTTCCTTTTAGTACTGAGGTCAAGGATCTTGGCTTGCATATCGATAGCTCTATGAAATGGCATACTCAAGTTGCTCGTGTCAGTCAGAAGGTTACTGGTTCGTTGCGGGCTTTGTACCGCTTGAGAAACTTTTTACCCTCAAATACGAAAACAATGCTTGTACAGTCCTTAATTTTTCCTATCATCGATTACGGTGACGTGTGCTACTTTGACCTGAATGCGGATCTCCTCGACAAACTTGACCGTCTTCTAAATAACTGCATTCGATTCGTTTTCAATTTGCGTAAATATGATCATGTCTCCGAACACCGGACTCTTCTTAAGTGGTTGCCCATACGTCAGCGTAGGGAGCAAAGGGCGCTTACCACCTTGTTTTCTTTTCTTGTTTCTCCCACTTCCCCTAGTTACCTTGCTCCCCACTTTCAGTATATTTGTGCCAACCATAATAGGAGCCTGCGATCATCGCAAAACCGTATGCTTCAATGTCCCTCTCACCGCACTGATTTCATGCACCGATCTTTCTTTGTCCAGTCTATTTCTCTGTGGAATGCGCTTCCCCAGGAAATCAGGATGGCAACCAATCGCTTATCTTTTAAAATTAAAGTTCGTGAGTACATTCGGAAGAAGCTGGCAGTTTCGTCACAACGGTAATGTTTTCCCCATGGTTTGTGTTTTTATTTTGGTATATTCGTGGAAATGTTTATTTACATTAATTTAAATTTTGATATATATTTATAGTATTTGATATATATTTATAGTATTTTATATATCCTTGTAGTTATCTTGTAGTTAATCTTATTATTATTTAAAATTATTTTCAGATTTACACCTACCACTGCTTGTCTTTGCATCACCCAAAGGTTGACTGGTAGAAAATGCCTATGGCATTAAGTCCGCCTCTGTACTTATGTGCTTGAAGTGTTAAATAAATAAATAAATAAATAAATATTTATTTCATTCTAATTGCGTGGTGGCCAACATCTCTATATAACAAAAACATCCGTTCTACATTTATGCCCCATCCATCCCTCATTCATTTTATCATGGAAACTAAATAATTCCTGCCCTATCTATTCATCCATCGGTCTACAGTTGCGGGTCACGTTCTAACGTCCGATCAATGTTCAATGTTCATAGCAGTTCATAGCGAATAACTTATGAACTTTAATAAAACCAACATTCGCGAGTATGGTAATGAGAGCCAATCTAGATCGCACCGAGATTGGTTGGATATTTGGAACTGTGTACGAGTTGGAGGCAAAGACATTGTTTGTACTAAGTTTAGTTTAATTATTTCTCATTCTGGAGTTGTGTTGGGAAAGCTAACTGGTTCTTATTTACGTGTTCTAACTGGAGCCGTGTCAGGGACGTCTCCTGTAATTGAAATTGTGGACTGAGTTAAATTATGTCTTAAGACTGAGACATGGAGTTAAGTTTAGTTTACTCGCTTGCCCGAATACTGAAGAACCCGACCATCCATTTTCCTAGAGAAGGTGGGATGAGCCGCTCTGCAGAGTAGTTCAGAACTATCTACTGAACACGTCTGCTACTACTGCTGAGCGTGCGCGCCTACGGGCTGTGGGTGAGTGGGAGTCGGGTCTTTGGCTTCACGCAATGCCGTCGTCGAGCATAGGCACATTGAACATTAACGACATCATCCGACGAGCTCTTGTCACCGTCGGCGTTCCAGCTGTTTTAGAACCCCATGGCTTGGCACGCGACGATGGCAAGAGACCGGACTGCATGTCGTTGTTTCCTTGGAATATGGGTAGGCCTTTAGTGACGCGACATGCGTCGATACTCTTGCGCCATCACATCTTCCAAGCTCGTCGTGCTGTGCTGGCGCTGCCACTGCGGCTGCAGAGAACCTCAAGCGGCGTAAATATAGGAACCTTTGTGGTAACTATATTTTCGAGCCGTTTGGGTTTGAAACTCTGTGGTCGTGGGATCCCAGTGCTCATAGCCTTTTTAAGAAAATTTCGAAACGTCTAGTTGACGCTTCCCGTGACCCAAGGGCTGCCTTTTACTTTGGCCAGAGGCTAAGTGTTGCCATACAACGTGGCAACGCCGCCAGTCTCTTGGGCACATTCCCAGCTGACAGCGTTGAGGAGGAGTTTTTTGATGCCCTCTTATAGTTTGTTGTTAGTTTATTTATTTTAGGTTATTTAATAATTTTTAATTAATAATGTATTTAGTTAGTTTACTCCCCTTATGATTTTCAAACCATTATAACTTTGTTCATCCTTAGGACTGAAAATCGGAAGGCGTCCACTGTAGGAGCGATCACGCGACAAAATAAATGCGACTGTCGCGTATTTTCGTTGACTATTTCGGGACAAAGGCAAGAGAATGATGATGTTGCCAGAGTTGACATGCACAATCACCAACGGGTACATACTTAAAAGATAACTCTCAAATCAAATCACGTTATTTATTTGCGAGAATATGGGTGATACATGTTTATTTATTTATTTATTTAAACTTCATGTACAATAGTGATACATAGGCGGACTTAATGCCACAAGGCATTCTCTACCGATCAACATACATGAACATGTACATGTTGTTTTTATAAAAGCCTTCTTTAGACCATCACGACAGGTGTGCAAAATATCTATTAAAGATAATTAAATGAAATAAAAATTACAATATTAATACAATATTATTTATCAATTATATAATTTAATTACAGTCATTACACGTATACATTAATTAAATTAGTTTTTATTTCTCTTCAAGTTTCTAGCAACTACCAGTTTCTGATAAACTGGTACCAGCTACTCCAATCGACTACACAAAGATCCTCACTCTAAGTCACGTAAACTCAATATAAGCTCAGTCCCCTCTCGATTCATATGCAGCAACAAAAAGGAAGATAATTTCATATCCCTATTGAAGGCACTTTGGCTGACAATCGCGGCGGTAAATAAAAACGTTCGCAATTGGCACCCCGTCTGCGCCGGATGCAGCGGGCGCGCCAACAGGGCTGGTTGCGTTCATGCATAAATAAATTAAGCCATAGTGAAACAGTATAATTATTGTCAATTTAGAGGTTTATTCATGCACGCTGTATAAAGGTATAAGATTATTTAACTTAAAAAAAAACCATTTATTAATAAACCCCATTTGGTAGAAGTGTAGTACTCAGATGATATCATGGGGAGAGACCAGTTGAGTTCAATTTCCAGTCTTCGTACGGTATAATTTTGAATTAGCAAGAAAAGAGATTTACATACTATTTGTTATAATTTTATAGTAAAATGCTTTAATCTTGTTATTATTTTAATATTTATATATAAGTATATATAATTAACAACAACACTAATGTGTTGATTAGCCCAAAGTTTGACCTATCTACCAACTCATTTACCAAATAACGCGTTAAACAAACTTAACTCTTTACTTATTTCTATACTAACTAACGCGACTTCGGCCGCGATTTCGGTGACTGTCCCCCGAGATTGTACTACCGAGATAATTTGTCTATGTGTTAATCCAGGTTATAACCTATCTGTGTGCCAAATTTCATCCAAATCCGTTCAGTAGTTTGTGCGTGAGAGAGTAACATAACCATCAATCCTCACAAACTTTCGCATTTTTAATACTAGTAGGACAAAGGCACTTAGATTCCAACTCAAAATTTGACTAATCCACAAAAACAGAATTAATAAAACTGTAATTTGTATTTGCTTTTTCTGCCAGCCCTGTTCGCACCACGCGCGCGCGCGGTGCGACCGAATGCACTCGCTCCTGGCTCCTCGCTCTCCGCTAGTTCCGGGGCCGGATACGCACTTAGATGTTACGTACACTGCATTAGCTTCTAATACAGTGCTTTCACATTGTATGACTGAGTTAAAAGGAAGATTATAAATATTTCAAATGGATCATTAATTTCGGAAGTAGGTACACATGGTTCGCAAAACTAAATGTATTATTATTAGGGCCGATTTTTCAATCCTCAGTTAAGTCGTCGAATAGCTATCTAGCGTGTAAACTTATTTGTCTGTTTATCAAGCGATTAAATATTTTCAATTTTTCAATCGTATATTATCTAGAGAATAGCTATCAGTGGTATAAGCTAGCCAACTTCACACTATTGATGTGCAAGCGAGATGGACAGATGCAGTATTTAACGTGTTAGACAAGAATAGCAACAAAACTTGATATGACATTTGTCGTTGTTAGCTATACAGTTCATAGTGTCCACGCCGTGTTATTTATTGTTAAAAATATGGGATTTGTGTTCTTTTGTGGCATAAAAATGGATCAGTGCTACAAACTTCAGTAGTTGGGAAGTACGATTATTGATGGAATTAGTGACCAAAAATCAGTAAAAAAAAAACGACGCTGCGACCAGCAAAAACTTTGATTAAGTAATAATAGGCGAAGTTAATAGGGCGCATAACGATATACTGATAAATATGACTGTTATATTATGATAAAATCAAAAATAATTTTAATAATGTGTTTCATCATAGTTAATCTAAAATACCAAATCACCAATTATTAAGATGATTAAGATATTTCATTATTGTAAACAATGACAAAAATAAAAGGCATAACATTTTTTTTTAAGTAGGCTGTATGGTATCTTTTTTCAAGCGAAATCTCCAAAATTCATTTTGCTCCCATGTATTAAAATTATTAAGCCTCTCTCGTAAAAGTCGTTTTTTACTCTCAGATGGTTTAATAATTTAAGATTTTCGATCTTTCCAGATTTTAAGTCATTAATTATTTCAAACACATTCATCATAACTATTCATAACAAATCACCGAACCTATATCATTTTACCAAAACGCACAAAACGAATGAAAATGTCCAACATAACTTAAAATGTCACACTTATCGGGGAGATAAAACCCTACCTGGCCCTCAAAGTAGCAGGTAACTATATTCCTCCGTTAGAGGCTGTATTCGACAGTTAACTACTATCTGACCATTGAAAAACCAAGAATATGGCTATTCAACGAATAAAGGCTATCTGGTTATCTGAGGATTGAAAAATCGGCCCTTAGTCGAATAAGATTATTTCTATCCAATAGGAGGCGAAATTAATTTCGCTAAGAAATTCCTTATCCGAAAAATTTAATTATACTTAGGAACTTATCGGCAAAAAGGAGATGGACCACAAGTACACCTCTGTCTGAAGTTTTTGAGAAAACTGGTGTCATCTTAATATGTAACATTGTGTTAAAAATAAATCGCGAAATAGTATTTAACTGGGATAAAAGAAAAAAACCAATCTGAAAGAAAGTGACGAGTTATATATTTTTTTTTAAATTTGGAGGTGCGCTCTCTTTTCGTTCCAAGATTATGAACGAACTAAGTCTCTTTCTAATAAATAAAAAGACAAATTTAATAAGTTTCGTGTACATTTATTGTCTGCTGTCTACAGATGACTGACAGAAGACTAGTGGTGATTTAAATAGTCTTGTACAGAGTGTTAATGGATTGTCAAGTAAGTGGTCCTTTAAAGATACTTCATACAGTAAAAACCCTAAAAGTAAAAGGAAATCTTAGAATATACATTTAACATCTATTATATGGTCCATTGTGTATACATAACAGTCTGCCGACAACTCGCAGCGCGGACGTCTAACAAGTTAATTTCCTGCGCGAGAGAGACCTGGCAACACCATCCCCCATTTTTACACGACTGTCTTTAGTAGACAGACGGTGATTATTTTGTCTATAGCAATATTTTAACACTATACAAGCCGTGTACCATATCAACTTTACCCTATTTGGTCCCTCCCTTAGCTTAGCTCTCTGCAAAATCTCATGCTTCTATAGCGATTGTGCGTTATCGATCAGTGTATTTAAGATGATCTCAGTTTAAATAATCATAATTAAGAACAATATAAGACCTTAAGAATGAAAGATAGAGAGAGGTATACGTCAATAATTTCAAAAGTAGGTCAATCGGACTAAAGCCAATGGATGCAATAATAATCAGACAGAACATCTGTAATCTGAATTATGATGATGACCAACTACACTACATACTGGATATCTCTCGCTGGTAACTCGGAACACGTAAATATTAGCTCACGAATGGCATTCATGTGTAGGTACAGTGACAAGCATAAGACATTCGACGAAAAATAGCAGTTGATTCTTCTAGTGATAGGCTACAACCTCCTGCATATTACAAGATTATTAAATTTTAATAGTCGGGCACCTATGAAACGATACAATAATGTTTATTCGTAATCTTTCAAAGATATAACATATCAGTTATGTAATTGGTGGCAATTTTAAGTTTCACAAAACGGTCAACTTTAATCAGGTTAGTAGACTATAATGAAATCTGACATTTAATATAAAAGCTCGAAAAACAAACGTTATCTTAAAATAAAATAAATATTTCCACTTTGGTACGTATCTGTACAGACGATACGTCGAGAAAGTTTACGAGCGGGTCCGAAGTTGGTGTCGGCGGTAACCACGGCTGCCTCGCCATCCGTCGTCGGCGGCCCAGCATCGGCAGTCCGGCACGCTAACGGAATGCGTTTGATTCGCAAAATCAATGGCCGCGACTGTACGCCTACCTTTTGCTCTCACACTCACATTTGTATGAAAATGTTGTTGTAATTGGGGAGGGGAATTTTGGAACTTATAATTGGGGGAATAGGAATAGTGGGAGTATGAGAGACAGTGATTTCTAACTAAATGATGAATATTGTGATTTGGACCGATTGGAATATGTAGTTTCTAAGTTACTTACAGTAAATTACTTGACAATATGAGTTTAGACAATCCCTCATCTGCTAATTTAATTTAACTGTACAAAACAGTTTGATAAAATGGACTATGTATCATTTGAACAATTCAACCCTCAAAGTTTCGTAGTCCAAGTGTCTTAATTGGAACATAACCTACTACGATACGTACACTGACATAGGTACTGCAATTTCCTATCATTCAGAAAATGAAGTTTGCACATGTCGCAGGCGTATGCAGTGTTCCAAGACGGCACACGTGCCTCAAGTAAATTAAAGTCGTGTAGTAATAAAATAAGAGCAGCATTCATGGCAGATTGCTTCAATATCAGCGTCTTTGTGTCAGATGGCGCATACTTTATTACGAATCCAATACAAGCCTTTTGCTGAACTGTCATCTGAAACTGAAAGAAAGCTTGTAATCAAGAGAGATGCAATTTTTCAATTTCATGTGAGATCTTTAGTTTGTTTAACCTCTTGTGAACATACTAAAAATACCTGATTTTTTATATATTTTAAGTATATATCCAAAAAAATCTTTTTTGCAAAAAATAAAACCGACTTCAAAAACACAGAAAAGTGAAAAATAACTTTAGCTTCTGAAGTCGGTGACTTTTGTTTGTTTAATTCAGTTTTTTTGTCACCGACTTCTGAAGCTAAAGTTATTTTTCACTTTTCTGTGTTTTTGAAGTCGGTTTTATTTTTTGCAAAAAAGATTTTTTATTTTTGCATTTTTAGTGTATTTATAGGATATTACAATCATATACAAATATTTGCTATACATTTATTTTACATTATTAACGATACATTTCATGGTAATAGGCTTATCAATACTAATATTATAAAGAGGAAAGATTTTGTTGTTTGTTTGTTTGTATCGAATAGGCTCCGAAACTACTACTACTACTATAATTTATTTTAAAAGAAAATTGAGATCCTTAAGAAAATTGCAACAATGTAACCCAAAGTAGCAAAATTTTGCCTATAAAATTCATTATTTGGCGTGCGCTGAGAAAACTATTGATGATTCTTAAAAATGATGTACTACGTGATTACAGTACTCATTATTACCTACAAAAAAGTCCGCGAGAGTGAATATCTAACTATCATAGCTAAGTCACAATAGCAGCTTTTGTGTTCTAAAATTTAATTAGATCGCCCCGGTAGAAACAAAAGTTGGTTACATTCGTATCGTAGTATTAATTCTTATTCAAATCGTTTTATTATCAAGGGTATTTATGTAGCAGTAATATACTGAGTGTTCACATCGACATCTATTGAACCAAAATGGTACTAATGAATAAAAATGTGCTCACAAGACAACTTTAAAATTGACTGACTGGCTTTGTTAAAAAGTTATGATAGCGTACTTTAGATTAGTCTACATGACACTGCTTAAAAATGTATTCATATAGCCAGTAGAATGTGTGTTTGATCGCTTTCCGTGCGTTTTGAATACGAAAGGCAGCAGCTATATCATTACAAGGTAAACAATGAATATCCAAGGGATTGCAGCCATCGCGACAGATTTGCTGTATATTATTGAAGAGTTTGTTATTGTAGAGTTCCAGTGTTAATCTCCGAAGACCAGCGTCAGATCTTCACCAAATAAAAAATGGGACCACCGCGGAATAATATTCTTCCAAACAAAAAAAGAATCATCAAAATCGGTTCACAATTGGCGAAGATATCGCTGAACATACACAAAAAAAAAAAAAAAACATTCGTGTTGATAACCTCCTCCTTTTGGAAGTCGGTTAAAAACAAGCTGCTAATGTCAATGTTGAATAAAGATTATTAGATCGGTGGAAGGTGGAGTTTGTCTATTAATTTTGGGCCACTGTAGTTTTTTGCCATAAACTGCAGTACCCGAAAATAACTCAAAACTAAAACCAGCTCACTCAAAAACCTTCACTATTTTAACCCATTCACTACCTCGTTTCTAGAAACTTCCACCAAACATGGAGCAAACTAAATCGACAAAAAATCGTTCGTATTCAAACCACAGTGGTCGAAACTTTCGGAAATAAAAACGCGAGGATGGTCTATATAGGGAAATTACCACGATTTAAATTGTTTGAACAAATACTGTGATTATGTAAAAGGAAATATAAGAATGTAATTGCTGATTACACAGCTGGTCTTTCTATTTCTTTAGTCAACATAAAATTAATTTAGACCGTTGCATCAGTAAAGTTACAAGTTATGGTTTAGGAGCCGGGCGCACCACCTTAAGTATCATCAGTGATTTGCAAGACACAAGTGTTTTTAACCTTTAATATCGCACTGCTGGGAAAAAGGCTAACCCCATTGTCACAAGAGGTTTTTGAAAATTGCGTAGATACGTTGTGAGTCGTAGAACTTTCTACAATAATAGGTGGTGACATAATTATGATAGACGTAGACAACACCACAACTACACACAATACTAACATCTCTTAAGTAGTAACATTGCACTTTATTTCTAAGATGTAAGTACTAAGAAGCGAGCAAACGAGTTCCTTAATAACTTCCTAACGAGTGTAGCGAGGAATTCGTTCATTAATATCTGTAATGAAGCAGTAAGGCTTACGTAGAATTGTTTCCACACGCTTGTTCTTTATGTGATGAGTTCTAATAATACTTCTGCTTAAGTTTCAGACAGGAGTTATTTGATTGTAAAAGAAAATAATTGAGAACAGTAGAAAGACATCATACAAAAAGTCATGATTTGTAATGTGAATAGAAAATGCATGGGCTGAATATTTTATGTACTCGTAATAGTACATTCTGATGCAAGTATACAAAGTTTGTTATTGCAGTCGAGGCGTTATTGCTCAATAGAACCGAAAGTGCAATGACAAAATGTACACGCGTATTATACCAACGTAATGAGAAAGTCTAATTTAAACATTTTTTTTTTGCAGATAGCGATCATAAAAAAATATAAAAGGACCACTTTTCTCTAGGGTCCCAAGATAGCAATTATCTATAAAGGTCACGGCAGTCTCAAAAAATAGCTGTTACAAAGAGGTATGATTATATAGCCTGCTGTAGCTGTCACTCGAAAGAAAGTACAAGGAAAGTCCACCAGCAATAACATTCTGTTCAAAACATAAGGAAAAATAACACTTTTGAAGATTACCTTTAACATTTCTTCTTATACAAACAGTCGAGATAAGCCAAAATAAAACTTGGCATAGCATGGGACAAGTCCTCAGGTTTAGAAAATGGTGGAGACGTTTCTTTGTCGCATAAAATAAAATTTTAGATTCTTCCCATTGAAAGCTTGGCCTTTGGTCGTCGCATGTTTTATTTTATTGGTATTGTATTTACAGGATAAATACATTATGACATTGAAATAAATACATTTGAAATAAGTGTACGACTGCAGGTGCGATTTGCCACTCACGAGGAATTTCTCCTATATCGGGTGCGTTTACAAACTTTTAACTCACAAGCGCAAAAAGGCAGACCCGGAACAACTACCTGTAGGACATACAAATATTTGTTCTGTTTGAGAATCGAACCCGCGACTCGCAGCACAGCAGCTAATCGCGTAGCCACTGCGCCAAACGTGCCGTCAATTGTTACTTTGTTTTTATTTTAATGTGCCAATGGAGTTACCTGCCTTATTAAAGTATTTGATTGGTATTCATGAATTAACTTCTCCAGAGCTGTTTAAAGTATACCTAAGCCACCATGGTCAATAAAGTCTACTTGCATTATTTTGAAGACAAAAGACTTTAAACCTATCGTTTTTGTAAATGTATGTCGCCTAGTAAAATAAACAAACAACAATAAACAGTATGACAAATATCTTTTACTGGATTGCAGTCCTAAACCCGGGTCCAATCTCACTCGGTTGTGGGCCTTGAAAAATGGCCTTGGGGGATGCGCGAATTACTTTTTTTGGATTCGCATCCCTTTCTCATCGTCACCTGTGCCCTATCACGTATATGTTTCTGTAAATATATGTTGCGTGATGCCACCTCGGGTTTTACAAGAAACAAATTATGTTGTTTTTTGTTTGAATATTTTTTTCAGGAGTTTTTTTATCTTTGGTGGAAATGTTGAGTGACTGTCAAAGAATTGGTCTCGAATTCTGGTCATAGTGTCTTGAATAAAAGCAAGATGTAATGCAGAGTTATTACTGGTGCTATGATTTTTTTTATGAGAATTCAAATTAACAAGGAATTTTATAAAGTTTTTCAAGCACACTGTGTAACTACAAAAGTTTTCTAAATATCTTCTTAAAACAGAGATTAAATTCAGATGACTGTAATCAGCCAAATAGAACGGTTCACCCAATAAATCATTTACGTTTAGTTGTTTGTTTCTTCTATCTACTGTTATAAAATTCCTTAAAAAGCACAGTGATTTAATAAACCACCCAGATCCCTCGTAGAACAGGCGACTGTTCAAAATTTTTCCGACAAGTACTTAACACTCTGAACCCCACCTTTTTACACCATAAAAAATTAACTGACACCCAAATTTAGTGTACCTTATTAACGGTAAAAAACCGCTAGAAATGAACTCATAATCTTGTTACATAAAAGTTAACATTTATAGTGAAAGTTGGCGCGGTAGGGAGAGATAAAACGCATAAATTAGGCCAACATTTGACCGAAGTTAGGGCATTAGCGATTGTTGCCTATGGAATTATTCCCAAAAGTTATTATCATTTTGTGTTGGCGTAAGGTACAGAGCATGTTGATGAGACACATCTGATATCAATATCTTGGCTAAGAAAGAAAAAAATGTATCAAAGATAAAATGTCATCTGTAATAGTGATTATTTGTAAAGAGGTTTGGCTAGACCTCTTGTTTGGTAGACAACTATGCTAAAACACACAGGCAAGTGCACTTGTGCACAAAAGTGGTTAGTGTTATTCTGTTGAATTTAATTGGTGTTGATTGTAAAACCTAGATCGTTACTTTACCTACAATTTATTAACTTGTGCGAGGTAAGCAAGGGCAACTCGACTACAGTCAACTGAAAGTTGTTAGGATCTTTCAAGTTGTTATATTAAATCATTGTAACGTCTTCACCTCCTATCTTGCCCTCTTGATCCAAAAGCATGCAGCCAGAGTGATCTCTGTGCTACCACCGCAGACCCCGTGGAGGTGGTGAAGGTCAGTTAAGTAAGTGGGTTATCATACAAAAAAACATACTGTCTTGCCAGCGACAATACGATGCAAAGAAGAAGAAGATGGTAATGTGTATGTAACTAAGCAAACAGTGTACAACAGCCCAACCTTATTAAAAGAACACCATAACTAAAACTTAAGAAACCCCGCTACCTCCTCTCACCATAATATAGGTTTACTATGATACCAGCGCTTCGTCACAACGTCTTCCAACATAACCGTTGTCTTGACGCTAACCAGGTGGCGGGTTTGCCAGCTTTTAACTGCCAACTACAGTACCTACCTCCCTTATTGACGGCCGGGGAGAAACGCTTTTTATTCAATGGCAACACTTGGGAGTCCGATTAATTCTGTATGAGATCACTGTTTGCGGTTTGAATTGGATTCAAGATGTCGTTTGTATGGTAATCGGGGAGTTATGCTGCTTGAATTTTTATTTTCATTAAAACTTAGTTTTTTGAAGCGTATTTATTGAATTTGTTATCAGTGACTTTAATGATTTACTTTTAAATTAGTGTTTACTAGTGACACACTTGGATTGTTTGTAAAGTATAGACTTTTTGAGAACGTTATCTCAAAAAACTGTCCCCAAGCTCTGTGTCCTTTCGCCATTCTCTTGCCCTTATCCCGATTCATTTAGGGTCGCACGTCTTAATCATCCATACTTCTCTATTACTCGTCATCTAATCAGACACTTCCTTTCGTGCTTCACACAGTCCATTCATTGTTTTTGTGTCCTAAATAGTTATTATTAATATTTTAACCTTAAAGCAATATTATTTTAGCTATTGCACTTTATCACAACAGAAACCTAATATTTAAAATTATGACTTGTCAGTTTCACGCAAAGCTCCCGTTGCAGTCAGTGCATAATAATGATTGCCGCCATATTGAATTCCTTTATTCACAAAATTTGAAACTAGGTAATAAGTAAATCATTAAAATGTCATAAGGAAATCATGCACAGGACATTAAATTATACCCAATGTTCATTTTAATTAGACTGTGAATACCTTAAAAGTAAAGACAGGTTTGGAATAAACATGTTACACACAACATTAAATTAAGAATTCAGATAGCTTTCCACAGTTTCCACTATCTCCTTATTTTCATCAAACTGCATATAGTCAAAACACGTATATAATTTGTCACACCACTCTGTCTTCTCATTCCTAGATCAAAACCATCTTGGAAATATCCCCGACACTAACCCTCCAACGTCGACCTGATAAACATTTAGAAGAGTAATTCGGCGCATAGGAATGGCCACATCACGCTACGTAAAAGAGATATGAAATACCAATCACGTGACAGCACGGTCACAGCATACCAATGAGTGGTGGGGATAGGCTCCGATTTTTGATAGCAAAGCGATG
Organism: Noctua janthina; assembly: GCA_963576755.1. Taxonomy (NCBI): domain Eukaryota; kingdom Metazoa; phylum Arthropoda; class Insecta; order Lepidoptera; family Noctuidae; genus Noctua; species Noctua janthina. Next base: position 732,777 of record OY755070.1, read on the forward strand.
GGACACAATTTTATTGATGAATGGGTTTATATGCGTTTGGGGAGCTGTGCGAGGGTTAAATGTGTTTGTGTTTTGTATAACAGAATATACAACAAGTCGCGTAAGGATATTGATTGTTGTCTTGATAAGTAAGCACAACAAAGGCACACTAACACTCATTCATTAAACTATGCCCTAAATATTTTTAATAAAAAGCCTCTTCCTGAAGTCGAAAAAGGCAATGCCAAGAGCCTTTTGACAGAGCGGTCAACGTTTCGATAGTGTTTTTTTTTTGAACTACTAGTGTGATTTTTGCTTGTTTTTCCATTTCAAAACTTCCGTCCAGCTAATTAGTGTGCAAAACAAACACAGGACCAAATTCAGGTAAAAGAGATTCTAAATTAAAGTGTCTAAACAAAAACAGAGCACTCAGGGCAGCAGGACAGTTTACTTGTAGGTAAGTTATCGCACTCGCGGGACCGATTGTGCGCGAATGACGCAACGATGTAGTTTGCCTAGAAAATGTTTCAGTCTTCTAGTGTCTTACATTTTAGAATTTTAAATGTAGGTATTCAGTTAGTAATAAAAGTAAACTAGGAAAAGTTGCTGTTTAGAATATACAAAAGTTTTATTAAAAGGTAGTGAAGTTCGTCTTTATTTAAGTCGAAAAACGACACTAAATCGGCATAAAAATAAATGGAAAGTCTCACAAAATTCGATTTAAATTTTGCCTTAACTAATAAAGGCAAAATTTAAATAGAATTTTGTGAGTCTATCTAGCATCTAGCAATAAATGAATGATCGCTTTGCTTTGGTAAAGGCTCAAATATTTGTTCTGATTTACATTTTGTTATATAATAGGTAATCAATAAAAAGCAATAAAAGGCCGAAAAAAAATATTCCTCGTAACCCAGCTGCCAGTGATTAAATTCATTTCAGCGTTCGGTAAAGTCCGTCACTGTTCGGCCGAGCGTGCAGTGCAACACCTATTATAATGAAAATTGATTTCATTGGATATTCCAGTTTCGGAGAAACGTTTATTTTGAACTATTTTATGTGTATTTTTTCGTGAATTATTTTATTAAACATTGTTATCGAGGTTGACTGAACTACTTTTTTCGATAAACTACTTTATAAAATCCGTGATCCATTCGACCAAATATTTTTATTAACTTCGACGTTGAAAAATTACAATGCAAAAAAGTATACAGTAATTCTGAAAACAACAGATCTGATCCGAGTCTGATTCTGAACAAATCCCGCGAAATGTGGGTGCACTAGTTTTATGTACCTGTACATCTCTGCCTAGACCTTCGGGAAATTATAGGCAACATGTGAAGTTATGCAACTCTAAAAAGCAGATTTATGTAAAAAAAATATTTAACAATGCTGTATTAATAGGAAATAGTTTATTTTTCAACTAAAATATTTTAACCAATAACCATCTGTAAGTCTGTAGGAATCTAGCATAAGCTGTAATTAAACCCAGCAAAATTCCTTATCGCATATCAACTCAACAGGGAAAAAAATAAAGATACAAAAAGAGAAATAAACTCTTCCTAGCCAGGCCTTCTTCCAAAAAGCCAGAAGTCGGACTTTGAAAGTAGTAAAGCGAAAAACCTCAGGCAAACGTCATATTTCACACAACAATAGACGTATAGCAGAATGATTTATTATATCATTCACCCATTCGCTCCATTCAGTCCATTCGTTCTATTCTCATTCAGCGAGCGGCTGGACTCCACACAATAGGTTGACTATCCCTGTATTACATTGTTATTACGTATTTTGTTTTTGAGGATTTAAATATTGCAAGGGTCGTGTTGAGTCCTGCCAGGGCTGCGGGACTGTTCGAAAGAGATACCGTGGCCCTGGAACACAAAGGGCAAAGAAGGAACATGGATGGGTTTTAGTCAGTACAAGTCTGACACTCCCCTCCGCTCCGCCCAGAGTGGGGGGGGTCATTTGATGATTTCCCATCCGGAAAAAAAAAAAAAAAAAAAAGGGTCTTGTTGAGAGATAGAATTAAAAATGTTATTGTACAAGATTAGGCTAGGTATGAAGCCAAACTAACTAAATTAGTTTTATGAATAACTAGCGATCGTATAGAAGAAAACTCAATATGAAATACAAAAAGCTCTAGGAAAAGTTTCTATTTCACTGTGTTAGAAAAAAGTGGTTGAAAAATAGCTAACTAATAAACTGTAACTAGTCCATGGACCCCGTGGAACTAGGCGTTCCAGGAGTTTCCATGTTTCAGCTTATATGGAAGCTGAAACTTTCGCATGTCAAGCATTGTTCACGAGGGCGGGGATTTTTCATTGACGTTCCTTCTATGTATGCGGTTTTACCGACTAGGTAAGGTACGGGCTTGTGGGATAAATTCATAATTATTGAAAGTACCTACTTGATCCCTTAATTATTTAATTTGAAATAACACTTTTTTTTTTTTTTTTTTTTTTTCCGGATGGGAAATCATCAAATGACCCCCCCCACTCTGGGCGGAGCGGAGGGGAGTGTCAGACTTGTACTGACTAAAACCCATCCATGTTCCTTCTCTGCCCTTTGTGTTCCAGGGCCACGGTATCTCTTTCGAACAGTCCCGCAGCCCTGGCAGGCGTCGGCCCATGCGGACCCCTACTTGATTGCTGACATCTCTTTGAGGCGCGCGTGGAACACGAACGCGCCGTCGACACAGCCTGTCGTCATAAGACGGCCGGACGGCGAGCTAGCCCATAACTCGCCGTCCACAGGCCAGCGCCTACGGTGGTCGAAAGCCACCACGTGACCCCCGACGCCCAGGGCGTCTCCCGCGGCGGCTGGGACGTGAGGTTCTTTCCCTCTCACGTCCTGCCACCTCCTTCACTAGCATGACTGCTTCGCAGAAGGAGGTGACGGCTTCCCATTCTCTCTCGCTCCGGACCATGGCTTGAACCAAGGCCGGACGCGAGAGATTGCCGCCGCCAATCGCCGCTATGAGGACACGGCGGTGCTCCGCCCAAGCGGGGCAGACCTCCACGGTGTGTTCCACCGTGTCCTCCGGACGATCCTCGCAGTGGAAACACCCGGGCGTTTCCACCCGCCCGATTCGGTGCAGGAACCTCCCGAAACAACCGTGTCCGGTGAGGACCTGCGTCAGACGGTAGGTGAGGGCGCCGTGGCGCCTCTCTAGCCACTCCTCAAAGAGGGGACTTATCGCCACTATGGTGGCGTGCCCTGCACGGGGTTGCGACAGTCGCTCTCTCCATGTCGCCATGAGATCACGCCGGAGGTCTGTCCGCTGAGCGGTAATTTGTCGCGGCAGCGGAGTTTCCCCCCTATATAGTGCTTCCGCGCGCCATTCATGCAGGCGCGCGAGGACTATCGCCTCCAGATCCCATGGCGGCAATCCGGCAAGGAGGCTAGCCGCCTCGCCAGAGATCGTGCGGTACCCCCGGATTAGCCTTATGGCTATCACCTTTTGGGGCGCGTTCAGGTAGTGGGCGGCTTGCCGCCTCAAAGAACGCGCCCACACCGGGGCCCCGTAAAGGGCCATGGACCGCACGACCCCCGCGTAAAGCTTCCGGCAGGAGGCGTTTGGACCCCTCAGGTTGGGCAAGAGCCGCTTGAAAGCAGCCCCCGTCCGTTCCAGTTTGGGAGCCAAACGTCGGAAGTGCTCCACGAAGTTCCACCGACTGTCGAGGACGAGTCCTAGGTATTTCAACGTCGACCCGACGCCGATGGGAACCCCTCCTGCAACACTTTAAAACAAAACCTGAAACTTGTCATTTTGGCATCAATTGTTATTGAATTATGAATCGTTGTAAATTGACCCAAAATAATGAGTTAACGCAAGAACAATTAACACCAAATGCGAAATGATAGTAGAGTGTTAATAATTATTCAATTTAAAACGTCAGGATGATATTATGTGGCGGCAGTCAGATAATTATCTCATATTCAAATTCAGTGGTTGCCTTGTGTAAAGTCTAATTATTATGGCAAGGTTGGTTAAATACATTTGAAATCGCCTCGAAAATGATTAGAAAAAGGCTAATCACACGACAATTTTAGTCATATTCAGCATGAAGGATAACACAAAACAGAAAGTCAATTAAAATACAGTCCTAATGTTACCAACGTAAAATCTCATTACAAAATGCAATATCCTAGCAATAGTACCAAAAAGCGCAGCACATAACTTTGAGAGCCTGCCTGCCTAGCCCCAATTGTTTGTGCGACACGGCGCGGCACACCGTAATGAAATGTTTTAATTTTGTCATAATTTACGCCGACGCTCGTAATACAGCTATGCTTTATGTGTTCAATTCAATTTCGGGGATTAATCTCGGTTTCGAAGCGTTTTGGTGATGATGCGTTTTAGTGGCTCGGGTTTGATGTCAACGGGCCTTTTTTGATGATATCTTTTTTAGAAACTTTCCTTTTTAAACTTTTTCGCCGTAAACGTTGGTGTTTTAAAAGATTTTCAGTAGCTCTTGATTAATCATTTATTTACCTTGAAACCTGATTTGGAATACTTCAAAACAAACAAAGCTAAAACAGAAGCCCTCTCATCCAGATCTTACTAAACCTTAATTATCCAGTTTTTCTATCGAGTTCAGATTTGTACCCAGTTAAAGGCAATATGCTTGACCTCTATCACAGTAGACTCAAACATGATTGAAAAATTTAATTATATAGGTGTACTTCCTGTGGGTACACCTCTACCTAAACCTTAGGGAATTACAGGCATGATGTTTTATTGCCTATAATATTATTACAACATTGCTGGAATACCATTGCTGTCCAATTTGTAAAACTTACGCAAAAGTTGCACAAAACTCCAAAATATTTCAACTTGAACATTTCAACACCTAAAGTCCCACTTCAAGAAAAACATATTTTCAGAAAGCCTACCGTAATCTGCGATCATGGCACCGAAACAAATTATTTTCAACAAGAGGCCTTAATCCGCATTACAATATGCCAGACGGTGGGACGACGACAGTCTCTATATCGTATGGACCATGGAGTGAAAAGAAATGGAGTACTGACAAGTGGCTGAACCCCCTCAGGACTTTGACACAAGCAGAGCATAAAATGCTGCACAAGCATTTACCTCTTGGTAACGAGCTATACGCTCGAAGCGACAGCGATCGTAGAGAAAACAAATGAAAAAAGTGTATTAGTATATGCCCTGATTCACAACTTGCGGAGTGACGGTACTCATGCGCCGGAAACAGGTGACAGATGCACGTGTCGCTGTCTTAACCACATTGCATCGCCCCAGTAAAGCCACATCGCACCTGGCTACAAATGGAGCCTTACAAATCGTAGGTATAATAAACCTTTTCCAGGGAATGATCTTATGAGGATGATGTTGACCTAAGAACGAATATTCATTGTCACAAAACATTTTTTATTTGATACACTAAACTGTGATTAGTAACCAGTAAATAATTATGATTGCTTCTATTCAGTAGTTTAAAAGCAGTTTTAATAAACAGGTCGTGACAAATTTTTTGGTACGTTTTAAAAATTACGTATTTTGAGGGCAAATCGTCAGAGCACTCCATCCGCAACTTACTCCGTGTACAAGACCCTTCTCGGGACACATTTACATACTTTTGCGAGGTTATCGTCTTCAAAATGTTTGAGAAAGCATTATAGCTTGTTTTGAAAGACGGTTTACATGTCTGGGAATGTGGGAGAACATGGTGTGGACGTGTAAGAGCGATGGAAGGTCAGCTCCTGAATAAAACATAGGGCTTATGGGGAACTTTTGAATTCAATGAAGTTTTGCGTAGTTCTGTTTTGGCTCTTGGAGTGACCGGTTTGGTTCTAGTAAGTAGTAAGAAGCTTTAAGTAAGTCTATGTTATCTTTTACTTTTCCGTCAAATACCGTTGCTATAATTTATTCTTTGTCTAGGCGCCGCGCCCGCTGCGAACGTACATTCAGATATTATAACCTACCGCTTTGTTTCAGACTTTTCTTCACCTAATAAGTCTAATAAGTCACTGCCTACCGTTAAGTAAATCTCATTACTTTATCATGTAACTAAATCTGAAGAGTTTTATCAACAAAATCTTTTCGTTAAATCGCCTATTAAACCATAAACATAATTTTCCTAACAAATACAGCCACGATTCAATCCTATAATAGATTTGTTACAGAAATAGAAGTGCGCTCCTGTGACACCCCATTAGCCGGCTCGTGCGGAGTCAGCGGGCGCGCGGCTAAGCCTCTGTCTTATTGACCTCCTCCGCAAACATTCAATACGGGTTCAACTCAGAGGATATTTTCTTTAAAGGAGTTAGTTGGATTGCTGTGCTGGCTGAAAAGTAAACCGGGGTTAGGTTTTTTGACTAGTGATTAGTGTTTGACTTGTGATCTTTTTGGAACGGAGTTTTTAAGTTCAACTGTGTGTTTTTATTGTTGTTGTGTGTATCAGTTTTTTTCTCTTTCCCAAGTAAGCTAAATGGGGTGAGTGCAAGAGCAAAATAACATAATTTCGGAATTGTCTACAAGGCACAGGCCTGTGATTAATTGTGGCAAGCCAAGTTGTAGGAACCTACAATTAATCACAACTCTACGCCTAGTAGAGAAACTAGTCCGCAACTTACACATGCGGGTATCCATCTTATTATGAAAATCAGTTATTACAATTGGCCCCGGCGTTTTGTAATCGGAAATCGTATGTGCATTGTGAGCGTGTTCCATGAACTATTACATAATGACGGGCACTTTATTATTTGCCTTCCGTATTTCATCAAAACAACGAGAAAACATCCTTGGTAAATGCCTCATCATCATCATCATCATCATTTCAGCCGAAAGACGTCCACTGCTGGACATAGGCCTCCCCCAAGTGTCGCCACATTGACCAGTCCCGTGCGACTCGCATCCAGCGGATCCCTGCAACCTTGCAAATGCCTAATCACATTAAATATGCCGACGACATATAAACTACTATCAACGTCTTTACATGATGACTGCCCAATCTGCTCGTTCCATATTACAACAGCTAAAAAAGGCTAAAAACCCGAAGCCAATACAAATCCCTTGGTCGTTCCATTAGTGAGTTGTGCTTCGTCAGCAAACGATCACATAAGTCGCTCTGACCTTCACAGAGTTTCAATCTGTTCGCTCAATCTTTACCTTTTTGAGACCTTGAAATACACAGTACATAAATATCACGCTTGTATTACCTTTAGGAGTTGGTAGAAGTATATGAATATAGGTTAAAGTCTCATGTAAGTTATATGGTGCGAGCCTGCCCGTCACGAATCGAGTCATCGGGCTACTGATCTTCAAAAATATAATTCTCGGACTAATCTGGGAATCGAACTAAGGACTCATGATCATTTCACCAACGAGACAGTAGATGCTATAAGGAAGGCTGTCTTAAGTTTTTTTGAAGTTTAAAAGTTTTGCAGAGATAAGAGCTTTCCCAGGCTTAATTTTTGTTGTATCCGCTTTTGCGTAAAACTAAAGTTTTGTAAACTCTTGACGAGGATTTAAGATATACTTAATCTTTGTTGGACCTACTTCTGAACGAGTTTTTAATATAATTCTGGTGGAACGCTGATTATTAGCTAAGAAAGGATTAAAGTTGGTAATTAAAAACAAGATAAATTAATTGTAGTTAGAAAGATAATTCCTTGAAGTACTGTTTTGATTTTATGGTATTTTATTGTGTTAGTCTTAAATTATTTTAATTACTATTTTCTACTGTAATTTTTACGGTACGCGAGTTATCACGCACTGCAGCTTTGATCAGCTGCCTAGCCAACTGGACGACACTAGAAGCTAGTAGCTAGTAGCGGGCGTGTTAGTAAGGGGTATATTGTATGGATTTATGTGAAATTGGGAATGATTTTAAGCTTGATTGAGAAAGGTTTATTAAATAATCCTTGCTTTTCTAAGATTGTGTAATGTGTGTAGTTGTGTTGTTTGGAACTTTTTAAGGGCCGATAAACTACTTAATTTGCCCCAGACTCACTATTTTTTATATCTCTTTAAACAAGTTACCTTTATAGGCATTGATTAAGCAACTTGTTGCAACTTGTTGTGTTGTTGTAGGTTTTTAGATAGAAAATTTTAAACCTGAAAATTTTGAGAGACTATTTCGGTTTCAAAACTCTACGTCCCTCTTATTTATATGTAAAGTTTTCAAAATGACCAGAAAAATACAAGTTTGTATGAACGAAAGAATCTACTGAAATACTTTATTAAAATGTACTCAACTTTTAGCACAATTTCCATATTATTCAGAATCAAACAACAACATTAGATCGAACAAAACTCGTCCATCCCCGGCTGTACATGTACTTTACAAGTTAGCTCAAAGCTACAGATCACCATAAATCACGACAGATGGCGCTGCTTGTGAATATCTGAACAGCGAACAGACTCTTTAGATTTTATCTCAATTTGACAAGTTGTTCGAAAACGATATCGGTTTTTGATACCCGTAATAGATATTATTTGTAAGACTTTTGGTCTGACATGTGATTATAGGTGGCTAACAACACAAGTCTCGTACCGAAAAGACTGGCTCTCGATGGCACAGGACAGTTTGCTCAGCTGTGGGAGAAAAAATGAGTGGGTAGATGAATAGTAACTATTGATCTACCCATTCATTTTTTTTTAATAATTATATATTATCATTTTTAGGATGGGCGATGGGGTCGAAAAGTTCTGGAGTGGTGACCGCGAACCGGAAGACGTTGCGTTGGAAGGCCTCCCACTAGGTGGACCGAAGACCTGGTAAAGGTTGCAGGGATTCGCTGGATGCGAGACGCACGGGACCGGTCAATGTGGCGACACTTGGGGGACGCCTGTGTCCAGCAGTGGACGTCTTTCGGTTGAAATGATGAACATTTTAGGCATTAATTGTGGAGTTAGTGTCATGTATCCTAAGAAACGGATACAGTACATATAGGAGCTGAGTGTCAGACTCATCGTAGTTCATCTTACAATATATTATTTACTAATAGGTTTATAAACTTAAGTATTATTTGTGTTGTCTACAACATCGAGTGGGAGTGCCGTGCTCCGGAACAGTCTGAGCTCCACCTGCTCGAGTGTCCCAAGTGTTCATTTACCTGCCCCCTTGACGATCTGGTCTGCGCCTACGACGCTGCTATAAGCGTGGCCTTTAACTACAACTGTATAATCTGAACGTTACGTCGATACGAAAATAATATTTATTTATTTATTTATTATTCCTTAACACACACATTTGTTTTAACAGGTAAGACCCAAGCTAACAAATTCCCTTGGTTCAAGCCATGGTCCGGAGCGAGAGGGAATGGGAAGCCGTCACCTCCTTCTGCGAAGCAGTCATGCTAATGAAGGAGGTGGCGGGACGTGAGAGAGAAAGAACCTCACGTCCCAGTCGCCGCGGGAGACGCCGTGGGCGTTGGGGGTCACGTGGTGGCTCCCGGCCACCGTAGGCGCGGGCCTGTGGACGGCGAGTTATGGGCCAGCTCGCCGTCCGGCCGTCTTATGACGACAGGCCGTGTCGACGGCGCGGTCGTGTTCCACGTGCGCCTCAAAGAGATGTCAGCAAATAAGTAGGGGTCCGCAAGGGCCGATGCCTGCCAGGGCTGCGGGACTGTTCGAAAGAGATACCGTGGCCCTGGAACACAAAGGGCAAAGAAGGAACATGGATGGGTTTTAGTCAGTACAAGTCTGACACTCCCTTCCGCTCCGCCCAGAGTGGGGGGGGTCATTTGATGATTTCCCATCCGGAAAAAAAAAAAAAAAAAAAAAAAAAAAAGCCAACAAATTTGTCATAAATTGCAAAAATCCAGTCCCAAGTAACGGGACGGGATATTGTGGGTGATCCTAGTGTTGCAAGCATTGTATTGTTTCTGTCTTTTTATTTACTACACTGAGCTACAAATAAGCTAACTCGTTTCCCATGGGGGTAGGCAGAAACCACAGCACGCCACTGGTAGCGTTTGCTTCGATCCTCACATAATAAACTAAAAAATAGCCATAATAACTCTACTCAATGAAGGAAAAAGTGTAATAATATTATATAGTACTATTACTACCTCCTTTATTTATATCTTTTCACTTATAAATTTTTAAGTGTTCTTTAAAAAAACAATATGAAAAACATTTAACAAATGCTATTACTACTAGCATTAAGCTACATTTCTAAACCAATATTAAAATTCCTTAACATGCTTAACCCTTCACCCGAGAGGTGTACCCTTGGATCCTCGAGGATTGAGTCAACGGTCCGTGAGACCTTCATTCAGAGCAGCTTTCGACCGTAAAATCACAATAGCACGCTCATTTTGACGCAACACGCTACGAACACCCGGAGTATATCACTAGGGAATATTGGACGGCTTTACAAAACGGAAGAGTTTGTAATGAACTAACGTAGCTGGGTCTATGCAGATGAGGATAATGGATATGTCTTGGAAAGATGGCCACTCAGGTGTCTTCAAAATCTGGTCTTTAATAAGAGAAATAGGCTTCTGCAAGGTGGGGTTACCCAACGGCAACAATGGCGACTGTTCACACAAATTTTCATTCCCATTTAATAAAAGGGGATAGTTTTTAAATAATTCTTCCATAGTTGTCATTTAACGTCAGCTATAAAACGGGAACAGGAATCCAGGAATGACGTCATTAACATTAATTCGAAAATGTAAATACCGTCCAGGCCGTCCACCAAATCAAAGTCAAGTTAAACCCACACCCACAGTCTACACAACTCCTGTCAACACTGTCAAAAGGATAATCCTAAATAATATTCCTAACAATGGAAATTTTAACAAATGCTTCATCACAAAACAATGCAAATTCAAACACATCGAACATAGATTGAACCCTTAATAAAACATGTTCCTGTAATCCGCTAAACACCCATTCGTAACACAAACAAACATACAAGATTAACTTTCTACTGTAAAATGTCCCTATACTGTCCGTATATCGAAGAACAACACTGGACTAAAATTGACAAAGGATTTTCCTCTCAATTGACCCCGATTTAAGGTTGAGAACCCCGTAAAATTGAGTTACTGTGTCACATATCAGGTTGATAATAATTTGGATTGAAGACAAATGAATTTGAACTATGTTGCTAAAAAATAAAGTACAGTATTGTGTGGCAGGGTTATGTTTCGCATCGTAAGTCATAACTCCTGAATGTGATCCGCTCGGTGACATTTCGAAGCCACTGGTAGATTGAAGTCTGTTCTCAATGCGATAAAAGTATATAAAAATAAAAATATCTTGAGTTGGTTAAGAAAAATAAAATGGAAACTTGTTTATATTTGCGCACAAGTGGAAATAAAGCCCGGTGTCTATAATAAAATACGAATTATTTCGGTATCTGGCATTGGTTAGGTACTCGGTAATGAAGGCTGTATCATCATCATTATTCTCATTTCAGCCGAAAGACGTCCACTGCTGGACATAAGCCTCCAAGTGTCGCCACATTGACCGGTCCCGTGCGTCTCGCATCCGGTGGATCCCCGCAACCTTCACCAGGTCATCGGTCTACCTAGTGGGAGGCCTTTCAACGCAACGTCTTCCAATTCGCGGTTTCCACTCCAGAACTTAAGGCTGAAGGCTGTATGCCTCGGTCATTTTATCGGGATAACATAACTGTAGTGTGTGTTGTGTGGGTTTGCCACGTGAAGAGCCAATAAAAGCTCATTCGACCCAGATTATCCTTATAGAACAGTAAGAAAGACCCAACGGAATACAAATAAACATGACAATGCACCTTGTAACTTATAATTACTTGGATAAACTGTGATTGGGTTCTCTTTTCGTTGACTGTAACACAAGCTATACGAGAACTAATCATCATGACGAAAAAGGTTAGAAGTATAGTCCAAGGCACCCAGTAAGTTAACACATATCATCACGCCTGTGTTGTTATCCGAAGGGGTATACAGAAGTGCACCAGTGAATAACATACCTGTGTTAAGGAAATTTTAATGGATTTTACAACAGTATACCCACATTTCATTATCTATATTGAAGTCCCACGCAAAACGGGGCAACTATATCATATTATAACCATCTTTCGTTCACACATAAATAATTCAGACTCTAGGCTCTTATAGAGGTCATTACTTAGGCTTATCACTCTTGTTATGCTTCCATAGACCTATTGTTATGAAAGTACTTTAAAAAAATCAAAGGGCACTTCGGCGTAACACTAACATTAACAGCCAAGGTCTCATAACCCTTTATTTCTTTGTATTATAATACTGTTATTGTCCACTGGCTATATAAAGCCCATGGCTGGTCATTACATAGAAACTCACTTACTACTGCCGTAAGAGGTAGTGACACTGTGGATTGTGGCTTTAGTGTCTGCGATCCGATCACGATTCGATTATGATGATGTCGAAAAAATAGTTTGATTGCTGGATTGTGATCATGCAAACTGAGACGCAATGATGTACAATGAAAATGTTTTATATCTAACCAGTCAATTTTAGTCAACTTTTGTATGCTTAATTTCTTTTTAATAATTAAATCTCTAACGTTAATTTACGAGTATGTAAAACTTTATCATGGATTGGGACTCGTTTTTTTACCTCGACCAAGTACAAGAAATTCTGTTTATATAAGCTTACCACTATGAAGAAAACCAAATTTGAAGATATATACCTGGAAAAAGGAAAACAAACATTAAAACAAACATATTTAATAACTAAAGCTAGTCATATTTGTTAACAAGTAAGGTGCACTCCTAGAAAGTACTTACTACTGGAAAGCCAGACTACTTTTCAAGGCGATAATCAGGGAATTTTCTTTCTATAGTAAAACCTCGCAACGAATAAATGTCATTCAACCCCTTTAAGCATGTGATCAGTCATTCTTATAGGAGGAAGAAGGCTTTGTGCGCAGATTAGCCTTGTGAGGGCATGATGGTGTATCACGGTGACTGGGGTTTATTATGTGAACGTCATCAGTATCGAGTTGTGACACAAGGCTCGTTTTATTTTCGTCTTAATATGGGTCAAGGGACAGTTTCTGCGGGTTACATAATGTATTAATCTGGAAATATATGGCATTTGGCAGTCGCTCCAAGTGTATACTAATAATATTCAGCTGCATCGGGTAAGACTAACCCTACATGGTCAGGTAAAGCTTAGACAGATAATGGAAAACAGCATTGGAACATTATTTTACCCCTTCATTTATGCCATCCTTATGACACCCTAGAGCAGCGGTGGTCCAGTGGTGGAGACCCCGACTTACGAGCAGTAAGTCGTGGGTTTGAACCCAGTCAGGCGCATTACTTTGTGTAAGTTATTTCATCACCACTGCTCTCAAAAACGGTAAAGGAAAACCTCGTGAGGTTTTCTTTTACCGTTTTTTACCTCCTACCAACCCGCACTGGGCCCGCGTGATGAATTATAGCCCATTCCCTCTCATAGAGAGGAGGCCTGTGTCCCAGCAGTGGGAACATTAATAGGCTGATTATGCTTATGCTATGCTTAATGACACCCCGACCAATTTTTTCACAAAATAACAACTTCAAACATTAAAAAAGCAACACTGTTACCATAAATAACTCACACTGACCAGGATCACAGTACGAACACATCACAATAACATCTACTCACAATTTCTCACCCGCCCCTCTCAACATAAATCAATACATAAAATATAATCACACGGAATATCATTTTCAACTTCCATTTATCGATACAAAATCCCTAATCCCAAAAGGTATTCGCGATTTCAGTGCTTTCGCAAAAAGAAAGGATATGCAAATCCGTCTGGGGACCGGCAACCCGACAACCCGGCAACCTTCAGCTGGGCTGGGGGGTAACAAGGGCGGGCGTCCTCATATATTGGTGAGCCGATGAAAAAATTATTCGATATGTTTATTTTTGGGAGAATACAGGTTTAGAACAGTGTGTTGCGAATGCGATTAAAAAGCAATTTTAGAGAAAATGATTTTTAAGAATTGTGGGTTAACGAACCATAGATCAGATGGCAATAATATGTTGATCGCTAAACTGTTTTTCCCAGCCAACATTGGTAGATCTTTGAAAGTCGTTTCAGGTACTCCGAAGCCTAAAATCGAGTCTGGGTTGTAGAGGTCAGATAGGCAGTAGCATCATGTAAAATACTTCAGCTGCATCTGGTTCGAAAGGAAGCCGACCTACCAAATTTGGGGAAGGCTAGCCAGAAGTTAAGTAACAATTTGTTGATATTTCCATCCTCGAAAGAATGCTTTAACAACACGAGTACGATTATTAATTTAGTAGTTTCTGTCCGCGATCCCATCTGCGTGGATCGCAATAAAAAGGCATGTGGCTCATGACCATGATTAATTTCATCAAAATCAAATAAAAGTAGAATTTTACGTGAAAAGGTAACAAACATTCATCCATCCTCACAAACTTTCACATTTTTATGTAATATTTTAAAAAGTAACTGAATAATTATTCTGCTAACTGAAATGTGGATATGTTATAAACTACAAGTATTAAAAACCAAATGGTCTGAAATGAACTCGAACTGAAATTGAAACTCAGATTAATATAATTTATCACGAATGTAGTAATCAGAGCAGTAGCTATTAACATTTTATAGATTTGATAGGTTTTTGCTATAATTGCACCGTTTTATAATGTAACGTCATTAATTCATAACAGACAATATTTCAGTGTTCAACTGGGGTGTGAAATAAACACTCTGCTATGACTGATTTTCCATTTGATCAAATTAATTATATTTGTTAAAAGTTCATGAGTCGACTATATATTCAACTGTCGATGAAATTTTCCGATTATAAATTTGTAACTAAAACTGAATTTCTGGCCAACTGGTTTGCACTTCGCGTGACCAGAGGGCTGGCTCTTTCTTTGGCCAAAGAATTAGCATTGCCGTTCAAAGTGGCAATGCTGCGTCTTCTGGGCACGTTTCCTGATGACAGCGATGTGGAGTACTTAGACGCCTAAGCGCCCTGTTGTTTATTTAGTTTCTATAAGCAGCTTTAGTTTTCTTAAAACTGAATTATGTTCTATTAGATAATACGTTTCTTTGAGAATTTTGTTAAAAACATTGAAAATCGTAATAAACAATGATGAACGTTGCAGCTAAAACTTACAAAGTACCTACATCATTAGTTTTGAGTTACTTACGTAACTAAATGATAACATTATGTAGGACATCCATACATGTCTGTATGCTAAGTAAGTTACATCCTTAAAAAAAAACTGATTACAAAAAGAAAAATACCTTTATACTCTCAAAAAAGGAGGCTTTTATCACATTCATACTGCCTAATCCTTTCAAAGAAGGCCTCACATGTACTCTTTTGACCTTCAACACCACTTACAGTTGAGCTTATTTTCTACAAAACAACCTTAACTAATGGATTAGAAAGAAAAAAAAACAGAAACAAAGGAAACAAGTATATTATCTCGGGTAGATCCTGTGAGGCTGGTAGCTGATTAGCCATCCAATCAGCGATGGAGTCTGCCAGACGATCGGTTTGTATGTAAGTGCTGCAAATTGCTTTACTTCTGGTAGTACGCAGTTCTGCTCGACGGAGAAAATTTGAAGTTTCAAGTGTTTCGAGTTTGGATTTAAAACGTGTAAGGCATTGATATTAAAGAATGATTTTTTAAGGTTCAATCAACGAAACGATCGTACGAAAAGATAGTATTTCAATAATAAATTCTGATTGTGAGTGATCTTGAGATTCCACTACTACTACTTTTTCTTTAGATCATAGCGGAAATGAACATGCATTATTTTTTTGTATTTTTAGCATTGATTTTGTAATAACACTAGTCTTTCATTATAGACAACAAATGTGTGTATGTATATCAATCAATTTAACATCCCATCAAACTTATTCATGAATTCCCGTGACGCTGCCAGCATTTTAGTATCGAATATTTTAATTAAAAAACCGTTAAACTACTACAGCGTGTTCTTTCACTAAACAACACTTAATTTCGGTATTTTGTCACTGCACCGGTGTATTATAAACAGTTTATATCCGAAAAGGCTTAGTTGCTCCCGAAATTACAAGAAAAGACTACTTTCCCACCCCTTGCGACACAATTCACATTTCTTAAATATTCAGACGCTCTAAACCGAGTTAAGAAGTAAGCAAGTAAAATATAAAAATACGCGAAAAAGCGTCGCTAGTCTTGACTACGTTTAAGTTGATCAAAACAGCACGTTTTCATTAGCTAATCGAGTTGCGAGGCCTCGCTCATCATCCTGTATATAAACGATATTGCAGCCGTAAAAATGGACAGGGCTGGCATTCATAACTTTTTAAATGTTTTTTTTTTTATTTGTTTGCTTTGCGAATTTTCGTGATGTATGTTACTACATAATGAAAAATTCATGTGCTGTTAAATTTTATATAAATTCTGTTAAAACCACTTATTTAGCTTTTATATAAGCTATAATCGCCAATGATGACAATAGATCGAATATTACCATTAAATGGCATGGGTCAGACTCCAGTGGACCAGAGAAACATAGACATAAAAGGAAAAAGCCTTTACTCAACAGGGTGTGTAACTAGACTGCCGATGATGATGAAAATCAAAAACATGTCAGAAACAAGAACCTTCATAGAAGTAAATTAAACGAAAACGATGTCATCTAACGTAAAACGACACACAATTCTATATATTCCAACTACATCATAATCAAATCCTGCGAGACCAGCGCCACCTGTCGTATCAAGCCTGAACTGACAAGTCCTACATCAAGCGTTAAACTTTACCAAGACTGACAGACACTCGATAAACCGTTGTGCAATATTATGCATATTCGGCTGAGGCCTTCCTCTTCTCTCAGCTTGTGAGACAGTATGCCATGAAAGTGATACATCTTATTTTTATGCTATCATACCGAAATCTTTGATATTGCCAGCACACTACTACTACAAATTCGAAAGTTTATATGTGTTTGTGTATTTTTGTTACTTCTTCACTCTGAAGCGGCTGGACAGAGTTGGATGAAATTTTATTGACGGATAAAATTTGACCTGATATGACTTGCAGGCTACTGAAAATATCTAAGGGAATAACAAACTCGAATTTAACGCGATTAAAGCCACGGGCAAAATTTTGTTGAAATTAAAATACTTACTGTTTGTTAAAGCAATACAACCCTTGTGCAATTTTAATCTACAAACTGCTGTATGTAACAGATCTGTTTGCAATATGGTTTTCATTGCAAAACAAAGTTCATAATTACGTGGGCGAAGCAGCATCCTTATGTAAATAGATACATCGCGCTTGCAGGAAAATGTTACTAGACTAATCTTTCAGGTAAAATAATACACAGTTGTTACTTTGCTGCATGAGTTTCGAAATCCATACTGTCTCGGTTTTCTAACAAAAAAAAATAAGGCCTAAAGATGTCTTTATTTTTTTTTCTGACAAATATTTTTATAAAGAAATGACAGACAGCCCTGTTTAATATACAGGATGTAGCCAAGTGTACTGTGTACTTTTATCGCCCTCTGGGTTTTATGTTAATTTGGATACGATTCAGATGTGCTTTTAAATGCAAGTAAATGTGTACAAAAGGCATTCGGCCGAGATCAGCGCATCTTTCAGACTCTTGTTAACCCACCCTGGGTTGTAACGTACGGTTTATTTTTTATTTTAAAAATGCTGAGGTTGCTTTGTGTGTAGTAATGTATGGTGAAGTAAAACTCGAAAATTGTAAGGGAAAGGTACAAAGATCTGACTTTCTTTTTATTTCCTTTCGCGAGATATTACTTATTTCAAAATGCTATGAAAAAACTAGCGAATGATTCATAAAAGTATTAATTTGTGAACGAAACCAAGCTATTTAAATAATTTAGTATAAAGGGTAATTCGTGTAATAGTAACTTATCGAAAAAAAAAACAATGTTTTAAAACATTCATAAAGGCATTAATCAAAATAAAGCCCTAATTCAACCTAAAATCGAGATTCAAAGCATTATCCTGGCAAAAGTGATTGCTTGGTCACAATAGACATATATCTCTTCCACGCCAGTTATCGGGACAGTCCCCGGTGTTTTATTGTTATGGCCACCTTAGCAGGTAGCCACAGAGACCCTCAACCACGAGACACCGAATGGAATTAAAAGCGAACTTATCGTTTACTGAACCATCTAGGGCTTGCTATATTCTGAGCAATGATTGATGCTTGCGTATCTAGCAAGCAATGGATAAAGTTCTCAAGTTTACATGTTTTATTGTTCTTTTAAGTATTTTTGGAGTACGTCATAAAGTTTTACGGGCATGTAATGTTTGTTTAAATAACGTTATCAAATGGGTTTAGGGATGACTTCGAGATGGGGTATCGTTAAACGCTTAAGCTGATTTTACGGCTTACTTACAGTATGCTTACAGACAATTCTCGTGAATTCAGACGCGTTTGAGATGTACTGCTGAAGATTTAAATCGAATAACCTCGAAATTTACTGCAGTGCTGTCTTATTATGATCTTCCAAACATAAGTCAGTCACTATGACTGACTTTCCTACGGATTCAAACTGAAGACAGCTATGCAAAGTCATACCACTCTACTGAGCCTTTTCCAAACTATGTATGTTGCGGTTGGATTCCAGTCTCATTGGATACAGTTGAATTCCAGTATTTTACATAGAGATTGCCTATCTGACCTCTACAAAAAAGTTACTGCATGGTACGAGGCATCAGTCTGATTGCCAGATATCCTAGCTGTTTAATACAAATAATAATTACTCACCCCGCTGTCCATAGCTAAAGAGAACTGGCGCAAACCTGTAGTACTTACTACCGATGACCACAAGGAAGTATGGCAAGGCAAGGAGCTTCACGGACTCTTCTACCGGGCTCTTCATGGGCCCGATGTAGAATTTCTAGCATCCGTGTCCTGGTTACGTTTCGGCGACCTCTTTGGGGAAACTGAAGGTTTTGTCTGTGCGATTATGGACGAAGTTATGTTGACGAACAACTACCGGAAATATATTATGAAGGACGGGACGGTTGACGTGTGTCGGGCATGTCACCGTCCGGGTGAGTCCATCAGACATATTATTTCTGGTTGTTCTCGTTTGGCTAACGGCGAGTACTTGCACAGGCACAACCAAGTAGCCAGGATTATTCACCAGCAACTTGCTTTGAAATATAAACTTGTGGAATCTGAGTGAGAAAGACCATGTCACGTTGCACTGGGATCGGTCTATCATTACTGACAGGACTATTATATACTATAACCTGACATAGTAGTGATAGACCGATCAGCGCGCCGCGTAAAGATAGTCGATGTTACCACCCCGCATGACGAGAACCTCGTGAAAGCTGAGAAAGAGAAACAAATTAAATATCTCGACTTTGCACACGAGGTTGTCGACATTGGAATGTGAACTCGGCTATCATTGTGCCGATCGTCGTGACGGCCAATGGCCTTATAGCCAAGAGCCTCGACGACCATCTTTCGAGGCTCTCCTTAGGCGGTTGGATCAAGGGCCTGATTCAGAAGGCAGTACTCCTCGATACGGCTCGCATTGTGAGGAGGTTCCTGTCTCTGGAGCCCTAACCACCGGTAGCTTGGACCCTGCTCTCGATACCACGGACTATTTTTTATATTTTTAAATGTTTTTTTATATTAGAATATTTAAAAATGTATTTAATATGTTTATAAATAATAATATATATTTTTTATATTTTTATTTTGCCGATAGTCGTGTCGGCCAATGGCTTAACAGCCAATAGCCTCGAGCAACATCTGAGGAGGCTCTCGCTTGGCAGCTGGATCAAGGGCTTGATTCAGAAAGCAATACTTTTGGACACGGCGCGCATCGTTAGGAGGTTCCTCTCTCAAGAGCCCTGACCACCGGTAGCTCGGACCCTGTTCCCGATGCCGGTGGGCTACAATTTTTTTATATTTTTAAATGTTTTTTTATATTACTTTGTATAGAAATATTTAAAAATGTATACAATATGTAAAGAAAATAAATAAAGGTTATAATAATAATTTATGTATTACCTAATATCCATCACATTATAAGCCTTAACATTTGATTACTTTCCAAACAATATCGTCCCCTCCTAACCTCAAAAAATATATATATTTGTAAAGTTTTCTAATCCTAATAAAAGCCGGCTTTTATTAGCTAAGTAAAGCTGTGTACTCTAACTTCAACTTACGCTAATAGGCGATAAATCCTTGAAATGTCGAAGTATATCTTGGCGTGTAACTTTAACAGAACAATTTATAGATTCCTGGAGTATTGTATTGAGAATTTCTGTACTAGAAGTAAATTGGGTTGTGTACCTACTTAGGACTTTTGAGGAATAGAATAGATTCGGAATTATTTTATAAGATGCCAAAAAATCGCGAAACTATCGATATTGGCAGAAATTTAAAGAATTAGTCAAACTGAAGACATCTGTAAACAGCGGACACAAATACCATCTTCGGTAGGATAATGTCTGGTGTTAGTTTTGTATCACACTCTAAATAAATTATGTTTTTATATATTCACAGGTACCTAAACCTAAAACAAACACTTTGTAATTTTAGCACACGTGACATGAAATCATAATTATTTTGGCACAAACTTTTCAATTAGCACAAAATACAGCAAAATTTGCTGTTATCATATTAGTAGAACCTCAAAGTAAATGCGGTGCACATTTCATCACGGAGTTGCCTAAACTTTAACTTTAGCGTGTGATTACGGTGAAATGTTCGCACTCACACAATACTTGCTCTTTGTAAGGGAATTTGTACTGAGCTGGCTGTACAACAATAATATAATAGACAATACACGCAAACTAACTTACGAATGTGTGATTTTGGCACGTATTTACTTTTTGAGACAGACATTTTTACATCGAAATAATGAGAATGAAAGCAGCATAACCTATAATGCTGGAACTGCTGGCTTATAGGAAATGGGTCGCAATGGTAATGAAAATAATAATATAATTACGCTTATTGCTCGTCACTGTTATTATAAAACAAACACACGACGAAAGAATGAAGTACTAGCTGGAGATTTGGTGTATAGCGTATTAAATGGTACATACCTACTAGAAATAGTACAATGGCGTAGCAGAACCTTAGCGTTTGTTCATATTATTAATTTGATTTCTTCCAATTAATAGAATAGAATAGAATAGAATTTCTCTTTATTCGACTATCCATGACTCAAAAAGTGTCAGTAAAACTTACTACTATGTTAGTAAGCACTAATAAAAAACAAAACGACACAAGAAATAACGGTGGATCACTGCTGCGACAACCCATGAGTGATAGCATAACAGCGACCCACATATACACAGTCCAGGCGACTGGGTCCAAAACACTGATGGTCGATTGAACCGCACACAGTTAGTCTTCTAATCTCTAGTCAGAGTTCAACTACGAACACGATGCGCCTCGGAAATTAGATGAGACTGTGAAACATTTACATTTGTAAGACATGTGATGGAACGTGATCTTCACTTTGTTTCTTTCTTAAACGTGAGACTGATGTAGTAACAGCAGGTTACTACATCAGTCTCACGATGCGAGTAAGGCGGGACAATGACTTACTCGGCAAAGCTTCTAGAGTGGATATAACGGCAGTTTTAATTTTATCCGTCTAAATTACAAAGGGTGTTTTTTTTACCTCAAGACGGAGAACCAATTTAGCTCACTATTTTATAAAAAAAAAACTATTTTACAAAGAAACGTCTCTCAAACCATATAAATAAATCCATTTCCCTCACAAAACAAAGCAACAACGCCACGAACAAGTAACTCGCATCTAACTCATAACATTCATCACAGTTCGGTTGCACAGTGCAGTTTTGTCTAATCTCCAGTTAACGTAGCGAGTTTGACAACGCATTCGTCCGCCTTCGTACGGCGCGCCGCGGAAATTACATGACGCAGCGGGAGTGTCGTAGTGAGGGGATGGTATCGATAGAACTTTGTAGGCAGGTGATTTTAATGTTTAGGGGTTTAAGTTGGGGTGTGTTGTCAGAATTCCTCCTCGTGTGCCTGATGGCTGCCGGTCCCTCTCGATACGTCTGGAGGGAATAGCAGCTGCTGGGCCGGTGCACCCTGGCAGTATCCTTCCCCGAGGAATGGGAAGAGATTCATATTCTTCGGGGAATGTTACTATCCATGGCTAATATTCTGACATGGGAGGGGCCCATTGTGGGCCTAGGGGGCGTTGTTCCGCGTGACCCTCTGAAAAGCAGAGGGCACAGCGGAGGAGCAAGGGCGGGCTCGGTGTGCACTTACCCTGACAGACTTATCCTGCAGACAGTGAAGGACTGTGTCCTTCACTGTCTGCTCGGAGGCAGAGTAAGTCCCCGTCGATATCGTAATCCCTCCGTCGAAGTGTCGTGGAACACGTCTCGCGGCTTCGATTGGGACCGAGGGTCTTGGCTTAACCGCCCGGATCACGAGGTAGAAAACCTCTATAAAAAGTTACCCCGAATCTCAAGCGGCGGCGCACCGCGAGGAGATGTATGGCTGACGGGTTCCTATGGAAAATCAGTCGCTAGTGCGAACCACTGCCAGGCCTGGCTATGGCTTATCTGGGCACAGGGGGCACTGCCCAGATGGACTTTTTATTTCCCCCATACTCGTGGGAACAGTATAGAAAATCACATTACCCAAAATACGGCCGATAGCGGCGAGGGAGGGAGGGAGAGGGATGCGGGGTCGGAGTCCGGCGCCGCATCCGGCGACGTGAGCGTGGGAGGCTCAGAGAGCTCCCGGCGCGGGAGGCCCGGGGCTGCTGCGGGGAACAGGGAGTTCCTACGCAAGCGATCCAGGCCGGTAGGCGACCGAGAGTCGTCGTCAGAGGGGGAGCTGGCTTCGGCTCGCAAGATCCCCACCAGCAAGCGTGGTGGGATCCGCGGCAAGGGGAGAGGCCTCTCTGTCACCGAGAGGTCGGCGCGGCTTGCCGAGGAGGGGCGCCACCCGGGGGTGGCCGGTCACGGGGTGGATCGTTCGGGTTCCTCTGGCGACGAGGCGGTCGCAGACGGCGGCTCAGATGCGGAGCGTAAGGCCGAGTTTGCGAAGGAGGTGGAGGTGGCGCTGAGGTCTGTGTCCTACAAGCAGAAGCCCTCTACTAGACAAAGGGCCATACCTGCAACGGCCGCCTCCATCATAGCGGCAGCGAAAGCCAGATATGCGGGGCCAGCGAAAGCCAGTTTGGCAACTTCATCTGGTGGACCAGATGAAGTTGCCAAACTGCGGGCGGAGGTCGCTCGCCTGACGGCTGCTACGGAGCTTCTCCAAGAGGAGAACAAGAAGCTCCGAGCAGATCTGGCCGGTCTGCGCGAGTCCGACTCTCGCAAGGCGCCCCAAAATGGGGGCCAGCAGCGACCAAGTCAGCCCGTGCCGGTGGAGAACCAGGTTCTGAACCTGGTTCGGCAGGAGCTGGCTGCCTTCCAGGCGCGGTTCTCCGTTCTGGAAGGCATTGTCCTGCGCGCCCCCCTGGCGGCAAACAAAGCGGCCACATATGCGGCTGCTGCGGCCTCCGCACCGGGGCCGTCCAGCCAGCCCTCCGGCAGGGTTACGTCGGCCCCCGAAAAGCCGGCTTTGGCGAAACCGGCTCCAGTCAGGAGGGCGGCGGCCCTGAGGCAGAGCAAGGCGGTGGCCCAAAAGAAGGGCAAGGCGGCGTATGTACCGGCGCCAGCCGCGAGACAGCCGCCACCGCCGCCTCCCCCGCCCACTAAGCCTTCTGTGGCCGAGTCCGGGTGGCAGGTGGCCGGAGAAAGAGCGAGGGAGCGAAGGGCGGCAAAAAAGGCCCGGAAGCGGGAGCGGAAGCGCCGACAAAAGGAGCGGAGCGTCGCGGCTGGGCTCAGCACCCCGAAAACCGCAGCTGTAGTCATAACGCTACAGCCGGATGCGGAAAAGAGGGGCGTCATCTACCGCGACGTGCTCGCTAAAGCGAAGGCGACGGTGGATCTCAGAGAGCTTGGGATCGCCGGGGGCCTCCGGCTTAGAATGACCGCAACAGGGGCTCGAGTGCTAGAGATCCCCGGCGAAACCCGTGGCTCGTCCGCTGACGCTCTGGCCGAAAAGCTCAGAGCGTCCCTAAATGCGGACGAGGCCCGAGTGTCCAGGCCCGTCAAATGCGCAGACCTGCGCATCCTGGGTCTGGACGACTCGGTGACCGAGGAGGAGGGGGTGTCCTGCCGAGCAGGTCAATACAGGCACCTTACGTCCGGATCTGTCGGGCATGCGAACCGTAACGGTAAGCTGCCCTGTGACGGCGGCGAAAGCCATTGTGGAGGGCCGAAGGCTCTTGGTGGGCTGGGTGTCAGCGCAGGTGAAGCTGCTGGAGCCCAGACCTCTGAGGTGCTTCCGCTGTCATGTAGGGCACCACGTGTCGGTCCGGTGCAGCTCGGAGGTGGACCGCAGTGCTTCCGCTGCGGCCAGCCCGGTCACACGGCCGCGGCCTGCTCTGCCGCACCGCACTGCGCCGCATGTGCGGCAGCTGGCAAGCCAGCCGATCACCGGGCAGGGAGCAAGGCCTGCGGTATACCCGCCAAGGCCAGCAGCAAGGGAAGGCCCTCCGCCAACACCGCCAAAACCCCCACCGTCGCCCCCACCGCAGCCACCGCCACTGTTGCCGCCGCTGCCGCTACTGCTGCAATTTCCGCAGCGGGGCCTTTGCAGAGGGCCCGGTAGGGGACTGAAATGGAGTGCCAGTAACGGCCCCATTGCGCCTTCTCCAGGCGAACATCAACCACTGCGCTTGTGCTCAGAATCTGTTGCTCCAGAGCATGGCGCAGTGGTCGATTAACATCGCCGTGGTCGCTGAGCCGTACTTTGTCCCGCCCAGGGATGACTGGGTGGAGGACCATAGCGGTTCAGTGACCATAATTGCGTCGGCCGCCGCCGGGACCCCGACCCTTGAGAGTGTCAGGAAGGGACAGGGGTGCGTAGCAGCACGGTTCGGGGAGATCGTTGTAGTGGGAGTCTACTTCTCCCCGAGCCGAACTCTCGCCGAGTTCCACAACTCCCTCACGGAGTTGAGTGTCGTCATCGGAAGCCATTCCCTACCCGTGCTTGTACTCGGGGACTTTAATGCCAAGAACTTGGCTTGGGGTTCTCGTTACACGGACGTGCGGGGTAGGATGGTGGAAGACTGGGCTCTGGAGACAGGTCTAGTCGTCCTAAATCGGGGTTCTGTCCCCACGTGCGTGCGGATGCGGGGCGAGTCGGTGGTAAACATCTCGTTCGCTAGCCCCGATCTGTCACCGCGTGTCGTCGACTGGCGCGTCATGGAAGGGGTGGAGACCTATTTCGACCACCGGTACATCCGGTTCGAAGTCTCCACTCAGACCTCAAGCGCACCGGTCCTACAGGCCCCGAGTGGTCCGCGATGGGCGCTGAAGCAGCTGGACCGGGAGCTCCTCCTGGAAGCCTCAATCGTGCAGGCCTGGGTGTCATCACCGGTCAGGCCTGCCGACATCAACAACGAGGCGGGTTGGTTCCAGGAGGCCATGTCCGAGATTTGCGACGTGGCAATGCCCCGAGTTCGGCCAGGAAGCGCCCGGCGTCAGGTGTACTGGTGGTCGCAAGAGCTGACGTCTCTGCGCGAGGCGTGCGTTGCCGCGCGGCACCTGTAAGCCAGGCATCGCAGGCTCCGCATCCGCCCTCCGGATGCGGCAACCATTGAGGCGGAGCTGTACGAGGGGTACAGAGCGGCAAAGACCGCCCTCCAAGAGGCTGTCCGGCGGGCCAAGCATTTGGCCCGCGAGGAGATGCTGGAGTCTCTGAACGGAGATCCGTGGGGGCGACCTTACAAGATGGTGCGGGACAAACTCCGCACCCGGGCACCCCGCTAACGCAGAGTCTCCGGCCTGAGCTCGTGGAGGACGTGGTGAGCGTTCTGTTCCATTCGCAAGGGGAGCATCCTCCCCCGCCTATGGCTCCGTTACCGCGTGCCGTGCCGGAATTGGACCACACCGATGACGACGATGACGTTCCGGAGGTGACTGGGGTAGACCTGAGAGTGGCGATACGCAGGCTGAAAGCCAGAAATACCGTCCCGGGACGCGATGGTTTGCCTGGCAAAGCCTGGGTCCTGGCCTCTGAGGCTCTCGGGCCCCGACTGGAAGGGCTCCTAAGCGCATGCTTGGAGAGAGGCCAGTTCCCGCTTCGTTGGAAGACGGGGAAGCTGGTCCTCATCCGGAAGCCAGGGCGCCCTGCGGACTCTCCGTCCGCATACCGTCCCATTGTGTTGCTCGACAAGGTGGGCAAGCTCTTTGAAAGAGTCATTGCCAACTGCCTCGCCGGGCACCTTGCAGGGATGGGGCCGGATCTTGCGGAACACCAGTTTGGTTTCCGCAAGGGGCGCTCGACGGTGGACGCCATCATGCGCGTGAGAGCCCTCACGACGGGGGACGCGGTGTCCCGGGGCGGGGTTGTCTTGGCGGTGTCTCTTGACATCGCCAACGCCTTCAACTCCATGCCCTGGAGCTGCATTGCGGAGGCACTCCGGTATCACGGGGTGCCGACCTACCTTCGTCGTGTGGTCGGGGACTACCTGACGGATAGGGCCGTCATCTACCCCAATCAACCTGAGGGGTCCAAACGCCTCCTGCCGGAAGCTTTACGCGGGGGTCGTGCGGTCCATGGCCCTTTACGGGGCCCCGGTGTGGGCGCGTTCTTTGAGGCGGCAAGCCGCCCACTACCTGAACGCGCCCCAAAAGGTGATAGCCATAAGGCTAATTCGGGGGTACCGCACGATCTCCGGCGAGGCGGCTAGCCTCCTTGCCGGAGTGCTGCCATGGGATCTGGAGGCGATAGTCCTCGCGCGCTTGCATGAATGGCGCGCGGAAGCACTATGTCGGGGGGAAACTCCGCTGCCGCGACAAATTGCCGCTCAGCGGACTGACCTCCGGCGTGATCTCATGGCGACATGGAGAGAGCGACTGTCGCAACCCCGTGCAGGGCACGCCACCATAGTGGCGATAAGTCCCCTCTTTGAGGAGTGGCTAAAGAGGCGCCACGGCGCCCTCACCTACCGCCTGACGCAGGTCCTCACTGGACACGGTTGTTTCGGGAGGTTCCTGCACCAAATCGGGCGGGAGGAAACGCCCGGGTGTTTCCACTGCGAGGATCGTCCGGAGGACACGGTGGAACACACCGTGTAGGTCTGCCCCGCTTGGGCGGAGCACCGCCGTGTCCTCATAGCGGCGATTGGCGGCGGCGATCTCTCGCGTCCGGCTTTGGTTCAAGCCATGGTCTGGAGCGAGAGGGAATGGGAAGCCGTCACCTCCTTCTGCGAAGCAGTCATGCTAGTGAAGGAGGTGGCAGGACGTGAGAGGGAAAGAACCTCACGTCCCAGCCGCCGCGGGATACGCCCTGGGCGTCGGGGGTCACGTGGTGGCTTCCGACCACCGTAGGTGCTGGCCTGTGGACGGCGAGTTATGGGCTAGCTCGCCGTCCGGCCGTCTTATGACGACGGGCCGTGTCGACGGCGCGTTCGTGTTCCACGCGCGCCTCAAAGAGATGTCAGCAATCAAGTGGGGTCCGCATGGGCCGATGCCTGCTAGGGCTGCGGGACTGTTCGAAAGAGATACCGTGGCCCTGGAACATAAAGGGCAAAGAAGGAACATGGATGGGTTTTAGTCAGTACAAGTCTGACACTCCCCTCCGCTCCGCCCAGAGTGGGGGGGGTCATTTGATGATTTCCCATCCGGAAAAAAAAAAGGGGTTGAAGTTTATGGAGAAAATTTAAAAATTGATTAATTAATCATCATCATTAAAAGATGTAATAAACCTTTTAACTGGCTTCCCCTTTAAACTCTCATTCTTGTTTTTAGTAATGTAATTAAGGTAGTATTTTTAATATTTTTTTCTTGGTTTCGAACAAAAGACAGTCGCTACGTATTGGTTGGACAAATCATGAGTCATCAACAAGAGCACTAGAAGAATAAAATCTTTACCTTTGTGGTTCCCATTTAATTCCCATTTAATATTATTTTCTAGATCTACTTAACAGTTAAATATTTTCCACACGTACACTTTTAACATCTGTGGCACAAAACTCACATACAATAAATCTTAAGCATTCAGACAGCCATTCTTTCATATTGATAATCCATTAAAATCAAAAAGTATTGAATAAAGGTCAAAAATATGAATCTTTTCTAGCACATAATAACATATTTATCATTGTACATTTATAAACATTAAAATCCGTCATCGAATGGATTAACAAAACAATCATTCTAGACATCAAAATTAAATACTATCCAACTAGCAAGAAAAAAACCCAGACCACTTACAAAACTAGACAAAACTAAACTTTAACTATCGAGCAACTATCGACTGCTCCCATCCCTACACCGCCGCATCGTTCAAGCACAAGTCAGCAATTTCCCGGAACGAGAGGTGATTTATTCCATAAGTGTAAGTGTAGTGTAGTGTCAAAGTTGCGAGCGTCATGGCGGCAGAATCAACAGTTCTGTATAGCATGTAGCAAGGGAATAGAAATGTAATCATACGTTGTACAGAGAGAAGCGTCTTATGTAATGCTTATTTTTCTTAGTGAAGATTTTTATAAGTAGACAAAGGCACTGATTTTATACAGTTTGGAAACTTTCAGCGGGGCATTAAGGGGAACTATCTTAGCCGTTGCAGCTACACGAAAATGGTCTTAGGTGACTATCCATAATTTTTTGTTAAATTTTGATCCACTTGCACAGATTTTCAAAAAACATTATAGTTCCCAAGAGAATGGCCATTTTACACATTTTCTTTTATTGATGCCTATCGCTCCTGTTTCTAATACTGATCCAAAACTTCAATGGAACCATCCCAGGTGGGAAAAACTGAAAAACAACAACAAACAACAACTGAAAAAGTCAAAATTTGCAAAAAAAACTTTTCTTATACATTTTGTACGAAAATTATACACAAAAAAATGTTTGATACTGTACATTTTTTTGAAAATCTGTGAATGGGTATCAAAATTTCACGAAAAATTATATAATTATAGTTTCCTAAAACCATTTTCGTGTAGCTACGACGGTTAAGGTAGTTTCTCGTTACTGATAAGTTAAAGTTTCCACCCTGTATGTGTCGCTTGTTTAAGTTCCAGTTTTCAGATGTGTCATCAGTCTTATCCATGGCATGACTTTACCCACTCCGAGCTGCGGGTTATAAGCCTCTGTTTGCTTTGCCAATCCCTAAGATCCAATGAAAATAATGAAACAACAAAACAAGTCTGGGGTTTAGAAAACTATTAGGCAAGTAGTGAGTACCTACTAAAAAAACCTTTGTGCTTGCAATTTTGTCACGTATAAAAGGTATCCAATTATCCGTACGCTACTACTATGAGAAAAAAGCTACTTCATATATGTAATTTTCCCGGACACACACTTCGCCTCCACTAACGCCATTTTTCAGACAGATCCAAACTTTTCTGTTTATGATATTAGTTCTAGGTATTACACGGTTCACACGCAGCTCGCAGGTACTTGCACGAGTACAAGCCCGATGTAATTTGTTCGCCACGTCGGAACTTTACCACAAGTTTATTGTGTTATTGCAAGTTCACGATGATTTATTTAAGAAATATTATAGTTGTTTGCGTTTGCTTGAACTTTGGAAAATGAATAATAATGTGGGACAGGAATATGTTTTGGAAACCACAACCTATGTTACATGGGAAGTGGAGTAAATTGCGAATATATTCAAAGGTAATTATAGCCTGGCTTTATTTTATTTTATTTGAAATGTTCAGCTAGAATCTTTTTATTGATCAAGTTGTTAATTTAATTCAATGTGAAACAGAAATATATATTATACATATTTAACCACAAATTAATAGTGAAAATCATAGTGTCACAGTTTGATTATAGATTCCTGAGGATTCTTGCAATATTTTCATGTAACTCAGTACTTTCGTAGATTAACACACAGTCCAATCAAAAATTACGTTAGTACTGCTCGGAAGGGATGTACTAAAGTTTAATAAGCTCAGGTTATAGGTACCTTTGAAATGTGTAACTCTCCCTGATAAAACAATAGGCCTTAAACTTCTAGACAATCAAATAATCTACAAGTCTTAACAATAAGACTAGTTGTACCCACACAAGAAACACCCGTCACATACTAAAACAATAAACGATACATAGAAATCACTTCCATAATCCTTGCTTTCCATACTTTACATAAACAGAGCCGCTTAGCTCCACACCACGGAATTCATTAAAATGCCCAATTTAATGCGCGCTTTAAATTATAATAATTATGTAAGTTCAGGGCTCCGAGTTAAGCTGGCGTGCTCAACTTTAGGCGGTGTTTCAGAAAGTTTTGAGGTATGGGTTTATATTGCAAAAACAATAATAATATTCCCTAAGAAGCTTCACGGACACTTTTTCCGGGCCCTGCATGGGCCCGATGTAGACCTATCAGCGTCCGTATCCTGGCTACGTTCCGGGGACCTCTTCGGAGAAACCGCAGGTTTTGGCTGTGCAATTATGGATGAACTTATGATGAGGAATGAAAATGAAAAAATAAAAATGTTTTTATTTTACGAAAACCTTCATGTACAATGAATTGTGCTGGGAGCATCCTTTCAGGCAAACAATGCCTGTGTTAGGAGACTCCGCTCTTCCATATCAGGAATAACTACTGGAGATTTATTGTGAAGGACGGTACGGTTGACATATGTCGGGCATGCCACCGTCCAGGCGAATCAATCCGTCACATTATCTCCTGGTGTTCTCGTCTGGCTAACGGAGACTACTTGCATAGGCACAACCTAGTAGTCAGGATTATCCATCAGCAACTTGCTCTAAAATACAACCTTGCGGAATCGGAAGTGCCGTACTATAAGTATGTGCCGGACCCAGTTCTCGAAAATGGCAGTATCACATTGTACTGGGATCAATCCATCATCACTGACAGGTCTATTGTAGCCAATAAGCCTGATATAGTGGTGGTGAATCGATCAGAGCGGCGCGCGATGATTGTTGACATAACGGTCCCGCATGATGAGAACCTCGTAAAGGCCGAGAAAGATAAACAAATCAAGTATCTTGACTTGGCTCGCGAGGTTGTCGACATGTGGAATGTGGAATCAACGATCATTGTGCCGATAGTTGTTTCAGCCCATGGCTTAATTGCCAAGAGCCTCGACCAATACCTGAGGAGGCTCTCGTTAGGCAGCTAGATCAAGGGCTTGATTCAGAAAGCGGTGCTCCTGGACACGGCTCGTATTGTTAGGAGGTTCCTCTCTCAAGAGCCCTGACCACCGGTAGTTTTGTAAGGAATATTTAAAAATATAATTGATTTGTATATATTCCCATTGCTGGGACACAGGGCAGATCTCTGGCTGTATACCACCACGTGTGTCTGGTGGACGTCAAATTTCTTGAAATATTTGGATCTTCGACATGGTTGATTTCTTACGATGTTTTTCTTCAACTTTTTAGGAGCAGTGGTGGCTTCTATTAATGCTTGGGTTATTTTTGGTACTCTGATAAAAGTACCAAAAATAACCCAGAGACTTGTAACTGGTTCTGGTTCAGTTAGCAAAATCGGTCACAAGTTTTGTGAAAAAGTCCTTGAAAAAGTTATTCAAATATAAAAGATAAGTTGAAGAACATGTTCACAATATGCTGTTAACACGATATTCTTCAGAACTGTGTGACTATCATGAAAATAAAATTAAATGAAAAATTGAAAAGAAAGCTAGTTAATATGCTGCTGATATACTTGGTAGATAGCTAACGGTCTTTAAAACTTAATTTCTTGAATCTATGAGACTTGAACTTGTACTTTCCAACAAGTTTTATCATTAATCTTCACTTCACTTTATTTATTTATTTATTTATTTAGGATCTCCAACAAAGGATATACACAAACACAGGAAATAAATAATCGACGACAAAAGTATTACGTAGGTGTACTCCTTCACTTACAGGAGACCACAGCATGCGTAATAAGATGTATAACTAAGCTAACAAAGTTATAGTAGCATTTAAACATTCAAATCAAATTAAAACACAACACATTATGTAGCACTAAAATTAAATAAAAAAAAAATAAAAAAATAACATAATTAACAAAGTCATAACAGCAATTAAAAAAAGAATTAAATACTGTCATCTGGAAATACTGTTGGAAAAATAAAATTTAAAAATAAATTAACAAAGTCATAGCAGCAATAAAAAAAATAAAAAAATTCAAAACATATTTGGCAATAAAATTGGGAAAATTAAAATAGTAATTAACAAATAATTAACAAATAAATAATTTTTTGAGGCATTTTTTATAATTTGCACTTCTTCCAGTAAGTAGTTTAATAGAATGTTAAAAGTAAGTATTAACCTATTTGTGTTTTAAGTATATTCTTCTTTGTCTTTTTGAGTCAATGATTCCTTTAAGATTAGTTGGGCCTAGTAACCACAAGAATAGCAGAGTCTTAGACTTCTGCTAGCCAAAGATTATTTTCAATTTTCCGTCAGCCACACTCCCAGAGACAATAAAACAATTCTATTCCTACCCACATAACTCTAATATTAATATTCACAGAACAAAGAGCCGGGCAGCACGCCCACCATATAATTTTCCTCTGGTCACCCTTATTTATAAAGCTAGCCGGCAGAGGGCGCTTAACGTATAGTTCCTACGTGACATGATAATGGCGTTTAATAAAAGGAGTCGAGTTTTTAGATGAAAGGAGAGGAAGGATATGAAGTTCACAAGTATTTTCTATATACGGTTTATGATTGTCGTTGTATATGTATCCATAAAATATACCTCATACAATACTTTTATTGAACCACGCGGCGACGAAATTACTACGGCGTAGCAAGTGCTACGCAGTAGTAGCGGGGTTGCTATTCGATCGTGAAATTAAACTTTTTTGTTGGTCGAATTGAGAAAGATTTTATCAATACCCAATAATCGACTTCTAAGATTATTTTACAATAATATATTGTACAAATAACAGTAATAATTTTATTTAAATCGTTGTTTGTTGGCTAAAATTCGATCGAAACCCTAATCATCGTTCAAAGATCAGAGATCACAAAACCAGATATTAGGGATGTAGGTAACATTACCAAAAGTGCGCATATTTTTGCGTGCACGGGACACACCGTACGTGATTTCCATGCTAATTACTATTTTAACCGTTGTTTAGTATAACGAGAGGTGTAACAAAATGTTTTGTCCAACCGTCATGTTTGGTTAATAGCTGGAATTACTAACACAGCTTAGAAAGTTACTAAAGTAAACAGCCGTTGAGCTAACCGTGGGATGTTTACCAGCTAAATAGATTTATCATTTCCCTCCCCCTGTCATATGTAACTTAACTTTACGGCATAACGTCTTATTAACCCTGCAAAAGATAGCTTAGTAAAATTAAAGGCGATAAATAGGTATACTTTTTACGTCGCGTAATTATATTATCATAAATCAAATACATCTAAAAGAAGCGGTGGGCTATGTCTGACTTCTAATGCTTTAGGTTTTAGGTTTTATGATTTCTAGGCAGTGTTTCCTTTATATGCTGCTACGGTTTCTAAGTTGGTTGTTACTGAACCAATGGTGGTACAACTACTATAACAATCTCTATCCTGTCCAACATTGCAGAAGAAAAATCTTCAAGAACAAATCCAGGTATTACACACATCTTAGAACGCGGTCTCAAGTCCGAACAACACGCTCTACTCCACGTCCCCGATAGTTACGTGGTTCTCAGTATTTCACAAATATTTCGCAAAATCCTCCCTACACACAAGCCGTCTCTTTGTGAGCGACAAATTGGTTTTTCCAGGTTTTGTATGCAGTTAGTGCAGTTTGCGACCGATAGATAGATTTTGCTAGAAATTGTTAACTTTGCTCGTTTCAGATTGGCACTGTGTGCTGTACTGTAGTGCGGTGGAAAGTAATTGTATTTGAATGTGGGATGGATGACTGTGATGGCTAGAGTCACCAAATTTGCGTATAAGGTTGGCATTAAACCTTTACTTGTTAAAAATCTTACAATTAGTTGTAGTTAGTTAGATTAGCCCTTATCTACCAACCCGCACTGGGCCAGTGTGGTGAAATATAGCCCATTCCCTCTCATAAAGACGAGGCCTGTGTCCCAGCAGTGGGGACATTATTGGTCGATTGAGCTAGTTCTTCAAATAGCCTACCTAACGTAATCTTAGCGTAAGCAATAATGATAAACTCAAAATCGAAATAATTTTATGCTTTTAAAATAAGAAAACCTTATTAACACACGACGACTACAAAATTGTAATATAACATGATGCGTATACACAACTACTGTAGTCGTTTGTAAATAAGTAGGTCGGTGTTATATCGCGTCCTATTGACAAACTGACTTTTTTATTTCCATGAAACGTTTTCTCACTTATACCATCAACATCATCACTCGGAAACCACGGATTACATCCATCCCATCTCAATCCCCATAACGGTCTGTCTGTCTGTCCAATGAGGAGTGCCTCGTGCTTCGCGATGAGGCGTGCGAAAAGTGCAGGATTCACATGCAAATGTGTACTGCATGTATTTGCATGTTCAACGTATTGGGGACCATTCTGTTCGGATTGACGATGCGCTTTTTAAATTGTTAGTTCTGACAACTGATTGGTAAATTTTTGGACGTGGATTCGAGGGAAAGTAAAAGGACGATAAAAGGAAAGATAGAAATATTTCTTCTTTGTATTTTTAGAGTTATCAGTTTATTTGTCAGCACAGTTAGCCCAACAAGTACATACGTAAGCTTCACTGGCACATAAGCTGTCTTTTTTTGTTACAAACTTTGTAATTTGTCATTGTGTATAATAAAAATACAAGAATTAAATTGAATTTATTAATACATGTCTTATTTGAAGGCTTTTAGAAAGTACCATGGAAGGACTGTTATGTAAAAATCAGTCTAGTCATAATCTAAGTAGTAATTAATGAAATGTCGGGGATAGATACAACATTAAGCATTATTATTCATAGTCATAGTTAGAAAGCCTTATCTTTAATCATTTCTTTAAAATGCCTATATTTTAAAGCGAAGAATACATTCCTTTACGGTTAATAATTCACTGCTACAGACCACTCAAGTCAACGAACATTATACATAGACATTCTCAAAGACGTACCCCTAAATATATTATATCTATACAACCCTCAAGGCATATCTAAAAAGGCATGGAGTGCTTCTTTTGAACTGCAGCCCATTCATCCCCCGCTAGTCAGATTAGCATAGCGCATCTGCTTATTTGCATATCCTTTATTCGGTTTTGAGAACTGATATTTTGGTAAAAATATATTTTATATTACGAGCGGCTTGGGAACGGGGTCCTATTTCACGGTGGTTCACTTAAGGGGGAGTTCAAGTAGGTATGGTTATATGCATCGCCGCTCAATGTCGTGACAATTATTTAGTTTACTGTAATTTATTTAGTAGTTAATTTTATTTATGAGGTTGTTGATGTAAGGAGTTGTTTTGTTTGCTCAAACGTTAATGTTTATACATAATAATTGTATCAATTCATTGATCTTCTTCTTTTCGCATCGATTGATGACTCTCCGACCAGTAAGTTGCTACTTGAACACCTCTCACTAACGTTAATTAAATCCTGGAATGTATAGGTGGTTATAGCAGTCTGC
Source organism: Noctua janthina (assembly GCA_963576755.1). Classification (NCBI taxonomy): domain Eukaryota; kingdom Metazoa; phylum Arthropoda; class Insecta; order Lepidoptera; family Noctuidae; genus Noctua; species Noctua janthina. The sequence goes on from OY755070.1 coordinate 768,358, forward strand.
CGTATTATAAAATGTATTTGCTCTTTTCAACACGGCATTACTTTATTGTCAAATAGCTCAAGCCGGCACAAAACTAAATGAAGTAAAATGCAAACTACAAAACAAATATAATAAATTATGCATCTTCCAAACCACATACTTGTTACGTAAGAACAAGTAAGTGCATTAAAGAACAGTGCAGTGCTGTGGGTGAGCACACAGTACCGCGCACAATGCACGAGTTTGTGCCAGTTTGTGGTATCGCTAAGTTTTATATGTCCTTATTACCGCTACCACTGGCCCATGTGTTACGGCTTAAATAAATATTGTTCGTTACTGTGCGTTCTTTAAGTTTATTGTGCTTTTGTTTATTTCTTTAAGCAGAATTAAGTGACTTTTATTTAATAACTACAGGGTGTAAGGGCCAGCCCTTCACAGACTGATGGGGTGAATTCAGTAATCATACTTAGATGACCGGTACAAGAAATTATTTTAGGAACGTTATGGGAATCCAATAAATTGTATTTGTTTTATTTCCTCATACGCAATGTATCGTTACCGAACGGCAAGCGCGACGATGAGTTCGATGAACTCTGTAGCTTGGCAGGAAAAGAACAGCTGATTTCACGCGTCGATCCTTAGTGTATTTCAACATTGTTGTTAATTTTTATTTTAGCTATTCTTTACATAAATAGAGTGCTGCGTACAGATAATGTAATTTTACATTAAAATAAAGGAACAATAGTAACTGAAAAAAAGACAAAAATTTTAAAAAATCCTGAGAAAAATTCCAGTGGAGTATAATTCAAAATAAGGCACCCTATCAGTTTGCGGATGGGTGACCCTTACACCTTGTACACTTCTAAGCATTAGGCTTTATTTATCAACAACATTGCTTAAAGTTAAGAGACGTTAAGACGTCAAAATTCACACGTCAATCATTTGTTAACTTTCAGAAACGTTTAAACACCATATTTTATACAAATTGTGTGTGTATTTGTGTGTGTATGTTCCATACGTAAAGTATTTATAAATAAAATGTAAGCAATATCTCAATTGTATTCCTTTGTTACACATTTGTTAATTTGACAAAAAAAAAAACTGTATTCTCGAAGCTTATTCGGAAATTTGATTCGTATTTTTGAGTTTCAAATAGTACGCACATCTTAAATCCCCATGCAGCATTTACACATATTTTGAAAGAACACAATTGTTGCCTAAATTGTTTGTAAGCCTCAAAGTTTCCCTCAATAACCCTTTCACACAATAGTTTGGAATCCCCAGCGACGTGAACAAGTGCTCAAAACGTCGGCAAAAAGTTAAGTTTACGAAGGAAATAAACCGTAAAACTATTTGCATTACAATCCTTTTCACTCAGTTGAATGGTCTGCTTATTTACTATGGTTGATGTGTGTATTTGAGAGGCAATAGAATCAGAACATTTATGTAATTGCATTTGGCAGTTGAAATATTTTTTTATGAAATCTTTTGCTGTCTTATAAAATTCCAATGGCGATTTCGAAAAACTAGATTCGTTCTTTACTAATAGATTTTGTCTTATACCTTAAAAAACATCATTCACTGACTGCCAGACAACGTACAGCCTAAACAGCTATTTACTGATTTTTTTCCGATGAAAAAGCCCATCGGGTACGCAAACGGTTTTTTAATCAATAACTATTTAACAAAATAGAACATACCTGCAATGTAGTTTCCAAATTCATTACTCCATAAAATTCAAAGGCATTTCTTCCAATCAGCACTTTTAGAACGTCAAAATTTACAAGAGTCCCCCAAAACGGCCGCTCTTCGTACATTAACTTAGTATAAAACTGACAAAAACTAAGGTATCCTACATTTCATTTATTAGAAGAATATTTAAACACAAGTTTGGCCATTAATATGATATATGGTAGTGGTCCAGGTATGTCTCTTCTTTGCGACGTTGCGCCTGTCGCCGACAAAAAGGCGCTTGTTAGTGAAGTTTCAGTTTCAGACGCCAATTCCTAATAATGCGGGTTTTCAGTTTATTCATGTGAGGGTATTCGGAGTTTCTTGCTTATTTTTGCAAAAAAAATAAGATGAAACTTATTTTTCGTTTTAGAAGTAGTTTGGGGTTGCTTTAAAATTGTAAGTCGTTTAAGAAAACAACGGAACCCTAAAAAACGAATGCTAAAAGTGTAATATCTCGTAGTACAAGTTTACAAAATCAGCCTCTTTTATATTTTATCGTGTTCATTAAGTTGATTCAAAACAAATCTTTTCAAAATAAACCATAATTTTAATTTGACTGTATATTATTCTTACCAGTTGTACGACTCATATAGCATACTTATTCATAAAAACACGCTCATTGACACAGTCTTCCAACAAAGACACATGCTAACCGAGTTTTCCGACATCATCACCAAAATCTCATTACGCCCTTATTAACCAACCAAATCAAAAATTTAATAATAATTTGGTCCCAGAACCGCACTTCGCCAGTCTTCAGCCGTTTACACGTCCCTGAGCATCTACAACAATAATATCTCAAGCCTCCTCCTTATATAATTAATGCGAAAAAGAACCTCTCGACGTATCTAAGAGTAAACTTGGAGCTTCGCTCAAGGGTCCCGGCGCTTCCTCCAGTTAGATTTAATGCGCCTTTTAAAATATTTCTCGTACCGTTCGATTGGGAATGGTACAAATCGAGTTGGTACCGTTTGGGACGAGGCGAGTTGGTAACGAGAAAGTCGTTCCAGTTCAGAATATGGCAAAAAGTGTTTTGTAAGCCTTCGTTCGCACGGGCGAATTTTTAACGTGACGACTTATTATGGCTCACTGGATTTTCAACACTTGATGCTCCTTCTTTTTCTTGATTGAAATCTAAATTTAGTCGGCCCAGAATTCGGCTACAAGTGCAATGTGTTCACTAGCTTCAATCGGTTCTTATACCGAACGTGCAGACAACAGGACACTAGGGTACGATATTAAGGGTCCAATTGTTAGTGGAACAACATACAATTACACTCTAAAGCAGAGGCATCTGTCTCTGTAAAAATGAATTAAAAAATCGCCCGTGTGGTCGAAGCCTAAGATTCTGAAGTGTTAGTTGAAGTTTTTCTTGTTTCGTTTGCGAAGATTGCGCAATTGATGGGGTGGGAATTGTGTCAGTAGTTTTTCTGTCTTTGAATATTGTTTTATTGAGACAGATTTGTTTGAACTGGTTTTGAATTTAATGATAGTTTGTGTGGTTTCAAGGTTTATTTCATACAATCTAAATCTATAATTTAGTTATGTACCTATTCGTACCCGTAGTTAAAAGTTTGGGTACTAAAACATAAATAATGTTCTATGTGAGATGGGTAATGTTAAACCGAAGTAGTTAATAGAGCTCATAAACTCGACAACACAGATGTTAGTGGCCTGTTTCATCACTTTCTGATAAGATTAGTTAATTTAGTCGGTAGATGATTGTATTCTAATTCAGGATATTTTATTAATTTATCTGCTGACCAATGTCTATCCTTAAATTTACTTACACCAAGCAACACCTAAATAAAAGCGCAATGTTGGATTACCAACTTTCTGTTCAGTACCGTCAGTTGAAATTCCAACCGTGAAATAATATTTAGTCATTTATTTATTTAGGCCTCGATGGTCTAGTGGTCGCAAGCGCGACTGCTGAGCATGAGGCCCTGGGTTCGATTGCCGGGTCGGTAAAAGTGTAACTGGATTTTTCCATCAAGAATTTATCAGTGGTAGCTACGGAGTCAACCCGCACTGGGCCCGCGTGGTCATTCCCTCTCACAGAGAGGAGGCCTGCGTCCCAGCAGTGGGAACATTAATAGGCTGATTATGCTATGTTATGTTATGCTACGGAGTCTGACTTTGTGTTTGGTTGATGGCAATAGGGACCTATTATAAGCGACTTAAAAAAATCATACTAGCGAAATGTGAATGAACTATTGGGTACACATCTGCCTAACCCTTCGGTGATTACAGGCGCGATGTGGTGTATGAATGTGTGTTATTTATTTAGGCGTCACTTAGTGTTATTAAAATCTTGCTTTAGTCTCCAGAACTACTTTTGAAACTATTCCCCTAATCTGTTCAAGAACTACATAAAACACATTAACCGTGAAAAGTAAAGCATCAAAATTCCAATGTCGACTTATAAAGTTGACGTCACAGAACTTCTTGATCCCAGTACCCGAAGATGTCCGAAAGTATACGAGAGTAGCCGAAGTAAGATTTAGTGGGCAGACGCTTTCCGGGCGAGGGAAACTTTGGAGGCTTTGCGACTCAACGAGTAATGTCAGTTTAATGAGATTTCGTTGACGTGTTTGTTAAAAGGTTGTGAACTTATGACTTAAATTGGTGGTTTGATTTGTGATTTTCTTGTAGGGAAATTATTATTAATTTAGTTCACGAGTAACTAAAAGATAACCTTACCTTTTTACACCCCCTTTGGGTTACTCTGCGACCTCCTTTGGGTTAGAGAAGTCCAATGCCAAGCTTTTTGATCAGTTACATGGATTAATTTCAATCCTTTTGCAGTGTTTTCTTCTAATCTAATTTTAAGACAATTTTAGCTGACTTAACTTTTTAAAAAGAGCTTGTTCTTTTTCTGCCTGGCCTACCTAATAATAGTATCAACTGTTTTCATTCAATCGAAGTGAAGAATTCTTTCCAAAAAAATACCTAATCTCAATGTTAACATTCTCAACCATTTAAATAATTTCTAACACACTAACATCAAGAACAAGATGCTGAAATAATATCCTCACACACACACACGTCATACATTCTCAGTTACAGTTCTGCTGTCTGAACTTTAGACGCTCGTTAGTCTGACCGCGATCTGACTCGGCACTTGCAGAACTACCGACATAAGTGTCGGATAAGTGTCGGATATGCACTTCTACTTCTAATTGGTTGTAGGACGTCGTGTTCATTGATAGTCGAACTGCTGTAATTGGATTAATTGATCTTTGGTTTGGGTTTTGTGAATTAATGAATGGGTGGTAATTTGTTGAAGTAAGTATTTTTTTCTGTTTACAGTGAAAAATATGATTATTTATTATAGACGATCTGGCTCTTGCCTGGTCTTCTCCATTCTTCTCCACTAACATATTAAACGCTTTCAAATTGATTAATTGAAATAATAAACGTTTAATTGAAATAATTGCTTTGTATTTAGTTCATTCGGACTTGGCGGTTTTTAAAAAAATAAAATACAATGTAGACAGTGTCATAATTATGTACAAAAACTTGCCGAATCTTTACTAAAATAGTCTTTAAAAAAATCAGGCTGTTTTCTCCCTCCATTTCAGTTTATAAAGTCACATTTTAATTTACTGCCAACCTCCGTGCACATATCAAACAGTTTAAAAGAACTTTAACATGTTTAAAAAGTCGGAGCGACAGGGTGAGTGGTGAAAGTTTGTTAATTTTCTTGGAAACACACGAGAACCCGCTAGTTAACGTACGTCAATATGAGCCTGTCGTGGGGAGAAAACATACGGGTGACAGGATGTGGAGCGGGGACGCTAGTGTAGAAGAAAAACTGTGGTACCGGACTAAAGAGCATAATTAAAAAGTAGTGAAAAAAGGAGGTAGTGGAGGAGGAGTAAGGTAGGGTGGAGGTAGTGGTTTTTTTCGAGTTTGTTATAGGAAACCAGTCAGATCAGGTAACATAAACACGTTGTGTGGCATCCACCACAAGCGGCTGCTAGTTTCTTCAAATGTACTAGCATGGAGAGCGTTATATTCTGATAATTAAGCCTCGAACCAAAGAAAAACGTATGTGACAACAAATCTTAAATTTTCGTTGGGGTGGTTGCAGTCCGGATGCAGTTGTACAACAGTGACACATGGAGCGACTACCTGTCTGACCTCCACACCCAGTAACACCACGCGAAAAGACTGGTATTCAGACTTTCAAGCTTCTGACTACTGTATTGTACTAGATCTAATACTAAGATATTTTCTTGTCCTCCGAAGGTAGGTACAACTCTAGACATTCCTGTCCATTAACTAACAAAACTCCCTATGTTTTCCCCCAAAGCCAAATTGTAAGCTGGGCAATTTCATGTATGCAAGTAGCAGTAAGCCAACATTGGAACTTAGCTCGTTTACGTCACTACAGTTGTTACGACAACACACTCGGTAATGCACGCTTGTACTCGACTTAGCTGGTTGCGGTGTTTTGAAGACGGATGGGAATTAACATAGTTCTGTGGTGTGAGGTGCAATAATTGATGAAGGGTAAAGTATTATAAATAAGAAGACGATGCCATTAACAATTGAAAAAATAAATTACTCTGTTAAACCTGCAGGGCAGTTGCGTAACACACGTGTATTCCCAATGCTTTTTAATTTGACAAGTCATCAATATTAATTGCGTTTTATATGCTGTAGAACTATTCACGAAAAATTGAAAAAATCACGAAAATAAAAAAAAAACAAAATTCTTCGGAATGTGATAGAAAAGCGTAAATTGGGAAGCTAAAAGCAATGGTACACTTTAAGCCAAAGAGCAGAGAACTAGCGGACGGCCCCTATGATGCTAAAAGGCTAGCGCCACCAGTTCGAAATACCAGAGGCATGTGTGTTGCAAAAGTGTTATAACTTCTCACACAGAATTCTCTTGTTTTATTGAAGGTCGACCAAGTTTTCCAACTGTGGACATAATCATGTCCTCAGTTGGAAACTGTTCGTACAAATATCCCGTACGGGAACCATATGCACAACAGATATCATAACGCACTTTTAGTCACCTCCTTATTTTGTAAAAGAAAATTATGTATTAAACTTTCTTCAAACCCAGAACAGATACTTCCCTGACCCAATATTATCACATCCCTCCCAGTTTATCGTCCATCGAAGATTAATTAATACTTTATTACAAGGAGGCCAGTAAAGACGTCTCATACTGACGTTATCTTTCATAATTAAGTTTATTATGAACCGAATTTATGACCCTAAAGATATCGGCTCTGTGATGTTATGAGGTAATTAGTTGTGTTTAAATTAAGTTCATGTTATGAGGTATTTTGGAGGAAAATGGGCTTCTTTGTTATTGGATTCCAATCTGGCTACTTTAGTATATCCCAATGTTTAATGCGGTGAATGGTGAACGAGAGATCGTGAGTTCTATTCTTACTCGTTGCACTGGTTACTGATGTTACTTGCTGCTTACTTATGAATTCTACTGGGTTAACAGAAATACCTCAGAAATAATTCACCTATTTTGTGCAGACCGACACCAATCATTTCACAAACATACCTGAAACAAAATAAAATCAACATTAAAATTGTATTTTGAAACTGATTAAAGAATTGACTTTTTACAATTTTATCTTACTAAATAAACACCATAAATTATATCGGATATCTTCTTACAAATTGTCAGTAGTGAGCTGAGTAAGTTAAACTTATTACCTCTCTACTAACTAAAATATAAGTTATGTCTGCGGTAACTAACAATACTACACTTACGCCTTTTTCTCATGGTGGTAAGCAGAATTACAAAACGCCACCTGCTGTGGTCCTTTTATGTAACTCATTTTAAAAATATCATCAGAAGATTTCTATTAATGGACCTAAAATCTCTGCTTACCGCACAAACCCTTCATCTCGCCTATCCTGTATATCGTGTCCCATTCGTCACAGCCGTCAGCGACAGACATGTAATAAAACGCTACTTGCTCTAATTGATTGATGAGCTCTCTGCCTACCCTTTCTCCGAATGAGGGTATTTGCATATCTGTTACTTAATCTGTGCATAATTAGGGCGTGGAGAGGAAAGTTTGGTGGAGAGGTAGGCAAATAATATAACATCACGGCTGGTATCCCCGAACGGTAAGACGCAGATGTGGGTACCTATTATGGTACGCTCGCATTTTGCCAGTTATGTTTCAGCTTCTGTTTATCGATATAGTGAAATGAGAGAGAGTCATCAGCTTGGAGCGTAATGGTAGCCCAGTACTTCCGTCTTCTACCATTACAGTATGACCCGTACGACAATTGCGCCTTAGCGCCTAATTAACCCTAACTTAATCGATACTAACATCTGTAACTAATTACCTACAAACAATGCATTCTTTGTGAATTCACACAGAGATCTGAACTGATGTTACTACTTACTTTACAATCTACCTATTTCATCACAACGGTGCACTAGCCTCAAAATAGTGAAGGAAAACGTGAATTATAACTCAGTCCTTCTCACAGACGTATTCAAGCAGTAGGTACGTTGTAGGTGGATCATATATCTGTCGGATTTGTCAGGATTTATTCCGTTGGGCTCGTACATCATGTGGGCAGACGATGGGTTTCGTGCATTGAAAATACACTGGGTGCGATCCACTGTTTATAATAAACTAACAAATTACTTGAAATTACAACATAACACAATAACACGGGGCACAATGAATCGGGAACATTTCCAAGACGTCTCAACTCCGCTGCGATCAGACACTCAATGTCCTCCTCGCCTCGAGTTGTAACATCAGGGCTTTGTAGAAGCTACGCTGTGGTGGGGGTAGACCTGTAAGTAGGTCGCGTGACGTCACCACCAGCGGACTTGCGATTCATTTTCTGTCCGCACTAATAACCGGTTCCGACATATCTATGTATATATAGTCATCAGCTGTTAAGAATTCTTGAGTACAAAACAGTTGCTCAATTTTAATTAGCCCCTTCAGATACAGGCTACCCAGCTCCCTCCAAACCTAGACGAAGTTTGGGTTACCTCAAAACTTGCTCCCAATCGATCACCAGCATATAGGTTACAGGTGACAGTGCTCGTCGCCCGTCGTAAGTGCGAACCCGTGTCGGGTAGCTATAGGTAGGTGTGGTGTGGTGTGGGTAGGTAGGTGTTCAAGAGTTGCTTTTAGTTACGGAGTTCAATGTGGCTCTTGAAGTGTATGGATATTGGGTTAATTTTTAAGCAATATTGTAAGAAATAGATCGAGATCTTTGTGAGGATTATTACTCATGAATTAACAAATATTAATGAGTGACATCGTTTGTGTGTTAACTTTGTCAAGCATAATGATGAGATATTACGGTGAACTAAACTATAAAGAAGAGCTTTTGCCTGCGACTTAGCCGGCATTCAGTTTGGAAAATATCCCACAAGGATAAAAGTAGCCTATGTTCTAAACCTACCCACCGTCCGTATGATAAAAATATAACATAACATCACGCCTATAATCCCCAAAGGGTTAGACTGAGTTGTGCCTAATGGTACCAGGTACATATTTCGCTAGTTATTTTTAAGTCCCATGTAATACGGGGCGAGCCTAATACCATCAACCATGCACAAATTCATACTCCGTGGCTGCTTCTGAGAGATTCCTGATAGAAAATCCCAACAACACTTTGCCCGACCCGGGAATAGAACCCAGGACCTCGCGCTCAGCGATCATGCTTCCGATCACTCGACTACCGAGGCTATCCGTAGTCTACATCAATGTTTTCAGCAAAACGGTTTCATTTTGCTGAAAACATGAAAAGTTAACAAAAAACAAAGTTATTTTCGCATTAACATTATTAAAATTAGTTTGGAGTATACACAAAGATTCTACATATAAGTTATCATTTATATTGTTCCACCACGCTAAGACTACTGAGTTTAGTATCCTACTCCTACTAATATTATAAATGCGAAAGTTTATGAGGATGACTGGATGGATGGATGGATGTTTGTTACTCTTTCACGCAAAAACTACTCAACAGATGTGGATGAAATTTGGTACACAGATAGTTTATGACCCGGATTAACACACAGAATACTTTTTATCCCGGTGGTATGGTCCCGTGGGACAATTATCAAACTTCACGCGGCCGAAGCAGTGGGCTACAAGTAGTAAAAACGTGTTATATTTACGAGCACCTGTAACAGAAGATATCAAACTCAAATCTCTCCTACACAAATTATTCAACGTATAATTTTGAAACAAAAAGACAGTGAAGCAAAAAAGCATTGCGGCTAACAACACACTGCCAGCGATGTCTGAGCGATGGCGATGCGATAGCGAAGCTAGCAGAACGCTAACACAATCGTAAGTTTTTTTGTGACCGCCTAAATGTAAGATCTGATAGAGACGGTTAAGGTGTTGGTACACTTCGCTTAGTTTGTGAAACTGAACTAAACTTCATGGATAGGGTTACTAATTTCTTTATTTATTGTCTAGTTTTAGTTTTTGTCTTGATTTCGAATTAATTGGTGCCTCATTCTTAAAGTGTCTAACGAGTCACTGTGAGGTGGTTTTGTTTTTATAAAATGCTGTACAAAGGACGGGGATCTTACGAACCGAGGTGCTAAAGAAATCTTAAGAAATAATAATAATGTACTAGAATTCATCAATAATTTATTTTCGGAGCAAATGGAGCGTTATATCAACATGCCTATCTACTCAAATATATTAAAGGTATACAAAAATAATAGGTAACAGACAACCGTCCACCAAACAACCTATAATTAAACCAAAAGTACCTCCCACTCCCGTTTAATACATCAAATGGTCACGAACCCAGGACCACACGACGACACTCACATCCGTACATCCGGACATTCGGACACACTTGCCAGTGTACCACTAACCTAAATACAAAACACGCGAGCGTTTCCTGAAGGCTCAAGTCGTATCCGGTTCCGGTTGTAAAAAGCGAGCCGGTGAGGATCTGAGCAGGATGTTTCGTCACTGGATGTCGCAAGTGGTTGTGCTTGAGTTTTATTTTGAGTGGGTTTAAGAGGGTTATTAAAGATATTGCGGATTTTATTGCGTTAGTGTCTTCCCTTAAAGTGGCAGAGTCTGGAAAGACATCACTTCATGTTTGGCTAAACAGACAATAAAGAAGAAAACTAACTAGCCAGTATTAATAAATAAAGTAGATTAAAGCAAACGAATTCGAAATAGAAAGTCAAATCGATTAACTTAGCCCAATGCAGTCCACTGCTGCTGCTGGGCACAGGCTGCTCCCAAGCTGGGCCACGACACCCTGTCCTACACCCGTAAACATAAAAATTGTCCGAATCTATCCTGGAAAACCAATCTTTTATTTTTCTTACAAATCCAGCTCTCAAGATCAAAACCTCACACCATAAAGACCTAAATACAGCCCTAACACCTAAGCTGTCGCATCCAGCCGCTATATCTTTGATCGGTACGCAAGGCGGGTCGCCCATCGACAATTTATTTCGCATTAGCGCCTTTTGTAAGAACCATTAGTCTGCGCCGATAAAACCCAATATATGCCAAACTTCTTTCTAGATTTCCATAAAGCTGCTGAAGATTGTGCGCGATAATGATGGGAATTTTATGGTTGCTGGTTGCTAGTCGGAAGGTAATTCTAAAATGTTGAATTTTTTACACGAGAGATAAATTCAGTATATTTCTTCATCACATCACGCCTGTATTTCCCGAAGATTTAGGCAGAAGCAATATGAGTAGTAAACCCAAATTTCATTAGTTGTTATAGGTCATGGGTATTAGGGTGCGAGCCTAATGATAGCAATCGGGAGCAAATCCAGTTACCAGGTTACTTAAAAAATCCTGATAGAAAAACTCAAGCACAGGGAATGGAACCCAGGACCTCATGCCCAGTAGCAGCGCTTGCGACCACTATACCATCGTACAGTGCATAAAAGCTTGTATGTCTGTCTATCAGTCTATCTATGAAAGTTTGTCATTCGGTCGAAACTTTACAGTCAAGGCACAGGCCTTAAAAGACACAATTCTCTTTCAATCATCGAAACAACCTAAATACAGTCTGCCATCAACAAATAACTTTATCAGTAAGTCAACCAGCACTGTTTACACCAAATTGGAACGATGCCTACAATAACATAGCTAACGTTATAACAACTTGAAGTTACAAAGTGCTGGAGCTCGCTGACTTGAAGTTCAAGCACAAATTAAATAACTTGCCGTCACTTAGAGCTTAGTACTTGTAGAGCTTGTGTTGATACGCGGCATGTGTTCTTATGCCAGTTTAATTTTGGTAAAAGCTTAATTTTGATTGCCGAATACAAAATTGTTATTAGTGTAGAACAATGAAATGAAATTGTATTCTATAATTAGGATGTAAGAATCACTTTTGAATGTCACAATTTAAAAAATAATCTAAGATGCGTGATGCCGACATTTCTTAAGGGACAGACTGTAGTCTGTTAATCTTGATATAGATTTGTTTAGTTGAGCAAAAACAATATAATTTTAAAGGGTAATTATAATAATATGAATCGTGGAGTTCAGATTGGCCGTCGGTCTATGTATAATTATTATCATCATCATCATTTCAAAGACGTCCACTGCTAGACATAGAACTCCCCCAAGTGTCGCCACATTGACCGGTCACTGTCATCTCGCATCCAGCGGATCCCAGCAACCTTCACCAGGTCATTGCTCCACCTAGTGGGAGGCCTTCCAACGCAACGTCCATATAAAATACTGGTATTCAACTGTATCTGGTTAGTTTACATGTCGACCCCGACAGTCAGGAAAACGCTAGCAAAATAGATTATGATGAATAAAATAATAATACAGAAATGTGGTAACCGTATTCTTAAGTATGAGCTTCGGTTTTGTTATTTTCTTTCAAAAAAGGTGAAAATGTTTCTTTCACATACTTCAGCGACATTTAATCTTATTTCGAAACATCGGATACTAACCTACTTCAAAATTACATGTAATCTTGAAATAACCATCAATCGATCCCCATAACAAGCTATAAACCCAAACCGGGCCAGCGCTGATTGATGCAGTTGACGTTCATTCACGGTTTATGGCTCGTAAACCTGCTGCTACCATTACTTTTAGCGTTATCTGTTAAATGGCATATTTAAATAGACCAGGGATAATGTGGTTGGAGAACAGCGTTAATATTATGCTTTGTCTTTTACTTGAATTGACGTTTATTAAAGACAGGTATAAATGACTAAATTTAATTTCTGTCCTAACATTGTTTCTTTGAATGCAGCGATGACATCTGCTTACAATCAGAAATGCAGCATGTCATGAGGTTTGGGCTGTGAAAGTTGGTGCTCAAATATTTCGCTGTCTTGATAAATTATTCTGTGTACTAAAATATTGATACTGAAAAACTATCTTGATATTAATTACTTCTTAAATAGATGTTGTAACAGTTTTTCTTGTGAAAAGCATTAATTTGCTAGTCCTATTTTTTTTTTTTTCATTTAAATCTAAATGTTAAGTCGTATCTCAAAATTAGTAAACAGTTTTAAGTTGGCTGGGTTGTAACAAAATTAATTTATTTCTCTCAAAGAAGTCTATGAAAACTTGTTACTATTTCACGAAAATATCAGAATAATTAGTATAAACTTTAAAGAGCCCATTAATTACCAGATTCAAAGATATACCAAGTATCACTACTAAAAACAAGCGCTGGTATAATTAATGCAAACTACCGTCAAATTCACGAGCCATCCAAATTCCACGCATTGATAATGTAAATTCCTGTTTAGCATAGGCACTGTTTTCACAGGCGATGCCGCCGGGCCACGTGATTAGTGACCTAATGCACGAATAAGAGTTATCGTTTTGTCATCTGGAATTTCAATAAAATTGGAATATTTTGAGTCAAGATTCAAAAGTAACCGTCACTTTGAACTTTTAGATTGGTTCATATTGCTACAGTTACCATAAAGTTTCGACATGTTGTTATTGCACAAAATTAGCAAAGAGCTACTAACATAATATGTAGATGTTGTGTAATTAGCAAAGAGCTACTAACATAATATGTAGATGTTGTGTAATTAGCAAAGAGCTACTAACATAATATGTAGATGTTGTGTAATTAGCAAAGAGCTACTAACATAATATGTAGATGTTGTGTAATTAGCAAAGAGCTACTAACATAATATGTAGATGTTGTGTAATTAGCAAAGAGCTACTAACATAATATGTAGATGTTGTGTAATTAGCAAAGAGCTACTAACATAATATGTAGATGTTGTGTAATTAGCAAAGAGCTACTAACATAATATGTAGATGTTGTGTAATTAGCAAAGAGCTACTAACATAATATGTAGATGTTGTGTAATTAGCAAAGAGCTACTAACATAATATGTAGATGTTGTGTAATTAGCAAAGAGCTACTAACATAATATGTAGATGTTGTGTAATTAGCAAAGAGCTACTAACATAATATGTAGATGTTGTGTAATTAGCAAAGAGCTACTAACATAATATGTAGATGTTGTGTAATTAGCAAAGAGCTACTAACATAATATGTAGATGTTGTGTAATTAGCAAAGAGCTACTAACATAATATGTAGATGTTGTGTAATTTTGTCACCACTTCTCTCAATACGGTGATTATGGACAACTTTCGTGTACTCGTGCCAATTCTAAAGAAGAAGAATATCGTGATTATACACCGTGAGTTTTTAGTCGTCTTACAACGGCAGCCCACTTCATGTATCCAATGAATACTAAAAATTCATTAAAAAAAAATAAGTATTTATGAGATTTTTATACTTTAAAAATAAAAATATTATTCAGTATTATGACGCATGACGTAGTTAAAAGACCCTGTTGCGAGCGATGATCTACTGGACTCGAGTGCTCGGTAGGTAATGTTCTCCCGTTTGACACGTAAACATCATTAACAGGATGTTTCATAATTTTATTCTAATTTTTTATTATTATTTTTCTTTGTACCTATTATGGAAGATAAAAAAAAATCGCGCCTAGAGCTATTTTATGTCGGGTACATTGAGTGGACGACCATTGTAAGACGACTAAAAAGTCACGGTGTATATTACATTTAGAATAAAACTAGTGTGACTAACAATATTGTGTACTAGCTCCTTTCCTGTATCATGGATTGCTACGATAAGGCATTTCCCAAAGGCAATTCGTACACTGACGGACAAACGCAAGTCCCTCAAAACACCTGACGTTCTCGGCTGTAAGTGTATTACAGGCCTAAACGGATCACACGAAGATAGGAACATCCCACGTCCCAGGTCTTAGCTGACTAATATCTAGAATTGGACTTGTGACGGAATATCCTTTGAGTTTATGTTCTGCAGGAATAGGTACGCCAAACCTTACCTTTGGTATGTGACGGTACGGTTGGCGCAGTGGCTAAGCGATTGACTATGTTGACTATGTTGAATATGTATGTTAGTTTAATTGTTTGTTAACGCACCCACGACACAAAAGAAATCCCTAGTGTGGGGCAAGGTTAAAAAAAATGTGGGAGATCGACAGATTAATGTAATTTTAATATTATTTTGTTAACAGTAAAAAACAAAACAAACTCCTCCCACACTGATATTATTTACCACAAATCCCTCAGCAAAACCATCTCCATCATTACCCAGCGAACTATCTCGCAAACACGACAAAGAACTTCCATTTAAACAAAAATAAGTATTCAAAGACACAATCTGCTGGCAAAAGTCGCCTCTTAAAGGCAATACGACAGAGTTTCATAAAAGAAACTTATGAATTTCTTTGCGAACGACACCGTCCCTAATTCTTCGCCTTTGGAAGTTTTCAAGTTAATGACATAGCAATGCACTTAGCTCGATGCCGATGTCTTAAGGGTGGCTCTCACACCGAACCAAAATGTTGAGAAAATTAAGAATATTCGTAGAATCTGTAGAAAAGATGGTGTGAATATGGAGAACGTATGTAAAAAAGTAGCTGTTAAGATAATGAGAATAGAATTCCTGTTTGAGTGTTCCAGGCAAACAAAGAAAAAACAAAACGTGTTATTTCTGGGTCCAATTTAAGTCAGCAGACATTTTGTACGATTTATCTTCTTAGATTCTTCGTTTTAAGATTTTTAACTTTTTATCATTGAAATGCAAAATGAGGAGCTCGTGGCTAAATAATCAGCCGCTTGGGTCGATTTTCAGGTTAAGCCAGGCGGTCCGTAGATGGGTGACCACCCATTACTTACTGAGTTTCTTCCGTACCTCAGAAACAACTTTAAGCCTTTGGTCCCGGCTTTCATTTGTAGACCAGAGAGTCTGGCAACCAGTCTTACTAACGGGTAGAGTTTACCCAGTACTAACTGGGTTGTGGACGTCAGATAGGAAGTCGCTCTATGTAATATACTGCTATTTATCTGCATCCGATTAGACTGGAAGCCGACACCAACATAGTTGGAAAAGGCTACACAGATGATGATCATTGTAATGCTGAATCTGCAAACTGTTCTAGAGGCCCTAGCGAGCGTGTGTATCATCTGTTCTGAATTTATGGCAACCTTTTTGAGCGTCGACGTACCTTACGCCTCGTGCTTGCCTCAATTATAATGGCATAATATAATGCTGCTCACACTATTGCAGTTATTATACCTATAGCTTCGTCTATTCCCCACATAATAATTAACAGGCAGATGTATACGCACAGACGGGACTGCATGCGCTTAATATTGGAGTTACTGCCTTAATTGAGTTACTGCTTCATTGGTGGGCACTCTAAAAGGATGGCAAATTCGATGGAACATTTTAATATTTTGATGCAGGCAGGTAAACAAAGAGATATCTACATACTCGTCTATGTATTTTAAATGAGTTACGTCGATAGTGCGAGTCGCCAATGGACAGTAACAACGTAACGTGATTATTATTTTGACGTAGCTTTTATCAAGTTAGGCTTTGAAAAGTTGTTTGGTTTTCTATACACGTGGATGCAAATTATGAATGACGGATTTCGACTAGTGTTACTTTTTTAATATCGGCGGATCACAAAATGTCACTCTACCAGTGAAAACGATGACGGAAAAGTCAAAATTATATAGAACTGACATCAGCTACCGACCTAAACCTGAACCTTATGTCAATCCCCTTAAAGGTCGTTTTAGAAATATGAAACGCTTTGAAATCGATTGCCATTTGTCTTGGCAATCTGAACTACAATGTTGTGATTTCAAAATTGGTATGAGTTAACCGACTAAGTTTTAGTTCCTTTGGGATTACCCATTTACAAATATTATGCGGACGAAAGTTTTATGTAAAAAAAAAACAATAATTTACAAAGAAACAAAACTTGGCGTGTGTTCTTATCTATTTCTTTAAAATACATACAAGTTTTATACTCGTTTTATTTCACGTGCTACGCAACGGTGTAAAAGAAGTCTAGCTTTTAGTCTCAAGACGGTAGGTTTTAGCGCCGTTTCGACTCATTTTAGACCACCTGCAGTTTCCCTGAGGAAACGCTTTGAACTACCCGCATAAAAATATCTGGCAAGAAACTGTTTTAAGTTAATTAGTCTGCCTGTTTTATGGCGTTTTCTCTGGAACTCGCCTTTATGGAATTAAATTATGGGGCGTTATGCTAACGTAACGACTTTATTAGGTGATGTTTATCTAGGCTGTAATAAGGGTCATTTACAGTTAGATTATAATTATGAGCTGATTATGATTTCGACAAGTGTTTTGGGTGAGAGACTAACCGTAGCTTTCAGGGACTGTCTATTCTTTTAAACTTTAAATGTTTTTTGCAATTTCAATAGAAGGACATGAAATTGACGCGGTTGTCACATAAATACTTGTAATAAAAGTAAAATAATAGAGAACAACAAAACATAAACTACGCCATTAATTTTATTGGGGATCTTAAGAGATAAGTAATCATCTAAAAATTAATTTAGTGTTACCAGCTTTTACCGGTATTATGATAATAATGGTAATACGATAAAGCCAGAGAAAAACGAAAAATTCCAAGATTAATAAGATTCCCTGCAAGGGTCAGCAACCGCTTCATAAACATTCCAAATTCAAATTAATTTATTGTTTGTCACAGGTGAAAAATTAGTTCTTATAATTATTATAAAGGATCGCTGAAACATACCTATAAGGTGTACAATATTTAATGCTGGTTCCATATTTATTTAACATTAAAATCATTATTCATCCTAAGTCAAGGTCTATCATTCGGCATGCATTAATATAGTTGTTCATTCACAACGTCAGATTAAAAAAATGAAGTAATATTTACATTGATTTCATACTAATTAAATTATTGTTTGATTTCATTAAAATTAAATAATTCATTGAGACATTGGTATAGTTTTTTTTTTTGGATGGGAAATCATCAAATGACCCTCCCCACTCTGGGCGGAGCGGAAGGGAGTGTCAGACTTGTACTGACTAAAACCCATCCATGTTCCTTCTTTGCCCTTTGTGTTCCAGGGCCACGGTGTCTCTTTCGAACAGTCCCGCAGCTCTGGCAGGCATCGGCCCATGCGGGTACTCGGTTGCTGACATCTCTTTGAGGCGCGCGTGGAACACGAACGCGCCGTCGACACGGCCTGTCGTCATAAGACGGCCGGACGGCGAGCTAGCCCATAACTCGCCGTCCACAGGCCCGCGCCTACGGTGGCCGGGAGCCACCACGTGACCCCCGACGCCCAGGGCGTCTCCCGCGGCGGCTAGGACGTGAGGTTCTTTCCCTCTCACGTCCCGCCACCTCCTTCACTAGCATGACTGCTTCACAGAAGGTGGTGACGGCTTCCCATTCCCTCTCGCTCCGGACCATGATTTGAACCAGGGTCGGACGCGAGAGATCGCCGCCGCCAATCGCCGCCGCCAATCGCCGCTACAAGGACACGGCGGTGCTCCGCCCAAGCGGGGCAGACCTCTACGGTGTGCTCCACCGTGTCCTCCGGACGATCCTCGCAGTGGAAACACCCGGGCGTTTCCTCCCGCCCGATTCGGTGCAGGAACCTCCCGAAACAACCGTGTCCGGTGAGGATCTGCGTCAGGCGGTAGGTGAGGGCGCCGTGGCGCCTCTCTAACCACTCCTCAAAGAGGGGACTTATCGCCACAATGGTAGCGTGCCCTGCACGGGGTTGCGACAGTCGCTCTCTCCATGTCGCCATGAGATCACGCCGGAGGTCTGTCCGCTGAGCGGCAATTTGCCGCGGCAGCGGAGTCTCCCCCCGACGTAGTGCTTCCGCGCACCATTCATGCAGGCGCGCGAGGACTATCGCCTCCAGATCCCATGGCGGCAATCCGGCAAGGAGGCTAGCCGCCTCGCCGGAGATCGTGCGGTACCCCCGGATTAGCCTTATGGCTATCACCTTTTGGGGCGCGTTCAGGTAGTGGGCGGCTTGCCGCCTCAAAGAACGCGCCCACACCGGGGCCCCGTAAAGGGCCATGGACCGCACGACCCCCGCGTATAGCCTCCGGCAGGAGGCGTTTGGACCCCTCAGGTTGGGCAAGAGCCGCTTGAAGGCAGCCCCTGTCCGTTCCAGTTTGGGAGCCAAACGTCGGAAGTGCTCCACGAAGTTCCACCGGCTGTCGAGGACGAGTCCTAGGTACTTCAACGTCGACCCGACGCCGATGGAAACCCCTCCTGCCGTCAGTAGGGATCCCGACGGTGGCGTATTCCGAGGCCCATGAAAACACATGGCCTCGGACTTGTGCAATGCCACCTCGAGACCCAATTGCCGGATCCTCTCCACGACTATCGCAACCCCGTGTCATGTTTTCGGCCGCCGCCTCGTGCGACCTCCCTTGTGCCAGTACCAGCGTGTCGTCAGCGTAGCAAACTACGCTGACGCCGGTAGGGAGGTCGGCGCGCAGCACCCAGTCGTAACCGATGTTCCACAGGGCCGGTCCCAGAACCGATCCCTGTGGAACACCGCACGACATCTCTCGCCGGTTCCATTCTCCGCTCCGACCGGGGTAGATGACGGCTCTATCCGTCAAGTAGTCCCCGACTACACGACGAAGGTAGGTTGGCACCCGGTGATACCGGAGTGCCTCCCTAATGCAGCTCCAGGGCATGGAGTTGAAGGCGTTGGCGATGTCAAGAGACACCGCCAAGACGTCCCCACCCCGGGACACCGCGTCCCCCGTCGTGAGGGCTCTCACGCGCATGATGGCGTCCACCGTGGAGCGCCCCTTGCGGAAACCAAACTGGTGTTCCGCAAGATCCGGCCCCATCCCCGCAAGGTGCCCGGCGATGCGGTTGGCAATGACTCTTTCGAAGAGCTTGCCCACCTCGTCGAGCAACACGATGGGCCGGTATGCGGACGGAGAGTCCGCAGGGCGCCCTGGTTTCCGGATGAGGACCAGCTTCCCCGTCTTCCAACGAAGCGGAAACTGGCCTCTCTCCAAGCATGCGCTTAGGAGCCCTTCCAGTCGAGGCCTCAGAGGCCAGGACCCAGGCTTTGCCAGGCAAGCCATCGGGTCCCGGGGCGGTGTTTCTGGCTTTCAGCCTGCGTACCGCCACTCTCAGGTCTACCCCAGTCACCTCCGGAACGTCGTCATCGTCATCGGTGTGGTCCGCTTCCGGCACCGCACGCGGCGGCGGAGCTATAGGCGGGGGAGGATGCTCCCCTCGCGAAGGGAACAGAGCGCTCACCACGTCCTCCACGAGCTCAGGCCGGAGACTCTGCTTTAGCGGGGGGGCCCGGGTGCGGAGTTTGTCCCGCACCATCTTGTAAGGGCGCCCCCACGGATCTCCGTTCAGAGACTCCAGCATCTCCTCGCGGGCCAAATTCTTGGCCCGCCGGACAGCCTCTTGGAGGGCGGTCTTCGCCGCTCTGTACCCCTCGTACAGCTCCGCCTCAATGGCTGCCGCATCCGGAGGGCGGATGCGGAGCCTGTGATGCCTGGCGTACAGGCGCCGCGCGGCAACGCACGCCTTGCGCAGAGACGTCAGCTCTCGCGACCACCAGTACACCTGACGCCGGGCGCTTCCTGGCCGAACTCGGGGCATTGCCACGTCGCAGATCTCGGACATGGCCTCCTGGAACCAACCCGCCTCGTTGTTGATGTCAGCAGGCCTGACTGGTGATGACACCTAGGCCTGCACGATTGAGGCTTCCAGGAGGAGCTCCCGGTCCAGCTGCTTCAGCGCCCATCGCGGACCACTCGGGGCCTGTAGGACCGGCACGCTTGAGGACTGGATGGAGACGTCGAACCGGATGTACCGGTGGTCGGAATAGGTCTCCACCCCCTCCATGACGCGCCAGTCAACGACACGCGGCGACAGAGCGGGGCTGGCGAACGAGATGTCCACTACCGACTCGCCCGGCATCCGCACGCACGTGGGGACAGAACCCCGATTTAGGACGACCAGGCCTGTCTCCAGAGCCCAGTCCTCCACCATTCTACCCCGCACGTCTGTGTAACGAGAACCCCAAGCCAAGTTCTTGGCATTGAAGTCCCCGAGCACAAGCACGGGGAGGGAATGGCTTCCGATGACGACACTCAACTCCGTGAGGGAGTTGTGGAACTCGGCGAGAGTTCGGCTCGGGGAGAAGTAGACTCCCACTACAACGATCTCCCCGAACCGTGCTGCTACGCACCCCTGACCCTTCCTGACACTCTCAAGGGTCGGGGTACCGGCGGCGACCGACGCAATTAAGGTCACTGAGCCGCTAAGGTCCTCCACCCAGTCATCCCTGGGCGGGACAAAGTACGGCTCAGCGACCACGGCGATGTTAATCGACCACTGCGCCATGCTCTGGAGCAACAGATCCTGAGCGCAGGCGCAGTGGTTGATGTTCGCTTGGAGAAGGCGTAATGGGGCCGTTACTGGCACTCCATTTCAGCCCCCTCCCGGGCCCCCTGCGAGGGCCCCGCTGCGGAAGTTGCAGCAGTAGCGGCAGCGGTGGCGACAGTGGCGGCGACAGTGGCGGCGGCTGCGGTGGTGGCGACGGTGGGGGTTTTGGCGGTGGTGGCGGAGGGCCTTCCCTTACCCCTGGCCTTGGCGGGAGTACCGCAGGACTTGCTCCCTGCCCGGTGATCGGCCGGCTTGCCAGCTGCCGCACATGCGGCGCAGCGCGGCGCGGCGGAGCAAGCCGCGGCCATGTGACCAGGCTGGCCGCAGCGGAAGCACAGGCCGCTGCGGTCCACCTCCGAGGTGCACCGGACCGACACGTGGCGCCCCACATGGCAGCAGAAGCACCTCAGAGGTCTGGGTTCCAGCAGCTTCACCTGCGCTGAAACCCAGCCCACCAAGAGCCTTCGGCCCTCCACAATGACTTTCGCCGCCATCACAGGGCAGCTTACCTTTACGGTTCGCATGCCCGACAGGTCCGGACGTAAGGTGCCTGCCTTGACCTGCTCGGCAGGGCACCCACCGGTCCTGGTGACGGCGGCCACCACCTCCTCCTCGGTCACCGAGTCGTCCAGACCCAGGATGCGCAGGTCTGCGCATTTGACGGGCCTGGACACTCGGGCCTCGTCCGCATTTAGGGACGCTCTAAGCTTTTCAGCCAGAGCGTCAGCGGACGAGCCACGGGTTTCGCCGGGGATCTCCAGCACTCGAGCCCCTGTTGCGGTGACTCTAAGCCGGAGGCCCATGGCGATCCCGAGCTCCCCGAGATCCACCATCGTCTTTGCCTTAGCGAGCACGTCGCGATAGGTCACGCCCCTCTTTTCCGCCTCCGGCTGTAGTGTTATCACTACAGCTGCGGTCTTCGGGGCGCTGAGCCTAGCAGCGCCATTCCGCTTCTTTCCTTGGCGCTTCCGCTCCCGCTTCCTGGCCTTTTTGGCCGCCCTTCGCTCCCTCGCTCTCTCTCCGGCCACCTGCCACCCAGTCTCGGCCACGGATAGCTTAGGGGGCGGGGGGGGGCGGCGGTGGCGGCTGTCTCGCGGCTAGCGCTGGCACATTCGCCGCCTTGCCCTTCTTGTGGACCGCCGCCTTGCCCTGCCTCAGGGCCGCCGCTCCCC
This sequence comes from Noctua janthina, assembly GCA_963576755.1. NCBI lineage: Eukaryota > Metazoa > Arthropoda > Insecta > Lepidoptera > Noctuidae > Noctua > Noctua janthina. The sequence continues at coordinate 791,003 of OY755070.1, forward strand.
CAACCGGGGCCGATTTAGCCGGAGCCAGCCCTCCGGGAGCCGACGTAACCCTGCCGGAGGGCTGGCCGGACGGCCCCGGTGCGGAAGCCGCTGCAGCCGCATATGTGGCCGCCCTCGGGCCCGAGGACGCCTTGTTTGCCGCCAAGGGGGGGCGCAGAACAATGCCCTCCAGGACGGAGAACCGCGCCTGAAAGGCAGCCAGCTCCTGCCGAACCAGGTTCAGGACCTGGTTCTCCACCGGCACGGCCTGGCTTGGTCGCTGCTGGCCATTTTGGGGCGCCTCGCGAGAGCCGGACTCACGCAGACTGGCCAAGTCTGCTCGGAGCCTCCTGTTCTCCTCTTGGAGAAGCTCCGTGGCGGCCGTCAGTCGAGCGACCTCCGCCCGCAGTTTGACCATGCCGTCTGGCGGGGGCGCCGCATATCTGGCCTCCGCTGCCGAAATGATAGAGGCGACCGCTGAGGGTATAGCCCTTTGCCTGGTGGAGGGCTTTTGCTTGTAGGAGACAGCCCTCAGCGCCGCCTCCACCTCCTTTGCAAGCCCGGCCTTACGCTCCGCTTCGGAGCCGCCGTCTGCGCCCGCCTCGCCACCAGAGGAGCCCGAACGGGCCACCCCGTGACCACATTGGTATAGCTTATCTAAAGGTGTAGTCACCAGTATTTTTGTCATTAAAAAAGTCATTGATTGAATAGTAGGCTTTACTTATCAAGAATTTCTTTAGTTTTTTATTTAACTATAAAAAATAAAAATTATTCAGTTTGTTGTTTTTTTTTATGGAAGGTTACACTGCTTTTTACATAATTTGGAAGTTTCTTATACATTTTTACTCCTATCCCAAATATATTCGTTTTAAACTTAACTATTCTACACTTAATTCCGCTTAATTTCAAGTACCTACCAATGATTTCGTAAGAAAGTATCTAAGACAACACTAGCCTAGAGGTCGCAAGCACGACTGACCTGGCGGTCTTGAGTTAAGTACCTGGATCGGGCATCATTTCACAGGTTTTCCTATTAATAGGAATTCCTTAGTAGCAGTCCAAAGTAATAGGATCGCCCCTTTTACATAAAGAGTAAACATAACCTGACTCTGTGGGAATATGCAATTACCTCTGCTTACTCCTTGGGGAAACAAGGTCGCGATCTTGATGTTATTTGCAATTTTAACTCTATTTACACAAATTATTCCAATCATCCGACTTTAAGCCGAAAAATCTAAAAACCAAACGTTAGGGCGGGCACCCACTGTTATCGCCCGGATCAAAATAGGGTTAAACATTATAAATCACAATAAATATCGGTTCAGTGTGCATAAAGCGATAATTTACGATTTTTGAACCCTCGCCTAATGCGTATGTGTGAATAAGGGGCAAACAAATTGGCGAAAATGATAAAAGAAAATATTTACTTAATTAGTGCACGTCATGAGATAGCTTTGGCTACGGATTTTGCGTGAAAAAGATTAACTTTGCTGTGTCGTGTTTGTAGGATTACGTGAAACCGTTGAAAACAAAGTTTAATTTGAATAAGCTGACATTGACCGGAAACACACAACTAATGAAACACAAAATTAAAATGGTGAAACAAGTTTGTCGTAGTAGAAAATATGTGAGATTATTTTTACAAATAAAAGTATTCTATAATTTGTTGGAAAAAAGAATATTAGTACTAAATTACTAAATAAAACCGTATTTTTCTGCCACAATAGCGACGTACTGTTCGGACACTTATACGTCCCATCGTTTCCATCTCTATCCCCTTTCGGTTTCTAATTTATGCGTCCGTTGTCTGGCCATCCCCCTCCGTATGATGTCGCCGTAAATTCGGCACAAATTGAAAGTACTATTACAGGACGGATATGGACAGAAGGGCAATATACTGCGATAACGAGCTTGCTTGTGGGAAAGAAAAAAATATCAATTAAATCTGTATTTGTTCCCGTTACGATTCGAAAGGGGTTGATAAATACTTGCCAAGAGTCTTAAGCAGGCACTTAACTTGTGATAGTTAACGATGATTAAAATTTTCGCACGTTTATGCACTGTTAAAAATGACACCTACCCTCCTTTTGGGGTCTGCCACAGTCGGTAGTAACAAAAGATTATTTTTACCTTAACCTCAAGAAATTCAACAAATCAAGTAATTGAACTTTGAGTTTTCTAAATGGACTCATTTGTTCCTTTTTATTTTAAAAGGTATTCGTTTTTCTTAGAGAAAAGAAACAAAAATATTAGCATTTATTTTGCTAGTTTTGTGGGCCTTTTGCAGACTCCTTTCTTTATCGCCTACTATTGTTAGTGCCCAAACGTGGAGTGGCGAGCGGTGATTCTTTATCGCTAGGGTTGATGACGACCCTTAATTTTATTTATGCTCGTGACACGTGCCACTGTGTGGTTGCGGTCGCTGGTTGTCGCTGGTTGACGCACGATTTGCTTTGCGCTTGTTATTCAGTGGAATTAAGTGCTGGTAATGTTGGGGCATTCATATATTGGGTGCAAGGGATGAGATTAGATTTTTATTATTATTATTTATTTTTATACATTATGTAGATAGATCTAAAGCCATTATCACAATCATTATGCTAAAAGCTTAATATTGAGGTTTGTTGAAGTGAAAACAACTAAACGAGAATAATGAATAACATAGCATATCTACTTTGACTTCTGACGTCATTTTCATTTTTATCCAAAGACACCTAAATGACACTATTCACTTAATTCACGCGACAGTGCCACTGAGAGCTTTTGGAAATTGTTAATGTCATTAAGACATAGCTGGTAAAAAAAATATGTGACAGATTTGTCGGCGGCAGCCACCCAACACCAACTTTATTCAAACGAAAATAAAGCTCAATATTATTTTGACAGTGTTGCAAAGTTTAAAGTATAACTGTAAAAGGACTGTTTATTCCAAACTTGAATTCATAACCGTCATTTAAGTCGTCATCAAATCCGTTTTAGTGGTAACAAGTGACGTCGCGCGTCACGGGAAGCGGCGCCCATTAGCCAGTAATGCGGGATCGGATGCAAATCGCGCGGGGCAGCTAATGTATCCACGCGTGAATTCGCACAGGACGCGTCATGTGTCGGGCCCTCCTACGCGAGTCGTGCGATCGTAGTTGATAAAAGAAACAATGCGTGTTAGTTGCTATGCAGAAAGAAGAATGACCTTTAAAATTACATAAGGGTTCTCTAATTATAATTTAAAGACGTATGTGCATACACGCCTTTTTCCCAAGGGTTAGGCATCAGAAACTTTAGACAGAACTGCATTTGCCGTTTTCCTTACATGCTCAATTGGCTTCGTTCACGCTCATACATTTGGTCGTACAAGCACGCCGGCCGGTCAATTTAAAGAAGTGTAATTTTAAAATTCAGAACAAATGTGATTGTATAAAAGTGCTGAGTGAACTATGTTGTACATTACCCGACAACCCAATGGGTTCGGTAAGGGTGCGAGTTTTTTAAAATTTATTTTTTTATTACAAAATGGGCCTGCTCTTGACCTCGATTACGCTTGAGGTATCGAGTTCAATGTCAAAGACACAGACGCATTTTCCTTCTGTCGGCTAAACATGGGCTGATTTGTTAGAACTCCTCGCAACTCCCACAAAACTTTTTAATTGTATTCAACCATATTATACTACCTATATCTGACGAGACCAATAATATGTGACAAAAGCATAGCTCACGAAGTAAACAGAACGTGAGTTTATTGTGTCAGAATTTCCACGTGACTTAGACGTACAATTTGCAATGTGGCGCACAATGCGAGATCGGATGCAAATCGGACGGCGCCGCGACTAATTTATTCTCTCGTAAAGCGCCGGACGAACGGTAGCCGTTGCCAGTAGGGAGGGCAGAGATACGGGTAACGTGATTAAGGGATGCCGTAGCTACATAATAAAATGTGAAATACATTCATTAGCTCACAGACAACACACCGTTTAATTTCGGATATAGTTCTTCTGAAAAAGTTATTGGAGCTGTCCAAGTCTCAAATAAAAAATAATTGGAATGAACTGGTGAACATAATTTGGGGAAAATAAAAGTAGGTAGATGGTTATTTGTTATTACAAACAACCTGTTAATGAGGGCTGACTTTGTACGCAATAATAAGGTAGTGAAAGCATAAAAAGGCTTGAATGATAGCCGTACAATAAACATAGTTACGACACCATCCGTGTAATATTCACATTTGCATAGTTAAGCCTCATGCTCACTGCCAGACTACATCCAAACAGTCTACAACACCATAAGATGACCATGTCCTGCCAGAATGACGATATTACAGTGACGTAGCTACCTGTAATAAGGGGTGCCATGCAAATGCCGAGGGGTCCGGGCTAATTCAACTGCGTGTAAATTTCGCCGTCCCGGATGCAAGCTCCCCCATTGAAGCACATGTAGGATTGTTTGTAGTCGTTGTAGTGATGGGGGTTGGATACTTACTGCTGTGGAGTTTCAGGATTTTCATAAAATAACCACCTCCGTATTATGTCCTTATGTTTATGTCCTGTTAGTATAATAACCCACAACTTTGGTAGCTGCTGTGCAAAGAGATTTAAAAGAGTTATAGAGCGGATATTGGGAATATTTTTTGATCTCAAATGTTTTCGATTTTTACACTATGCTGTGAATACTACCTGACAACGGGTATATTAAGTAGTAACAAGTATTATGATTTTCGTCGTCTTGTCCCGTCTATCGCTCGTACAAATTTTTGAATGTCTTTGATGCTGTGCTAAGCTTGAATTGTAATTAGATATGTGCACAGTAGAATTAGTGATTGTAAATTAATAATTAGACATTTTAATTTGTTACTATAATTCGTTCAGCGTTGTATCGAAATGTATTTTTAAGTTTTAAAACATTTCCGAATATAACAATAAACACTTCATTTTAAGAAGTCGTAAGATTCTTTTACCACTTGCATCGAATGTAATGTTCGTTCCGTAGAGCACAGTACACATAGCTAATGAAATTTTCATACGATATGGACACTAGGTGGCACCTCTGTGCAACTTGACCGTTAATTCCGACCGTTATTTTTTATCGATGGAAAATAACGGTTTGTTGTTCACAGCATCGCTTTGGGTGTGTATCGGTAATTTTTTTACGAGTTTTGATAATGAAGAATTATGAATTGATTTGGGAATTAAGCTTATGAATGCTTTTTTCTGTAATCTGTTTAGGAGTTGTACTTCTGTGATTTATTATCTGGGATTTAATTTGTTTCATAGGTCCGAGAGACCTGTTTTGGTATGGGCTTAAAGGTATATTAAAGCAATATTTTACTAAAAAAGGTTCTAATTTTTCCTTGACGTTTAGACAAAAAGCAATCATACTTTTTATCATTTAAATAAACCGGAAAGAAATAACGATACAGACCCGTAAATTGCTACCCGTAGAGGGGGAATCCCAACGCATAGATACCCAATCTCCCATCCTTATTACCATGAAAACAAAAAAAAGCAACAAAATTAATTAGAACCCCCTTTAAAACAAGTCTCACAGGAAACTATAGCGCTCATCGGGTTGCGGGCGACAGTATACATTAAAAGGGAACGATTAATTCTTCGTACTAACATAACATTTACATATTCTGGCAGTTACAGGGGACTTTTGATAAGGCAGGGGAGCTAATTTCATACAATTGTTGCGTTGAGATTAAAGGGGTAGTTTTTTCGCTGGCATTTGGGTACATACCTATACAGTTGGGTCATAAAATATGCACTTGTTAGTGAGGGTTTTGTGTATAGAGTTTGGTAACCCTGGGAAATAGCAAATGGCTTTGATGTAAGGGAGAAAGAACGTCTAGGGCTAATTGGAGCAACATCTTCTCAGGGTGGTACTCTCACCCTGATTCTTAGGAAATCGATGAGAGTTAACAAGAATCAAGGTGAATGTGTGTGATTGGAGAGGCCTATACCCAGCAGTGAACTGCTGTGGACTGATGAAGATAACTTATTGTTAATCCTTGACTTTGGATTAGATCGTTTCTAAACTGCATAAATGAATGTCTGACATTAACTCTATCAGTGGCTGTTCTATCCCATGCACGGACGCCTGCATTAATTTAGTAACCCCCTCTGCTACTACTAAGACATTTGTATGCGTGAGGTGTACACTATCCACATAGTTAATCATTGTTTACGTCCTTATCTAAACATCTAGAACTAATTAGTACTGTTAGCTGAATCAGATAGGAAGTGTGATCGAAGTAGTTTGATATGTTGTCATTAACATTAGCACTAGGAAATATGCTTAATAGAAATTTTATTGACCTTTAGTTAGTCGATATTGACACCGCAGCGAAACGGTGACATATCTGAAAAAAATGTGACATAATATCCACGGTCGTTTTTCTCAACAATGCATGGCCTATCACTGGCACATTTCATTACAACCCTAAAAGAACTAGTCCCTCCACTCTATCAAACTGAATTTATTTAAAACTTGCAACCCAATCACTCTGGTACTGAGTATACAATACGGTTTCCATCAAATGCTGGCACAGACGGGCTCAGTCCGATTCTATTAGTGCCAAAAATCGGTAACACGAACAAAAAATGTCCCCAGCCGGTCCCCACAAAAAGTAAGCTTGAACATACAGGGGGACAAATATCCATTAATGGGTCTGAAATGGATGTGGAACCAAAGTTGTGTGGGGCCAATGTTGGTTGGATTTTATTGGGTGATAGAAACTGGATATAGTCGCGGTTTCGGAAAATAAAATTATTCGTTCCTAAATGTTGTCAAGTGAACGAATTCATCAAATAAAAATTAAAAAAAAAACGAGTCTACGATAACGTATGAAAAGGAGTCTGCCCATTACACCGTACCATATTATACTATGGCCGTGAACATACTCGTATTATGAATCAGGGTAGACGGATTTATATGCATACAGACTGAGATGATCCCAAACATTCCTTTTGTCGCAACAAAAACGGGTTTTTCGACTTAAGTTTCCAATGATATTTTAGAATCTTAAAGAATATCTTCTCTCTGATACTTGTTGACTATGAAAATGCAATAAACATTAAACCATTTCTCACTTCCACTAGTATCTGCATCTGATCCCAACCAACACTGGCTCAACATTGGCCAATGGAGTCTGCCTATCAAACGCAGATGCATTTGTCGTGTACGGAGAAATATATTTTCATAATATACGAGCATTTTATTGTCTCGTAAAACTGGTAGATGATGTTATTATTTATGAAGTGGCATTCTTTTATGGCCTATATTTTTATGAATGATAGATATGTGTAAAAATAGCTGTTTTTGACATGGAAAGAAAAATTCTACTACGAGCAGGGTTTGAACCTGCGACCTTCCGATTCTGTACACCGGATGTCTTAACCAATTAGACAAAAAAAAAAAAACAAATTTCGAGAGCTGTGAGCAGGGTGCGATTGTCTAATTGGTTAAGACATCAGGTGTACTGAATCGGAAGGTCGCAGGTTCAAACCCTGCTCGCACTAGAATTTTTCTTTCCATGTCAAAAACAGCTATAGTTCCCTACGCTGGGTTTGCGTATAAAAAATATTAAAAATGTGTAAAAATATCATAATATTATGAAGATGACAAAAATCTGGGATTTCTTTACTGGAAATTTAGCAATGCCGTCTTTAAACAAACATTTTTGTCTTAAACCATTTCAAACGATTGATGGAAATAGAAAGAATTTTTTTTTATTCGTTTGTGTGGCGTTATAAATTTGTTTAGTATTTGTGGAACAAGCGGGCCTAGCAGCAGAGCTACGAAGTATCTGACAACACATCTTTCTAGATTAAAAGAGCGTGTTAGGATTTACGAAGAACCTTCTTCCAATAGCTTTTACTATTATATACTTTTCCTTTCATTACATATCCTATATGACTGTACATAACTGTGTGTACAATGCTGCTAAGTGCTTTCAGATCAGATAATATGATAATTATGCAACTATTACTTAAGTATATCAGCAACATTATATCTGTAATTGTTCCTAATTAGAAGCACTTAGCACATAATTCGATTAATTGGTTCCACTGTACCCCAAGTTTGTTAGTTTGTAACGTAATCCCGAAGTCATTTATTCCGAAAATGTGTTTTGTAAAGAAAATGATCTTGTACATTTCGTCTCACGACGTATAATAATACATTACATATCTTATTATTAATTCAAGCCGCTTTTTGCATTTTGTCTGTCTCCGCGTCGGATTTTGATGTGGTCTTTCCCATTATTTAGAAAATTGATGTGTATCATTTTATTAGCCACTTAGATAATTATGTTAAAGAAAACTTCACGGTTTGTCAAGTCATAAAACTCATAACAACGGGGCAGATTGTTAGCTAAATAAACCATACCCATTAAAACAATGATTTGTGACACAGTCACCTCTTATATGAAAATGGATGACGATGGCAATAAAAAAATAACAATAATAAAAACAAAAGCACATCATATCCTCCATTAGTGTGCCACCATCAAACAGCCATAAAACAAGCCATGAAATATTATCAAACATCGATATTCAGCCATTACCACAATGGCCGACAAAAACTTTTTATTACGACCAGATGCGGTTACAACGGGTCTAGTTAAAGTAAAGAGATTTGTCCCAAAATACCGCGAAAAAGTTTATTATTAGCAAAAGTTTTGTTTGTGGGTGATTAACTGGGAGTCGGAGAGAGGCTGTGTTGTGGGGCAGTGGGTCATAGGCGTGATTCGATAAGAGTTGCTTTATCAATGTTTTGTAGTCTTGTGATAGTAAAAGTATTCGTTGGAGTGGCATTTAATTATTTCCAAATGGGAATTAAGGTTTACGCTTCGATTTCGGCTTACGATTAAGGCATTTTGCTCCGGAATTGATTTCTTAAAAGTTTTTACTTGTCTAGTCAGTCATTTTGTAACGGTAGCTAATCCATCTAATTATTTGAAATGTAGATAATGTCTGCAGTATTAATATTATATTGAACTTAAATAGGTATATTTAAACCATAAAAAAACGTGTAGTGGAGAACGTATAGTTTTGATAATATGGAAAGTTGGCCAGCTCATCAAATTATTAAAGCTTTTTCTAACTATGTAGGGCGTCCCCAATGTAATTTGGCAACCTAACCTGATGCTGCTGAATTCCAGTACCTATTTTACATAGAGAAATTACCTATCTGCCCTTCACAACACAATAATAACTTAAAACCTTCTGATGGTATAGATTTTAAAAGGTTTGCCCATTTTCATCAAAGTTATATTTTCAGTCAGTTGGTGAAAACGTACGAATACAACAAAAAGGTTCACTTTCACATTTATAACATGTATGTTTATGTATGTTCAGGAACGAACATAATACATCGGCCTGCGCCCTTTTTAAGGAGATTAATATAGGATGAGCCTTATTTTTATATGCAGAGAGGATTATGAGCCGCAGACGGAACTGTTCATGTATACAATGTAAAGGAATTGACGCCTACTGAGCTGGAAGGGAATGAACTGCCTTTCAAAGATAATGATGTTAGTGCTTATGACGATAGGCCGTGTCGACAGCGCGTTCGTGTTTCACGCGCGCCTCAAAGAGTTGTCAGCAACCAGGAAGGGGTCCGCAAGGGCCGATGTCTGCCGGGGATGCGGGACTGTTCGAAAGAAATACCGTGGCCTGGACACAAAGGGCAAAGAAGAAACATGGATGGGTTTTAGTCAGTACAAGTCTGACAATCCCTTCCGCTCCGCCCAGAGCGGGGGTTTCCCATTCGAAAAAAAAATGAAAAGGATGCCACTTTTTCTTATTTGGTGATTACTACTGAACACGAATAAGATAAAACAACACTTATATTTTATTATGATATTAAACAATAGGTAATTATTTACTTAACTATTAACTGTTTGTAACTGAGGTACTGGCTATTGTGTGTACAAAACATCAAGCCAGTTTCCCCAGAAACTGTACATTTATATTTCACACGTTCTATGCAAGTTCAGGTTATGACCTGAACAGAGGGACTAACAACATCTATTGGGCACAAATTAATCCACACTCCGGTCACCATCTGAGAAATTCCTTATGGAAATTCACAAACACCTCATCACATCACCTCATCTGTAAAATGTAACAATATTCTCTTCCAACCTTTTTTAATATCCCCATAAAGAGGATATCTTCATTTTCCACAACAAACATGTTGCAGCTTAAAAGATTATGACACATCTAAACAGAAGGGTTAATTAAATAAACAATGTTTATGATTATTTTTGCTTTATCTTTCTACCTACTCCCTAATCACTTGAAACAAAACGCATCATCAATTAATTAATTAAAATACCTCTTATATTAGTCATTCATCATGGTAGACACGGTATAATTGCGACCCTCACTCACGAGACCCCCGGGACGGGGGCAAGGGGTCTTTAATTGAACTACCCTTATAATAAAATTTAATCTTTGGGCTCTTGTCTTATCTGCGTTTATTACTTAGGGTTTGAGATACGGATTCATATTGAATTGTGTATTGCTTTGGTGTCTCGGGTGAAGATGATTGGTGAAAGAAATGATTAGAATTTAGTTAGTTATTCGAAAAATAATGATATTGTAAATTTTGAACGTACTGTCAGAAAAACAAGGTCGGGAATGATTATTAGTTTTATTTATACTTTCCACATTCTTCACTTTTTTCATTCATTCAAAAAAGTAACTTTTTCTGTCTGTCTTTTACCTTTTTGTGACGTAATGGCTGGAGGGATTTTGATGAGGTTTTTCTATTAGGTAGACCATGACTTGTGTTAGTGTTTAAGATACTTTCTATCCCATCCTTATCTTAGGTTTCTATCTAAGATATTTCTGTCGGAACGGGTGGGGCAGTGACTGAGCGATTGGCGGCTGCGTGTCGCGGGTTCGATTTCCGCACGGAAATATTTATATGGCCTGTAGTTTAACTGTTTGTTATCGCACCCCCCATAATGAAGAAATTACCGGTGTGGGGCAGGGTATAAAATAAACCCGGTAGTGCTTACTTATTTTCGTCTTGCGAACGAGCGAAGCCGCAAAACAAAATTGATCTAAACGTTGTGACAGAAACTAAAGCTCAAGCTAAGTTCAAAATAGTTGTTATTCATAGTGAAAAATCAAACGTCCATTTTCATAGAACTATAGAAATTCTGTGCAAGGAAAAACAACCAGCCACCATTGTACATTTGAATTCGTAACCAGCCCAATATCGGTGGGTATTGAACATAAACGTTCAGTACAACTTGCGCCGACCACTATGCAAAATCACCGGAGTGCTGCCCCCTAGCGGCCGATTATGAAAAGAGTCTGATGAATAGACCGACCAGGGCTTTTTTTCATTTTTTGATTCGAACATGGACAAAAGTTTGGTTAGGTATGGTTCATATTGGTGTATGTTGAACTTGAATTTAAAGTTTGTTTTGTAATGATATTGTTTTAAGGTGTTTTTTAGGAGTCTGCTAGTTTGCCATTAAAAGATATGACCATTCTACACACTAGTCTTGCATGGGGAGTTTTAAAGTATTGTGATTTTTAAACAACTTGGAACAGTGTCTCTTCCGTTTGCATTAATTAAGAATCTTGTTTTCTCAAGTGACTTTGATAAACATCAAAATATTGCAAATAAACTGTACCCAATGACAACGATGGAAGTTTACTACCCGACCTAATTACTTTTTATGATGAAAACGTTGAAATAGCCACGCACCTACATCTCATTACAATCTTGAGAGTGTTAAATGGTTAGTAGAAAATGGCTGAAATAAAGAAAAAAACCATTACGAAATTTAAAAATTAAGACAATATTCGAAGAGACCTTTTATTTTGTTCCGTTGGGTGATCCATCAGTATGTCCACACCTTTACAATCAAAACTCCCGCAGAGTATGCATAAACACACAGCACAACACGCGTAGTTTTTATTGGGTGAGCAGTATTCAGGGCTGCGCGGTAACTTCGCTGCTTTGACTGAGCAGTGAATGCGCCGTAACTTCGCCTCTTGTGGCTAACAAGTCGCGTCTCGCGGGGATTGACTATATTGTCCTTTGGAATAGTTTTCTGTACCCTGAGTGATAGTTTTGAAGTTCGTGAGGTCAAGTTAATACGTCTTACTTGTCTGCTGTTGAATCAAGGACGGTCATGTTTTTTTATAACTCTACGTAGGGGCAATGAATAGGACATTAATCTGCATGGATCCTCATCCTGGGATCCTGGACAATTAAGATTACGTCTCAACTTTAGAAGAGTCTTCTGACCAGTAAGTTTTTTAAACAGGAATAAACATAATTATTTTCGTTAAACTGTGCCTCGTTGATCTAGTAGTCGCAAGCGCGACTGCTGAGCATGAGGTGTTGAGTTCGATTCTCGGGTCGGTCAAAGTGCTGTTGGGTTTTTCCATCAGGAATTTCTCAGTAACAGCCACGGAGTCTGGATTTGTGCCCGTTTGATGGCAATAGGCTCGCCCTCTATTGCATGGGAGTTAATATAACTGGCGAAATGTGGGTGTACTATAAGGTATACCTCTGCCTAACCTTTCGCGGAATACAGGCGTGATGTTATGTTAACGTTAAACTGTGCAATTTACTTTGAGCAAAATCACCGCAAGTGACTTTTCGTAATCATTATAATGTGGTTACAGCTGTCTTTCTTACTATTCTTGCATTAATAAACTAAAATATTCCTTTAATACCTGTTGAAATTAACATGAACCGCAATAAATATTAAATGCAACAAGTAGAATTTCATCTTTGATTTTGGGTCAACGTCTTGACCGTCGGCTTTTGTCGTTTTAATTATTCATAGGTACTCTGTTTTAATTTTCATTGGCGCAACAGGTTACTATGTAGTTAGCTGGTAATATCAACTTCAGTTCAGGAAATCTCTTTTCATAGGGAAACGAATCCAAAAGACATTATGAAGTTGTCGAAGTCAGGATAAACGGATTGGCTTTTTCTCGAATGAAATATTTTCATTGATTTTCCCAATTTATTACCACTTCAAACAATAGCTAAAGTCCTAAACTTTTCACATATTCCACTAAATATTATTATCGATAAAATAATGAAAAAAAAACTTCCATCGAGTGTGTCGAAAAATCGGTCCGAACTGACGATATTCATAAAAATAAATGATCTTCAATCGCTATCACCTGATGCTTTGAGGACCGACCTTGGGTTCCTTGAAAGTTTACATCACAACGAAATACATTGAGTGTTACCTAGGATCGGAGTGACAGCTATGCCTTGTCCAACAATCAATGGAATGGGAATGAGAAGATAAAGTCGCCAATGTCTTTATTTCGTGGTACGGCTGTCAGGCGAGTAATACGATCGCTTTTTATCGAAGAGACAACCCGATCTTTTTATGTTAAAGAATCTTTTTTTTTTTCTTATATCACAGAAGTATATAATTTCTTTTGTAATTTAGACGATGAATGTATTTTTTGGTTCATTAAATAGAAGGAAAGGAACAGCTGGTATTTCTTTATTATATTCTGTTTGACTTAATCAAACACGGACGGGATTTCGGAGTGAGATTTTTCTGTTTAGATTCTAAGAATTATTTGAAATGGGTCATAAAACATGTGACGGTAATTATGATTTTGAAGTAAGTAATGGACACTGTCTGGGATATTCAATATTATTTGTCAAACTGACACTAGACGTCAGTTTAGTGTAGTTTAGACCTTTTAACATTTAATATTACCTTTTAAAACTTTTACAGAATGACAGCTGTATGGACAATATTTAAATCGGTATTCAATTTACTCAACAGTTATTTTCGCTATATTTACTTCATGCTATTATGAGGCTTCAGAGGTGCACAAAGCAAGGCCATTTTTAAATGAAATCCCCGAAATCGTTTTACAGAACGTTTTTACTACCCGAACAAAGTTACGCCCAACAACTAGTATTACTAAAACCACAAAATCATTAAAATATCCAACACAATTACTCACACCTATAAAATCATAACACATTAAAATTAATTACTCACAACCAAATGATCAAACAGAACAAAGGTGAAACTTATTCATTTAATCATTATAATTAAAATAATTGTTGGAGTCATTAAATTAGTGGCTTTCGTTAGTTTAATACACGTTAATGACCCCTTGTTAATTGAATGGGGTATGTTTGTTGTTAGTTCTGTACGTGGGTATCACTTGTATTGTCTATGGTAATAGGGTAGGTTGATATCTTACGTGTATCATGAATCGAAGATTATACGAAACAAGATTATCCTTATGTAAGGAGTGACGGCCTGTGCACTCGGTAAGTCCACGTTTTATTGTAACTACTCAAGCGCATGAGTGTATGTTATTAAGAATACAAGGGAACAAAATTTAACTCACTTTTGACCGTTAGATTTTAGTCTATAGTATGATCAATGGCGAGGGCTATGCTCGGAGTTTCCTTGCGTGATCAAATCAGAAATGAGGAAATCCGCAAGAGAACCAAGGTTACCGACGTAGCCCGAAGAATAGCCAAACTTAAGTTGCAGTGGACAGCGCACATTGCTCGCAGAACGGATGGCCGATGGGGCCGGAAAGTTCTCAAGTGGCGACCGCGAACTGGAACACGTTGCGTTGGAAGGCGGGAGGCCTTCCAACGCAACGTGATAGTTGGTACTAGGTGGACCGATGACCTGGTGAAGGTTGCAGGGATCCGCTGGATGCGAGACGCACGGGACCGGTCAATGTGGCACTTGGGGTAGTCCTATGTCCAGCAGTGGACGTCTTTCGGCTGAAATATTGATGATGATGAGTACGATCAATGAGAAGCACGAGTTTTGTTTACAAGTCCCACTTGCACCAATACTAACTAAACGAATTTAACTTTCAAAATGCATTAGATGATATTTGAAACATCATTCTGTGTTCATGATCAGCATTGTGATGCAAACCTTACCTCACGTCATAAACTCCGGATCACGATACCATGATATTAAGTCAGTGCGTGTCGCTGAACCAACATAACCCCTAATAAATAAAATCCCATGCATCCTAAAACTTTTTCACTGATATACAGCTGCGCGACTTTTCGAGAGAGCGCGCAATCAGCCGGCCCGATCTGCGGAGTTCTGCTTATCGAGACGGAGTTAGGACGCGCCTTATATCAGATGGACGTTATCCAATAAATCGCCACTCAGATGGGTGCGGATTTGAAAAATATTTATCAGGGTAGGGAAAAATATTGTTGTCCCCTCCATCTGGGTTCCACTTCAGAAAGAGACTAAATTATTGCATTATCACACATCACATCTGCCTAGCCTTTTCCAAGCTATATTAAGATCGGCTTCTAGTGAAACTGGTTACTTACTGCTGAGTACCAGTATTTTACATGAAACGATTTACTACCTGACTCACAACCCGGTAACTGTTCTAGGAACCACGACAATCCTTTATAAGAATGCTTCTCAGACGTAGATGCTTCTTATTTAAAAAAAATAAAGAAAAAGCTTATATGATTACCTAATGAACGTAAGAAGAAAAATATTTTTACTCTTGAACCAACCATCTCTGCTCACCACATAAAGGATACAACGTAAAAATATCAAAAGTGTATCATGTAGTTGAAAATAAAGTAGAAATTCCGCAAAGTTTTCATTTTCAACGCTTGTTTGCAACGCGCGTAGCAACCGTAGCGGTTCGTAGCATGAAAAAACTGCTAACAAAATCCCTTGGTGCAGTCCCAGACGACGTAGGCGGCGTAGCGCGTCGTAGCGCGGGTACTATAAAAGTTGTGTGCGGAGTTAAAAATACTGAATGAAGTTTCTTTGGAGGCGTACTTTGTGTGCAATTGGATGTTAGGGTTCTGTATGAGGGTGTTTAAATTTAACAGACAATAGAGAACGAACACCAGATATTACTAACTGCTAACCATTTTCTGTTCTTTTAGAAGTTTAAATAATTTAATACTGTTTTTGACATGGAAAGAAAAATTCCAGTGCGAGCAGGGTTTGAACCTGCGACCTTCCGATTCAGTACACCGGATGTACTGAATCGGAAGGTCGCAGGTTCAAACCCTGCTCGCACTGGAATTTTTCTTTCCATGTCAAAAACAGCTATGTTCCCTACGCAGGGTTTGCGTATAAAATATTAAAAAATTAATTTAATACTGTCAGAATCCAAACCATTGCTGACCAAATTATTTTTAATTTTTGAGTAAAGAATCCACTTATCTCTTTCAAGATTCATTAAAAAAAAACAATATTGTAGAGTATTTTAATTCTTAATTTTATTATAAACATTAATTTACAATTTTTTTACTTTGCCCTACTATACAGGGTCCGTATAAATAACACTAAGCCCATTTTTAGATCTTTAAACATTACATTATTGAATGCAAATAAAGATATGAGTATGAATTTTCCTGTAGTATAGGTATCATAAGTTTAAAAAATTTTAAACCTGCATTCACAGTTTCAAAATCTTGTCAAAAGTTCCACACAAAGAATTTCAGACCCATAACGCTGCGAAAATAAACAGCAACCATCGTCAAACGTCAAACTGTACACAACTCTATAAAAACCTCCGTTTTACTAGGGAACCCTATAAAACACGCACACACACACGTCCCAAACCTCTCGACACACCATAGTTGTCGCGAAGTTTCTCCGCAAGAAATGTTTTATTGAGCCCTGTATGAGTTTCTGCTCAAAATACTATCAAACTGCGGATTGAGATAAAATGTCTGTTTATACTGGATCGGTTGAAGATGAATAAGGTAGTTACGGCTTTACAATTGAAGTGTACTTCAGTTTGTAATGTAAATAATAAAACTTTTAAGGCCTTTCGCATAGAAGCTACCAAAAATATTATCAAAATAGATGGCAAGCATAATTATTATGATTATCATAAAATAGATATTCAATCAAAAAACATTTTTTGAGAGCCCTTAACTCCCTGTTCCTAAATAATTATGTCCCATTTTATTAGACCAATAAAACTACACTTAAAAATAACAATTTATGTTGCAAGATATTTATTATTTTTGTCAATTTAATAACAGACTCATCGAGTGGCGGCGCAAGTGTCTTGTGTTTAATAACAGACTCATCGAGTGGCGGCGCAAGTGTCTTGTGTTTAATAACGCTCCGTAATGAGATACTTAACAGTACTTGTTGTTATAAAAGGAGGCAAAATTATTATAAAATACGCTTACAGCTTTTTTTAGTGATTTTGATGAGCATCATTTAAAAATGATGAATCACTTCATGATAACAGAACAGTAAGCACTTAAAGATGTTTTTAAGTTTATAAAAAGTAGTCTAAACCAAGTGAATCTTAGTGTCAGTGGAAGTCGTCCTAAGTTGTATAGCACCTACCTACTAAGCCAAAATGTCTTCAAAAGAGGAAAAAGCGCTCTTGGATTTTCCATTTGCCAATTTCATCACAAATCACAGTATATAACTTCAAAAATAAATAAACTAACAATTGATACTGATTGAGCAATCCCACACAATGCCATCGTTCTTTACAAACAAATAAAGACCCCCATTCATTGACAAAACATCTATTACCTGTATAGAGACCCCCGTCATTACACAAGCGTCCGCCAAGCAAATCGGAGCCGACGTAATTGGCAAATATTTAAATAAAATAATTAGTCACCAACACAATAGAGTTCCGACCTTATAACTACTACCATAAAGTTTCAATTCAAGTGGGACATCAAGCAACTCGTTAACTCTGTACCAATATTGAGACAGTGCTTGGTACAGGAATTATTGACGAATCGTGTTTGAACGAAAATCGTCGAATCAGCCGCTGTCGGGAGTAGTTGTCATATTTCCGCGACTGTGTGTAGTACGAGTTATATTTTAATCGGATTTTTATAATTTTGGATATCAATAACACAATATGGTAGAATTTGACCGGGTTGTCAGTGTAGTTTATGTTTACAAAATGTTTGTTTATGCAGATCAAAACTATATTTTTTTTGTTTTAAAAGCTGATGGTTTTACTCTGAAAATTAACCAATAATGGTAGATGTTTGTGTAGGAGTATACCTTTATTCGTGTTCTAAATCGTTTCATAGTTAATTGCCTACCTAACCAAACTCCATTCTTTTGTTTTAAAGTACTTGTAACTTTTCTTCCATATTTTTCATCCCTCCTATTTAAACAATCCCTCTTAACCTTCAATACACATAAATCCCGAAAATCTGCATAAAACGATATTATATCTCGGAACTAGTTTACCCATTGGCAAGTAAAGCCAGTGTTGACTGGCTCCAACGCCGATGTGGGCCGGATTAAATAAACAATTAGCCACGAGCCACATAAATGTCAAACGACCCTTGTAATCGCCTTCCGAACGATAGTGTGACCGCTGGCTTATGTTGCTGGGTGGCTGGAGTTATAGCGATTTTACATAGTAAATAGTTTTTGGGTAGAGTAATTATCCCAAAAATGGTAAACTGTTTTCGGTAATTAATTAACTTTGTTATGGACTTGGAATGTTTTAAAAACTTGCAATAAAACTGTATCATATTTTCTTTGTTTTGCGATCAAAATTGTTGATGCCATTATAAACAGAAATAGGATAGAGCGTTTGCACAGTATTATGTCAAAGTCAGTTTGGGAGCCTGAGTTTTTCTCCATTTATTCTTAGGTGAAGTCAGATAGAAGAAAAAAAAATCGATTCCATCTAGCTTATATTGTTTAAAATGTAACGTGTCAAAGTGCTTCCAATATTCTATTTACAAAATAAGTAATATCGTTTCAATATTTTTACATTTCAGCATTTTATATTTTTATATAGTTTGTTTAATTGGTAATTTTACCATTTTTTATTTTGTCCTGTGCGAGACTAATAAATACTTTTTAGTACACTTTCTCGAAAACTGGTTCTTATCGCAATACAATTAGGTTCAACATGCAATGTATTTCACACGCATGAACTTTTCATTTATCACAACGTGTGCGGAAATAATAGTACAAATAGGTTCAATGCCTATAGGCAGCCGTGATTTTTTTTTGTTCTCGGCAAAGAGATGTGCGTCTTTATGTGTAAATATTTTTTGAATATTTAAATTGTTAATTTAAGTTTATAAATAGAATACCATTAATGACATAAATACATGACAAAAATGTTTTTCGTTCTAATATTATATTTCTTCGAAAATGTATTGAAAAACGTCATTTGATACACGTGGGTATTTGTTACTGCAGTTTCCCCACTTATATCAAAATGTACTATTTCTTGCTTTCATTATATTTAATAATAAACTAACTAGTAAGGAATATTTAAAAATATAATTGATTTGTTCAGAAGTAAATAAAGGAATAATAATAACTAACTAGAAACATTATTGTAATTAAAAACTATTAAAAATAAATAAACTAACAAAAAACTAAAAAACTGCATCATAAAACTCCTCCTTATGGCTGTAACGCTGTTAATTAAGCATTTAGTTTCAAGAAAAAATCGATAAATCCTGTGAAAATGTTTAAGAATATTTTTCACTAGATTCAATTAAATAACATAAATTGCTATTCATAATAAATTATGCTTATGATATTCATAATAACAACATTACATCATACTCCCACCGCCACTGGCACCGCACCCCAAAAAACCGCACTGTTATCAATACACACATTGTAATACAACCCCTATTAGGAGATACTATTGATAAATGGATAACATCGGCAGATAGCGATGTCGTTATTAAATTTCAAGCGTTTCCACCATTATACGAAAGGCATTAACATTGTTTTGAATAATTGCCGCCCGAGTTACTGGGAAATTAAATTATTCTGCGTAATTTGTTGACCCATGCGTATGTAATTTGTCTGTCCAGTTCTCTTGGAAATCAATTAGTCTAGAGACCATGTTGGAAGTTTGTAAAACCTCTGTTTAAAGCTCATCGCCTCAACTCGAACCGTTCAGATTTTTTTCAGGGTATACAGTATAGTGTTTACTGTAACGCACACATGTAAGAACCGGCTTCGCCTCGCATCGGGAACAGCTTGTCAAAATTGAACGCGTATACAAAGTTCATGACCGCACTGTTTACCGTTGAGGAGTTCTCTCGTGAGAAGACGATCCTGGCTAAAGGATTAAGTAATATCTGTCATAAAAATGTATTGTCACCAGAACCAAAGGTGTGTGCAAAATTTCAACTCAATCGGTTGGGAGGAACTGGTTTGAAATTGAGTTGCAAGATTTGACTAATACATACTAACAAACTAACAAGGCAAGTTAAATAAAAACTTATAAAATGAGGTGATGCTGCGACGGTGCAGTGAAATAAAAGTTCTCATTTTCTAACGTTGCCTTATTTTTTTTTACCCGTATATTGGGTGCATTAACATAGCACATTGCACACAGACCCATAAAATAGGCCATTAACATTTTGTTCCGTGCGGGAATTGAACCTGTAAATCGTTTCGCCCCAACCGAAATACTGAATCAAGCCCACAGCTACTCAACCAATTAATTGTGTTCAGTCATAACTCAATATATTTTGTGGGCTATCAACGGATTTATAGTTTGCGTATATATAGCATAAGCATAATCAGCCTATAATGTTCCCCTTCTGGGACACAGGCCTCTTCTCTCTGTGAGAAGGAATGGGCCACTTGCTAACCAATCCACCACGCGGGCCCAGTGCGGGTAGGATGTTTTCCTTCACCGTTTTGAGAGCAGTGGTGATGAAATAAATTACACAAAGTAATGCGCCTGGCTGGGTTCGAACCCACGACTGCTCGTAAGTCGGGGCCGCCACCGCTGCTCATAGTTTGCGTAGAACAAATTAATTGTTGTCGGCCCAGAAACTTCTTCCCAGGATCAAATTCATCATTTTTACTGAATTCAACAGTAAAATATTAGTTGCAATCCATCTCATCATCTAACTGCTTTTTTTTTCAGACTAACCGTATTATGCATGGAGCAACCTATCTGATCTCTACCCAGTTAATTGGGTAACACGACTACGAATCCCTTGATAAAACTGGTTGTCAGACTTTCAGAGTTCTGACTGACCCATAAGGTCTGTCAAAGATTTACGAATGAAAGCCGAGTCTAAATGTTTAAACTGTTTTCCGAAACACCGAGGGGTCTCAGTATGTGATTAATGGTCACCCAACCATGGTCCAACCTGCGGCTGTTATTATTAAGCAATGAGGTCCATCTCATAGAATGCAAAACATTAGAGAACAATTCTGTCAACTTGAGCACTATAAAATCCAGATGAACCAACTCCGAAACCCAAATTAAATCATGAAAAAAGAATGTACCCTAATAAAATGTGGCGGAAACTCAATAAAACCGCTTGTGGCCCATCCGATGGGTTATAGACCCGTCAAGTGGGTTTATTGACTATAGAAAGCGATGGCCACTGTTCCGACGATGCGAGTTTAGTGCTCACTAAACTTGTGTCCGGCATTTTAATCGTAAAAGTCTTTTGAAGTTCTTGAATGATCTTGAAGCACTTGGAAGGGAGAGGGTGTCTTATACGTGGTCTTGGACTTTAAATTACTTAGACTTTAGATTGTAGATTGGATATTTTATAGTGCAGTGATAGTTTTAAAAGTATAATTCCGAATAGACGTATTCAAACGCAAACCGCAGCAGCACAGCCGCCCAATCGCTATTATAAGGGTTTACCATAGCGATGATATCAGCGACAGGACTGGTTTCAATGTGACTCTACAATATACCTACTTATGTACATAGCTTTACTGCCACATGTTGCCGTTTTAACTAAGGTATTGAAAACATATCCAAGTCACCAAAATTATAGTTCAGTCACACTGCCATTTCGTCAATCCATCGTTTGTGGCAATCTACTGTTTCCAAGCTAATTTTACTGTCAATTTTACATGAATATATCATCATAAAATAAATAATCGTCCTATATACATAATCCTGCCGGTATATTGCTGCGATATAACCATTTAACGACACAATAATGTACCGTTCCCGCCAACCGCTATCAAAACCGACTGAACTTCCATTATTATGTCTGATATTACTAGATTTACTGTTGTGTAATGAACTAGACTGAGTGATAGCTATTAACAGTCATGTTATTATCAGTATTTTATACGTGATTGACATCCGACATCGTCGAGGACCACACGCCTAGGTACACGATCGACGTCAGTCGTTACGTGCTATCTATTACACTAAAACCTATCCCAGCTATCAATTACCTAAACTAAACCAGTCTACTTTTAATGAGATATATATACTTTCTCAGAGCTTAATTAAAGTGGCATTCTATTAGCGATAGCGAAAACAGGAAATTAAACAAAAATGGGTTTTATTGCTTTTAAGCTAAAACCATTATCCTAATAATGTTAATTCTGTAAAGTATGAATATGAAATGCCTTGTAAGTGATATCTATTTGTTTCTCTCTCTCTGATAAATATCGTGTCCTACTAGCACCGATGGATCAATGAAAACGGTTAGTTTTGGTTCATTGTGTGCTAGGTAATGTGCTTTTTCCTCGACGTGTTTTGAACCCCGCAAATATTGTTCATCTCTGCGCGGTCGATATTGATCTTCTTTGGACCATTTAGCAATATAAGATACGTTAAATCAAGAGCATCATCTGCCGAGCGTTTTACATGAAGTGACTGTCTGTCTGTCCCCATGAACAAGTTACTGGTAATTTTTAAAATGATTAAAACGCACCGATTGCTAACCAAAAACTTGTTACCCGTTATGTTAACAGCAGCAGCTCTCTTCCCCACTAACAAGTCGGCCCAAAGAGCTCGCGCACTCAATCACGCCTGTCCGGTACACTGTTTTCACGCCACATTGTTTGTCTTGCAACGTTACATTGATACCAGACCGTCAGTAACGCGCGGTTAAGGATTTACTTATTAATCGATAAGACATTGTGTACTAACACGCCGACAAGGCGGCCCAAAGAGCTCGCGCACTCAATCACGCCTGTCCGGTACACTGTTTTCACGCCACATTGTTTGTCTTGCAACGTTACATTGATACCAGACCGTCAGTAACGCGCGGTTAAGGATTTACTTATTAATCGATAAGACATTGTGTACTAACACGCCGACAAGGCGGCCCAAAGAGCTCGCGCACTCAATCACGCCTGTCCGGTACACTGTTTTCACGCCACATTGTTTGTCTTGCAACGTTACATTGATACCAGACCGTCAGTAACGCGCGGTTAAGGATTTACTTATTAATCGATAAGACATTGTGTACTAACACGCCGACAAGGCGGCCCAAAGAGCTCGCGCACTCAATCACGCCTGTCCGGTACACTGTTTTCACGCCACATTGTTTGTCTTGCAACGTTACATTGATACTAGACCGTCAGTAACGCGCGGTTAAGGATTTACTTATTAATCGATAAGACATTGTGTACTAACACGCCGACAAGGCGGCCCAAAGAGCTCGCGCACTCAATCACGCCTGTCCGGTACACTGTTTTCACGCCACATTGTTTGTCTTGCAACGTTACATTGATACCAGACCGTCAGTAACGCGCGGTTAAGGATTTACTTATTAATCGATAAGACATTGTGTACTAACACGCCGACAAGGCGGCCCAAAGAGCTCGCGCACTCAATCACGCCTGTCCGGTACACTGTTTTCACGCCACATTGTTTGTCTTGCAACGTTACATTGATACCAGACCGTCAGTAACGCGCGGTTAAGGATTTACTTATTAATCGATAAGACATTGTGTACTAACACGCCGACAGGGCGGCCCAAAGAGCTCGCGCACTCAATCACGCCTGTCCGGTACGCTGTTTTCACGCCACATTGTTTGTCTTGCAACGTTACATTGATACCAGACCGTCAGTTACGCGCGGTTAAGGATTTACTTATTAATCGATAAGACATTGTGTACTAACACGCCGACAAGGCGGCCCAAAGAGCTCGCGCACTCAATCACGCCTGTCCGGTACACTGTTTTCACGCCACATTGTTTGTCTTGCAACGTTACATTGATACCAGACCGTCAGTAACGCGCGGTTAAGGATTTACTTATTAATCGATAAGACATTGTGTACTAACACGCCGACAAGGCGGCCCAAAGAGCTCGCGCACTCAATCACGCCTGTCCGGTACACTGTTTTCACGCCACATTGTTTGTCTTGCAACGTTACATTGATACCAGACCGTCAGTAACGCGCGGTTAAGGATTTACTTATTAATCGATAAGACATTGTGTACTAACACGCCGACAAGGCGGCCCAAAGAGCTCGCGCACTCAATCACGCCTGTCCGGTACACTGTTTTCACGCCACATTGTTTGTCTTGCAACGTTACATTGATACTAGACCGTCAGTAACGCGCGGTTAAGGATTTACTTATTAATCGATAAGACATTGTGTACTAACACGCCGACAAGGCGGCCCAAAGAGCTCGCGCACTCAATCACGCCTGTCCGGTACACTGTTTTCACGCCACATTGTTTGTCTTGCAACGTTACATTGATACCAGACCGTCAGTAACGCGCGGTTAAGGATTTACTTATTAATCGATAAGACATTGTGTACTAACACGCCGACAAGGCGGCCCAAAGAGCTCGCGCACTCAATCACGCCTGTCCGGTACACTGTTTTCACGCCACATTGTTTGTCTTGCAACGTTACATTGATACCAGACCGTCAGTAACGCGCGGTTAAGGATTTACTTATTAATCGATAAGACATTGTGTACTAACACGCCGACAAGGCGGCCCAAAGAGCTCGCGCACTCAATCACGCCTGTCCGGTACACTGTTTTCACGCCACATTGTTTGTCTTGCAACGTTACATTGATACTAGACCGTCAGTAACGCGCGGTTAAGGATTTACTTATTAATCGATAAGACATTGTGTACTAACACGCCGACAAGGCGGCCCAAAGAGCTCGCGCACTCAATCACGCCTGTCCGGTACACTGTCTTCGTGTCACAACGTTTGTCTTGCAAAGCTGGACCAACAGAGACGCTCGGTTTCTGGGCTGGCTGACAGTCTGCAATATTAACTTTATTTCAGAGGTTTATCAGTGGGACGAATTAAGCATCATATTTAGCTACCAAGATAGGTAGCTATTTTGAACAAGCTAAAATGTGACTTTTTATAATGTTGTGCTATTTATTAGTTAATTACTTTTCAAATTCGGAGATGTCCTAATCTTTTCTTAATATACTTTTAACTTTCACCATCACAAAACTGTTAATTTCCATCCGACCGTCCCCTCCCACCGCAAGCGATCACTCGTTCCTACAATGTTAACACAAGTTGTACCGGCTGCAATCAGTTGCGGTGAGAGCCGACACCCGGACACCGCCGACACTCTGACATCGCCGACACCGCGTACAACGACCTACTAGAGCTCTTTCCTAGTTAGCACGCGAGTTTATGGAATAATGCTAAGTGGGTTTGACTGCCCATTTTATGTCGAAGTTAAGGGCTCAATATGAGTTACCTTATGGTGGTCCATTATGGTTTTATTGAGAAAAGAAGGCTTTTTTCGTTTTATGAAGTTATCCCTTATTTTAAAAAGCAAAAATAAGGAGTTAAACCATAAAAAGGTCACCTTCAGTACCTTGATCGGTACGTACATTATGTTTTGTTCTAGTAGGTAACCGTCCCAAAATTAAATGCGAAAATAGTGCTGAAACATCTGAAACCACATTATCAATCACAAACTAAATTAACTCTTATCATAACTGATTAAAGTACATTTCACCTTGTAACGTCCATGGCAGAATCTATAGTGTTGTGATAATGTAAAACTATTTATAGTAATTCATTTGTACGGAGAAGGTTCGGCAATACATTCACTTTGTTTGTAGACAAACCCGAGGGGTGACGCTTGTTAAATTGTCTGTCTGTTCTCCGAACCTCGGCTCTGTGGTTTTTACCTTGTACTGAACAATAAATTACTTCCGTTTATTTTCTAAGCTGATTTGAATTCAAAAAGGAACATTCATATTTCATTGTGCCGTTTTTTTCTCAGAACATCTTCAAATAAGTCTGAAAGGCGGCTTCTTGAATTGACAAGAAGAAGCACACCATGGAGAGTAGTGAAAGAATTGGAAGCAGGCCGTTGCCAAGAAGTGCAACAAAAAAAAACAACCAAAAAAAATGTAAACGCCTATGGTTATACAAAAGTTAAACAAAAGTTAATTTGCACGTTTGCTTACCGCGTGTTAACTGGCGATTTCTATGTTTTACATACAGAATTTAATCATAAAATTATCAGCGACAAAATAACAATTCTCTTATTACTTTAATAATAAAAACCTGCCAATGAAACTGATACAATATCTCCATAATCTGTAAAACAAATGGAAAACGCTTTAAAATGTAAAACGCACGTAAAAGTATTGTCAGATTCCGCCGTATATTGGCGAAGTTTGCTCGCTCCGAGGCGGATACGTATCTACATAAGTTGCGGATATTGAAAATATTTTGCGGATAATCCGCGGATAGTGCGGTGCGCGGATACCGCCGCCTTTTCTTCGAGAAAAATGTTTTGTAACGCTCCAAAGTGTCCAGCTTGAATTTTTTATAAGTTATCTTCGCATCTCTGTAGCTGTGGGATTCCGGTTTTAAAATTCAAGAATTTAGCTTGTATTGGCTGGTAAGAGAAGAAATATTTTATTTGTTTATATTAGTACTGCGTTGGTTTTTTTAATAGATGCTAGTGGATGAAATTATGAGAAGCTGTTTTTCTTGAGAGACTTGTCGGTGTTCCCACAGAATTCAACAAGAAACCTACATAGCAGAAGATAATGAAACTTATGTGGTATTTAACCCGTAAATGAATATAAAGCTTATTCCAAGTATATTAGAACTAGCATCAATTTACAAAGTAGAAATACCTAAGACATGACCACACAAGCCGGTACGGCCAGATTGCAGACTGGCTGTGGACAGCGGACACTGACACATTTATTAGCACCTCACTAATCACTATTACCAACAGCACCGAACACATTGAGTAGATAGGGGCAATATGGATCACACGAGCTAATGTCAAGGCAATAACACGCGCGCCATCTGACGGCGCCTGCTGCTAATTGTCACTCGATAATCAAGTGCTGGCCGAGGTTAGGGTTATTAGAAACGATAAATTAATATACAAGCTAACTTATTTGAACATGATGGGATTTGATAATAAAAAAAGGTTTGAACAGTACTTTACGGACTGTTATTATATTTGAAGCGAAATTACTGAGTGTATAAGCTAGTGTGGTTCATCTTGAATTTGCGATAAAAAATAGTTCATTAGAAAAGACCTTGTGTTTAACGAGTTTGAAACTCAGCCAAGCTAAGAAAACCGATTAATCCTTAGAAAAAAATCTGACCTATTGAGACTACACCCTATTTCAGGCACACAGTAGACTATCAGCTTTTATAAAATCGTGGGATAGTAGAGGCATTTTTTTTGTTTTAATTTACCGATACCGAACAACAAAAAAGCATATCCATGTTTTCAAACTGCAACAATTATAAAACATGGTTCAGCGCCCTGCCCACACAACTAAATAATGGTTTCGAGAGTTACATTTTATTCCTAACAGAGAGTGTTATTTACATTTTTACTGCAAATAAATTTAAAGTTGTAAGTCATTATTTTTAGTCATGTTGTATCTAATAAATGTGTGTTATCTAAAATTGATCTATTTCAGATTCTACATCATCTTCACTGTTTTCCTTCCCTTATACTAATTTATTAGGAGCAGATGCAATATGTCTTCAACAACCATAATTCTTTGTTAGTCGTCAATTCTGTAGTCACCTCCTTTTAGCCATATTATCTTTAACACGGTCCAGCCATCATTTCTCTGGCTTCCTTCTGCTCTTACAGTAATTTTCGAAATTGGTCGTATCACAATATATCCATACCATGATAACCGATTACCACACAAATTTTCAGTCACCCGTGTCACTTTTAGAATTCCACCTTTCCTTTTAGAATTTTTTTTCTTTTACATAAATAAATACTTATAATATTTAAACTTTTTCCTAAACTGGCAACCCTGCCCGCGTCATGTGTGTACCGTAATGTTAGTTGCTTCATCATTGGCTTATTGAGTCAGCTTCATTATTGTGTAATTTATGATTGGCTGTTACCGGCATGCCGCATGCTGCATCTCGTAAGTAACTGCAGGCTGGATGTCATAGACAGTTGTAGTACTACTGTATGTTATGTAGTTTTGATTTTAGGTATTTAGTGGGAGTTTTCCTTCATGTATGAATCAAAAATGAGTTATACACAAGAGTACGAAGCCCGAAAAATTGTCGAATTCAAATGACAGTGGAAACATTGCTCGCACAACAATTAGTCGATGGGGCCGAAGATTGTAGAGTGTACATAGAGTGTAACGGAGGGTGCAGCGTGGGAAGGCCTTCCACAAGGTCGACCGATGATAGGCGAAGTTCTTGGAAATCCGCTGAAAGTCACTCGGGGAAGTATACAACCGTATATTGCCGCTATCATTATTTAAAAGCAGGCTCAGAAGCTTTTTAACGCATAAAGCGTACTATACTGTCGGTGAATTCCTTACCGAGAAAGAATTCTGAAGAAAAAAGATTTTTTGCCTTTCTTTATAATTTGTATTGTGTTTTTAGATAAGTTGCGATTTAAAACTATTTATGCTGTTACTACTAATTGACATATTATTATTCTAGTTGGCATAGTGTTATTCCGTTTGACATTATTGATAAAATTTTTAAATTTATTTTATTTTATTTTTTTACTTTGACCATGCTGACATTTTATTTTATTTTTTTTATTTTATCATTTTTTTATATTTTTTTATTTTATGTAATTCCAATGACATGCCACTTATTTGTTTGACATCATTGATAATATTTTTTATTTTTTATTGTTTTGACCATGTTGACATTTTTAATTTTTATTTTTATATTATATATAATTCCAATGACATGCCGCTTATTTTAAAGTAAGCCAACTATTTGCATGCCCATGTGACGGCAAAATGTGGAGAACATTATTATAAAAAAAAAAACATCTATTTACCTATTACCCATGTTTGCAAATAAATAAATGATTTGATTTACATTATTTTTAGTATATGCGAAACCTGAATTTAGTTTGTTCAGAATAAGCAACTGAATCGATTCCAATCATTTTTAAACCATGTTATATTTTGTCCCAAAAATATTTTAAAAGAGTTACAAGTTGGACACCGAGCGACATTAAGTACCTACCGCAATAATTTAGGTACCTACTGCTAAATTATTATTAACAACGAGCTCAAGACGACGCTGGAGGGGCGCGCTCGGGCGCGCCGAGTGGTGAACACGTTTTTGCGCAGACAACCAGGTAACAGAACAAGCTTATAACTTTGTGATTTTTCATGATACAGTTTTGAAATTTTTTACATAGATTCTTTACATAAAATACTAGACACGTATTTCAGGTTTCGCATATACTAAAACTAAGGTTGTATATCTAGCGTGGATATATTTCGGCTGATATGATGATGATGATGATGTGAGATATGAAGTGCATGTTTCTGAGTAGGTACGGTTTCCAAATTTAATTTTCATTTTTGTGACGCTGATGAATAAAATCCGAAATACTGTAGAACCCTATGTCATATAATAGTGAAATTACTGTATACTAAGTTTTTTTATGGTTTCTGTTTGTTTCCCAAATAAAACTTTTCTAAAACGCCTAATTTCCCACTCCTCCCAAAACCACACATATTCGCACACAACTCTTGTGTTATCAAACAAGCGTATCAACTGCCATCGAGTCACATGGCGGACATTAATAGGCCGTAACAATACAATATTGGTGCAGATAGCCGGCCGTATGGGCTGCATCGCTGCAGTCAATCGATGCGCCTTATTGCCGCGGTATGTTGCGTGTTGCAGTGGTTAAAAGTAATATGTGTTGGAGATTTATACAAACAATGGTTGAAACGCGGGGTAGAAATCTGGTAATGAGAAATTATCATCTGCCTAGCCTTTCCCACAACTAGATTGGGATCGGTTTCAAGTCGTATCAATGTAGGTAAATGTGTAGTTGAAAAAATTTCGTGGTGTCAAATTGCAATTTTACTGCTCCAAGTGCGTAAAAATAAATAGGTACGTGAATGAACCTGAAGAACAGAAGGTACTTAATTTAAGTAGCTGGAAGGGTTTCAAGTAAACCCCCACCCAAGGAGACTTGGGTAGACGGTGGATATCCTATTACAAAAAAAGAACCTGTCAAGAGATTTAGTCAATGTGTATCACAGCAACGATGACTCTAAGGAAACTGCAACGACTTACGAGCACACACAATATTGTGAGAGATTGTAGCGAACCCACATAGACTCTTTATTTTGTGTATTTCATCACCACTGTTCTCGAAACGGTAAAATAAATGATCATCATTGAAGATTTTATCCCCAGAAAAGCCTAAGAAATAAAAGACCTGAATAAAAAAGTGAAAGAAATGTGTCATCCACGAAGCCCCACTAGGACTGAGAGCTCCATTCTCGAGCAGTGGGAAAAACTCACTTAGACTGATAATGGTCATGTGATGGTAATACACAGCAGTGATGATTAGATGACCCTGAATACTGAACAATCATGATATCACAACATTCGACGACACATGGTTCTTCACCCGCCATATTGTAAATGCCTATTACAGTCTCAACGCCTACCAACCTACGCCAACCACTCGTAAATCGAGCGCTTTCATAAATGAATACGTTTAATTTCATGTTATTTACACTGATTCCATATTTGTGTTCCATTTGTTATATAAATTGTTATGTTCGAAAGGGTAATTAAAATAATTGTTATGTAAAATATTGGTGTTTATTTTAGCTTGTTTATTGTTTGGCCGTTTTCATTTCAATGTTTGACAAGAAAAGGTTTCAATCAGTTTATATAGCAATCTAAAACTCTTTTTTATACTTTGCCACCGTCGAGTAAAAACAAGTCCTTGATGTTTTTCAATACTTTATTATATTTTTATTTGGCGTTCTGTAGTTGCAGTCAGGAAAGACATGTGAGTACGACTTAAGTTGTCTAAAAAGTCAATTTTCTTGAAGTGTCAGCAAAACTAAAGCTTGTCACAATCTTCTTTTACTTCAATATCAGGAAAGCAATATATTACTACGGCAGTAAACTTTTTGTTCTACGGTAGTAATAAGAAAAGGTGTAAACCCTACCATAAACGTTTGTTATAACCGCGGCAGTTAAAACACCATTAAACTGCGTATTGCTATGGTTATTTAAAGAAAAGCCATGAAAATAATCACTTCCCTTCCCTTTTATAAAAAAACTTGTTATTTTTTATCTTATGATCGGCATTACCAACACTCTTCTTATTAGCTGTTGTTTAAAGAGCAAAAAATATAATATCTTTATTATTTTCAACATAAAAGAAGTCGCGAAACTTACTGACAAAGGCCACAAAATAACAAAAACTGATTACGAAAGTGCCCGAAGCGAGTTGTGACATTTATGATTTAAGTATCTAAATTAGGGCCTAGAAATGCCTAACCAATTTGTTCTTGCTTAAATCTTATTATTCGTAAATTGGTTTTTTATTCCTAAATCTCTTTATCTTAGGCATACACGAGCATCTTCGCCAAGTCAGAGGCACATGGGCGGAATAAAAACTCTGACACCAGGTTAGGCACTAACCACACCAAAGAAGAAGCCTCTACACTCCGTAAATTACACATTCCATCTTACCCATCGATGGTCTACAAGACATCATAACACACCTCTTTTATTACAAACTACGTAAGCACCACAAATCAAATCCCACACCACTTTACTACCCAAGTGGCAAGTACTAGAACTTGATAATTATTTTTCTAATATTTACGGTTTAATTTCCCCTGGTGGATACGTTTCCTGGTGACCGGGACCGCGGCAACTCCGGCCTGCATAAATTAACGCTACGCAACGATTAATTTTGTATTCGTTCACAAATGAAAATTAAATGTCTTGCGTTAGTTTGAATTATGGTGGGACTATTCTGACTGTTGTTGTAAGTTTTAATTAGCTAACGATTTTTAAACACATGTGCCTATGTAAGCATTATTTAATGTTCATTAGGTATTAGGTACACACATACTCATTTATATGTATAACGGGAAAGTCAAGAGCACAGAAAACACTTTTGGGATGGTTCTACAACCATCCAGCATCCCTATTGCAACGCAAGTACGCAAGCACTGTGATTTTGACAGTGATTTAAAATCGAGGTAAATTAAACGTGAAAGGACTGTAGACTTGATACTGTTTATGAGAAACCGAAACATTTTGGTGACGTGTTTTAATGAAAATGTTGTCTATTTAATTACCAAAAACACCTTAAATTCTGATTTGGCTGCGTTAGTAAGTCAACATAATAACAATTTCCTTCGCCAGCATGAGTAAGCATGACATCTAAGGGTGAATACACACGTCGAGACGAGGCGGGTGAGAAGGGCGGTCGTGATCATGGCTCCCATAATAATAATGTTTATTCATAATTTATGGCGTTCCATGGAGGCTGTGACTCATGGTGGTATGAGATGAGAGGTTTTATGAGAGGATTAGAAAATCTTTAAGAATTATTAAGAAAAATTCTTCCCGGGACAAAAGTACTTAAAATAATGAAAAATGTTTTAGATTTACAGAGTGTTTTATTATGTAAAGTGACAACGCTAAAGGTATTAATTTTATTCGAGCGGTTAAAAATATTGATATCCAACCAATTTTTTTTAATTTCCGAAAAAAAATCATCCATACACAAAGGATATTGGGTAGTTAAACATGGCAGACAAGATTATCATAGAAGATCAACAGATGTACACTTGGCAATCGTATAAATAAGTGAGTTTAAATGTTTGTAAACGCACTCACGATACAGGAGAAATTCCTAGTGTGGGGCAACGAGTTTCAAAAAAAAAAAAAAATCTGTGGAATGGTAGTAGGTAGTAACAACCAGTAGACCAAGAGCGAATCCTTGAGAGACTCTAGAGTGTTAGCCTACTTGCACAGACTTACAAGGCTTAATATTACGTAGAAGAGAAACGTTTAATGAAATAAAACAAAAAAAGCGTTTTATTTCATGCATTAAAAAATATTTAACATTTTCAGATTGTGTGTTTATAAAAACACACAAGAATTGTATCCAATTGAGGAGCTCGTATAAACGAGCTCCTCAATTGGATACAATTCTTTATAAGAAATGCTAAATACTACCTATCTGACTGATGCAGGCCAAAGCCAAAGACCATTGTATAGCGCGTCTAACACGCATGTTACACGCGAATTATACGTATTTATTCTATTCGGTTTAAAGCAACTTTACTCCCACTTAAGACATAATATGTCACTTACTTTAGAACAATACTGAAAAACATAGATATGTTATTTAAATTACAAAAAGTTCGACATCAGTATTACAAGTTAATATTTACCCATCCAATGCATTTTATTTATCCAGAACTATTCTTCGTCATAATCATTATGATATCGCCACGTTAAAGGACCCTTTTAACCGTTCAATATCTGTCTATCACTTTAATCAACATTAACATTAGTATAAAAAATCCTTCTCTGCTATTGCTATTACTTTGTCTCCCAAAACGTTTGCACACTACAACTACAACTATATAATGTTTTTTGCAAAACGTTTGCTCAAACTATCAGTTCTCATGGCCACACCACTCGTCGACCAGTGAGGCGCCACTCAACTGCTCTCCAGTCACTTGCCGCCAGTGACTCAGTACAGTCTATCTTAAGGATAGTGTTTGTTTGTACCACTGTATGAAGATTGCCAGTAAAACAACTAGTCAACTAAACCGATCCAAGTATATTAAACGTTACTGATCAACTGCCACGTCAGAGGTTAGAATTCTTACAAGATAGAACGTGGTCACCAGGCCAAAGCAATTAATTGTGAAAACACATGAGAACTCACCTGTAGTCGAGGGTTTTAGCGATATAGCTGATGTTCACTAGAAAAAGAAATGTTGTTTCGTGAGGCGAAAGCATCATGCCATAGAATAATTAGTCAGTTTCTTAGAATCGACTATTTATGCTACACTTCTGGTGTCGATGCGGCAGCCCTGACTTACTCGTGGTAACCTGTTAGCTGAACGACGCTTAGAATTCGTATCAACGCTTTGCTTTGTTCGTAGTTGATATACCGTATCTTTACACTAATATGTCTGTGTCTGTACTACTTAGTCATGCTGGGAGCTGTAGGTTAAAGGAAAGAAGATGTTTTGTAGAGAGGTGGCGCTGGGTGAATTGTTGCGTCTTAAAAGTTAAAGGAAACTATTTTATTTCTGAGAAATTGGAAGTTTGTAAAACAGCGGGGTATAAAACATTGACTTAACGGTTGAAACTTTAGTTTTTACTTATAGTTCCACACTTAAATGTAATAAAATAACTCATCAAAGGTAATTATTATTAAGTCCTTAGGCATGCTTTCCCATCGTAAAAGTCATGGGTGTTTTACCTTCTTAACACTTTTATCTCTAGTTTTCTTTTAGCACAAGCAGAAAGACCGAAGAATTTTTCTGCTTTTCATATAAACCCACCAAAATCCAGCCAACAGTGAATTTGTACACAAAACCACAACACACTCAAAGCCACCACTTGAAGCCCTGCTTACCCCTCAAAACGAGCGTGAAGCACATGATAATCTAAAACAATCAGTTTCCCTCCACGTTGACTCCACTTGTGAGTTCATTGCGTTGAGTGTTCAACATGTATAGTGACGTCACAATGTCTATATAGTCGCTATGACTGTTTAAATTTTTAACATTTTTGTGGTAACACAGTGGTAGCTGTAAAGTGTCCGCATTTTTGGAGAATTATGACAGTAACTTGTAAATGTGATGTGAGGAAAATATTATCAATTTTGAATTTCAAGAGCATTGAATTGCACATTTTTAATTTTCACTGCGAATGGTCATGAATTTATTAGTGGCAGTAGACAATTAATACGAGGTCAAACTAAAAATAAACTTGCGATTTTCTCTGCCATCAACTCTATTCAGGTTTACCAGTTAATTTAATATGACCAAATACTAATGAAAAAAAAGACAGCTCAAATGAGTAATCGAACTTGTTAGACACAATTTAAGAAACTTCAAAATGCCCAGGCTATTGCTTGTAGTTAGTTACAAGCAAGACGTGGCAAAATACGCTCCGCAGGTGACTACAAACAGTGGTAGTTCTTCATACAATCTTCGTCCGCCACCCTGCTTACCAACCAACACTACAAAAAACCCGCTACGCAAGAACGCTCCCGATAAACAGTGTGTTAATGTAAAACAATCAGTATCCGCCCGCTGTTGACGCCTCGTGTGTGATGACGCGATGACGTCACAACATATTGTGTTTGTTTACAGTCGCCATTTGTGCGCTCTGTGCTGATTTCGGATAGGGAATATAAAGTCCAAAGCCGAATCAGCATATAATGTTCACACGTGGGCTGTCTGTGAGAGGCCTTAATCGATTTCCTTACTATGTTCTCCTTCGCTGTTTTGATAGCAGTGGTGATGAAATTAATGATTCAAAGTAGCTCGGGTCGAACCCACGACTTATGATACTTAAGTCGGTTACATTAGTACTGGGCGACTACGGCTTGTTGTTGTTAGAGAATAAATATTTATTAATTGTGTTTGTGTCGTATCTAAACCAGAGGTATCGTATGAGTATTACCCAGAACAAACTGGGTTGTGGAGGTCAGATTGGCAGTCGCTTTATGTAAAATACTGGTAGACTGGAAGCCTAGGCAGATGATGTGTCGTATCTAAGATCATACACGAAGACTGGTGTTTCTTTAAAAAAAAATATACAATAGTATTGCTAAGATTTTCGGAGCTGATTAACTAAGAAACTTAAACTTGGATTTAGGACCGCAAGTCATACAGGTACTGAGGGAATCAAGCCCGTACCAAATCGCGAACCACTACGCCAATCGTCCCATGAATGTTTGTTAAAGTGATCATTATTGGACAGTATATTAAAAACACATTAACCCTCTCTTGTAACGAACCGATAATATTTCAAAATTCCCGGTTAATTCCCTATGTACCGCGACCGCGAAACGCAACAAGGACAATTTAAATCACCCACGGCCCAGTGGTCGCGCTGTCCGTTCATAAATATCCGAGAGTATCCGCACTAACTGCACGCAGCGGATACGGCAGACGCAGTGCGGCGACGCATTGCCAACATTCCCGGAGATTTTGCGCCACACCAATACGGAGAATGCTTGGAAAAATGCAAAGATGTGTCGACGATTCGGGTTTAAATCTTTTTGTGGCGGGAGTAAGCGATTTTTAGTCTGTGCTGTGCTTTTTATGTTAGCGGAACATGTATGAATGGGCAGAATAAGACTGGACATAAGAAAAAAGAGAAGTACATAGAGTTATTTCCTGAAAATCATTATCACATCAACCGAATAACCTCCACTGATGAACATCATATTTCTTCGTTTGTTGACTTCGTTAAAGTTCAATTTCGTATAACGTTAAAATCGGATGAATACTTTAATTTCCATATCAAAAGTTACCAGCAAGAAATCTCTAAAACATGTCCACGATTAAATTAAAATTAATACGATATTTCCAGAACAACTTTTTAATTTATTTTATAAATGTCAACTTGTAAAATTAATGAGCATGATTTTCTCTGAGGATGAAATCGAATTTAACACAAAATCTGACAGTTAGCGGATATTGTCGCTTCATACGTCACCGTGTCGGATTTACATCATAAGTACTATGAAATGTTTTAACTGTTCGGATATTTTGCGAATAAATGTTTTTCTGGTGTTGTTTAAATTTAATTTCACTGGTTTCACAATGTTTCCGACTGTGGGAAATGTTTTTATGATTGATAGTGTTTTAAATAAATATTTTTTGATTACACAACAAATTGATTGTCGCAAGTAGAAGTTGTATTTCATTGGTTTAAGTTGATTATTGTACGTGTAAATGATATAGCATAACATTACACTGTCAATGTGTTATATGCAAATACACTTTCTTAAACTCACTTCCACTTTTACTTTCTTTCTTGCTAAATTCAAAGCTAAATATGCTAAATGCGCCACGCGTGTTGCAACAACGACTGCGAAAGAAACAAATGAAAGAAGTTACTTTGAGCATGCCACAGGTCACATTTACTTAAGCAAAGGATACAAATGACGCACACACGAGTCTCAGTCGCGTCGCAAGTCGCATCGCCTGAGATAGTTCCACATTCATAGTTCATAAAATCTAACTTGACTTAAATGACAAACCAAAGGCACGAGGAGCTTTGGTCATATCAAAATAAATAATTACAAATGCATATTTATGCAGTCCGGCCGTTAGCCATTAGGGCCAATTAAATAAAACTATAATAACATAGTCTTAATAAAGTTTTCGCTTTATTTATTTATTTATTTAACACTTCATGCACAAAGTACAGAGGCGGACTTAATGCCATTGGCATTTTCTACCAGTCAACCTTTGGCCCCATCCTTTCCTTTTCTTTGTGACCTTTGTCTTTAATTATATACATCCAGACAGCTGTCATATTAATCAAGTTAAATTTTAGAAACTATAATATAAATGTGGAACAAAGACCTAACTAACATCAAAACAGCCAAACCCGTTGTTTCAACAAATCCATCATTCTAAACCAAAAGAAAACAACACATTTCTCTAAACCTCAGCGAATCAAACTTCAACTAGTTCATAAAAAGCGAACAAAACGCGAAATAGTTCCAGCGCGGCATTGTCGGATATTTTTATTTGTCCCGGTATCCGCACGACAAGTTTCTAAACGTTTGCGGTTATTTCTACGTCCCTACGAGGACAAGCAGTTGATGCAGTAATTGAATTTTCCTATTGAATCGTTATCGTTATTATAGTTCGATTGTGTAAAAGAACTAGCGGCGCGCCCCTGCTTTGTGTCGTTTTTGCCATTACCGACCAATTATAAAGATTTCTTTATTTCAAGTAAGTTTAGTTATATAAAATGTTTTTACTATACACATACTGCTTTTGGAATAAATTGTCTAAATGTGGGTGAAAGCATTCATAATATGTTAGAAGTAGAACTAAAGGTAATAAATTAGTAATCCCTGATAGTTTATAGCGGATCTTTTGTTCACCAACGAAATTGAACGCAATCAGCAAATGTAAACAGCGTTTAATAGTTCACAGTACCATATATTTTTTGGAATATTATCACTGTAAGCACTTCTTCTTAGCGTGTCGATGACAATTTAAATTGAGTCATCCCAAAATGTGGCGACGAATTTGGCACTTTCAGTAGCGTCCATCAGCTCCTGTGATGTACAAGCAACAGGGCAGGCAGGACGCGATATCAAGTGTCCCATCGTTTGTAGAGCAACACCACATTTATATACCAGGGAAAAGTCATCTATGAATCTCCATTTAGCACTTAAAAACGAGTTTAGTAGTTTAATTGGCAAATTCGCCCTCAAACACCTATGAATTTCTTTTCTCATTAGCACTTTTAATACTCATAAACTACAACCATCTCGTTACACACGGACATGTTTGTAGTATTCCATATAAAACTGCAACTGCACATAACCTCAGTGAAATTGTCTTTGAGATAGTCTTGAGACTATGAACCTGCTCTATCACATTTATATAGACCGCCATACTGCCTCTGCTTTATGGCATTGACATTGTCGCAACTATAAACACGGACATACAGATCAATAAAGTAAGATTATGTTAAAGAAAATATAAGTTTTGACTGCCAGTAGGATCTGGGCTAAGTTAAAACTAATAAAAAAGCTGAGATTTTTTTAACTTTCTTTGACGTAATAACAAATCATATTTTTTACATAGCCATTTCCCAACTTTATTAGGGTCGGTTTCTAGTCTAACCAGATGAAGCGGAATACGGCGCTGCCTGTCTAACCTCCACAGCTCAGTTAAGTAACACGATGACATTTGGTAAGACATGCTGTCATATTTAACGGACGGAACGGAGCTGAGGCACGGAGCGGGTCATAATGTAATGAACAATCACCCCAGCCGGTCTGTGGATGGGTCCACAGACCGGCTTCGGCAAGTGTTACTAGCCATGGTAGATCGTCTCGTGCGGCTGTTCTTGATCAGGCGCGAGCCCTTCACCCCTTTTCTTTTCGCCGTATAATAATTTTAACAATCTGATACAACACAAAAAATAAATATCTACATACTTATAAGAGAACTATAAAAACTATAAAAGCTCACAGAATGTAAAACCACTGCACCAACAGAATGCCTTTCAATATAACTCAAACATTACTTCGTACGCAATAGTTAGAGGGTTTACTTTGTCGGATATTTTATTTGTCCCGGTATCCGCACGACAAGTTACTAAACGTTCCCGGGATACGTGGTGACATCCCTAGACCGGACAACTACTAGGTGACTTGCTATAATAATATTTTTCCTCTTCAGTAGCCATTGTGATTCTTTTGTGTAGTTATGAGACGGATTCTTTAGATTTTCTTTTAATGTAGCTAAACCGGATGAGGATATTGAATTGCCACCAAGTGGTCGCAAGTACGACTGCTGAGTTTTGGGGTACTAGGTTCGATTCCCAGGTCAGACTCAGAAATGGCCTCCTTTTCTCTAATTATATGGGACTCAAATGTGACAAGCGAAGAGTGAGTATGCTCTGCCTGTCCGGGGAGATATACGCTTGATATTATTCAATACTTAGTTACTAGCATTAATGGTACATTTACACAATATATAATCATCTGACGCCTCAAGAACGCTTCACTAGCAGCAAACTTTAATTTAATTCCAATCAAAAAATGCCATTGTAAGTCTTCGTTCGCAATTGGATTCTTTCTAACAGACCTGTCTTTGCTGAGTACTTTAAGTTTCTCCTAGACTGACATACTTGACCTCTTTCTAGTTTTAAATGCGCTTTTTATTTGATTGAAGGACTAGGGAAGTGGTTCAGTCTTAAAAATTAGTTCCTCTTTTCATTTGTTTTAAGACAAAATGGGAATGAATGTTCTCCATTCTTGACAATATTTGTTTAGAAAATACGGTATTCAACATACTCAACGATGCGCAATTACTGAAATTAAACTTACTTATAATTAAAGGCTATGTACAGAGCCGAAGCGAGCCTGTCCTAAGATCAACTATGGCATGCTATCGTTCTATGAAAAAATATACGGGTCGAACTAGGAACTTCCTTCTTTTTTTTCGTCGGTTAAATAGTCTTATATACAAAGTTGGCTGAAAATATACTGAAACAAGTTGTTAGTAAACAAGAATTTTTAGAATCTGGTGCTCGGAATTCCAAAAACAAAGTTAAAGTATTGTGGAATTATTTAAAAAATGAAGACTTATGAGTAGGTCTAACATAATCAAATTGCTGTCTATAGCAACATACCAAATATTATTATTTACCTCCCAAAACGAGCGGAAACGGAGCCATCATTCACATAAAATATACACGGAATTAAACAGAACTCGTCTCCCGTTCCGTGTACGTTGAAACTTTCCGGGTTGTGTACTGTATAATTGTGTATAATTTGTGTACCGTGAGAAACACAAGGTGCACCGAGGTGTTCGATTCACGACACATTTAATTACTTTTTGTCGAAATTCCCTTTTCGTCGGGTATAATTTAAGGCGTTGGCGACGGAGAAGGAAGGATCAAAGACAAAATGAGGTGGTTATTTTTTTGTTGTGGTATTTGTGAGCGGTCTTTTTTAATTCCTTAGGAAATTGATAGTTAAAGCAGGTTTAAAATGATTAAAGGATTTTGATCTTTTTATATTTATCGTCGCACGGTGAGTACACGTTTCTTTTACTACTCTTATGCTCGTTTGTCGATTAGAGTGAGTGACTAATCGGGACCTTAATTGACGCCTAAATAAAAGCGCAATCCAAAATGCAATAATATTAAAGATAATAAATAGTAGAGTCTATTCAGTTTAAAAAGAATAACTCAAAATCAAATTTAACATATCGAAAAACCAGCAATCAATAAATTGAACTAATACGTAAGAAATTGAAGATACAATTTACTATTGACACTAACTCAAATATTCTGGCCTTAGTTAGTAAATGCCTAATAATTACATAGTTACACCGCTAATAATACGTTGGGGTTCGCCTAGGGGACTAGGGGGCATTGATTTCTAATAGGCAGTAGCTTCGTAAATAATTCTGTAGCAGCCAATGGCCGACGATTTGACCTACCATTAATTCGATTCGAACCCCGTTATTTTAAAGTCTATTCAATGTTTCATCGGTTAATTTTACTATAGTTTACTCTACTGTGTTGTTGGTAGTTAAAACACGTGTCAGTGTTTTGTTTGTAAGGGTAGTTATTACTTTTTAAGTACAATGTTCTTTAGGTTAGTAAGTCGAGTAATTTTCCCCGTTATAATTATTACTCAATTAAGGAGGATGATAAAATTATTGTGTTTTTTAGGTGGATTGTCAAAAAATAACGTTAGTTAAATTCTATTGAGATTACGACAGATTCTTCAGGACCTTGTAGAGTTTGCTATCAAACCGTTTGTTATTGCTACGACTTTCAGTAACGTATGCCAGTCTCGCACATTTTTGGCGCTTTCATCATCGTTACCGCTGATAGATATCACTTTTTCAAGGCCTTCAATGCCATCAAGGCTCTAGTGACCAGTGAATAGGATCGATACATACAGAGCAAATTGTTCCGATTAGGTAATACATATTGATTACACAAACATCCATCCCACCAAAACTAAATACCAAACTCATTAATAAACGAAATACTATGACTAACGGCATTGAAGCAAGCAGAGAACGCGCATAACTTCGCCGAACAAACAAACACACACAAACAAACAGTCAGACATACAAACAAGCGACGAGACGCATACGTCCACAGATTACGTCCGCAGTAATGTTGGCACAGCGTTGCTTTATCTGTTGGCGAGGACCCGGGGCCGGTTGTGTTTTGGGTAGTATGTGCTTGATTGTGGTTACGAAATATTTTGGATAATTACTAAACATATTTAAATATGCACTTATAAACAGCTCGAGAAAAAACTGAAAGTCCTGGGGAGCGTCTTTACCCTGCAGTGGGATGGCACAGGCTACTCATAAGTACTAATAATGTACTGGTAATTGTTTACGAACGGAACCTGGATAAGAATAATTAAAGATGATTTTACATCATTCAAGTTTCATATCGAGCTCGTGTGAGCAGTTTGAAACTCTGACCAATACGAAGCTAATCCCACGCGGCATGCAGATCGAAATTCGCTCGCACTGGTTTGGAGCTGGATACTGGCAAGAATAATGGTGTAATGTAATATGACTTCCTATTCATTACAACAGTTGATGAACGTAGTCATGTCATCACAACGCATCAGTATGGCCTGAACCTTGGCGTAACTTACGTCATACCTAGAGAGACGCATGATTAGCCCTTTTTAAAGCAATATGATACGTTACATTAAAAGTTCATTTTACAATTGACTACTGAAGTAATGGGTTTTCAAATCACAATCTTATTTATTTATGGACACGCAAAATACATTAAGATAGAAGAGCAGAAAGGTATTGCCTATTTCATAAGAAATTTCTCATGAAAAAGAAGATTGTAAAAAAAATATAAAAATATGTTCTAATAATTCTTCTGTATTCTTCATACAGAAGAATTATTAGAACATATTTTTTCTCGCAGGTGCGAGAGAAAAGTTGTATTAGAAATGTAGACCCAATGTGTAGAAAAGACAAAATAGGAAAATTTAAATTAGAACTTAAAACAAAAATATCTTTTAATAATTCTTCTGTATTCTTCTTATTAAAATTTTTCTGAATAAATATTAACACTATCGTTTGAATAGGTATTATTACTTGTGTTGTTTAGCTTTTTGATATTGAGTATACTTCCTTTCAGTTGAACCTAAGGCGTCTAATACTTTCGTCAGAAATCCTTCTAGCTAAGCGTACAAAACCCGATTGTTCAAACCAAATAGAGCATGAAATATATTGAATATACCAATACAACTAAAACTCAACTACTTGGATCTCAAGTAACCCAATATAAGCTAGACCCGACCCGGCTTAGGTTGAATTATGACAGTGATCAAGCCAACTTTGAACCTCATGTCATCTTGTGAACTTGTTGGGACTGTACTTGTATGGAAGTTTCCAGCGGTTTAGGAGTTTCGCTTGTATTGATTTTGAAAGTTATTGGCTTAGGATTAGAGTTATTAATAAGTTGAGCCTAGTGTATGTCACAGTTAAGGCCGTATGTTTGTGCAACAAGCAGAATACAACCTGAATTTATTGTCAAGTTCTAAATTAACGCGAGCGAAGCCGCTGGCAGCTAGTAACTAACTAAAATATTTTTATTTTTATTTTTATTTTTACCAAACAGAATTGAGCAGTACCTAACACATCACAGAGCCTTAAAAAGTAACCGTAATTAGGTACAACATACCATCACGCCTGTTTTCCCTGTTTTTTCTTAGCGGAGGTGTACAATACACATATCACCAGAGTGCGAGCCTACTGCCATCAACCAGGCACGAATTTGGACTCCGGGCTAGTACTGTGAAAATTCCTGACAAAATAACCCAATGTCGCTTTTCCTAACTTGGTAATCAAACTAAAGACCTCACACTCAGCAGTCACGACGTAACTTGTCAGACCCGCCAGGCACGCCTAGTAGTCTTCGTCAAATTGCTACAATTATTAGTTACTAGCTTTTACCCGCGAATTCGCTCGCGTTAATTTAGAATTTGACAATAAATTCGGGTTGTACTCTGCTTGTAATGATATAATTGAATCATGATTCAAAAGACACGTGGCGCCATCTTATCATATGAACGCTATTGTTGTTTTCCTTGGGAACAGAACTTTTTTTCGGGATGAAAGGTACCCGGTATGTCCGGTTTGTACACCGGACAACATTTATGAAAATTTCAGGATAATCGGTTCAGTGGTTTAGTCGCAAAAAGGTAACAAACAAACAAACTTACTTTCGCATTTATAATATTAGTATGGATGGATTTTCCTCTACCATGGAAATTAATATGAATATCCTTCTTCTAAGCCAAACCAATGATGACATCTGAACAGCTTAATCACCTCACCCAACATTAAACACAATCAATCCGTACAACAAACCCGTAACTTAGGTTGGCAACGTAATGTCCTGGCATTAGTGACGTCATAACTGGCAGCCAGTAGTGTGCCAGTGCTACTGGGCACGGCTTACTGGCGCGTAGGCTGATTAATGGCGCATGGGCCGGGTGATATGATTCTGGTGACGGAGGCGTAATAGTTGAGCGTCATAATTATTTTGATGTAGTTGTAGTACTGGGAAATTGGGTGAGGAGGCTGTAGTATTATAGTCCAGTTGAGGAATCTTTAAAAAAGACCTTACAAATAGAGCATAAAGTGTTATTTGGGATTC
Organism: Noctua janthina; assembly: GCA_963576755.1. NCBI lineage: Eukaryota > Metazoa > Arthropoda > Insecta > Lepidoptera > Noctuidae > Noctua > Noctua janthina. The sequence continues at coordinate 835,375 of OY755070.1, forward strand.
AACGAGAGTGATGATTTTTGTGCGGTTCCATATTGAGTTTGATACAGCTGCCGATATATTTTTTATATATCGACAGAGTGATCTTACTCAGATAAAATTTATTACATCAACTATTTTTTTATTGATGCATCAAAACGTGGATTTTGACGTTAACAGCGTTTTGTGTATTTTATATATACAAACCTAAATCTGCAAGGCAAGCTCATTAGTCCACCACACTCGCTCAAGGTTTATTGGTAACTTCAGACTTTATGCAACAAGTACTTATCTACGAACAGAAGACATAGGACAAAATACCACCATCTATTTTATTAGGAACTCTGTTTTAGTAGGAGACTTTTTATTACAAGTACAAATCCATTTTTGTATTCTCCTCACCAAGAATATACCGAAGTATAGTTCGTAAAAAAAAACACGTTTGCACCCACAAAATACTAATAAAATCGTGCACAATACGTCAGGGTATCCATCCCCGTAGGAACGTTACTGTGTACACCGGCGTGCAGAAAAAATGAGCGAAGACGTAATGTAGCAACGAAACGAGACGAATTTCGTGTCATACCGTGAATTATGCGCCTATGGCATCCTTGGGTTGTAGTATACGCAAGGTTTTGAGATAACAGCAATATCATGCTGTAGGATATTTCGTAATAAATTCCTTTTACTTTCTTACGTATTCTCCGCCCTGAAGACAGCCTTTTCTCTTTATGTCAACGTATGTTTTGACTGTAGATTTTTTCACGTTAAGTTTTTAAGGTATTTGTCTCGATTGCAACCAGGTCTATGTTTAAATTATAATATTGTTTCAAGAATCTGAACGTTAAGTAAATCGTAATACACACGGAAAAAAAAATGTAGTTTTAAATTTGTGTAGCGCTTAACATCTTTTGTACAGAATTTAAAGGTTTCCTAAGGCCTTCCTTAGAAACAGATATGAATTTTGCAACATGTTCCCATGACGGTTAGTACAATATCAATAGTTTTAAACACATCATGTGGTATCTTTGCCCTTACATATACTATGACATAAAGTAATCACAGCGACGCAAGATGACTCGCGGGTCGTAATTCCTGTTACGATTATGATCGCAGCTGCGAACGCGTCTTGTGTACCTAACTATGTGTGAATTATATGTACATGTTTATGAGACATGTGTTATCTAATTACAATTGTATTAATATAAATGTATTTGCTTATTGTAAATGTGACGGCCTTATCGAATTGGATTTTATTTTTTGCGCTTCCTATTTACCTTTCCGGTATTAAATCTTGTCGACTTTTCATTCGTGGTCACTAGGACAATAATAACACATTACAAAAACAATCTAAACTTACTTAATGAATTAGAAACAGATGCCGCTAAAACTTTGGTACATACCTGTAACAAAAGTAGAAACAATTATTATTAGAAAACCTTTAATTTTTGAGAGCACACCTTTTCTGTATTACCCAACCAAGTAGTGCAGTTTTTCACAGTCAATTTTATTCTTTAATAAATTCCAAATAGGTACAATATTATGGACTATAAAAGGAGACCATCATAGCTTCAAAATGCAAAGGTAGGAAGCACACAACAATTTAAACAAAACACATTACCAAAGGAACGTCTCAAGTATCAAAACAAAATGCATTATCAGCTAATAAAATACAATTTATCGCGTTCCAGCGCCGGCACCGGTCGCGTTCTGTTTTGATAATGCAGTTTGCATGCGAGCGATGGAACGCGCGGTACATGGTGCGTGAAACTAGATGAAAACTTTACTACACGCGGGGACGGAGAAGATCAGCTGTTGTTTAATAGGGCAATGTGATTGATTTAAAATTGAGGGTGGGGTACCCAGAGCACCATTTCTGTTACATTATCAATTACCATCTGAAATGATTCTTTATGCTTGTAAAAGCCGACTGCTCGATTACGTTAATATCGCAATGAATAAAATAATGAACAAACAAAATTAAAGTCATTGATATGGCAAGTGCATAATAATTATCAATTATTGTGATAAATGAATATTATTTTCTTTTTTAATGACATTGTATTGAGACAACCATAAATAATGACAGTATTGTAATTTTATGATTTTTTCAACGATTCAGCTTGACGATGAAAAAAAAAAAAAAAATGGCCACACAAGAGAAGACTCAATCAAAGTCAAATAGAATTGTCAGAAGAATTTAGATTAAGATTAAAGTGAAGTTGTCTGGCTGCCATAATTTGGATTATTCATTTCTTTCAACCGAAACGGTTTCCTCGGGAATAAACCGTCGGTAAAGGTAACATTAAATTTTACAGTCTTGAAATGTCCAAAAACGGTCGTTTTGAATTCTGAGTTAAATAACATTTATGGGTTATATGTGTTCAAATCGTTTTAGATGCAATTTGAAATGAATATTATGCATATGGCTGCCGTGCTTAAGATTAAGCGAATGGAGAAAAAGTAAAACGTTAGTTAATAAAAGAAAAGATTTGTTTCAGAACTGTGAAATCGATTTAGAATTTTGTGAGCAACTTTGAAAATTTGATCGGGAAGTTAAGAACTGCAAATTAATAGTTTCATTAATTTCATTTTGACAAATTATTTAAATATCCATTTCGGAAAACGCTTCCTTGTTTGAAACCAAACCAAAAAAGATTGAGAATAATCTGAAAAGACTTTAATAAAAAAAATCATACAAAAATGATTGTCCCAGTGACGTCTTAAAACAAAATGATGTATTCTACTCAAATTCAAATTATTTATTGCAATCCATAATGTACATATACAGGTGGTAAAATACAATTAAGAAGAAACAATTATGGACCCTACTCTTTGACTTGTACCTTATGCAGTTGGTTTTTCCAAGTTGATTTCAACTTTGCTCGCGTTTTCCTGTCTATGAAAATTATACTGAATTGCCTTAGTGTAAAACATTTCCATTGAGGGAAAACTAAAACACTTTTCATAAAACAAATAAATGCAATAAATCATGGGAACGTTTCCAGCATTCTGTCCGCCAGTGTACGTCTGTGGCTCGCCCAGTTAATATATTGTTATTGTTGTAAGAAAACAATGAACTTCAGTGAAAAATGTACTTTTTACTAGCACAGCTTATAAATTAAATAGACTGACATTAAAATAATACATGTATGTTTTAAAATAAATATTCTTATTTATTTTCTAGATCTTCTAAAAAGGCGGGAGACCACATTCGTACCCGGTTGATGACAATAGGTTCGCCCCCTATTACATAGGCCTTAAACATAACTGACGACATGTGGGAGTCTATGCCTTTTTTGAACCCTTTGTGGGATTACAGGCATGATGTTATGATGTTCATAAACTTGTAAAAAGGTTAAAATTTTGTTTGTTTGCGTAATTTCTTTGCATTTACGATTTTCCTAAACCATTTAGTTCGTCACTTATTTTCAAAGTTTACTGACATAAGGAGAAAATACAGCCATAACGACTACCAGCAAGGAAATTGCGAAATTCTGTACTGTGGAAGTACTTAAGTATTTATTCTCTAATAAAATTGACCATTTGTGACCACTTTTATGGCTGACATGGATGGAGGAAGCCGGCATTTTCTTTAACTTGGACTCCATGTGGTGAAAGATTTTAAAAGATGTTTTATACTCACTCTTTTAACATACATTTTTACAGAACCGACATAATTTAAATAATCCCGATTGAAAAAATACTTTACAGTACACTTATAGCGGATTTTACCAATAAAACTGAACGCTGATCGCACATCTAATCGGCGTTCAAAAACTGTCAGTGACAATATACCATAGCAATTATGACCCTGGTAGCTTTTGAACGCCTTTTAGATGTTCTTATCGACATCAGTTTCATAGGTGAATTTCGATCTTTAAAGTAATTATATCTAACAAGAACAAGACAAAATAATACTATTTATCATGTTCATTATTAACTTCCTACCTTCGTATTCTCATCACGTCCATAGTACAACATAAGTGTACCTTCCTACCTACCCCCTTACTTACTTACATAGATGCAGCCATTTTGTGTTCAATTTTTAATTTCCAAGGAAAATCTAACGGCCTCCTTACGCGAAGTACGGTACCTTTATGTTTAGAAACGGTGTCATATTTCTGTTTTTATTGTTGCTGTTTGGATGATGTTAATAGAGTTTTTATGTTACAGAGAATAGAGTAAGATTGCTAGCTAAGTACCGAATTATAGTATCTATCTGTTGGCGAACAAAATGGTGAATGTTAATCTTTATTGTAGTCAAAAACACACATTCCCAATTTTTCATATGAAATTCCGTTCTTTTATTTCCGCATTTATATCAGGTAAAACTTGGGATTTTCGATCAAGCATCAAAGAGTCATTTAAAATATTATTAAAAAAATATACCTTTTGTACCAATACACAATTGGGTCGAAGCGCAAATGACAACAAGAACAGGCTTTTTCACAAAATACAGCACTACATTTTACTACAAGCCATCCACATTTTTGCCATCCACTACGTGTTCCCCTTTTCACCTCGTGGCGATAAAAGGAGCAATAGAATCTGAGTGGGAACACGTCAGCTGCACTGCACTGCACGCAACTCTATAAGTATGCAAATTTTGATAGTCTTAACATATCAAGAGGGACTCAAACGAGATGAGGAAGGGATGCTGCTGCATTTTTGATTTTCGGTGCTAAGAAGGGATGAGTGGTATAATTTTATTTTGGGGACAGAAGGGTTTATCAGATGATAAGTTTAGTGGAGGGGGCCTGGGCAGTAGCCTAGAGTTATAGCAATACCTTTTAACTTGCGTAACCAGTGTTGTTGACTATTCAACGCGAATTTCTTTACTAAAATATTTACAAAAATTTCTTATACCCGTATTCACAAACAATAGGCGACGCCTTACCAGCTCATTGTTGGATTTTGAACGATCGACACAGCGACAGTCCAACACAGACAGACATTCCAACAGTAAAACAATATTCAAGCTTCCATTGGGGTGACGATTAGTGTTGGTGAAAACGAACATAAGCCGACAAAAATTACATCACATTAATGCATATAATATTTGCGAACAAAGCGTATGTCACATCACGCATATTTAATATTCACGTTAAATTTAATGACCGCCAACCAACAAAATTAATAATAGAATCACTAAACCGGACATTTTATACATAACAACAAGTAAATAATGGGCAACAACAACGCTTGATTGCACCTAATCCAACACTCGCTAAACAGAGGTTAAATAATGGACAGATTAATCGGAAATTAGCCGAGCTACTGCCTCGCGGACAATACGGTTTGGAGATAACCATCGACAGAGCGGGAGCTGGCAATTTTCTGGTTAGTTGAAAGATTTTGTGTTTGAGAATATTGGAAACAATGGCTAGCATCGAATCTTTCAGAGAATGGAAAATCAGAGGCGATGTGTAGCAGAATTGCTACGTCTTTCATTTATTTTGAAAGATTAGAGTACTGACTATTATTAGAAACGGGCTATTTACTATGTTTACTGATTGTCAACAATTTGTCAATTGTGATCGGGAACTTAAAACAATCAGTAAACATGGTAAATATCCCGTTTCTAGTGTTAATGATAATGTTAGTGACCGTGATAGTTTAAAAACTTATAGAGTAAAGACGTATGTAAGGATCATAGCAGGTGGCGTTCTGTAGTTCCTGCCTACACCCATGAAAATGGTGTCCGTTTATAAATGTATAGAATTACACAATTTTATGCATTGTTAATTCTGCAGTGGAAGCCATTGTGTTGAAGCCACTATTCTACTTTCTAAAAAGGGCGTAAATAAAGAGAATACCTATTTATGATATTAAGGTGGAAAGAAGATTTAATCTCGTCACAGAATACAGATACGATACTGTGTGTGTTTCTCAATTGCGTTTCCAGAAGCCCTGTTTAGTTAACATATTTCCAACTCGAAACTACTCGTCCATATCTCACCGATAACATTAACTCGACACATCATATAATTGCAGGCTCCTGTACAATACACGCGGTCGCGGCGTCAGGCCCAACGGGCTGCGATAACGCGGACGCCTCGTTAATTAATACGCGTCAAACTGTTTTGAATTTTGATATTTAGATTTTCATATAATGTATTCAAATTTGGTATTATCATCTAATTTGAATGCGGTTTGGGTGAAGCCGCGGTTTCGCATTAGATATTTAGGTTATTGAATAATATTCGCATGCGCCGCGGATATGTGGATTATTACAGATGAATTGAACAGCAACCGCGGCAAATATAATCTAATATTCATTAAACTCTTCCCCGTTTTGATATTTACACAATCACAAGGAAATATAAGCTAAATAAATATAGACGATGACTTTGAGTAATTTCTTAGATAAAGATCTTACAAATGTCGAAATTTTATATCTCTGTCGGAAGAAAATCCAGTTAAAACGTAATAACATAAACCTCATTTGACACAGAACTACTATCCAAGGAACTTGCGAAAACCAATGCAATATTATAAGAATACCAACGAGAAAACTCTATTAAGTTTGGTTTCCATTATAGAACAGAATACAATGCAAAATATTAAACCACATGCGTTGTGCGCTTGTGCATTTGTGGCCATTTATTTTATTGTATGTGTTATTACGTGCCAGAAGTTGGTTCCTTGCCCATACAGTATTTCGATGTAATTGAATCAGATTTGGTATAACAAGTATTCATATTCAATGCTTTATTGATTCACCGTAAGTTTTTTTGTGGCGACAAGAAGCGATTGAGAAAGCTGAGTCAATCAGTAATTTTATTGGTTAGCTAAGGAAATTATGCAAAATGTAAAAATTTTGATCATAGAGTCTATACTCTTCAGATAAAGGATATTCCAAACTGCTTTTTCTATACTCAATACAAAAAATAAACGACGTTTTTAACAAAAAATACCGTTTCATCCCCTCTAGTCGACCTGTCAGTAAGACAGCTATTCCAAGTATACAAACAGTAGAAAAATATTCATAAAGCATAAATGTATGTTAAAGTATTCATTCCCCTAACTCGATATGCTACTTGCCGTCTTGTTGCTTGCACACCGATACATTGCAAATATGAGAGGGTACAAAACTTGGTGCTTTCTTTTTCATCTTTCTTTTTTTCAAGTTTTGGTCGATTTGAAAGAAATTTTGTAAGGCTTCTGTTATCTACTAATCTTGTGAACAGTAAATTAAATAAACATTATATAAGAAGAAAAGTGAGTGGACAGCTTCAAACAGCCTTAATTCCTCTATAAAATAGCCTCTTAATTATGAGCGTATATATATTGCATTTATATCTTAAGCTGCTGTTCAATGTTCGCTTCCTGCCTCGATCAGCACGTTAAGCTGTTGATCTCGGCTGTCAAACGTAGATCTTTGACAGTCGCTACAGTTAGTCAGAGGCCCGAAAGCCTGACAACCAGTAGTCTTTCCCAGTACTAACTGGGATCTGGAGGTCAGATAGGAAGTCGCTGCATGTAAAATACTGATATTCAACTGTATCCGGTTAGACTGGAAGCCGACCCCAACATAGTTGGAAAAAGGTTAAAGGCAGATGATGAAACAACGATAAAAATTGAACAGCAGTAAAATTTTTATTAAAATCTATTTAAAATTATCAGTAATATAAAATATCTGCCGGTCACACACATTTTTCCTGTTGACTAACTTGACAATTTCCTGTACTTCTGTACCGGGTTGCAATATTTTGAGTAAGTACTTCTCGTGCTTGACAAGCGGGGTATGTCTTTAGCTAGCTGCGTCGCAAGTTTGACGACTCGCCCCTCTATGCATGTGACCGGTTACGTTGCAATAAGAAGTTATGCACTATGGTGTACTTTCTGGTATAGAAACGTTTCCCTTGTTATTATTTAACCCTAAAAATATGAATTCACCCACTAACTTAGTGAATTTAAGTCATGATCTGTACAAATAAATAAAAATTGAAGTGTCTGTTGTAATTTCAAAAACACAGTTTTTAGTGTTTGAATCGAAACTATATTCGGTACATATAACAAAAGTAGGTTCTTTTTTTACTTTTTGTGTGTCTGTCTGTTTTTTTCGGCTAATCTCCAGAAATTTTAGAAAAAGGAGGAAGCCTTGAAATTGTTAACAAAATTCGATTCAAATATTGAAGAACCTAATATTTCACGCAGACGAAGGACGCGGGGTACAGCTAGTTTATAATTAAAGTATTTGAAATTCAGAAGTTTTGATTTTTCGGGTAGTCAAAAATTAGACAATCGAGGCTTGTTGTCTCTTTACTTCTAATAGCATAATTTATTAATCATTATTCATTTAAAGAAGAACAGTACATATTTTTAACGATACGAATGAAAATACTTGTCCCCGAAACTCCGCACCCTAATCCGCCGTACATCATCCCTAAAACATTTGCATGGCATTACAAATAGTCGTGTCCACCCCCGGAGGGAGATGTCGTGATGCGTTTAAAATATTTGTTTTAGACTTTAACCGTCACTCCAAGAAGCCTCAAGACTTACTTGTTTATTTTCTACTTCAAAAGGAGGACAGTTTAAGTGGTATGTTAGTTACTTTTGTATTCCAAGGGAATACATCATGTTTTTTTTTTAATATTGCTTAGGGCTGTTGTCGTTACTCGTATTTTGTTATTCATCATTAGGCGTTGGGAGTTTCTTGAATTGAAAATGGAAAGTTATTTGTATATATCGTGTTGTTCTTTCATATAGATTATAATTAAGGGGTTAGCCTGGCCATCTGTTTGGTTTCCTTTCCCATGTGACTCTTTCAAGCAATCAATCAATCAATAGTCTTTCTTTGTCGTAAAGAATTAATAATATCGTCATAGATAGACACTTGGTAAGCTACTTGTAGGTGATCACAATTATTTCAATCACCTGGCATGTTCCGAGTTAGTTACCGAAGTAAGTTTTATAAATATGATTGATCATTGTTATTTTTTCCATTGTTATTAAAGTCTAAAACACAGTTTTTTTTAAATTTGTGTATACTGACATAGTGAAAAAGTAAACAGTGGTTGGGTTTACTTATCTAGTCCCTCATTCGCTCAAATAAAGTGTTATTTACACAAAACACTAGTGGCCGGATTTGCAGATTTATTACAATCATTACGCTCCTAATTATCCCACTAATCACATTCATTACACAACATCTAACCCCAACGGCGATGATCAGTGCCCCAGACCGCAACACCGAACGGAATATACCATACACCTCCGGAATCATGCTACCAAACAACAGGTGGTCGGGAAATTAAATAATAACATTAAAGACTAAAAATTAAACACTTTAGCAAAGTTTTAATGTGCCGGCCGTCGGATAAATCGCGGTTGTAACGTGAAATTTTCCAGTTTAAATTGATCGCCATTAAGTAAAGTTCCGGGGCGATTGCTTAATTACGGGCCTGTCACTCAGAATTACTTTTTGATGGAAGAGGTTTGAGGAAGTAAGAGGTGTGCCACTGGGAGGTGTTCTAGGTCCGCTGTTGGAACTTTTTTGAGGAATGGGCTGCTTGGCAAAATTTATCTTTAGTTATAGATTGGGTATGAAAGTGTTTATGCCCTTTCTTATACTAATATCATACGAACTCCTCAATTTTGTTAAGGTGAAAGTAAATTTGTTTTAGTTTTTCTACAGCAACATGAACCTACATACTACGTAATTGTAGTATTTAACCATAAAATCATCAATAAAATTCTCGTATTAATTACGGTCGCAAATCATAATATTGATCAACATACAACCGGATACTGACATAATAATAGCAAAAACAGAAGATTTGGGTTTGGTTTATCCCCACTTTTCGCCTTAAGTTGGTTAATAGTAAAGCCTCCTATTACGGACATTAAACTGTAATAGTCAAAGACATCAACAAGGTTCACAACAATTTATTCAACTATTCCAATATTTACATCCACGTAATATAAACGTATAGACAGACGCACTGTACATACATATTTATCTCGGCTGTCGCTAATTACATTGTTTAGCGGAATTACCGGCGGCCCATCTGTCTTCATTTGCGGATCTGCGGAGATGCTGCCCGGTGAATGCTTGAGTGTTGGGAATGATTGTGTATCGTGTCTTACTGGGAATATTTCTTATTTTCTAAATGTTCTTTACTGTTGGTGTGAAGTAAAAACAACGACCGAAGAACTGTTATTGGTGTGTTCTTAAAACAGAGGACTTTTCTTTTGGAATAAGGCTTTAAGAGTGGCCTTTGATTGCCAAACTGATATTTAGGTTTATGTAAGGCATTCGAGTCGGTATCATGATAACTAAGTTTAATATTCCTAGGATCCCTAATGTGTTTGTTTAAAGTATTGGGCTGAAATGTAAACAAGCATTGACATATAAATAAATCTTCACAGGCACCGATCTGATCAAAAGCCTATACTGAAACCCTATTATTTTTAATAAGAATTTATCTGACATTTTACCATTTTTCTTGATTGAAATAACATCCGTTCGTTGACGCCAGCTGATAAGAACACACATTTCGTTTTCTTTTCAAAATCGTAGATATGATAAAAATGAAACATGTTTCCTGTATTGTCACGTTACCAACATTTTGTCAAAATTAAAAATTGATTGAAGCCTCTTTTTTCCCGCTGTTTGTACAATAATGTGAAAAATTGGGCCCTTCTATGTACTCAGAACGGAAGGGAAAGTCAACTCAATCAAATAATTAACAAATATTTGTACTATGTAATTGGCTTACACAAGTGGGGTAAGCACAGAGGGTGGTCATGAAATATTTTTTGTAGTTTACTTTTTGAGGTCTGTTGTCGTGATTGTTAAATTATTTAAGTAGTATAAGGGGCCGTGAGCAAAGCTTTGTGAAATAGTAGTTTTAGAAATTACAATGTTTCTGTCTGCAATATTGGTTGTCTGGCTTTTTACATTTTTTCCCCTTTCAAAATTCTTTACATCTTTTGTGATACGTCTTATACAATATAAACGAAAGCTGATACAAAACATACCAATACAAAATAACACGTCCAAAAAAATGAGAACATCCTCTATGAATTTCAAATCACTTTTTGAAGAGCCGTTCCGGAGATTACAACCGATACTCATAAACATATACCACTTAATATGTAAGTCGGTACGCTAGTAATAAAATCGAGGCCCGAACTCATTATACTATGGCGTTATGTACAGAACCCAGCCTCGTGATACGATTCGCACCTGACCGGAATTGGGATGGTATCTTCAAAGCCATCGAAGTGTAATGTTATTGCAATTTTGATAATGTACATTGAAGGAGAAACTCGAGATTTTTTCTAAGGAGGTAATGTGCGTGAGAGGTCGTATTACGGTTGGTAAAGGCATTCAAAGCATGTTTAGTAAGCGCCTTTTGCCCCGTTCACGGCTTCGGGCGACACGACTCGTGGACGCGTCTACTGCGTCGCATGAGTACCATTGCTCCGGAAGTGGCGTCATGGTGACTCGTAGCATGCTCCAAACAGCTATTTTCATTTGTTCTCACCGCAGTAACTGCCGCAAGACACGTGTCGCTCGTGGCCACGGGTTAACGGTTGGTAAAAGCATTCGGAACCATGTTTGGTAGCTGGTCTTACCTTAGGATACCATTTTCCGAAAGTAATAGGGTTGCGGTGGTCTGATAGAGCTCGTTGCTAGTTAAATACTAATCAACACTGCCGGCTGGGGTTTCTGTAGATACTGTTTTTTGTTTTAGTTTTTAGAGTCAGTCTTTTTTCACGGTAAATACATTGTTGTGGTCAACTTGTAGTTTTACAGAATATACAAGTTATACAACAATGAAAAACGTCATGGTAATCACAGAATTATAAAAAAAACTGAACTAGATATATTCTTGAATGTAGGGTTCCAGAAATTTATTTGATTGTCTGATATTCGAATCACTACTGTGTTTCTTTGAGAGGGATATAAAACGGCTTTATCACGGAAAAATGTTATGTCTAAATTTCCCCGTCTGTTGTTTGCGTAATAAGAATAACAATCTTGCTTAAACCGTCAAGCAGTAACTTTATAAATTCAAATCAGATAGTAAAAAATCATATTCAAAGTATCAATGCTATCCACGAGAGTGGAAGTCAGTCACATTATATAATAAGAAAACCTGCTTTGAAACGTTATTCATAACTCTCTTTGAAATTCAACAGTGGGTATGTAGGGGCAGCGCTGAGCCACGGAATACGACCACGTTTTGATAAATGTACACTTGACAATTATAAGGATTATCACTTTTGAATGAAGTATCTTATTAGACAAGCTATAAGTATTTCTGAATTTTTTATAATCACCATAAAATTGTCCATTTTTTCACCACAAAAGTGCGCCAGAAGTGGGAAAAAAGTTACACTACTTTTCTATTCAGAATTACATATGTTCGGCCCAATAAAACTTATTTTTTTGCTGCCCAAAGTGCTGAAGCAGAGTGACAATAATAGTTTGACATCAAAATCCTTGGATCCTCTTTAAGCTTCTTTCATCTCAATCGCTTCCTCCTACAAGCCCGCTGGTTCCCTGCCCCTCCTGGAGGTCTTAACACTGTTTTCTCAGGCACTCCCCGACGCCTTATTGGCTCCGATACAAATTTTGTTTAGCTTAGCTCTTGCAGACCCAGTCTGTTATTATTTCACTGTTATCATTCCGCACAGCTGATTTATTTAACCGTTGATTGAAGAAAAATAAGTTTGTGGGAAGTCGGAAACTTTGAATGAATGATGATTTAAATGTGGCGAAGATATTTTAATTTAATTTAAAGTTGGGAATTGAAACCGGTAGTCGGCGAGATATTAAGGAGGAAAGTGATACTGGGAGTGGTCGGGAAAGGGACGGTGTTTGCACCTTATTTGTTTATGAATAGAGTCGCAGGTTATTTTAACTTGACATTTGTCTTCTTTATTATACTGATTTTTACATTAATGTAACCAACTCGAGAGCAGCGGTGGCCCAGTGGTGGAGACCCCGACTTTCGAGTCGTAAGTCGTGGGTTCGAACCCAGCCAGGCGCATTACTTTGTGTAAGTTATTTCATCACCACTGCTCTCAAAACGGTGAAGGAAAACATCGTGAGGAAACCGGCATGTCCTAGAACCAAAAATTCGAAGACATGTGACATCTACCAACCCGCACTGGGCCCGCGTGGTGGATGATAGCCCAATGCCTCTCATAAAGAGGAGGCCTGCATCCCAGCAGTGGGAACATTAATAGGCTGATTATGCTATGATTATGCTAATCAACTCTTACGAAATAAATCCAAAAATTAATAAAAATTGCAGCAACATTTGTTGTGTAAATTAGAAAAACTCGTACACACATGAACAATAACTTTGTTTTATAGTTACTATTTATTGATACAGATTTGACATTAAATGTAGTGTATATCATAACATTGAATTCAGAGCCATTAATACATTTTACGAATGGCGAATTTTCAGAGTATTTGCACCAGCAAATACTCTGAATTTTTTTTGGTCAACAATGGAACCAGCAATAATTTAAACTGTTAAACCTAAATCTACAAGTCGTTCACGTCCGTAACTCTTCTACAAATAGCTTTAAAATAATAGCCACCACCACACACGTAGAACATATACCACGTACAATCTAACTTTACCCACCACGGAACCCATTCTCCATTCTTTACTACAGTTTAACAACCCACTATAAAATATATTAGAGGAAAAATGACACGAAATTAGGCACGTAAAAGTCCGGAAAGACTTTGCGCGACCAAAACTTACCGGACATAAAAATCCGTCTGAATTACTCAACTTTCCTGCAATTTTGACATCTTTTTAAGTACAAACGTTTAGGGAACCGCTTGCGGCTACGGAGTGTCGTAGACATCTGTTTCGTAGCGCGTAGCCGAATGCTACGCGTTTTCGTAGCTTTGTGTGTAAATTATTATCACGGCATTGTTAACTTTTTTTGGGTCAAATTATTTCCTTTTTGGAGTTCGTGGTTTTTTGTCAATGAACTAATTATCGTTATGTTCTATTCTTCTTTTGCGATTTAACATGGAACTCACAAAAACTTTGTTTTAGAAATCACCTAGTATTTAACACGACATGTTATGGATTAAATAAGTTAAAAAGGTATAATGCAAATGAAAAATACTATAATAAGCAAGTAATCAACATAGACTCAAAGGCTCACAGGTATCGTATAAGTATAAGGTTAAACTCACATAATATAAACCTCATTCTGAAATCCCATGCACTACACTGAGTATGTATTAACGTCAAACGACATGTTACTGTCATCGCAAAACGTACCTTCAGACAATAACTTAGACTTGAACTTTAAACTCATGCATAAGCAATTCACACACCCAGTCCCTGCAGCCACCATTTCCCACATCCCAGTTCCCAGTTCCAAGTTACCATTTTAATACATGTCAAATATTTAATCTCACGTATGGTCACGTCTATTACGAATTTACGAGCGAAACCGACGGACAAGTGAGGGGAGATAACCTTATGTACAAAAGAAAATTGCATTCAGTATTATGTCTTGAATGGCAGCGATGCCGCTGCTAGGAATTTATTTTGGTATTCAATGGGGAGAGGTATGTGGTTTGTGATAAAAGAAAAGTGTTGCCAATTTATGTTGTACTGATGGCGCCATCAGTGAATTTATTTATTCGTTCTAACTTTGTTATTTTTGTAAACAACTATACATTACAAATAAAATAACCTAAACTTACAACAACTTAAAATATAACATCAAAAAACTCCTCAACGTTGTCAACCGGTAATGTGCCCAAGAGACTGGCGGCAGTGTCACGTTTTATGGCAATGCTTAGCCTTTGGGCAGTCCTTGGGTCACGGGAACCGTCAACTTAACGTTGTTTGAACTCATTGCAGTGAGTGTCCACGACATCATTTTTAAGATTCCGATTTTAAAATTATTGACAAAACTTATATCTGTCCGTCACAGAAGTATTTTGTACTTGACATTATGTCATTTAGATGTGTACGAGTAGTTAAGGAGCTATTGCAGGTTTATTCATTACGCGCAATACAGTAGTTACTGACAGCCAGCGACTGTGTTCGAGAATGCTCAGTATGGTTTCGTTTGGAGCCTTCATTGTAGGAACCTGACCTCGCCCTTGACGTATTTTTTTCAGTCCCTTCCACAACTAACCAAAATTCTTGGCTAGCTTATAACAGCGGTGTTTTAGCTTTTCATGTATTGTTTCTAAGCCCAGTATGGTCATGGTCATTAGCTAGGTAACCTATACAAGGAAGTAGTGAAGGGCGGCGTTTGGGAGTCTGTATTATTTACTGTACAGATTCAGAGCGTAATTTAAATAAATAACTTTGTCTTTTTTATAGTTTCTAATTAGATTTAGAAATATGGCGGTGACTTTATAGATACCATAAAATATTAAACTTCACGAAAAAACAACACGGAACGATACCTTATTAGAATATTTATAAAACAACAATACTTTGTGAGGGACACTAAAAGACATCACAGTAATGACCGTCCTCACTAACATTTAGCGACACCTAAATGAATGCCTAAATATGACTGCACTGTTGGAACTTCACCTCTCGGTGCTGAGCCGAATGTTGGCAATCCAACGACACGCTTTTATTTAAGCATTCATTTAGGCCTATTGTTAGTGAGATCGGGCGTAACTTTTATTGTTATCACGCCTATTAGGTGTTCAGTAATGTCTATTAACATCTTAATTACTCGTATTTACGACAAGTAGAAAAGTTAACCACATTTACTCACATTTAGGCTCAACTAAACCTTTCTTCTTCTCCAGATTCTATTTATTATTTGTCTTGATACATCCCAAGAAACCACTTGGCCGCCGGCTGTAGATTTTTACTGAAGGAGCCAAAACTTTACGCCAATTTTTCAGCTAATAAAAAGATATTCCTCCACCAATTTGGGAGAACATTCACCCACTTAGACCACAATGAACAGCTCTCATTCCTTCCTTATGAAACCGGCCCACAATTCTGTTTCTACCTGCACCACTCAGATATTAATGAGATTTCTTGTTTCCACACCGATTTAAATATTTTATAAAGCCACGTGCAGCCGGGGGAAGACATATGTATGTTTTATACAGCAATAACCCGAAGTTAGGGGTGAATTTGTTCGAATACTCGTGTAGTTTTTCAAAGATGTGAGGTGCGATGAATACTTTTTTCTATTGTTTATTTTATGTTTTGCTGTTGCCATTTTATCTTCAATAATTAAAGTTCTGTAAAAGACGTCCTTGCAAATTAGTTTTTGGTAATTGTCGTATTAAGCCGTTGTAAGGGGCATTTTCTCTCTTTTCCACTCTTTAAGTGCTATTTTAAGATGGAAGAAATTCATGTGTTTAATAAGCTTACAGCATTTAATCACTATATAGGGTCTAACTATTCATACACGAAATATTTTCAGGGAATCATCTAACGGCTATAACAAAGCCATTTAAGGGATATTTTTTATCTGAGTATATTTTTTTATAAAAATAAATAATTTAAAATTACTTGACCCACAAAATAAATACTGGCTCCTTATTTTTAAGCATCCATTACGGTAGTTTACTACGTCGTATTTACCTACTGTCATTGTTTAAATATGGGAGTAAAGGTTTTATGCAAAAAGTCTCAAAAAATTTTAGAATTACAATAATTTTGTAAAAAAACACTCAGATAATTTTGTTTTTCGTTGCTATGGCGACTTTACGACTTATAGAAGTTACTCTTAAAATATTTCGTGTATGAAAAGATAGACGTATATTCACGTGAACTGGTTTGGCCTAGGACAAACTAGTTTGGCCTGAAATCGGGTTTGGCCTGTAACATATATACTGAAGAATTTATACCAACTTTAACGCTTTGAACTGACTGCGTTCCCGCTTTAAATTCATCAAACTTAACTGACAATCATAATAGTTTGTATAAGTTACTTATTAATTCCATGACCTATCCAACCACGTTCCATTAACTTAAAACAACGCCATCTCTTACCGAAATTCGGCAACACATCCACAGAACTATTCAAACCAAAGCAGGATTAGAACAATATATGCAAGTGCGGCTGAGATAAGATGTAGCTAGTTTAAGATATCCCGCCTGTGTGTGGTAAAGGATTTGTGTATACTGTACGTGCATCCTTGGCGCTAGTCGCAGAGTTGACGCAAGTTATAGGAGAATGGGAGTTTGTATGGTATCGTGGTTTAGAGTTTCTTGTGAGTATCTAGTGTGGTATGCTATTGGGGGTAATGTAAGAGTGAAACATCTTCAGCTAACATTAGACAAGCCGACGTATAGTCGCTCTCTTAATAGTTTTAGTATCCTAAGTCTAAATGTTAGTTTCGCGTCATAAAACGAGACGATCTAAGATCTATTTGTGAAATCTACAGTTACATACTTTTAAGGATTTCGAATAATCTTGCAAAAGACAAACTGGCGAGGTACTATCCGTCCAAGACTAACGTGTCAAACTTGGTAATTACGTCACTTTGCTTTACGACATTACTGAGTTATGGGATTACAGTTTTTCAATATCATAGAAATGCAAGGGATTTAAAGCTACTAGAAAGAGTCTTTATAGGACCTTAAATCCTTTTATACCGGAACAGACACGAAAACCGATTAAAAATAAAAATTATCGCTGATCACTTATGACCGGGGCAGTTGGGATCGAGTTCTTGAACAGCAGGAGTCGAGTGTACCATGAGAGGTGTTGCAGACTTGCTTCTTGAACCTCTCACTTTGAGGCATAGGAACCATGGCGCATTACTATTATAAGATACCTGTTTAAACATAGAATCTAGTTTTTTTAACTTAAATGACAGATGTGTTGTTGAAGAGTTTGCTCCACCACATTTTTTCCCAGTTACTACACTAGGAAGAGAGCAACGTTTACAGGAACCGTTTTAGTTAATTTTCGACGTTAATAAGTTGCTGATTCTGCGCCTAATTTAAATAAGACATTCGATTTTTATTATTTTGCATTTTTTTTTATATTTACCAGATTTTAGACAATAAAATATTTTGAGCAACTGACTAAACAAAACATGTTTTAACTGATGAGGTTTGGCTCTCTATATCTCTCTGATAAAAAACTGCTATTATTTTTGAATATTCCTTGGGTTGTGCCGCACTTGTGGTATGCTCGTTGTGTCCACATAAAGCTCAGGTGTTTGTCCTGCCCATCCTCCATAATCCCTTTGTTGCTTCACACAACACTCCCGAGAAAAGCATGGTGTGAGCTATTGACAACCAAGGGGCTATATTTTAAAATAGTAAGCTGCCCTGGCGAAAATTACGACTATAGTTTCCTACTAAACTTGGCATGTAAATTATTGTCTCACTGGTGGGAAAATGATGAATCGTTTTCTATTTCAATAATGATGGTATTATGGATGGTGCATATTATGGTTCTTTACATGTGAGATGTTCTTTACAAAAATAAACATATGTCACATTTTTAAAAAGTACGTCGTTTGATTTAGAATCTACGACTCTTAGACCCAATGTCCGAATACTAAGTTATTTGTTCAATCCACACCCACCTTCTCCAACATCCACCGATCACAAACCATTTTCTGAAGTTTCCAAGTGCTTAATAGGTCTATGTGTTATACAATATTTTTAGTTTAATCTAAATTATTACTAACATACGGAGAATTTCAGCCGTAAACTGGTTTCCAGAACACAAGAGGCAGTTACTCAGTTTAAAATACAACCACATCTTGTAAGACTAGAAGCCACACAAATTACCACACTATAGCTAGTACCACACTATAAACTAGCACTAGCCTGTGCTAGGAAGACAAGTAGGAACTAGTAGACTGAAATATGGTCGTTTTAAATTGTCCCACAATCCCTTCCTCACACAATAAACAAACTGAAGCATACTAGTATACACGCGCGGTGCCGCCCGCGGTCTTAGAGAATATTGCGCCATAACTCGGCCAGTTGGAACTGGATTTATCCGGTTTCGTATGCGCCTCCACTTCATAAAGGCAGTTACGGGATAATCCGTCGTATAAACGCGCTTTCTGGCGGTGTTTGTGTTGGGAATGCTAATATTTGGTAGTGCGAAATGGCCAGTGTTTTTAAACCGAAAGGAGTAAGCTACCTGTGTTTTCTTTTTAAGTTACACTAAACTCCTTTTATCCTGTTCTGGTGAGCGCTTTGCTTGAATAAACTTTGCAATTAGTTTGCTTTTAATAAGTTAGTAAGCAATGTTTTATAAACTACGCAAGGTATATTGGATCTTTTCTG
This sequence comes from Noctua janthina, assembly GCA_963576755.1. Lineage (NCBI taxonomy): Eukaryota > Metazoa > Arthropoda > Insecta > Lepidoptera > Noctuidae > Noctua > Noctua janthina. The sequence goes on from OY755070.1 coordinate 854,604, forward strand.
TTCTACAATATAGGTATTTAATGCCACTCACAAGTTTTGCCTTCTATTTTTAGTACAACACCATTTCAATTCTAAGGTGAACTCTATTGAAATAGTTATCCGGAAAAGGTGGCGTTATAATTTACGTTAATCAATCGAACAAGTCCACAACAATCGTTACGAATTCCCACACAACACAACACACAAAGTTGATTATAAAATACTCAGCATTATTCGTCTCAATAATTCGCTGGAAAAAAATAAATTATCCCAAAATTGGAATAACAAGATAGGCACGAGAATAATTCCCATTGTCAGGGGACTTGAACTTATTGAGGGAAACCAATTTACTCCAGAAAAATCCAGTTTTTTCCGGTTCGCGCCGGATAGGAGCCGATCTATCCGGTCGGAACCGGTAAAAACAAAGATTTAGATGCGACCGTGTTGACGTTGTTTTGTTTTTATTGTAAAATGTAAATGGATTATCGTAACGATGTTTCGGTAAATTATTGTTTTATATTTGTGAGGGGTGGTGAACAATATGATTGGCTTTTTCTTTTTACCTAAATGCGCGATGGCTAAGACAGTGTTATATTTTATTATTAAACTTTTTCTACCGAAAACGTTATGACTGTAGCCAGGAATTCAAATATCTTATAAAGTTCTAAATAAATTTGGAATCTAAAATATGTATTACTATTGAACGTAAAAGTTTAAGATTACACTATTTTACATAAACCTATTCAAATAAAACTCTAACTCCAAAGAACCAAAACTTTAATCAAAAATTTTTGAACACATCAAAGACTTTCGAAACTTCTCACACAAAAACCATATTTCTAAACTTATTCGTACGTGTCCAGATCGCAGACGTACTCTCAAAGGGACGATATCAATATATTAACATACGATGGTTTTCTTTCGCCCCCACTCGTGGCGCCCTCACGCGGCCGTATCGCGAACTATCGGGCGCCAACTTTGTTCTATGCAAATTTAAACGCCTGCATTTTATGGCTGAGATTCGTTGTAAGTTATGAGCTGTTATTATAGTTTTTAGGGTTGGATGTTTCTCTTATTATGATTATGGGGTGCAAGAGGGGGGGAGTTATTATGAATGGGGAAATTAAATATGTATGCAGTAGTCCCCAAGTAAGAATGAAGAGTCGCAATTCTGACAAGATTCTTCCACTGTGGTGTTTTAAGCAGAAACTAAGATTATAAAAAGTTTTTAATAGGTATGTAAAAGGCAATGTCTATGCAAGCTACAGTACATTCCTTAGTTTAACAGACAATTTAAACAGTGGATACGTACCATCAGGATTTATAAACAAAGATGAAAGGGGAGAGTAGGAAAGGGAGAAGCATCCACTTTACCCCGTTTAAAAATCAGTATAAAAATAACAGGTTAACATTTTAAATATTCAGAGAGAGCAAATATAAAGTCATCTGTGTAAACGAGGACCGGCTGGGTGCACAGAATAAAATCATAAACTCCAATTTCATGCCACAGTGTAGCAATATAAGTGAGATAATGTTAAATAAAATGCCAGTGCGATTGTAACTAACTGCTTTCTTCGCTGGTAGTCGATGAGATTCGATTATGCTGTGGAACTAAGATATGCGATTGTGAGTTTGTGAGGCAGTGGATTAAGGATTTAAGTTGTATGGAAGTTTATTTGCCTGAAACTTCGCGGGTTTGGTATTGAAGGGGAATAGTTCTTGCGATGGTGAAAAACCAACAGCAGTGCAAATGAGGATATTGACTATTGAGTTGACATTATAATATTCACTTTTAGAGTTTTTCGGCCAAAATTGGAAATGCTAGTCCCTTGAGAACATCAGAAAGAGCAGTAGTTACACCTATCCTCTTAACAACCACCAGATAAAGCCATCGAATGCAGTCACTGTGGTCGAAATCGGCTAGATGGCATCATCATCATCGTACTTTTAGAATTTCGATTCAGTCCAAGCTCAAATATCTATTTCACTAAAATAATAATTTATCATCTGCCTTGCTTTTTCCCAATTATTTTGGGGTCGGATTTCAGTCTAACGGTTACAGCTGAATATTACTTTACATGAGGTGAATGCCTATTTGACCACCACAACCCAGTTACAAGTTACCACATTACCACAATACCAATACAAAGACTGGTTGTTGAAAAAAGTCAAAATATTTCGCATCTTTAAACTCGCGAAACACTAACACGTTTCACAAATGTACTCACAAAATTAAATGAACGACTTAAACTACAAACACAACGCAACAAAAAACCTAGAACAATATTTGCTCCTAACATGAATATTCTATTAGTTTACGGATCTTTTTACCCTGTGGCATTTATAAGATGGTCCATACAGTGCAGTTTGGGTAGAATTTTAATTAGCCTCACGTTTTAGTCCATTTTGTCGGTATTTTTAGCTAAATTGAAGTTATTATTGTGCTGTGCTTAGGTTAAGCGGGGATGCACCTGCTCTGTGGGTATAAAAGTCTAGGAAAATAATAAGATGGTATGAAAGAATGCAAAAATGTCACATGTGGAGAAATGTGTTTGCTGCAGACCACAAAACACAATATTTTAAAAGCCGATAAAAGCGGTTTTGCATCTGAGTACCAGGATGTTACATGGAGCGACTGTCTATCTACCTGCACAACTTAATTAAATTCTGGATGATGTAATAAATTCCTTGGCAAGACTAGTTGTCAGACTTTCATCTGAATACCCGTCATGGTTATATAAAACCCGCTTAGTTTGCTCCGTAGAAAAACTGTTTAGTTTATCTGACATCGCACTTTACTGGTTTAACTTATTCACCAATAGAATCTTGATAAAGAGTCTCATGTCCCAGTAGCTGATTTATATTCAGAAGCGGTTCTATTTCAACAGTATATTTATATTCCTGTTCAAAATCCAACTAACTCTGCACTAACGCTGCAAACAGCAACAGTTTCTGCAAACCTCATGAGAGAGAGAAATACACGTACTTTTTTAATCACACTGTTTTCTGCTATCCAAGTTAAAATTGACCCAAAGAAGATATATATGCAGTGGGTTTACTTTGCAAATTGCGTTCACTGTCCGATAAACAACAAAATGGTCTGTGTTGATTATCATTTGGGAACTATTGACCAACATAATCTAAATTAAGTTATAACCCCGCGTCCTTACCAAAGCTATTGGTCGCGCGAATATGCGACGATCGTTGCGTTTATCTATATGCCACTCATATATTTGGATGACCGGAAGGCGGCCTCTGTCACCACAACAACGCAGTCCGGCTTGCCAAACCATAACACGGCAATGTCTTTGGGCTTACGAGTGACAACACAAGAGAACAAAAAGAAACAAGTACCATTTTTATTTTCAATTTATTAGTCCAAATCATTCACTGCATCGTATCATTTTCAACAGCACTTTTATGACTCAATTGTTTTCTGATATTGGTACTTCTGTCCCTTCCTTGTGCATCAATCTTCAAGTTCAGCACCTGTTTTTGTGCAGCGTGCAACACTGGCTGATTTATTGCCCGTAAAACGAGATGATAGCGCCGTCTCTTTCACTCGGTAACAAAAACCTGTACACCGTGCACAGGTTTTTGTTGAACTAGCGGTAAGTGATAGAATGAGAGGAGAAATATGTAATTCAACTTGTTCGAGTACTTTCGCAGGTACTGTGTTGCGACACTATTGTGAAGGAGTTAAAATGCTTTTAATATATGGACCTCAAAAAATAAAAGGGCTCGTCAGGCTGAAGCGAAAGCCGATCAGGATGTGGAACGTCATTTACTTGCGTCTATCCCGCACGGGCTCCACTTCTGTTTGGCCAGCCCTTAAAACTTCTTAAACAGTGCAATGAGATACTTCATTACATTAAAAAATGAACAGCTGTGCTGAAAAAATGTAACATTTGAAAAATATTCTAGCTATTGCAAAATGAATTTGCTTGCAAATAGTTCTCGTAATACCCTCGTTCAATTTTGTTACTTTTTGATAGTTTTGAAGATTGTTGCATAAATGAATAAGTTCCGACTTCCCCGTGCCTACTCTCCTGTGCGTTAATCCGTCTGGAAAGCTCATAAAGACGCTCTATCTTGAATTTTGAATCCAGTATCTTATGCAAAGTTTTAAGAACTTGCTCAGAGTAACATTTGGCACAGTTTATACAAATCGATTATAATAAATAGCATATAGCTAATATCTGATAAGTAACATTGGTAAAAAGCAGCACGAAAATTAAGTAATAACAAAAGATCTATCACCTGACTTTTGTAGAAATTTGCACCTTCATTGTGAGCACTTAAATTGACTTTTAATTAAAAATATGCAAATCATATCTCTCCCAATTTGATGAATACTACACCTAGTTCGTAGACATTTGAAAAGAATTAACCGAAAACAATGCCTAAATTACAGGCTCGTACTAGACCCAAATTTTCATCACATATCTGCTATATTAACTTAATAACTTCCACACAAGCATATTACAAACACACCATAACATAAAACAAACAAATTACTCTCATACATCACCTTAAATGCCGTGTTTAAAGTTTTCATCCAAAAACTGCCACAATCCTGGCAACACTAGCCATACGGCGAAGTTTGCACATCTCATTTAGTTAATTTATTCGTCGTGGCAACACCGCGACCTAGGGGAATTTGTTGCAGCTATGGCCTCTGGAGTGGCATCTCTTTGCTAGTTTCTTGTTGAACAAGCTGTTTTATTGAATGCGAGAATTTAAAAGGATACTGCATTGTTTTGGAAAAAAATAAGATCAGAAAAATAATCAATTCAAGGCTTATCTATGATAAGTCTAAGCACAAAAATTACTAAGTACGTTTGTGCGGCTTAAATCAGTTGTAAAGTCAGTTGGTCTAATACTGACGAAACAAAAAGAGATATCAAGTAAATAAGTAGGTAGTGATGTTGCAAATAGTAACACTAATATACCTAGGTTAGGATCTAGTAAACCTACCTACCTAACGTTACCTAGCCGAATCTTTCAATCATAATAGTACAAATTTTAAAGGAACTATAAAATACAGACTCTTTAGCCACTTTTATATGAAAAACATCAAGACCATAAATTATTACAACCTTTTTATTAAAACTTACCACTTGATCCCTCGAAATAAAAAATATCCATAATATTAGAATAGTTTGTAGTCTCAATTCGCCCCCTACGAAGGAACGGACATTAAACAGATTTCGCGCTCATAAAATCCGTAATTTGAATTCCTTAAGACCTTGCAGGGGTTCGCCGGATCTTCTAATAAGAAGGGCTTGGGTAGGTATGCGCTTATGTCTGTTGGTAATATATTTTGAAATGGGATTATTTGATTATAATTTTAGCTTTTTGAGAAGATTATAAAGACTCAAGGCTACTTAAATGATCTTGGTATGTTACTTAAAACGGTAAGTCAAACTCAACCATTTATATTTCAAAAGGGCCATTAAGAGACACTATTGAACGTGATAATTTACCAACAAAATAGAATTGGGAAGTCGATGTAACATACAGATAACGATCCAATAATAATCATGATACCAAAATTAATTCGTGAGACAGCCTATGTTTTATCTGCTACTAACGAGAAAGTTAGCCATTGGCCTTATCATTTAATTAACTCTAACTAAAAAGTTTATACAAGACCTAAAAGGAATATCCCAAGTATCGCCGGAAGGCAGACCACCCATAAAGTCTGCGAGGGCCGATAGTAAGAATATACGAAGGGAGGGGAATCTTATTTATGTCGTCATCAAAGGCGACGCAGCGTAACTAATATAAGTCTGGAAGTTTTCTATTACCGTCCCATAATTATTGGTGGAACTAGAAACTTCGGTAAGCAACCAAACTTCTGATATAGGGTTTATAACTTCGATATTTAGTGGTCTAATATTCTATGAATATTCTAAAGTTAGTTGGGAATTTAGTGGAAGGCTTTAATTATGTGGGAATTAAGGTTATGTTAACAGCTTGATTATCTTTGGATATAATTTTGGAATTTCCCGTAAGTGTCCCGGATTTTAAGACTGGCTTTAATAGATATTATTTAATAATAGAATGTCCCCAGCAACTGCCTAACTTATTAATAGATTTTCAAAGAGTTTGAATGGCGTACCTACCTACTTAGTTAACTACGTACATAAGATATTAAGATTTTTAGTATGAATGTGGCCAAAACTGTATAAAAGATGACATGACAAGAGTAACTTCAGAGAAGACTGTTAATATAGATGTATGGAAGAAGAAGACATGCTGAGCAGTTCTCAGATAAATTTGGAAATGTCTGAAGGATGACAATGATGTGTATTTAAAACATCTCTTAGTCATTCTTCTCTTCTTTAGTCGATTTAATTTGACTTATTCGGTTCAAGTCGCCGGAAAAAGTTTAGGTAGTCGGCAAACTTACAAATAATATGTATGGAATAAAAACCGGACTTTTTAACCCCAAGATTAAAACCTCTGAAGATAAATGAGTTCAAAACAATATATTATCAGTAGTAATGACAGTCCTGATACAGTGTCACCCCTGTGATGTGGCGTGCAATAACAGCGTTCAGACTTTTTAATTTGTTTCCGTTATTTATGTGCGACTGTGCGTACTGTCGAAGGAACGTCTTGGATTAAAATAGATGCAGTTGCTTTGTCGTGGGTGTTTTATTGTTGTGGTTGTATTTGAAGATGGGCTGAGCAGAATTCTATTGGAAATGTTGTTTATATGGTTAGTCACCCAACCTTAAAATCGAACCCCCATAGCAGTCCCGCTTTAGACTAAATTAACAATCAGTGGTATGATCTTGCTCTCAACTGCCATTACTCAAATTAGTACATTAAAGCTTTTTAATCAACATATACACATTAACTCACGTCTTTTCCCCATAGGGTAAACAGTAACCACAGCAAATCAACACAAATTAAACTCCTATTAAACATGGAATCCCATGGCAAATGCCACAACTGCACTGATATGCTCGACAACGACCACAATAGTTAGTAAACACATAAAACAAAGCTGTTTTTAACTGATCTAATCTATCAGCGGCCTAACAAATGACAATTAGCACGAATGTTTCACCTTTCCTGAACGTTTACCTGAAAACTGGAATATTTCATGAAAAATTTGTACTTTAACGGTAAGGGCTGAAGGGTGTAAGGAGTAAGCTTTCAGCGGTCGGTCACTGTGGTGCTCGTGGCGTGCCTAGGGCTCGACAATACGGCAAGCCCATAAGGCAAACAGACTGTGCGGAAACGCTAACATCATGACCAGTAGGAGGTTATAAGGGCAAGTCAAACTTGTAGGCTTGTATGAAAGTACGGCCACTAAGTGGCCCACCTCCAAGCTTCCAAATAAATACTTACTGAAGTATCTTTTAGTTTCTAGTGTCCGCAGCCGGTCTAGAAGTTGTCCGTTCCAGTTCAACTAATCTTTTACTTTAATCGTGATCGTGACGAAATTTGGCATGTCTTAGATGCGAAAATTTTAAGACATGTGGCATCTACCAATCCACGTTGGGCCAACATGGTGGATGACGGCCCTTTACGTCTCTCTAACAGGAAGCCTGTGTCCCAACAAACATTACAGGCAGTTTTTATACTAACACGCGGCCAAAAGCAAGGCTGCAACTTGCTTATGTGGGCCTAGGGTGGAACACTCTTGTCTGGAAGATACCGATTCACTCGAACTTTGAAGAGATCGAAATTTGAAAGCATAGCGGTTTGATCGAGTCCGTAGAACTTCAACCAGAGAACGGTTACACTTTGCCGTATCTCTGCTCGTCCGATGACAGCATGGGGATGGGGGATTGATTATGCAGTAATATTGATTTAGATTGTCTATATAGACCGATTTATAGAAACAAAATATCTAACTAGTAATCTATTTTATGCTCCATACACAATAACACAATCAATACAAGTAATATAGTCCTTTATTAGGCACCACACATTAGTAGGAGCATTAGACGCCTATAATTATCAATTAAGGCTTAGCCGATATTCAGTCAATGGATATTGAAACTGCCAGCTTAGTAACTTGAATGGATTTAATCAATCTGAGCACTGATCAATGTAATACTATAATACTCCACTCCATTCTGACTATTGGCTGCTCAAAACAATAAAATTGTTGCAGAGTCTGAAATGACCTATTAATTCGCATACATTCATAAGCTCACACCTTTTTCCTATGAGCTTAGGCAGAAACAACAGAATTCCGTCTGCTACGTCCTTACCACCTTACCTTACTTTACCTTTTTGCATTCTAACACGTTCATACATAAGTTTTTAGCTTGTTTATAGTTTTTGTTTTTCTGCGACTTCTTGATTCTATTCAAAAGGATTTTTCGTATTCTTATAACTAGAAATCATGAGTAATAGGCTGGAGCCTGTATTAATGGCCATAGGCTCCTTATTACATTGGACTTCAACAATACAGGCGAAACGTGATTCGAGTGTGTAAATACATCGTACAATATTACATATTATATATTGCTCTGCCTACACTTTTGAGGAAAGCAGGCCTGTATTGACGAGCAGTGGTGGCCCAGTGGTGGCAGCCCCAACTTGCGAACAGTAAGTCATGGGTTCGAACCCAGGCAGGCGCATTACTTTGTGTAAAAACATCGATTCGATTCAATTTTTTTTTTTATTCGTCCGGTGTACAGAATTGGAAGGTCGCAGGCTCAAACCCTGCTCGCATTCAAATTTTTATTTCCATATCAAAACAGCTGTATTATTAATATTATGTAATGGTTATATTATTTCCCCAAAAGGCTTCATCTCATAACTTGCAACAAAACTCTTTATCTACCCTCAATCTCAGCCGTCTGCTTAACACGAAGTCTTAATGTTACTTAAATACGGAACTTAAACGTAAGCAGGAATTTTAGGGTTCCGTAACAGTCGCACCGATCAGGGGCCAATGATTAATATCTCAGTTGAGGGAACAAGTAAGCACTGTTCGGGGGTAATTAGTTATTTTTTTGACGTTAATTTACTTAAAAGGTGAGTGGAAACGATTTGTAGTTCTTTTGTTTTGGGGGACAGAAAATCGTGCGGCAAAGTCTTTCCTTCCAATAAAGAAACTTTTTGCTAATAAAATACTTAATGAGATTTTCACGGAGAAGCCTAGATAGGCTTCTAGTCTGCGATACCTACAAAGGACCAAATAATTGTTATCCTTTGTAAATGTTATCCTTTGTGATTTAGTGGTAAACCAGAGTCTCACAAGTTACATTCTGCCTAACCTGGTGTCAGAGTTTTTATGCCGCCCATGGGCCTCTGACTTGGCTTTACATGCCGTCGAAAAATATCTCTCAGTTATGCTGGTTTCCCCACGATGTTTTCCTTCACCGAAGCAAGTGAAAATAATACAATACGTACATGAATCCGAAAAATGAGAGGTACGTATCTTGGGTTCGAACTGGAGACCTATGACTAGGAAGTCCGACGGTCACACCACTAGGCTATCATCGCGATAACGATGATAGCAAACTTATACTGTCACTTACGGGATATCTTCCGTGATTGTTCGCGCCAGCACAGCCAAGCGCCATGATCGCGGGTTGACCGCGAAAGCTTAAAAAAGTTTTTGATAATAGAAAAGTCAGAAATGCATAAAATCGATATAAGCTGGTGAAGAGCTTGTATCAAGTCTGTTAAAAGCGATAAAGAAAAACGAAACACTTTGAAAGCGACTGCTGCTAATCTAGTCTCACAGTTGATAGGTTATAGTGGCCTTTATAAACATCCGTAACACGGTCAATTTTATTGTATGTGTTATTTGGTGTCGAGAGAGACAAATGACAATCAACACCGGCTAGATTGTTGAGGATTCGTTTTTCGAAGACAAAAAAATCACGACGAACAAAAATAATGCCTATTTGCAAAAGATTCCGACATTCAATACACGAATTAAATATCAGTCAAAAGACAAATAATTCCACCAAAACCAAAGCGGATTAGGTTTCTTAGGATCCTTCAAATAGAAACTCTTTGATAAAGTTTATAATACCTACACAAAAAAATAACAGGATATAGCAAAAAAAAAAAAAAATTCCATACAATTCCAAGGACGCTGAATAAGAGACGTAATAGAGTATTTGTGTTTATTTTTACTCTAGAAAAGATGTATTTACTTGTTAGTTAAGAAATCTTAGCACAAAAACCAACATCTGCATAGTGGGTTAGCTTGTTGGGCTTAAAAGGTTTTTATTTACATAGTTTGTATCACATTCATGGTTAAGAATACTTTCCTAGAATAAATTCAGAACGAGGCAGGTATAGTTGACCTTGTAATTGCTTAACCACCCAGATTAAAGTCATTTCTTCGTCAGAAAATGTTTTATATTTTGTATAAATCATAAATCACAAATCATATTTATTTCCGTAAATTGGTTTACAAAACTCATTTACATGTCAACATATTGTTATGTTTTAAAACTAGATGGGGCCGGTGTTTCGTACCTGACTACTCTGAGAAATAACATCCGAAACAAACTCAGTGGTCACCGTCTCTTTTAAAGTCCAGACATTGCTCAAGTCATATGACGACCATGTAGATTAATGTCTGAGATGGTCTTTTGAAGAAATAACCACACAGATTTGAGTGCACCTGTCCAGACAGTGCAAGCATTTGTCAGTGATCGTGTAGCTCGACTCATAATCCAAGGAGCCCAACGACACGACGAACAATACCAAAGAAAGGACATTTGGGTAGGCCGCACAAAGTACTCAAACTGCCAGACAATCGTGAAACTAACTAAAATAAAAAATAATAACAATAGTATGACCCACGTAGTCCTCATACTAATAAACAAAATAATTATAATACGACACTTGAAAACATAAATAAAGTCAAGAAAAATAATAATAATACCATACGTACTTGAAAAAGTAAATAATGTCAATTAAATCGAACAATAATTAATTTAAAAAATATATTCACGCGACAGTCACAAAAGACAGCAACGAAGAGAGCAGCGGTGGCCCAGTGGTGGAGAAAACGACTTACGAGCAGTAAGTCGTGGGTTCGAACCCAGCCAGGCGCATTACTTTGTGTAAGTTATTTCATCACTACTGCTCTTAAAACGGTGAAGCAAAACATCGTGAGGAAACCGGCATGTATTAGAAACAAAAAATCGAAGACATGTGACATCTACCAGCCCGCACTGGGCCCGCGTGGTGGATTATAGCCCATACCCTCTCATAGAGAGGAGGCCTGCGTCCCAGCAGTGGGGACATTAATAGTCTGATTATGCTTATGTTACAAAAGAAAGTTAATTAGTTAAGTTAGTTCTACATTAATAAAGTTTTAATTACTACGAATTGTTGCCAAAAGTGGTAAGTTAATACAGAGGTCGTCAATTTTGAGTTTTGAGTGGTAAGTTAACTTTCCATACTCATATCAAGGAAAAGGTTTATTCCTTGGTATGAAAATGGAAAATACTATTATCATTTAAGAGTATTTTCCATATTCAAGTTAAGAGGAGTTACCTGCAGCTGGAGATAGTTTCGTCACCACGCCCCACCGCGATTTCCACTGAAACAAACGAAAGAAAACCATTAATTTAAATCTACGCATTGTTTAAAATTCAATGTTAAAATATTATACACTGTTAAACTAGTCACAGATCGCAGGGTTTTTATGATCTTCCCAAAAGGTATCGCGCGTAAGGGTAAGGGAAGTCAGACACGAGTAAGCTTATCCGGTTAGACTGGAAGCTGACAGCAACATAGATATGAAAATGCTTGGCCGAGGAGGAGAGCAGAGGTTGATGTTAGAAAAACATTGTTTGTAGGTAAGTTCTATAATATTATACTATGATCGACAAACAAAAAACCACTGAAACTTTAATTAACTAAGCGTGGTACCAATCAGTCATCAACATCACTCAAGTAAATAATTAACTGAAAACTAAAAGATGCATGCAGTGATCTAACTAAATATTTTTAGATCAATCAAAATGCAGTCATCGTATGCGCTCTCTGATTTCGAAAAATACGAACATTTTTACGTTCAAGCCCTGTAAATATTCAGGGTACATTTAGCTCTGGACAGCGTATTGTGGTCTAAGTTAAAAGAGGATTGAGTGTTGTTAAATCCATGTTAATTAAGTTGCACTTCGTTAGGAATAACAATGTGTGTGAGTGTAGTGTGTACTATGTATATACATCACATACATATATGACATAATCATCGAAACAATATTGTGCTAAATATTTTTTCTAGTCAGTTTTGGCTGAATTTTCGGCCATGCAAGTATGCTACTAATTTTGACATTACTTCTAACATTTGTCCCGCATCTCACAATCTCACCTAGACATTAGCGAGCAAGTCAGTAAAATCCTTATCTCTAATGTTTGTGCTAGTTCCCATGGTTTTCGCACTTGATAATAGACTGTCTTATCAGTGACAAAGCTTTTATTTTTTAATTTGTCTAGTAACCTGCGCAAGTACTGATCAGTTCCCGCGCCTGTCGCTTAACCCACCGGCTGCGAGAACCGATGCAATAGACAAATAGCCGTCAGCGAGCAAGCCGGCAATAAAATCCACTATTTTACCGCGCCCCAACACGCTCGCGCCTCTTTATCGCTTTTTACTGGAAAAGTTTAGGTCTAGCACTATTTCAAGATGAATGCTAGGATCCACGGATCAGAGAAATATTATGGTCTGGGGGGAAGTTACATGAGTATGTGGCTAAACTCTTTGGAATATTTTCTAGAAGAGTCTAAAAAATAACAAACTAAAAGTGAGTCGAATTTGCACACTGTATCGCTAACACTTTTCACTAAGCACTAACAGGTCACACTAAAAATAAAATACATTGTTGTTGAACATCCAACAGTGCGCTTTTAATTAGTGTATTTATTTATTCAGAAATACATTCCAAGCTAACAGTATTTTTTACCGAAACGCTTAAGAGCTAACAATCATATTACAATGTCAAATATCATCTTATAATTACAACAATTTAGAAAGCACAATAAAAATTAAATGTCAAGTGGTGTCATACATATCACAAATAAAATGTACAACATAACATCACGCCTGTAATCCCCGGATAGTTAGGCAGAGGTGTAACTAATAGTACACCCACATTTCACAAGTTACGTTTTAAGTCTCATGTACCTAATAAGGGGCGAGCCTATTGCCAACAACCGGGCACAAAACCAGACTCCGTGACTGCTACTGAGAAAATTCCTGATGGAAAAACCCAAGAACACTTTGCCCGACCCGGGAATCTTACCCAAAAAAGCTCATGCTCAGCAGTCGCGCTTGCGGCCACTCGACCAACGAGGCAGTCATAACTAGTGTCTAGTGTTGGTGAAAACGATCATTAAACCATACATTTTAAGAATACCTTTTTATAAAAAGTTACAATCTCGTGCTAAATAGACAGAAAGACTGGCCTAATTGTGATTCGAACATTACATAGGGTAATTAATGGTGCATCAATACATAACTTGAACATCTCGAAATTGATTGATAAACTCTTGATTGAACGAATAAACGATAGAAAAAACAATTGCTAAAATATGGGTATGTGACACTTGTTCCGTACTTCGATAAAAGTTTTATAAATATGTCTAGTAGATCCAGTTACATTTTCAGTTACTATTTTCTTTCGTGCATATACACAAACATAGCACAGCTATCATCATCTGCCTAGCCTTTTGCCAACTATTTTGGTGTCGGTTTCCAGTCCAACCGGATGCAGCTGATACCAGTATTTTCCATGGAGCGCGTGCTTATCTGACCTCCACAACCCAGTTAGTACTGGGTACTACCCTTGGAAAGACTGGTTGTTAGACTTTCGGGTCTCTGACTACCTGTAACGATTATCAAAGATCTACATATGATTGCACACAACCACAAACAGCAGAGCTAGTTTCTGTTATAATACTAAGAACGGTTACTAAAACGGAACGGAACGGTTTTTTTTACTAAGTGCCTAGTATAAAATACATATGACCACTTAAGTGCAGGTGGCTACATACTGGTCTAACACAATTTGAAGTGATCGACACGTAACGAAGAAGTAGACCACTTAAGTAATCTGCTAACTCTCGCACGTAATAATCAAGACTTTTCTCAAATTACTTTTGCAACATTTTCTTTAACTGTGTAACATAAAGTTAGGGAAATAATTCTACGGATGAAATAATATATTATGTGAAATTATTGAGCAGGTTATAAAGGTGGCAGTAAAATGGTTTACGACTGAAAAATAAAATGGCGAAAGCACGTTTTCACTAATAGTAGGCATCACCTACAGAAAAATGGTCTCTTGGATTTGCAACGTTCATTTCAGCACCGAGAGTTCAATTTCCAACAGTGCAATAATAGTTAGGCTTTCGTTTAGGCATTGCCTAGTGTTAGTGAAACCAGGTAGAAGTCCCGTTTCATTTTACGCCTCAGTTTAATGCTTACAGAAATGCAGGATATTATATTTTTCAGTTTAATATGTTTTTACAGCGGGGTTTTATTAGTGTTATTGATTTAGACTGTGCTGAAATATTCTAGTTTTCGTTTCCGGAGAAGTTGCAAAAGTTTTATTACAGCTATGTTATTTTGTTAACATTTTGTAATTTCAACTTTACATTTACAAAGCCACAGCTTCGTTGGTCTAGTGGTTGCAAGCGCGACTGTTGAGCATCAGGACCTGGGTTCGATTCCCGGGTCGCTTTTTTTATGTGGGTAAGCAGAAGCGACGCGACGTGGCGATGGACAAGGAAGAATAGAAGAAAAAAACGTGTTGCGCCGACCCCAAATAACTTGGGACAACGTTAGGCAGAGGATGATGATGACGCAAAAACGACAGAACGCCGCTTGCTACGATTCCTGAACACTCCTTTTTTTTCGTCCTCTGCAAACCACTGCAGCTCCTGAAAACCAGAATCAGCAGTGGCGACCACCAAAAAAGCGGCGAGACAATTTGCTCTACGAAGTCCCAGAGAAACAATTTAAGTGTCCTGGATCCCGCAACGAAGTTAATCAGAAAAGAATAGCGGAGGAGTAGGAAAGAGTAATAGTAATTCCATCAAAATCTTTCGGATTATGATAGAAGGTACATAGTTGGGAAAACATGCAGAAGTACCTACCTCCTCACACCTATACGTAGTACTGGTAACTAGCTAAACAAATGACAACATCAACAGCCCCGCCCGCGCCGCGTCGCGTCCTCGTCTGTTTGCATTTCATTGCTTACCGTTTGTTGTTGGATTTAGACAGCGTTCCACTCACTAATTGATAGTTTTGACTTTATATTACTTACTTTGATTGTTTGATGAGGATTAAGACTTGGATTAGGTTGAGATACATGAATAAAATCACGCTTTTGTAAATGGGAGTGGGCAGAAACTGCAGATCGCCATCTGCTACGATACAGCTAGCTACAATACAGAGATACAGTAGATATATACAACATGTAACGTAATTAACGCACACCCTCAGACACCCCAATTAGTATATTATGTTATAATCATAATACATACACTGAATTTTTAGTTAAACATATATGAGCATTGATTATTGATTGATTTAGTTATACTAATTCCGGAAGAATGTTGTGGTCACAGTACAAATCCACGAAAGCAAACAGTCGCACACGTAGGTATGAGGGTCTTGTTAGCCTAGTAGGTATTCGCTCGCGTTCGAAACGAGTTAAAGAGTTTTTACTGTAATTTACGTAGTTTTAATTATTTTTGGGAAAAAAAAATACCTATAATAAAAATTATAGAAAACGATTCTAAACAAACTAATTTCAGGATGTGCGTTAATTATGTTACATGTTGTATATATACGTACGTATTTCATTCAATATTTTTTTTACTTTTCTGGATGACATTAAAATCACCCGTAATCATTATAAAGGTGATTTTAGTGTTGAACAAAGTTGCAATGTCTATATTCGAAAATTTAAAAAAAAACAATTCTACTACAAAATCGCAAGTATGTAAAATCTCTACATGACACGTTTAGTTATTTACCAGCCAACATAGGAAATAACTAATTGGTAGCCAATCAGATGAATTTGCACTTTCTTACACGTTTATAATGTACTATCCATTACCTCAAACTTAATGATCCATATTTCCTAAAACCCCTTCTCATTTCTATGCTCTCTGTGGCGAATAGTGCAATGGAAAATCACAATAAATTATGTAAATCTTTCTTGCAACATGACCGCCTTTCAATCTTTTCAAACCTGATCCCTTTTGATCTCCGTTACTTATTTATACCTCACAACTCAAAAGAGTTCATAAACCTGCTCAAACTGAATGACTTTCAAAATCTGAAACTCAAAACTAGTTGTAAAGAGTGACGTCAGGGTTTCTATCCTCAATGATTGATCATTCACTACAAAGTTAGTACTGGCGTCAGTTTCCGATTCATTCTTACTTCACACTCTATTGGAAGGGGTTCATTCAACTTACGACCCCATGCAAAAAAGAACCCTAGCTTACGCATGGGAAGGTACAAAATTACTTGACCCGTTTCTAGGTATTTTGCATCATGATGGTGCAATAAATTCAACTATGCTTCATCAGACCCGGTAAAGAGAAGTCGTGAAAGTGATTTTTAAAGTAATATTTTAAAGATGTTGCAATGTATTGGAAAGTTATGGGCCATAAAAAACCGTTTAGCTAAACGCTCAATTCCGAAACCAATATGTTTTAGATGACATTGTTATTTGAAAGAGAAGATCCCTCTATGTAGATATTTTTGAGATTGGATGCTTCTTTGCATATAACTTTTATTAAATATATCTAAAGGTTTTGGACAATGGGCTTTCAATCATTATCAGTCTAGCCTTTTCCCAACCATGTTAGAAAGAAATTGACCATGTTAGTGTCAGCTTCCAGTCTAACTGGATCCATCTGAGTGTCAGTATTTTACATGGAACGACTGCCTAATTGACAGATATTGCAAAATCATACAGACACACATTTAATGTCCATACTCTAAGTAACACCTGGGCAATATCCTGTTTTAAGTTAAAGGTGTTTAAATACATCATCCATCAGAGAGACTTCCACCTGCATCTGAGTGCGCGTTGCCTTGGCCGACTTGGAAATATCTAAACAGACTTCGAACTTAAGTCGGCCGGTGCAAAGACAATCTCTACAGATAGGGTTTCATGGACGGCTCAGATCTCAAGTGCGTATCTCCACAGACAATGGCCCACCTTCAATATTGCACCGCACGCCTTGTCACCTGCGCACTTGATAATCTATTTACTGCATCAGTGAGCGGAGTTCGCGTAGCAGAATTTTTGGCCAAACACATTCGAACTTTTTGCCATCGGTACGCTAAGAAGAAAAACATTTAGCTCTAACCGATATCATCACAAAGGTCAATCAGAATCAGATTACAGAAGAGAAATTAGAATAATATAAAATTCAAAACACTTTTAATACCTATCCCCACATAACCTAACATCTAATCTGGTCACATACAAACAAAAATAATCCGCAATGTTGTTCGTCCAACAATGGTGTTATCGGGGTGCGGGCGCTATTGTCTCATTGTATATTCACGCCGCACTCGCGCTCCGGGGTAAGCACGCCTATCTCTGAAGATGTCAGCGACAGAAGTTTTCAACCTTTTTTTTGACGTTTCAAAAGATTTTGGATTTTGTTTTTATTTTTCCTTTTGTTTGTTTGCGGCTAATGATTTAGTTTGGGATGCGGCGGACTGGAAGTAATGAAGGGGTGTTTTGGTGGTGACAGGTTTAATGATACATATTTGAAATTCTTAATTATGAGGAGTCGCTCCTTTCTTGCTTAGTGCACAATGTATCTGCACAGAGTTCCTTAATAAATACTATACACAGGGTACGGGTTAATGCTGCAAGAGCGTTATGAATGTGGTCAATATGCTCATCCAGCCAACGAGATGCATTATCCTCCAAACAAGCGCCGCATTTCCCCGCGTGCTATCAGAGAATTCCCATACAGGGTTTTCTAAAAGGCAAACATAGAATATCATCAACAAAGTGCACCATCAGTCAGAGACTACGATCAAACAATAATTATTCATTAAAAAACGGAAAAATAGCAAAAACGTTGTGATTATCACTGTTACTACATTTTTTTACTGAAAACCGCAGTGGAATTTTATTTGGAGATGCGCGGCTAAACTTGTGCTACTAGTAAACCATGCAAAAACAAAACTTTTAAAATCCTTCTTTCAAACCCACTCAAACTATGTTTGGAGCCTGGCCCAAGCGAAGACAGATGGTCCTACAGACACCCATTCTCAAGGCGTTACATACGTTTACAATTTATTAGGTATTACGAAGGGTGAAAACATCCCGTGCTTTCCCCGATGGTTTTAAACTGATAATAAATTGAAAGCCATACCTACGTATCACCACGTTTATATAGGTGTTTTATTCGTATGTGTGGAAGGGACCAGCTGCCCCAGAAACGATTCTGCGACCCGTAGTTCAGGTATGGATGCTTGACAAATAAATAAGTGGATGGATGGTAGAATGTGCTTTCATCATCATCATCATCTGCCTAGCCTTTTCCCAACTATTGGGGTCGGCTTCCAGTCTAACCGGATGCAGCTGAATACCAGTATTTTACATGAAGCGACTGCCTATCTGACCTCCACAACCCAGTTAGTACTGGGTAATACGATACCCCTTGGTAAGACTGTGTGCTTTATAATCCAGAAATAGCATACCTAGATAAAAATAATGATATTTTGCTGAGTGATCTTTTGTTGATAATAACAATATTCATAAAACAATAATTAATTTAACAATCGCTTAAGTTATCAATGTAACCGGTAAACCGCGTTCGGATACATGAGAAGTGTTCCGAACACTTCACGTGTATCCCGCGCGTATCCAAACGTGTTAACTGTCAACTTAAAAATAACGGTCACAAACATTGTGTTTAATCTACAAACAGAATTTTTAATCATCAGAAAATAAATAAATACATTATTATGTTTAATGTTATTTTCAAAGAATACAACAATTAGCAATTATAAATTGTAATCAAAATTCTTTGATAATTATCTGATAACCATCCGATAATTATCAAAGAAAATAATTACTTTGATAATTTCGAACCCTGCTAAATTCTCATTTAGTTCAAGTCGTAGATGTGACACAAGTTCAAAAGACAGACACTCAACACAGACTTTCCGAACAAGGAAAACAATCCCAAAATGGCGGCGCTTCAAATATAACCGCACAACAGAACGACATGAAAATCTCAATGTATTTGAAGAGTGAAAACAAACAATTGTTTAAATTAAGTCTCGTCTTCGTGTTAAGCCGTCGCCTCGGCCCGGAATGCGGGGATAAACGTCGGTTAATCCCTCCCGAGCCTTCTCCGTCCCTCCGAGGGCAAGTTAATATTTTATTGAAAAACCTTCTTAGCAACCGTTCGGATATGTCGGAGACAATAGCGGACTGTGGCGCTCAAACTTTATGGTGTGGGCGTTGAAATGGAGTCATCTTTTTTATCTACTGTCTTACCAAGACAGTAGATAAAAAATATGACTGAAAAGTTTATTGTTCCGTTCCAGGACATGATCTACTATCGTATGCACCAGCCGATGTAACTTTACAACTGAAGAAAGTATTTCCCTGAAATTACCTGTTATTCTCCTGAGTGTCAAATTCCTTTGTTCTGAAGTGAACTAAATATTATTAATTCAAGAACTTACTTTGAAAGTTACGGTAATCGCGGTGACAGTGGCGATTAGACTAAGTGTATGGAGTTTTGAAATATTCTGGCAGGATATAATATAAATGGCATAGCCTGAGGCACTACAAAAACATTATGCGTAGGGCTTTTCTGAATTTGGTTTATGTGCGTAGTTTTGTTATCCTGAGTGTGATATACATTTTCAATCCAGAAAATAAAACATTAGACTCTGAAAATTGCACTCGTGTAGTTAAAAATTTCGAAAACATGTCTTGTACACACGCGTAGTAATTTATCTGACGCATCCAAATATGTAAAATGATAAAATACGAGTAGTAAAAAACATAGTGTTTTGTCCAGTATCAGGATAAAGTTTTTACCTTTTTTGGACATAATTTGCGACGTACGAGTAACATTGAAAACGTTTTATTTAGTGTCGGTTTTTTTAAAGCGACAGCGTACTTTACAATTTATGTTATTGGTTTTTTTAAACCTTTCAAACAATTTATCGTCCGAACATAGTTAAGTATTTATTATTCAATTAAATTAAATATTATTAACCTACAAAATCAAGTTGAAATGTTTAGAGCCCCTGTCTTCAGCTTAAGCAGTGTTAGGTTTAATTGTATGTATGGCTTTCCTATAAGAAGATTACGGTTCGCGGAGAATGGCCGGGTACATCTGTGCGAATTGTGGGGACCTCTCATTCCGGAGAGTATCGCGCTTTTCGGTTGAGGGGTGAGCAGAGGCGACAGTTGTGTCAATAGTTTAGATCAACAAGATTTTCACGGATGAGCAAAGACACTTAAGAAAGTTTTGTTATAAAGTGGCATAAATACATCAATTCAAACATTCTATAAAACTAATTTTATGAAAAACTCTGAAAAATGTTTTAAAATATTATTTTATTTACTTATTTATGTACACACAAAATACTCAACAAGACATAACATTAAGATAGAAGAGCACAAAGGTACTGCTTATTTCATGCGAAATCTCTTCCAGCAGACCTGCGAGAGGAAAGTAGGATTAGAAATGTAGACACAGTGTGTAGAAAAGACAAAACAGGAAAATTGAAAATGGAACTTACAACAAAGTTATACCTATATAAAATAAACATACATACAAATATACACATATAATATATATCCAGAATATCACAGTATAGAGGAGAGGTAATGTTCTTTTTTTTATATTATAGGTACCTAACTAAAACAGGATCGTATTGACGCCTCCAATTACTAAAGTAAATGAATAATTGGCTTTTTGTCTAACGAGTCGTATATTCTATTTGGCCACAAAAATAGTTGTAATGGTATTTAAGTCAGGTAAAATACAAAAATCAAATATGAGAGAGTAGTGTAATGAATCTGCGTTACAAATGAAATCACATTGTATTCATCATAACATTACACCTATAAACCCTGAAGCTTTAGGCACAGGTATTCCTAATTGTACACTCAGATTTCGACAGTTATGTTTAAGTCTTATATACCAGGGCCAGTGGCCCAAAAAGTCTGACAACCAGTCTTACCAAGGGGTATCGTATTACCCAGTACTGACTGGGTTGTGGAGATCAGATAGGCAGACGCTCCATGTAAAATACTGTTATTCAGCTGCATCCGGTTAGACTGGAAGCCGACCCCAATATAGTTGGGAAAAGGCTAGGCAGATGATGATACTAGGGGATGTGCCTATTGACATCATCCAGGCATCAGTCCAGACTCCAGGCTGTTACTGAGAAATCCTGATGGAAAAACAGGTCGCAGTAGCACTTCTAGCAACTAGACCGATGACTCAGTCGAACAAATGAAATCCAATCTATACATCAATGGGCCAAATTCGAAGTCTTAACAGTCAACTAAAGCTCCCAATATCTTTCCCCCACATAACCTTTACCATAAATCGACGTCCCTTATTTCTCGAAATCAAAGTCTCCTACAAACCAAGGCGGCACTTTATAACGCCATCGATTCGAACCCGTGGACTCATGGGCTCCTTGAATAGGTATGTGAAGAGGACCAATCTGATTCTGTACAGCACAGATATGGCTAGAAGTGATTGAAATAATTATAGTTTAATCTTGATTACTTTTACTATATTATATGTCTTCTGCTTCTCTTGTAGCTCAAACAAATAACCAGGGGAGCTGGATATATGTTCGGATAGACTTATTTCGGCTCAGTTACGCGACAACAGCAAAACAATGCTCACCTTTGCTCAAATTGTGCCGAGCCGAAAATGATTAAGCAGTGGTAGGCTAGGAGAAGTTTTGAAAACCGAATATATGTAGGTGCTGCGGGTTATCTTTGTTGTTCAACAAATGTTGACTAATTGAATGTGCCAACTTCTGATGTGTTTATTTGATAGTTGTATGATATATATACAGATTAAAACGATGTATGTTAAGTCGAAGTATTATTGTAGTTGGGCGTCGGGGGTCACGTGGTGGCTCCCGGCCGCCGCACAGTGTGAGAATCTCGCAATCTAGGGGGATTTAAATCAAAATATAAATTTTAGTAAATGATAATATAGTTATAACCTATTTATACCTAAGACCCTATCTCTCACAGCTACATAATTATTAGAAATTCTTGTAGGTTGGTTAAAAAAATAAATAAAAATGTTGAAGTAAATGTTGAAGTGGGTAGATAATAATCGATGTACCCTTACAATACAAACAACAACATTCAAAGGTCATCTTCACTTGAGATTACTGATCAAATTAACGTATAGTCTTGTTTATTGGTTTATTATTGTATTGTGTATATCTCTCAAGGTAAGTTAGAGTGTATTTTATTTAAGTAATAGTTAAACATTGATCTAATAACATCATTTGAAAGCACAGTTAAATTAAGGATTTTTTAGAGATGATTTGCAACACAAAATTTGTAGAAAAAAAATGACCCGAATATCCCGGTATTTTTATTGTTTTAATTTATAGTTTAGAGTCTTAACTTTTGAGAACAATTGATAAAACTTGCGATTTTGTGCGACCGTCATACATTTTTTTTCGATTTTCAGAGTGACTGCCAAAATTACAAAACACACTAGAAAGACATCACGAGTAGACAAAAATACCGACCTACTTAATAGGCTACTTATATCATCAGACCCCTTCATATCCATGTTAAGGCTTATAATGAAGAAAAAACGGATTCCTCTAGATCCTGATGTCCTAAAATTGTTTTCTGTACCCACCGTAAATGAGCCCGAAAGTGGAATTAGTGACTTCAAATAACAAAATTTATTCAAATGGTATTTTTTTTTAATACAACTTTATTTTATATTTGAATACCAATCAATATTATTTTTTAACTTGTATATTTTATTTAAGTCAATTTAGAATTAAATCCCCCTACATTGTGAAATTCGCACACTGCGCCGCAGGCGCGGGCCTGTGGAAGGCGAGTTATGGGCTAGCTCGCCGTCCAGCCGTCTTATGACGACAGGCCGTGTCGACGGCGCGTTCGTGTTGTCAGCAACCAAGTAGGGGTCCGCATGGGCCGTTGTCTGCCAGGGCTGCGGGACTGTTCGAGAGAGATACCGTGGCCCTGGAACACAAAGGGCAAAGAAGGAACATGGATGGGTTTTAGTCAGTACAAGTCTGACACTCCCTTCCGCTCCGCTCAGAGTGGGGGGGTCATTTGAAGATTTCCCATCCGAAAAAAAAACCACAGTAGTAGTGGTAGTTTTAAGATCTACGCTTACTGGCAGATAACATTGGTTCTAAAAATATTTATGTTTTCTCTGTAAGTGAATTTGTAATTCTTTTGAGAAATAAGTATCTTTAACCGTAACTTTTTGTTACATGGACTTGTTAGGATCCAACATTACCGAATAAACTTTTCTGTTCCCTGCAGAGAATATACCCACAGGATAGCAATAAGGATAAACAACACTCCCATACATGTTATAATACAACTTTGATGTATATTTTCATTATCTTGGAGTGTATAAGTTCTTGTTGAAGTAAAAGAAATTCTCTGTTTTTCGCTTATCTAGTAAGTTGTGAGTTATACAAGTGGGGAGAGTGGTTTAGGGCTGTGTACGAGATTTATTAGTTATGCAGTTTAGTTGCGCCGGATTGCCACCTCCGAGTTGAGCATATTATTGCAGTGTTGTTTCCTTTCTTCGTGGCCTTTGCGTCATCTTATTTTAGATCTTGAAGCTCATTTCATGTGAAGCGATTGATTATCCACAACTGAATAAAATTTGGTGTTTCTCAAAATCAAATCTGAAACGTTTATTTATAAATTAACTCAGGTCTGCACTGGATAAATTATATGATGATGATGATAATATTGTAGGTAATATAGTAGGTATCTAAGAAAAGAAAATCATAAATCATCATCATCTGCCTAGCCTTTTCCCAACTATATTGGGGTCGGCTTCCAGTCTAACCGGATGCAGCTGAATACCAGTATTTTACATGGAGCGACTGCCTATCTGACCTCCACAACCCAGTTGGTACTGGGTAATACGATACCCCTTGGTAAGACTGGTTGTCAGACTTTTTGGGCCACTGACTGCCTAACGACTGTCAAATATCTACAAATGACAGCCGGGACCAACAGCTTAACGTGCTTTCCGAGGCACGGAGGAAACTCGGTATGTAATGGGTGGTCACCCATCCACAGACCAACCTAGGCAAGCACGGCTTAACCTAAAGATCGACCCGAGCGGCTGTTATTATTTAGCCACGAGCTCCTCAGGAAAGAAAGAAAATCATAAATAGGGCTATTTTATTTACCAATATCAAAACGATCATTCTGATTAAAACTGCAGATTTTATGACCAAACAAAAAACAAAACACACATAATACCAATGCAAGTTCATCGTCCAATAGTCCCTGATTACTTTCATTTTACGGCATACAGCAATAAAGCGCTTCAGCACCCGAGTGCACAAAAAAGTGACAGCATTTGCGTGAGAACCACGTGAATGTACTGTGTTGCAGCAATGGAGAACAAAAAAGAAAAGTTCAGAAGGTAAAATGTTGTTCATTCTGTAAATTGGTTATTAAAAAACTGTTGCACGTGATAAAGAAAATATTTTTAAACTAGACGAGGTTAAGGTCAGGGCGAGGGGGAGGTTGATGTTTACTTTCCGGCTAGTCTGACAAGAAACAAAAATCCAGACATAATCTTGCTGAAGTCATATCAAGACCAAGCAGAGTTGTGCTCAAACAATGCTATTTGCAAATGTTAGCTTGTAAATAATCTAAGTAATCGTTCCTCCCACGGTTGGCACATGTATAAAACCTTCTCAACTTATCTATCCTGTTGAGTAACTGTCGAAGGTGCTCAGATAACAGCCTCCGCTCACACTTTGTTACAGCGCTGAGTGCTGCATAGAATGAGTTTAGTTCACGAGATACGGGATACTTAGGTAGACGTCAAAATCTACAAAGCCTCTCGAATCTTCCTGAAATGTGGCGTTTGAGAGGAAATAGCTTCTCTTTTGGCGTATTTTTGTGCAGTCTAAACAGTATCAGAATAATATAGTTGTAGTCTAGCCATATTTTCCACTAGCCTCAGCATTAAACAAAGACGATATACATCAAAAACTAAAAGAAAATGCCATATAAGGCATTGCATTTTGAATTTGAAATTGTTTAGCTCTAGTAAGGAAATAACATAAACCATTCTTTTTGGTACATATAGCATTACAGGACACTTCACAACCCCTTACCACATAGCAATAGAACCACAAGATACTTTATGCACCCCATCCACGATATATAGTAATTTACCGGCTGCATCGCAGTCACCCTCCAATTTATTGGACTTGTCCGTCTCAAGGAAAGGGTCTTAAAATTCCGGCGGCTCTTCGGCTCTTCGGCTCTTAGACAATGGGAAGATTATAGAGCTGGTAAATATAAGGCTTATTGGGTTTGGAAGAGGAGAGACAATACTTTTGAGGGTTGGTGAGATTTCTATTAACTTTGATTTGATTTCATTCATCAGTACGCATCAACTAATTAATTAGTTTCCGTAAGAAATGTTGACACTGTTTTGTTGAAATTTTTATGCCGTATTAAAATCTAACATCGCTTTTCTATTTAAGCATTAGTTTAGGTGTCATCTAATGTTAATGAAAACGGGCAATAAACACTGGGTTAAAAGTTTTAACTGGATAGAAAACTTAATTTAACAAGACTTTAGTTCACACACACGACATCAAATTACCACCTGTTTAAGCTTGCAAAAGTAATACTTTCTAAAGAAATTAAAGCTTCACAAATAGGAAAAACTCAACTTCAGCTGTCACTTTATATAAAATAATTCCGTTCCCTTTTCTTGACAATGCAAAATCTAAACCGATACTTTCTACAATCCGACTACGTTCATCCACAACTCTATACACTTCCCCGACCACTCGCCGTCAGTCACACACTATCACCGCGCGGCATTAAGCCCGCACTTCTTCCTCTCACTTATCAGCCCCTGTTTATTGCTACAAGACGCCATTATCGAGCCTCATCGAGATCGCAGGAATCCGCCACCGGCCGGCTAATTTTACGAGATTTACACAGGATCCGGAGAAATCCGGGAAAGTCCGGAATCGGAAGATGTGTAAGATAAAATTTTATTGTTCGTAGGCTTCTTTTCTCTGGTTTTTGGATTTTCTTAAAAATAGACATAAATCTTTGAAAATAGCTGAAAGCTTCCACCTCTGCCTGGTACAGCAGAAAATAGTGGAGACAAAAACCTGATAATAAATAGTAGAAAATGACTGAAAATTTTAGTACTGTTGCTTTTTGGGAATGTATCTAACTTTTTCGTTGCCAATTCTCGCTTTAGCTTTAGCTTGCAAAAATGTCAGATTTATAGTAATTACAACTATTCGTTGGCTGGACTATTGACGATATTCATATTTCAAATGCCCATGGAAGTTTGGCTATTACAGCCATTACTAAATATGAAAAACCTGTTCAGTTTTTAAAAACGAAAAATTCATATTGCAATACACCTAACCCTTTGGGGATTACAGAAGTTATGTTATGTTATGTTAAAAATATTGGTATCGACGTAAATACAAGTTTATCTCAGCCATGTAAAGTCATCAAAGTCTTATACAATTTTATATTTACGAAGTCTTTCCTCACCTGCTAACCAATCTTCATTATGTACATACAATACCTATGTATAGGTACCACACGCTTCAACCGCTATACCTACAGAGCCACCAGGCTCCGCAAATTCACCACACATCTACATTAAGCCTAACCTCGGCCGTATATTCACGGTATCTCCGCTAGGTGGGGAGGCAGCAAACATTAGTCAAGACCCACTGACATCTCTGCCACTCCCACGAAGATACGACACGTTCTGTTTGCCTCATTTGAGAAAATACTCTGTTTTTTTGGAACGCGGGACGGTATAGGATCTAAAAAAAAATAACATTTGGGTCCCTTACAATTTGTATTAGTTTAAAAATTGAGTTGCTACGAGCTACGAAATTGCTACGGAGGGATACGAGTTTACTACGAGAGATCTTTGACTTTTCAGAATCGCCGCCAGTATTTCTAATAATTTTCATCCTCCTTTTAGAGGTTATTGTAATTGACTACCTGCTTTGATTGAAAGCTCAATTATTTATTGTATAATTGAGTCACACTTATATACACAATTCTTCTTATTTCGCTTGTTAACCGAGATTGACTAAAAATCTCACAGATCCAACGCAAACAAAATAATTGGCCACCACACCAGCTATTAGGCGAGTAAATTACTTCTAAGAATGGAGTGACAGTGGTTCTGACGGTTCTGGCGAGTGGTGAGAAAATTGCGTGCCTTCTTTGTGTAAAGAATAATACGCTTTATGTACGGTTGTACGCTGCGGGTAATATTTGCTGTTTCTTACACTTATTGGGGCTTTGTTGTTATGACGTGGTATTTTTTGAACGACTTTTTAGAGATTTATAATAATTTTGGGAAGCAATAAAGTAATGCTATTTGTTCAAGTCTCATTTTATTTTTATTTTTTAGGTTTAGTTCAGCTGTGGAACAGGTAGGGGTCGAACATGAAGCCTCTTGCTCACCAGTGCACTAATAAACCGTTGCCCAAAACTGTTGAATAATAACATTTACAAGAAATCTACTCCAACTCGTTTCGTCCATGACGACTTGAAGATTGACAAAAGTTTTCTGATAGCTTATACATCTATGACTTCTCCATCATTGATATCCATGAAAAAATGTCATTTTGTCCTTATAACCTTAATTAAAATTACGAAACAGATTACAAAGAATGAAAAATGAAATTACTTTTTACTTGCCTGCACGACAGTAAACAAAGGGTTATGTGTCTTAAAACAGGCAAATGAATTCCCATATTTACAAGATCCTTACAAGGATATTACTTGAAGTCGGTTGCTGGTAGACCTTGTGTCTAGACTATTTAAGGAGAACAATTGAACAGGAAATTGAAACAATCATTGGCTCTCACTTCTCGGAGAGACTATTGCAGTCTAGTATCGATGGGCTGTGCTTAAGACTGGAGTAGTCTGTGCCTGATTGTTCAAAGTGACTTGATTTATAGTGAGCAATCCTTTATGTTCTGAAACTGCAAGGAATTGTACTGTGTTGGGAGTTTGTTCGTGCTAGATGTTTCAGTGTTGCAAGTGACTAAATTAATATTAAATAATAAAACTAGTGGAACAAAGTAGTCTGTATACTTTTCGAAAGGATTCGTACTTCATTGACACCAAAAAAATACTTAGATTGTTTAGTTACACCTTTGTTGTCTTTCTGTGTATGGACCTATGAAGTACTATTTACTATTTCTACTTTATTATTGTTCAGGAAGTCCGTACTTAGTTGACATTTAAAATTGGTTTGATTGTAACAGATAAAAACATATGGTACGGTCAAAAAAATATTTCAATATTAACAAGCGGCACTAAAAAAGTATGATGTAGTTAATTATTATCACAAATACCTATAATATCTAGTCAATAAGTAAATCAGTGCTACTACTTAAGATACAAACTGTCTGTTACCACCAAATGATACACACAACCAACAACAACAATTTATTTAAATCAAAAAGTAAATCCAGAAATAATTCAGACTTTCCTACAAGACATAAAAAGCAGACATCTAAATAATTACCTATCCTAAACCTAGCCCACACACAGCTAATCATTACTCTTCTTTTTGCTGCAGTCAGCCAAAAAACAAACAAGAAAGGCAAACAGTAGGGTGTCCACGTTGCGGGCGTAATCCGGACATACCGGCACTTGGTCCGGATTGATACACATAGGGGAGCAAGGCTTATGAGTTAAGTTATGTGTTGAGTTTTAAAGTAAACTTAGTTAAGCTACTTAATGAAATAAGAACTAAAGACACTTTTTTTTTATTTCAACGACTATGCTATTTCTTCAGGTACTTAATAAATATTGAATGGCTCTGTTGAATAAATCTCTTATCTTAAAGCCCCAGTAATATGGAAAACATTACTATGTATAGTAAACAAAAGTTACACAGCAGTTTTTGCAGCAACATACTTTTGAGTTGCTGTAAATTTGTAACTGGCATCAAATGCCTTCAATACACCGTGAAACAGGTTTCAACACGATACTATGATGTGTAACGATGTTGAACATAAATACAGGGCTATACAAGACTACGATCCTTATCGTTTAAACTTAGCTTCTTAAATTATTTACAGCACTTCCAAGTTATTTGAAGATTAACTTGCGAGACTCAAGAATTCCTTTAAGTTTATTTGGTCAAGACAAACATACCCGTAGATGCAGCTTGTGTGACCACTGTGCAGACATATAACGAATAAGTCATTACAGATAGAAAGGCTGGTTTAAAAGATTTATTTTCGACTATAAGCTTTTAATAATAGTTATTAGTCTAACAAAATAATAAAAAACTTGAAACTTAGGCCGATTGGTATAGAATGAATAAACTTAACCACAAAATCAAACAAGAAAAGTGAACGTTATTTTATCAACAGCCCATACAATAATGTTTATACATCCTGCAAATTGCTCCGTATTTGTCGAAAAACAAACGCTAGGGTAACCACAGTGTGCAAACGTAATCCGGACAGACCGGCAGTCGGGTGTTCTCGATTGATAACATTTTATTTGCCACTTAAATAGTGGGGAAACAAGGGTTGCGGATGAAGGGGATAATATCGGATCTTAGGACGCGAGTTAAAAGGCGAGTGTGTGGAAAAAAACAAGGAAATTTCTGTTTGTTTTTTCTCTGTTTTGGGCGGCTTTTTAGTAAGTTGTTTTGTTAAAAGACCCTCGAAATGTTGGGATTGACATCAAGTGTTGTCTTGTGTTTTTGGACGATATCATTGAGGCTCACCTAAATTGTTTATCCTTGTTTGTATTTACTACTTAAAGTATGACTTAAGGTAATGACATATTATTAACATCGATAAAATAGCCTTTTATTTCACAGGACTGCATTAATGACATGACATGCCGCAGTTATAGAAATATATAATGGGTAACAAAACACATGAGCAAAAATAAAAAGGAAAACAAAAATAACAGTCTTTATTATAAAGTCATCAAGTGCCAAGCCTTTTTCAACTATTCTAGGGTCGGCTTCTAGTCTATCCGGATGCAGCTAAATACCAGTATTTTAAAAAGAGCGACTGCCTATCTAACCACCACAACCCAGTTAGTACTGGGTAATACGATACCCCTTGGTAAGACTGGTTGCCAGACGTTCGCGCCCCTGACTACCTGTCAAAAAATTACAAATGACTGCTGTGTCCAACGGCTTAATATGCTTTCCGAGGCTTGGAGGAAACTCGATATGTAATGGGCGGTCACTCATCCACGGACTAACCTAGGCTAGCGCGTCTTCACCTAAAGATCGACCCAAGTAGCTGTTATTATTTAGCCACTAGCTCCTCAGTCCGAGTCTTCATTATAAAGTATCCTAGTAAATTACATACTGTAGCTCAAATAGTCATAAATATTACAAAGCTTTCCCTACATTCATTTGTTTACAAACTTGACCCACGAAAAGCAACAAACCCTCATTCACACCAAAACTAAACAAAAACCGTAATTACGAAACAACGAAAAAATAATAAAAATATAAAACAAAAAATCACAGTTTTCATGCAATCATTACATTTAATTACCTCACATGTCTGACGGTGCGTGAGCACATAATCAATCTCCCTCCCTTCCCTACCCTCACCTATGTACCCTCCTCCCACTGTTAGCCGAAGCAAAACAACGCGACCCAGCCAACGGTAAAAATTTCTTATTGAGACTTATCCGTGAAAACAATTTAATTATGGTGTTTCTACTTTTTTGTTAAGATTTTTGTGAGGCAGTCTTTGAGAAGAAGAAAAAGAATTTTTAATCTTGATCTGAAAATTTTAAAAAGGCTATGCAGCCGATGGATGGAAAATTGGAAGTCAAGGAATGATTGGACCGCGTAGTTCTTGTATACTGAACTTTCAAGGCTATTATTTCATGTTCTAATATTTATAATACTCAAAGAAAATAAATGTGGTCTGTCAGACTATTGGAAATGTCTGGTTTTGGTTAGGCCTCCCAAGCTACCTTCAACAGATCTTCAATTACCGAGAAAGACAAACCAAAGTAAAATATAATATTTCATTTATAAGTAGTCGTTTGGTTTACTTGGTTTTACATTAATATTATGTAAGAATTTTGTAAATTGATTGATCAAACCTATTTTTTTTTGTTTGATCAAAAACGTTCTTCATTTCATACACCTTCGCTCTAAAATCAGATTTTTCAATTCCCAAAACACTCTAATTACCCAAAAGCTATCTCGTAAAAGGCAATGGACATCAAATTTATGTTTTACAAAGGATCCAGCGTTCGCTCCACCATGTATGCGGATATCTACCGCGTAACATCAACGATTTGGCGGAAGCTAACATTTGTTCGACATACATTGCAAGTTAGGCTCCTTGATATTAAAGTTTTGCAGTAGCAAACACAGACATGGATGTAACATTAAAAGAAAATGTTTTATTTCGTCTGGTTTATAGGTAGTGGTTTCGTGAATAGATTTCGAACTGGCAAAACATTTATTTCTGTGCTCAGACAAGCCGATAGTTTATGATAAATCGATATGTTATTTAAAATTAAAAGGCCATGTTTATTTCGTAGGATCTACCAGTTTATCCGTCTGGTTCCCAAAGGAAATGGAATCTATGTGTCTGGTTGGTTCTTTTTAGTTATTTTGTTGAATGTTTTCTAAATGCTTTCGGTTTATGTTTGCATTCAAATGCGGTTAAAGAGAGATCTGGGAATTCATTTTTATCTGAGAAATGTTTACTTTGAATTATTTTTAAAGAAATGTTCATGGCTGAAATATCTTTGTATTTTACAGTTTTATTTAGGGTTTCACTAAGAACCATGTCGTCATTCCTGTGTTGCCGGTATTTTAGTAAAATTTTGTTGCAATCTTGTCGTCAAAAAACACTGTAACGTCTAGATTTTTCTTAGGTTAGAACATTTTCGAGTTTGAATTACACATGATACCACGCGAGCATCTAAGCATATTGTAGATACATAGGTACGCTTAAAAACATTAAGATTATTTGTTACATGCATCTCATAAAGCCATACAATATAGTGAAACAAATAAATATCTACAATGATCATACGATACTTGAAAGCTACTTTTAAATCTTTTATCGTGCTGGCTGTAAAATAACACAGGCCCTGAACTGTTTCAATTACAAATAGGAATATTCTATAATGCTCCCACTACTGGAACACAGGGCCTCCCCGTCCTATCTACTCTGGGAGTAACAACGGGTCATAATGTACCACGCGGGCCCAGTGTGGGTAGCTAGACGTCACATGTTTCTTTTATTCATTTTCCCACACTAGGAATTTCTCCCTCCACAGTGTTGCGTTATAAACATAAACAGCTTCCTACCAACTACCTGTAGGCCATGCAAATATTCGAATTGAACCCGCGACACGCAGCGCAGCAAGCAATCGCTCAGCCACTGCACCAACCGTGCCGTCATGTTTGTTTGTTTGCTTGAAATAGGGATCTACTTTAATGTATAATACCTACTCGAAAATCTCGCCTCTAACTATATCGTTGACAATCAACACATAAATATATAATCTTTAACACCAAGCTCTCTAACTACCATCTATGTGCCTCGTCCTCCATACGTGACTGCCATGCCCCTACATGCCTGCCTACCCCCTAACCAACCGTCTTAGATCACTTCACGTCGCAACGATCGCTGCATTTAATCTGACGCGACATACTAAAGGACGTACCCGCGTACATTTGTCAGCCATGGTTGTTGGGCAATTTGGAAATGAATTAAACAAACTTCCCCTCTATATGTATGCAGTGGAAGGTTGGTTATCGCGTGTGTTTTGCAATGTGAAGTTATAATTTCGAATGCTAACTGTACGCTTAGAACATCTGTTGTATGTAAATTGTATGTGAGGTGGAATTATTTTATTTATGTTAGAGTGAAGTATGTATTACGGTTTTACGTGAGCGTTTTGTAAATAAAAAAATGTATCTAACTTTCCTTATATGTTTCGAGCGTTAATGATTACATACAAAATATGGTGCAGATTAATACAAAATACAATGCAATATTATTTATGTATTTGGGGCTTTTCATTCAGAGTCAAGGTTATTTTTTTTTTTTTTACCTTGGCTTGTAATTTTCTTACACTCTGGATAAATAAACATTATTATCAAACACCATTATTTGCTTGTGTCACGAACAATAGTGAACCTAGGACTTTGGATATTTTAAAGATCTCTACTAAACCAACACAATTCGTCACGAAAAAAGGGTTACCCTTTTAGCAGAACCTAGTTTTGTGTTTTATACAATGTTCCTCACAAAGTTACCCAGAGTATCCTCGCTTATCCCCCTGTAGCCACATTTCGCAGCGCTCACAACTACAGGCTACATCTCTCCATTCAGGACTATCCAGGCATCCCGTTTAGAATTTATGCTTAAAATGTGGCTTCACCTGCGATTTTATCCTTTTCTCTTTGATGTTAGTATGTTCTTGAAAGGTGGGAGTAAGTAGTTGCACAATAACGAAGTATATACTAGTACAATTATGTTGCGATGGAAAGTCTTGATTTATTGTGTCAGTTCATAAAAAAATAAGCTTTTATTAAAATGAAAGGAAGAAAATTAGGTTTATCTACATTGAACTCGTATACAAAGTACGGTTACCAGCACGGGTACTAAGCCCGTCTGTCATAAAAATGTATTGCGATCAGAACTAAAGGTGTGTCCATTTTCTCGGATACAGAAAAGTGGTTGAAAAATGGTTTGCGAAGCGGACAAATTATATACATGCTTACACACAAACAGTGCAAGTTAAATAAAAACTTGTTAAAGGTGAATGGAAAGAGGAAAGCGGTCATTGCAAACTATTGATTGTATTATTGTAGACATCAATCACAAAAATACAAACTGATTTAGAAGAATAAATGATTTAGCCAATCCATTGCTGAATGAGGAGGCACCTCAATGCTGGGACTATTTCATAGAAACGAAGGGGACATGGCAATTTCGACCACCAAAGTAAAAAGCTATTTAGTTCAATTGCCATAATAACTACAACATATTATGTAAATGGAACATAACATCACGGTTGTTTCCCACCTCGCTTATTCGTTATGCATGATATTTTTCCCTATTGTAAAATTATCATTTCCCCAGCGACAACAAGTGACTTACAGACCTATTTCTCGCTTGAAATATTACGCTGTAGTTGATAACATCAAGACAATAGAGTCAATAGGCGAAGCTTTTAATACTCAAGCATAAATATTATACCAAACTGACCTTTATTACACAAAGACTGAAAATTGCCTAAACACTTAACAGTGATCTAATAACGTTACACAAAGTGAAACAATTCTTGTTGAACAATAACACTGGAAGTAAATCGTGAAACAATAGCGCTATCTATAGCGGGACCGTATAGAACTAAAATAGAATATTCATTACGACTGTACCTTTAAAATGGTGTCTGAAGGGAAATCATTAGCATTTCCCTACTGTAGGATGGGCCTCTCCTAAAGTCTTTAGGGATGGGACATGCTCGATAGTTTGTTCTTAATGTATATTTTTTGTTTCTTATTTATTTATGTTGGGGGCTTGTAGCTTCGATTCTATAAAGTTATACATTAATTAGTATAGAAAAGTATTTAAAAATCATTTTTCAAGTTGCCAATATGAAGATGCTCATTTAGTTCATCTTTGTGCTAAAACACCTTGATGTTAAGAATCGTCATCTTCGAAATCACGTTTTAGTCTTCAATTTATAAGTGAAGAGGCTCCTATCCGTCTTACCCTATTATCTACATCAATAAAAGGAACCGCCAATTAATTACAAAATTACAATTCAAGTCATAAACCAATTAATTGCCTTTCTAAAATTTTAATAAGCCTATCTATCGACATAGATTTGCCTCCTTACTTCACCCCTACAGCATGTAATTGCGCGGCCACATTTTGGGGGTAGAAACACATAAATTACACCTTTTATTCATTCCCGATTGCTAGTGTTATTGCTATCATTAACCACCCCACATTGGCTATATTACTACGTACTGAAATATTACCTTTATTAATGAAATGTGTTATATCATGGACACGTGGAAGAACTCTGTGTTTGATAATAACACGAGGCTGTTGGTTTATTTTGGGCGAATAAAGACTCATTTCCGTTACTATTTTTCTACTTTCAATTGAAATATTTGTCAAAACACAAATAAATTACTATTTTAACAAGAAACCTATCGTAATCTATTACGTCGTAGTTTCTTTCTCATCACTTGGTAAACTGATTTTCCTTTGTTTACTATCTATGTTATGTAACTGTGTCATGGGCTTTAATAAACATGTATTGTATTTTTCTAAGACTGTACTCCTCAGCTCATGCACACCTACCCGCATTAGCGATGCGCATAAGATATCGTGCACTTAGTTCTAATATTTTCTACAATTACCCTTTTACGGGTTTACTAAAACTGTTACGAAATTTTAATGTCATTCTTGTTATTGACTTATTGTACCAACCCACTACGCAAATCGGCCTCATGTATTTATAAGTTATAATATTGTATTTTCTGTGTAAGTGATTGTAAATCTTTTGAGAAAATAAATGTCTAAAACCGTAAAACTGTATGTTGTTATTATTTTATACATTTGTTTATGGGGTAGAAATACTAAATTAAGCATAACCAGTCTATATTGTTCCCACTGTGGGGACACAGGCATCAGGCACTCTGAGTCAGAGTGAGCCGTAATCCACCACGTAGACTCTGTGACTTGATGGAAATACCTAATAGATTGGTTGGAATCGACGATAGACTATTTAAAGGTATAACAAAAGAAGATTCTTAAAATAGATTAAACTTTACCTTTCAGTAAGACATTGAGGAAATGTTATCGTAACACCTATTACGTCAGCTTCCTCTTGGCACTTCGCGAGATGACAAGCAAATAACAGACAATGTTTTCCTTCCATTATCCGTAAGGAAATTAATTCCTCTGTGTGCTGCAAAGTACTAATAAAATAAACTGGAGGTGGTAGTGATGGGCTAATGAATTATAATATCAAGAATATTTTTCGGCTTAAAGAAAAAAAATATCGACCTGTGCAATGCTCGCAATTTCATAAACAGTTCTATTATTTACAAAGTAACTATCGCAGCTGTTACAATGTTGAAATTCTGTAACATAAAAAAACTCTTAACAATTGGGGTTACCACATACCAAAAAACAATTTGGTAGCAACGATACCAAACTGTCAATCAAAGTTGACAGCCGCCGTCCTGCAAACACTACAGCCAGCAAATAGTCCTTTATTTGTCAGATTGGCGTCGAAGCCAATATACAATATTGTTCCTTCACTCCAGAATATAAATGCTGGTGAAAACTCTCTCCCCATCTGACTAGGGGTGTTTAAATAACCGTGAAGCGTGGGTAAAGGGTGCAGGCTGCTCCGCTGTCCGGTAATACGGTTTTTGACGGACTTGCCCATTGAAATAAACTTAGTTTTACGAGAATTACGTGGTTCATTTAATTTGGGTTTTTGATCTTTTTTTGTGTTGGTACCTATTTTATTCAAAACAAATGTGTATTTGTTGGTTTGTTGCATCGATATCGATAAATGTGAAAAGCAAAGTAGTCCATGTCTTAAAACATAACTATGCTGCGTTCCGTTCAGCCGCACCTCATTCATTACTCGACCACAAACAACTTATGCACACACCGTTCCGCTTTTCTTTGTTTGTTCTAGATGCTCATTGCAAATTTTATAATACATCGATATTGCCGTATTCTTAAAATGTCGACCTTACTGCAAAAATATAAAAGATGGAATAAAATACATATCACGCTTCAAATGTAATGAAAAAAAATACTCGTCAAGGTGGATAGATTATTATTAAATTATTTGTCATTTAGATTGCAAAACCACGCATAACAATCTTTGACACACAACATCGATATTCCTGTGGA
This sequence comes from Noctua janthina, assembly GCA_963576755.1. Lineage (NCBI taxonomy): Eukaryota > Metazoa > Arthropoda > Insecta > Lepidoptera > Noctuidae > Noctua > Noctua janthina. The sequence goes on from OY755070.1 coordinate 891,772, forward strand.
ACATCAAAGCACATCCCTAGTGATATAAAGCTGTAGTACACCGCATGCTTCGTTACCCCACAATCACGTTACGTAGACTGCGAGCGATTCGCTAATACTTGCGTGCGCTTACCTTGCCCTGTACCAGTGTGTCTACGCTTTATTTGTGGTAGATGAGGCAGAGGATTTTACTGATAGTGTTGATGTCTGGTTTAAGAGACTATAATAATAGAGGAGTCCTAGGACTCGTTTAGTGCAGCGATTGAGCAGTTCTTCGAGCTCAGGTACATCATCACGCAATCCAAATGATTTGAAAAAAATAACCATGGAGTTTCCTGCCGGTTCTTTTTCATAGAAAACGACCAACCCGATCCGTGCACCGTTTTCAATGATTTATAAATCTCCATTTATGCCTATGTGAAATCATAAAATATTTTGATTTTAAATCAATTATTTAAAGGCCTTATTTTTAGGCATACCTAAGTAGATATGACTTCATGCAAGCTACCCTGAGTCCTAGCTGTAAATACTCACCCACACCAAAAACTCTAACTACTTACTGCTTTGAATTATATTCACATAATAATTATTAGGCGGCACGGGAAAAGAGCAGATGGAAGGAATAGCGGGAGGCCTTTCCCCAGCAATGGGACAATACACGCTAATAAAAAAAAAACTTTTCGTTTCTGTCTGCGTGATTGCGTTGTCCTTCAAAACCACGCAACAGATTTTGATGTGCATCGCAATACCGCGCGAGAGAAGAGCGGGTCGCTTGTTGGGAAATTCTACATAAATGTATTCTATAATATTAGAACCCAGCTAATTGAATTTCCAATCACTCTAAGAATTACAACAACGCGCTAAAGTTTCCCTTTACCCGTGTAACCTTCGCCCTGTATACAGGAATTCTTTCAGTAAAAGTTAACAGCCTTTTACAGCGTCAAAGTTATGATAACCGCACGCTTCGTTAGTTCACAATCCCAGCTCATAGGAGCGCTTGTTTTTATGTTATGTTGCAAACTAGCTGGATACTGTGAAACGAGCTATTTTACTTTGTATAGGACAAAGTGGGAGAGGGCAATAGTGGACTGTGATTGGTTTAACTAAGCCTGGCTGTACGAATTTACCAAAAAAGAAAGTGTGCTTAAAATTAAATGATGTAACCAAGATTTTTTAACAATATTCTGATTTAAAAGAAAGTCCACGGAGTTTCTTACCCGTTCTTCTCCATAGATCTACGCTTTGGAATGGGCAACTACAGTACTTTCACAGTTTTATGCCTTGTGACTGGGACTGTAGCTACATTTCATTGTTGTCTTAATTTCGCCAATTCAAAACTGCCTGTAACTGGCCTACTTAAAATATATGCTTTGATTCTGAATATTAATGTCATGGATTTTAGAAAAAAATAATCACTTTTAAATTAGCAAGTAGCACCGCAATCAATGTATAGTCGCCCTCAGAATTAAATTTTAAATGAACTTCTTTAAGTTGAAACTATCACACAGACAAATCATTAGCTGCCATCCGCCTAGTATTTTCACAGCTGTGTTGGTTTCGGTTTCTAGTCTAAACAAATGCAGCTAAATACCCTAATTTCATAATTATAGACAATTAATGCACCTTGTTATTTTAAAACCAAGCGTCGTTAAATCAAAGGGAGCTAAAACAATTATGCGGTCAACTTTACCTACACTGAAATAATGCTGTTCATACTAAAATAATTCCAGAACTCATTAAAATCTGCAAACCACAGTACAACTAAAATAGCAGACAATTTAATCAGTACGCAAATTATATAGGCTATACGTAAATCTACTTCCTAATTCAATAAAGCATGATTATTGCATAAACCCGTCCAAATGACTGGCTACGTATCAAATAACGCCGTCCCTGCGGCCACTGAGTGAGACTTGCAGTAATGCAATCAGGGGGTAGGCTGGCGTACCCCGGTACCCCTCACGGACCTAATGTGTATATATTGGAGAATTGGTACACTGCCTACTTTGTTATTCTGTGGTATGGTTGATGATTTTATGTTGGTTTTAAAGATGTTGTGTTGTTGTTCATTGAATGTATTGAATTTTTGTTTGGGTAATGAGTAAAGTTGTTGCCTGGGATGTGTGCGAATGACTAACGCGTTATTTAGTAGTTTGTGACTGATCGTGTGGTGTACGGTTACTATTGAATGACGTCGTAGACGATAAGGTAAACTCCTAATTATCTTTAAGGAAAATACATGACATAAGTCTTTAGTTAGGAACCACACGGACAAGTTGTATATTTGAAGTGATACCGCCCGTATAGTTCCTAGTAAGTCAGTTATGAACTCAGTTCTAGAACACAGCAGTTTCCGTCTACGTCGTAAATTGAAAGACTATCACACATTCTAAACCGAGCAATATCCAGCGGAGTCAGGCCACAGGCAGATTGCAGTAATCCAATCAGGGAAGCTGGCCACAATGTGCGGGTAACTGATGCCCGCACTCCAATGTGTTGCCCGCCAGTATTGAAGGTGCCCCGTTTTGATATTCTGGCGTTTTGATTGTGCTGTAGCTACGAAGCTACGTGGAGCTGCGGGGTACGTACTTGGGTGGAGTTTTCTTTAACTTTAGTCCACTGATTAAAACTACAATAATTCAGGTCATTTGCATATAAACGTTGGTAAATGACCAACAGATCACAGATCTGTCTGAAAGAAAAGAATGGATAGACCAAATCTACCGAATACCGCGCAAGAAATACTCTTTCTTTAATTTATTTTATCTACAGAAGTAGAAAGAAATTGTATATACACCTACACACACGCAAAATATTCAATAAATCAAGTAAACAAACCCTGTAGTCTAACCTATACATAGGTTCCCAACAATAGAACAACGCACACACGACGACAATCTGCGGCGCGACGCAACACAGTCGCACTCGATCGCAGGCAATTTGCGACACAGTCGCGCGACCAATAGATCGCAATCTAGACGAACAGCCAGATTAATCGTTTTTGTACACCGAGCTTTATTGGATCGGAGGAGAATTGAGTTTTTTATTTTGTTACTTAGGTACTAGTATTTCTTTTTTTCGATGTAACATAGAGCACTACAGGAGATTGGATAATGTACGTGTTCCATTTCAGTGCTGGTTCTTTATGTTTTGTTTTTTTTTTGTAAATGTATTTGGTTACGTGGACGCTTTCGGATCACGGACCAATGTGGGAATGTATCGAAATTAATATTTCTGTTCAATATTATAAACCTCTTTTTAAATTATGGAAGACTAAGATTGTTTCAAGTTAGAAGAAATGAACTTCAGAAATTGTATCTATTATGGATTACCAATAAGTACATAAAATATTTTTGCTAGGACAAGCCCAATAGACTCTATCTGTCCCATCACAATTCATCGAAAACTATAGTTCGTTGCAACAATATAATCAAAATGTTAACAAAGAGAAACTCGACACCATTTACCTCATCATATTTGCAGTAGGAACTAAAATACTTACAGAAAGAAATTTGAACGCTTTTTTTAGACCTACCGGTCTGGAAAATATATTGTAAAGCATATTGACAATTTCCTCAATCTCCGTTTTAGTTGCTATTTTATACATCTGTTAAAGAATGGCAGCTTGTTTAGGTAATTACAATAATACCCTTACTTTATTTCCCTAAAATTATTATTACCATATCCATGCCTTCTAGACTCCCGGCCCCACCGCAACATAGTACCCGTTACACAGCCTGCAGTCATTAGGAGCGTGCGCGTGTCAATTCACTCAGTACAGTCGCCAGCACATCAAGCTACCACAAACTGTCAAATTTCTCCAAATGATTTTAAACCATAAAATGTTGATGGTTAAATTCAAAACCGAAAGAGAAAATTTTACAGTTTGTAGTAACTTGAAACGCTGGCGACTGTACATGACCGAGTGATATCGGACGAATAAGTAGGTACGTTCAACAATAAAAATTGATTTACAATTCAGTTTAAAATAAAATATTGAGCTAAATAAAAAAAGTCTGTAATATTCAAACTTCAGACACTAAAAACCCTAAAGCTATTAATGAAATACTGAAAAGTAATGTCCTATAATCTATACGTCTGTACTAATATTATAAAGAGGTAAAATTTGTTTGTAAGTTTATTGGGGTAATCTCGGGAACTAATGATCCAATTATAAAATTCTTTCACTAGCAAAAAGCTACATTATTCGTGACTGTGATAAGCTAAACTAACAGTGGTAATCAACTTCAGTTTCTGACCTTACAAAAACTTGTGATATTTGACGAATATTCCAACTTCGCCTCTTGCTAAGTTGATGAAAGTAGTCTTAAGTTGAAGACGATTAAGTGTTTCCCGCTGATAAGTTTGTTCAGTGAGTTCGGAGCTTTGAGTCGCGAATGTTTGGTTTGTTAATATTATTTGTTATTTGGATATGAATGGAGACGTTCGTGTCGTAATTATAATTTTTGTATTATGTTGACTCACAAGATGTGATGCATGACGCACAATGCAAGTAGTTTTCGGTACTAAATATGAAAACGTGCGACGTATTTTTGTCAACAAAATGTAACTAACTACTGCAATGGCTGTTTGCCACAGTTGTTTAGTTAGAGTCCTGCATGGTAACAGCACTCTCCTGATAATGCAAGCTCCAAAGAATCCACGCAACACTATACAGCACACGTAAATGACTGACAGAATAAGGTTTCAATATCTCATTTAACTTTCCGACAAACAACAACAAAACATTGACCCAAAAACCATAATCCTAAAACACAGAAACAATGCCATTTCTAATGTTGACTTAATAATAACTGACATATCACGCGCAGACATTCTGTGGAACATAATCTCGTCATTATAAGTGGCTCGAACGCTTGGCGCGATTGTGAATATACCCGTCACAAAGTCTACCACGCTCACTTCACTCCACATTAAAACATCACAACTCCAAAACACCATCACTCAATTATCAACCCTCCTCCAAGAAAATACAGCTGAAAATTAATTGATTCACTAACCCGATATGTTTGAATTACATAATCGAATTCTATTGTGTCTGCATTTAACGGCTTTTTATTTAACACGCAAAATGATGCTCTAATTTGTTGTGGTTAGAGTAGGATTTGGTTTGGATTGTTTGGTGGATGAGTTGATTCATAATTGAACCAGTAAGACAATGAGGCGTATGCACAATGAGCGACAATATTGTGTGGAAGCTATGAGCTATACAGACTATCGGCTGTTTAAGCGCTTTGTAAAGCAAAGCGAAGTGATGAGCGGGCGTGACAATCGATAATCCTGTTGCTGTCATAATCGGATCGACTTTCGTACTGAGAATGAAAAACCTGCTCCTTTTAATTAGCTCAGTCTGAGTTTTCGTCGATGCTAGTACGAATAATGAGCTTTGGTGCGACTTACTTTGTCCTTGTTATTTTAGTTCTTCTACTGCTCAGTTTAAAGCCCCCACTTGTAAGTTTAATTTTGCAAATTGTCATCATGACAATTTTGTCTTTACTCCAGAGACTATTAGACACATTCACGTTTCTGCTTTGCACTTTGTAGTTAGATAGATAAGTGACAGTGACAGGAACAAATCTGGTCAAAGTTCGCGCCAAATAACGTTTGTAAACCTCGGGGCCGTAGCCAAAAGTAAAACATAAGCCTTTTCTCAAAAAATATCACAAATACAAAAGACAGAAAAAAATCTCGTTATTCTCTCCTTTGGCCCCAAAAAATACAATACGTGAAGTATAAAAGTATCATTTTAACAAAAAAGGGGTCCGCACGGAAAACGCGACACCCTCGAGGGTTCCTCCTACTTTTTTCTTTGGTCTTTCGGTCCGGTTACGAAACCTTTTTATTTGGTCCGTGACGTAAATGTGAGGACAAAGTGTCAGGAGTTTTTTAACTTGAGTCACTGCTATGATTAATTAGTTTAAAGTTTTGAATGTAATGTTGTGTGACTTTGGGTGTGATGATGTAATTGTGTTATTATTTTGATATAGCTAACTATGAGAGAAAGTAAACCATAATCCAGCTCGTGGGCCCGGAATGGAGTAGGTGGATGTCACATTTGTCTCGAATTTTTAGTTCTAAAACATGTCGTTTTCCTTCACTATATTCAGATCAGTTGTAATGTAACTCATATTACATTACGCAAAATAAACTGCTTGTCTGAATTTTAATCCTCAACCACTTCTCGTAATAGTATTTAATTTGAAAGTTGAAAGCCGTAAAAATTCAAGTATTTTTTTCTGTAAATCGGTCACAAAAGCGTGCTTCTATAAAATCTCATGAAAAAAACACAATTTTCAGCTAATGAAAAGTAAATAACACTAACCAGTCTGTAAGTGTAAGTACTCCTAATTTCATCTTGCCACTAACTCGCTAACGTATTGACACACGCACGCGTTCACCACAAACTATTGAATTGTGGTCACAACTCACTGGGCTACCACGAGTTGCCTGTAGTAGCTTATTACGTAGCCGCTGCCATGGTCTATGATCATTCAAAAAGGGGGAAAGCACTGATAATTTAAATCCTATGTTTTACTATTGTTAGTTCAGTTACAACAGTCAAAGATAACAAATATGGTTGACAAACAAGTCGTAGGATTTTGTAATACATCTCACCTGTAGGCCGAAAGGGTTAGGCAGAGGTGTTTCTATGATGATGATCCTTACACGAAAAAGAGTTGAAAAAGATGCAAAAAAAACTTGAATAATTAAGTAATCCAAAATTATTTTACACTTTCTATAATTGCTCCAAAGATGAAAATATGATGTGACTGACATAAAAAGGACGTTACCGGGTGCATCACACATTGACGTGGGAGCTAATAATTGAATATACACTGCCACAATGTTGCAGAAGTTAGAGTCTACTTTACTACCGTCTATCATAAAATTGAGTAGTCAAAATGAGTTCAGACTTGAGAGTTATAAAATTTGACAATGTAGTTTCAGATTTTCTCGAAGTAATCAACTTTAAGAGGAAAATTTAACCTGGAACATTGAATTTAAAACTATAAAGAACCCAGTATTTAAATCAAACCAATTTTTTTTTTCAATTATTGGCCTTCCTTTATACTAAATAATAGTACGAATAGAACTAAATAAAAGTTAGACAGTATACAATAAGTGCAAAAGGAACGGTCGCAAAATTTCCGTCATCGTATACCCTGCCCTGTGGCGCAATGGATAACGCGTCTGACTACGGATCAGAAGATTCCAGGTTCGAATCCTGGCAGGGTCGCACTGATGCTTTTTGTATGATGTTGAAACAGGTCCATTAGTCACTGTTCATTTTGTACTAACTCCAAGTCGTTTTCTCAAATGTGTTAAAGTCTTATTTTTGTCTACGCAATATGGCTTACTCACATTTTTAATATAACTTTTACAAAATAAATAAACCAAAAGGGCTGGCAGAAACTTTGATTGCATTTCAGTGTACTTGTTATTAAATTATTTTGTCTACTAAGGACCCCCAAAAACAACCAGATTGCGACCACACATTCGCTTAAAACATCCCTGAGAATTAATTCACAAACCTCACATATAATCGAGTTACAGCGCCCCCTAGTGCAGGAATCAAACACTAATTGTCTCAGTGACGTCACAAAGGCAGGAATCGAATCACGCGATTATCAAATTATAATATTTTTTGTGGTTTTTATTGAATTATTTCTTTTGTAGTCGTGCTTTGCGTATATGAAGTGATGGGGTGCCACCCTTATTGTGACGTGTGTGTTCTTTTGTTATTTTAGATGTGACAATAATGATTGAAGGGCTTAGAAGACGTGGGCTACATGACAATGTCAAGGGTTTAAAAATTACAATAGGGATAAATTAACATTGTATTATCAAGTTTCTCGTAGGAGTAAACAAAAATGAAATGTTTCAGAGGATGTCCACGTTTAATTTTGGATAATAAGATAGTTTTAATAGTTAGTACCTACCCAAAATCTTTAGAAAATAGAATCTACATAATTATCATCATCATCATCATCATTTCATCCGAAAGACGTCCACTGCTGGACATAGGCCTCCTCCAAGTGTCACCACATTGACCAGTCCCGTGAGTCTCGTATCCAGCGGATCCCTGCAACCCTTACCAGCTCTTCGGTCCACCCAGTGGGAGGCCTTCCAACGCAAAGTCTTCCAGTTCGCGGTCACCACTCCAGAACTTTCCAGCCCCATCGGCCATCCGTTCTGCAAGCAATATGCCCTGCCCACTGCCACTTAAGTTTGGCTATTCTTCGGGCTACGTCGGTAACCTTGGTTCTCTTACGGATTTCCTCATTTCTGTTTTGATCAAGGAAACTCCGAGCATAGCCCTTTTCCATTGCCCTTTGGGTGACTTTAAGTCTTCCGATGAGGCCCATTGTGAGCGATCACGTTTCCGTCCCGTATGTAATCACTGGCAACACACACTGGTCATAGACTTTCGTTTTGAGACACTGCGGTAAGTTGGACGAGAAGATACCACGCAACTTCCCGAACGCTGCCCAGCCGAGGTGGATTCGACGATTGACCTCTTTCTCGAAGTTAGACCTACCTAACTGGATCGTTTGTCCCAGGTAGACATAATCGTCTACAACTTCGAGTGTAAACTCTCCGATCTTGATAGGAGTGGGTGTTACATGGGCATTCAACATACATAATTATACGTATACGCAATTCAAAATTATCACTCATTAAGCTTATAACAATAAAAGTTGCTTTCATATACCAATACTTGAGTAGGACCTTTCCACTTAAAGCAAAATTCACTGATGATACTGACCGCGATCAGCATACTAAAACCATGTTTAATATTCAGTGTCAATAATTCACAACAATGATGTCACTGACATCCCCAGAATGCCGTTTAAATATGCTACCTAAATACATTCAGTTTCATTTTTGAACTTCGCCCTTAGATATCCCTTTCGGCACATCCACTTTTAAACCATACACCATTCTAGAACACTACCGAAACCGAAGGCCCTCCAAAGACACGTCTCGAGACAAACACTACGACAAGTGGTGAAAGCCACCCCGATACAATACAGCAATCACGACACGGAGGCCAATTTGTGGGCAGAATTGCTCAGCGGGCCGATGTTGAGGCCGCTTGTAATTGCTATGTTTGTTTGTTTTCATATGGGAGTATGTAACGGCCGAGATGGGCCTTCAATTGAAACGTTAGAGGGCCAGGTGGACAATAGAATTGTATTATATGAGGTAAGGATGTTTGTGTGTGGTGAAGTTTTATTCTGTGGATGTTTACAGTGTTAAATCTATTAGACTAGACAATAACTGTTACACATCTCATCCATTCCTTTGGAAACTAGGAATTAGAAAGACTGAATTGGAATAAACTAACTCTATGGGATCTGCTCTATTAAAAGTACGTAATCAAGACACTTATCTAGGATGCTACTGAGAAATTCCTAGTAGTAAGACCCAACTATACTTTGCCCGACCTGGGAATTGAACCCGGGACCCCATGATCAACAGTAGAACTTGTAACTACTAGACCACCGGGGCAGCCATCACACTATGAGACAGTTAAAATAAAAGACATTCTACACAAAAAGGTCTTCACAAAAAAAATCGCGACGAAAATTCAAAATACCTTGAGCTTGTATACAAAGCGGCTGTTTGTAGCGTCTCGAAGTAAGCGAGACTGAATGCCTCTAACTGAGTTAAAACTTGGCACTGAATACTCACAATGTTGCTTTGTCTGTCCGTCCCTCCTTTCTCCTAGTATAATTGGGACCGGTACATTACAATTTAATTCAAGAATTCGACTGCGAATTGAAGTTTTTATATTGTTGGGTGAAATGGCCGAGAAATAGAGGAGTTTTTGAAAGAGGCTCTGGAAAGGGGAGGAAATTGAAGGCAATTTTGTTCAATAATGTTTAGAATGAATACTATAGCTTTGTCTAGTTATTGTTTACTCTAAGTACCTCGTCAAACGCCCACGATATTGTTTTAATACCTATTGACGGCTGAAGGGTTGGTTCGATATATTTTTGTTATAAAACATTAGCACTGTGGGTTATGATCATAATTGCGTAGACAAAATATGACTATTTTATAATTATCGAAACAATAATTCAACAAGTCCCTTCCAAAAGCAACCCCTTCCCGCAAAAAGATCATAATATCATTAAACAGATTTTACCGTCCACATTAATACAAAAGCCCAGTGGGCCAACAGTTTTTGTAGACAAAATATCGCACTAAATCACACCGGGCCGTTAAACGTAACAAAAGGTCACACCGTAATTAGTTTTTTTGTCCCCACTGTGCAATATTTCAACCTTGCCGACCGCATCCGTAATAATTTTTCAATTAAAATTCATTTTTGTCATAAAATATTCTGCACTCGTGTTGAAAATTAAAATGTATGTGTTTTCGTATGGGTGATTACTTTAAATAACGTTGTTATTTCATTTTTTTTTTGCTTTTTATTGTATTTAAAAACATGTGCCGAGATAAATGTGTTCTGTGATCTTCGTTGTGAAAAACTGGCGCTGATTTATTATTTCTTACCAAATTTTTTTGTTTAATGTTATCGCTTGGTTTTAACGCCTTGTCTGGAACTTACCTGAAAAATAATAAAAATAGCGTTTAATATTCATGCTACTGTTTAAATAAAAAGAACATGCTCATTTAACTTTACAAATGAATGCGAGTAATCAATTAACATATATTGTAATCCAAGCATTAAACACGATCATAAAACGCAAAGCGCAGTGTTAACACAATACCCTATTAATATCGCAGTAATTAAAACTGTGTACTGTAATAGTTTCAACAACAACAACTTTAATTTTTATTTCCAACGCTTAAACGTCACGCCCGTTTTCCCTGAAGATTTAAACAGAGATGTATTTATGGTACACCAACAGTGCACCAGTAATGTTCTAGCCCTATGTAATAGGAGACGAGCCTAATGCCATTAACCGGGCACATATCCAGACTCCGGGCTGTTTCTGTGAAATTGCTGAAGGAAAAACCCAATAACACTTGACCTGGGACCCAAAGTCTCATGCTCAGCAGTAGGGTTTGCGACCACTAGAGCAACATATCAGTCAAATATAATTTTCAACTCTATTCCCAACTAAACAGATTTTCAAATTATAAAACCAAGCTTTTAAATGAATGGCCACCATTAATTACTTTTATAATTGACACAACACAATCATGAGGAAATATCGCCCAATATTTTCTTTTCATTGTTCACGAGCTTAAAACAATTACTTATGTAAATTCTAAATTACACAATTAAATTATGTTAAAACACTGTTTAAAAATACTTTATAGCGCAAGTTAAGTAAACGAGGTGTGTTTTATAACGGCGTGGTTACGTGAATTGCATGGCGAGTCGTTGCAATGTTGTGAATTTAAGTTCATGCATGCTGAACTATCGTCTAGCATGATCAACCTTTAATGTTCACAGCCCGCTGCTGGGATAAAGTGGCCTCCTCTATATGAGACGAGGGCCTGATGCGGAGTGGTGGATGTCTACGATTTTTTATTATCCCATAAAGGCTATTTGGTTTTTACACCCGGGTCACTTAATTTTATGTCTATAATTTATTTTTGTTTTTAAAGTGATTTAAAAAAAAAAAAAACATTTATTCAGGTCCAAGACCTATATAAAAACCAAAAATAGATAAAAATACAAATACAAACATTAAATACCGACACAGAATAAATAAAGGTCAAAATAAATTATCATATTATTAAAAAAATAATACTTAATGCTTGCTTTTAAGTAATGCTTTGAGATTCTGAGGATTCTCCTCAGTTTACCATAGCCTTAAAAAACGCGGGGAGAGAGATTGTACGCGAGCGCAGGTTTGGAGATATACTCGCTACCCGGTGTTTTTACACCCGTATTATTCTTAGTAATAGTATTCGAGTAGCCCGAAAAAAAAAACAATAAAAAATACAAAAAGTTTTATTTGTAAATTATTATTTATTTCAGTGTGTGAAACAACTGATATAACACGAGATTGAAGCGCATTTCTTTTGATTTCGGAAAAAATGTTGATTTTCTTAATTTTCATTTCTACTTACTGAAAAAAGTTATTTTCGTTTTTTATTCAGAAAATTAAAAAAAATAGTATGTTTGAACTTCAATTTAAAAAAATCGACATGTTCTTTTTAGATATTAAGTAAAACTATACGCCAAATTAACGGCCTGTCTGTGATAAATAGAAAATTAAATTAGTCATTAAAATAAAATAATGTTTTTTAAATTTATTAATATTTTTCCCATAGTCCATCAAAATCGTTGTGATCCGGCAAGCTCTTTTTTGTTGGTAATTAAAATACATATTTTTTTTGTAAATAAAAAGTATGCAATGCCACATTTCTTATAATAAAGGTTTAAAGTATAGGTACATACTTGAAAGATTGGTTTTTCAGCTGTTATTAGATTGTGTGTTATTTAACTAATTAAAACCCGGGTGTTTTACACCCATTGTAGTCTTAGTAGTATAAGAAATCATTGTAGCCTTTAAGGGTTCAATAAACTTTCTATTTGGTAATGGTAATCTCAAAATGACGAAGGAAAACACCGTGATAAAACATCACGATGTTTTCCTTCGTAATTTTGAGACTACCATTACCAAAAAGAAAGTTCATTCTATAGGTAAATAAGTGGTTTGTGTTACCAGTTTTGTTTAATGATAATCATGATAACATCATAATTATGAAGCGTACTTGCTTGTTGCAGTTTGCATCGAGGATCAAAATAGCCTAGTACTGATGCATCGATGACTAAGGGTTTTCAGAAAGGGTTGACGTAAAACAGGCTGTTGGAAAAGCGAGAGGCTTTTGCTCTTGTTCTTTGACGTTGGACCTACGAACCTAGGCAGGAGGAGTAGATTTTCTTTCAAACCTGTGGTTTTAGTGTCCAGTCGTGCTAACACTTTTTAAAATACAAACGAATACGATCAATTTGTATTGGCTCTGTACTGTTACGAAAACAATTAGTTCTGGAAGTTAAAGACGAACAATATTCCCCTCAAAAATCGTGATTTTACAAATTAAATTTTATCAGTGTCTTTACTTTTTCTAGGTTTATCCACATTGTTGTACACACACAGTGTGTGTACCACAAACCAACACATTCAAACTGATTAATTTAATAAAATATTAAAATACAATTATATTTAATGATAATATTGCGGTAATTTTTCAACTAAACAGACGGCGCCATTAATTTGGCGCAGTGTCACCGGCAGAGGCAGCGCCTAACCGCAGCCACGTGCTGCTCTCTCTAAACTATACTCATTTAATTCGGCCTTTTAAATTTTGTGAATTTATTGTTTTGTTAAACTAGTTTTAAATAAAACTAGAGACGGTTTTACAGCGTTAATTATTAGAGATAACTGAAATTCACATTGTTTGAATTATGTGTGAGTCTAGTAAACTCAGGATCTGTATGAACAGACAACAAAACACTCGTATCAGTATATCTGGAGACATTTAATTTTTTGAGAAGAAGAAAAATGCTTATATTTGACGTAATCGTTATGTTGGTCGACTACTGGATTTCATATTTAATGTTTATTACTGGTTTTCTATTTGCGTTTTTCTATAATCATACCTTATTAACAAAAACATTGTAAGATAAGAGCAACTATAAAAAAACTTGCATCTTTTCAAAAGTGCTTATTTAACTTTGAACAAAATCATTATTACAGAAAATACCTATTCCTTCTTAAATTCTACCATTCACTTTCCTTCCTTTTCTATTTACTTTGCATTGACATATTCTCGTACAAGCAAGACGCGGCCAAGCCAGCCAGCTAGCGTATTTGTCAGGCACCACGTAGCACTCTGCCGCACCTCTAACTGTGCTCGACTAATGTTGCTCTCACTTAGACAGATGGTAAAGGAAGAACTGGCTTTAATTACTTTTTGCAAAGAGTTTTGTATTGTTACAAGTATTTGATTTTGAGTAATTAAAAAGGATAAATTAACTTTTATCAAACGACACCATAACATGACTCCTGTATTTCAGCGAAGAGTTTTACAGGCAGAGGTTTACATCCACAATTTTCGCCAGTTATGTTTTGGAATGTCGTAATAACGAGTTTTAACGTAGATATATTTAGCTAGGCATCTAATCATCTATAGTAATTGCACGATATTTGATTATAACATTGTGTTAATGCTTGGAATGTGGGGTGTTTGTAGGTACTTAACATACCTAGTATATTTGAATTGTGATACAGTGTTCTTATCAATCTCAGACTCACGGTGTGTGTATCAAGGTTCCATACCTATTGTGAGTTTTTTCAATAGAGCTCCGAAATTAAATAATTATGTCGTTTATTCATTACAGTTCTAAACTGCCCTTTTCTACAGATACTTTCACACAAAATTAAACTCTTTTCACCAAAAACTCGTAAAATAGAAGCACGTGCTTGCAGACTTTAAGCTGCAAATGCAAATCTGAGTTCATTTGACTAATAGCACGCAGTAATGGCGCTACACACTGTTAAAAATTTGCATTTAACAAGCCATAAAATAGATTAAAGTAGTAACGTTAAATTATTTCGTGGATGGCGTGCCTCTCGTTGCAAACGTATTAAAGTTTTATCCGGCCTGTGTGGCGAATCGAGTTAGAAGTTGCTCCGACATTATGTCCACGGAGCGCAGTAGCGTGCGCACTGTGCACCCGTGATTCAATTTATTGTTGCGAAGAATTACTGTAATTGCTTTAAAATTTTCTATCGGACGCACTGTGTGTCGTGTTCTGTAGTTCAAAAGTTTGAAGTGTTCGCAACATTAAATGAGATTTTAAAGTTGTGGTTTTATTAGTTGGCTATGAAGCTACGGTTTGAATTTAAGTTGAAAATGTACACGTTTTCAAAATGTAGTATTAAGTCTTATGTTTTGGTAAGGATGTTGAGGATGATGATTGATGAGGATTTAATTGTTTCGATGGCAGTACGTTACACAACACAATGGTCGTTTAACAAAGTCTTATTCGCATAATTTTTAACATAATTTTACAAGAAAATTAATCTATCACTTTCAGACTAGCAATAAACATAATGACTAAAAAATTTGATGAATTTATCTATAATTAAAAATATAGAACTCCTTTATTTTATAGGACTCTTACAGAAAACATTCTTACACAATGTTGTCGACCAAAGGAACACCGTTTCCCTAGGCGTGCGAGTAACTGCTTCAGTTCATTTTTACATTTAAAAACTTTGTATCTAATGGACAATGACTTAAAGTGGATGCAATTCTGGTAATTCTACAATTTGGGCTATAAATCCTAGCCAACGTTTATAAGGATTTGAGCAAAACTTTGTATAATAAATATACCAAGGTAGACGTCTGTTGTAATTATAATTTGCTCGGTGTTTCCCCTTGTGGATAAGCAGAATTGCTGCCGATATTGGTGGTGTATTTTATCTTGCTGTCTAAATCTGTCAATGAACATAAAACCGTGAAACATTGATTTATGTTGGGAAATATTTCATACTTTTCCTTTACTTTTAGTACAATAATAAAAGATAATTTTATGTAACTATTAGCCTGTGTGGTTCCACTGTAGTTTGCCTATATTTCTCCTTTCCAAACCTCTCTTGATGACAAATGCTGACTTAATTAGAGCAATGTTATTCTGAGCAATGTTAGCCGAACGTCTGACTGTTGATAACTCCAAGTTCTCGTTAAATTAATAAGAAACATCTTCTCATTATGATTAAAAACTCATCGGTAAACCTTTTTGTGTTGGAAGTGAAACCTGAACGATGCAGTTACCTGATTGTTAAACTATCAAATACAACTCCAGTGCTAAATGGTTATTTTGACGCTTGAATGAGATTGTCAGGAGGGCGATGCTGGTAAACATATGTGTCAAACTGTCTGCGGAAATTGTATTGGAAAAACAAGATTAGTGGCATTAGTTCCAACTATGGCCACGCTTAAAGAAAACCATACAACACTGTACCGTCAGCTTCTAACAAAACAGATAAATAAATAAGACATTATCGTCCGCTGCTATCTATTAATACTCCACAATTTCAACATTCTGCTCATCCCGTCAATTTCATTAATAAATCCCTGTCCCCCAATCTGTTAGGCACCGGTTTCACCGTAAGCCAGTGGCGAGAAACGAGTAGAGTGTTAAGAGCAGTGTTGACTCAGTGCTAAGGACCCCAGCTCACGACTTGTAGACTATGACTTCTAAACCGGTTCGCGTAGTTGCTTTGTGTAGTCTATTTCATCACCTCTGCTCTTTTTTGAGAGCTTTGAACGAAAGCATCGAAAATCGGCATGTGTGACATTTACCAACCCGCACTGGGCCCGCGTGGTAGATTACTGCATTCCCTCTCACTGGGTTCCAGCAGCAGGTACATTGTAGGCTGATAATGAGTATACCTACTCATAACCTAGTACGGACCAACTATTTTTATTTTTCTTATGCGTAAAAATAGTTGACAGCTAATCGCTTCGTCGTCAGCGCACGGTGGGACAGGCCCCTCATACCGCGGACAGATGGAGGATACGAATTAAAACTTGCTGAAATAAATATTGCGAGCTATCCCTTCGCCTTCTACTCTGTTTGTGTTAATTTTAAAAATCAAGTTAAAAACTTTGATTGTGGGTGAGTTAAAATTCTGTGTAACGGTAACTCATTTTGCATTTAGAATTTTGGAGAATTAGGGGAAATTATGTAAGTGGTTTGGTCTAGTATTTCGAAATGGGTAGGGAGGAAGGGTTGGTCGATTGTATTTAATAAACATCCATACTAGTAACTCGGCATGTCTGTTTGTCTGTCTACAAGTTTTTCAAGTCTTACGAAAAGACTTGACGAAAATTCCGTACACCCGGAATTGTGCATACAATATGTAGACTATGATCTGGGTCAGCACGTAGGACATCTACACGGACGTCAAAGAACCGTTGGGGTTAGTATTTTGTGTATAACTTTTAAAAGTACTAAATAAATTATTTATCTAAGACCAAGTTCATTTATTTAATTTAAATATTTGCAACTATCTACAACCCCTTGCTTGTTCGCGTTTCCCCACAAACTAAGGGCAAGTTAGGGTAATATTGTAACGAGTTGCACTTGAGGTTTAAAACTTAACGAGAATCTACTCTAACATTAAACTTCAAAAGCGTTGTACGAAGTTTGAAGTTTAACTTTATTTATTTATTGCCATCGACTTCACTTGCCAACTTCCTGTGGTGATAATATTCGATTAAACGGTAGCTTTACTTGTTTTGTTATGCGAGCATTTTCCTAAGAATTTATAGATTAGATTCAAGAATAAGCAGAATTTTTTGAGAGTATCAGAAGGATTAAATGAATAAAAAAGGTTTGATCACAGGCTTGTTGCAGAATTCTATAAATTGGCTTTACTCTACTTTTTTAGCCACCCATATTCACACCTAACTTACTTTACGCTGTGTCACATCACCATTTATCCCCATATCAACATCTATTTATCTATACTGTGATAAATTTATGCTTAAATTTATGCTACTAAAAAGTCTCCCATCCCACAGCTGGACAAAAACCCCTAAAAGACAGAGAACGAAGCCAGTCATCAGTCAGTACTTACTCCACAGTATAATTCTGTTCGCAAACGACTGTAGTTTCTTGTACCCAAGTATAAAACAAAAGAAACTTCATCGTTTGCGGAGATAATTAAAATGCAAGCGTTTATCTTCCTGTCGGCGACTTGAGAGGTCTTGTGAGGGACTTAACTGTGTCTTCTTCTTCAATGGAAGGTGTTAATAATGATAAATGTTTGATTTTCGATTTTTTACATTTGTCTTGTTGACGAAGGGATATACCTATAAGTTAAAACTGTACATTTTGAGTCTTAAAAGCAGGGTCATTTTCATAACGAAATGATTGTATAAGGACACCCAGCACCTGCTGCGTTTCATCTTAAGGATGATTTCCATCAAAGGGCTCGCATCGCATCGCATCGGAACGTATTTTACAATCTTGAAACGATATTAAATCGTGCACACAATACTTAAAGTCTATATTACCAAGCCTCATACATCAGCTTGACCGCGGGCATCTTCGGCGACACGCGATCGTTGCCGAAAGTATGCTGCGACCCGCGATCGGCTTGGTTTGGTTGTCGTCGCATTCGATCGGATCCTTTCGGCTGGTTAGAACACGTCAACACAGTAGGAATAATACTATTTGAATTGGTACAGAAACGGATACGTTCGCAAGCGACGGTACGGAGCCGATCGTAAACGTCAACTTCCTGACAGATGCGATTGACTGTCGCCGCATCCGTTCGTAAACTTTCCGATCCGATGGAATGCGAGCCGTTTGGTGGAAATCATCCTTTACAATCATGGTTTAAATATAATCCATTAAATCTAATGTGTGAGAAATCCGACAGTTCGTCAACATAAATAAAGTTATAAATGTTGATGAATTGATATAATTAGCCACTTGTTAGTTTTTGTATTCATCTTAGGAATTTCAGGAGGTTAGATTAGTAGAGATCAGAAAACACTACCAGCCAGTTTTAAAACCTCTGTCTTGTACCCAGCTATACAAAATTGTTGACACCTGTATGACATTAACAGGAGAGCGTTGTTACCAGCAACGCGAAAGTTGTTACATTTGCGACTTTTTTTGTGAAGGCATAACGAAAAATCAAAATGCAGCATAAGTTTAGTTTTTGGCCATTCGCCAAAAGATAGCTGAATTTTTAAAATGGTCCCTCTACACATTATTGCCATCAGTTGTTACAAAATTACACAAAAACTATTCCTTGCTAATATCTAAAACCAACCACGTATTTTATTGTTCATTCTATACTTCGTTTACACTGTTCATCACAGTTTTATTGCTTGAGTAGAATTTATTACCGCCGCCGTCTGAAATTAGACCGCCATTTTTAATGTCTTTCTAGATCTATTACAACGTCGACTTTTATTACGTTATTAGTAGCAAGAATATTGTAATAAATAAGTTAGAGAGCTTATGATAATAGATAATTATGTAAATAGGGTAAATAAAATATATTAACATAAAAGTTAAATACTATTATTTGTTGGGTAAGTCAGCAGTTATCTCCAAAAATATCTCCTAAAATAGACTATGTTTAGAATATATCTGTCGGATCCGGTCATTAGTACGGACATAAAATTAATCGCAAGTGCGCTGGTGGTGACGTCACGCGACCTACTTACAACTCTACCCACACCACAGCGTGGCTTCTACAGAGCCCTGATGTTTACAGCTCGCGGCGAGCAGGACAGTCAATGTCTGATCGCGGAGGAGTTGAGACGTTTTCGAACTGTACTCGATTCATTGTGCCCCTTGTTATTGTGTTAAAAGGTAATCTCAAGTAATTTGTTAGTTTATTATTAACAGTTTACCACACCCAGTGTATTTTCACTGCATGAAACCCATGGACTGCCCACATGATGTACGAGCCTAATAGAATAAATCCTGACATTTCCGACATATTAATAAAATATCTGTTTACAAATGTAATGGGGATAAGAGTTGGTTACAACTCGCGCATACCAATGATGTTGACACAAAATAGAGGAGGTTTGTAGTCAGCAGTGAGTGCAACAATTCTGCAAATGATGAGGTTGGAAAAATATTGCTTATGATGGGTTACATAGGCATAATAAGGGCACATTCTAAGGCTAAATAAAGAATTCTACGTATAGAAGTTAAACTCCTTATCAGAATGGGTTCAAAACTCATGTAAGAAACGTTAAATTGATTTTTTTATACTACCCATGCTTAGCACTAACGATCGCAGTTCAGTACGTGACAAAGACTTCTTCACCAGCTGCGCCACAATAGCCAGTCCTTCGCCTCCCGTTACCATAGTAATATTATTTACAATGTAAACTTTGCTTCCTTTTTGCACACCACCATCATCTTCCTGTCCTCGTCCCTTTCCACCTGAGGTCGGCACAACACGTTTTCTTCTTCCATTCTCACCTGTCAGACGTCACGGCATCATTTACTCCTTTCTCTTTTATATCGTTCCTCACACAATCCATTCCTCTTTTCTTGGCCGAGAGGGAGAGGACCTCTCCATCCATCAACATTCATATCCATCACTCTTTAAGTCACATGCGTTTCATTCCTCCTCATTACATGTTCATACCAAGACAAACAACGTCCTTTAATTTTTTCTGTAACAGGCGCCACTTTGAAAGTTCCTCTAATATACTCATTCTTTACTTTATCCATTCTTGTCACTCCACACATTCATCTCATCTGCATCTGCCTCTCATCTTATACTCTAACCGTCCAACATTTAACGAAATTAAGTGAAACGTTTGCCAAGCACACCTAAGACGTAAAGGCTATCGTCCCTGCAGCCGCGCAGTCCGGTGGCTGTCAATCGACTATAAACTGGGGCCGGATTAAGTTCTAGTAATCCTTCAGACATTACCTCCTATTCTATTTGGGAGTCCTCCCAGATTTGAGGGTCTTTGTGTAAGATGTATGCTGGAATTATTTCGTTGGAATAGTTTGTGTTATTACAGGCAGATTTGATTGATATCTACATTATGTAGTTGTGTTGTCATGTGATGTAACTGAGTATGTTCTGGCTCAGACCAATTATTAACCAAGATTGCAAAATATTGGATTGACTGATACAGATAGATAGCTATTAAGTGTACATTAAAAAAAAAAACCAATATATTTTATTTTACACGGAGAGTTATAAAACGTCGTCATTTGTGCATGTATGACTTTCTTGCGTTTAAACCCTTTCGTACATTACAATGCAAAAAAAATTAAAAGTCGTTAGTTTTAATGAACCACGATAGATGTTTTTCTCTCAAAAATCATAAGTCAATTTCTCTATTTCATCAAAAGATTTTCCGCCGTAAAAATCTTTAGTATTTACCATCATAACCGTCCCAAAAACCCCGTATTCCTTTGACTCGTAAATTAGCTTTTAAACCAACACGTGCATAATCAAAAAACTCGCAAAATTCTACGGAACCAAAGCATCAATATAGAAAAGAAACAAGCGAACGGACAAACGAAATCTCTTTTGAATTTCAACCCCCCGAAAGAGGGTTTTAATCGTTTTTAAATGTCTATTCGTAAAGGCGCAAATCCATGCAAATATCATTTTCGCCCACACAAGCAATTTTCAACTTTGATACTCCGTAATAAAAGTTTTTGTAACAGCAGATGAAATTGGTGTTGTTTCCTACTTTATATGGATTCATTAAAGAGTGAGCAGAAATTGGGTTCTTTGCTCAATGTTGAGCAAATTCTTTCGAAGATTTTTGAAGTTTGCGAGAAATGCGAGATGCGATGAATGTCAGTCTGTCAGTTATTGCGAAGACTGTGCTATAAAGACATGTTTTTCATTTTACCAAGTTGGTTATAAAGAAAAGTTTGTGATGAAAATTTTTATGTCAACTGAATTAAAAATGAAAAAGTTTTTAGAAGAGTCAATCTGTTGGTTACTTTAAATCTGCTACCTACGCTTTGCTTCTTATACTTATCCCTGGAGTTGTAAAAATCGATTTGAAAATGCGTGTGAATATATAATTATGTCTACAGAAAACTCTTTTAATCATCCCACAACCACAACAAGTAACATATTGGCCGACTTTTTGATAATTCAAGAGTTTGTAGACCTACCCCTAATACTATTTATTCAACATGACTATTTTAGCGTGTGGCCTTAATCAGAACTTACGTCACCATCTTGTTCTTTCAAAACAATTTCTCGCCTTCCTGTGAATGTGACCCAAGCGCCAAAAGAACCATGTTGATATAGACCACATCCGAACAAAGCAAAGACAAGAGAAATGAATAGCCAACATAACACACGAACAACTAAAACATTTGAATGTTGGTAGCAATGCGAGAGCGTTCTACTGTTCCCTGAATATTTTATTAAGCCTTTAAGATTACAGAAAAACCCACTCTCTACGGGCCCCCGGGGAGGCTTCGATACGTATCGATAAAGGTAAATAATTTAATTCTCTTGCTTCTATAGTAAATGGGGTAACATTTCTGGAGTTTCCGAATAGAAATGTGTTTTTTGATAGTGGAATGTCGGAGTGGTATTTAGAACGGGACGGTTGATGACAGAGCGTGGAAATAATTTGAGTCCTATCTATAAGTATTTTTGAACTTGTCGGTTGGTCACCGTAGCGTTATTTTGATTTGCAATTAGTTTCATCGTGCATGTATATATATATCTTTTGTGATCATATTGACATAAGGATCGACTTTTACGCCTTATTGTATCATTTTCCCAATACAACTGACAATCTAATTGTAGATGGTTAAGAATAAATATAGTATTTGTAAAGATAGTGCTAGTTCATTAATACCAAGGCTGTACTATTCCCATCAATAACAGTCCTATTCTTTACAACACAAAAAATAGCTATTACAGTTTTTTATTCGTGTAATATCGTGAGGAACAGTCAATTGACTGTATTCTTAAAAAAAACTTCACTGTTCCGTTTAAAACATTAACAATTGACAAAGCCACAATTACCTGTATTTCCAATATTAACTAAGAAGCTAAAAATAATAAAATTATGCTCTCTTACAATTCTAAATGTTACAAGAAAGATAAATTACGTGACATGAATCCAATCGGGGGTGAGGCAAGCTGAAGGTGAGCGGGGTTGGAGGGAGGGGGGGGCGGATAATTTCGGTTTTTAGGTGAGAAAAGATTTATTATAGGGGCGTGCCCATCGCCGAACAAAATATTCGTTTGGTAGGAAAATAGCGGCGGTATCGAGGTTACGACTTGTTAACTTGTATTGTTAGCATTATCATAATGTGTTTTTATGGTAAATAATGCGAGATAATGCGTGTTAGAAAATAAATAAATGGAAGTTGCCAGGGATCGAGCTCATTGGCTATTGTAATTTGAGAGGTTTCGTCCAGCCATTCACTGCTATGGCTGATGTACTTACATTTTATTCAGCAAATATTACCAAAGTAATACTTTCCAGTGAAAACGATAAAACAGAAGACAGTAATGAATTGACACTTTCAGATTACACTTAAACATTCTTTAAGCCCAACACAGACCTTTGTCCTCTGTTGGTATCTAACTATACAGTCTAATCCTATCATGGCAAAAATACCCCAAATTGTAAGCCAGGAGTGTACCAATATTGCACCACAGTCCGCCAATTATCTTTCAGTGCCGGATAGTAGGGGGTGAGCTTATTTCCATCAACCGGGCAGGAGTCAAGACTTCGTGGCAGCTACTGAGAAATTCCGGATGGGAAAACCCAACAACGCATTGCCCAATTTGAGAATTGAACCCACTTCAAGCTCAGCAGTAATACTTCAATTCCACCATTGCAAAATACCCATAATTAATTTCAAATGAAAAATATAAGTGATAGTACCACAATGGGTGTCAGATTAATAATGTCAATGGGATGTTATCCATGTCCATACATCAAGTGAATATCAGTCATCCATTTAACCAGTTAATAAAAATGTAAATGCAATAAATTTAACCCTCCAGTGCCGAGTGCCATTATTACGGCCATCCGTATTTTTTATTTTCAATGTAAAACATTAACATGGTGACTCAATTATTAACCGCATACATAATGACATAAGTATCTTTCTAACTAATTACTACACACAACTAAATTATTGGTCCAGTGCCGAGCATGTGGAAAGGTTTTGATACCTGAAGAATTCATTTATAGTATTTTGATATATTGTTGTAGTATTTTATATATCCTTGTAGTTTATCTTTGTAATAAATCAATTTTTTTGCAGATAGATACTACCACTGTTTGTCTCTGCATCACCCAAAGGTTGACTGGTAGAAAATGCCTATGGCATTAAGTCCGCCTCTGTACTTTGTGCATAAAGCTCAAAGTTTAAGTGTAAATAAATAAATAAATTTATGTGTATTCTTTAGGTTTAGGTAACGTTATAATGCCAATTAGTCTTAGTGAGTTTCTTGGTGTATTTAGTTTCTTGGCACAGATAGAAACATAAAAATGTAGTTCATACTAGCTGCAGTATCCAAGAGACACCGATACTATTTCTAAATTCTGCCATCTGTCATTCGGTACATTAAACTTTCGTCCATCACCAAATTCACTTTCATTCACTTTACGAAAAACAGGAAAAAGCATTACACACAATTTCCTAGCCTTACTCATACACTTTACAACAGTATTTATTTTCGATTCCACAGATCAACACGAAAAACAAAAGTGCAAAGACCCTTTCAACGGAAAAACAATAGAAACGTGTATTCCAGATAGTTCGAGAACAAATGATACCGCAGAATAGATTGTACGATGTAATTTAGTGAGCTACGGCCAATGAGCGCGCTCCGTTTTGAAGTATTAGTTTTAGACTGTAAAATTGTGGAAGGAAGCGAATGTGAAGGGTTAAACTGTTGTTTTTTCCGGTTGTGCGGAATGGGAAGTAATATTGCTGTGTGTTGAAAATTGGAATATGTTCTGAGATATTTCATTTCAAAGGTACCGTAACTGAACGAAATAAATAAGTAGAAAATTAGTTTATAACTGTTTCGTGTCACAGAAGTTACTTGATATTATTTTGTTCAAGCTTCTATTTTTGCAGATAATTATACATTGATTGAATAATTAAAAGAAAATAACGAATTTTGACTGAATACCTGAGTTTGTGTTTAATTATATCTATTACAGGGTCTTTATTGTCTTCCGAATCAATCATCTCATATTCAAAGACTCAATCAAGAAGGGAATACTTTTTCAAGAAACTGTACTGTGTAATTAGTTGTGTTTGTTTTGAAATGCCTTAGAAAATTAACAAAAAATACATACAGAACTAAACAAACAAACCCAATTTCACAAAATTGATTAGAATTAAATTTTATTAAAGAGTATGTCATCACCATCTAGCCTAGCCTTTTCCCAACTGTGTTGTGGTCGGCTTCCAGTCTAACCGGATGCAGCTGAATACCAGTATTCTACATGGAGCGACTGCCTATCTGATTTATCAAAGAGTATGTACGTAGTTTTAATTCTTCATATACTAGATCCAGGCTCGCACGTAGATACACAACCAAAAGGTGCGTTATTTTGTCATGCAAAATACAGTGTGTTTTCGGCTTTCTCAGGAGATGTTGACTCAACGAACGCTGGGTTCGAAGTCGACTATCGCTCGGTTCGAATTTGACGATTGCTCCGTTGAGCGGTTGAAAAAACTAAGTAATATTCTTGCAAGGTAACGCCTGATTTGGTTCGATACTTATTTATGTTGTTCAACCGCCATTAGACTAGTTAACAAAACGAACCATTCAACTACTCGGTAAGGTTTAAAAGACCGGCGTCTGTTCAAAGATACGTATTATCAGCAAAAGGGAACTTTTCAGACATCCCTCGAGACTGATCGGCTGTAACGTCCGGCTCTCGTTATTTCTTTGACGTACGCTCTTTGAGAACATCTAAATGAGGCCGAAAGATCCCGAAAGATGTCGGAAGAACTCGGAAAGTTGCATTGTTTAGACTTGACAGACTCTGATAAGAAGTAATTTGTTACCCAATTAGAGATGTCACGGTAAAGGACTTTTTTAATATTTCCGAGTTGGTTTACTGTCTTTCGTTTCGATGATTGGATTTTTCGAAATATCAGAATGATTCTGTGTTGTGCCGGAGATGATAGCTCGAAGATACAACTTTGAACTAACTTTAATAATTGTTGTATTCCAACGCTCAACTCCAGGCCCCTCCGCTTCCGCGTCATCTTCAAGGCGTTCGTGGTGCGAGTACCGAATTGTTATATGCCCATGGTGATGGAGGAGTACTTTTGGCCGCAAGACGTGGTCTTCCGTCGCTTCCGCGGACAAGTTCCACTGGTCAGCCAACACAAGTGAAGTGCTATAAACATGGTTTTATTTAAGTCTTATTTATTAACACAAGAGCATCGGTGGCCCAGTGGTGGAGACCCCGACTTACGAGCAGTAAGTCGTGGGTTCGAACCCAGCCAGGCGCATTACTTTGTGTATGGTATTTCATCACCACTGCTCTCAAAACGGTGAAGGAAAACATCGTGAGGAAACCGGCATGTCCTAGAACCAAAAATTCGAAGACATGCGACATCTACCAACCCGCACTGGGCCCGCGTGGTGGATTATAGCCCATTCCCTCTCGTAGAGAGGAGGCCTGTGTCCCAGCAGTGGAAACATTATAGGCTGATTATGCTTATGCTTATGCTTATTAACACAAGTTTGTTTGTATTTACTATAAATATTTTAGTTTATAAGGTATATCTATGGGTCATTGTAGCCTGAAATAAATTATGTTGTTGTTGTTGTATTTTAGCGGCCTTCAAAAAGTGTTAAGATTATATACTATTTAAATTAATATCCACCTAAATAAAAACATTCGTTTAGAGTCCGGTTATTTATGCTATGTTATTATTATTCATGTTATTACGCAGTTTTCCAATATCGTTCTATATATTTTCTCTATTGCAATATGGCCGTTAATAGTTCTCGTTTATAACATAAAACATAACGATGCTGCCAATATTAACGAACAATTCTATGCAAACTAAACCAGTATGGCAGTGTTCCCTTTATATTGCCAAACCTTTGATATCGCCGATAAAACTGCAATTCACCGTTTTATATTCTAAAAAAATCAACAAAACCGGGAATGGTGGGACTTAACACGATTTTAGAAGTATAGCGGTATGTACCGGCACAAAATAGATTATTCAATTGGTGGTGCATTTTGCCCCGAACTACCCTGCAGCCCGCTCCATCGTATATTCGAGCAGGGTCTATGAATGCAGTGTTTTTCGCCAGAGTTTATTTTAAGTGAAGTGGTAAAAATAAAATTGGGTAAAAAATACCCCTCGCGTATCGCAGGGTTAACTTTATTTAGTCTAGATTGGATTTTTTTGAAGCGTTTTTTGCATTGGATAGAGTATAAAAGTTGTAACAAATTGCTAAAAGCTTTGAACTACAGTTATTAAGCGTTGTTAAAAGTGGGTTGAAGCGCAATCCGTTGTGTATTGGAACATTGTTCCTCCTTGGAGTGTCGAACCGGGATGTTTTGAATTCCGTGTCGTTTGTGAAAGTATGGTGTTAGTTTTATGTTTCCTTTTTGTTTTTTGCGCTCCGAAACGTGTGAATACGTTTCTAAATTTAGAAACATGTGCTTAGTACTTTAGTATAACAAAGTTGGTATCTGGAATAGTCGACGCCGACTTTAGACATAGACATGTTTTTTTCTTACCTGCATTGTCCTATCCTCACATCTGAACAAGACAATGTCTGGACTATAAAAGAGACTGGGACCTGACTTTGCTTCCGCAGTTTCTTTTCAGAGTAGTCAAGAAACACGGACCCCATCTAGTTTGTAAAGTGTTTCAATAACTTACTTACAAAAATAAATATAATATTTTTAATTTAATTTTTTGGTTCAGAACACATTGCAAACCATTGGTATAAAATAGGCCGGTAAAAGAAAACAAAACGTTAAATTGTGCACTAGCTGCATCTTTCATAATCAATCAGACATGTGCCTACCATAGATATGTTATACTAAACCCCATAACATCATCATGTAATCCTCGAGGGGTTAGCCAGAGGTGTACCAATCAAAATGTACTTTCGCAAGCTCCCAATCCATATAAACAATAGCTACGTACACACAAAAGAATGCATTCGTCAAACGATGCACATCTGTCAATGTGCGTGAAATGAGATTGCTAACGCAACTTTCCATTAACGAAGCGCCTGTGTTGTCCGCTGATTCAATTCCAACAACATGCGATTAGCCATATCTCGATGCAACGCTGTAGTGTTACAATTTTTGGGTGATAGAATACTGGCAGTGAACGATTTCATTATTATGTAATGGAACTGTGTGTATATTATATTTAAACTAAACTTTATCAGCCTACAGTGGTCCACGACTGGACATAAAACCTTCAATTGCACACCATTTACTTCGTTCCCCGGTAACTCGCACCCAGCTGCCACCTGCCACACTGCGAAGATCGTCTCTCCACCGATTCGCGGTATCCACAAAAGGCACGTCGTTTGAGTCTTCTTCGACAATTATGCAGCTAATAACATAACACCTCGCTTGTAACCCCGGAGAGTTGAGAGGTGTACCTATATTAGTACACCCACATATCGTCAGTAACGTTTACATACATTACGTAGAGCGACCATATTACCATGAACCGTGCATATATCCATATTTCAGGCGGCTATTGATGAAAAAAAACCGAATAATGCTGTATCCAACCCGGGAATCGAACCCAACACCATCAGCATATGTATCTCTTAGAAGGAAATAACATGCCATATAAATTTTATTACCCTTGCATAAAACTAAAAGCTACAATATTGTGTTACAAGTTAAGACACGGTAAGCAGGTGTGCTAATACGGTGCCCGTATGTGGGTTAAGCAGCACAATAAGTATTGACAGGGCATTATGTAGCCTAGTCGATAATGTGGATGTTTGCATAATACTTAGGAACTAGTGAGACTACGTACAATATTGACGAGAAAAAAATTAAAAAAGGTAATTTCGGTGAAGAAAGCTTGATTTCACGAAAAACTTTTTCCAAGATAATATACTTAATTATATTTAAAAAAATATGCAGATACTTTAACTCTGTTGAATACCTGAATAATGATTAAATTAGCAATAAACAGACACAAAACTACCTCTGTAAATTAATCAGATGAGGCGAATTAAGACCCGTCAAAATCCTAAACATCATTATAAAATCTACAAATTAATAACAAGCACCAAATCTGTCGAAAAACGTAGCGTATTAAAATAATCGCAAGATAATCATTGTCCCGAAATTAACTAGAACAGCTGCCCTTTTGGAAATAAAGCCGACCCAACAAAATATAAGCAAAGAGAGATCATTGCGAGTATCAGGATTAAAGTCCCTCTCGGAATGAAAAAAAGAAATTCGTTTCGTTCAATAAACGTATATCAAGAATCAGCACTTTTTTCGCACAAACAAGCATGTCCAATTAACAGCGAGCCTTTTTTCAGTCTGAAAAGGCTGAAACAGCAGACCAGCTGAGAAGGCCCAAGTTTTAGCTCTTTGAAAAAATCTGTAAAGGACTGCTTTGCTTGTGTCGTAATTTATAGGGGAGTGGCGATGGAAAAATATGTAGTTAGTGTTCACTTTGCTCTAATTATTGAAAGAATTTCGAAAGAAGGCTTTTACTATACTTCAGACTTACATGAACCACTTAAGGTGACAAATAATAGGTATGCACTTTGTAACAATTTTATTTAATAGTGCAAATTTAATTAATCGGGAAAATTTGTTTACGTCTGTTTCACATATAAGCACATTTTTTATGTATATTTTCGTAGTTTTCTAGCTTCTAAATCATACATAAGTCATTCAAGCTTTTAAGGCAACCTTTATTTAAAAAGGAAAGTTCAGTTTATGTCATTGAAATCTAGACGGTGATTGTGTAGGATTAAGTAATCACAATTATTAATATTACTAGTGTTTACATCCACATTCCACCCAATCCGTTAGTACTTGTGAGGCTGTTGAATTCGTGAACACCTGCCAGACCTAATCTCTCATTCATGTTCTAATTCCTTACCCATACGCAATGCAAACAGAATCTGAATACCTGATGAATTACTTACTATTGCTAAGACTGTTAGAGTGTATTACAGTAATGTCAGACATTCATAACTAACGCATCTGGTTCAGTCATTGTGATAACCATCTAACGTGAAACTAACTAGCTTTGTTCTAAAAAGTTTCAATTTCAACAACTATGTTACTTGTAACTTGAAAAAAAAAAAGAATAGTGTGTCCAGGCTCACAACAGAATAATTTCACCATTCCAAGAAGCTGGTATTCAGTTATATTTAATGGAGTCGTCCAGATCCTAAAATGGTACCGACTTGACCCGAAAAAGGTATTCAAATTAAAAGGACCCACACTAAGGACCATAATTTCCTCTCAGTACTTGTCCCACGCCCGAACCGTTAATTCTCCTTCATTTTTTTCAAAACCTACCGTAAGCCCTTTACGTATAATTAAATTAATATTTTAAAAATTCTCTCTTCAGCTTTGCTCTACCATTACGCTTGTTATTTGAAGAGGCCGGCCGGGCAATAAGTATTGCTCAGCAATTTTACGAATGGCATTTGTAAAGTTCCGGAGGATTTTCTATGGAAAATAATTTATTCATTGTATTTGAGGCCTCTCGATTCGTAAACCGATGGCCGAATAATTTGATGAAACAATTCTTCGTGAGTTGGAGATACACCGAGCATTGCGGAGGATGATATGTGCTTAATGTACGTTTTGGCGGAGTACTATTCTTTGTTCCAAACTAAGCGATTAAGACTACTGAAACCACCATTTAAATACGAGTGGTGTGACATTCAAATTCAAATTCTTTATTGACATAATAGGTTACAGAAACTTGTTTGAAGCCTGACTCATGAACTACCTGTATGTCAGGAGTCAGCCACCATTATGACTACTCATTGCTGATTTGAGTTTCTACCACGTGAGGCACTTTAGGGAAACGCAACGCCCGTCTTTATAATTATTCAGATTATCTTTAAGGGAATGAAATAAATAAAAACGAGGGTTGTATTGACTTGGTTAAATTGAATCGAAATCTGCATTACTACTTAAATTGAATCGAAATCTTCATTAAATTTTTGATTTATTCCATCATGTACAAACTAGAAATTACAATCATGCTTTCTATATCTTCACATTGAAGCTGTGCCTTCTATTTCGTACTGGTGTTTGTATTAACTCGTACTAGATGCCCATCAAAATCAATCTTCATGAACATCCGGGTGTGTCTCAGCCTTTGCATCGAAATTTCCTTACGAAGGGTATTCAGCGTCGTCGCGAAGAAGAAGGGGCGCGGGAGGGTGGGCGGGGGGGGGGGCTCGAGGGGAGGGGGTCATTCAAATCTGTTATTAAATTTAGAGACAATCACTAGGAGTTTTTCGTACAAGCCTTGAAAGGGGCGCAAGTGTCCCCCAGGTTGGACTAACGAGGCATGTACGAGTGGCTGGTACCCCTAAATTCGTTATAGGTTTTTATTGAGGAAATCGGAAAATGCAGTTTCTATTATTTAGTGAATGTAACTGAAATGTCACGTCCGAGACCAATCAAGGGTGTTCGAATGGAATACGCCGCTGGTCAGATGGGCTGTCGCGAGTGCCAGTAGTGAAACAACAGCTCCTCTTTCAGTTTCTGACTGTAAAGAAAGAAGTTTTACAAGTAACACTTCTTTAATAATAAATTAGCAATCAGATTGCCGTCTAGTATTCTGATTGTAAGACATTCTTCAAAACAAAATATCGTACCGCAACTTTACCATTTGTACACAAAAAAATTACTAGACTTGTTAATGTTCTGTGGTCTCAAGTTCGTGCTATATAAATCCTAAAACATCACAAATTCTCGTATTTTCAATACCCAAAACTATGCCAAAATATCTACAGCACACTCCAGACTGTAAAGCATACCTCACACTACACTTGAAAGCCACCACACATCCCTACTCGTAAGTACGCACATCCACGAGTTACCTGCATTTCGCCTACGTCTGCAAGTCAAGCATTATCGCTAGATGGCGCTGAGCCAATGATGGATCGTCCGCAAGACGGATGGGACCCATGAGTGCGGTTCAGGCTTGACATTTCGGTTTGCAGTTTATTTTAAAATAGATGCAGGAATCTGGACGGTGCTCGATCATTGGGTTGAAAGATGGAAGGTGAGAGGTCTGGGAGGGTTAAAGTTCTGTCTGTGATCTAGTGCCTAATTGAGTAAGGAACTTTATGGTAATAGACAGGTCGTAGATGATGGATATTGACCAAGGGTGCTAGGAACTCAACGAATTTTAACAGGATTACCATAAGCTTTCCGGCAGCTCTTGAGAATCCAATAAATTCCTGACCATTCCATCATCGTTATCGCTATAATGGCACTTATCTAGAACCCCAGACAAGTTTGTTTTTTTTTAATAAAGTTAAGCACTTGTTTGTATTTCTGAAATATGAAGTTGTGAAGTTTAAGACACAGTTAGACACAATGACGATTGTACTCTGCGACACGATACATTTCTAGTGTCTGTGTAAAATACATTGAACGTTTTAATAAAGGCAACACAAATTCGTTTACATGGTCAATTTATGTGTAGTGTAAATTAAACAGGAAATAACTGAACAGGAGATTCTCAACATTGTGGAAACTATCAGAAACGAATGGAATCACAGTCATGGCGAATGGTACACAGAAGACCCAACGTCTACGAAGCTACTTCAAAATAATTATATCATCAATGTGTAGTCAAAATGTCACAGCACTAGTATTTCAATGTCAGTTCGCACACGACGCGGCTTAATTTTTTAAGATTTGGCATTCCAACTAGGCTACTCATAGGTTTGAGTTTGTTAATGACTACTTTTAAATAGAATCATGGATGACGATCCTAATAAACTAATCATCGCCCAATAATTCCTAATTTAAACATTAAAAAATTTCCTACTTAGCATTGCATACAAATCCCATAACAATATGTAAACTGTGGATTTGCTTGCACTTGATTGGCTGCAGACGGCCAATCTGTGCGGCCTGCATATTCATGAGTCGTGACGTCACTTAGTCGAGGCTTATCATGATACATCGACGAATTGTCATGCAGCTTATTGTGGAGGAGATGTGCGAGCGCTCAGATGTGTGTTTGCAGCTTTAGACGGAAATGGTAGGCTTATGTGTAGTATATAATCAGTTTGAGGTGATGTGCAAACTTCAGAACAAATTACCATGTCATTAAACAGAATATTATGATGTAGCGATTTGGTTCAAGAGTTCCTTATTGGCCCTCCTGATGGAAAGCGTTGGATGAGGTTTACGATGGAACGAGCATGCCCAGAAGATAAACAAAAGATTAATGCTTGCTATATGCTTTAAAGGCTTACAATATACTTTCTGTTCAAATTGTGAGGATTCTGATGAAACCAGGCATATGAGACTTTTTGCTGAACTACGAAGGTGCTTTTGAAAATGTGACAAGGACATTGAAATTTATCTCGAAGATGTCTTTTAAAACCCAGTCATACGTTGATTTGATGTGCAACTACAGTACTTTCTAAAGTTATTATGCCTTGTGACTGTGACTGTAGCTTGGCTGTTTTTTGTTTTTTTTTTTACATTCAAAAATGCCTGTAATGGTCTCCATAATAATAAAATAATAATGGTCTAATTGAAATAACTTTGAATTTGAGTTTCAATTATTTAATAACGCAATGTGGGACCTCAACATCAGTTGGACAGCTCAACGAGTTGATTTATGAAATTTGTGTAACAGCAATAAACAACCTACACATTACCCACATCCTGAAACTACAAACTATGCAAATAAATGGGCAGCAGACGAGACAGCATAGTAACCCAATCGCTTAAACTTTCCTTATGACACAACTGTATCTTCACACGAAAACGAGTGTCGATAAACATTATAAACATCAACAAATATTTAGCTACTCCCAAAGATCTATAAAAGTATAAGTACGTACACAAAGTTGTTTTTGAGTTTGAATTTCAATCTGTAAACAAGTTGAACATAAACGGAATAGGTTAACCTTTAACAACAAACAGAAAATAATCTCAACAAAATCGAAACTCGGAGTAACAGACTCGAAGTTTCCGAGTTTCCGAGTTACGTTAAACATACACGAGTCTTAATCCCCAACTTAGTTATTTGGTGGGAACGGCTAATTAAAAATAATATATTGCGAACTCGCTTTTGTGGTATTCACTTATAAGTAAGTTTATTTTATAATACAGGGCGTTGGGCTGGTGCCAAATTTCGGCTTTGTGAGCACTGACGGGTTGTGATTTATGGTTCTGCTAATGCAGGGTTGACTTTTTAATTTTTGGGGAAATTTTGAATTAGGTAATTGTAGTGCCCGAGTGCCTTTTAGTGAGCGCTTGGAATTATAATTCATATCATTTATTCAAAATTGTATTAATGACTGAATATCCATTTGAGAGTACATATTGGTGTCGTAAGTGTCCGGTAAAACGTTTAAAGAAATGATTAAGTTCAGATAAAACTAATGAAATTGCGACATTTTTTAAATTATTCTAGGAAAGTTAATATTGTCAGTCCCATACCCAACAGCAGGAAAACATCGTGAGGAAACCAGCAGTTCCTAGAACCAAACATTTGAAGACGTGTGACACCCGTACTAGGCCCGCGTGGCGGATTACGGCCCTCACCGAGAGGAGGTTTGTATTCTAGCGGGGGAACGGTATAGGCTGATTATCATTTACCCAGCTACGAACAAATCATCCCAAAAGAAATTAATAAACATATCCCAAAAAACACCAGCGACCAGGGATCCACATTGGCCTTGACGAAACAACTGGAAGTCTTGGAGGGAGGCCTTTGCCCAACAGTGGGATGATACAGGCTAATAGTATCAGTATCCTAAACAAGACAATGCTACTTTATAAAGTAGTATTGTTTTGTTTCAAATGTTTGGGTTGATAGTCTTGGGTATACTGACTATCAACCCAAACATTTAACATCCCAAAACACGCGCACATAACAAACTAAGACACAGTACACACGACTTAGCTGAGTGCACCCGACTGCTCTCCAAATTAATACGTCTTAAGATCAAGTTACCGTCACTAATGCACGCCTATTTATTTTTGTGTTAGGAGGATTGTACACTGATTGTGTGCCTTGAGATGAGGCAGATTTATTTCGAATAGTTTTTGAATGGGGAGAGATTTAATTTCATTAGCTTTTTGGGTTAAAACTTCTTCGATTTATTAACTTAATTCCTAGGACATAACCACTATTACCTGCTATCAAGTAGCTAGTCAGTTAATAGCTAACTTTATAACACATTTTTTTTTTCTCCAGAGATAGGGATACAGATAAGGGCCTAAGTTAATGTGTTTTATATCGTTGCTGTTGCTAGTGGAAGTAAAACTTGACTTCTTTATATAGTTACTTACTGTAATTGTATGTCAATGTATCGATCCCCCTGATAAAGATACTGACAAATGAGAAAAACAAAATAGAAATGGATATTTTCCAGAAATCCTTTTTTATCCGACCACTTTAAATACTACTTAAAAATTTTACCAACTTTATAATATGTATGTAAACCCCTGCAACTAAATAAAATTATTTTCTACGAACAAGGCTACTAAGATCACTCGAAATAGAATAACATTAACACATTTCAAACTACCAATCATCTAGCTTTAAAAATCCCAGCAACAAACATTGGAACGCCTCACCAGTTCCATCCCACGTGGACTATACAGCTAAAAGGCATTTCCATTCGCCTCGTCCTGACAAGTGAGTAAGCCCCGCTACTCCGAGCGACCCTTAGATTAAGATAGATGACCTCACCCACTGAATAAATACCGTTATCTATTGAATCAATAAGATGTATGCGGTGTCCCGTATTAGGAAAGCAAGTTAGTTTGTTTATTTTTATATACGGAGAATTAACATAGCATGAAAATTTAAAGAAGCGGGTTGGTTTTTTTTGGTATAATGATGACGTCTATGTTTGCAGTTTGGAATCATATACGATATAGCATATCATCAGCTTTCTGTTGAGTTTAAACACATTAGAAGAAATAATGACTGATAGAATAACAAATAGATAATAATTAAAAATTAAATTTAAAAAATAAAATCATAATATTCATCAGTCTGATTTCAATAAATATTTGGTTCAACGCGTTTCGGCATACCAACCCGAGTTGGCCTCATAATTGTTTTTTCGCAACTTTCAATCGTAATTCCAAATGAATAAGTTTCAGACTTCCAAAATTAACTTCCTAAGAAGAACCACACTGCCTAATTGTCGCCCCATTGCCAACATTTCCTTAAAATACCATTCCTTTTAATCCTTTTCCTATAAAGAAATTCATTATCTTTCGAATGAAGAATTTCTTAAGCTCGCAGAAATAGATTAAAGAAATAAAGAAGACCCTTTTCATTAATTGAGAAAAGATTTACTTTGATTAAAGAAGCTTAACTCATTTTAGGCTACTATTGAGGCGCCTCGAGACAGGATTCTATGAAGCCGGCAGTATCCAGATCAAACTACTGTTCAGTTTTGCTAGACTTATCTAGGTTTGAAATAGTTTGGAGGAGAGTTACAGTATTTAATTCAAAATACCGCAAGAAATTGTAATTTGGTTGAATCCGTCACGTTAACTCCGTTTTTTAAATAATTCTGTTCGTTTTCAGTTAGACCAGACGACACTTAAATACACCTGATAAAAACACTGTTAAATAGAAGATAGGGCGCCTGGTTTAGCGTCGAGGGTCGAAATTCCAACAGCGCAGTAACAATAAGGCTTTCATTTCAGTGTCGCTCAGTGTTAGTGAATACGGCCGTGAGTGGAGCGCGAGCAAGCCGTTGCCAATGCCAATAATCTGTGCGGTACAAGCAGGCTGGAAAAAGAAATTGATGGTTTGTCATTTTCGGTAAAATACAAAATCGAATCCAAATTCAGAATAACACCATCTATTTATTTGAAACAAATCGTTTCAAACATCAGGCCATGATAAACACCGTGACCGACCGTGAACTAACTTTTCGACCACCCACGGCCACCATATTTGTCACCCACACACAAACTGTCAAATCACACCAAAACACCACTCCATCAGGGTCCCACAATAATTATCGTCCGCAAACATCAATACTTCGACCTCAATAGATCGCTCCGGCATTAACACATGCCTATAACTCAATTAGTTAACCGTTGCGCGAATTAATTCAGGCGGTAACAAAGACAAATAGTATGACTGTAGGTACTGTAGTACACAGGGCAGCGCAAGTTCGCTCATTAATATTATGGGTGATGTGTGCGATTGATTTTTCTGTGTGGTCGACTGTATTTGTTGGTGGGCTGTATTATTTTCTCAATAGTGACTACACCTATGAACTTGAAATCGGTTTTAGCTGGTGAGAAAGAGCTCGTAAGTCTATTTTTCTTTTTTACTATCATCCACATCTCCGCAGCATCCTGAGTGCTATACTCTGGAGTGTGTGAAGTCTTCTCTTTGCTTGTGCCAATTTTATCCAGGTTTTTACCCACGACGGTAAGACAATATGTCGTCTCATCTCACTGCCACCAGCATTAGGCCAATCTAATAGTGAAACTACTCTTGTGGCGGTGATTACACACAAGCCTAAAAGCTTGCCCTTATAACCTATTATTCTTCATGAAGGGTTTCTGAACAGTCTGCTTGCCGTATGGGCTGTCTGTAGTGTTGGCTCTAAGCACGCCACTCTGTTTGTAGTCAAATGAGCAGTAGTACTATCAATTCAACCTTTTCCCTTTCAATTTTCAATCTAATTCCCTACCATTTCAAAGTGCCACTACTAGACACTTCACTAGGAGAAATTGTCGAAACACGATTCACTCTTGAAACTACAATTTCCCTACCAAATATCTTAGTGTTTATAGAGAAAATATCGCTGAGGCTGATGCTTCGACAATTGGCGCACTGTCGTAGAGAGCATTGTCAATATTGGAGTTCACCCTTCTTTCGGGCGGCGGTGGAAGGGTTGAGAGGTTAGCGGTTCGGAGAGCGCTGTGCTTTTGTAGTTAAGAATGGTAATAGATTTATAAAGTAACTAGCAATTTCATGGGAAATGATTCAATCATTTTGTATGTTACTAGGAAACTAATATCAAGATCTTTTAACATTAGCTAGTGCGTGGAAAAATTGGAAACGGACGCGGCCATCTTGTTTTTCAAAACGATTTGACAAATGTTTACGAACAGCGCACGTCTGTCAACATCGTTCATGCAGCACTGTAACATTATATCATGCAATATTTCCACACTAATTGTGTTATTCCACGTTGCAATTATTTCGGTAATTCCAAGCCGGTCGTCATTAATGTTGATAACTATTATGCTTATTGTTTTCCTAAATTTTATGGCGGTACAACTAAACTGTATTTATAATTCTTAGCATGCACGGGAGTGATAAGATTCCACCGCATCAAGCGGCAGGAAATCGCTTTTTTCTAGGCTCCTATATTTATTTATTCATAACTGTAGTACAAAAACCTTCTTAATACATAAATACCAAGTTCTAACGATCTAGATTGTAAAATCTTCACTCCGCTTACAATTTACAACTCCATAAAAAAATCCGATAAACTCACAACAACAAGGAACCGTCTCAGAAGCCCCACTCCGCTCAAGAACATCCCTTGTTACAAACTTCCATTTCCGATTGGAATTCTGCAGCCTCTACGTTAAAACTTCCAATTGCTGGTCAGTTTTTATGCCGTTTGAAAGTCTAAAACTACTGGAAGTGGCAACACTGTCTGAATCTAGAACTGTGGAGAGCTGCAACATAAACAATTTGGTGCTGCCAAGTGAAATACGGGAAGTCGACATCTTTAACGACGTATTGGAGGAGACGGTTATAAAAGTGCACTGTGTGGACGAAGTTAGTTAAAGTTTTGTAGCGAATTGTTGAAATGGTTTTTTTATTACTGTCCACTTAGACAGTTTTATGTGGGGAAAACAGATATAGATATTTGAACGAGAAATGTAGATTTTAATCTCTGTGATAAAATAAAATACACAATCTACTGAAGCTCCTCTGCCTAGCCTTTTCCCAAATATGTTGGGGTCGACTTCCAGACTAAGACTAAGCGGATGCAGATGATTACCAGTGTGTTACATGGAACGACTGCCTATCTGACCTCTACAATTAGTACAGTTAGTACTGGGTAATACAATACCCCTTGGTAAGACACAATCTACTGGATAATAAAATACCAGCCTATTACTGTCCCACTACTGGGCAAATGCCTCTTCTAATACAGAGAAGGCACGAGCATTAATCACCACACTTGCTCAAAACGGGTTGGCGATTTCAGACTCGTGCATGAGAGGCGAGGTCTCAACCTATGGGCCATCATGACTATCTATTGAATAAAAATCCTAAATTAGCTGATTCACTGACCGACAACGCGCCGTCTAAGCTGCTGGGTCTAGAAGCATGAATTTTTGCACAAGACTATATACTGCAAGAATGTCTACAAGGGTGTATAGAAAAGATTTAAAATAACGAAACGATGT
Organism: Noctua janthina; assembly: GCA_963576755.1. NCBI lineage: Eukaryota > Metazoa > Arthropoda > Insecta > Lepidoptera > Noctuidae > Noctua > Noctua janthina. Next base: position 930,901 of record OY755070.1, read on the forward strand.
TTGGAAGATCGTCATATTTGCCTACGTGAAATTGCATCGCGTACAAAGCTTACTATTATCATAAATAATTATTTTTGGTACAAAATATTTATTCCTAAAAGATTCCTTTGTTTGTACAAATAAGAATAAAGCACCTAATTAAGTTTCAGTTAACTACAAAACAAAACCACAGTACCGACTTATCTATCTCCAACAAACTAAATTAGGCAATTTTATAGTCAAGGGACAGAATCCAAACCGCGCTGCGGTAACAGTTGGGGCTATTTTCACTACAAAATACCCAACTATTAGGGGTCTCAAGAAAACTAAACAACCCTTTTTCAACCCTCGGACGATTTATCCGCCCCTGTAATAGTGATGTCACTGCATCGATGTACGGAACACCTGACGTAATCAGCCCCCATCAAGTTGACGGAGGTTTGAAAAAAGAATAGTTTGATTATTTTCGGCCAGCACAGCTCTTTCACAGTTATTTTACCTGTGACAGCAGCAAACCCAATAACAACCTTATTTTAACAAGAATAAAGATCACACTGCCTCATGACTGCAACGTTGGTTGAGTGGTCGCAAGCGCGACTGCCGAGCATGAGGTCCTGGGTTCGATTACCGGGTCGGGCAAAGTTTTTTGGGTTTTTCAATCGGGAATTTCTCAGTAGCAGCCCTGGAGACTGGATTTGAGCCCGGTTGATGGCAATAGGATCGCCCCCTATTACATGGCACTTATACATAACTGGCGAAATGTGAGTGTACTTTATGGTACACCTTTTTTTCCGGATGGGAAATCATCAACTGGGAAGTCTGGACGGAGCGGAAGGGTGTGTCAGACTTGTACTGACTAAAACCCTCCCATGTTCCTTCTTAACCCTTTGTGTTCCGGGGCCACGGTATCTCTTTCAGACAGTCTCGCAGCCCACTATAAGGTACACCTTCAGGGATTACAGGCATCTTGTGTTTGTTAAAGTGTAGTTAGTGTCTAACCTGGTGTCTAAGTTTTTATACCGCCCATGAACCTCTGACTTGGCTTTTCATGCCGTCGAGAAATATATATATCTCTCATGCCATTGGTTGTTGGTTCGACGTGCCATTGATTGCCAATGATTGACCTAACAGCAATCTTATTGTAAAGAAAATAAAGATCAATGTGATTTTGACAATCATTATTTCAGAGGTTAAATAGCTTTGAAAGAACTGTAGTATGTTTTGGAAAGGGTGAAGAACTTGTGTAGTTATTAGTTCGAAGGTAGTGGTAACAAGGAGGTCGTAAATGAAGGAAAACTTTTTGTTTCGTACAAAGGACCAGTAATTGGATTGAGGCTTAGATCTGCTTTATTCTGCCAGGTATTAATCTAGGTAAGCTAGTCCTAAGATTACGTCGAAACTTGTGTAGGTATTTTTTTTTTCTGTTTTTTGGTGTTTTGAAGGTGTGAAAGAAAGAAAATGTATTTTTTTTATGATAAGCAACGTTTTATTCATCAGTGTTTTAAGTCACTTATTTTTGACTACCTGATTTAGGTATTAAAATTTATGCTGAAACCTGAAACTTAGCATCAAAATGCATATTAATATTTTCAAGACTCACTCATATTTCACGAAAATTCTTTAAACCGTAAACGTGTAACTGTCAAAGTTCAAATCTGTACTGAAATAAGAATTTACATGTGCTAAGACCAACTTAAATGGTTTGGTTATTTTATGAGTTCTGATGAACAAAAACATCAACAAAATTATTGCCAATAATATCTATTCAAAATCAGACACAAAGTAATTTATAATAGTGTCATGTAAAGTTAACCGCATCACAGTGGCGATGCTAGCATTTTGACAATCGACCTTACTAGTATCAACAATAAGGCATAAAAGCACTGTGCTTATATCAAATTGTTATTCTCGACCTGGGGTTCACCGTACCTGTAATTTCACGGACAAACACTCACTCAAGTTTCACAAAAAATCGAAAGACCAATTTCTTGTTGCCACGCAAATCAAAGCCACGCACGAAAAATAACTACAACCTGCCACTATGCCAATAAAACGATTAATATTCCGTCTACAATCCCCATAATAATCTTATATTAACTCAGTAAGCATTACGAGCAAATTGTGAGCACGATCGCGTGCTCGCGAGCATTATGTAAGCACTGGCACTTATGCTTGCATGGCCAGTGTTGCGATGCGGGCGAAGAAGTGACAAGCAGTTTTTTTGCCTGATTATGTTAATGTGAACATGGGTGTAGAAACACATGCATGCTGATATGGTCGCTGTATATTGTTTCGTTTTGTAAATATTTACATGCATAGCAGGAACTGCAGAATGCCAGGACTCCAGGAGTTATGATTTGGTTAACCAAAGTTCATATCTTGTACTTATTTTCCGTCAGCAGCAACTGAACTTATATACAAGCAGTAAACAGAGGGTCTGTTTCACAAAGCGTTAATGTAACTCACTCACAATATTGTGCTGATGGATGCATTGAATATTACGGGGGTAGTGGAGGTGTTTAAAATAAAAGCAAAACATTAAAAATTTGTATTAAAAAAAAAACTTGTGAAAAAGTTGGAACTTTGAACCCCAGTATCTCCGTAACTAGAAGGTCCCCGGTATAGTATGTTGTAGAACAAAAAAAATATCGCTGTGATGGGAGAGCAAGTGCCTTTCAGCTTCGTTACCCCTATTAGTTACCTATATACCTTCTTCATTGATTAACAACGAAAAAAAATTATCACCCAAAATCAAATTAAATATATTTCATAATATTATCATACCTATAATCCCCGAGCGGTAGGCAGAAGTGAATAATACCCACATTTTGCCATACGAACACATTTAATTGCGAGTAAATACTTATTTTCTCTTTTCCGATCCAGTTGTTCGAAAATGTCTCATAAAAAATGGTAAAAATTCAACATTATATAAATGTTATTCGGTATCATTTTTCGTCACCCAAAATACATTAGCAAACCTCTTATAAGTAAGACCATCCAAGTATTTGGCTGCCACATTATCTTTCGACCTGACTGCGCCTATTATTAAAGCATTTACACATGAGACGCAGCCGCGCGTAAACCCCGATACACAGTGAGTGATGTTCTCTGAATAGATTTTTTTAGTTGGTCGCACGAAACAAAGGTGAAATGTTTGAAAGGAAAATGGGGCTGACCGTTTGTTTAGGTGTGTGATTTTGTTACAATTAGTTGAAAAAGCAAAAAATTAGCATAGTTTTTGGAACCTGTTTTTATTGGTTTTACAGAACATTTGATTTCAAAATATTATAACTTAACCCCACGTCTGTAAGATTCCCCGAAGCTTTAGGCGTAGGTCTGTGTACCTATAGTACACCCTCATTTCCCCAGCTTTATTTAAGCCCCGTGTAATAGCGGGTGAGCCTATTGCCATCAATTCAAATTCCGGGCTGATACTGAGAAATTCACACACACACTTTGTCCGACACAGGAATCGAACCCATCATCGATGCCATGAGGTATTTGGTCTAAAAGTAACTTACGTACTTATCTCTTTATTTTGTTAAACATAAACCAAATAAGAAAACACCCATTCCCAAAAAAATACAAAACACTTATTTGCGTACCCTAAACAGATCCGCGCCATTGCCACTTTGATTTTAGTCATAACGCGAGCAGATTGTCGCGGCCCCTTCATAAAACAATGTCCCCTTCGAGGGGCACACAAATCTGTGCTCCTAACTGACAGACAAGTCATGCCTAAGTATCTTTAACTTAAGATTATTTCACTAAGACCCTGCTAAAGATGTTTAATGTTTGCGCTCGCTGTTTGCAAGACTAACGATTTGTTTAACTATTTCAGGAGAGTGGAAAATAAAATGAAGGAATGGCCTTTTTTGTACTTTTTTCAATGAGATGAAGAAATTTGTGTATTATGATTTAATAAAAATTGACTTACTGAGTTAGTTAGTTCCCTACAAAAGTGCTTCCTTTTGTTTCTTTTTCTGTGTGTCGATGGATTTCTAAAGTATCTATTACATAACATATAATGTTAATGAACAACTGAAGAGCTAACACTACTTCATTTGCTGATCAAATATTTTTCCATCGCGGAACCTAGTAGCGGGCAAAATTTTTAAGATAAATAATTCTTTTCGTCATTCCTTGTGGGCTAACCATGATGTTTCTTAATATAAAGATACACATTATTATCAGACTAATTTATTCAAATTAGTCTGATAAATCAGCTCTTTTTGAACGTAAATATTACATGAGGGTCCCCAAAGCGCTCGCTCTTCACCACTTCTTAGTGTTTCTACATTTTATTTCGTCATTAACTAAAACATCGCAATAACATTTTTTATAGAATAAAACGCCTCTAATTCAGGCCGCCATCACAACGCGCCACCAACAAGGAACTCATCAATTAACATTCACCACGGACGCAGGGTGAAAAATCCCATTCAACTTCCCTAATAAGAGTCGGGGCATCAGCAGTGAGGTCACGTCGACCAATTTCCTTGGTTTTAAATGTTTGAGACAATAATCAACGCCATTAAAACGTTTAATATTCATAGCTAGGAGGAGTATGAGGGATTACAGTTTATTTATGAGTACAGCTTCTGAATTCTATTTGTTAGGCTTAGGAGTAAATAGTCGTAAGTGACAATTTTCTATAAGAGAAGATTAGATTTAGTCGAAGATATTTTTACCTTCAAACAGTTTTTGCGAATGAATTTAAACCAAAATTACGTATCATAAGGTTAACTTTATCCATTGTAAGTATTAAGCCGAAACCTTTCTTTTCTAAGTGAATGCCTTAAATTGAGGTGTATCGTAAACAAAAAGCTTATTTCCCAAAAGTCAGACCGTAGATAATAAAGGTATCCTCTCACACACCCTCGCTCCACCGATGAGCGTATACGCCCATGTGATAGGGAGCGACCCTATTGCCATCAATCGGATACAATTTCATTAGAATCCCAAGCTATACGCACTAGCTATTCATCACTGAAAAAAATCACCCGAATCCTCATTGATTTTTCTAGAAGAAAAATTAAATGACGAAAATCTTTGAGCTGCATATTATTCTACTATTCTAGTCATTAGTCTTAACAGTAAGTCAGCTGTCAAAAGTCATGTCAGTTCTTGAGACTGGTAAAAACAGCCACATAAATCATCATTATGCCTTGTTCTTCTTCTTAGTAACTGGTTAAATACAGTTCAGCTGCATCTGGTTAGCTCGGAAGGTCTCTTAACTGGGGAAAGGCTAGGCTGATGATGATTCCTTCTCGTTAGTTAGCAGGAGATTTGACCAAAAGAAACATTTTACTTAAAAGTGCACCGTCAAACAAAAGAACTCAAAGACCAAAATCACAAACCACTTGCCCCCAAAATCGAAAAAGATTCCAAGAAAAAGAAAAGAACCAATAATTCAGTATGAAATGATCGGCGTATAGACCCGAAACTGCATCCGTCAGCTTTGGGCATTACCGTTAACGAACCGGAGCGCGGCAGGACCGGTCCGGCCCAGCGAGCTGCAATAAGAGGATTCTGCACCCTTCTTTGGGTGTGGTGTGAGGTAGGGGCGATAGCGGGGACAAGAAAGTGAAAGTGTTTGCTAAAGGAGTTTAGTGTCATTTTTTGGGTTTCTGTATGTGTTTACAAATTGTTATTTGGTCCGCAACATTATATTATGCCTATTTGTACCGATAGGTTAAGTAGAGGTGTACCTTTTTCCAACACACCGACTTTTGAGTACTATTTGACCATTGAGTATCTGAGTTTACCTATTCATAAGATTCGCGTAAACATTAAATATCCTAAAATTTAAAGGCTTGAAAAGGGATGTGCTTAAATAGGAATCTCAATTTTTTCCGACAAGAAATCAATGAGACAGACTATCCACTACTAATAACTTGTATGTATGTACCACACACTCAGCGCCACCCGCTATCGCCTGTCATTCACACCACACAATAAAAGAGGAAATTGCATTAAATTATAAGTCGGCAAGCAATCACGTTTTGTTTCCCGTCTCACAGATTTAACGGTTTGAATAAATCCCGGCGCTTAATTAAAGAAATTTAAAAGCTTAAAAAGCGTGCCTTTTGGCATTCACAAAACTTCATACTAGCTAATTGAGCAACGCTTTACGTCTATAACTTGTTTGTTGTGAAGATATTTCCTTATTTTTTTGTTCACTATCTGTATAATTATTTTGTCTTACAGAATGAATATGGTAATAGAACATGACATACAATGGAGTAGAGAGATTTAAGCAAATAAAACTGAAATTAAGATCTATAATGTCGTTTGAACCAATGAAACCGCCGAACAATAAATGTAATATTTTCATTAAAACATTCACTAGTTAATCCTTTTAATTAAACTTTGGCAAAAAAATCTCGTGCAAATATTATGTTTGCAAAACAGCAACCACTGCACACTGTTGCAATTTTAATAAACCACATATCTAACTGTTACTAACCAACTGTTGGTAACTGTTTTATTCCAAACCCCCCCATCAATATTACAAAGCTAGTGGCACACGAAACAGACGCATACCGAACACTATCGCGTTCAGAAGTTTTTCATCAAACTTCCTCGAGTCCCGCTTATAGGCAAAGTTCCGCCGTGATTAAATGTACTTGTGCTATCTTTTACCTGAGACGTGTGTGTATATGGCGATACTTCCGGTACCGTACCGCCATCTTTGCTAACGAAGATTTATGTCTCTTTCATGTAATTATGTTTGGGAAAAGGTTGAGAGACTGCTGTTTTGGTTGTGTCTAATTTTAATCTTGCCATGCCATAACTGGCTGCGTTTTTAATGATTATAGTATCAGTCATTGAATCTGGATTCACGTATCGATGTCCACAATTTTCGTTTAATTAGAAGGAACGTGCACTGATCACCGAGGTCGCTTTGTGCACTTTTATTACAGTCACTTTTAATGAGAAATAGACTCATTGCTAATAAGCTCAAAATATGTTCCCGTCATGCCTGTGTCGACACAGAATGAGATCGAAACAAACATGAGTGTTGCACGCCTAAAAAATCACTTATGTATTTTGCATTACTTTACCTATTCGCTGAAGAACTATTGTATAACAATGCATAACTGTTAACTCAATGCGCCCTCGTTTATAACTACAATGTTAGATAAACACTGGATTGTATCAGACAAGTTGTATCACGGCTACTTTGCGCGAACGGTGTAGACTGAACGATAGCTCCATGTTTAACTTGTTCATTAATATCGTGCTAGCAATAAGTAGACGCTGCGGATATTTATTTATTAATTATGAGAAGAAAAGCAGCAATATGGTTTCAGATGAGTCATAAAAAGGCTAGTAGATAACCTAACACTGTGGTATGTGACCCAAGTTAAACTTAAAAAATATTTTGGTGTAGACTTGTAGAGTAATGAAACAAGTATTGATGACATGCGATCGGCTTTTGAAGTCTCATACCCCAATTACCTAACACACTTTCTATAACAATCCGAAATATTTTGAAGAAAATCCCTTATTCATTGATTCATAACATAAGGTATGAATACTTGTCAGTTCGAACGGAAATAGCGCAATCTATGTTTAGATGTCAAAATGCATGAGCTGACCGGGAGCATTCACCTGTGATGTAACAGTTCACATTCATTTGTTTCTAAACAAAATCGAATTATAAATTGTTACATTACGGACGAATGCTCGCGGTAAGGGAGCTCCGTTACACTACAACTGCGCCGGTTGCCTCACGTTGTGTCCGGTCACCAAAAATCTGTTGTTTTTAACACCTAAATGGACCCAGCAACACAACCCACAACCTATCACATCTAATTACTTCTGCACATCCGAACTCTAAAGCCTGTCATCCATTGTTACAAACTCATAGGTATTCAAAGCCAAAACCAGCATCAAAATCTGTAGCCAAAGAGATGGGTAACAACGTGCGAAATGGGCGGAGGCCTGTCTGGCCCTCCGCTGGTAATCAGCCGCGCCCACCGAACAATGGCCTGTCGACGCCGGATTAAAAGTTTACCGCCGGTGGACAGGTGATGAGAGGGCCGCGGAGAGGTCGACGAGTGGAGTTATTTGGGCTTTTGGTCCTTTGGCGCTTAGTGGTGATTTTGATCTTGAAGACATTGGTTTAAGTTGTTGAGATTCATTGTAATACATAGGTTTTTGATTTGGTTTAACTATTGTGGATTGATCTTTATTATTATTATTAGTTTTTACATTTTAGGAAAGCTTACAGACTAATAACATTATAATAACAAACTATATATATAACAAGCCTCCATAGATGAATATAAAAATTTTTAGTAAATAAATAAATAATAAATTATTCCTTAACTGTAATCATTAATGCCAGTTTACTTAGGAATTTATGAAACCGTTATTTATTAGTATTGATTAAAAGAAAAAAAAAATAGGCATAAAATAAATATTTGGTCCGATTATATTGAAATACTTATACTATCCTGTTAATCTAGCAGTCGCAAGCGCGACTGCTGAGCATGAGGTCTTGGGTTCCATTCCAGGGTCGGGCAAAGTGTCATTGGGTTTTTTCATCAGGAGTTTCTCAGTAGTAGCCACGGAGTCTGGATTTGTGCCCGGTTGATGGCAATAGTCTCGCTCCCTGTTAAAAGGGACTTAAACATAATTGGTGAAATGTGGTTGTACTATTACGTACACCTCTGCCTTTCCCTTTGGGGATTACAGGCGTGATTTTATGTTATGTTACGTTTTGCTTATAACACGTTTCACAACAGTCTTTGTTACAGAGAAACATAGGAACACTTTAGACATAACGGCTTCCTTGGTGTAACATCAGGAAATGTGTGATTTCTGCTCTCACCAACCCTTACAATACTCATCTTTAGTACTACTTCGTATTTTTAATATACCTTTACTTATAGCCTATAACCTCTCTCGCTACCGCTCCTGGCTCACGCCGGAACAGCCCAACGCCTCTGCTGATCTCGACTTTAGAATTTCGCCACTTGTCCGCGAAGGATTTATTGTGTAACAGTATAATATGAAAGTTTGTTTGTTTGTCCTTCAATGTGATTAAAGGATGTACCCGCGGAGTTTTGTTTTTGTCACATTTTTACAAAAGTTTTATGAAAGGGGCTAATGGGGTATTGGAAGAAAACTTGGGAGCTGTTGCGAGGCTGTTGTTTTAAAATTGTAAGTGTAATAGGTGGAAGTAATGTCTGAGGACTTGTCATATGATTTTGAATCTTACTCAGTAGAAACAGGGGTTGATATTGATGAATATGAATTTGTATTAAAAAATCGAAGAATTCAAATCAGAATTTATTAGACTTTGTTTGATAATGGGAGGTAGACAAACACATAACGCCTGAATTAAAAACTATGATAAATAACTTAACGAATACCGAGTATGGCACATACTCCACTCATGATTTATTTGTCTGGAACACAACAACTACAAGAATCTTTGATCATAGAAGTTCTGTGCGTGCATCTCACTCAATTGTGTATTTAATTGGTACCTTAGTATTAAACAATAGATGACAAACAACAAATAATACCAATTAATATAAACAAAAGAAAGTTCGTGGTAATTTCACCATCACACAAAAATTACCACAAAATAAACTACCAACTCATTCACTAAAATAATTGGCAAAAACATGCAAAACTTGGATTAACCAACTCACCGGTACATAAGGTAGTTATGTTTATATCAATTAGTATATTGTTACTAATGTACCTCCCGAGGATTGAGACAGTCCCAACACTAGATAACAATAAAATCCCGACATTTTTTAATTAAAAAATACACAAAGATTCTCTTCGTGCTGACGACACGACGACGATGCGATTGGATGTTTTCTGTACCTTCAAAGTAGCAGGCAGACAAAAATGTATCCTAAATAACTAACGAGCCAATAGGTAGGAACTATACTTTATTTCTTCCATTAATCACTACATATTATATAAAAACAAAGTCGCTTCACGCTGTCTGTCTGTCTATGTATGTATCTTTAAAACTACTCAACGGATTTTGATACGGTTTTTTTTAATAGATAGAATGTTTCAAGAGGGAGGTTTAAATGTATATATTGCACCCGTGCGAAGCCGGGGCGGGTCGCTAGTAATTTATAATCGACGAGTCAAGATCACAAAGTTTTAGGCTTATTCGATTAAGATATAGATTTAGTCTTAGTCAAAAGCCCTGAAATCGCACATTGTAAATACAGTAAACTGAACCTTAATCCCTGACTTTTAAAGCAAAAAATGATCTAAACATTCTCAAACAGCTCTTTTAAACAAAGGACAATAATTTCAGCTGTTCTTGCAGTTGAAAACCTTAAATTCTTAGGGTTAAGCAGAGGTGAGGCCTGTGATTAGTTTGTAGACGTATTTCTGCTGAAATTGGATGATGATGATGCAGAGGTATACCCACCTACATACTGTACACCGACTAGGTACACCTACTTTTCACTAGTTATCTATATATACTCACAGGGTCCATGGGAAAAAGGAATTAGGCATAAACTCTATCCACGTTGCTAGTTATGTACTCGTATAATTTCCATGTAATGAAGCACGATTCTATAAAAATCGTCATTACAGAGCGCCAGTCGTATCCCTAAAGACCCCACTCATCACTTTCCCCCGTCCATTGTCCCAATAGTGAGACGTTTTTAATTAAGAAAATCGGCAGCTATTCGCTGTCGTCACCGATTTGCTTGATGCGCCATTGTTTCAGTCCTTCAGTCAGATTGACGTCAGTTTTGTTTGAGAGCATTAGGAGATGAGACTGCTCAAAGACAAACGGACAAAGATTGAACGGACGTTTTTGTCATGAATGGCGTTTTTGTAATGGTGAAGTATATAGTATATTGTGTTTTTTGTTGATTGTGTAGAAAAATATTGTCTTTAGAAAGTAAATAAAGTGATTTGAATGATGATATTTCGTACAAGACAAATTCAATAGCTGAAAAAGATTTGTTGGTAAGCGAGTCGACTGGTAGCTCCTATCTATGGGAGAATACTTCATTATGCCTAAATCAACACGCTCATGTTTCTCTCAAGGGAAGAGAAACTCTAGACTACGAATTAAAAAAAAAAGCGCCTGTAATTTTTCTCAATTAAAAATTAATAGATTTCAACATTTTGAGCTTTATACTTAACACTCTGCAAAGCAATCTGCTAACTCCTTACTAAAATATACAATAAATCAGCGCCATTTCCATTCACGTCCCCCTTACTCAAAAGCCACGTTTAATCACAAAGTTGCTCAAAACAACCCAAACAGACAATCGAAATATAAATCACCAAACATTAGGAAATAAAACGGTGTCGCAGCGAGAGCGGCAAATTGGAAAATTCCCAAAGTGTCCGGATCTCATTGATTCAGCTACGACAATAGCAGTTCAGACCACTAATCTTTTCATTAAAAACCGATTACTCGCTGCATGGCCCGCTGCACCAATAGTAGGAAAGACACCCTCAACTATATTTTGCGGGGATTTTTACGTCTCTCGTAATCATTATCTGCCTGCCTTTTCCCAACTATGTTGGGGTCGGCTTATTACCTGTATTTTATATGGAGTGCTTGCATAACTGACCTCCACAACTCAGTTGGTACTGGCTAATATGATCCCCGTTGGTGAGTGGTGGGCTAGTTAGTTTAGAAAGAAATTTCAGTATTATTTTCCTGAAGATCATTTGGAAACATCAGATCCTATTGAAAGGCTGATAATTTAAATATAGGGTCTCGAGAGTATAAATAAGTGCACCAAAATTTAAATAAATAGCCACAGGTTACAGCTGTCCTCAAATCTTATGACTCGAGTATCCTCTCTCTCTTAATCCCCACTTTGCACTGTAGTCCTGGTAGAAATGTTACCAGGTAAACCTGATTACCAACTAGGCCGGGGATGACAAAGGAAAATCTGATTTGGTTTTCCCGATCGGAGCCTTGAATGCGACTGGCCACGCGTGTTGTTTTGTTTTGACCTGGCTTAGTCCAACCGCGACCTGACTGGATACTAACTAGGTTAAGCTGGTTAGATTTTCCCGTTCAGCGTCTGACTAGAACTACTTCTGGTTAGTTCATGTCCCTTTACACGAATATGCGAAGCACTTGCTAATTGTCAAGTGTACTGGTTGCATATTACAAAACATTTTTTTTTGTTTGTATAAGACAAATATTGGATATGAATAATATTGAATTTGTGCATGAAATAAAGCTTTCATGATATTGATGAAAAATTAAATTGTTTATTATTTATTGTAATTGTAAATTAAGTTGAAACAGAAGTATTTTTTCAGCGTACTTGTGTATAGTAGAGATGTCCAACATAGGTATCTTCATTTTGGAGTCGACCACAACCTTACCAGCCCTACATAAGACTCATATTCTTTTGGCGCAGGTGCATTTATAATTTAGTTGTTCTCAAGCCCCTGCAATATGCCACGTTGCCATCGTTGACGGGACGCGATGACATTTCAATTTGAATTCTTGTTGCGAAAAAACGGAGATGTTATTAAAAAAAGTTTTTTTGTTCGAAAATATTTGACGGTTGATTAGAATGCCGGGACAAGAGGGAAGTTTTTTTTTATAACAAATTAGTTTCTGGAAGTTTCTGCTGTTAAGAGTTCGTGATGTTTCGCTCGTGAGGTTACCTGCTGCCGGGTTCGTTTGCTGAGATGAGGTATATCGAGTTCGGAAACTCAATTGAGGGGAGTGGGTTAATGTGATGCTTGTAGGCGGAAAAACAGGTGTTTACTTGATTTTATGAAATCAGCCTTTGAGGAAATTTGACAAGAAAATCTATAGTAGGTGCGGTACCTTTGGTTTCAAATCTGTTATTGTCCGTCTTTAAGGACTAGCTAAGGTGAAGTTTATGTCGAGTTAGGGCGCATGATACCCATATTTTTAAGAACGTTCATGTTTTAATCTTACAAAATAACCTCTTATTTTTGCCATTGACTGTCTGTGAAATAACTTTTAGCTTGTCTCTAAACAGTTCTTAAATACATGAAGAAAAATACAATAATTGTCCTTCAGGTACATTTGCATTTGACCTAGAATTTAAAATGCGGAACGCACGTTACAAATATTCTCGACAAGTTATAAAAAAACCTCTATTATTTACTACAAAACGTAAAACCCATGTCAGTCTGTATACAATCCTTATCAAATCCATACAGGTACGAGGCACAAATATCGCAACTCACAGATTCTTCCAACACACGAATGTCATAGCACTAGTGTTTACATCGGACTTCCGTTCCAAGTTTACGCCGGATATCCCGTCAAACTATCCGGCCTAATTTATTCAGGCTACGCAAACAGCATGTTGTGGGGCCGGCTACGAATAGAACTAGCTTTTGTCTAGCTGGGATCCTATTTGCTGTCTAACAAGCGGGGCGAAGCGGGCCGGGTATGTAGGTGGGATGGTAGGTTGTATTAGTTAGTATGTTAAGCTATGATTTGGCATGGTGTTACTAATTAATGAGTAGTTGGTATGCGTTATAGTCGGATTCCGTTTCAGTGCTATACTACGGATCTGAGGCGAGCTACGCACTTGTTAAAGTGGGCCTGATTCATAGCCGGGCGGGAAAATATGCATTTGATTCTGCCACTCGGTTTGTACCGAAACATACATGAATCAGGTCGGTCTACTTATTTTGTGAAGCAACCAATAAGTTCGGGTTGACCTATGAAGACATTCAACACCTGCTTCGTGCTTTTTGTGCACGTGGTGTTTGACTATTCGATGCTGATACATAACAAAACGAAAAATTGTAAGGGTGTAAAAAAAAAGAAAATTTGCTTTAGCACCATGAACTACAGTTTAAAACAGGGGATAAAGATCACATTAAATATGTTGATAATTAATATTATATATTCTTAATAGTTTTATAACAATCGCCAAATAATACTAAACTACGGATTTTGGAAAATTGCACCATGCATTTTATTAATACAATATACATATTTATATATGTGATTAAATTAAATGTATAATTGTAATTAACGAATTATTTGCGGTTTATGATTATACAAAATACAAAAACTAAACGGTCATGCATTTCCCGGAAAAGAATTTCACGCAAAAACACACACACAATAACCGTTTATACAAGAGCTATAACAATCCATATCAGCAACAGAACTTACGAAACGCCAAGTAAAACCATTGCCGAGCACAATCTGAAGGAAAATATCTCATTAACAAAAAGCCCACTTAGGAAAGTTCGGTACTTACCAAATAAACCACACATGGTGTGAATGCCCCTGTATAAATCATAGCCAATATGTATTGGAATATTGCTCTTTAATACACATATATATCATACGTGTCTTATTATATTGGACACCTATTACCACCATCCACTTTACCTGACCCGTGATAACGCAAAAAGTGAAAGGATGTAGGGGTCTTGGTATCTTGGTCATGGTACTTCTCAGTTATTATTTGAAGTGCTCTCGTCTGCTCAATCTCTTATTTGTTCGTACTTCAGATATGTTCTGGTTTAGCGAGAAGGCATGACAGTACAAATAAATCTGACGATATCGATAATTTGTTGAGGTTTTTGTTTCATAATCAAAATTGATTTTTATTGTGGGACTCCTAAAACGTTTTACGCCATTGATAATTATATTTTCACTGATTCTAATCCAAGTTTCAACGCCATAGATAAGCATATACATTATCTTCGTTTTTATCGAAAATACAAAATCTCGCCTGTATTTTCTAACGGGATATTATTATACACTGAGGCTGCATTACCGATGTTGGCTCATATTGGCTCATGGCATCCAAATATTGGCAAATAATTTCTATCCTCTCCCGTCCCAGCTACCGAACCACAACTAAACTACGTCGCGTGTCGCCAATTATTTGTCAATTTCGGCAACAATGACGCTTGATTGTCATCACACCACTCACGAGCGCGCGGGGGGAGTGTCATTATGTTGTGGCCACACGGTCTAAATTACGCAACAATCACACATTGACCGATTTATTAGATGAAGTGTACCGAAAACATGAAATTACTGGCTTTACACCGCCATTTCTTACGTATGTAGATCAAAAATTATCCAATGGAAACGTTATGCTAGGATAAAAAGATCCCATGTCCTAATCCAGGTCATGGTCTACCTATGTCCCAAATTTCATTCAAATCACCGTAAAGGCGGGAGAAGGAACAGCCCGAGTTACGTTAGCATTAAAAATATTAGTGACTGCCTCGTTCGTCTAGTGGTCGCAAGCGCGACTGCTGAGCATGAGGGCCTGGGATCAATTCCCAGGTTGGGCAAAGTGTTATAGGGTTTTTCCATCAGAAATTTCTCATTTGCAGCCACGGAGTCTGGATTTTTGTCCGGTTGATGACTATTTATAAGCTCGCGCTCTATTACATGGGACTTAAACATAAATGACGAAATGTGGGTGTACTAATAGGTACACCTCTGCCTAACCCTTTGAGGATTACAGGTGTGATGTTATTTTAGGTTAAAAATGTTAGTATGAAACGGACATCGATATTACTCAATATGGGTTCAGAACAAAATGCCGAGACGAATAAATAGATTCTCCAATCTCTCTCCAATAGCAGTAAGCAAATTCAAAAAAATAGAAAAGGGAACCTCCGCTCATTTGGGCCAGTAGTCAGACACTGTAGCGTATAATGACTATTTTCCTGTTTAAAAGCACAATTACGAAGGTCCGTAGGAAATAGCAGCGGCAAAGCCGTCCAGCCGAAGCACAAAAACACTACCGTTATCAAAATAGTGTCATAAACTATACCCACGTGTACACTTTTGAACCGTTTAAAATATATTTACCCACTTCTGCCTACAGCACATAGAGAAACGTAAATAAACCTCAAATGACGGGAACACATGTTCCCATTAAGTCAACGAAGGGACTTGATTACCCGCGGGCGATGGCCACGGCGGCGGCGTACGGAACATATTAACCCACTTCTCACTTCTCCTTGTTGACTTACGCAACTTGCGAGACGATGGAATGGAACTCACCTTTTTCCTTCTCTGATTTATCTTTACAGATGTTAACGGTATCTGACTAAACCCATTTAGAAAAGTGCAGACCAGCCTCTATACTTTGGCGGATAGTATATCCACTTATCATCGCATTGCAAGCAATAGCTTGCAGCAAGACTAGGTTAGGCTAGGTTTTAAAAATGACTAAAGGAACAGTAGCCTAGGACTTCAGCTGCCAAGCTCATTACAATAAGTTTTTTTATAAATAGGTACGTTATATACGCGGTGTTAGGGACAACGAGACAACGTTTTTACCATGGTTTCAGGGCATTATTTTATTATGTTTGTCTAGGATGCTATACAAAAATAATAAGCTGTTCTGTTAAAATTAAAAAAGTTTAGTTATACCTACAGAATAGAATTGCTGTTTTTTTTTGAAAATATAAATATACAACATTATTTTTAGTATTAGCGAAACCTAAATATAGATTGTTCAGAATAAGTAACTGAATCGATTCCAATAATTTTTAAACCATGTTATATTTTGTCCCAAAAATATTTAAAAAAAGGTTACAAGTTGGACACCGAGCGACACATATGTACCTATCGCAATCATTTAGGTATCTACTGCCAAATTATCAATGAGCTCAAGACGACGCTGGAGGCGCGCGCGCGGCTGCGCCGCGTGGTGACCACGTTTCTGTGCGGACACCAGATAACAGAACAAGCTTATAACTTTGTGATTTTTCATGATACAGTTTTGAAATTTTGTACATAGATTCTTTACATAAAAATACTAGACACGTGTTTCAGGTTTCGCATATACTAAAACTAATGTTGTATATACTAGCTAATTCAGCCAACGAAATTCATTAGTTAAATTACAAATGAATATCGTTTGTTATGTCCTTACTAAGACAATTCAATAATAATACAATAGTTCCACTATTGGCTGTTGCCATAATTTAGTGGAACTATAAATAATTTAGTGCAACATTGCTCAAAGTTGCACTCGAGTGCCCAGGAAGCAGCATATGGAGCAAAGTTGAAGATGTTCTTTTGACACCTAAAATACATTCTAAAGTTCACTTCTTTTAGAAGATGGCTAAGCAGAAATAAGAAAGGCCGAAGACTGAAAACTACTTCACAGTGGGCAAGAAGGTATTGTTTCTTGAATAGATATAGGTCGATACTTTTGTACTCCACCGAGCATTGATTGTTTGACAGTCGGAACAAAAATCGTCATCTTGATTTTTCAATACATACCTCACAAAATTATTTTTTTTACAGCACCTTTTGCTGTAGCAAAATGGTCGTTGTGATGAGGATGCTTGTTCCGATTCAGCCTTTCGTCAAAATATCCGCATACTCTGAATTTAAAATTTACAAAAAAAAAAACACTTATTCAAATTAATTACAGTCCTTAATTTTATTTCCTGTTTTTCTATTCACAATAAACAATGCTCATCGAAGCTAAAAAGGCCAAACAGGTACCTTCCCGCAGAATCTCCTCAATAAGTTGTTTGTTTAGGATGGGCCAAAACACTGAATCAACAATTAATATTCAGTAAATTATAACTTGGAACAAATAATGGAAGGCCATCGAGGAGCTTCCGTCAAGTGCCTTGTTTATACAATACAATTTGGTATACGAGAGGAAATTGTAAACGAACGGATTGACTGCTTAAATATGGTGAAACAATATTGGGAAAAACCACTTTGTCTCTTAGACAAATACATTATTGCTGATATAATATCAGCAATAATGTATTTATATGTACTGTATGCCCGGTTTATGTAACTTTTTGTATATTGTGCATCACATATTATTATAACTGTTATTTTATTTACATCTTATACATGTCTCTCTAGTTACTAAGTATTTAAAGTAATCTGTGAAAAACGTAGTGGGTAGCATATTTATCATAGTTTACAATGTAAAAGGCTTATTTTAAATCTCTAATACCGTTTGTTTTTCCTAAATAAATAACTAACAGAGGAAGGCAAAAAGGTATAGGACTGCAGAAGCTACCCATAAGCTTTGTCAACCCTGTTGTACGTCATTTTGGAAATACGAAACGCTTTCAAAACGCTTGTCAGTTGTCCAGGCCCTCTATACTTTGTAATTAGACGACTATTATAAAAGGACTAGTCTTTGCCCACGGCTTAACTTGCCTTGTGGTCGTAAATTATCCCACGAAAACGGTTTTAAATATAGCCTATGATACTCGGGAATAATATTTAACTTCGCATTATGGAAAGAATTTTCGGAATCGGATCAGTAGTTCCGAAGATTACTCCCTACATAAAAACTTCAAAAAACAAATTTAACCTCTTTATAATATTAGTATAGATTAATTACTAGATCTGGCACCTCGCCAGACATTTGTGTCATGGTGATAGCAAGCGGGGCGTCTACCCGGCGGCGTCGTCTGCAGTGGTGCCGATCCGGTTGCGTGCTGACGTTGGATGGACGCCTGGTTGACGATGACGACGACTTGATAAGCCAGGGCGTTGCCGATCCAGTGCAGTGCTTATAGGTACCTAAAGACTACTGGCTTGTACCGGGAGAACTTTACAAAATGGACCTTGTGCCACTCAAGCTAAAAATAAGTTTTCATCAACCTTACAACCACACCAGTCAACTTCAAGACAACACCCAATAACCAAATATAACCCTCTCACTTCTCAACATGTAACGCTAACCCGCTACCCAGCTATCATCCTACTCAATTAATCCAATAGCGGAACAGCAGCGAGCCAGGCTAACTACATAATTGTTTAATCTGCATGCTGGACGTACTTTGTATTGTTGTAACAGACAGTTTTCGATAGCTCTCGCCTCACTAAATTTAGTGGGTATTGTTGGGATTGGTCTAAGTTGAAGGAGAACGCGGGTTTTGGATGTAAAGAGGTCGCGGATTGGAAGAAGTTGGGTGAAGATGTTATTAGTGTTGAAACAACTATGCGTTGTTTGTACATCCATAACGAGTTATTGAGAATCCACGTTAACTTAAAAGTAGTATGAATTCAAATATTAACGCTGAAATTGCGATGAAAATGTTACACAATAATATAGATACCGTTACCTTTCGATTTTTACAATTTAACTTTAGTGCAGAGCAAAGACTGTCCTTATACAGAATAAAATATCAATTTATTAGTCTGTCCATCACACATGAAGAGCTGACTCTACTTACGTGTGATGGCCGTTTCAGGACGCTTTTAAATTCCGCTTTTTCGCCAAACTTGGACCAATCTACAACTATTAAATTACACTACCGAAGCCAAGCTAAGTTGAAGTTGAGCTTAAGTCACGGCTCCGTTAAGTTAGTTATAGGGTACGTTAACTTAGCGCTAAGTTCCCTTTGGTCAGTGATCTAAGTTGGCACACAAATTACACTGTTAACTCATAACTTGCGTCGTGTGTCACACTGTATGAGAATATGCAATAGTTCGGTTGTGAACTAAGTTCAATACATTTACAGAGATTACAGTGTAGTTCGAACTGTTCACTTCAAGGTGTCACTTGTAGGATGGTTTCCACCACATATCTTTTTTGGTGCTGGAATCTGTTTAAACAGTAGAAGAATACAGGGTGTAATAAGACCCTTCACGAAGCCGAAAGGCACTTTTTCTCCCCGTTATTACTATTTTTTTTTGGAGGTCATGATTTCAACTTTTTAAAAAGTTTTTTTTTTAAAATACATGTTTTTAATGTAAGGTTTTTACATTAAACACCTCCACGACCCCCTTACTATTCAATCCATCCATGAGCACAATGTTTTGAATGCGTTACATTGAGTCTAACCGTTAAACGTGATTGTTCATCCCAAAAAAAAAAGTCATTTTCCAGCAATAATTTTTGCGTAAAAGTTGCTTAGTTTGGTGTACAGAATGCTTCGTTGACGGCTTCTTGAAGGGTCCGTTTACACCCTGTATAATACTGATTGACTGTTTACTAACTACTACTACCGCTGACGCCCGGTCAGATGCACACTCTAAGGTTTCTCAGACGTATTTGCGGTTCTTGTTAATAGTTACTAACAAGAACCTCAAACCGTCCAGTTGCCAGTTCGTTTCCAGTTGGAAAGGTCCATTATGGTATGTCAAATATCACTTCAAAGGTAAATAAAGTCTTAAATCAGGGAATCGTGAACCGCAACAGTCCCTAAATAAAATACCCTGCTACCACGCATCAAAAATGATAAAACAATAAAAATTAAACCAACACAATCCGCTTATCACGGCAACAATTATAACGGAAATCAAAATAACGTACACAAAGAGAAACTCAATAAAGCAATTGGTAAACAATTAGTTGGGGACCTACAGTTGACGAGAATCGTTAAATTTTAATTGTCTGCCTATTGTCCGAATCGCGGGCAAACGCGGGCAAAACGTGGGCAACTCGCAGGCAAACCGCGCAACATCACGCATGCAGAAGGGATTAAGTATGCTTGTATGTGTGTGTATCTTGTTGCAATGTGAAGTGGTCGAAGCGTAAACGGGCGGTTATGCAGCGACTTTTCTGACGGTAGGACGAAACCACGAACATTGTTCTTGTTGTTTTGCTACGGAACTCTAAAAAGTATTAATAACAGCGATCTTCTGATATATTTTACCTTCATCGTGTTGATTTCATGAACAAGATTGCTTACCTGAAAAAAATAAACAGTATTATTAGAAACTTCCGTAACAATCAAATGTGGTATTCACTCAGCTAAAAGAAGATAACATAGTTTTAAAGATATACAAACTAGTTAAGAAAAACATGAATTCCTATGGCAAGTAAAGTTGAACTTTATAGTTCGACATAAATACAGTTCAAACCGGCCCGTCTGTTCAACAAGCAAAACTCACGCTATTTACCGCTACACTCGCGGCATCCTTTGCTTGTTTTACTACTCGCAATTAAATTTATGTTCTTAAGAAACTTCCTCAAACTTAGCGCAACAGACAGTAACTCATTCCCATACAACGCGCATAACTTTAACAATTTATATGATAATACGCAAAAACGTGGATTTATTGGCAGCATGCGTGATTCTGTGGAAAACGCACGACGATTTGAGATTGTTTTGTTACGTGGTCGTACTATAGGTTTTAGTGCCTAGTTTGCCAACAGACACATTAGAGATTTATCTTTGTCTAATTTTCTTTAATCTTGTCCAGCTACGCTCGGTTGTTTACCCCGATGCACACGTGGCATCCATCGTAAGCACGTACTTTTCATTTGTATGGTTACAGTTAATGTAGACAGAATTCGTACATAACATTGTTGTAGTAGTTTCACGAAATAAATTGACACATACTTAAGCTTCGCTTGCGCTTTTCCTCGGCCCCAATCCCAACGCGAATAATCTTGCGTGATTCAGCGACACTCGTATTTGTAGTGTAGGAAATTCGGCATTCAGTGATACGCAGCTGGCATCCTTTAATACTGTACGATATTATCGGTCCAATAATCCCGCGCGTCTGCTCGCCCCGACACTCCACACGCGCGATTCAGCGACACTCGCGGCATCCCTCGTTTGTTTTACTACTCGCAATTAAACCGACTGAGTGACGTGGATTGTCGCCTCCCGGGAAACTCCGCGGAAAAAAGAGTTTTTTTTTCACCACAAAAAGTACTTTTTCGTTCCGCATTAGGTGTATGAAGCTTTGAGGGGGAGAGTGAAGAACTTTATTGGACTGTGCTTCTGTTTTGTTATTGTAGCTGTGGTTTTTAATGAATAGGCGACAAAATGTGTGTGTGCGTATGCGATTAAGTGCGTAAACACAGCCGCGACAAATGTTTGCTTGTAAACATAAACATTTGTACGTCTAATGGTGAATAAATATCTATATTTCTGTACGAGTATGAGTAGTAATCGAACGCAATACAAGCTATAAGTAATTGAAATAACTGAAACCTCATACATAACCCAACAAGATGTAAGGTAACAGCAATTTTTTTTTAGCCATTACTTTCTAGCTTCTTCTTACTACTCTTTCCCACTGTAGGTGACTCCAGAAAAACCTGTACTGGACTTTCGGATCGAGCAGTCCTTCCTCCAATAGAAGTTTCGTAATGCTAGTCTACCACGTAGCCGGAGGTACTTCTCTACTTCTCTTATGTTCATGTAGTTGAAATGCGTTCTTCACTACATGTTCGTGTCTTCGCAACATGAGACCATACCATCTGAGACGGCTCTCGGTTAGTCTCTCTGGCCTTTACAGGATTGGTAATGATGAGATGAGTAAAGGACCACCCCAGAGATTTTAAGATATTTCATTTACAGAGACAAATTTCAATGAACCGAAGCTTTGTAAGAGTTTGAATTGCAGGCAACCCTCAAATCCTATCCAATTTAAGGCAGTGATCACATATTAGTTTTAGTTTTAGTATATGTGAAACCTGAAACACGTGTCTAGTATTTTTATGTAAAGAATCTATGTACAAAATTTCAAAACTGTATTATGAAAAATCAAAAAGTTATAAGCTTTTTCTGTTACCTGGCTGTCCGCACAAAAACGTGATAACCACGCGGCGCGCCCGCGCGCTCCTCTCCAGCGTCGTCTTGAGCTCATGGATAATAATAATTTGGCAGTAGGTTCCTAAATGATTGCGGTAGGTACTTAGTGTCGCTCGGTATCCAACTTAAAAAAACTCGGCCCCTGCCTTTTTTAAATATTTTTGGGACAAAATATAACATGATTTAAAAATTATTGGAATCGATTCAGTTACTTATTCTGAACAAACTATATTCAGGTTTCGCATATACTAAAAACAATTTTGTATATATAATCAAGTCACTCCACATAATAAATGCACGAATGACCTCAAACTTTACTCAAATGCAACTAGTATCAATACCATTCTATCTAAAACCCTCTAACTGACAACATTAAACATTACACTCATCTAGAGGAATACTGCGGTCAGAACCACACAAGCTTACACTCCTGACTACACCACTACCCTAGCACTAGGATTAGGATTCCGCAGCAAAGCTAGGCGGACCATCAGACAAATAACCCTTAAGCGTCCCGCGGGAAATCTCACCGGATCCCGTACACCGCAGCGAATTTAATCTGTTACGTTTAGACAAAACTTTAGAACATTCTTGTTGTACAATGGCTCATAGACTTGAAGTGGGTTGGTCTTATTTAGGAGTACAGCTAGAAGTCAGATGATGTATATATGTATTAGGTGTGTAGTTATTTTATGTTACTTTTCTGTGCTAAGTATAATTGATGGGTTAGCAGTGCTAGCTGTGCAAGTCCATCATCATCATCTGCCTAGCCTTTTCCCAACTATGTTGGGGTCGGCTTCCAGTCTAACCGGAGGCAGCTGAATACCCGTGTTTTACATGGAGCGACAGCCATCTGACCCCCACAACCCAGTTAGTACTAGGGTGCTGGTGGTAGGTACTAGGTGCTGTACAAGTCAATGAGAGCTAAATATTGGCAGAATAATTATATCCTACAACTTGAATTCCTTGAATGAAAGGGGGTTGATTCCTTGGTTGGGTCAAGGGCCTGATTCAGAAGGCAGTACTCCTCGATACGGTCCGCATTGTGAGGAGGTCCTGTCTCTGGAGCCCTAACCACCGGCAGCTTGGATCCTGCTCCCGATACCGGCGAACCACTATTTTTCATATTTTTAAATGATTTTTTTTAAATATAATTGATGTGCAGAAAGAATGAATAAAGGAATTTAATATTTTTAATTATCAAGGAGCTCTATACTAAACTCACACCACAAAAATAAAAACAGAGTACACACCAATAACAACCAATACTCACTTGTCTAAAAGCGAACCCTTTTTTCAAACCTGTATAAAGCAGACTTCACCATCCTTATGTCACGTATTTCCTTAGCAACGAAATAAAATGATACATGCCTCTCTTACAAGTATATAGTACATAAATATATGTTATATATTAGCGAATGCTCGAAGTATCACGTAAAATATGAAGGCTGCATTAACAATTTAAAATATCCTTTTATGTCAACCATATTGCGGAGTGTCATCGTCGCAGGATACAAGATACCTTGTTATGTTTCTTAGCAGACATTTTAGAGCATCGTTTTATGATTTACGGGGCTTAGATGGAGGGCGTGAATAGAGGGTGTTTTTATAATTGAGGTTTAAAATCGTGGGTAAATAAAAACAGCAGTAAGCAACGCTTCCCATGGTCAGATACGTGGATGGGCGACCATCTTTGCATGCCGAGACGCCTTCTTGCCTCGGAAAGTACGTTTAGCAATTAGTCCCGGCTGTTATTCGTAGATCTTTCACAGTTTTTAGGTTAATTCGGAGTCCGAAAGTCTGACAACCAGTCTTGCCAAGGTTGTGGAGGTCAAAAAGGAAGTCGATTCTTATAAAATCTTGGTTCAGCTATTCAGTTGCATCCGGTTACGCAGCAAGCCGACTCCAAAATAGATGGGAAAAAATAGGTAGATGATGATGATGGTTTGATAATTGAGATTTTAATGTTGTGGAAAAAGCTTGTTTCTTAATACGACGTCTTTAATTGATTAACTAAGTGTTTTACTTTAATTACGCCTAGTTGTGCACGTCTTAGATTTATAAAAAGGCCGTGTTTTAATTAGGTCACACAGCTTTCGTTCACGCTCTATAAAACTTTGACCGAAGCTATTTCAAAGGTCTCGGTACTCTCAGTAATTAAAGGTATATTTGAATGCATGAAAATGAACATGACATGACGTTAGGAATTCAGAGAAAACTATGTAATGTTGACAGAAAATTAGTAATAGAAAACATTACTATGTAGAACAAGAAATCTTCGGAAATATGTCCTAGTAAAAAAATTAAGGACCATGTAACATCACAACCGGCATTGGGCCCGCGTGGTGGGTATTATCGGTCACTGCCTCCTAAGGCCTGTAATCCAGCATTATGCGTAGAAAAGTTTTAAAAGTAACCCAAATGTAGCTGATTGACACGATCTCCTAGTTACCAGACACAAATAAATAGTATCCATACAAAACAAAAGATCTACAAGATTAATAAATACCTCAGAAACTATGGAAAGAACAAAAATTACATCGATATACGAAACGAAGGCAATACTTCAAGCAATTCCACTATTTGTCACAGCCGGCTCATAAATGTTTCATCACGGCCAAGCATCCTCTCCTGGGGACGTTTTGTCTACCTCCACCTTTTTGCCGCCTCATCCAATCTTATTATCAGCGTGACAAAGCTCAATTTTGTTTGCAATTATTGGAGATAAGCGATAGGTATGTTAGATACTGTGTCAAAGGATTTCGAAATCTCCAGGTGTGTTTTTATTTTTATAAATTATGAATTGAATAAGAACAGATGTCTCTACGAATGATATATTTGTTATTATTTTATGTATACAGCTTTAGACAGACAATTTATTTTCTGTAGTAAAACTGACCAAATTTCAGTCAAAATTAAGGCAATTTCACATTTGTCACATGCGTGATTCCAATGTTTATTTCTGGGAACATTCTGATGAAATTTGTCGCTGATCTTTTAACCCAAGTTAGTGTAAAAGTATCGTCAAGTAAATCTAAAACGTTATCCAAACTCAAAACATCCGCAATTCTAATTGACCTACTGACCACTTCATCCTACAGACTGGCATGATGAGCAGCAAGTCGCCACCCTAAACAAGTACCAAAACAGTTTTTATTTCAATACCGTCCTGCACATCTTGCTACAATAAAATCTTATGAATACAAAAACAGTTTCTCTCACAATAACGCCCTGAACTTTAATATTCTTCGTCTGACACGGTTTTTATTGCGCACTTTTATGTCAGAATGTATTACGGTTAAAATAGTTTGAATAGAACTGGTGAATACCTCCCCAGTACCTAGTTCCCAGTTGAATGGACGGACTGAACTATTCCTTGAAAATGCAAAGTGAGGACTTGCTTTAAGGAATATTTCTTATTTCTTGTGAAGATAGTGATGAATGTTGATGTTATTGTTAGGATTCCAATGTGTTTGTTCATTACTGTAATCGCTGAGCATTCAATTACTTTGTTAAAGTTTCATAATTCTTCAATTTCCTTTTTATCAGGGTGGTACTTGGACTTCCAAATATAATCCCCATCATTTTAAAAAATTAGCTACTGTTGAATGTACTGCTTGGGTCAAAAGTCCTCGTATTTATGCTAAATCCAAGGTCCTGTTTCAAAGTGTCCTGAAATCACTATCTGCTAGACCAATTCTAGGATCATATCATTGACTTCGTAACTTATTCGGCGTTCGTGAAATTATAGATTCCATCTACGAGTCTTTTAAGCAAAGATCGTAATCAAAAGGGAGTAAGTGTTCTATTGCGGAGTCTAGAAACGGTCCGGGAATTTAGCGGTAGGTATGATCAACATGTTACTTACTTACTTCCTAGGAGTTTAGGGAAGCACACTGTACTTATTCAAAGCTCTGGTTATAAGGTGCTAATGAACTTTTTAGCAGATTATTGCCTATCCATCCAACCTTCCAACTAAGAGAATACGCATGTACAGTAGACGCTCAAAAGTGCACTACCATGCTAAAGATTATATTGCCATGAACTGTGCGAGCGTGATACAGCAGTGTGTGTGCGTGTGCGTGTATGAGTGATGTCTCAACATTCCACACATAACACACACTAATGAACTGTCGTCACACTACGCGAAATAGCATTATATTTCTGTTGCATTTAGAATACACATCATAGTGATGACCTGTTCTTACCATTGCATTGTTAAAATTCGCGTAGTATTAACATGGGTTGGTAGCTGTTTGGGCTGAACATGGGTTGACGATCAATGAAGTCCAAATTCGAATACATGTTATTACAATGTGTGGCTGTTTTTTGTTTCTTTGAAACCTTAATAATATTTGTATTTTAAGCAGAAAGTCGTTATATATTTATGTTTATTTATAATGTTATTATTTATGCTTATTATTTATTTTTTATAAGAAGTTAAATATTATATAGTTATTGTATTATTATTTAACCTCATTAATTGATTTTTATTTTATGTTTTCGGTGTTGGAAGGTGGAAATAAAAAAATCATGCTGAATGATAACAAAAATGTTTATTCGTTTTATTTATTTATAAAATTAACAAACTTTTATGAGAATTGTGACGTCACATTCCTATCTAGGCAAAAAAAAAGTTTTTTTTTTTTTTTTAAAACGTTGCCCCACACTAGGAATTTCTCCTGTATCGTGGGTGCGTTTACAAACATTTAAACTCACATACACAAACAGCCAGACCCGGAACAACTACTTGTAGGCCATACAAATATTTGTTCCGTGCGGGAATCGAACCCGCGACACGAAGCGCAGCAGTCAATCGCTCAGCCACTGCGCCAACCGTGCCGTCAGTTCTCTTATCACCGTTCATAAGATTTTTTGTTGTATACCCACTTAGTCAATTCATAATAAGAATAACATAACACGGAAAGAATATTCTAATAACACAAAAATAATTGTTGATACCCGCTTATAGGTATCAGTATTCAGCAGAGTTCATTGAATACTAATATATGAGTTAGACTTTATGAACGTGTTTTTTTTATGTAACGTCACATTGAATGTATTGAGGTTATAGCTTAAGTGTTCATTTTCTTGACGAAAAGAATATTGAAACTAAACCCCAATTTAAGATCATTAAATTTAAAATATATTTCTTAATTTTTTATTTTTTTATTTACGGTTATGTTAATATTACCCGGTCTACTTATTAAATTAGGTATGATTATTTTTTCGCCATAAATTAAGTCTTCCTTTTGGCAAGACTTGAAAGTCTTCTCGTCAGAAAATACAGTCACCTCCCAGTTAAAATCTAAATAATCTCGGGCAAAACGTAGTCTTTCCTCCCTGTGTTTTTGTGTCAAAAATGGCTTTTAGCTGGCTTCCGATGATGTAAACCTTCAGCATGGACTGCATGGCGAACAGTCTGTAATGTAGTATCCAATTGCTCTGCAAACATTATAGTTGGAATGAAACCATTTGTTTCATATTCTTCCACCATAAAACGTCGCTGAGTCGGGTTAATAAGCGGCGGCCTTTCACTTCTTAGACGACTCTTCAGACTACCTTCTTCCTTAAACCTCTTTACCCAACGGCTAACAGAATTTCTAAAAAAAAACAAAATATGATTATACACTTGCAACTAGCAATTTATTTAATAATAAGAACTACACACCACAACTATCATCATAATAATTATAATTTTTAAAAATAACTTACACATTTTAATCCAGTTTCAGTTGAAATTTGAGAAATATTAAGCCCATTTTTACGCATAGTGACAATATTTGCCCTGTCATCAATATTAATATTAGCTTGCATCTTGAATAAAGAGAATCAAACAATACGCTAATCGTAATAATAACACAAACGCTCGTGACAAAGTTCACCAACTAACAACGTCATAACTAACTACTTTGTTCAGTCCAGAAGTTTATTTTGTTTCACATTCACCCTCATCTTTTTTGTTAATAATAAGTTCCAACTAATATTTAGAAAAAACATATCTCATCAGGTCTAACGTATCATTTATAATTAAAACACAAAAAGTGTAATGTCATTTGGGTCCGAACGCAGGCTACATCGTGCGAGACATTTTATCTATAGCGTTAACCGCTAAGCCAGATAGACACATAATTGTTAGTTTGAAATTAAAATCACTAACTTAATACTCCATCGCGACATGACAGGCTTGTCACTAAGGCAAATGATCATTATATCGCACTCTTTCTGACTAGATAATTATGAAAGAGTGCGATATACGAGATCGTGTATGTGTGCAAAATGTTTGTTATGGAAAAATGTCGTAAGTGCGACTTGTTTTGATGCGATCGTTTTGTGAAACTGCTACTGCACTTATGGTCTCTACTGTACAAGGTGTGTGTGCACCACAATGAATCAATCGCGTATTAGCATTCACGGAGTCCAATGATGTCGGCGGCGAGAGACACGCTGCAGAATCAATCAGCGGCCAAGACATTCAGCTACTAACGTACGGAGAATTAATAGGTATATTATTGTTTCGTTTATTGAATAGCTACAATGGGAAGGTGTGAATTAATCAACGGCCAAGACATAGAGCTACTGATGACTTAAGACCTAATAGGTGGTATAGGTGTAATGCTTAATTTAGGACATAGCTACTATGGAAGGGTATTAATACTGCCACAAGCTTTTACGTAATCGGTGTCCTTTATAAAGGTCAGTTGCGTTGTGCGTAGTACTCATTATCGTATGTAAAATATAGAGGTCGAAATTGCCGATGACGATAATTACGGAAATATTGCGAACCGGCTCCGGACACACGACAGTGACCAAAACTTAAGCTCCGTCATCATCTGTCCGAGTCCGGTGACGGGAATCACGTCTGCAATTTGTCCGCACCGGTTTGAAAGAGCTTTCATTGACGTTCCGTTGTTTTGTATCGTGCTCGTAAAATTTCAACTAAAAGGAAACCTAAATTAAGTAAAACCTCATTGGTCTGGACATGAGAAAGGGTCAAAAGATAAAAATCTTTTCTGCAAAAAATAAAACCGACTTCAAAAACACAGAAAAGTGAAAAATAACTTTAGCTTCAGAAGTCGGTGACAAAAAAAGCAAATCAAACAAACAAAAGTCATTTTTTCCAATTTTAGTTGTAATATCCTATACAGATATTTGCTATACATTTATTTTACATTGCCAACAATACATTTCATGGTGATAGGCTTGTCACCAATAAAATGGAAGTTAAAATACCTAACTGTCGCAATCTGGGTACCCCTCAGAGCATACAGCCGTTATGTTATGTTATGATATTGTGTTAAAATTAAACATCCAAGCGATTGCAGCAACCATGACAGATTTGCTGTGTACTACTGAGGAGTTCCATTGTATAACTCCGAAGATCAGCTTCACCAAATTTAAACGGGACCACCGCGGAATAATATTCTTCCAAATTAAAAAAAAAATCTTCAATATAGGTTCACAATTGTCGAAGATATCGATAATATTATTTTTGGAGAGTCCCCCCGTTTTCTCCAGGATCCCACCATTAGATCCTGACCTGATGACCATGGGACCACATGGAAAGTATACTATTTCAAGCAATGCCCATAAAATTTGAGGGTCGCCCTTAATTTTACTGGAATTCCATCATCTGATCCTGACTTATACCTTCCATCATCACCTCAGCAACAAGAGATGATGATTACCAGGCATAAATATCTGAATTGCGTTAGAGAGTATATGAAAAACATTGAATGTGCCTATAAAATTTGAGGGTTGCCCTCAGTTTCCCTGGGATTCCATCATCAGATTCTGATTTGGTGACAATGGGACTACCTCATTACTATAGGCTTTCGAATAAAAAAAACAATTATGAAAATCGGTCTACAATTGGCGGAGAAATCGGTGAACATAGGAACAAGAAAAAAAATACATACAGTCGAACATAGAAACTCCTCCTTTTTTTAAGTCGGTTAAAATGGTCAAAAGAGTTTTGGTGAAACATTAGTGAACCGTTAAAAATACATGTCATGGTAATAGGCATATCCCAATAAAATAGAACTTAACATACCTAACTGTTGAAATGTGGGTGTACTGTAGACTGTACTCATCTCAGAGCATTCAAGCGTGATGTTATGTTATGATGTTGTGTAAACAATGAACATCCAAGCGATTGCAGCCATCTCGACAGATTTGCTGTCTATTATTGAAGAGTTCCATTGCAAATCTCCGAAGATCAGCATCAGATTTCTGATGCTGATCTTCGGAGATTTGCTCTTAACTAAATTTAAATGGGACCACCACGTAAAAATATTCCTCCAAACAAAAAAAGAATCATCAAAATCGGTTCACAATTGGTGAAGGTATCGCTGAAAATACAAACAAAAAAAAAAAAAACAGTCGACTTGATAACCTCCTCTTTTTGTAAGTCGGTTAAAAACTAATTTTGTTCGACAAAAACTAAAACTACGTGCGGCAAAAACGTGTCTTTCTTCCCATATGTCCGCGCCAGCCTACGAATCCGTCACCAATAAAGCTCGACTTCCACAAAATAACTTGGCTCATTTTTTAGCTGGAGCGATCGGCCTCTTTAGCGCGTATCCGAACGGAAAGCTCGTCGCGTCCCATCGCGTTCTGTCACTGTCGTTTCCGGACGTTCGTCAATATGTCTGCCGTCGCCATCTTGGCTAGGTGGGGCTTCCGGCCGATTTGGCGCGTATTTCACTTTTCACTGCGTCGCTCCCATTGACCGGCAAGGGTAGATCGTTGTGTATTAATTGTGTTTGTTACGGTCTAATTGTCACCTTTTTGGTTGTATCTTTGAAATCTTCCTTTAGGAGTTGCTGGAGTGGATGGACCCTTTTTGTGATGGACTTAAAAGATAGAATAGCGAGTGGTTTTATTTTACGGTGTTGTGGAATGAAAAGCGACTAACAAAAGGTATTTGGCAGCGAAAGATCCAGGTGTGGATGCCCTAGAAGGACGTACCTACACTGACCGTATAATTTGAAGATATTTCCCAGAAAGGTACTGGCAACCGGCGTGCTTGTATGAGCAGATGTATGAACGTGAACGAAGCAAAAGGAGCAAGTAATAATCGTAGCAGGTGGTGTCGTTTTTGTTTGTATTTTGTAGTATTATAATGCGGATGGAGAGTACACCTCCACGTAATAATTATGGAAGACTTGCTTATGACCGCGGCTTCGCCCGCATGGAGTTCGATAATTATCCCAAGGGGTCATACTACCGGGATAAAAAGTATCCTATGTGGTAATCCAGGTTATAAACTATCTGTTTGCTAAAATTCATCCAAATCTGTTCAGACGGTTTTTAAACATCCATCCATCCATCCTCACAAACTTTCGTATTTATATTATTAGTAGGATAGTAGGAAGTAGCGTTGACAGTTTTTTTTTACTTAGCCTCTTTTGTCCCACTGCTGGGCAAAATCCTCCCCCATAGCCTTCCACTCTTCTCTCCGTGCTATTTTCTCTGGCCAATCTCCGATTCCAGTGTTGGAGCGTATTGTGGTATTGCGTATTCTGTCGCTGAGCTAATATCGTAATACGTTACGCTTCATCGCCCTTTGGAAAACATTTAGTTTGGACTTTTGCGATTCGGTCAAGGACCAAGTTTGAGCACCGTAGGTTAGGATGGGCAGAATGCACATGTCGATGAGTCATCAGCGACTTCATGGACCAGTAGCCCTTCCAGGCGTTCTCGACTCGGCTATCGATTTCTCTGTCTTGCCTTTTTTCGAAGCAAACTAGCTGGCCCAAATAAATGTACTCGTCGAAGTAGTGGATTTCTTTCCCAACCACCTACCGTCTACCTCAACCCTACTTTTTGTGCTACTGGTCATCACTTTAGTCATTGACCGATTCATCTTTAGTTAAACCTCAAGGCTTGCTGTGCTCAGATCTTCTAAAAAACTCCGAACCTTAGTTCAAGCAGATGCTCACGAAAGTGTCCTAGAAAATGTTATTGACCAGCTAATGCTCAGCTCTTCTTTATCTGGCACCAAAATAATAACATACTGTGACAAAAAATCCGGTTACCGAGTTAATCTGTCATTGAAACTGTTTCTTGCAGCTGCCATTAGGAGACTCTTGTTCATCAGTGAAAGTTATGGAAGCATACAAAATTAGGTTCTGACAAACGTTAGTACAATAAAATATTTTCGTAAGACCTAAATGTTTTCATACCTAGAATAACATCCATTTGTACCTTAATTCATTACCCCACCATAAATATGAAAATTCAAAATCCCCGTTGATACCTTGCGTCAAATCAACGGCAAACAAAATATAAATCTTAGTTACAAACTCATTTGGTGGCACGTTGCAAATTGAGCTCTAAAATGTGCGCAATAAGAATTAATGTCGTTATAACGCGTGGCATAATTCGCAACAATGCTGAGTGATACGCCTTAACAAATGAATTATTTATTCAGTGAAGAAATTAACATATCAAGAGAATGCGAGGGTACGTTAATGTACGAAGTATGCTTAAAGTACCTGATATACAGAGAGCGCTAAAGAAATTGTATTATTATAGATTAACCCTTTATGTTGGTTTTTATCAGAGCCATTATCACATAATTTATTCAATTGGATCGAATAATATTGTGGTAACCTTGTCTTATTATTCTTAGTACCTAGGTGACCGAGTTCTGCTCGGATGAAAATAGAGAAAACGAATTGTCCCAGATATGAGACTTAGTTAGATCAATTTTTTGTCCCCGTGTACCCCTAAGTCATAAATGTCATCAATATCGTTAGAGTCGTTTTCGAGAACGTGATTACAAATATTGCTCATTAGTATAGGATTAATGTGGTAGTGAGCGTAGTGGCCCAAAACGGTAAAGAAAAAACGTTGAGAAACCCAGCATCGTATTTTTTATTCTAGGTCCTCCCACCAACCCGCACTGGGCCACATATGGCCCTTCCTCTCCTTCAGACTTAGAGATAACCTGACTCCTATCAGCCTTACAGAACTGAATAATATCATAGACCGTTATCAAGACGAAACGCAATTCTTGGCAAAATCCAGATCTCGGTGACCAAGCTAAAAGATATTTATAATACTTAACCCTACATTAAACAGGAATAGAAGTTCTAAAAGGACCTCTATAAAGGTCAAGTATACGATACTACGTCATAGTACGGACCTGACCTTCTCGTGTGAAGAGATGCAGTAATATGGAAGAAGCTACTGGAGCATCATAATTTTCGTGACGTAATTTTATGAAGTACTAACGTCAGCTGTCCTTGAACTTTTACAGGAAAATGTCACAGTGAGCTCAGGATTCTCAACGGTAGACTGATTGCAGTTTGTTGTTATTAGTAGAGAAAGCTACGTTTGGTGTTTTCGGACGTCGTTGTGTATCTTTTCGAAGGAACCTATAAAAAGCCAATTTTTTTTGGCAGTTGTTCTGGCTGCCAATTTGATAAAACGTATTTTTTCTTATCGTACGACCAGTTTTAATAAATAAATGGAACTACAGAACTATAGGACGTGAAATACAAAAAAACGCCTCCATTAAAATTGGCTGTCGTAATAAGATTGACTATCGAAAATGACCACGCTAGACAGAGGGTCATGTTCGTCATACAACACCACGCCATATACGGCCAAATCAGTTCATCCGCCCGTGGTACCTTAAGATTAAGAAATCCACGGTTTATAATTTTTTCTGAACTATTCAAGCTGGTTCTAACAACCTTTCAAACACACACCAAATTTAACTCAAACAAAGTCCACACACCACATCCACTCCTTCCCACTCCTTGCCCCAGACATGGGCGTCGCTAATCCCACCGCTGAGGCGCGGTTTTACTAAATTGAAATTTGCTGTTGTCAGTACACTCGTACCGTTTAGTATTTATATCTTCCGGTTTGTTTCAATGCTTTGTTTGCGCACGGTACCTCCGAAGAGTTTGGATGTAATGTATGAAGGTTTGTTCAAGTAAATGGTCTTGGGGTTTTAAAACATTGTGCATGTGTGTACAGGGTTCATTGATGAAGTTTCGTTATTGTTTCTTTAACTATATTCTTTAGTTTAGAACAGAATAGATGTAACGAATAGAATTTAGTTTTGTTTTATTTTAATTACGATAATTAAGAGACATGAGATCCATATACGCAATATTTTTGACATGTTTATGTATTACTAGTTTATTAATATAATATAAAGACTTCTTTCTCTAGCACAGTCATGGTGCTAGAATCCACCGTTACAGATCACTTTGCAGTTTTACTCTCTTTGTCACCAAATAGAACCAAAGTTATAAACTCACGCGAAATCACAAAAATAAATGAGGATGAGCTTGCTAATGACATTGGCAACATAAGTTTCGACGCCGTCTATGCAACAAAAGATCCCAATTTGGCTACCAAGCATTTAATAGAACCACTTCTCCTAGCTTTATCTACGAACACTAAAACTATTTCAACTTCATGTAGACGCAGGCCGATTAAACCCTGGATTACTCAAGGACTACTTAAATGTATGCGCCACAGAGACAATTTGTATAAAAAGCTTAGAGTAGATCCAACAAATGTAGTCCTCGTGGTGTCCTACAGAAGATATCGTAATTTCTGTACAAATCTGCTAAGAAAAGCAAAAAGAAATTATGAGAGACTAGAATTTGAAAAAGCAGGTAGAAATTCTAAGCAGGTATGGCGTGTTATTAAAAGTGTCACAAACATAGGACAACTGAAGTCTACAGCCCATGATCTCATAGCGAATTATCACGATAAGCAGGCCATTATAAATCAAATTAATGATTATTTCGCAAGTGCAGGGAGACGTCTAGCTGATAAAATACATGGAGACCCTCGATCTACTTCGCTACCCGACCCCCCAAGGGAGTCTTTTGTACTGCTTGAGACAAATGAGCATGAGGTGGAACGCCTAATCCTTTCACTTAAGAGCGATTGTGCTGTTGGCTGGGACGGTATTTCTTCTAGTTTTCTAAAACGACATAGAAACGTTATTGTACCTCCACTAACACATGTTTGCAACCTGTGTCTTGACTCCGGTGTCTTCCCTAACTGGTTCAAAAAGGCAATTCTTCACCCTATTTTTAAATCTGGAGATCGTGACTGTGTCGAAAACTATAGGCCTATATCAGTTCTGCCTGCGATGTCCAAGATACTGGAAAAAATTGTAAATACAAGGCTGGTTGCATATTTAGAGGCACGAAATCTTTTGTCGATTAACCAATTTGGTTTTCGAAAAAATCTATCCACTGCTGATGCTGTCCATAAATTGGTTAATCACATAGCTCAAAAACTTGACAACGGTAAGAAATGTGTTGCATTGTTCCTGGATCTCGCGAAGGCATTCGATACGCTCTCGATTCCCATCTTATTATCTAAGCTCGAATGCCTGGGTATACGAGGTACCCAACTATCCTTGTTTCAGAGCTATCTTACAAATAGAACACAGAGTGCTAAAATTGGAAATTACTCCAGCTCTGATCTAAATGTGGCCTTTGGTGTGCCACAGGGCAGTATTCTTGGCCCCAGTCTATTTCTAATTTACATGAATGACCTGTGTTGCCTAAGCCTAGAAAGTGGTACAATATTTTCCTATGCGGACGATACAGCACTTGTATTTGCGTCGGACAACTGGGAAGAGGTATATCGCCTTGCTCAGAAGGGTTTCGATACAGTCAGGAAGAACAACTTGCTTACTCTAAACATATCGAAAACAAAATTAATAAATTTTTCGATTCGAAATACCAATGTGTCAGTTACAAGCTCACTAAACGTTGCTTCACAGTTTATACTATCTAATGATAGTAGCGACGGCAGTGGCACCCATGATTACTGTAACATTGAACGAGTCACTTCGATAAAGTATCTTGGCATAGTGATTGACTGCAACCTTTCATTCAAAGAGTACATAATACACCTATCAAAAAGAGTGCGCAAACTAATGTACATTTTTAAACAACTGCGCAATTCAGCAGATGCTGTTGTCATGAAAATGACATATCAGGCACTGTGTCAATCAATTTTGGTCTATTGTCTCTCGTCCTGGGGCGGGGCAGCCAAATCCCACTTTATTCTGATTGAACGTGCGCAGAGAGCGGTTCTTAAGGTGTGTTGTTTCAAGCCAAGACTTTATCCCACCGTCAAGCTCTATGATTCTTGTCAAGTCCTTACGGTTAGGCAATTGTTTGTACTGACCACTGCTATTAAGCAACACTCTATTTCTAACTATTCACAGCAAACAAATCGCCGTAACCGTATAGTTGCCTTGGCTACTCCTCTTAAAACCTCTTTTAGTCAAAGATTCTTTGTTTTTCTTCGACCCTATCTTTACAATAAATTAAACCAAATTCTTTCCCTACACGCACTGAACAAACATAATTGTAAAATCGCTTTACATGCCTGGCTACAAAGCCAAACATATACCGCCACAGAAGCTCTCTTTAACGTATTAGTCTAAACACTCGTCCACTAACACTCTCTCCAACACACACACACACACTCACATTCACACACACACACAAACACAATTCTACATTCATAAAAATCACTCAACATACTTTAACTTTTTAATTGTTTTATTTTTATTACCCTAATACTCTCGAGTCTCTTTAAAAAAAAAAAATCACTAATTGTTTGTAACTATTGTTATTTGTTATGATACCAAATGTAAGCAATCAAATGTGAACCTTTAAACAGGTGGGGCCCTGGTGACCTGTAATACAGGTGTTACTACCTACCACAGGCACCAGTGATCCACAACCAAAATCGTTGGCTACTGCTGTGTCAATATTGCTTGTATATTTTGGCTTGTGGTGAAAAATAAACACTTTTTTTTTTTTTTTTTTTATTAATTTTGACCTTATGATCATCTGAACCAACCTTTGCTGTCAGCTTCAAGTCTAACCGGAAATGTACATGACATTACATTACACGTAGGTATTATTTTTGACATATTAGGAATTATTTATATTATTTCATTTGTGATATGTATGACACCACTTGACATTTAATTTTTATTTTGCTTTTTGAATTATTATAGTAAAGATGGTATTTGACATTGTAATATGATTATTGTTAGCTCTAAAGAGTTTTGGTAAAAAAAAAACTGTTAGCTTAGAATGTATTTCTGAATAAATAAATAAATGAAAGAAAACAGTTAGGTATAATAAGCTGGAATAGAATTTATACTTTATTGTATAACAAAATTGAAACAATACTGTTTTACAATATTGTTAATTCTATGGTTACAATGAATGAATGAATTAGTTTATGCCAAGCCCTTTTTTACTCTACGATAATCATTCAAAATTTCCTTACGTGTGCTTCAGTTGGTTAAGATCAAAATAGCAATCTTATTACTGGTCTAAGACCAGTAAATCGATAACCGTGAAAAATAAAATGACGTAGATACCAGTTTCAGGCGTTTTCCAGGTAAACAAGCTTGACACTCATTCACCTGTATCAGCTCAAAATAAAAATAAACCCCAGCGTAACGAACATAGGGAACGTTCACAACCTTACATTACCGTATTGATATCGCATTATAATTACCTCGGTAGACTTCCATACAATTACACATCACACACTACTCCCTAACGAGACGAACGGAAAGAATGCGCCAAGTTCTACATGATCGCCTCACAAAAGTTTAATCGACTATCTTCAAAAGTAATTACAACAAAGACATTTTTCCTCTCCCCATCTATAAAGGCATATGGGCCGAAAATATATGAACAAAATCAATGATTTGTATTAAAAAGTAGTAATTTTCAATCAAGAGACCGATTATTTCCACTATCCGTCACTAGGGGTGAGATAGGGGCCGGGAAATTATTCCCATCCCCCTTAGGGGTCCATAATGACTTGGAATAGTGTGGGGTCCTTTATTATTAGTTTTTTTTTTGTGTAAATCATTGCAGCGTATGTGTTGATTTTCTTCGGGAAATGTGACCGGAATTTGATTTGTTTTGTTGGTGGAAATTCGATAAAGTTGTTTGTTAGATTTAATCTAACCAAGTCTGATTTCAGGCGAATTCGTCACCTAGTGGAGGAAGATTGGTATTCCATCAATTTTAAGTATTATTATATGGATATAATTTTGTGGCCCATGTCCGGCTGTGGATGTGATAGTCTTTCAGCTGAAATGATGTTAATGTGTCTGTTACTTATAGGGACTTGTAAAGCCCGACGTATGGGTTGGTTATGCCTCCGATAATCGAGTTATTAAAGATGGTACATACAGAAATCAGCTTAAACTAGATTATAGGAGTAAGTAAATCAATCTGTTTAATCCACATAGCAAGAGTGATGAATTCTCATTTATTTTCAGTCCCAATGCTTAATCCAAATCCCCATCTAAAACTATCCTACCACCATTAAATCCACCATTTTTCATAGTTAACACATTCACCCTAACTTCATTCAAACACTTATTGCTTTACGATAAGGCACAATCATTGGAACCTCACCCTTTTGTTGAAAATCTTACTTGAATTGCATTAGGGGTGAAGATTGACAAAGTATCAACAACTTGGCGGGTGTGCTACCGTGCATCGAAAATTAAAAGTTAAATCTGGACGTGAGAAGGTTTCGAAATTTTATAAGTAGAGACTTTGAATAACATTACTGTGTACTTATGTTAGTACTGTGTGGGTTCGTATTGTTTGTGAAGCACGTGCTACTGTGATTTATAAAGGAACGGGTTGAGCTGTCATTGCTTATGTTTAACAATAAGTTTTTGTCTTTTCTTCATGAATTTTGTGGCTCTCTCATTCATAGGTAAATTAAAATCAAAAGTATTTTTTTCAAATCTGACCCCGATAACGGCCGCTCTTCATCATTTACTACCAGTATTTTAACTGTAAAGAAGAAGCTGAAAAAGCAATTGTCATTAAAACAATGACATTCTCTTTTTTAGCGTCATTCTATTATGTGACAGCACCAGTAAGATTTTTTTCTGATTATGTTCTAATCTTTGGCATACATACAACAGATGAGATAGATTGACCAATCACAAAAGCCTGACCAATACAATCAAGACCAGTAATAGAGTTTCAGACACCCCATAACTCCAACGACCGTGATGGTACAGGAAAGCAAAACTACCCTTAATACCAAGCCACTTATCCTGAGTCCAGTATACCACACCGGTAGGCACATGAGGGAGACAACAATACATTTCAGAAGAAGATAGAGTGAAACAAAAAACAAATGACGCAAACCCAATTGACTTGGGTTCCAAAAAAGTCGTATAAAAAGCCAATGGCCGCGGCTTCCCTGGGAATCAAACCCCATTGTGATACGGTGAGAAATTTTACACCCCATACATTTACATTTATATGAAGACGCTTTGAAAGCAGTTTCAAATTGTTTTTGGAATTTTCTCGTGCGTTTTTTGGTGTGCTTGAGATTTTATGGCGCGGATTTGGGTTTACGAGTCGATTTGTGCATTATTTGCTGAAGAAAAGAAGGACATAGAAAAGGAAGACATAGTCTAGGTTTGGGTGGAGGGTCCTATGTTACATGGGATTTAAGCATAACTAATGAAATAACTATCCTGTACACATCTGCTTAACCCTTCGTGGCTTACAGGCATGATGCTGTGTTTGAACGGAGTGGGAGGAGTGTTCTGCCACTAATCAGCACTACCATATTATTTTAATCAGTGGATAATAACAAGTGAATTGATATAAAATTTGAAAAGAGTTGTAACGTCATCACTATTTTTACAAACTCTCCGTAGCACTACGTACAAATCTAAACCAATGGCACGGCAACGGTTATAAGTCAAAGAAACTACCGTGTTGATAACTGGACAGTAATACTCACATTTCCTACTAATTAGATAAAGGTCACATCGAAACAAACACCACCAGATTGTTCTAATCGTCGCGTGTCACACAATATAACGCAACCAATCCAACGCTTTTGCATAAATAATGTAATACGTACAATTTTCGGCGAATTTCCGAAGCAGCCGTCTTTCATTTAATTTATTCAAATTACCCGCGGTAGGGACCCACATTATAATTTAGTTGGATTATACGTTTTTTATTACATAATGTATGGAGTTTGATTTTAATGATGGGCGACACGATTTCTACTGATTTTGTTTTGCTTTCGTTTACCGGCCGGTCAAAGTTGTACGATCATTGGCAACAATTTTGTTTATATTTCGTCTCCAAAACTACTTGATCACATTTATCACAGACAGTATTTACTTTTACCCAACATCAGCCTGTAACGTTACCACTACTGGTACACACCTCCTCTCTGCGAGATTCTGAGTGGACCATATTCAACTTCGTAGGCCCGGAGAGGCACCAACCCTCTCTATCACCTTGGTAGATTTGCAGCACATGTCTTTGAATTTTAGGTTTTGGACATACGAAAAGATTTGGATGAGATGGTCATTAATCTAGACCCTCAAGTTTTACTCAGGACATTCCCCTTTTCACAATTAGGCTAGTGGTTACTATATTGGCTCGAGGAGCGCGTGGCTAAATAATATCAGCCGCTCGGGTCGATCTTTAGGTTAAGCCGTGCTTGCCTAGGTTGGTCTGTGGATGGGTGACCACCCATTACATACTGAGTTTCCTACGTGCCTCGAAAAGCATGTTAAACCGTTGATCCCGGGTGTCATTTGTAGATCTTTGAGAGTCGTAAGGTAGTCAGTGGCCCAAAAAGTCTGTTAACAGGCTTACCAAGGTGCATCGTATTACCCAGTACTAACTGGGTTGTGGAGGTCAGATAGGCAATCGCTTCATGTAAAATACTGGTATTCAGGTGCATCCGGTTAGACTGGAAGCCGACCCCAACATAGTTGGGAAAAGGTAGGCAGATGATGGTTACTATACTGGCTAAAATAAAGTAGTGGTTAGGTATAAATTATTTTCCCAGACAAACAGTTCAGTACCTTGGCACAAAACTTCCATAGCGTATCTCATAAGATTGGCTACAATATTTACTATTCCCTCTGTTTCCTGAATGCAGACTAGATTAGTTTTTTCTTTCTAGAATAAACTTAGCTTGAGCAAGATAAGTGTATGGTTGTTTGCCATTTTTCTCGCAGTTATACCTACTGCGCAACTGCCTAGCTTTCCTATTAAGTTATTAATATCTGAGCGAGATGTTTTTGTGCCTGCCTCGACATTAAACTAGCTGTCGTGCTGACCGTATGATCCTGATCGAATCATACCAGGTGGCCCAGATGGGGTAAAGTTTTGTTGAAGTTTTCTATCGGGAAGTAGCACTCCGAAATTCTAGATTTGTCCCCATTTGATGACTCTAAAATCGATTAGGGACTTTATCATAAAAACTACTTGTGACTATACATCTCTGCTTAACCGTTCGAAAAGTGTATGCATAATGCTATGGTGCTGTATTCGACCAAGGTATTATCATCAACATCAGCCGGCATCGGAATGCTGCTGGACATAGGCACCTGCAATAGCGCGCCGGCTGCTACCAGCTACCATGCGTCGTTTCACCGAGCCTGAGGGCGTCCCACATTCGATGCGATTCGCACTCTCCACTCAAGAACACGTCTACCGCAACGGTCTTCGGTTCTACGGCTAAATATGACCGGCTCATTGCCATTTCAGCTATTTGTGTCAATGAAGGTATATTTTTCCTCACTTTCATAGAGAGAAGACCTGTGTTGTCCCAGCAGTGGGAACATTGCAGACTAATTATGCCATGTTAAGCCTTTTAACAGTACATCACAATAATATTTAACCATTAACACATCTGCTGATTCTGAAGCACGCGCCCACGCAGCGCTTCCTCAGTCCCCAGTGATAAATGCGACGGTTCTTAGGCATGAGAGACAGCGCCCTTAGCGTAATATCTGAAATATTGCCGCCATGTTGCCGCGATGGCGACGTCATTATTTACGGATTCGTGACGTCACCGCGTAATTAGCTTTCGGATGTATTATATATTATTGGAAGTTTTTAAATGGGGAGACAATGGTTGTGAACTGGTTTAGGATTGTGTGTTAAGTACTCTTTGTGTGGAGATGGACGTCCAGTTTACCTATTTTGAATTGTGTTGGAATTTTATTGGACTTGGTAATTCGATAAATAATAAAATTAGTTCAATAACGCTTTAATACTGAATATACAACATATATCAGAAAGGTGTAGTATATAAAAATGTCATATAGACAATCGCCATTAAACGATGGTCCCATCAAAAAAGTTGCTCAGTTCACACCCTTAAATATGGCCACATTTATCCTTGTGGATGCGGTAGAGTAGTGTCGAGATCAAAGTGATCGGTCAGGAGGAATATTTCAATCACCTGCAATTGGGTTTATATTGATCACCCTCCTTCAGATTCATGGTAACCAAATTCAATTCATCAATTTTATTTATTCAAACATGCTAGTTTAATTTAAAAATGCCATTTCATTTGTGAAGGAGGCAGTCTGTCAGAAAGTTGAAGCTAAAGCGAAGCTAGATGGGCAACTTCCGTTCTAAGTAGTAGATTCGCACGTGTAATAAGCTGAAGGGAAGATACTGCTGCCTGTCCTTTTTGAAGTTATCAGGTCAATTCTTCATTTCCATTCACTTTTTTTCTCACCCACCACACATATCACATTGACCAAAATAAACGTTTACCAACTTTACCATCCCATCCAATACCAAACCTGAATACCGCGCACAAGGTACCCGAACCCACAGGTTTCCAAACAAAGAGTTCATTACGAGGCACCTAACGCCCGGCTTGGTCCAATCTGACGCTGAACAAAAACAGATATTATAATAACACGCAGATGCTCAGACTCATAATTTTTGCAAACAAAAATGTCATCGTTCCGTGGGAACCGCAGGTCACCCGTCTAGTGAGGGGATCGAACGATCGTTATTGGATTGTGGGAGAATCGATTTTTTCGACTTCATATTGGGTGGAGGAAATTTTTTATACATAGACTTGGGGCTAACACAGTTAATATTTTCAATATGGTTGCTATGCTTCTTTCATAAATATTTAGTCTAGAATAATTTCTTTTAAAATAGATTTCGTCATTACCGAAATTGTTTCAGATCACTTTATTTCCGAAATTACACTAACTCCAACAGAAGGCATTGAACAAAATCGTGCAGGTTGGGAAGATGGCATAAAATCTGCCTTACGTAAGAAAAAGGTGGCTCTACATGCTCTATATTGTACAAAGAGTTAGCACTGCCAAGTGCAACTCTGATTTTATTCCAGCATCAAACTTAAATCGTCCATTCAATCTCGTAACCCACCCGCACAATACATTTCCAGCAGCCGAATGCAAATCAAGACTTTCACAAAATAGATCGAAAAGAATCGAGCATTCACATCGCATCGCTCAAAACTCGAGCTAGCCGTCGCTTGCAATCGCTTACCTTTCCCAGCACTAGTTTCTATTGTTACGTTTGTCGCTCGGACCTCTGGCGCCTTTGTCATACAACGTTCACTCATTGTTCAAACGACAACTATACATTTGCAGGCATTGTGACTTTTATGACAATGGGAGAAAGATGAATTTTCAGTGCGAAACGTTTCTCGGTCAGAAAACTCGAATGAAAATGAAGCGATTCGGATCGTTTGATGCATTCTGAAAGATTCGCGCTATTGTTGTGTTATATTAATTCTATGTTTTGATGTGGGTTGAGGTTTTGCGTTTCAAAGGAGGCATCTATTCATGTCACTTTGTTGAATGGAGTCCGACGATTTTGCTGAAAAACTGATGTTAACGCACCATTTTTGGCATCGTTTATGTTTAGAGAAGCCAGAATGTTGGCTTTTGAGCTTTTAAGATTTAATTTAGTTCGCAGTTAGCAAATTAAAGACCTATAATAGTTTTTCTCAATCTTCTGTTACTTGCCATAACTTGGGATCATAATAATATGTCACAATACCATTCCGTAAACCAAACCAAAGTATAGGTCACGCTATTTTTTTCAGACCTTTGCAATAGATTAAAGTGACCAATAGTCGACCGCTCGTAGTGCCGATTTGGAAGTTTTACCGACCACTAGTTGACTCGAACACAATGGTAAGACATTCTTAAGAAGTTTTGTAAGTAAAATTAAAAGTTTTATTTGTCTTCATAGCAGTCACGCTTTACAAAATAATTTTACCATCTAGAACCAAACACTTTCACCATTTTGACCACACCTGCCCCTCATAACAACTTGACACTTGCCAAATATATTATTTCAA
This sequence comes from Noctua janthina, assembly GCA_963576755.1. Lineage (NCBI taxonomy): Eukaryota > Metazoa > Arthropoda > Insecta > Lepidoptera > Noctuidae > Noctua > Noctua janthina. The sequence continues at coordinate 975,562 of OY755070.1, forward strand.
TTAAAGTAAAATAGCACTCCAAATGCTTTCTACATCACGTTTCTTCGATCCACTATAAAAAAGCGCCAAAGCATTAGCTAGACGTAATATGGGACAAGCTCAAACAGCGTTTAGTCCGCGTCCTTGTCCCGTTCAATGAGAAATTCCTGCGATACCTCGCGCTCGACATTTTGCGGAGGTGAGGTAAAAATACGTCCCGACGATTAACGGTACAAGCAATACGGTTCAAACGGATAGGTTATAATAGTTTCGTTATGATGGATTATAAGACAACAAGGGTTTTGCTTGAAGCATAAAAATGGAAATCTAGAACGGAATACTAGGAATTAGTCGAACTTTTAAATATGTTAAGTATTCTAAAATTGATTGAATTTTATAAAAAAGTAGAGGTACGCTAAACAATAGACTATTTTGGCTTGAGGAACCAATACTGTGTTAGGTAATACCTACTTCTTGTTACGTAGGATCCGTTACTGGCGCATTAACCAGTACTGAGTGTAACAATTTTACAAAACTTTTGTTACAAATATTACCAGAGACGAGCCAAAGAAAGCATTTTCTATTGACCTTATAGGATGACAGCGCGAAAAGTCTTTTCCCGGCGCAAGACTCCCGTAATCGCTTCCTCTTGTGGCTCACGCCCACTAGTTAAATTATCTGGTTTTCGCCGTTGAATTATTGAAATAATCCGTCTGTATGAAGCCGCGTAATGACGGCTCATAAATATCGCTAATAAGGAACATTTTATACCGCTAACCGAACAATTTCATTTTATTTAATACGCTTTTGTTACGGTGTGCCACAGAATGTATTAAATCGCTTTATGTGTCAGCCAATTGCCACATTAATATCAGCCTGTACAATCACGAGCACGCGTATGTCACACTTATCCAGATTTAAAAGATTGAGACTTCGAGATAAGGCCTGTTTCATGTTAGATGTGTCCCTAAATAATTGTTCGTTCGTTACATTACAATCAATAAAGTAGGCGACAATCACTTTTAAAAGTTGCTACGTATATGTATATTAAGACTCGTGACTGTACTTGTCTTGTTGGAGAGCAAAACCCTCTTTAGAATAAACATGAGCTCTGATTACCACACCTGCTATTACATTTGGGACAAGTCAGATCACTAAGTATGACTTTCTTAACCTATTGACTGTCACGGATGTCTATGGACGTCAAATCAAAAAGTGCTCACGACGCCTCGGCCGGCCTGGCACGCCGAAAATAACACTTTTTTAAAGCGTAGAGAACACGGATTTTTGTTATTGAAGTGGCGGTCAAAAGGATGTTGTCTTTCACTGCAAAGTGCAATTTCAAAGATGTTTTATGAAAGGTTCAAATTAAAAATATTCAATACTGCCTGTTCTGTCTTCCTGAAACTTTGTTATCTAATGACCCATTACTGGATCGAATGTCGACGGCAAGATTGTCAGCTTTTTAGGGGACAATCAGCCTGTGACCATGTAGAAATATTTATTTCCTTAATTATTTAATATTTTTCATAATCAGCTTTGTTCGCATACATCAATCCTCTAACAAAACTATTTCACGAGAACAGCTCAGCGTGAAAAGACGTGAGCTATTCGATTTTAAAACTATGGCCGAAGCGGTTAACTGCGGAGGAAGTTTTAATAGAATCTCTATCAAACCATTTCCTTACAAGTTTCTACACACAAATCAATATTAACTACTCGTCGTTTTCTTTAGAAATATTGGAAAAGGAAGTTATTTCATGATGGGGAAAAACCTCATAAAAACTTGTCACGGTTTTTTGTCTTTTCTTGTCGTAAGTCCTTTTCATTTTTAAATTAATATATTCAAAACTTTAAAAAAGTGTATTTAGACAGAATCAAAAGTCATTAATTGAGGCTGAGAATCAGCAGTTTTTGTTTGTCAAAATTACAAAATACAGTCCTCCAAAATGCTTGTGTTTTCGTTGGAAGGAAAAACATCTGTTTGTTCGGTTAGAAGAACTTGATTAAAAACAAAATAAAATTTATTTATTATAGCGCATATTTTTATAATGAATTTAATTACCCATCTTTGTGGTTATTAAAATAGTGCAGACCATACACTAATCAATCAATCTTCAAATTCTCAATCTTCATACGTACAACTATTAGGGCACCGCAATGAAGCGAGCAATTCGTTTGCGCCTGGTTGTTAAGCCCTTCTGGGAGTGATTGGCCGCTGATGTGTACCTACTGAGCTGATTGTTAAACGGGAATGTTGTTGGATCAGTGTGTTGATGGTTTTATGATTTATCAGGTAGGAATTGGTGGAAATGTGTTGGCTGATTGAACTGTGATCGAGAATTCTAGTGAACAGTGAATGGCACCTAAATGAAATTCCAAATGCGTATTGTCGAGTTTCCAAATCTTGTCGCTGGGCGTTGACAACCAACACTCCAAGAAGACACAGTGACAAAAACAGTGTAATAATATTTGGGCATTTTTAGTTGTCAACAACACAACAAAAAAAGGTAAAACAGGTATGTAATAAACTTGTTTAGTTTCCATAAACACTACGGACTAACAACAAGACTTAGAGAGTAAACATATCATTTTGGAATTGTCAAAACGCGAGTGTTATTACTATCAAAAGTTTACTGTGGTTGGTTCAGCTAATTACCACTAAAATTGGCTTCACTTGTAAAGACAGATTTTCCTAATCCGACTTGAACAACAAGCTACTCCACTAACCTAAGACATGTAGTTATCTCTCTTCTTTTTCCTCCAAACAGCAGACATCCTTTCATTACTGAAATTCAATCACGTTAACAACAAAACATCGAACGCGATGATCATCGGTCCAATAGCATTGTTTATTGGGGTGCCCATGATTTATGGTCTTCCGCAGGACATGTCCTTGCCAACGATGGCGCAAATTGTCCCGGCATTTGTCCTGGCCTTAGTAAATGTGTGGTGATAATTCACGCGGACCACTCAGTGTGTTAATGTCGGGAAAAGTCCGGACAAAACGGGACAAATTCGCGTAGTGGGTAAATAAGGATGATATTATTATTTTGTCGGTTGGATATGTTCGTTAAACGTTGGGACTATATTTCTTCATGACACCTCAATGTCAGAGGAAATAACCTGGGAGGTGCGTGTTGGGCCTCTCTTAATACATATTGAGAAAGGTTTTTGGTTACGCACAGAAAGAAAAAATAACTAATGATTTGCAACAAATTCAATTTTGTGAGAAACTTGACTAACTGACAAAGAGTTATCAAATTTTTCGCTGTAATGATTAATTAATTAATATACTAAATTACATTAAGAATGATATCTTTGTGTTGCACCTAAATATTAAATAAGAAGTTCATTTATAATTATTTATTTTAAATTGATTAATTTGCGATATTGACAACTTTCAGAATGCCTTCTTTTGTCTTTAAAAAAAAGGATTTCCTCCAATTCAAGAAACCCTCAAGAGTATCTACCTACGTACACCTACCACTCTCCAACACCTTCACTCCTTACCATTTAAAAAGGCGTTGCACTGCACGTAATGCCGGTAAGTATAAAAATACACGTTCCGTGGCTCGTGCTAAACGAGCTATGGTAAGCTATAGTGGGCTATGGTGCATAGGTATCAACGCAAGGACTCCACGAGAGCCCCTTCGCAACTGGGGTAAGGGCTTTGCACCTTACGGCAGTAGGGATTGGTGTAGTCGGTGGGAGGTCTTAGAAAATGCAGGGATTGTGCAGTAAGAAATGGATAGCAGCAACTTGCTAGCTGATTCCAATGCCTTTCAAATTCAAAATAATTTGTATTTCACATAGACCAACAATACTAACATACATGAGCACTTATGAAATGTTAGAAACTAAGTGCACGGTTCGAACTCTTACATTATATTTAAAGTTCTTCCTCATATCGTGTCATATGAGAAAGAACTTTATTTACTCTTTGAACTATAAAAAGTCCTTTGCTCCGGTTTTCTATGTTCTTTTACATTGATGTTAATATTTCGAGTTAACTTAGTCAGTGACAGTTTCAGTAATAGTTATCTTAATCACTGTCATTATTTTCAAAGCCAGTATTTAAATCTCCCAATTAAAACAAAAGTATATCGATATTCCCACCTGGCAGGTCCCAACACTAGAACACATCAAAGTAATAGGTACAAGCATTTTGTGCTCGAAGCAACTCGCGCCAGTGCCGCGCACTAAATTACCCTCTCACCTCATAATATACCTAGCTAACTGTACCTGGCACGAACAAATAATACAGGAATAGGTGCTCCTACAAATACTGGAATTAGAATTTGGAAAATACATGAACATTACATTACATATCGTCTGAAGTGTTAGGCAGAGGTGTATCTAGTTATATTTTATTATCATCATTTATATATTTATTTATTTATTTAGGATCTCCAACAAAGGATATACACAAACACGAATTAAATAATCGACGACAAAAGTATTACGTAGGTGTACTCCTTCACTTACAGGAGACCACAGCATGCATAATAAGATGTATAACTGAGCTAATAAGCATTTAAACATTAAAATCAAATCAAAACACATTATTTAGTACTAAAATTAAATTAGAAAAATAAAATAATTAACAAAGTCATAATAGCAATTAAAAAAAACGAAACACATTTGGAAATAATGTTGGAAAAATAAAATTTAAAAATAAATTAACAAAGTCATAAACATAGCAATTAAAAAAGAAATCAAAACATATCAAAACATATTTGGTAATAAAATTGGGAAAATTAAAATAGTAATTAACAAATAACAAATAATTAACAAATAATCATTCATCATTTCAGCTGAAAGACGTCCACTGCTGGACATAGGCATACCCCAGGTGTCGCCACATTGACTTGTCTCGTGTGACTCGCATCCAGCGGATCCCCGCAACCTTCACCAGGTCCTCGGTCCACCTAGTGGGAGGCCTTCCAACGCAACGTCTTCCTGTTCGCGGTCGCCACTCCAGAACTTTTCGACCCCATTGGCCATCCGTTCTGCGAGCAATGTGCTGCCCGCAAGTTATGTTACGGCAGCGTTAGTGACCACTACACCAAGTAGGTAAACAAATATGTGAAACACAACTTCATATCTTTTTCATCGGTCTTGTGTAACATCCCAAAATAAGGCTTGTTAAAACAGGACATCGTTATTTCTTACTTGTTGTTATCTTACGGAAACACGATAAAATGTCTTGTAAACCGTCTATGAAGCCATTCAAAAGTAACTTGTTATAAACTAAAGAATAAAGAATATCTCAACACAAGTTTCATAATATAAGTCACGTAAAATACTATTTTTTAAGAAAACTATTATAAATGTATGTACTAGAAAAAATACCTTCAAAACCTGCATCCACTCTAGTGGTTCACTAACTACTCGATGTGTTTCACAATAAATGAGTGTTCGAGCTACTTCGGTATCGGAGCTACGGCACAGCGTCGTAGCAAACAACGGGTTCGTAGCACGCTCGTAGCTGTCTACGAAACGCTACGGCGTAGCCACGAAAATTTTAATACGACCTGTGTTTTGTGGTGTAGCTTTTAATGAGGGGAACATTACACGCGGGAATTACTAGGTATAAATATTATTTCTTAATTTCGTCCTCTCATATAACAAAAAAAGGACGAAAATTACTCGAAAAAAAAGTAAAACCCACAAGAACGGCCTTCCTAAAAATACTGATACGGAGACCGTAATTTTTAAATGTTTCATAAAACGCGACCCCTGTAATGAGAAACTTAATTTGTTCCCGTAATAAATATGAAAAGCCGGATTAAGCATTTTTATGTCAAAGGATACTCGTTTGTGTGGAGTTGACCTTGGCTTATGATTACTTAAGTAATTCTGAGTTTTACGCGGGTGAGGATTGTTCAAGGGACATTTAAGCATAGATATGTTTTTTTTTTTGTTTAACCTTATTGTCCACGACGCTTCTCTCAAGAAACCATGTTACAAACACAGATCACCAATGGACTTAAGATCTACGAAACTCTGGAAATTCCTTAATTAAGGACCAATCAAACTTATACAATCGTGAGAACTATAACTGCATTAGTTACAAAACAACAATCTCATTTACCAATCAAATTAAAAAAAGAACCATTCCACTTACCCTCTTGTTGTCTCGAAACTTCAACCAGCCACTGATGACACTGTTATCTACAGCGGAACAGTCTTCTTCCTCCACATCCGACCTCCTGGACAGCAGAGGAGAGCCCCCAGGACTGTCCAGGACCTCCCGCCTCCTCATCACAGGAGTACATTGTTGGGACAACCTGCCCTCATTGACTAAATCACTCTTCCTGCCAAGGACTGGTGTAGCATGAGCTGAAACACCTCCTAGAAGACCTCGCCTAGCCGTAAAAGGACTGCCTTCCCAAGGTCTTTTGGCTGTGGTCTTGCATTCTGCATGGAGACATAAAGCATCAAAGTTCGCCAGCTCTACTGACACCCTGGTCTGAAGGCCGCTGGGATGTGTGGTCAGGATCGTCTGCTTGGCAATGCTGCAGCCATGGCGGTGGATCTCCTCCCGTCTCTCCATTTTGGGAAGGTATTACAGCATTAGGTCAGGTTTACGTTGGAAGAAATCCATTTGGTTATCTTTTGTCCCATCTGGAAAGAGAAAAGGATTATGTTAACAATTACAACATTAGACCTATTTTATATTGTTTTAAAATAGTTCTTAATTTGATATTTTATTCTAGAATGTAGATAGAATTTTATTTGGTTTTATTTTGTCTACCAATAAGGTTCCTATGTAAGTAGAAGTTATTTAGTTTTACTTCTATTAAATATTATAAAACAAACCTTATTAGAACAACAAAGTTATTACTTATTTTTCGGAGCCTGAAACTATAATAACATTTTGGACATGATTATAATAAAATAATATGTGCCCTAGGGGAAGTTTTAATCCACTATATTAATGCCAATAACCGTTGTTAATTTTATGCGTAAACATACGGGATGTGGTTGTAAACGTCAGTTAAATTGCACCGCCTCGCCGTCGGTATGTAATGACGGGTTGCTAATGTTGCTATCCTATTTGAGTCTAGATGTTAGCTGTCATTAGAAATAATGCTCCTCTATTAAGCGCATACATGACAACACTGTAACAATATGTTGCTTGGTTTTTGTAAGGACAGTTGTGAGAAATATTCTTAAACTTTTGTATTAAAGTTTGGACAAACCAGTATGGACAGATTGTGGACAAGCTGTGGACACCGGAACAGATACTTCATTATATTATCTGTCAAGAGTCCTGTGTCCAGAACCGCGTAAGTCCCGTTCTGAAATGGATCCCTAATAAAGCGTTATTTAGTTATCGAATATAACGTATATAAATGATGCTATCATTTACATTGCAAAAATAAAACTCGTTATGTTCTTAATGGCTGTTGGACGCCAACAACCATTATATTGCGAAGGTCAAACTGAATGTTTTTTCGTGATTTGACTTCAAGACCCTAGAAAAATGTACCAGTGGCAGTGGTTTCATTAATATTTTTCAAGCATTCTTGTGCTCCAAAAATATTCGCCTTTAATAAAGTATCACAAATTCTCTCACATTAATTTTGTCCGTAATATTAAGTACAGTGATGACGAAAACTTCAGGTTTGTGAACAAATTGGGCCGCTAGAAACTTAAGTGGGCCAAGACGAATAATTTCATTAAACAAAATTGACAATTTAATTGTACACTTAAGAACACTTAGGAGACACAATTGAAAGTAATTAAACCGGGAGTATTTCGGAACTTTGGACCTTTGATACAATAATTATTTTAGCCCATTACTGGTAATTATTACAATACCTACTTAAAATTAAAATCTTAATAATTATTTGTAAGTTATAAAAATAAAACTATCTATTAAATGACTGTACCATCTTTCCTACACTGGTACACTCACGAGCATCAATATCTAAACACTTAACAATGTTTAAAAGTATTTTCCTCCAACTGTTCTGGTTAAAATTTGATGTGGTTACGAATATAGTATTCTGGAACTCATATTTTTATGAAAAAGATCCTTTCTCCAAGTTACAATCGTTATTTCCCGCGAAAAGCGCTTTTAAATTTAGGAAAGTGTATACATATTGGTGCTCGTGACTGTACATATTGTTACAAAATAATCGAGATTTTGTTTTATCAATATGAGAGTATACAGTTTTACTTGTACGCTGGAAGTTAGATGCAAGTAATAGTGCATTTTGATGCATGTGTGCAAATGACGAATGCTGACGCCTAACAAACGATGATTTTTGACAAACATGCATAACTAATCTGAACCTAATTGTGAAGCAATAAGACTCGCTTTTCGGGCTGGTGTGTGGAAAATATATTATAGTTTAAAATCAAAAATGTTTAGTTCATTAGCAAAAACAGTCAAGGTCTTAAAGCAGTTCCAAGCGTATAAAATGTACCACTGCCTTCATTACTTCATAATAACCCAGACAATATTTCAGACAGCCTGTCTTTCACGCAACTGTCTTCAAATTGCCGTTCTTAGTTATCAAAACGGCTTTTATTGTAATAATTCGAGAGGTCATAGATCTCGACCCATTTGTAGGGGACTTTAATCTATGGTACATTTGAATGGGTTCCGCGAAAACTCCCTTTAATGAAGTTAAGGAGTCTTCATAATTCCTCGAGGGGTTGAATTTGGTTGTCGTGATCATTTATTACTTGTTTTTAATAGGATTAAAGAATGCGAAGCGCCCGTTAATATGTTTGGCGATGGGTCATTATTTCTGGACGAAGTTGTAATTTAAATTGGTGCATATTAAATGAGCATGATAACGCATTAACTTGTGCTCTTTGTGATCTTCTTAGGGTCGCTGATTACATTGATATATCATACTAATATTATAAATGCGAAAGTTTGTGAGGATGGATTGATGTTTGTTACTCTTTCACGCAAAAAGTTCGGATTTGGATGAAATTTAGCACACAGATAGTTTATAACTTGGATTAACACATAAGATATTTTTTATCACGCTGCGTTTTGCATTGATGGTTACTGAACTTACATCAAACTAACAAACTGTATTTTTTTTCTTAACGACCCGCTTCTAAAACGTTAATACTTTAATTTTATTTGATCACTGTATACATATGTATAAATTCTATTAAAGCTTAAGATTTTTCCAGCTAAAGTCATTAAAAAACCACTACTCCACCAATAGTTCTACAAAAAATCCGATAAAAGACTCATCGCCACCAAAAAAGATAACTGGACCATCCAGTGCCTATATACGAAGTAAAAGTGCTGTAAGCCCGTACAGACAGCGGTGGTTTCAAGCACATTTTAGCCGTCTTAAACAAACAGCAGTCCAGCAGTTCCTTTTACCTTTCCTACTGCGAACCAGAACAAACATTTCTTTAGAAATTCTTCAGAACTTGAGCAGTACAAACAGTCTGAAGGTACGTACGATAAATAATGTATGAAAAGCCGTTTAAAAGCCGGTTACGGACGGTAAACGGTGGTCATTACCATCATTACCGTTACTTACCGGTCTGTAATGATATGCTTACTGTCAATGAATAATGGAAGGTTTGCAGCCATTTTGTAGATTACGGCGGGTTTACGGGTTTTTAAGCTCTGGTAAAGGTTGAAGACATGGGTATTTGAAATCTGTTGATTATTCCCTTAATAAGTTATTAATAAAAGCAAAACCGCTGTTGTCCTTAGTCGGTATTTTAACGCCTTTTATCAGTTTGCCTAGATTTTTATATGGAGCGACTGCTTAGAATTGATAGCCAGATTTAAGTTTCTTCTCTTCTTCTTAGTCGAAACACTCTTGTCAGAGTGGTCGTGGTTGCGCAGACGAGGTACACGGAGAGATGTTCGGTGGGTCGTTCACTTCCTCGAGGATTGCTCTTTCAGCGATGTGTACACTGGATCTTGGTGGATTCAGTGGCTTTTTTGATCAGGTCAGTCCAGGGAGTTAGTGATCGGCCGCGTGATGTCTTGCCCTCCACCTGGCCCTGAACCACTAGTCTCTCTATCAAATTTTCATTTCTAGTGATTTGATCATCGAACTTTAAGTTTCTAGAAAATAATCATTTCCTAAGCTACGATTTTGGCAATCGCTTTCAAAGCATTTCATATTTAAACAACGACTTTCAAAAGGATCAACAAAAGATCTTCGGTCGCTAATATAAACCCAAAACATTTTTGACGTTGCCGTCATTGTTGTTGCTGTAGATGGTCACTTTGTCAAAGCAGATTATAACGTCGCTTGGTCACAGAACATGATAGTAACCAAAACACGAATAATTCGAAACAATTTCAATTACCAATCATCTAATTTGCAAAAAGAGTAAGCAACAGTCACCCATCTCCAAACCGACCGCGGCAAACTCAGCTTAACCTCACAAACCAATCGATCCACGTGCTTATTTAGCCATGAGTCCTACACATAGCTATTACATTGTCGACCACAATACTCTACCCACCCTCAGTCGTTTAGAGCCATGAATTATGTATGGCATAGCGTAGTGCGCCTGTATGTCTGTTTGTCACTACATTACTGCACAATGTGCGGCCATTGTGTTTGAGTGACGTGACGTAAGTTGACAGGTTGAGGAGAATGTTGTGAGGGGTTTTGAAGTCGTGGTTCTGTTATTAGCAAATTACTTAGATTGTTTATGCTGGTGCTCGTTATGGTGTGGTACAAACGTTTTCATTCAAGAAGTCAAAATGGTAAGGACTAGCTATGGGACACCGGACACGGACAAATATCTCAATAAAGTTACCTTCTGTCCGGAGACGCGTCCACTATTTGTCCGTATCCGGTTTGACCGATCCTTTAATGCTGTAGATAACAACTTCAGTTTCATTTCTGTAGAGCGAATAATGTCGAACAGACAGCAGATTATATGTTCTTGCATAACTCGCTTTAGCAGGTTTTAGACTCGTTTGGACTGCAACGTTGATCTAGTGGTCGCAATCGCGACTGCTGGGCCTGAGGTCCTGGGTTCGATTCCCGGATTGGGCAAATTGTTATTGGGTTTTTACATCAGGAGTTTCTCATGAAGTAGTAGCCACGGAGTCTGGATTTGTGCCCGGTTGATGGCAATAGGCTCGCCCCCTATTAAATGGGACTTAAACATAACCAGTTAGGTAGGTCTAACTTCGAGAAAGAGGTTAATCGTCGAATCCAACTCGGCTGGGCAGCGTTCGGGAAGTTGCGTGGTATCTTCTCGTCCAACTTACCGCAGTGTCTCAAGACGAAAGTCTATGACCAGTGTGTGTTGCCAGTGATTACATACGGGACCGAAACGTGGTCGCTCACAATGGGCCTCATCAGAAGGCTTAAAGTCACCCAAAGGGCAATGGAGAGGGCTATGCGCGGAGTTTCCTTGCGTGATCAAATCAGAAATGAGGAAATCCGTAAGAGAACCAAGGTTACCGACGTAGCCCGAAGAATAGCCAAACTTAAGTGGCAGTGGGCAGGGCATATTGCTTGCAGAACGGATGGCCGATGGGGCCGGAAAGTTCTGGAGTGGTGATCGCGAACTGGAAGACGTTGCGTTGGAAGGCCTCCCACTAGGTGGACCGATGACCTGGTAAAGGTTGCGGGGATCCGCTGGATGCGAGACGCACGGGATCGGTCAATGTGGCGACACTTGGGGGAGGCCTATGTCCAGCAGTGGACGTCTTTCGGCTGAAATGATGATGAAACATAACTGGTGAAATGTGGATGTACTATTAGGTACACCTCTGCCTAAACCTTCGGGGATTACAGGCGTGACGTTATGTATGTTATATATGTCATATCAGTTTTCTCTATTTTTGTACTTCATAAACTGCAATTTACTCATCGGAGTTTGTAAACGCAAAAAAGATCCAACTAATAATCATTAAACACAACGAAAACAAACCTGCCCCTTCCATTACTGTAAACTGCAGTAAATAATAAGCAGCAAGCAATCCTTTTCCCTTAATTAACAATCCCACTTAAACACTTTAACTACTGCTTTAATTCCGCGAGACAATACACAGCTGTTAATCAGCTTTCCTTTAATTCCCGTATCCCCATAAACCAATAAGAATTTTATATGTACTACAACATTTGTGGACGTCCAACGCCCAATATTCACAGCACCCACAACATCCACCATTCTTACATTATTTCATTAACGAAAATAAATAAATACAAAATTCTGAATCGGCTCCGATCGGATTACACAGCAATCCACTTTGCAATGGCGAGAATTTCCCTTTAATTCACACTTGTGCAGTTTATTTGCACTGCACTGTACAACTGTACGTTTAATCGTCTGTTTTGATACGCGCTATAAAATAAAAAACGCGCACAACAATACCACTAAATATGTGGTTCAAAATGTTTATTGAATTGATTAAATCAAACGATACTATTCAAATTTTGTATCTGAAGCGAGCGCTTGAGTATAAATAATGTATTGCTAGGACCCAAAATAACAAAAGGTTTATACCCTAAGTCTTGGCCATGACCGTGACGTAATTGAAACGTCTAGCTTAGAATACTCAATATATAAAAGCTACCTTTCTCAAAACGTCACTAAAAGTCCCCTATATAACCACACAGCTCAACTTATGAAGTTCCCGGTACAACAAAAGTGTATTTTACCATACTATTATATATATAAACGGGATTACAGCAAGGAAAATATTAACCTTTTTATGCAATATATCGCCAGTCTCAGTTTCTCCGAAATCTATGAGTCTGATGACGTAAACAAATGTTTTGATTCATTTTTTGAACTGTTTAAATTAATATATGATCTCTGTTTCCCAATTGTCAGACGCAAAATTTCTACAGTTACTAAACCAAAGTGGATTACACGCGGAGTTAAACGTTGTAGTAGAACTAGACGATCTTTATTATGGAAATATAGACTGACTCGAGACAGTCAGTCAAAAATGGCATTCAAAACTTTCTCGAAAAGATATCATAACGTTATCAAACTAACACAGAAAGCACAGAATACTTATTTTATTGGAACAAGCACCAACAAGTCGAAGGCAACTTGGAAAATTATTAAATCTATAAAACCTAACATTCCTAAAACTAATATAAATTCGATTAATGTAAATGGCAAAACTATAACAAATCCCAAACAGATAGCACAACAATTTAATGACTATTTCGTATCCTCAGCTCAACCGAATGCTAACTATTCAAAGTCAAATGTCTTTGGCACACAAGGATCATATAAATCCATGTTTATGTCACCAACTGTACCAAAAGACATAACTACAATAATAAATACTCTTAGAAATACCAACAGTACAGGCTATGATGATATTAACACCAGAGTAGTCAAACCAGTTGCTCGTATTATAGCGCCCATATTAAGTGACATTATAAATAAAAGTATTCAGAAAGGCACTTTTCCCGATAAGTTAAAGATTTCTATAATAAAGCCATTACATAAAAAATACGATAAAACAATAGTTGCCAATTATAGGCCAGTTGCACTGATACCAGTTTTTTCAAAAATTTTTGAGAAGTTTTTATATAACAGCATTAACAGTTATTTAGAAAAAAATAACATTTTTTGCAAAGAACAAATGGGCTTTAGAAAAAATAGAACCATTAATATGGCTATTTATAACTTTTTAGAAAAAATACATCATAACATGGATAACAGAAAACCAGTGATGGCGATGTTTATGGACATGACCAGGGCATTTGATTATGTAGACCATAGAATTCTATTAGCTAAGCTCGAAAGATATGGTGTCAGAGGTAACGTCCTTAATCTGATAAAATCTTATTTAGACAATAGAAGTCAAATTACACAAATTAATAGAGTAAATATAAAGACCAAAACTGAGGTAGTTTACTCTTCTAGCTCTAGAATACTGTCTTGTGGTGTGCCGCAGGGTTCTGTGTTGGGACCATTACTTTTTATTTGCTATATTAATGACTTTCCCCAAGTAGTCGAACATCAAATTTCACTATTTGCCGACGACAGCACTGTTATTTATGATTCTGGCACTACAAAAGAAATAGAAGAGCATGTAAACAACAGTCTTATTCCTATTATCGACTGGTTAGATGCTAATAACCTTAAAATAAATCTAACCAAAACTAAAGTTATGAATTTTAAAATAAGACACAAAGAACAATCACAGTTTCAAATAAACTATAAGGGGAATGACATTCTTGAAGCTAATGTTACAAAATTTCTTGGACTACATATTGACAATGACATGACATGGAGAACTCAAATTGAAAGCGTTTGTGGAAAGCTTAGTAGATTTTCATATGCTCTTTATATGCTAGGTAAAATTGCGAATAAGACCGCCCTACTAGCAGCCTATCATGGTTATGTTGCCTCGGCTCTGCGGTATGGCCTCATATTCTGGGGTAATGCCCCTAAGATTCAAGAAGTGCTTATAGCACAGAAAAAATGTATTCGTGCTATTTGTAAAATAAAACAAACAGAATCATGCAAGCCACATTTTCATAAGCTAAAAATATTAACTTTACCGTCACTCTATATTTATGAAGCCTGTATTTTTATAAAACACAATATGAATTTATATAGATTTGTAGAAAGTAAACGGCGCTCAAAAAAGTTGCAGGTGTTAGCAACAAAAACAAAATTTCATAGCAAAAGCTTTTATGCAATGGCTCAAAAACTATATAATAAGTTACCAGGACAAGTTATCTCGAGTATTAACATTATCGAATTTAAAAGAAATTTGTTTAAATTGCTAAATAACAAGGTGTATTATTCTGTTGACGAATATTTAAATGACAAATTTTAATTTTAATTCGCTTTTACCGGAATCGAATCTGTTTTATGTGAGATACTAAATGATTTTGTTAATTTTGTTTATTGTGTATTAATGAATTAGTGACATTATTATTTTTTATGGTTGTATTTTTTGGTTCTTTTTACTTTATTTTATTTGCCATTTATTTGACATTTTATTTGACATTTTATATAATTTTGACATGATTTATAATTATTATAGAATTCTAGAATTATTGTTTGAATTTCGAAAATGTATTTGTTTAAGAAAAAAAAAAAAAAAAACCTTTGATATTTTGTATGCCTTTTGGCGGGGCACAGCTCGGTCCTAATTTATTTATAACATCTTTTGTATACACCCTGTGTTCACGAAATAAATGAATTTGAATTTGAATTTAAAAGAACAAATCTTTTCAGACAAAGAATCGTCACACAAACTCTTTCCTTCACACAATTGCGATAGTTCAACGGATACCTTTTACAAAGAAACCGCTACTTCCAAACACATTACCTAACTTTGCTCGCGGTCGGGTAAATAATGTGGACAGAGCTACACATCACGTGACTATTAAGCTGGTACTAAGTACCCCATTTATTTGCTCGCCAGTGTAATATCGGCGATCTTGGCGGAGAAGATAAAAGAAGATAATTCTTTTCTTATCTTTTCAATTATCTCCTTCCGTTTGATTGCGCGAATTTATTTGGTATTGGTCAGTTTTGTGGGAGCTAATAGTTTTGTCGAGAATTCTATCGGAAAATGTAGGAAGCCTTTAGCTGAGATTGTCTTTGAGAAACAGAAATTCTGAAGAAAATGTTTTCTCTATTTGTAGACTTAAGAAATACCTTACTGAGTAGGCTGTAGGGCGCACGTCAGTGGTAACTAAACCAGTATAAGCCGGCCTCTTTTTTTATTGAAACTCTGTACTATGTCAGGCCAGCTCAAGGTCAAAGTACGGCCTCCTGCACAAACATATAACGTAATTTTCAAAAGAAAGTAAGGTAAGTACACGGACCCAAGTATTCCTAGTTCAGCATATCCAACATAAATGATTGTACTGACCCACATAAAAAATACTGATGATATTTTATTTTCGCAATTTCTGCAAACAAAGCGAGCCTTGGGTCCATCAACAAATCTCTATACACAGCCAAAAGAATGAGACGCATCGTTTTTTCCTAACAGACCCTTTGAACTGTCATCAAAATAATCGTTACGGGTCGCTTCGCCTGTATTCAATTTTTATACCAATTCGTTTAGAAGTCTTTCTTCAACCTGATGCTTGGAACCCCTTTTAATTGGAAAGCTCGAATGGAATAATTTTAATTTGAAATATTCATTCGTGGCGCTGGCAGTAAGTCCATAAAACGTTCTTTTGAGTGCAATAAAGAGATCGTGTTTCGTTTGCGGGCAAAATGTTATGAAAGATCTTTGCCCACAATTTTTCTTGCAAGTTGACCTCTTAAAAAAGTGGAATTTAAAATGTAGGGGAGTTAAATTAGCATAAACATGCTGTGTGCCTACGGTAGTAAATATTTTATTTGCACAATTTATTTCTACCTTTAAGATGGAGTAAAGGCCTCATTAACATGTTGAAATATACATTTTTTTAATTATTTTGTAAAATGTTACACGGTTGCGGCTTTTAACACATTTTTAAAACTGTATTCATAATCGTTTTTTAACCAATTTGACATCTTTTTAAATCTTACTTCAACATTACCATCATCGTTTGTTACATACCTCTCATCTACAAAAAAACAATCATAATCTCATTCAATAAAAAGACCCACTCAGCCACACGAAATTCTAATAAAACCATCTCCTACAAACATATTTCCTTCACTCAAAATTCAGCTCCAACCGACACACAACTGCGATAATCTTCCAACTGTTTGGCGTCGTCAAATGAAGCGAACGCAATCACGTATTGGTTTAGGACGACGTGCGGGCACAACCCGGCCGAGTAGAAGATAAGTTTCTTGTTCAATAGAGCGTACCCACCGACGACTTGCCATTTAGTAGGGTTATTGTCTGATTGTGATGTATACGCCGCTGTTCTAATGTTGTTTTAGGCAATTTATTGAATTTGTGTTTAATGTTTTGTTGGTTCTGTTATTGTTTCTTATTGAATTTTAAAGAGAAGGAGGATGAGTTTGATTCGATTTGGCATAAACTGTTTTATTTACATCACTCAGAAGTCGAATATAACTGGCGAAATGAGGGTACAGATACCTGTTCCTGCCCATCACTTTGTGAAATGCAAGTGTGATGTTAATTGTTATAGTTATTATCATCGTTTTGTTGTTTAAAAACGTCTCTAACAACGCAATTCCTATCATTACGAAATCTAACAAACAGAACGTTTAATCTAAAATTATTGCTTTCATTATAGAGCACCGTAAAACAAAGGCAACCAATCAAAACTACTAACCATATCCATAAAGTTTACTCGTATCGTACACACCCATAATTCAATGCATGCACACCATTTTATTCAAGTTAAATTACCTATTTTTCATTTCAACAAAACTTTCTACATTCAGCATGAAAAGCAATATACGATAGGAGAGGATACAATAGCTTTGATCCAATGGAGTTGAGATCCAAGTTAGCTGTTCAAGCTAAGTTAAATAGCTGTATAGGTAAAGAACAGTTTAAATTAACTTTCTCGTCTGCTATACCCCCGGTCGCTCTTAATGTACCAAGTTTATATGAGGAAGTTGAAGTCAAAAATTTTAAACGTCATGTATATTTAAAGTAACCACCTGAAGAGATTTTCTTAATGTTTTAAGTCAATTGTTCCGGTCCTGGAGTTTGTTTGAATTTATTACGTATTAAAACATGTTTCCAGTTTTGTAGGAAGTTGGCTGCGTAAGAATTGGGTACTTAATATTGCATAGCATAGCATAGCAGCAGCCTATAATGTTCCCACTGCTGGGACACAGACCTCTTCTCTATGAGAGGGAATGGGCTATAATCCACCACGCGGGCCCAGTGCGGGTTGGTAGATGTCACATGTCTTCGAATTTTAGGTTCTAGGACATGCCGGTTTCCTCACGATGTTTTCCTTCACCGTTTTGAGAGCAGTGGTGATGAAATAAATTACACAAAGTAATGCACCTGTCTGGGTTCGAACCTAACCTAATATTGATTTGAGATTAATCTTTGCATTGTTTAAAATCGTCTATCTGGAGCTAATATTGGGTTTTCATCAAGTAGGGATCAAAAACCAAGTTTAATGCTAAACGTGACATCACAAACAAACTTCACGACATTTTCCTAATAATAATTTTTTGGATGATTAAACAATTTTATAGCCTCATTGACGTATAATAGATTACTAAAATCACAGTTTTAAGACCGAAATTGACGTACATGGATGATATATCATACTTCTAAATAACTTTCAAATCTTCCGGAATAACTTTCAAAGTATATAAATAGCCAAGTGAATCAATTCGTAAAATACTCTTAAACATTCCAGTGAAGACCAAGGCTTCTAAGCGGTCCTTCAGGTTACAAAATCAACGACCGCTGACCGCATTCACAATATTACAATCGGCGTGCATCGATCGAGTTTAGGCTCGAATCCCGTATGCAGCATGTTACACATTTATAGGCAGCCTGCGGACTAGCGGCGATAAATATACCTGCATGGCTGGATGATACAGTGAAATACAGTAAGTAATGTTTAATTGGATCAACGGTGTTTCTTCTCACTCCACAGAGTGGTGTGGAATGTAGTAGTTTTTCGTAAACTCATAGGTAACTTATGTGAGTTTCTTTTAGACTACCTACTTGTGATTTAGTTCTGCAATTTCTAGGTATGGTATCTTTATTGGTTTAGTTTTTTATTGATTATTGGTTATAACAAAAATAGTATTGAGTTTTATCAAAATATTCTGTTTATCAATGGCAAAGATTTTAGTTTTATTTTGATTACAATAAATTATTTATTTATTTATTTATTTAAAATTATGTAAATAACACCTTTACAGCTATAACGCCAATGCGATGTTACCACCACCAAGATACGATAACTTACATAAGCTAACAAAAATACAATTAAAACACAATTAGAATGCATATAAAAAAAAAAAAGAAAACCACTATTAAAAATTAAAAATACAATAGGAACACCTCTAAATATTTTCAATACACTTCAGTGCTACTCCTGTGAACTTCATCAGACTGCAGTGAAATATATCTACCTCATCTGAGATAATATTTAACAGTCTTATTAGTCAGAAAAAAATAAAAAATATTAGATAAATGAATTCGTCAGTGTACATTATTTTATTCTGCAATTACTCTCTGCCTGCGTGGTCTAATTAAACTAAATGAGAGACGTAAAACATTCTAAATCTCTAAATTCAAACAAAATTCAGTAAAATCAAATAATTTGTTGTTCTTTAGCTATAAGTTCACTAGACAGACAGAGTTAAGATATAATTTTATAATAGTTATGTGTAGACCCACCAAATTATATTGACTCCATTATGGTATGATTAGCACAGTTGTGGTTCTACTTAATTCCATCAAAACCGGTGAACGATACAGCGTCTCCGACAAACCGTCATAATCAAGAGACGACATCAAATACTTGTCACATTATCATCTCAATTTCTAATGAGATTAGTATTCGTAACTCGTACTCTTGTCGCTGATATGATCTGTGTGGCATTAAGTTATGGGATATTTGAGAGATATTCAGGACATCATTTGTAAGTAAGAAATGAAAATCGTGGAAAATATCTTTTTCAAAATTCAATCCTAATAATGTAACATAATTATGTTCGTCCTGAACAGGTGTGTTTTTAAACGGCTGTCATAATCTTCATTTACCAACTTTTCTCCCAAGTCTATGTCAGGATTGGCTTCTACTGAATACTTGTATTTTACAAGGATTGACTGCGTTTTGGACTTCCACAACCTAGTTCCTCATCAACATTCAATAGCGGTCTAAATGGATGGAGCTTTGTGACTGTCGCTATAGACTTGACTGTGAAATCTTGCTATGAAAGAAATATTCCGGCTTCTAATTTGACAAAGATAACACAAATAAATGTATTCTGCGAAATACATTTTTTTTGCGCTATTAATTTAACAGGATCTTTAACAAGTTCTCATCTTTAAAATCTCAACTCACAAACCGGTAGTTACAACTAAACTCAAGATTTCTCAACAGACTCATAGCTCAAAGACACATCAAGCTTTCAGGCACAAAGCTTGAAAGCTACTTGTACATTTCTACTACCTACTTATGTTGATACAGTTACCAAATACCGTCTAAATTAACTAACACTCTGTCTCCTATATCTTACTCCACACTAACCGTAGAAGCAAAACTGTGCAGTTAATATAACGTAGTTAACTCGTATGTCAAAGGGCGCCGTCGTCGTGAATACGCAATCACTAAGTAATCGTGTATCGGTAAATATGTTGCTTATTTACGAGCTCGACGCCGGTGGGTTAGCGTTTGATGAGGTTTAAGAGCAAGTGGTTTAAGTAACTATTCTCTTGTATACCAGTTTTAGATACCTATGACTGCAATAGTGAGCGGAGATAGCTTAGTTTTGTGTTATGGGCAACAAATATTAATTTATAGATTTCGCCATCGATACGTATTAGTAGCAGTAGACCTTTTTTGCTTATTTGGTTGGGCTCGTTCGGGAAACTACATATTATTGTTTTGGTTTGAAATATATGAGCACATTTTTCGTTATTCCATTTTTTCTCTGGTCTAGTAACAAACATACAGGCTCGGGTATTAATTACAGATCTTTTCATAAATATGTTATAACTGCTATAATATCCTGTTCTGATACTGATCAGAAACGTCTATTCTTAAAATGATGAATATGTGTTTGTTTATTCAATGAGTTCTATGAAAGACTGTATTACTTTTAACCAATACATTCTGTAATGTAGATATTAGAATCAGTTATTTTTGTTTTCTGGAAATCAAGCAAGGAGCAAAGTGAGGTACCTTTATAAAGAGAAATTAACATAAATAGGAGCTTCAATTTCAAGTTTCTATAAACGAAATCGTATCTTCATCGTAAATCAGTGCAATAGCCCTACATATACATCTACCTATACAAAATCCAAAATACACTATCCAAGAGTTTAGGGAACGTTCACAAAACTATTGTATATTCTAACGAAGCGTTGTCCTATTTGTTTAATTGCCGTCTGTTAGTTTTCAGTTAACCGCCGAAATGTTTCAGCGCGCCTGAAATACGGAAACTGGACTAAATAAACGGAAAAATATAGTTTTCACCTATATTCGATTGTTGGATGTTATTTTAGTGAGTGTGTTAGATACTCGTTGACGGTGGTATTTCCCGAAGGGTAGGCATAGACAAGTATTTCTTCCTTTGTGTGTATAAACTAATTTGGACACTTTACATATTTGAAGATTACCGCAGTGGTCGTGGATTCGATTGCCTTTTCGTAATTTGCCGAGCCTGTACACAACTATCTTGCAATCTTACCGGATGCAACTAAATACCAGTATTTCAATTCCCGTATATCTGTGAGACTTATATTTGCCTTTACATAAATATGAGTTTAGCTTGGGGCTGGTTATTATAAGCTTTGATTTTTTTTGTACTTACGTTTCAGTAAATAGTGTGAAGCCAATCGTATGATTTTTTGGTCGTTACCAGCAAGTAGATAGTTAAACACAAGGAAAACGATCCCTGCTGGCCCCATTAACTTTACCATAACTCTTGGAATCAGAACCCATAACCATATTTCACGTCAACGAACCAGAAAACCAAAAGAAATATGTTATCAATTAATTGATCTCACGCCGATCTTTGATTCAACTAATGAACCAATTGATTGGGAAATACTTTCAATTAACTGATAGGCAATGGATTACCGTCATCTGGGAGGTCGTTGTCCGACCGGAAGTGACGCAATAGGGTCGTGCGCCGGACCGGAAACTATTACAAGTGACCCTTCGTACTGTGGACTATGGGGTTTTTGTTCGCACAATATGGGATATATCTAGTAATATGATGGGGTTCGTAAGGCATGTTTCCGGATTTAAAAAGGATACAGAGTTAAGTCAATGTTTCATGAAATCGGCAAAAAGCTTTTTTTCAGCGGTCAGTGCAAAACAATGGTTTCGCAGTACACGGGTCACGAGAAAATTGCTGTAATGACTTACATTGCGCAGCACTGATTGGTAATTGCTGATTGTTGTTGTGATTCGCAAACAGAACCTCGCTCCTGAAGGCTGCTAGATAAAGTTATATTTTCATGGAAAACTCAACCCAACACTCACAAAACGCTTTGAAAACCATCGTCGCTTGTGTTTGCTTACGCTTGTACTGCTTGATACATTAACTGATAGGCAGTTTTGTTCAGCGAAAATACGCAAGCAGCTTCGTAATTGCAGTATTTTATCATTAGTGTCATGTCGGATACTGCTGTCGCCATCAATAGCAATCAGAATTTTTCATTTGGATACTAAATGACAATATTTATTTCTGTAACTACAGGAGCTCGTGGCTAAATAATACCAGCCGCTCGGGACCTTTAGGTTAAACAGCGCTTGTCTAGGTTGGTTGCGTAATCAGTCTTACCAAAGGGTTCGTATTGCCTAGTACTAACTTGATTATAGACGGCAGTTATGCATTCGCTCTATGTAAAATACTGGTTCTCAGCTGTATCTGGTTTGACTGTAAGCCGTCCCCAACATAATTGGGAAAAGGCTAGGTAGATGAACTTGGTTAAACTTTTGGTCTCTACAAACACTTTCACATGTTAATGTACTAAGATGAAAAGTGGCAAGTCGCTTTCAAAGTGTTTCATATTCCTACAAAAACTCTGAACAGAAGTGCCTTAAGCTTTTCATCACATAATTTTAATCATCAGCCATCAGCTTTACATCATCTTTATCGCTAATAGGAAATCACTTTATCTAACTCCACTAAACGGTCTGAACTTAATCCAATCGATCTATATCCGTAACAGAAAAATCCTTAAAAATCTGAAAGATGTGACTGCTCAAATACGATCACTTTCTTATTCCACACGACCATTCGCCCACAATAACCGTCACCTAGCTTTAACCCTCCGGCTTATCAGCGTACAATCTATTCACACATAACCCTCTCTCCGCCACGTCGGGTAAACCGGAGATGGGCGCGTACCGGATGCCACCTCTATCATTTTACCGGAGCGATATTTTAGGATACCGTGGCATTCCGATTCTATTATTCATTTTATTCAGGTTTTATTGAATACAGTTTGCGGTATGCAGAAGGGTTTTTGTATAAATGTAGATTTCTGACCTTGACATTTTTGGACAACTTTGTGTATACATATTTTTTTCAATTTCTGTAAATTTCTAAAAAAAGTTGCTGTAGCTGATGCAATTATTAAACCAAAAGCTTTTAAAGCAAAAGTGGTGCCTCTTTACTTTTACTCTTTACTTCTGGTCACTCTCATTCCATCGGTAGTCTTCTATCATTGTATTCATGCAATAGAATAAAACTTTCCAGACAAATATCGCGATTGTACAACAAAAGTGAAAAAGTAGTCACGTCGCTGCAAAAATAATTGCCCAGTTGGTATGAAAGTTAAACCGTAAAAGAGCATGAGTCTAACAAGGCGCCATTTGTAGAAAAACAAACAAAACCAGAGACAAATGCTAACGCGCTAATTTCACCAAATCACAACGAGCGTGTGACGAGGATGTTTTGTGTTTTTTGTGATGGCAACCCTGCATGTAGTGTTACCATATTCTCTTTGGATTTTATAATTTATCTATTTTAATACTCAATCAAAGTTTAAAATGTGTTTTTGTTCCAATTAGGATAATTATCATTAGCATAGTGTCGGGGCTAAACACTATTAATTAATTTTCATATTGCGACCTTAGCACGTAACTCTCTTATCAGAAATACTCCAAAATTTACAGCACAGATTTTTCTTCTGATAAATTACTGCATTCTCTCGATGGTGTGCTTGAGAAGAGGAAGGAATGGGGAGGAGGTATTTGCCTAGAACTAGGCTGACAATAAAAAAAAATATTATCGTATAAAAAGTTTTGTCACTTTTACACATCACATCACATTTCACTCCCGAAATTCCTTCCGAAAAAAGATGGCTAACTGAACTACCAAAGATTAGTTAAAACGCCAGTCCCAAAATGCTTCCAAATAATTCTTGGCAACACTACAGACGGGTCTGGCAACCCTTTGGAAGACCGTCATTTTTCATGTTGAACCGGCCAATTTATGCGCCGCTTAATTAGGTGTTTCAGAAATGTTTTATTTATGGCTCGCTAACAATTATATGCATTGCGAAGAACTGTTATGATATGATGTCGGAGCGCAGTATTTTGTTACTTTTAAGCTTTTTTTTAACTTTTTGAGTTAAAATTGTATTTGTGTTAATGTTTTACTTTCAATTTCTAGTAAAAATTATGAGTAAATCGTTTCTAATTTTATTTAGTAGACAGTGAGGTTATCGCTATTGTGAGATGAGTTAGCCTTTTTAAGGCTTTGTGCATTGGTCAGGAAAACTTTATAGGTATTAAATATAATAACTTATAAGTTTCTGAACCAAACACACTCTGACTATAAACATAGTACAGGAGTCAAACATTCTCAAATAACACACATCTTCAGTAAGTCAATCTATCCATTCACAAATGCGTTTATAAGGTATTCCTTGGTGTGGGAAAGAGACAAAAACCTAATCCTGCCGATGGAGTTATCCTAATCGATAATATTAATATCTCAGGGCGAAATATTCGGAGAGGTTTCTAAGGAATGATGGGTGCACATTCCTACCCCTATCTTATTGATGTACTCCCTGGACCCACGTATGTGTGTGATGGGATTATACAGGTTGTGTATGATTATGATTTTGGTAAATGTGGTTGAGCTCCTTGACTACCAAAATCGATATTAACACAGATTAATTAATTTTGTCGTCAATCACTATTATAAATTGATTTTGGAAATAATAGACACGTATCTAATGTTATATGGCTCTAGTCCCAACTGACTGCCTTGTTTTTCTAAAAATTGCAAGCATAACTGCTGAGCATGAGGTGCTGAGGCCGGGTTTAATTCCCAGGTCGGGCAAAGTGTTATTGCGTATTTCCATGAGGAATTTCTCAGTAGCAACCACGAAGCCTGAAATTTTTCCCGGTTGATGGCAATAGGGTCGCACTCTATTTCATGGTACTTAAACATAACTGGCCAAATGTGGGTGCACTACTAGACACGCCTCTGTCTAACCTTTCAGGTATTACCGACGTGATGTTGTGATAAACACTTGCAGATTTTAGCTTAAAGATAAAAATATGGACCAAATTAATCTAAGACACAAAATTCGTGGTTCTTTAGTACTAAAATCCGTTCCCTAAATTCAAAACACTCTCTTGTACCACGACTCTAGATTGTTCACTCAATTATTAAGCGCTGCCCACAGTGACTGACAAGCAATTAATTATTAGTACTTACCCTAAATATAAGACAATGTAACGGAAAACTATCCATCACTGTAGAATGAACATTATTGATAGATGTTTAACCTTAGGGTATTTAAATAGGGTGCGCATGCCTGTTTTCACGAGCATCACACAACTTAGTGTATTGCCTAACAAAAGTGCACCTTTGGATTTCCAATGGGCATTTGTGCTAAGTAAAAATTATGTTTGTAATAATGTGGACGTGGGTGTGTGTGTGTGGTTTTCTAATTTCGTTTACTTTTGAATACGGTTTTTTTACACATTCTTTTTTAATAATTCAGGCGCAAAGTTTGGGTTTTAAGTTTGATTCCAGATTCCGGTCACAGTTGTATAAAAAAGAGACGTTTTTTATTTAAATTTGCTGTTGAGACGTTATAATTAATTATGATGATGTGTGTGTTTTCAGAAAATTCCTTATTATATTACCAACTACCAAAATACCGAACATCCCCACACACACATGTTCCCGTGACCACATTTCACGCCATCCCTCACCGTGTTCTAAATATAATCGATATGTTGAAAGCGTGCAGATAATCGATACCTACTCGTTCGAAGCAATCGAGTGGAAGACGACGCAGCGTCGCCGTACGTGTGGTTGCACCCCTGTGTTAGTGCTGAGGGTGGTGTCTTCTTTATCTTATTTATATTCCTAGTTTGGGTAAAAGGACTGGCCTTATAGTGAGTATCAATGTGAATAGTTCTTATTAAAGTCAGGGAAATTAGTTGTTACGCAAATTGATGCCTTACTTTAGTTTGCCGCGTCCATAACATTTGATACAATTGTAAAAATTATAACTGGGAGTTGAATATAGGGGCTTTTCAAGTTGGTGGTGAATTTTCTTAACAATTTATTTCAGTTGTTCTGGCGATAACGGATTTATACTTCATCAGGACACAAGAAAACACATCTGCCCAGCGATGGGCACTCGATAAACCACAAACTTGAAATCACGAATTCGTCTACCCAGTATGGTGATCGAATATTGTCAATTTTGAAGTGTCCTTATCCAAGCTATAAGAACTAAAGTTATTAATAAAATCGATACCTGATCTAAATACCTGGCATGAAATGTTTAAGTGCTAATGGACATCCCTAAATCACCCTACACACGATGTCCACGAAAATTACTAGGGACGTATCTTGAAACCACACGTCACGCTATCCCAAAAAGAATCGATACCGTAATGCGTGCAGTTAATCGATATAAGTAATCGAGTGGAAGACGTGCGTGTGATGCACCCCTCTAGTCGTAGGGTAGTAGCTAATAAGCTTTATTGTTTTATTAATACAAGTCAATAAGTTCGGTGTAAACATGACTTTAGAATTACTTGTGGGGCTTCGTTTGAGGTTTTGAATGTTTTTTAATACTGTTTGTTACGGAGTTCATTGTTTTTGGATCATTAGTAGTTTGTTAACTTCTTTCGGATATAAATTGTCGACCAAAAGTTGCTGACCAAAGTTAAGTATAAATAATCTTGTCAGATCAGTTAGATAAGGAAGTTTTATAAGTTGCTTATAGGAAACTTTATTTCTCTGGTGTATTGGTGTGGATGTTTTTAGCGAGTTTATTTATTTTCAACAGATACCGAAACAGGATTTGTCCTGCAGGATATATTCGTAGTAACTTATACCAATACTACACTACACAACTTTAACTATAAAACTGTCGCGAGTGGTAGTTCCCACTCGCGTGGATGTGGCATTATGCGTGGGACAGTATCTATTTTTATTCACCTAACAGTCTTGCCTTAGCTGCCTCATAGGTTTAGTAGTCAAAAGTGCTACTGCTGAGCATGAGGTTCTAGTTTCAGTACCCGGATCGTCAAAAGTAATTCAGGCATTTCTCAGTAGCGGCCCGATTTCTTGATTCGAGATCCCAGGGACTCAACATTACTTGCGAAATATGGCTGTACTATAGGTTTTTTTTTCTTTAACCTTAGTGGAAAACGGGCGTGGTAATAAGTTATTTCCTGTCGCAGTCTGTACAAAGCCTAAGCGAGACATCATTACAAGCTGCCAATAACACGCGTATTGGCGCCAAAATAATGACGTTATAACACGATACGACATTGCCAACACCCCCACAGCCCTCCCCCCACAAGCACACCCCCTTGCCAAAAAATTCCAATACATACTTTAAAAAGGTGACATGCAGATAAGTGCATACAAATTATTATAATTACTAGAGAGGGGCGAAGTTGGCAGTCGCTGGGAAATAATACAGTCTGCGCGGTACGGCTTCAGTATCGAATAACGGATACTACCGAAGTACCGACGACTCCTCGGCAAGCTGCTTTGTATTCATCGAGCTTATGTTACGAGCCGCGTGCTGTTTCTCTGAGGGTTGCTGTGGAATTTGAATTAAAATCATTGCCTTTACTGATGTAGGACAAGTCATCATGACTGACTTCATAATGGTTTGCCTAGTCTACATCAGTATAGGCATGATTAAAGAAATAAAGGACTTGCTGACTGTATCAATGATTGGTCGAAGGAATCACCATGTTAGGCAGAACTCTAGACACTGTGTTTGATGATATAAGTTTTTGATTACACCCCTTTATAAGGCAAAGGGAATATTTTTCAGCTCATTAATTAAATAATGAGTTCCTGGTAGGTATTCCATTGTTGTTCAAAGGTTATTTAAAGACTTATCAATCACTCATTAAATATTCAAAGAACATTATATTTTGTTTAAAAAGTGATATTTATTTTCTACCAACAATATCTATGCCTATTTGGCATTATTTTCGGATTCAAAGATCGATTACCTGTAAAAAAAAAATCACAAAAAAAAAAAAAATCGCAAATCGGCCTCATGTATTTATAAGTTATAATATTGTATTTTCTCTGTAAGTGATTGTAAATCTTTTGAGAAAATAAATGTCTAAAACCGTAAAGGGTTAAAAAGATGCTAGTACCAACTCCTGCAACATCTTTTTTAATTTTGTACGGCAACGTGCAGGAAAAGTGGTCCAGCATTTTATGTTATTTTGTTATCCGTTTTTCTACACAACGTCACAAACTGACGGTACTTTTTTTTTCATAAAACATATAACATACCATAAGGGACTTACCACACTTACTCAGCTCTGTTTAGCTCGTGTCCATAGCAAACAACGATTTTGTATGGAGATGCGTACTCATCTCCGAAGGGTTGGACAGAGATGCGTAGAAGCACCCACAAATAAACAATTAATAATTTTATTTTTTTTAAAGCGAATGTAAAAATATAGAGCCAAGTTTAAGTTGTAAAAAGACAAATAACGTATACATGTTACCATAGGGATTAGTGACAATGTCAATGTCAATGACATGTCAATCGTTAAAAGGAAGTCGTGGGTTACGACCTCAACCGGCAACTCTATAACTGTGACAATCCCTCCGGGGATCACTATAGCGAGATGGTGTGAAACGATATGACTTGAAACTGAACTTACGTAGGTAACTCACATGGTACATGATATGGCGTTTGGTGTTAGTGTGATGGTTGAATGTTGTTCGGTATGGTGTCTGACGTGGTATGGTAGCATATGTGTAAATTATTTCAGTTGCTCTTATAACAGTGAAGGAAAACATGCAACCTGCTTTGGTCCTGCTTAGTGAATTACGTCTAACCTGGTATCAGAATTTTTATGCTGCCTAAGGGCCTCTGACTTTGCACGTCAAGGAATATCTCTCAGGCATGTTGGTTTGGTTTACTCACGATATTTTCTTTCATCGCACTGAATCCGAAAAATCAGAGGTGCGTGTCTTGGGTTCGAACTCGAGATCTACGACTTGGCAGTCCGACGACGGTCACGCCACTAGGTTATCATGCAGTAGGAACATTATGTACAGGTTTACTAATTACTATTATGTTAGGGTACATTCATTTAGTTTGTGTTTCATTCGGCAATATCAAACAGCTGCCACAGTAAACCGCTGTTCAAGATGGTTGACATAACCAATGCGTTTGGTAAACGAATTTATAATTGTTGTACCTATGTAAACCGAACTTTACACGCTAACGTCCGAAACCGAAATCCAGTAAAATAAAACAAATGAAATCAGTTCTAAGATAAAATTCCTTTTCAAAATACTTTCTCTGTAGCTGGCAAAACTACAAAGAATAAAATCTAAACAATTTATCTCCATAAATAATTAAATTAAAACAACAATTTTGTGTCTGAAACCTAAGTTTCATCTAGAACTATGTACGCTATTCATAAATTTCTGAACGAAATTTATCACCGCGCCAAGGAAAATGTCTGCGGAACTTAGGCATTAATAATAAATTGTTAAAAGTATACGCTTCTACGATAACTAATGTTTATTTATGTATTAGATAGTTACTGTCTAGGCTTCTAGCGTACACCTAGGGCCCCTGAGAATTGTGGGCATAAAAACTAAATTGTTGTGTGGATACCTGTGAAGAAACTACCACACAATGTCTCGCAGTGGTTTTCGTTAAGGAATATATTGTAGCACCTAACTTGTTGAGATCACATAAGCAGTCGCTTCATTAAAAATTGTGGTATTCAGTTTAATCCGGTTAATGTGACAGCCAACTTATTTGTAAAAAGGCTCATGATGATGACGATGATCTAGTAGTAAGTATTAATAAAAAGGCAGCCCATATGTAATGAGTAGCAGTATCCTTCTTTCTGATAATACCAAATGCGTCAAAAAATATTAGTGAATCGGAAGTTTGTACATACATAAACACACGCTTTTTTCCAATGGGGGTAGGCGGAAACCGCAGTACGCCACCTGCTGTGATCCTTACATACTCCTTTACCTGCTGGTCGCAGTCACGACGTGCAAGCTCTTACCTTTTTTTTGTTTCTGTCCGTTGTATTTATAATATTTGTTATGCACGTCATGTCGTTGCGACAAATAAATATTTTTCTTCTCCTTCTTTTAGCCTCATCCACGTTCATACATCTGGTCACACACGCAGGCTGGTTGCGAGTACTGCGTACCTGACCGTGTAAGTTTATTTCGCATTTATGACTTAGGAGGAGAATAAGACTTTATTACACTAATACAGCCCACTTGGTATTTTTTAATCTTTATCAGCGACTTAGACAGTCATCTCTGCCCATCTCTCCAAGAAATTCGGTCGTAACCATATCACATGTCGTCTGGACTCGACAAAGACCAAAGTTATCCAATGTCAAGGACACCATCACTATGCCAACCACGTATTGCCTAATACCGTGAAGAATTGTGCGAGAAACTCTGAACCAGTAGCACATATGTCTTGCCACAGTATTTTAAGGTAAGACGACACCAGCTCCACTTTTCAGTCTTAGGTTGGACAAAGACAAGTCTAGAATATCATATAAAAAAGTTCTAAGAACCTAGAATACACGGTGTAGGATGTTTTAGTAGAAGATGTTTTTAATTTGCATACTAAAAACTAAACACTTTAATTAGAATTGCCAGTTGCTTATACTGTAGACTGTTTTTTTATAAACAACAGGTATTTTTTACCCTCGCAGTCTCTACATTCCTAGACAAAATATGAACAAGAAAATCCACAATTCATACAGAATTTCCAGTTAATAATACAGTACAGTCTACTTTTTTATAATAACAGGTATTTTCTTACCCTCGAAGTTTTTAAAACATTCCTAAAAAAAATATGAATAAGAAAATCCAGGAATAACTTTAATACGAACAATGATAATAACATAAAAGGTAATTTCCACTATTGAAAAGTAAATTCTAATCAGTCACTAAAGAACTCTTCTAGAAGTCTTTAAAAGACCGCAATTTAAGGATAGGATAAGCAGACAAGTGGACTTTACCCTATATCTTGAAGATTGAGAATGTTGAACTCATGACGTAAATTATGACAACCTAGCAACACTGGACTTCAAAGAAAGTACCCAAGGACCAAATAATTTAATGATGTAGGAAATACGACTACAAAGACCAAAGAATGTTTGAATAATATGAGCACCTAACCCTCTTGTTCCAGTTCACGGTCAAAGACACAATAGGTCATCTCAAATTTATTCACAGTAAAATATTACCAATGGAAATTATAGTTTTCACTCCTAAAAGCCTTTTTTGAAATGGAATGGACCTGAATAAATACTTAGAAACTTTCATGAATGGATATTAAAAAAAACTGAATCCTTCACATATCTCAATTTACTCTACTATTGGTCAATATTTTATCATAATCATAACATTTTATTGGTTACCAGTAAATACAATAAAATAAAATGAACATAAAAATATTAGAGTCAAATGATCGAGCTAACTACTAATGTACATAAATGTCTCGAGTATATAAAAAACAAACACAAAAAACAGGTATTGAAATTTCTTGTAAAGTATTAACAATAAAAAAACAACAAAGTACATTTGAATACTTACTAAAAACAATAGCCTTATGTTCAAACTGAGTCACTTCACATCACTTAATACAAGAACACAATAATAATAAATCATTCTACATCCATAAACGACACCACCACACCGTCTTAACAACTAAAATAATTATTCAATCCAACAAAAATGACAAGTTTCAAAATATCTCCACAGTTTGCAAACTTACGCACTTTACTATGCAAATACTTCGCGAGAGAAACACGACGGGTCGAGATCGCCTCCCCGTACACGTCTGTTCGCCGCAACAACGCGACGTAAACTGAAGCATCGGAATCAGCCCTTACAGTTTTCCGCGACAGACAAGGACGCAGATAACTAGGAAGCGGGAAATTGTGTATGTAGGGCAGAGATAGGGATAGGAAGTTCCGTTTCTCACGTGGTGCGATGCGGTCAATTGCAACGCTACGGTCATTGCCATAGTGTGATCATTTTTAAATCTTTTAACAGTAACCCCGTATTTATGAGCTTTTTTTTCATTATATTACTTGGGTGAGCCACTTAAGGGAGGAAAAACAGGGATAAAACACCCATTTTCCTGTGTTGACTTTTACAATTCGCGCGGGGTGATAACCGGTTGACGCACTCTATTTTTTCCTGCACTCTCGGATGGGTCATAATGAACCCATTCATTGTAAGATAGGGTAAAAGAAGATATCTTCACGCTTGATTTTTTTGGGGTAAATGAAGACGGATAATCGAGTGTCATTAGTGATGTGTTAATGACGCGTCAATAGTTCGTGCTCGAGGTGACAGATGACGCTCTCGCTCTATTCGGTTCATTACACACAAGTTCTCGTTATCTTCCTTAACGCGAAGTTTTTTCAACCGGTCTTTTGGACCGGAAATGTCAAGTATGGGTCACGAGGGTTTTATAAATGGTCATTTAAACTGCTTTTACCAATATATCGCTTATGTACGTAGGTTCAAATTCACCAATCTATCTATCGTGTCCTGCGGTAACAAACAGAAATAGGATCTATTTATAACCGAGATCTATGTATTTTATAAAAACAGTATCTCATCTCGGTATCGGATACCAGGAAAAAAACAATTTAAATGTTTATTTTATTTACTCGAGGCTAAGCAAAATAGAACAAAAGTATTAAGTTTGTCTGACAGTCTGATCTTGTTAGTGATAATCTTTCAAAAAAAAATGAATGTCCGCGAAAGAATTTAAGCTGGGAAGTTCGAAGCAAATGAAAATTTTCAATCATAAAGCTTCCCAAAAATTACCTACTATTCAGCTTCAAAATTGCAAGCACGACATGCAACAACCAACCAACTAACGACTCAACCAATACCATTTAAGCCCCATCCAAGACCTGAGACGACGCGACCTGCACGTCAAGCGACACGCGCGAGCTTCACTAGTTATCTTCGTATGAATGACGACGCATTGCAAGTTGCATCGCGGTTAATCGTGGCATACTTCAAAGCAATTCTTTCAAATACATATTTTCTCCGCAGGCAATGTCGCAACATGCGTATTACTTTAGCTCATGGCCAAGCTGTTACACAACAAAGTAACATTTTTAACCATGCCGATAACACTCAACCACCAAACTTTACATAGAAATCAGTACCAATAAACTATAGTAAATAATAGTTTTATTAAACCAAACTGCCAGTAACCTAGTAATCTACGGGCCGGCCAGTATGCAAGGGTTTACAGTAAATTATGTAAAACACCCGTTACTTTTATGGGGGTACCATATGGGCCAGAAAGTTGAAGTGAAATCGTAAAAAGTTTTGTAATACGAACTAGTTGGTACTCTGTGTTTGTACGTATCGATGGGTTTTGTCTGGTCCTTCGAGCCGGATAACGTTGGTTTTGTATGGAAGGACAAGTTTAGATTGGGTGACTAAAGACGTTACGTGATGTTAAGGTCTATTGTGAATTAGTTGGCTAATAAACTTCCGTTATCTATTAATAGTTATGTAATTAATTAATTATTGACAACATTTTTTACATTAACGTAGTTATTTCTACAAAATAAAGGCTAACCGCGTCTTACGACTGCAACTGTGGGAAAATCATTCAAGTCGCTGAATATTCCAGATAGTTTAGACGGTAATATTTCTGTTCATTTCCAGACAAAAACTTCACATTTTTTATTTTGTCGAGTACCCTCATAATCAGATCATTCTGTGACCACCAGAACCAATCCACGTATCAAATTATTCAAATTCAAGCTACTGATGCAATAAACACCACTACCGTACATGAAACCTCGTAGCACCGTAGCCGAGGGCTACGAGGTACGTTGGTACGGTGCTACGCCGACCGCTTTAATTTCACTTAGGGGTATGCGTGCACTTGTTAGTCCAATGATTGTGAGGTGGCAGGCTATTGTAGGCAATAGTGGGCTATTGTTCCTAAGGTATTAACTCGCTGGTACAATGAAGGACCATGTGACAGAGGGCAACACTGGAGTCACGCTTCGTATCTCTGAAAGGTAGGAGTTTCAATTACCGGGGACAGCACAGGCAATCATGTTTTGCATGGGGCTTGTAACGTTGTGAAATTGTTGATTGGTGGTAGATTAATCTGACTAAAGTAACCTATACGCTACACTTATATGGACGAAGCTATACAAAACGGCTATTTAGTGCAAAATAGGAAGTTATTACAAATATCAAAGAGTATCAATTTACGTACTTTGTGTCTTAGTACATAGGCGAACTTAACGCTCGCGGCATTCTATATCAGGCCAAGTACAACATTGGATAAGTGAGAAAAATAATAAAAAAAACACATTAATGAATATTTTCATTTCTAAGCTCAACTCAAGAAGCAATCGTTTAACTATGACACCACTTATGGACTACAGACATCTAACACACTATGATGTCTTCATAAAACATGCCTTAACAAAACCACCCTTATTATATTCTTCCACTACACCCCATACATCTCATGACCTCCTTTAAAATAGCGACCCCACACGCAATACAACCACAAATCATTGAACGTATAAAGTTGACCGAAGGATTTAAAAGGACCAGATAACGTGAAGGGCCAAATAACTCGATGAGAAGATTCTTTTGATCGGTGAAGCGTTCAACTCGCGTGTCCTACGGGTCCTTCTGAAGAGAGTGAATCGGCGGTTTTTGAGAAGGGAGACTGTGTATGTGAGTGACGTCATGTTTAGAGTTAATGACACTGTGTAAAGATAACCAGTAAATCAACAAGGCCTTTTTATTAAACTACTAGCTTTGGCTCGCGCTTTTCGGAAATCATTCAACGGGAACGTTATAATATCTATGACGCTCAGGTGTAATGTAGCTTCCCATTGGTCAAAGAATTTTCAGAATCGGATCACCAGTTCCGTGTATGATACATCCAATGATTTAAACTTCATCTCTTTATAATATTCGTATAGATAAGCGAGTATTACGATAACACTGCACAAGCACATAAAAAGTGGGTGGAGTGCCCCAGCTGACTCACGAGTTACCGGTTACCTAAAGCTTGCTTAAAACACGTCTGATTGCTTTGCATATCATGTGTATGAGCTGATTCCGAACATTTGTTCCGAGTTGAAATACTGTATGTTAATACTAATACATACAGGGTGTAAACAGACCCTTCAAATAGCCGTCAACCAAGCATTCTGTACTTCAAATTAAGTAACTTTACTCAAAAATTATTGCTGGTAATCGACTTTTTTTTTTGGGTGAAAAATCACGTTTTACGGTAGGACTCGATAGAAAGCACTCAAAGCATTGTGCTGATGGATGGATTGAATAGTACGGGGGTCGTGGAGGTGTGTAAAGTAAAAATCTTACATTAAAATGATGTATTCAAATAAAAACTTGTTAAAAAATTGGAACTTTGACCCCAAATATCTCCGTAACTAGAAGGTTCCCAGGTAAGGTCTAGAACAAAAAAGATATCGCAAAGACGGGGAGAACAAGTGTCTTCCGGCCATGTTAAGGGTCTATTTACACCCTTTTTTTTTCCGAATGGGAAATCATCAAATGACCCCCCCCCAATCTGGGCGGAGCGGAAGGGAGTGTCAGACTTGTACTGACTAAAACCCATCCATGTTCCTTCTTTGCCCTTTGTGTTCCAGGGCCACGGTATCTCTTTCGAACAGTCCCGCAGCCCTGGCAGGCATCGGCCCTTGCGGACCCCTACTTATTTGCTGACATCTCTTTGAGGCGCGCGTGGAACACGAACGCGCCGTCGACACGGCCTGTCGTCATAAGACGGCCGGACGGCGAGCTGGCCCATAACTCGCCGTCCACAGGCCCGCGCCTACGGTGGCCGGGAGCCACCACGTGACCCCCAACGCCCAGGGCGTCTCCCGCGGCGACTGGGACGTGAGGTTCTTTCTCTCTCACGTCCCGCCACCTCCTTCACTAGCATGACTGCTTCGCAGAAGGAGGTGACGGCTTCCCATTCCCTCTCGCTCCGGACCATGGCTTGAACCAAGGCCTGACGCGAGAGATCGCCGCCGCCAATCGCCGCTACGAGGACACGGCGGTGCTCCGCCCAAGCGGGGCAGACCTCCACGGTGTGCTCCACCGTGTCCTCCGGACGATCCTCGCAGTGGAAACACCCGGGCGTTTCCTCCCGCCCGATTCGGTGCAGGAACCTCCCGAAACAACCGTGTCCGGTGAGGACCTGCGTCAGGCGGTAGGTGAGGGCGCCGTGGCGCCTCTCTAGCCACTCCTCAAAGAGGGGACTTATCGCCACTATGGTGGCGTGCCCTGCACGGGGTTGCGACAGTCGCTCTCTCCATGTCGCCATGAGATCACGCCGGAGGTCTGTCCGCTGAGCAGCAATTTGCCGCGGCAGCGGAGTTTCCTCCCGACGTAGTGCCTCCGCGCGCCATTCGTGCAGGCATGCGAGGACTATCGCCTCCAGATCCCATGGCGGCATTCCGGCAAGGAGGCTAGCCGCTTCGCCGGAGATCGTGCGGTACCCCCGGAGTCTATTTACACCCTTTATGTTTACAGTGATAACCATGGTTTTTATAGTATGGTTGTTGCTACGTAAGGTAATAATGCTATCTTATATAAAATGGGTAATAAAGTTATAAATCCCATCGTATTCATAGATCTAAGTACAAAACAATAGCACGTCCATCAATACCTTCCTTTAAAAACGCAGTACACTTAGGTACGTCATAAAGCGCTTTCAACTCGACCGATCTGCGATAGAAGCCGTGACCCTATTAGTGAGCTATGCCCACTATTATCCCAGCGTCGGGAACACTCGAGGGGCACACTGGGCGCCACGGCTCAAAGGACCAGAGCCTTATACAGGGCTTTCATTCGATTATACAGTGTGATGGTATGACAAATTTTTAAGAGCCGTGTAGTGAGAGGCTCCTTGGCTACGATTGATAGATGAAAGTTGAGAGTAGTGCTCTTTGACTTTTTTGAATGCAGTGAGTTTTGAGTAATGAAAGTACACATAAATGTTTTTGTGGACCGGTTCTAAGAGAGTCAGGTCAAACAGAAAAATAGGTTCTACTTTATTATTCACCGAAATTATCACATAACTCTATTAAAATATTGCTATTTCTACTATGCTAATAATGATAGACTTATTCTTATTATGCTAATAATGATATGAGTTCCAGATAACCTTAGTTATTTACGCATGTTCAAATTAAAAGCAAACAAAAATCACTAAAATAAAGCTTATTCACGTGTCCATTTTAACACAAAAAATTAAAAACTCACGGCGCGTAATAATATAATATACAAGTACCAAAACAACAAAATGACACCTTGAAAAACCAGCTGTTTGTACGATAAAATATTATTTTACCTCTCCGCACGAACATAAAAGTAAGCGAAAATTAAATCATATTCTTCACATAACTTACAGTTTCTTTAACCATAAGTGACGGGAAGTTGCAAGACACACAGCGTTCTTGGCAAGAACATGAGCAATAAATCTTGCTCCGCCATCATATTTTTAAACAACTTTTGTTAAGGACGCGCGGACAACGCTGGAATATTTAATAGGTTTATTTAAATAAATTATAATTTGCCAAGTCGTGTCCTTATGATGCATGAGCTCATGCTGTGGACCTAGTTAGCTAGTTATTTGTCCTTTGGAACGAATTACATGCCAATGTTATAAATCCGTCAGACAACAGGTGACATGCGATATTCAGACGATTCGACAACTCTATAAGTATTTTCGTTAATCTGTTTTATATAGATACCTACATCCATAATCGCGCCTGTATTCAAGATTTAAGATCCTTTATTTTCATGAAATATGGTACTTACATTATGGTCTGACAAATAAAAAGTTTTCACTTATTACGCAGACTTTATTCAGCATGCAAAATTAAAATACCTAACACAATCTACAGTCACGAGCACTGATATGTAAACACTTAACAACTTTTTAAGAGTTTTTCTCCTACTGTTCTGAATAAAATTACATGTTGTGACGAACATAGTATCCTAGAACTCATATTTTTATGAAAAAGATCCTCTCTCCAAATTGCAATCGTTCCTTCTCGCGGATATTGATTTTAAATTTTGGGAAGTGTATACATATTGGTGCTCGTGACTGTACTCGTAATTTAGGTAAGCACAAACTACAGTATATCACCTGCTGCTACGATCTTTCTACTGCTTTTGCTTCGTTCGTTCGTAACAGCACCCGTCGTGAAAATGTGTCAATTTTGACAAATAATAATGTACTGCTTTGTCAATTTTATTAAATAAGCCCCTGGTCTTATCAACTATCATTAATCTGACGACAAAATATTTTTAATAAATAGATTTTCACATATTGTAAATTCATTGAATTTCCTCTAAGTGCTTTGTGATATCCACACACTATATACCTACACCTATGTACAGATCCGGACTCGAACTAGCATCCGTCTCTACCCCGACCGTTACCCTTAGGCCACTGCCGATGCCGCTTTAAATTTCAAATTGAACTCCATCCATGCATTGTAGATTGCATCCATTTTGTCTACGACCGGGTATCCGCCCCTCTAGTCCCATCTAATTGTTTATAAATACGAATGCTACTTCTGTTATTTTTAAGGTAAATAAATAAATATTATTGTCATATTAACCTAGGAATTAGCCCATTGTAAATTGAAATATGATTTCCGTCTTTGTCAAGCTTTCGTGTTTTAACATTGAAGAAGGCAACAAACGTCATTCTAACAACCACTTAGCATTCCATTCATAAATGTAAAACTATGATGCGTAAGCAGCCCATAATGTGCCCACTGCTGGGACACGGACATTATCTCTATGATAGTGATTGGACTGTAATTCACTACGCGGGTCCAGTATTGTTTGATGGTTGTCACAAATGTCTTCGATTTTTTGGTTCTAGAACATTTAGTTTCCTCACTATGTTTTCGTTGCCCGATTTTAGAGCAGTGTATAAACGTAATCACACAAAACTAAACAAATTAACTTTCCCATTGGATCATACTTTGCTATCTAACATTGTTTTTTTACCAATTTACATCATAACACGCAATTTCTAAACTAATAATTAAAATACGCAAAAGCGTTCACTTTCTCTTTTTACATTTTTTGTCCCGCTCTGTCGCGGGATGCGGGCCGGCAAATGAAGCGATCGCGTGTCCCACCATCATTCTTCAAACACCCTGTACTCGCCCTTTGTATACAGGGTGCGTGCGGATGTCCGGGTCGAGGGTAGTGGTCCGGCTTGCATCTTGCAAGCCTACGTGAGTAAGTTTACGTGACTACGGTCCCTGAAGGGATTGAGCTGTATTTTCGGATAAATGCATTCGAATGGAAATATTGTGGACAGGTTTACGAAGATAGGAAGAGGGCTAACTAATAACACATTTTCAGATATTAACCCGAACTATGTTGGGGTCGGCTTCCAGTCTCACCGGGTTAAGTTAAATACTAGTATTTTACAGGGAGCTTATCTAACATCCACAACCTAGTCACGGGATAATACTAATCATCACACACAAAATCAGCCAGTTAGTATTAAAATGTAAACTTAATTACAATATTTGGTTTTAAAAAGTCTGCTCATATAAAAACCGCCTGTATATAAATTGCGGCAGGTACGCGAACCGCTGACGTGCGACGGTTAAAAACGAATTATAACGGAGCACCCTGTAGCCGGCCATTTGTCATGAGAGCCAGTGACGTGACAAAGAATGGCAATCGAGTCTAATCGAATTGATGGTCAAAACTGGATTTCAAATTCAACGTTGAACATTAATATTTGGTTGTGCAGTATCGATCTACACATATTTTAACACTTGGACGCTTTTCAATATACTAGCTAGCTATACTATGAGGACCACAGTTACATAAGCATTTGGCCTGTTATACCCAGTGTTAGGTAAGGGCGTTAGTACATGTTCCGCCAGTTATGTTTGAGTCCTATGTAGCTAATAGGGAGCGAGCCTATTGCCATCAACCGGGCACAAATCAAGACTGGGCTGCTTTTATTATTTTATTGAGATATTAATGCATAACACGTTGATTCAACATGAAACTACTCTTGCCTATTTGACACTGAATTTCACTTACTTCCTACCAGTAATGAGCACAGCCAACATTCTGAAAAACAGTCGCCCGGTAACTTAAACTTAAATTTAACGCAGCGATAAATGAACATCCCCCAAACTTACTCGATACCCAACCGTTCGATTACTTCACCTCGATGTGTCCCATCACTTGACTATGGGCCGGAGTACCGCATAGACCAAGAGACAGGCAACTATTAATTTACGAAATAGCGAAACAAAGAGCGGATCTGACGGAATCATTAATTGTGCCAACGATTGATGATTGCTGAATAATAGACCTGTGAATGATATGCGCGCTCACAGCATTAATTTTGATTCGTTTTGATTGATTGATTGAATTAATCAGTCGTAGTTTGTAATAAGAAACTGTAGTTTTATGCTTGGTTTGGTAAATTATGTAAAATAATATGCGTGTTATTTCATATTCATGTCATGGCTTATAACTAGATACTTACATATATAAAATTTATATCCTGTTAGCATTTACAACAATAACAGCCGCTCGGGTCGATCTTTAGGTTAAGCCGTGCTTGCCTAGGTTGGTCCGTGGATGGGTGACCACCCATTACATACCGAGTTTTCTCCGTGCCTCGGAAAGCATGTTAAGCTGTTGGTCCCAGGTGTCATTTGTAGATCTTTGACAGTCGTTAGATAGTCAGAGGTCCAATAGCCATTGGTCCAAGTCTGACAACCAGTCTTACCAAGGGGTATCGTATTCCCAGTGCTAACTGGGTTGTGGAGGTCAGATAGGCAGTCGATCCATATAAAATACTGGTATTCAGCTGCATCCAGGTAGACTGAAAGCCGACCCCAATATATTTGGGAAAAGGCTAGGCAGATGATAATGATCCTGTCAGCATTTATGTAAGTATTCAATTGAATTTGAAGAGGTATTTAATTCTGTCATAATTTCAATCACTGAATTGCAGAGAGAAGAGATCAGAAAGAGAGAAGAAACTTTTCATTTGTGATTTGAATCACATAAATAAGTGATCTAAATACATCAACACGTTAAAGCTGAACTTTACTTATCCTGGTTTTCAGTATAATTGAGCCTTGTTTCCTAATTTCTGATGTTCAGATGGAAAATGTACCCTGGCTAATCATCAACCTACCCTATTTCCAATCAGCTTTTGGGGTCGGTTTCGTTTAACCAGATTCAGCAGAATACCAGTATTCTACAGTACACAGTGACTGCACACTCCCCTGGCTCCTGGCCTACAATGTAATCCAGATGAAAACACATTTTTTCCAGTTACGGCGGACTTAAACAAATAAAGTTAAAGTGTGGTTATCTGGCCTAACTATCAGCTAAGTCATTTTTAATTACCTTCGTAATTGGTTTGCGTTAGTCGTTAGTTACCGCGGTGGAAATAAATCTGAGAGGGCTTTGTGTTCGCTATTCATTGACGACATTGAAGGGAGTAAATTTTTTATAGATTTTTTATCGGACTTTTGATAAATGACGATCGTATTGGAAGTGGTGGAGTGTCTGGTTTTGTCAGGTTGCGGATACTCCGATCAAGATTGTCAGTTTCGTTTTTTCTCGCTTGTGGATTGGATTTGTACTTAGTAGGTAGCTTAGGTACGGAAGCTGTTAGAGGGCAACATTAATTACTGCTCCATATGTTTGTACACATTACTAATTTATCACCCTTATGGGTTATTAGGTACACCAGCAAAGTTTATCGAGTACCGGCTTCCCTCGAGGCGATTGACCCCCAAATATTAAATAGAAATTGCTACCGCCACAATTCATTTTGAAGGATTAACTCGTAAGTTAAAAATACTCAAAAATAAATGCCTTCAAACATGAATCTACTTATTCGCTTGGCATCAGTTTTCGCTCCTCAGCGTGAGTAAGTCAATTGACCCGAAGAACTATATCCAGCAGACCTAGAATAGTCTCAAAAGAGACCGAAACTAATTAGCGCTCAACAAAAAAGGAAAAATGGCGAACAATTTGGTTCGATTCGAGAACTCTTCTCTACAGAGGTATATTGCTTTCTCAATTTGGTTTCCGAAGATGTAAACAAATAAGAATTCTTAAATAAAAACACTTTATTACCCACACAGGTCACACATAAAGTTGAGTTTCCATCTTTCCACTAAAACTCCAAACATTTTTATGACTTTTTCAATAATACTAGCCATTCTGAATTCTACTTAAATTACACTAACAAAGAGTTGATATTCGTTTAAAAGGAAATAACAGCAAACGAAGACATGAATTTCGATAGACTTTAGAACCGTTCAGATAGTAAATCTCAATACAGCCAAACGCGTTTAGAGTTCTGGCGAGCCGCCAACGCTTGGATTATGTTAATACTGGATACGGTAATAATAGGCTTAAACGAAGAATTAAGGCATTTTTTATCTGAGAATTGTGAAGGTTTTATCCTTGATTACTACATTGTTGAATATTCGGCTTTTTGCCAGTTCTTGGAGTTAGGTAATTGTGTGCTCATTAGCAAGTTCTAAAGGAGTTCTTTCTTGAAATGTGGAGTTGCTTCTAGAACTTGAATCGTCGCTGTTTATTTTTCCCCGGAACAAATATTTGAACTTGTTTTAGCTTTGTCATTCTTTTAGAAAAATCGTAATTAATACACAGATACTCCAATCATCTAATTACTTAGGAATCTTAATATACTTACTTAATATAAAATTCCATATTGTGCCGTGTATTTAATATATTCCATTCTACGGGGTTCTTAAAAAAAATAAGAAAAGATGCCTCTTCAAAATATAAGATAAGAACTCAGTCCAAATGATCTTTTTTACTGAGACCTTCATCCAACTCTTCGCAAATCTAAGACTAAACTCAAGTTAGGACTCAACCAACGTTGAAATCCTTACAACACTGAGGACGACCAATAGAGAGCAATTCTTCAAACACACAATACACTTTCAACCCTACTGAAACAACATAAAGTCCAAGTTAGCCCAACAACACAAAGATATCTCGTAGAATCAGATACGAGTTAATGAAATAAATGGATTATATACCCATTGTAGGCAGTTACAATGCAGTTTTTATTCGTTTGTTCAAGTTTATGATTTCCAATTCGCAATCAACTGTTTTTATTGAAGCACTCGTTTGAGGGGAGCTGCATTCACTTTTTGTTGGCATTCTAAATGCCTTTGGCGATTTTAAAGGAATGAGAATTGCAATATTGTATGTCTTTGTTTTCTGCAAAAAAGTGTCCGACCATGTGTCGATTTCTGACCGAAGCTGAAGCCGATTAATATTTTATCGCCACAATCTTCGGCCGAAGACGAAGGTCTAAGAAAATCAATTCAACATTGACTAAAAGTGAATAATAATCATGATATTATTCACTTTTAGTCAATCTTGACTTTTTTAACTTTTAAATTAAAAAGTTTATGTTGGCTGTTAATATGTATAGTCAGGTGCATCCGGTTAGACTGGAAGCCAACCCCAACATAGTTGACAATAGGCTAGGCAGATGATGATGTTGACTAAAAAGGGTGTAACAAGACCCTTAACGAAGCCCAAAGGCATCTGTTCTCCACGTCATTGTGATATTTTTTTTGTTCTAGACCATACCTACCTTCTAGCACTTATAAAAAAAATATCAATAATGGGTAGGCACTACATATATAATAAAATACTGAACATAAAAATATATTAGACGGTAATATTACAATATTTAAAAAACAATTACAAGTTTTTTTTTTTTTTTCCGGATGGGAAATCATCAAATGACCCCCCCCACTCTGGGCGGAGCGGAGGGGAGTGTCAGACTTGTACTGACTAAAACCCATCCATGTTCCTCCTTTGCCCTTTGTGTTCCAGGGCCACGGTATCTCTTTCGAACAGTCCCGCAGCCCTGGCAGGCATCGGCCCATGCGGACCCCTACTTGATTGCTGACATCTCTTTGAGGCGCGCGTGGAACACGAACGCGCCGTCGACACGGCCTGTCGTCATAAGACGGCCGGACGGCGAGCTAGCCCATAACTCGCCGTCCACAGGCCAGCGCCTACGGTGGTCGGAAGCCACCACGTGACCCCCGACGCCCAGGGCGTCTCCCGCGGCGGCTGGGACGTGAGGTTATTTCCCTCTCACGTCCTGCCACCTCCTTCACTAGCATGACTGCTTCGCAGAAGGAGGTGACGGCTTCCCATTCCCTCTCGCTCCGGACCATGGCTTGAACCAAGGCCGTACGCGAGTGATCGCCGCCGCCAATCGCCGCTATGAGGACACGGCGGTGCTCCGCCCAAGCGGGGCAGACCTCCACGGTGTGTTCCACCGTGTCCTCCGGACGATCCTCGCAGTGGAAACACCCGGGCGTTTCCTCCCGTCCGATTCGGTGCAGGAACCTCCCGAAACAACCGTGTCCGGTGAGGACCTGCGTCAGGCGGTAGGTGAGGGCGCCGTGGCGCCTCTCTAGCCACTCCTCAAAGAGGGAGCTTATCGCCACTATGGTGGCGTGCCCTAACTATGGTGGCGTGCCCTGTCTAGACCATACCTTCTGGTTGAAATTAGTAAAACTACCTTGCACTTGTCAAAAATAATTTCACTGAAAATGTGTAACCCCTGCTCCCCGCACGTCACCTCTTTCAGCGCGTTCTTGCGCATTCGTTACAGTTCATTCAATTTCAGCGCTTGCTAGAAACTTTCGAAGCCGAATGTTTGATTGAAGGTGGTTTTTTTAA
Source organism: Noctua janthina (assembly GCA_963576755.1). Classification (NCBI taxonomy): domain Eukaryota; kingdom Metazoa; phylum Arthropoda; class Insecta; order Lepidoptera; family Noctuidae; genus Noctua; species Noctua janthina. The sequence continues at coordinate 1,020,406 of OY755070.1, forward strand.
GGTTTTAGAAGTTTTAGCTGGACACGATTACCCAGTTAATGTGTTGTTGTACTGATATTCAACTGTGTCCGGTTAGACTGGAACCCGATCCCAACATAGTTTGGGAAAAGGCAGACGATGATGGTGAATTCAGCAAATAAGGAACGTTAAAGTAAGCTTTTTGAAATGATAGTAAATATTGATCTGAGCTGAACTGGACCAGAAAAGTTGCCTACAGAAAAAATACTGGTCAATTATAAAAAATGTTCAGTCCGTAGGGAAGTTGGTTCGTACAAACATTTTTATAAATTAGATGAAGTTATTGTTTCCTATTCGACTACTTTGAGAAGAAACACCGAATAAAGCACAAAAGTCACAGTCTCATTTGAAATAAACCAATTAGTGGAACTATAAATTCAACCCTCCCGATCAGAACCCAAAATTAAATTAATTTGAAACATCCACTAACATTTCCATACCGCACTTCAAAGAATTTAATATAGCGGAACGTGTGACAGACGGGGAGGGTTGGGGGGACCGAGGTTACCTCCTAACCCGCGCGCTGTCACACGTCAGTCATCATTCGTCACGCGCACGGAACACACGTGAAAGATATTGCGCTCAGATTGCGTTTAATTTCACTGGGGTGCAGTTACATGCGGCGGATCGAATTTGAGATGTTTGTTTTGTAAATCTGAGTCGGGAGAATTATGGTCGATGGCTGTTGATTTGGTATGCTTAATTCAAGGGTTTACATATTATTAAAATATATTTGTTTGGCAAAATAGGTGTTTTATGTTGAGGTGGAATATTCATATTTTGCATGGAGTGACTTCCCATCTGACCTTCATAAACCAGTTAGTACTTAGTGATTCGATACCCCTTGTTAGTTTTATATATTTACAATGGCTCATAGATATACACCTTATCAACTAACAGGTATAAAGCAAATACAGACTTATTATGTTAGTATCACTTCACTCGTATACACTTCACTTGTGCTGACCAGTGGAACTTGTCCGCGGAAGCGTCGGAACACGACGTCCTGCGGCCAAAAGACTTCCTCCATGACGAGGGGCAAATAACAATTCGGTACTCGCACCACAAACGCCTCCACGATGTCCTCGTCTTTAGTAGTGTAGTGCAAGCGGGAGATGTACACCGGTGAATTCGGCATTGCGGCACGCAGGCTCACTTCACTTGGTTAAGAGTTTCGTGCCACTACACTACTCGTACCGACTGTCAAAGGTCTACAAATGACAGCCGGAATTAACGGCCTAACTTGCTGTCCTTGCCTCCGTGTCACGGAGGAAACTCAGTGAGTAACGGATGGTCTGCCATCCACGAACTGACCTTGGCAAGCACTGCTTAACCTTGAAAATCGGCCCGTCCTGCTGTGTGATTATTTAGGCACAAGCCTAATTTACTCACAGCGAAAGTATTTAACTTAGCACTTAGTTTAAATTAGGAAACACCACTTTAGACAAAAACGCCGACAACAAATAATGAAAGTCTTAGTTATCAGCGAATCAATTGGCGTACTGAAACAAAAAGGTACTTCCGAAGTCGAGCCTTATTCATTCGGGCCTCTCGGAACCATTTACTAATTAAAATCTAACAAAACGATATTCTTTGGCGCTATTTATGAAGATATTTTAAGTCTACAAAAGAACATCGTAGTTTTTAATCTCATTTTGATTTTCTTTCTTGGAACTGTTTAAGCAGATAAGCTGAATAAGCTGCGGTTTTCTCATATTGCTGTGAAATAAATATTTTCAAGGAGCTTTAGAGGCTAGTTATTTTTATTCTTAAGCTTAGCTAATTCTGGTCTGTTGCCAGGCTTAATTTTTGCTGCTCTTGTAAAGAAGGCTATAGTTTCTAATATTACAGTTTACTTAAATCTGAAAAGTTCTCCGAATAGGTACTCATTTAAATAAAAAATATTGGAGATCATTTTATTGACCCCATATTAAGGTTGCCTGATGTGGACAAACTCATTTAGGCTTCTTATTTGAAATAGTCGTCGTAGTCACCCAGACTAATTTTTAGTGAGAAATGGATAATAGGGCCCATTGTTCAATTGTGTTACAGTATGGGCTGATATAATGTTAAAGTTCATTTAGTTTGACTGCCTCGTTGGTTGAGTGGTTGTAAGTGCGACTGCTGAGCATGAGGTCCTGGGTTCGATTCCTGGATCGGGCAAAGTATTATTGGGTTTTTCCATCAGGAATTTCTCAGTAGCAGCCACGGAGTCTGGATTTGTGCCCGGTCGATGGCAACAAGCGAGCCTATTACATGGTACTTCTAAAATAAACATAACTGACGAAATGTGGGTCTTCTATTAGGTACACCTCTGCCTAACCCTTCGAGGATTACAGCCGTGATATTATGTATGTTTCATTTAGTTTAGTTCCAAGGTTGTAATCGTCATGGCAAATTCTATGCAAGAGGTTTCAGTTCCAACCATATTCCAGCACATAGATCAAATGACTGTTTTCCAAACCTGCAATAAAAAATAACTTTAATATTGTACTTTGATCAAAAGTTCAATAGTTTAGGCACCCCACCGATATAACAAGCACAAGCTTGTACTCGATATGGGCTAAGTATTCACTATCAGCGCGGATCAGTGACAGATGAGCGATTGTTTATCACAGGCGCCTCCTCGCACCGCGTGCCCTATTTAGTATGTGGCCACCGAGTGAGCTGCTAACAGGGGGATCTCACGAAAGGAAGGATTATTGAAATTGTTTTTCCGCCAGCAAGTTTATTGAGCCGTAGCATAATATAACGTCACGCTTATAATCCTCGAAGGACTAGGCAGCCATCAGCAGGCTAGGCATCTATAGTACACCCATATTTTGACAGTTATGATTTAGTCTAGTGCCATCAACAACACACACACACAACTACAGACTCCAGACTGCTACTGAGGTATATTGAGTTTAATTATAATAGGGTCAGAAACAAACTCTCAAAACCTTTTCAAAACAGACACTGTAAACCCAACGTTAGATGCCTCATTTTGACTTTTTGAGCTCTCGTTTTACTTTTTACCTTACAAACCACTGCAGTTTTGAAGATTATGAACTAGTTTATTTACCGTCGAAACTTACTTTGTGAAGCAACCGTGTGTTTCGTGGCCCCAATGCAACTGTATGTATGTCGCCCATGACATGTGGCTTGAATCGCATCGCACCTCCTCCGTGTAAAAATATATCGCTCTCATCTGTTATCATATGCTCGCAACATAAAAATCATATAAGAAACGTTTTGTTCCAATTTAATCCTATTTATTTTTACTTTGCATTGTTTTTCAACTGTTTTTAAACACGTGTCATAGATTTCTATGACTCAGTCCCACAGCTCTGTCCCAAAACGCTGCTATCTAATTCGAGAGCTTAGAATGGCATTTTTAATTAGTAAATTATTAAAACCGACCCATGGCCTCCTAATTAATTTAAGGACATTCAATAACTGCAAGCGAATGTAAAGTCAAGTTACTTAACAAACCGACCCCGGCAACATGCTGGAAAATTATAATGATTAAGACAAAAACTTTAGATTTTTTTTTTTTTTCATAAAAATCCTTCCTAATTATGAACTTCAAAAATATTAAGCAAAAATTTTTAATTTTTTTCTCACTCTTTAATGGGCCTGACCCAGTTGCGACTTTAACAATTTTTACATTTAAAAGTCCACATCTTTAACTTTTTTCAGAGAAGTTCATAAAACTCGGCGAAGAATGACTCCATGAATGATTGATAATGAAAAACTCGTGCTCCCCAACTCACTCTCGTTAACTTTCACGACGAGCTTGTTCTTGTATTATTTATTTCTTTCTTTTCTTGAATACTCACGAAATGGAAATGAAAATGTTATTGATCAATCGGAGCGCTTTGTTCTACTTCGATCCTACTGATAGTAATGTAGTATTATATTATCTGTGGTAACGTTGACTGAAACCTATACAGGGTATGTACGAACGTATCTGTCGACAGCTTTCCTCACCTGTATGGTTGCAATTTACACGTGTTAATGTGAACATAACAACGCAGACGAAAGGTAATTTTCCATACATAGTTTTAAATTCGATCGACGGCGGTTCAATTGTTTTGATTCGACTGTTACGATTAATCAGCCCCAGAATCAAACCTAAGATATCACGCTCTACTACCAAGCTTCCCACCACTTATCAATAACCGGCAAAAATAAATCTAAAAAACGTAAACATAATTCTCTGGCGTATCTTAATTATTTAGGTATAATTTCGACCCCTAAAGTTAAGTAACCCCTTTTCGCCTCGTTAAAATTGCGAAGACTTATTAAGTGTCAGTTTAGGGGGTGCCTTAACTTCGGCTTTACGAATAAATGAGTCAACGGCGCAAATTATCATAAACGGTGGCTGATTCATACATTTTTCATGCTTAAATAATAATTACTTGTAACCCTACCGGACGTCGCAGACATTTACATTGACATTTCTTTCATATTTCAATAACGTTTATGTCTAACAGACTATCAGAAGTTTTATGAAGTACGTCCAGTGCACCTTACCCTGGGTTTACACCTTGAAGCTTAATAAAAGCTAATAATACAAAAAATATAGTGGAGCCTTCATTTATTCACTCACATGGAACTTTAACCCGGAAAACTGCACTCTCCTACGTTAAAAACCCCCAAATTCAACGTGAAGCCATTCTCATCAATGTCATTACCTCCTTCCTGTCAAACTTAAAATAAAAGCCGGAAAACCGGATGCGCCCGTAAGTGTCACTAGAGTATAACCTTGTTAAGTCACTCTATTGAAGAATAATTGGCTAAAACTCCGCACTACGTGCCAGTACTGATATACCAGTACAAGTATGACAGTAGCTAGTATAGTGCGGTAGGTAGGCCCTCGGCAAGCTGGCAGCAAAATAAGACAATCCTTTTGCGTCACATCAAAGCGAATATTCGTTGGCGGCAGATTTCGCACAATTCAATAAATAATCGGCGGTGTGAGATGTGTGGTGTGAGTTGTACACTTATGAAGGGGTTTTCACCGCGAAATCATACAAAATAAAAGGTGATAAAAATATGGAAAGAGGTAAAAGCACAATAATAGACTCTTATTTGTAATAGATTTAACACGCTAAATACTTCAGGACGAAAACCAACAATAACACTGAACACAATTGGTACATATTGATTGTGTTATAAATGCTGTTAATGTAATTCTTGCTAAGGAATATTGACGCTCACTGCTCTGACAATTTTATTGATGAATTTCGACCTCCGTTGTTTGATTTACAGACGCAACGTTCCAAACGCTACCTCCCATACCTTGGTAACACATTTTATATAAAAATCCGTGTGTATGTCGGACCTGCATCCAATATCCGCGTGTCTGTCCGAGTTTAGGAGCGAGTGCGGGTGACGCCGCGATTATTTTGTGCCCGCCGACTTTGAGCAGGGAACGCTATCATGCTTGTGTTTTGTGGTGTAAGCAAGACGTGAAATAAATTGAGAAATGCATGGACTCAATTTTATTTTATTTTTGAATATTCGGGACCGCGATGGGATAGAGGAATTTTGGTGTTGAAATAAACGAACTTCAAAGCTGAGTTTAGGAGTGTTACACTTATTTTCGGCCAGGCTTGATTCGGCACAGTCGGATGGCAGAACCGAATGTACGTTTAGGTAAAATGCACTTGACGTATCTCGAATTGTGCCGAGCCGATCATGATTCAGCGATGATGCCGAACGAAGTCTGCCGACAGGCGCTTGCCGCGAGTTACCCGGACATAATCATTGCTTCGTGTCGGCCTTGCTGTTCTAAAATACTGGTGAATCGAATGTGAGGACTCGAACATGTTTCGCTTTCCTCAAGTAGGCACTACCTAGGTATGCAAGTTACATGCAACCGTGACACAACGACTCCTATTTAATTGGTGTATTTTTACTCCTTTTTTTGTGAAAACATCTTCGGTACTGGGTACGGGTATTATTAAGCATGATCAGCAAGTCCCGACGGCATAATTAACAAAACACTCTCGAGGTTTAAACGAAGAACACAGTTAATTCTAGTCCTTAACCACGGACTAGGAACTTCGACCACTTTTCAACTTATAAAGAAACAGCAACTTTAAATATCTTAATAAAAACTTTGCAATATTTAATAAAAGTAGAATTCCCAAGCAGCACACCTTCATCAAGCAGGAAGTTTTCTGCATAATGTTACCATAATATTTTACATATTTTAACAGTGCACTTGAGTCTATGGCAATATTGGCAACCCTACCGGTTGCCGCAACCTCATATATTTGGGTCTTTGACATAAAACACAGCCTCCTACTAATATATTCACCTATGGGCTTTTTAACCTAAAAAGGATAAACCGCAGGCAGCTGGGTTAGACCGTAATTTAGTTATTTTTAGAAAATATTAGTGACAGTGTGTTGGCCTAATTTGACAAAAAGTTCTCTCAATTTGCTTGGCGTAACATAACATTATAACATTACGCCTGTGAATCCCGGAGGGTTAGGCAGTGGTGTACACCCATTCCACCAGTTACTTTTAAGTCCCGTGTAATAGAGACTACTGTACTGTACCGTGTACTGGGCGAGACTATTGCCATCAACCAGCGTTACTTGGCGTGTTAGTAAATACATGTATGAGGTCCTAAATCTGTCTAAACTCAATGCTTTACAGTACAAAAGACAGAGATGGTATAACTAATGTAACTTACTAAACATATCTAGTAATATGTCACTCGTTCTTCAAACCATTAACATTTATATATTGTCATTGGGACAAGCTATTTTAACAAATTTCACCCCAGTTATTAAAATCAAAATCAAAATAATGTTTATTTGTGTAACAAAGGTATTGAATACAGTTCTTAAATTAAAGATCGGTCGCTATGTTATGCCAAGAGGCGTACAAATATATGGTTGCATGCAAATAAAATGAAAATTTATGAATCATGCGAGAGAATAAACACAAATTATTTGGTAGGTCTGTCAAAATTAATAGAATGATGATAAATAATAAAAAAACAAAAAATTAAAATAAAAACACAAATGCCATAATATGGAGTAATTTCTAAAATAAATAATCATAAATTACAATTAGTCTCATTATTAAATTTAAAAAAAAAGTGTGTATTCTCCTTATTTTTATTAGTAACTCTACTTCCTCACGAAATCATGCATCTAACGCGACAATTTAGCAGTTTAACAGCCCGTACCACCATGTATTTAACCGTCAGTTTAACCCATCGCTGTGTTGACGAGCGACGTCTATCAACCCGATCTCTGCTGAAATCTGTGCCGTGATCTATCGACTCGCGTCAATCGGGAGAATCGGCCTGTTTCCACTCTGACGTCCATCCATCGGGTAGATGAATGAAGTCGATCGAATTTGACGTTTGATGTAGTTGTAGTTGATAACATATTGCTTGGTAAAAAAAAAAATTGTAACACTAAATGTATTTAAAACTAGCTGTTGCCCGCGACTTCGTTTGGGTGAAAATTTTGTTGTGTATGCGTGTTCGATTCCCGGGTTGGGCAAAGTGTTATTTGGTTATTCCATCAGGAATTTCTCAGTAGCAGGTACGGAGTCTGGAATTGTGCCCCATTGATGGGAATAGGCTCGTTTAAAATACTTACGATATAAGAACGGAACAAAGCAAAAAATTCTAGTTCTAGAGTATCTTAAATATCTTTGAACATCGCCTTAAGGAGTTTAAATATCTGATTTTTCAAATGGTTTTGGAACGCAATGCTCTATCACCTCAGCTTTCTTATAATACAATAACTAATTTATAACTTCCAAAATGTTTGCTAAAATAATTGTAATTTTCTCTAACTGAAAATAATTGAAAGCAACATTACAAAGTTCCCTTATTGTTTTATCATGTGGGTTAGGGATTCTAGAAATCTTTACGAAAATTAGTTGAGATACTTTATACATTAGCCTTTTAATGTCAAAAATTAAGGGAAGGTTTACTTAAACTCGAATATGTTATAATTTTTATTCTTAATCCATTTAAGGCCTAAGTTGGCAGTTTTCAGCAAATAAAGCCCTTTTATTTTCCTGACCTTGTTTTAATGTTTATTTTTTTTACAATGAAACTGTTTACTTCGCTTATTTTTACGCCTGAAAAAGCAATTAACGGGATAAACAGGATGGGACCAAGGTTAGTACCATTATTAACTTTTTAGGTGCTTACTCGTAAATTAAAATAATTGTTTTGAATAAAAATGTGCTTCAATTTTAAGCTAAGTTTAATTTCACGAAATAAACCAGTTAGGTTTAAGGTACTTTTATAAGGCTTTAAGCTAAGCCTTTGTGCTTACTTTTATAAGGCTCTATCCGAGAACATTATGTATGCCGCTTAGCAGCATTGCAAACGCTGGTAGGTTTTGGGTTCCAACAAAAATGGCAGGTTCGGAATCAATTTTAACTTACTAGCAGGTAAATAAAAATAGCTTATGAAACGCCATTTTTTGTTGTTGACGAGCCTGAAGGCAACATACCCAAGCTACTACGACAGATGTTTTTTTTTCAATTCCTGTACCTACTTACTTAAGTACATGGACAACCCACCATCTAGACTGTAACTCTTAATCTCTTTTTCACTGTACACCAAAACCAACGTCACCCAACCACAGTAACACAAACCGCTCTAAAAATATACCGACGTACCATATCCAAGTCCCTACCTACAGAAAGGGAAGTGAAAATGTACGTCGATCTAACTAGCGAGTAATCAGGCCGCTTTGATCCGCTATCAAAGGAATAGCTCCAATCAGCCTCTAGCAGTAGGGTAGTAGGTATGTACTGATTAAAAATATCTATGATTTTAGCGTCGAGCGTCCCTGCACGGGAGGCATGTGTTGTGTTATGTGTCGTTGACATCGGGTGGGTTTTCTTTTGTTTTTAGAAAAAGGTATGTTTTCGTAGAAAACAGTTCTGTGAATTGCTTGTAAGTCCTCATTCCTAAGAAATCCTAACAGGAGAATTGTTATTTTCTCTGTTACCTAGGTACCCATGATGTAGGATGGCATAACCAAAATCAAACCTGGCTCGATGGTTATTGTTAAAACATGAAAAAGATTACTTGTTACAGCAGGTCCTCGTTTTTTGCAATTCTGGTTTGCTGATTACACATGCCTTTAGTCTGTTTTTAATGTATTATGCTTGTTGGTAAAGCGGCCTTCATACAACATGAAATATTCGAAAACATTATACAACTGATTAAAATTCCGAATTTTATATTTGTAATTTGGGTGAAAGATGAGAAATTGATAGCTGTTCCAGCAAAAGACACGAGTTCTTACTTTCTTAATGAATAACAGTCGCTTGTTTTTCCAGAGCATAATATGGTAACCATTTGACTGCGTTGTTATTTACTAATATGAATTCCTATCGGTATAATATAAGTTAAACAGAATACAAGAAAAAACTAGTATCAATGGCCACCTAATTTCCAATAGATGCCAATGTATTCAACAAAAAGATAAAATAAAAGAGAAAACTTCGCAGCCCGGACCCGCATGTTGTTTATAACGAGCCGACGTCAAACTGACGGTCTGACGTCAGGTGGGCCGGGACGCGTATGCTCAAATATTCATTGAATTTATGACGCAGCGCCATGAAATACGCGGGTTTTGTTTTGTGAGGACACTTCGCATGAACGCCTTACCGTTACGGCGAGTGCCTGATGAAGCGACCTTGCCAACATTTAAGTATTCTCAGACACGGAGGCAAATATATTAATTAAGTCAACCTTCACTATCAAACCAATACGGACAGATTGCAGACCGACTGCGGACACCGGATACATAATGGATACTCCAGTGTGAGTATCCGGTGAGGTGTCCGAAACAGCTATCACAATTTGTCAGTACCCGTTTGACTAGTTATGCAGGCGTTAGGTACTTTGCGGAAATCTACAACATTAAAAATTATGTAAAATATTAAGTTTTCATTTCAACAAACTAGATCCAAGCTTAGATGTAGAGTGTAGCGCCATCATGTCATCTAAGTAAATATGCACACGCAGAAATTGCGATAATTATCATGCAACAGCCTACCCAAACCCATACTCGACACGTAGCCTTACCACGGGGCATCCTCAAGAGATGTTGCCTCGTCAACCGCTCGGGCGCGAATGAAAATAAATATTTGTCGCAAAATACAACGCCTGATTTTTTTAACTTATCTATACACAACGAGTGCAAAAAGAGTGCTCTCGAAATTCCATTTCTAATAACTATTTATTATTCCTCGAAAAGAGCGATCTCTTTTCGTGGCCGCACACAACTGTCACACATCTTTGCAACTCAGGGGAGTAGAATAAAATATTGAGTTATATTTAATAATCCCTTTGTATCGAGAGTGCTTCCACTGTACTTTCTACAAATGAGCTACTTAATAACATCAAAGTATTTGTTTTTTCTACACATGCATTGTTTGTTACGTACATTTCAACCGGAAGTTTTAAGTGAGAAACAAACAGGAGTTGTTACTGTGTAAAAAGTCGTATTATTACTTATACGACTTTTTTCAAGTTCTATTATACAAATCTTATTAAACAGATAACACATTTTTCTCTTCCTTTACACTAGTAATTGTTTATATTTATTTTTTACTTCTCTCTCTATGCTTGCTACTGTTTGTGCATAAATAGTAAAAAAAAATGTTCCAAGCTCGTGCTATGATATGAATCAGCAAGTTAGTGGGGTTGACCAATAACAGATGGAAATACATCGTTTGAAATCGCCAAAGGCTTTGCTCTGCAGCACGTTCCAAATCTCAATAAAACATACAGCAAAATTACATAAACTACCTCTTAGACCAACATAGAATACTAGACTATCACAGATTTCTCTAGAAACCGAACTATGTCAGGCATAGAACGGTGTCAAGCAAAGCAAATAAAGCCGACGGTACACGATCGTGCCGGCTTGCCGTCGTCATCGCGAGCGCTCGTGTGTGATACTGCTATTGCCTGCAGTGACACAGAGCTTAGAATGTAGTTGAGCTGAGATTGATTACGTGATAATACGGGTGCTTGGTCTTTTGTGAAAACACTTGAAATCTGTCTTCACCTGAAAAGCCTGATTGCCAGTGTATCGATTTGGATACTGCTCAGAAAAAAAAAACTGTTGAAAACCAATACTAGGCACAGTCAAATGCAATACTATATACCTCTATAGCAAAGCCGTAAGATAGATAGACAAGAAATCAAAATTTTGCTATTTATGAATCAACTTCAGTGTGGATGCACCAAAAGTTGCCGTATCCACCGACTTCCCGATCACATACACTGCAGTGAGCTATGAAGTGCAACCGCGGTGCATCACGAACGGTTCCGCACGTTCTAACAACAACTTTGACTATATAGTTGCCGCTCAAATATCTTGCACTTTTATATATTGTAGTCTTAACCATAACCAATGAATCATACGTCGTCGTTTTGTTTAGACCCGTTTGAGTTTAGAAAATATTATTTTATTTTAATCGAGACTATCATTGCTTTTGTATTTCAACAATAAACAATTAATAAGGTTATGAATTATTATCTCAATACAGTTTTGTGAACGTTCAGAAATGTGGTAAATACATAGTTGATGCGAACTACGGAGAGAGAGTTATATTGTTGTTGTAGCTTAAGTAAGGAGAGCAATGAGAGAGAATTATAAAGAAGTATTTTTTTTGTAAGTTTGTATGTAGATGATAATCTCCGGAACTAATGATCCAAGTCTAAAAATTCTTACTCTGACAGAAAGCTACATTATTCGTGGGTGCTACAGGCTATAAATTATATTTATATCATGCACATTGGCCGAACTATGACAATTTTAGCGGACGAAATGGCGGGCGAAGTGCTAGTATAAAATAATCATTGACGCACGAAACACGGAACACCAAAATCAAAAAACTGTCGACTGTCAAAACCACATGACGTTACGGGCATCAATCTGTGATGGATTGGTCGCGTCTACGGTTCGAACGTGTACAGATTCGTTCTGCACATACACATCTATACCTATAGCTTAGCTTATATGGTATTACTCGCCCATGTGAAACAAGCTGCAATATAGAACTTTTAGTTCGCAATAAATAAGGATTTGTGACGGGATCGTTTGAACTTATGGTGCATTGCTTTAAATAACAATGCTAGCTTGTAACTGTGCCGCTACAGGGCAATTTCCTCACCTTGTTTTCCTTTACTGTAGCGTATCTCAACACTGCAGATATAATATTAATTGTGTGACTGTTCGTAAATTACCCTAGGCTGATAAAATTTTCGTTTTTCCTAAATCATGCACATATTAGTATTAATGTCGGCTCCCCCCGAAGGAGGAGAGGCCGTGCCCCTCTGTCCGCACGGCCTTGTAAGACTCGACACCAAACTGGTCATCTTTCCACCGACTACTAAATTGAACTCCAGCCCTGTCCCGACTTTAGAAGCTAAGGGACAGGGAGGGGTACAAGGTGTAGTTAATTTTGGGAGGTCACAGTTAAGACATATACATGAATAATATCAAATCCTATAAAACTAAATCAGTAATAAAGTATGAAGCTAATAAGGCAAGAGGGCGCAAAGATATATATATATGATGAAAGGTTGGTGAAAGGAAACGTTACGCTTGCGCTTAAGAGATTCACTATTTACAGTTACGTTAATTTAATGGTTCAAACGTATTACGAACCCAACTCTATGGCATGTAACCGGTTACAATAACTGCCTCAGTACGTGACGGTTAGACCTAAGCGCATAGGCCCACTAAGGATCCTGCTACGAATTCTAACCGAACACGTTTCCTAAGCATCATTCACTTGTCCTTTTCAATCCTAAGACAGAGTACTGAGAAGTCCTACTGCCATTGAGGAAGACACGTTTTAGTAGTTTTCCCTACACGCGTATTCATGTTAGTAACACCCTTTACGGCAATCTACCCCTTGTCTAAGATAACACACAACTTGCGCAAGCGCACCGTAGATTCAGTCTGTAGCAGAACATATTGCGTTTGTTATTGGTGGACGCCGAAGTGGTGATATATCGTCACTTCACATTTCTTTACTCTTCCCCATGTCGTGGTTGCGTATCTCGTTAGTAATGTCGATTCAGTAATTTGCCAACCAGTGGCCGGGTTTGGGTTTAACGAGATAAACAGCCGAGGTTTGACTTTCTGTCCCTAGCGTTCCTTAGAACGGAGTTATCGATGTGGTTTGAGATATTTCGTGATGCCTACCCCCGCTCCCTGAAATGTGCGCCAACAATCTCTACGCAATGTTTCTGAGCTAGACCTTTACAGGAAGCAGTATTCATCAGCAACGTTTGGTTGATTTGTACCACAAGTACAAGTCGGCATTATATAACTGAGCAGTATAATTTGTCTTAATAAATTCGTGAATATTACGGTGTTGCCTTCACTACTGAACAATATATTTTATCTCAATTTTAATGTGAATATTACGGTTCGGCCTTTCATGTGTAGTGAGTCAGATAAAAGTCAACTTTCGTCAATAGTCGGGTGTGTTGGTGTATAGTGTGTTTGTCGTATGCATGAAATGTGTGTATAGTGTTACGAAAGGCGGTCTCCGTCCCTATAACCAAACGCAGATGAAGAATATGTGCCAAGGTTAGGAGTTATTAGGACACATAACACAGGACATAATATTATACATTGTGATGATAAAGCGGCTCTGCCGTCATGCTGAAATAAATAATTATTAACATCGCTGCGTTTCCGCCAAACTGCTACTTAAGCTAGGAGTTAATTATAGTTAACACTTACCACGTGTTCATTGTTCATTGAAGAGGATTAATCCCCGAGCTACTTACAGAGTACTGCACACTTTACCAGTCTCGCCTCCGCTACAGCATCTCCTTCAGGATCTCGTCACTCACTTTAACTAGGCATATAGCTTCTATTTATATTTAAATTATAAAATGCTAATCGCTCTCTTACGACAGTCCTCTGGGACATGTCCATCTTGGTACCAAGATTACGCTAACCTACCTACATGAACCTAACCTACTTCGTCCTAGCTTTTTAACCGTTTTTAGACCGACTCCCTGACTTAACTCGACTCCACGTGTCGACACTTCCGCGACTTAAAACCAACTGCCACGAAACCATCAAGCTTTCCCCGGCCCAGCCTCCAAAAACCACTACGCTTGGGTCGCCTTTTCAGAATCCGTTTCTTTTTTGTGCAAACGTCTCAATTGTATTAAGTGAGCTTCGAACGCCTAAGAGCGGCGTAAATTGCAACCACATGTCGCACTAGCATTCAGAACTACGTATTGAAATTAGATATTTTTTTTATATTTGGCCTGTCAGTCCCTAGTCCCTTTACCATTAAGTAAAGAATTTATGCGTTTCTAAGTGTGCAATATTGTTTTACAATTCAAGGAAGAAAGCTCACTAAATCTTTATTAATTACGGTCACTTGCCAGCCTGTCAAGCCATAAAATAGAAGTTTAATGTGTTTATGAGTGGCCCATACAGTGTGATGATTTTAAATAAAAATCAATACTAAAATATCTACTTAATAATTAGGAGTACGTGACAGACAGTCACAATTGCATCTCCACATACATACATCGAAATACTTCAATTTGCACATATATGAGAAACTTTGTTTATCAATTCCTCAGTTTTGGCGAAAACGGTCACTAGGCATTGAGTTAGGTGTCACTTAAATCTGGTGAAATCAGGAATTAGGCTTTCAGTTAGGTGTCACTTAGTCTTGGTGAAAACGGGTATTATGGTAAGGTTAGGTCAGAACTGTGAGCACAAAGGCAAGACAAAACCAAGTTGGTTACCGAAGTCGCTCCCGCCAACCGCGTGTGCAACCACGCCTTTTTCCCATGGGGTTGGCAGAAACTATAGAACGCCACCTGCTACGATCCTCGTATACTCATTTTGCTTCGTCCACGTTCATACATCATTACTACAAAATAATAAATAAAATAAAAATATATTAATGTTTTTTTTTTTATTCCTAAATCCACGTTCCTGATTCCTACAAAATTTGGCCCCCAAATGTAGGTAGGTACAAGACAGGAAAATCGCAAGCAACAAACTCGTCTATTAAAAACAAAAGAACCCTTAAAAACATCTTAAAATGAAACCCTCCTCAAGAGCAAAAATGAAAATGAAAATAGAGTCTCGTGTAAAATAGGTCAACATCGCAACATTTCATTTGGCGGGTTAATAACCGAGAGATCACATTATAAAGCAGGTAGATTCAGCGGCGATTACACGTAATAACACCGCAATAAATATCGCGAAGCCACTTCAGGTAACCCTCGAGTGGGACGGTGGAAGTGTGGTGCAAGGGATACGCGAAATGAAGCACACTTGACAAGTAAAATAATTAATAAGGTTTGCAAGATGTCCAGGATATTGTGCATTTTGCAGCGATTTAGATTTTTCTTCTTCATGTCCTTAGAGTCAAGACGAAATGAGACAACAAGTGCATTTTGAGTGACTTATCATCGTCTTCTTATCTTGTAGTCTATTCCGCAGTTAAAAATGGTGGTAGCGTTGCTGTACGCTGAATTAACATTTAAGTATCATCCCCGCAAATTCTGCGATACTATACATTCTGCCGAGCTATACATTCAACCAAACACATCAAACAATTAAAATTCGGCTTTATTTACACATCAGCAAAGACCTCTAACTGTACCTTTACATTTGTTTCATGTCCTATTTGAACAACTAGGTGATTTTCTTGGCTAGTTGTTTATTAAAAATTGACTCACCATGTTTTCAAGTGTGTCTACAATTTTCCAATGTAAATATTTTTTCTCATCACTTTGCTGTTTTTCCTCCCCGCTACCGCTTGTAGCTCGCACCTGACACTATCAGAGCTTGGTACCGTCCGCTCAACACGATAATTCACCTGGTAATTAGCACTCGTCGTATTCCAACAAAAATGTCCGCCATATTCCAACTGTTTTGTAAAATTATTTTATATTTATGTTCGCCCCTCGTTTTTATCTTAACAAGGATCTGACTTGACCGCGGTCCTTGTGGAAAACTCACTTCAAAATAATTTTAATTACTTTAAATCTTTTTTGATTTTTCTGACTGTAATACTGCGTTAGTGAATTTAATTCTCTCTAGAAGTTCTGTCCCCAGTTGGTGTAGTGGTCGCAAGCGCTGTGCTGCATGAGGACTTGGGCTCAATAACCATATTGGACAAAGTGTTATTGGGTTTTCACCGGGAATTTTGTAACTGAATTTGTGATCGGTTGATGGTTGAACGGGGCGACAAAAAGCGTATCGGTATAATAGGTCTTTACCAATGTAATTGGAGATTTAATAACCAGCATTTTCAGATTTAATTATCTGTGGATTGGCGCGCAATTCGAAATTCGAATAATTTTTATTCGAAGGCCGTGTTCTTTTAGTTTCAAATTCAGTCATTTGTTTTTAGATAGTTTTTTGTTTTTGTGAAATTGTGGTAGTATTTGGCGCCATGGATAAACTGAAAATTCGTACAATTTTCGAATATGAGTTCCTACAAGGACATACCGCTGCTCAAACAACACGAAACATTAACGACGTGTACGGGCCTAACACTGCTTGCATAAACACGGTCCATTATTAGTTCGATCGATTTAAATCTGGAAATTTTGAGTTGAAGAATGAGCCTCGCGGTCGGCCGGTAACCATTGTCGACAACGACGAATTGAAGGCAGTAGTGGAAACGGATTCAACTCAATCTACGGCTGAGCTTGCTACGGACCTTGGAGTTAGTGTCAAAACGACATTGAAGCACCTGCGAAGCTAAAATAAAATAAAAAATACAAAAAAAATTGTTTTTAAAATTTTCATACAAATCTCAAATTTCATAGGTAAAGACCTAATACTATGCGGTACACCTCTGCCCAACCCTTTGAGGATTACAGGCGTGATGTTATGTTTAAACACAGTTTGGTAACATGGAGGTGTCGTGAAGTAATCACGTGTTGGTATTTGGATAACTACCTCATAGTCTATCAATCACATATGCACCCTCTGAGCATGAGGTCCTGTGTTCGATCCGTGAGTCAGGCAAAAAGTAGAAGCCTTTACATGGGACTTATACTACACCTTTCTAAAAAGATTGGTAACTTATACGCCTCTGCCTACCACGTCGGTAATATAGGCGTGACGTTATGGCATGTTTTCTTAATCACCTTATCAAGCTGTGATTATTAATTGATAACTCTGGATTATATACTAGATGTTGACGCACATTGCATGTTGATTCCAATCAGTTTGCAGAAATGGGTGATTATAAATAAATATAATGAAATGATAGCATCACCTATTGAGCGCCGTACAAGGAAATTGCAAAACATCATTAGACTGCTCTTGATGTCTAGGCCAATTTAATTAGGTCAGTGAGCATGGGGATCGATTAGCTATGTTCCCCCTTCTGTCTTGGCCCAAAACAAGCAGTTAAAGTGTCCTCTGCGCTGCCACCGACAATGCGCTGAAAGTAGCGAAATTTTGGATACACAAGATTTAAAATGCTGTCGTGACAGCGACACCAAGGATAAGGTTATGGCAAGGGACTGAACAACCACCTCTTATACCAGTATTATAAATTATCTTCGTTGTGAAAAAGAGATGCAGCTATATAGGACGAACGGCTTCATCCCTTTTCCTCAACGACAATCCCAGGTAGGTCCCCAGTACACTGTAACTTGCCGTAGTTGTCAATGCCTAAAATTGCAAGAAGCACCGCACCTAGTCCAACCAAGAACCTACCAATCCTAGATACAGGACAGGAAATATAGGAGGCCTTTGCCACGGTGAAAAATCATAACACACATAACATCAGGCCTGTAATCCCCAAAGGTTAGGCAGTGGTGTAGGTACTTATAGTACACTCACTTTTTGGTAGTTGAAGTCCTATGTTATAGGAGCAACCCTATGGCCAACAACCAATAGAATGAGTACTAGTTACTGAAAGTGATTTGCAAACAAAACGTTACAAGTAAATTAAATAATTTAGTTTATTCACTACTTACATAATAAATGCATAATTTATCATAAGATCACTTATCAAAAGAAATGTCCAAAAATAAGCAAGTTTTTATCAAAAACCTATTAACTAATACTTAGTAGCTAGTTTTGCCGAAGATGTAGTTGCCAGCAGCACTGGCATCCTCGGTAGTGAAGTACTCCTTCCACAGGGCCTGGAACTCGGGCCAAGTCACCTGAGTCTTGCCTTTAGCCATCTTCTGGAAAGCAGCGACAGCCTCCTCCTTGTTCAGGCCAAAGGAAGCGTAGACTGAAGAGAACTCCTCAGCATCAATGGATCCATCGTCGCTGGCATCTTCAATGGTGAAGGCGAACTTGCAGTACAGGTTCTGCCATTCGAAGGGCTTGGTGGTGAAAGTGTCCCACATGGCGATCCACTCGTCCTGGCTGACTTGGCCGTCCTTGTTGGTGTCAGCAATTTCTTGGATGCCGCTCCAGATCTTGAGTAGGGTCTCTTCTACGTATTTGTATTTCTCGTCACCTGCTTTCCAGCCGCGAGTCTTGGTGATCCTCTCGATGGCTGCTGTGAAGTCATCTTTCTCGATGTTGCCACTGCCATCAGTGTCGAAGAAGGAGTTGAAGACGTGGATAAACTTCTTCTTTCTAAAGTCGGAAACCATGGTTGCTGCTGTCTGTTGTCTGTTTCAGTGGTAAATACTGCGGTATCGAGTGTGTAGCTTATATAGTCGCAAAGTGTACACAGTGCGGGCGATACGTGTCCATGTTTGTGTATGAATCACGAGATAACAGTGATTAGTGAAGTTAAAGTGAAAGTGTTTTTGTGTAATACTTTATGACATTTCTGTCTGTCTGTTGTGTTAATTAATTACAAAAAAACTACAATATGCTCTAGCCTTCGGAAAATGTTTTGGGGAAAGTTTTGAACGTGTACTTATACTTAAATAGCGATGGATGTACTGTTTGAAAGATGATATGGCTACAAATCCCTTTCAATCTTCGTGTCATGATCTTATAGTGGACACTCGACCACTGAAAGATGGACCGCTGAAGACATGCTGCGCTGACCCCAAATTAATTGGGATAAAGGAAGGGAAATGATGAGTTGAGTAAAATTCTGTTGGACACAATTGACATGTGCTCTACATAAACACGACCTTTCCGAACCCAAATTGATCACCCAATTACACAAAATTTAAACATGTTTCGTTCAATAAGTACGACAATTGTACCAATGGTCATGAGGGAATTATAAAATGGTTAGTAACGGTAATTGTCACAGCCGCACACGTTGTTATAGTACAATGTTTAAACAGAACAGTTATTGCAATGAGCTTCCCAGCGGTACCATCGTAATATGGTTTGGGGTTATTAAAGTGCCGTGCAACGCTGGAATCTGTCCGGTATTTTATTTTACTGTCTAAAATGGGCTACTGATAGTTCTTTTTGCCGTTTCTCTTTGGGAGACTTAGGTTCTAAACCAGGCAATAAATTGTGGATCTCATTTGCAACGCTTGTTTTGATCATTCTTTTTCGTTTAAGTATTATACTGTTAGGCCATTTTACAGATCGTCACTTACTACTCAAGCACTTACAATTAGTTTCAACTAATCAAATAACTTGAATCTAGTTCAAAGTAACGCCTGTGATACGGACCGTACAGTGCTAGAAGGATTTTTTGGTGCTCGAGTGACGTTGGCAGGGGAGCGTTGCTGGTAAACTTAACGTTTTTGAAAGTGTTTGATGGAATTCAATTGAAAAAAAACAATATGGTGGTGTTAGTTACGATTTTGGCCAAGCCTTATACAACTAAAACTAGTAGATGAGTTTACTTGTAAAAACAAAAGTCACGTAAAACTTAACATTGCTTTTTTATTTCGATAAGTTATTTATTTAAGTAAGGTTATAATGTACACAGACTACAAATAGAATAAAAATAATAATAAAAATTAAGACTGAAAGCAAGTACCTACATTGCTCTTTACCAGCAATAGTAACCTAATGATTTCCCAGCAGGATATTTGGTTATTTTTAAGAAGAGACAGAATGGCTGTCTGAATATGCTGTGCCATCGAAGCTAACTAGCCGACACAAGACGGAGATAGATGGCATATTAATGGGGAAATATCTATTATACATTATCCTACGCCCCCTACACCCCCATACCCCATGCCTTGGACGGCCGTATGGATCACGGAGCACCCTCTAATGGGGCTGCGCGGGTGCAATATATCTGGGGAAACCAAATTATAACGCGTCTGGTTTTCGGTTGAGAGGAAAAAAATGTTTTGTTAGGAAAATTATTTTTTGGACAAAATAATTTACGAATTGTTTTAAATGCTGTTTATATTATTTTTCTATTTCAATAAGATGTTACTAACTTGACAGTTCACGAAATTAACACTTAGGTTTACAGGTTGTTTATACGGTGGACAACGCATTAGTTTTATCTAAATGATTGGAAGCATCCGACCGACCATCGTTGGTCTAGTGGTCGCAAGAGCGATTGCTGAGCATGAGGTTCGGGTTCGATGCCCAGGTCGGGCAAAGTGTTATTGGGTTTTTATCATCAGGAATTTCTCAATAGCAGCCATGGAGTCTAGATTGGTGTACCTATTACATGGGACTTAAACATAACTTGCGAAATGTGAGTGTATTAGGTACACCTCTGCCAAGCCCTTCAAGGATTACAGGCGTGATGTTATGTTATGACTGTAAATACAAATCTAATGCAACTTATTGGTAGCCCCGATGAGCCTTTAGATACTTCCGCTCTTGTTTAATAGTATGGTTTTGAGAAACCACCATCATCTGCCTAGCCTTGTCCTAAGTATACTGAAGTCGTCTTCCAGTCTAACCGGATGCAGTTCAATACCAGTTCACATTGTGGACTGTCTATTTAATTTCAAAAGACAACAAGCAAGTTAAAACAAAAAAAAAACAACAGACAAACTCGCACACTAAGCCTAGTCACATAATTAAAGTAATTAATACTGATTCTTAAGATAACATTGACGTCCACCGCTATCTCGTCAACTGCAATGCAGGGCACCGTACATACAGTGTTTGTTCCTTATCATCGCTTATATAAACACCAAATTAATTATGAAGTATATCTAATAACGTGCACTTGGAAAAAGATCGTGCTGATTATTTTTTACAGGCGCCGTGTATGTTTAATTTGAACTTGTGTGTAAGAACTGCAGAAGGTACGTAGCAGAGAGATAGATCAACATAACATCACGCTTGTAATCCGCGAAGAGCTAGGGAGATGTGTACTTTAGTACACCCACAATTTTCCAGTTATGTTTAAGTCCTATTTCCATCAACCGGGCACAAACTCTGACTCCGTCGCCGCTACTGAGGTATGAGATAGAGATTTTACATAGTGCATAGTTATATTATGCCTACCATTCACTACGCCACTCAAAATTAACCAGTTACAAACTCAAATTACTACTGAGTAGCCAGACTGTCAGTTCAGAAATGAGAAACTAGATAAGTGATCTTCGCGTCACACACAGACCGCCATTGAAATACTAGAAGTGCTATTCTGCCTTCGCATTGAGTTGAGTTTGTAACGCGTTACTTTTCAGACAGCGTCGTGGACGATACGCATTAAGAGTGTTAAAAACTAGCTTGAATTCAGTACACCCTCACAGTACTGGATTCCCATCGCGTTGTTTTGTATCAATCGAAAATAAGCCTGGCTGTGTGGGAGTTGAAGTGATTTGGTTTTTTCAGTAGGAATTTCTCAATAATGGCTAGGAGTTTGGATTTGTGCCGTTGATGGTAATAGGCTCGCCCCCTATACAAGGGACTTAAATATAACTTGTGAAATGTGGTTGTGCTATAGTTTACCTTTGCATTAACCCATCGGGGAAATACAGGTGTGATGTTAATCAGGAAATTAGTATTTTAGAAGTATTCCAGAATTCGATTTTTTTGTTAAAAGTATGTTGGAGCAGTGGAGGCCCAATTGGTAACGGCAGTGACTTGCGAGTGTAGATCGTGGGTCTAAATCCAGACGGGCACTTTACTATGTGTAAGTTATGTCATCACCACTGCTCCGCCAAAACGGTGAAGGAAACATCATCAACAAATTGGAATACATGCAACATCTACCTAACCGCATTGGACTTGCGTTTTGGACTTTGACCCACTCCTCATAGGGAAGGGAAGAGATCTGCTGTCCAGCTATGGAAACCGTATTTGATGATGATGCTCATGCTTCAACGCGTTGGAAAGAAAATATTATAAAAATAAGTCATGCGCTCTAGTAAGTAGCGGAGATTGCAACCCCAAAGAGCTAGCAGAGTAAAATTTTCATTTGTTACGACTCTCGAAAAGTACACAATAATCAGCCCCCTTACCACGATATCATCGCGCACATAACAAATTATAACGAGTGTAAGCAGAGCAGTTGATGTTCCGTATGACAGATATAACGTATCACTCAACTCTCCCTCCCTGACATATTATTACGCCATCTATAAGTACTGAGCATAGAGGTTGGATGTGGCAACATTGTTGACAAGGGGAAATCTTCAAATTAATAATCGGCTTTTTAAAAGGTCTTAAGTCCAATTGTAAATTGGAAGAGGACTAAATATCCAGCACTGGAGAACAACTAGAAGCTGATAAAGACAGAAAAAAAATTGTGAATAGGATGTGGTTCGACGAATCATATATCTCTAGCACGTCAGACGATAGCCATTGCGACAATTTATGTCAGCTTTAAATAAGTTATTGTCTGATAACTTGCAATGCACTACTAATACTTTATTATTGAAGATACCTAGTTAGTGATCAATGATTAATTAATTTAAAAACAAAGTCCTTACATTTGTAGGCTAGCCGAATGGGAAAAGCAGCTGGAATTAGGAAGACTGGATAGACAACGAAATACAAAACTTTAGCAACCTTTTGGTAGGATAATAATGTGTTTGATAAACAAAAAAAAACCGCCAACAAAACGACAAGTAATTTGATTCGTCCGAATTATTTCGGTCACAACAACAAACTGTTTCACTATACAGTAGAAACAAATTGTTACTGACCTGGTGTTAAACACTTTCAGGTATTACCTTTAACATAACATAGAATGTCATCCCCGTAGAGCTAAGCAGAGATGTTCCTAATTCAAGACAGAGATCCCCAATCACACCTGCTTTCTGTTGAAAGATGTCCATGACTTGTAACATTATATAACATATGAGAACAGTGCTGTGGCCGACGGTAGCTCCGTAGCTGATGTGCCGCGTGACAGATAGGATGCATCGCTCAAAACACGCCCCTCTGACATCCACACAACTTAGTGGAAGTAGGAGAGGGGATCCATGGATGCGGCATCTAAATGATAACAAACTTATGGAAGAACGTCACATTCACGTCACGTTTGAGCATAGTTTCAACAAATTAAACTGGGACAAAACTTGAGTAACCATAGACATTAACTACATTTCTTAGCAGGTACTACTTTCTACTTTCTTATTTTTCGTGGGTTCGAACCCAGGCAGGCGCATTAGTTAGTGTAATTTATTTAATCAGCACTGCTCTCAAAAACGGTGAAGGAAAACATCGTGAGGAAACCGGTATGTCCTAGAACCAAAAAATTCAAAGACGTGTGAGATCTAGCAACCCGCACTGGGCCCGCGTGCTGGATTATAGCCCATTTCCTCTCGTAGAGAGGAGGCCTGTGTACCAACAGTGGGAACATTATTGGCTGATTATGCTTAAGCTTAGCTGCTACGCTAGGCCGCACGTCTTGTAACAAAACCAGCCTTAACTGGGCTATTGTATTCTATCGAAACTCCGTTGGTCGCTAGGTCAGCTGAAGGTCAAAAAATTACCACTGATGTGTTGCCAACGCTACACGGCGTAATGTAATTGACAAGAACAAACCTGGAATTGAACATTGTGTCCGCCGGCGCCGGTGGACAAGGACACGAGTCTCACCGCTAACATCTTGCTGATTAGTTAGTATGTTTGCAATGACATAAGCTAATGGCATAAGCTATTCTCATATTTATTGACGATACAAAAGGAGAAGTACCAATACTTAATAATAATTCATAAAGATTCAAGAAAGTATAGACAGGCTATGTGAAGAAATGAAAATCCCATGTCTCAGAGACGCCATTATTGATAAGTTCGACAAGTTAAACTATTACCGACACGAACCAGTAGAATACGTTTGCTTTGTTTTGTCTGTCATGGAAATTTAAATGCCTTGGCCAGTAATCTGCTCAAAAAAAAAATGTTAAAGTAGATATTTAATGCTATTGGATAGCTTAAAATAACTACGCATCCAATGATTCGCTCATTAAGTCAAATAATAGGCACAAATAATTATTAATCTGTAAATCCATTTAATAAGCAAAAAATCAAATTGTAAAGTAAAAAGAAAACTATATTTACAAAACTTCAATTTTCTCGAAACTAGCTTTCCCTGAGATACCGCTTTTGTGTTTAGCACGGCAGTATTGCATTTCATCCTATCCATACGCAACCCCATCTTCGCACATCGGACCAGCTAATGCGATAAAAGAGAGTTGTAATGGCTGTGGTCTGGGGGTACGCCACTCATTTGCCAAATTGTCCAAACTCATAGAATTCTTTATAGCCACTTCTATCTAGAAGCCTAGAGTAATGGCCGCCATTACATCGTTGCATCTCTAATGGGACTTTTTATGGAAACTTCCAGATGGTGATTGTTATGTTCTTGAGTTTATAGTGCATTGAGTTGAGAAGTAATAGAATAATATCGGTTTAGTAGTGAATCATAATGTTTGTATATTATGTACTTTTCTAACGCACTCTTCATTATATCTTAAGAACTTGATTTCCCTATGCCTATGACCCAAGAAGACAGAAGAAGACAGAAAACGGGAAGACAGTTATGGCAAGTAAGACATTATAAGTTGCATTTTCAAGAAGAAAGTAGCCACGTATTTTTAGTTACAAAAAGCAAAATATTCTACTTGATAAACTATAAAATAAACACAAATCCATTTTATTATTTTTAATGTTTATAATCAACTCTTTACTACATGCGTTAATCTAGATGCCATTAAAGGGCTTTATTCATAAATGTTGTTTAAAGTTAAGTTATGATTACTGCCGGCATTTTTTCTACGCCTCTCAACTTTAATCAGCGGCCATGAATAAACACCATTATGTCTTAGACAAATATAAAAGGAGAGCAGACTTTTGAATCACATCAAACTTAAATTAACAAAAAGAATCCTTAAATGTAAATACATTTAAAATTAGTCCTTAACTTAATGCGAGTGAGAATGGGAATGCTTTGACAGACTGCAGATGTAACATCCGAAGATGAAGTTCCCTGGAGCATCCTGATCCTCAGACACGAAGTACTCCTTCCATAGCTTCTGGAACTCTTCGAAGGAGACGGTTTCCTTACCCTTGGCCATCTTGTGGAATGCTTCTACAGACTCCTGCTTATCAAGCCCAAAGGATGCGTAGACTGAGGAGAACTCTTCGACGTCAATAGCTCCATCGTTACTAGCGTCTTCTAACTCAAAGATAAACTTGCAGTACAGGTTCTGCCAATCAGCAGCAGCCGACGGGTTCTTTGCGAACTGGTCCCACATCTGAATCCACTCATCTTTCGATATCTCACCATCATTGTCGGAGTCAGCACGGCTTTGCAGACCATCCCAGATCTTCAGAAGAGTGTCTTCTACTTTCTTGTATTTAGCATCACCAGGCTTGTACCCTCGGAACTCGGAAATCTTCTGTATAGCTAATTCGAAGTCTTTCTTGTCGATTCCCCCACTTCTGTTTGTATCGAAGAATGCGTTGAACACATGAAGTAACTTCTTCTTTCTAAAATCGGACACCATTTTGGCAACTATTGAGACGGACTAATCTAACGCTTAGAAAAAAGGCTTTATATATTCATTCCAGAGATTATTCTGGCTGATATGCAAACATTAATCGGTAAGTAAATCTGTATATTACATGTTATAAAGGCTATCAAGACGGTATCGAGTAGGAATTAGAAACGGCGGGAGTTTATCTGAATGTTATCAGTCGACTGATCTCGTTATTAACGATTAGTTCGTTACATCCATCACGTTGTCGTTAATCTTTTATAGCGAATCGTTACGTCAAAGCCTTATCTAAAGAAATATAATAAAGATTGGACTGAATTTTCGTTACTATGTACGCTGTAGGTAACGAAATTATTGAGGCTGTGTTTTGAATGTTAATAGGTACTTTAGAACACTGCCATTCTTCTTTATAAATAGACTAGGCTATTTGACTATTCAGGGCGAAAACTAAGACCTACGTTGTAAAATAGAACAAAGACGGAAAATCAATTATTTTTGTCAGCACGAGACTTGAATAACAGTTTCTAAGAAAATCAACTTTTATTATCATAAGCATAATAGTATAATCAGCCTATAATGTTCTGGTATATATGATTTGCTGGGACGCAGGCCTCCTCTCCATGAGAGGGAATGGGCTACAATCCACCACGCGGGCCCAGTGCAGGTTGGTAGATGAAACATGTCTTCGAATTTTTGGTTCTAGGACATGCCGGTTTCCTCACGATGTTTTCCTTCACCGTTTGAGAGCAGTGGTGATGAATTAAATTACACAAAGTAATTGCGCCTGGCTGGGTTCGAACCCACGACTTTCTGTTCGTAAGTCGGGGCCGCCGCTGCTCTCACTTTTATTACCTGTCACTACCAATTCTTGAGGAAAAAGTATCGCGGTACTTATAAATAACCCCCTTAAGGGGGTAATAATTTCGCGGGTTACCCTGGCGCATCCTCCTTAAGAAGAAAAAACATCCCGCGGCAGGTAGCCGAAGTAAGAAGCAACAATTTGTTCCTTAACACAACTTCCTACGCATTTCCTATCCTATGATTACGCTAGATAAAGCCGCGAACGTCGGCGATCCACCACTCGCAATACATCAGCTTAGACCAGAGCCAGCAAAAACAAAGAAACACACGTCTTTTGTCTGCTAAGCCCTCGGGCCGGCAACAAATTGTTTTGTGCAGGAAAATCGCTATGTGGGGATTACCGCGTTTGTTTTTACTCTTGTAAAGGGTGTGGCTGGGTGCTTAGACAATATTTTTGCATAATATAACATTGTGATTGTTTTCTCCGAAGCGATCAACACCCCCTGTGTTGTATAGTGTACTCATGTTGACGAGAATTTTCAGGCAAGCAATAAGAGACAAGAGTTTGACATAATTTTTTTTTATTTTTTAAACTTTGCCTCACATTAGGAATTTCTCCTGTATCGTGGGTGCGTTTACAAACATTTAAACTCACATACACAAAAAGCCAGACCCGGAACAACTACCTGTAGGCCATACAAATATTTGTTCCGTGCGGAAATCGAACCCGCGATACGCAGCGCAGCAGTCAATCGCTCAGCCACTGCGCCAACCGCGCCGTCAATTATAATGAACCTATTGTATGATATCTCTGCTTAGCCATTACCCAACTAAGCTTCCTGAATAGCCGTATGACCCCTAACCCCGTTACTAGGTGACATGATATTCCTAGGTAAGAAGATGAGTATACGAGATCTTAACAAAAGTAAAAACTAACACCAAACACGGCTCAGAAACGGGTGATAATGATGTATTCTTGACTGTTGACTAATAAAAGCATTTTTCGAATTCATATGCGTATTGGAAGCTACCCCGAGGATTCTAAGGTATGGGCATCCAACCTTCCTGTCCTTTTGAGCGCATTTTTGTTAATTCAAGCGTTCCAAATCAGTGCGTGCATCTTTAGTGCAACTAGCCAATTTTCAATTTTGATCCCATTATTAGCAAAAACCGCGCAAACATTTTGGTGTTATCACTTGCTTCGGTGCACATGCATGAGAGATATTTCTCGACAGCATGTAAAGCCAAGTCAGAGGACTATGGACGGCACAAAATCTTTGACACTAGGTTAGGCACTAACCACACGAGAAAGAAAGCAGAAATTATAATGTTCTCACTCTTCGGATACACCTCGTTTTCCAGCCGTGGGAACATTACTTTCTTTCTCTTTGACAAGAGTAGTCCATATTCCACCAGGCGGGTCCGATGCAAGTTGGTAATGAAAAGTTCTCTTGAAACATTTGAACACCTACCCATTTTCAAACACAAAACTTCCCATAACCGACTACAAAAACGTGATACAAACAGTAATTTGCCTGTAACAATAAATATTTGATCGGCTAATGTGTTCTGCCGGTGCCCCGTAGATAGGTAGCGTGATTTACGATGCAAAACGTACATGTTTGCTGTAATCATGCTATCGTGGATTTGCGATCACTGTTATGTGGGTAAAAATATGGATTCTTGTGTTTAATAATGTTTTTTTTTTTTTTTTTTGTCTATAACCAACTTATACTTACAGTTTACACCACACATACAAGTTATTGGTTGAACATAAAAATCAGAATAAAAAATAAAAAATAGTAATAAAATTATTAAGTAAACAATATGGTCGTATCATCATAAAAACTATATATTTTTTATTAGGGATACAATTTGTTTACCCCGAGGAGATAGTACTGGGAGTGGCAATGGACTGCAGGTATCGAGAAGCAGTGTTGAGGAGTCTCAGTTCAGTGTTTGCAAAAATATCCATGGATTCATCAAACATTAAAATGTTATCAAAATGGTTAAGAGCTAGAAATAGCGGGCTTGTCGTAAGGGTTATGGTGCTGGTTTGAGGAATCGAAAAAAGAGGACGTTGGCGTGGGCGAAGAGTGTGTCTGATAGGTAGTGGGATGTTAAAGGAGATATATTGCAATAAATGCGAATTAAAATGGGATCCACGAATTAGGCGAACAACATTTAATGAGAGCAAGATTTCTCCTGACCTCTAAGCTCTGGTATGTCACCATACCTAACACGTATGGCGTAGGGTACATATATGGGTAAAACCCATATAATTTGAGGTAGAGGAAGCGGATAAAAGACTTCTGGACCTTTTCAATGATTAGTTTATACATTTTTTCATGGGGGCTCGAAATTGCACTGTTGGTTTCGAGCAAACTGCGAACGAAAGAGTTGTAAGTTACGGTTATGGCTTGCCGATTATTAAAATTTTAGCCTGTCGCAAAACAAAACCTAGACTTTTTCGGGACTTGTTACAGATTTGTACTACCTTTTCGATTGATACCACCTATATTATAACATAACATTACGCCTGTATTCCACGAAGGGGTAGTTAGAGGTGGAAACCCACACTTCGCCAGTTCGTAGAAGACACACAGACACTTCTAGGGTCTCTGAATTCCTATGTAGCTAATGGGGAGATAATTTACCACTAATAGGGAACAAATCCAGATTAAGAAAAACTATGAAAAAAAAAACAACACACACAACATGTAACATGAAAATCGAACCCGGGTGTGTGTGTGTGTTGTGCGGTACAAGCACATCAGCTGAGCAGTCACTTCGTACTTGCGAACACTAGACAACTGACTGCACATTTTGCGAAGAGGTTTCGACTCCGTAGCAACTATTTCCAAACGATTATTTGGTGTAATTTATGTAGCATAAATAACTCAGTATATAAAGAAAAAAGTTTATTTGACACATGCCACAAGTGCATACAACATAAAACAAGGTCTGTCTCCTTGTTTCGCAGATAGAAATTTCATAGAATTTCGTTTCGCCGAAAATGTTTCATATACATATGATTTGGTTCTTGTATTTTTATTTCGAATATTATTGTTTTAACGATTATTTACTTGAATGTAACATATTTCACAGAAATACAATTCAATTAATTTTTAGCCACATATTTTTATTTAACAAACTTATCAAATAGTAGAATCATTTTTTTACGAGTATTGTTTGTTCAGTGTATTCTTCCGTGGTATTTCAACGAAAATGTAAAAATAGACGTTATGCTATCCATAATTTTATAAACAAATATACACACAGTCGAATGCATCTATCGTACTCCTATTTTTTCAAGTTGTTTTGTAAACACTACACGCCACATCAATATAAACAAGGCATTGTGGCAAGGAAAACTTAGGATGCAAGAGCGAGCAAAGCGAGCTCAGGACTTGGGGCACCCCGACTCCGGACAGGACAGTTAGGTTACTTTAAACCCTGCAGACAGAAATAGGAGGCCCGCGTAGCGGGGTTACGTCGACTACCTCTTATTACAACATTTTGATATTTACCTTGACGTTGAAACATTCCGTTCATTCCGACCAAATTGGTTAGATTAGAACTGTGACCAACTACGATCGGGCCGAGCGAGCGAAGCGAGCGGTGCCGCGGCAGCGGCCGGCGAGCGCAATGTCGAAATTGGTCGCAGTAATAAAATTAGGGCACTCCAACAATAATGAACCGCAAAATAAAAACAGTACGTACGTGTATATGAAAGAATAACAAGATTACCCGCATTGTTTTTGTGAACGCGGTGTTGTAATTTTATAGGAAGGTATGCATTTTGTCAAAGGTATGAATTGAAACATTTAGAAACTGTCACTCTAAAATGTTTTTCTTGGTAATAAGTTTTATATATGAGTATAAAGAATATTTGATTGGTTTCGATATTAATATCGATACATTAAATTTTATTTATAACAAAAATCTACGATTTAATTTTTTTTTGTAATAATTATTGTGCGTATTTATTGTTCTATGAAATGATAAAATGAAAAAAAAAATATATGAAACGAAATTCTATAAAACTTTTGTCCATAAAACAGCGTACAACCCATAAAACAGAAATTAAAAAAAAAAAACTTAAAGATTGACAAATAAAGATAATTTTGTGTATTATATCCGATAGTTTAGGTATAGGTACCACAATTACCTTTAATTACTTATGAAAACAATCTGCATTTGTATCAACATTTCGGCAAGTGGTGCCCGGTACTACCTCTAGAAACAATTGCTTGCTTCTTGATTTAATAGCCACCCATTAGGGTTCAAACACAAACAATGTTTCCACCCCCAAAAATCAACATTGAACAAAACATTATTTTGATTATTTCAACTACATTTGAAACGCGTTAGGAAGTTAACGCAAACGTAACGCATTAATACGAGTTAATGGCTCGAAACGTTTACGTACATAACGCAGTTATAAATTATTTAAAGCTAAAACGTAAACGCGTAAGTTAAGTGATTTATGTTACGTTTACGTTATCTGATTGCGAATATTGGTGATGTCCTTGACTGCGTTATCGGTCGGGTGATAAGGAAGTAATCGCGTATTTGAATCATGTGCATATACTTATTTAATTGATTAGAATAAGGTTATACAACTTTTTCTTAAAAGGGAATAAGAAAATTCGTTTTGGTGAAAGATTGTAAATTAACAATTTTTATTAGCTGGTGATGAGAAGTGGTATCGCAGACTCCCAGTGGTATCGACCCTGGACCCCAGGAGTCGAACCCAAGCAGGCACTTAAGTTAGTGTAATTAATTTTATCACCACTGCTCAAAGGTGACAAAAGGCATGTAACTAAAACCGCACTTGGCCTGCGTAGTGGATTACGGCCCACTCCGTCACAAACTGGGAAGGCCTGTTTCCAAGCAGTGGCACCGTCATAGGTTGCTTGCGCAAAGATGGTTGCAGAGGTGAACCGCCTAGGCCTCACGAAGTAATACTATAACCTATACCCCATAAACACAACCATCGACCTCTCAATTCATTCACAAATGAATCAAGAATTTGTAAACCCCCTTATAATTTTTTGCTAGTACTAAAAGGACGTGTTAAGCACGTTAATCGTTAAGTCGTTGGTCCTGGCCGTCATTTGTAGACCTTTGACAGTCGTTACTGGTAGTCAGTGGCAAGACAGTCTGTCAACCAGTCTTACCAAGGGTATCGTATCCCAGCACTAACTGGGATGAGGAGGTCAGATAGGCAGTCACTCCATGTAAAATAGTGGTACTTAGCTGCATCCGATTAGACTGAAAGCCGACTCCAACATACTTGAGAAAAGCCTAGGCAGATGATGACTAAAGGGACGTGTTAATTAATAAAACGACCGACTATCCCGTATCAGTCTAGCTAAGAACCGATACTGCTACTCGATAGTCAAACCTCCGAAAATTACACCCGTTCATCGACACAGCCTAGCGATAGCTATCGCTAACTATCGCTATAGTCTTGTTTGTGCGGCGGCGGTAGTGGAGGCTCAAAAGTGCGGCATACGGGTAGTATCGACTTGATTGACGTCAGTACCGGGACACATGGGTAAACAGTCTGTGACGTCATGAATATTCTGCGGAGGGTAGTTTTAAGTTTTTAGGGGTGGTAATGTTTTTGGTTTTTAAAGGATGTGACCTCAAGTAATATAGTTTGGCTAAAGATGATGTTGAAGATTTTTCAAAGAGAAGAGGCTTGTGTCTTCAAAGTAGGCTGTGCCAGCAGGTTTTTTTATACAGTGCACCTATTTTAAATTTGAATTAGTAAGTACGAACCTTCGCAATAATTCTGTGGTTTAAAGGTTCTTGAAGCTTTCAGCAACCATAAAAGAAGCCCGAATTGTGATTTTCAGCTTCCCTTTCATATCAGGGTTGTGTTTACATAAAATTTACATTGTGCAGTATACAAGCGTTGCAATCACGTGTTCATTATAACATTGACATATGACGACCGTTTTGAGGCTTTCAAAAACGAGACCAAATATTAAAACGCACTCATCCCCACTATACTATCGAGCTCACTAAACGTCCACATTTCAGCCAGATCGTAGCCACCAAAAAATAAGTTAAAACTCCACAACGGCGGGTAGTTCACTACAATGCCGACCTATCTGCCCCCTCCCTCGTCTCACACCGCGACCCGCTCGCGATATACCCAACAAAAGGCCTTCTGCATGCACGCCGTCTTTCATTTGATATTTGTGTTTCAGATAAGATATATTTTATACTGGATGTGACTGACAAATGATCAGATTTTTGAACTTTGATCTAGATGTCAGAGTTCCTGCCTGCATAGACTGCTTCCACAGTTATTTTACTGTTTGAGGTAAACATAAACCCAACAGCTGTAAAGGTTGCAGGAAACGGGTTGCGGAACTATTGTAACAAAGCCACAGTAATTTATCAGTGACAGCGTGATGGGTTGCCACACCAAAATAAAAATTTACTGTGATTTTTAAATAAATAATTGTAGCCAATTTGGTATCAATTTTGCAGAACCCTGAAAAGTCTTTTCTACAAAACCATAACTATAAGTGATTTTTAAACTTGTCTGCAAAACATCACGACGATGTTTATTCAAGCGGGTATTCAAGCAGACAAGCACCTACACCAACCATTTCAATAGAAAGTTACGAGGAAAATTGCCGTCTAATAATATTATGATAGTGATAAGAAATTACATCATTGCTGTGTATAAATATAGCCATTACATAATAATCACTAGGACACATTATCAACCTTACTCTAATAACATTCACTTTCGATTGCTATCGTATTAAAACGAGGTGATTTCCTTCTTATCGATCAAGTCGCGCTATAGACGTCAGCGGAAACAAGTACTTATTAAATAAACATGACAGGTCTTAAAAAAACCAAGCTTAAACAGTCATAAGCCGACTATACAGGCCATTCAGGTAGACGTTTTCTTGAGAGTGAAAGCTAATCGACAAACGTCATGTAGTGGTAGGATGCTCTCAGACTAGGTGGAGCAACTATACGAGCAGCCTGATATCAGCTGGACGAGAATCGAACTAAATAACGTCCAATGATATTGATGATGCTGTAAATGCTGTTCTCTTGTAACGGCATGATTCATACAGCTCGGATAAGCTTTAGAACCTGACGGAATGGCGGAGTGCGAGCGTGAGCATGACAAGCGGTACGCTCAACGCACTTTAGACACGAAGAATTTCATAAGTACCTGCCATGTTTTCGTTTGTTCGGTACAAACGTAAGGTACAAATGTAGTCAGTCAGCATATTATTGTAGTAGCGAAGATGAGTTCAACAGCT
Organism: Noctua janthina; assembly: GCA_963576755.1. NCBI lineage: Eukaryota > Metazoa > Arthropoda > Insecta > Lepidoptera > Noctuidae > Noctua > Noctua janthina. Next base: position 1,054,357 of record OY755070.1, read on the forward strand.
CAACAAGGGAGTCAGACTTCCCTCCGGAAACTTTCCTGATGAAATACTCAGTAACTCTGACCAATCCTAACACTGAATCTCATGAACTTACGTCTGTGACCAGTAGACTAAAGAATAAAACTGCACATTGTATGAAATTCCTATTGAATCTACGACTATTTTCTATTGGAAATAGCGCTGGTTACTGTTCTTATCTATCATCGATCACCTTACCTCATCGTGCCCTTATACCAATTTATTTGGGGCCGGTGTAGCATATCCTCTCCTTGCATACTTCTCTAATATTGGTCATCTCATGAGTCATTCATCGCCTCTGTAACTATATCATCTTAAACATAGTCCAACCATCGTTTCTTTCGTCTTCCCCTACTCTTACAGCTATTAGGTACTAATAACTATATACATATTATACTCTTCACTTTTTTCACGACATTTTCCTCAACTATAGATACCTGCCCACTAGCTATCTTTTAAAATTAATTACTGCTTTATAATCCTCGTTATCAGTCTTATCAATTGTTCATCTGTTTGCAAATGTTTTTTTTTGCATTTATAGCAAAAATAAATAAAGCGATAAAACAATAATTGTCGTTGCTATGCAATCGCGAACGAATTATGTTTTTCGTCAGTGTAATAAACAGGCTGCCCGAGTTGACCTACCCTCTAGTCATGGCTAATTTCGATCGTTTATGTATTGACGGATTAGTTTCGGACTAGTCACAGCTAGTTTCAGAGTAACTACCGAGTAGTTTCGCACTATTAGCGCCTACCTTCCTACTAGTTTCTAAGCCTGACCAATCACGAGTAGTTTCGAATAAGTCACGACTGCCTTCGGACTTCTTCTAGTCTTAACTAACTTCGTACTGTCGCGACTAGATTCGTAAAAGTCAAGCACGACTAGTTTCGCCTGCTGGTGCAATAACGTTTCAAGTTGTCGGAATTATTATACGCACTTTTCCCATTGTTGGCGATGCGAATGAATTTTTTTATGCCCTATGATTTTAATATGATTTATGATTTCTATTACCGAACTGAACTTGAACGTTTCTAAAATTCTCTTACAACTGAAGAGAGAAGCTACCTTCCCGATTCGCCCCACATGCAAGAGCCCACGGCGCCTAAGTGACACATATATCAAGACATGAGCGTGCACGTCGCATGTCGTCTCATCTCGTCGTATCTCCGTGTCATGTATTATTTTTAATCCGGCACACAATGCAGCGACGCGACCTCACCGCACACGGCTAATCCGAACCGCGAGCTGTGCCCATTGTTTTACGATGCGCGATCCGGAATTATGGGGATTGGTTAGGATTTGTGACTTCTATTTGATTCTAGCGTGCTACTTTATCTTTTATAAAAATATGCTAAATAGACGCTTGAAATAGTGCAGATTTACACCTCTGACTGACTTTACCAGCTAACTTGGGTATATATTAGGTAATCAGTGCTTCTTTCTTCTCTTTTTCAGCATTGCTTCCAATGCATGTGTGAAACTGCGAAACCACGACGCTGTTGATGTGCGCGATCGAAACTCCTTGCATTGATGCGTCCCTAATTTATGGATTCGATTGGAAAAGTCTACATTTGGCAATATCGAAACAGTTCAATTGGGTAATTAAGTACTGTACGGTTGGTGTTGCTGTATGAAGCTTTTCTTCTCTCTTCCTCCTACATATTGTAATTAGCTTCGAAGTTAGTATGATACCCGAGTTCGTGTGCGTACGTTATTTTGCGTTACTTACTTGTACTTTTTCCGTGCGGTAAAGATTAACCTAACGGATTATCTGACACATTGGACACGCATCCCTCGTGCATTGGCGCTCACCTCAGCGATGCGATGGTACAGATAACAACGTCCCGTCTTATTCACTGCACCTCTATAAGTTATCGTTGCCTACTTACTGTGCACATCTGCCTATATCTGTGAGCAAGCGTGCCCTCATTGTTGGGTAGATGAATAGGATGGAGGAATAGTTACAGTTGTTAAAAATGCTTTCAATGTAATGTTGCATTCGTTTATGTAAGGACCTTAGGATCTAGATGGTTTCATATTGAAGTGGATTCAGGAGAATATTGCAAAAGCGACATGGGCTGCCCTCGCCGCTGTGATTAGTCGTAGAGTAGGTGGGTAGTCGTATGGTGATTGGCTGGTTAGCTACCGTGCTATGGGTTGCGCTTTCAACTATAGCTTAAGACAAATTATTGGCTTAACTTAGAGTAAATAATTTTATACATTTTGTCACTCCGAAGCCTAGGTAGGCTATTGCTACTTGTAGATTATTTAAAAATGCTTCAAGGCAAAGTATTATCGGCGACAATTTTTGATCCTCCGTACATGGCACGCATCGGTGTTGTTCGGTGACAAAATGGTCTAGTGGGCAGTCTCATACTTTTCAATAAAAACGTTTTTTTTTTGCCTGAGGCGTTCCTAGCACGATCATGGTATGATACGGTGTAGTGGGCTCCTTAAAAGTAAACGTGTTTATAAAGAACGTTGAGTCACCTACGATGTTGCATACCACATTGATTACTTATCAAACTCATTGTATTTTATAGCTTAACGAAGAATGCGATTGAAGAGAATTATTAAATCCATATTAATTCATAACACTGCTCTAATCTCTATATAAGCCTCTGACAACTAGTTGTGTTGAAATTATGTTCAGTTATTACCTACAAATGCACTTAACTGTAGCATGTTAAACAAATAGATTGATTGATAACACAATTATTATAATGCACTTGTAAAGCTAAATCATGTTTTCAAGTACCTACCTGTGATTCTTGATTGATAAAACGCATTTATTACATACTTCCCTGTACGCAAAATATGGATCCTACCCGTTAAACAATACTTACTTGCTTCCTTAGTTGTTACATTGTAAAGAGGTTGGATATATCAATTTACGGTTACTGAACTGAAAAAAACATTTCCTTTGCTATGTAAGCTTTGATAATAATACTCTACTATTTATACAGTCAGCGGCACATTTATACGGCCACCTACATTTTGTCAATTCCTTCAAAATTCTATCGTATTTTAATTAATTTTGTTATAATATTACAATGGGTGAACCTTTACGAAAAAACATAAAACACATGTAAGTTCTAAAATGGTTTAACCAAGACAAAAAAAAAATAAGATAATGCAGTCCTCTTACAAAAAATAAAGATTAGAAAAATGTTAATAAAAAAAAAGTGGGCTAAATTATCGGAGTAATAATGTGTATTTCCTCCTCTGGCCCTAATGACCTCTTGCAACCGATTTGAAGGCCCGTCCATTATGTCTTGGATGTCGCTTTAGGGAATGTTCTCCCACTCCTCTACATCTGCAGTTTTTAGTTCAATGATGGTCGTAGGAGCTGGTATACGACTGCGGATCCGTCTTTTGAGGTTGTCCCATACATGCTCTATTGGGTTCAGGTCAGGACTTCGAGCTGGCCATGGTAATCGCTGAATATTGACGGCGTCGAAGTAATCGATGTCAACTCCCGCGGTGTGTGCATAAGCGTTGCCGTGCATTAAAGCAAATCAAACGGAATCACATGTGGTTCTAGGACTTCTGTCACGTATCTGTGAGCATTAACGATGCCTCTATCGAAGGCAACCAACTCTGTCACGGGCGTCGTAAGAAATGCCACCCCACACCATTATTGAGCCTCCCTCGTAGCGCACTGTTTCAACCACAGCACATTCAGCCTTTCACCGCGGCGTCTATACACGCGCCGACGTCCATCAGGACCACGTAAAGCGATTCTTGAGTCATCAGAGAAGAGAACTGCCTTACATTGTTCCTTAGTCCAATTTAAATGTTCTCGAGCAAATCAAAGTCTCGCTCTTCTGCGAGTTGCGGTCAGTTCTGGGACACCTTCTACGACCTTGCCCTTCTTGTGTAGGAACCGGTCTCTCTGTAACGCCGGACTGTGGTTCGTGGATATCCAAGCATTCCTCCAATCCGACGCTGGCTAAACCCAGCGTCTGCAAGTGCCACAGCCCTAGCTACTCCAGCTGCGTCCAGAGGTATTTTTTTTGGTGTAATTAAAATCACAGTACCCCAACACCTCGGTTTTATTCGAAGAAATAGCATCACAACGTTTTAAAGCAAATGTATCCTTCACACAAAACGAGCGGCGAGAACGTCAAAATTCGACTAAACTGATTTTTGTTGAATAAAGACTACTAAGAATTAAACAAAACGCGAGTATGATTGTTTATTTCATTGCAGATATACCCACTTACCAAATTACGCCTACTATATCCTTATCGTTTGTTTATGTTAACTTACGCATTGACTTAAATGTACCCCTGAGTTACATTCAGGAACAGCAAAACTTTACTAAAAATCCTGGCAACTCTTTATTTTAAACGCAGCAATAGTAATTATCGAAATAGGCCCGTGATTGCTCTGAATACTCGCTGTCGCAGAATGCACTCAAAACGGTCCCGGGTATACCGGCTGGCGCTGCAGGCAGTAAGTGCAGAAAGTGCTTCAAAGTATTTAAACGCGTAATATCGTCCTTGAGTCGCGAATTATTTGTCTAGCGAGGGTTTGGGGGACAGGGATATTTATTTATCATAGTGGTTATACAAATGCAGGCAGAGATCTGTCGCTCTGCTTATATCTGTATAATTATCCACCATGTCCAACTATGTTGTGATGCCTTTATATTATATCTCTCAGTCTACATTCGTGTAACCACTACGCATGCTATTCGCATGTTCTGGTGGACATCAGGCCGCCCCGGTACATTTTGTGTGCGATTTGTAGTTGAGCAAAATAGTTTAAAAATCTTTCGTACTTACACGAAAACGGTTACCACGTTAACATTTTTTTTTTATTTAGTACATCATTAAAACAAAATCAGCTGTTTCATACATTTTGAACTTTAGTAGGAAACAGCAGGTTTTTTTTTTAAATAACCAATGAATACTTTGTATGTGGGGGGGATGATGTCCTCGCGTCGGTGTCCCTTCCACCCCGCATAGCATAATCACACTATAATGTCCACATAGGCCTCATCTTCTATAAGACTGAATGGGCTGCAATTCCTTTTGATCTTTAGTAGGTCTAGGTTATCAATAAAACCACCAAACTAATTTTCTAAAAAATATAATTTTCATCAATAATATAATTCTATAATACATTATTATTTATATTAAGTTATATATTAATAACAGAGCTCGTACAGTACTCACACATTACAACAAAACATTTAGCTGTTAGATCATACAATTTGTGTGTCTTTGGGCACGAGTGGGAAAAATTATAATATACACGTCGAACTAATTATGTTGTCGAGACTTGTTGTATGCATAATCAGCCTATGAAGTTCCCACTACTGGGACAAAGCAAACCTTTTTGTGAGAAGGAGTGGAGCCACCATCCACCACGTGGCCCAGAACCGGTTGGTGGATTCACGCAGCTTAACATTATTCAATTTCCGTGATAAAACAAAAGATTGATAGGCTCATTTTTTTGTGAGAACTTTATTTTAGTCCTAGTTATAGTAAATGCACTTTACAATGTATTAAAAAGTACAAAAGGTCTTCTAAGAAAGTTCCTGCAACAACTTACACGTAAGTAACACAAGATGGAGCCGACGCTAAAACGGTTTCCACGTATTCAGTACAACATTCTGATAGACATTTTTCATTAGTAATTTAAAAAAAAACAGCTGTTCCATACATTTTAACCATGTAGATATAGCAAATGTGTAGGAAAGAGCTGTTTTTTTTTTAAAAACCGACGAAAAATTTCTATTGTGGGATTCAGAATGAAGTTCTGAATAGTAACTGTTTTAGTGTCGGTGTCCCTTCCACCTTGTATTTGTATGTATATTTGCATGACAACTCTATATGACCTCTTATATATTATTTTATATTACTTGTTTTTAATCATTGTTTGATATCGATATTGTGCTCGATAACTAGTGCTTGTAACAACACAGTGCAGTTATTTTATTCTATTGCCATGCACGGTGTTAACAAGGAGCTCGTGGCTAAATGAGGAGCTCGTGGCTAAATGAAGAGCTCGTGGCTAAATAATAACAGCCGCTCGGATCGATCTTTATGTTAAACCGTGATTGCCTAGGTTGGTCTGTGGATGGGTGACCACCCATTACATACCGAGTTTCCTCCGTGCCTCGGAAAGCACGTTAAGCCGTTGGTCCCGGGTGTCATTTGTAGATCTTTGACAGTCGTTAGGTAGTCAGTGGCCCAAAAAGTGTGACAACCAGTCTTACCAAGGGGTATCGTATTACCCAGTACGAACTGGGTTGTGGAGGTCAGATAGGCAGTCGCTCCATGTAAAATACTGGTATTCAGCTGCATCCGGTTAGACTGGAAGCCGACCCCAACATAGTTGGGAAAAGGCTAGGTAGATGATGATGATGCACGGTGTTAACAAGGCCATATTAAATTGCCCGTAATTATAAGAGATGACAAGCTTATATGCCCAGACAAATTATTTAATAGGAAATTAAACAATACTTTGCGAAATAAATTATCATAAGATAATTGGACACAAACTACCAAATATTTCATATAAGTAGTTATGGTATAAATAAATAATTATGCTTTGATATAAAAACTTAAACAGTTCTGATCAATCTTTTTACAAAACATCTATCAGTTGTATAAATATTATTGATTACTTTTCTAACGAATATATTAAAATTATATTATTAATTATGTTATATAACGGTGAGGCCACGCTGTGAGTGGGGTCTTAGAATCGATGACAGTCATATTATGACAGGATTATTATAAATGTCGATCTTCTTCGGCCACTACGGTCTTTATGCGTTAAAGCTCATTGCAGATGGGCTAGGCACACCTAAGTCCCAATCTAAGCAATGATATCATGCTATTTCGAAATATAAAATGACATTTACAGATTTTCAACCAATGTCGATGTTTGAACTAGCTATGCTAGCTCCATTACTTCCACGGTTATCTTCTCCATACATTTCATAGAAGTCAAAACATAAAAATCATTCGAATGCCAAAATATTCTTGTATCTCTTTATTATGCTGAGATCTCTCTCTAATTATTCTAACAGTGCCTTTAGAAGATGATGTGCATTGAGGGAGGCACCAATATATTATTAACATGTTATAACAAACGTTATAAATAACACCATCACATGTCAAAAGACGTTGAACGTAAAAAGCAGGACATTTACTGATCAATAAGTTTTGTACCACTTTGCAGCATTTACCTTCAATAATGTTCATAAAAAATACATTTGTTAAATTAAACCTTGTAGCCAAAAACAAATAAACTGTATAAATTCTCGTAGTTTTAGGCGTTCTTTGAAAAAAAAGTTACATAAGGTATAATTTTGGAATAATATTAGGTTTTAGGAAGGAGACACACTGTGTCATCACTAAATAAATTAAGATAAAGGTAGGGAGATGATGACAATTCAAGATGTCATATTATCATGTGCCATGATTTTTTCTTAATTTCCATCTAGGTAAAGGCTGGGTCAAGGTCAAAATACTTAAATATGACGCGGCCCAGCGTACCCTGGGAATAGCACTGTATAGGTACTTGCCTCATTTACTTTTCTGGGTAGGTCCGTGCTGAAAAGTGATACAAAACCTTGAAGCAGCACATTCGACACACAAGTATAAGATGTAGCTCGTAACAGTTCACCGCACGTAGATCTGCAGCTGCGCCGCGAGCTGGCACAGACTCTTGAGGCCGGGCAGGAACGACGCCACGGCCGCGAAGTCGGCGCCCGTCGCCAGCGACGTGGCCACCTGCAGCGCGCCCGCGTGGTTGCCGCTCTGCGCGTACTGGCAGCACGAGTGCAGCGACGCGCACGCCGTGTCGGATAGCTGGGGGGGTAAGTGGTTGTTATTGGCTCTCCTTACTCGGATGTGATACTCGAATCGCTGAGGGAGAGTATTATGTGATTATACGAAAATATTTAGAACTAGCACTTCGCCCGCGACTTCATGCACAAAAATTGTGATAGCATGTTATCAATATAATTTGTAGCCTATAACCCACGAATAATGTAGCTTTCTGCTAGTGTCAGAATTTTTAGAATTGGATCATTAATTCCGGAGATTACCCCCTACATACAAACTTGTACCTCTTTATATTATTAGTGTAGAAAAACCTCGTCAAAGTATAAGAAAAATTTCACAACATCTATTAAATTTTATGTAAATATAATATTCTGTGTGATGAACAAAAAGGGTTCAGGAAAAACAAAGGTATAAATATTGCTATTTACGTTTTGCTAAGTGTTATAATGGGGAATGTTGATAAATAACTACCAATCTGCGCAATCCTTACAGATATGACAAAAGCTTTCGATTGTGTCCATCATGAAACCCTGCTTAATAAGCTTAACATATACGGAATACGAGGAAACGTACTTGATCTTATTAAGTCATATCTAAGTGAACGTAAACAATACACGGAAATATCTAAAATTTGCACTAACACTAGGCGTGAGAAGAAATATAAATCCGAAGCAAGAGTTATAAGACATGGCGTACCTCAGGGTGGAGTTCTTAGCTCACTCTTATTTTTGCTATACATAAATGACCTACCTCAGCACATTAAACACCTCATGGTCTTATTTGCTGACGACAGTACCGCACTAATTAAATGTACAGATATAAATAAATACGAACAGGACATAAATAATACACTTAAGGACATTGTGAATTGGCTTGATGAAAATAATTTAGTAATTAACCTGCAAAAAACGAACGTAATGCACTTTTATCAACGCACACCAATACCGAATATAGTGATAGAATATAATAACTGTAGTATAGACCAAGTAAAAGTTGCGAAATTTCTTGGTATACTGATAGATAGCCAGTTGACTTGGAAACCTCAAGCAGAAGTAGTCTGTAAAAAACTAAGCGTGTCCGCGTATGTCCTACTTTATCTATCAACTTCACCACAACAGTAGTTGCATACCATGGTTTAGTCGCGTCCATTTTAAGATATGGAATCATATTTTGGGGAAACTGTACTCTACGAGAACAGGTGTGCAAAGCCCAGAAACGTTGCATAAGGGCAATACTTAACCTGAAAGTGACGGATAGCTGCGCTCCTGTGTTTAAGTCCCTAAAACTTTTAACTTTCCCGGGGATGTATATTTTAGAAATAGCACTCTTTGTTAAATGTAACATGAACCTGTTCACTTCAGTGTCAGAAACTAGGAACAGACCTATAAGAAGTCAGTATAAACACCTAATACATGTTGAGAGATGTAATACTGCTTTGCTCAAAAGAAGTGTTATTAGTATGGGCCCAATAATTTTTAATAAAGTACCCAATGTCATTAAAAATGACACGATTCAAAATTTTAAAAAGAGATAGACATCACTTTTGGTTGCAAAATGTTATTATTCAGTAAATGACTATCTAAATGACACTGACTTATGTATTAAATAATCTAATGTATTAAATAACTTAATGTATTAAATAGTTTATTGTAATTTAATATTGACATACATAATTTAATTTGACATTGTCTCAAGCTAGCCGATTTTTTATTCCAATTGTATTAAGTAGTTTTTTTTTATTTTTTATATCTTGAATGTACTATACTGACTATTATTTTTAACTGTAAAGCATTATTTAATCTTATTTTCAATTTAGTTAACAATTTCAATGTTTGCATGCCTAATATATGGTAGATTGTACAAGGCTCACCCATTTTTTTGTTACATCCTATCTTATGTACCTGCAATCTAAGCAAATAAATTTTACTTTACTTTACTTTACTTTACTAAACTAACCTTGTATTCACGTAGCATATCATAAAGAGTCTCTAATCTTCTCTGGACGTCTTCTAACTTTCTCTTCATCTGCTGAAAACAAAATGTATTTTTTCACGTTAGTATATCAGCTCGAAATATTCTCAATATTAGTTACATGTTTTGGGACAACTTAATTTCTTGATATACTTAGGCACATGTCCTACTGCTAACGATCAGCGAGAAGCGAGTAGAACTTAAAACAAGTTGTTTGTTTGAGTCGGCATCAGTCAGCGATCAACCATTAATATGCAGGGTGTAAGGGACAGCCCTCCGCAGACTGATGTGGTGAATTCGGTATATCATACTAAGATGACCGGTACAATAAATTATTTCAGGAACATTTTGGGAATTCAATAAATTTGAATTGTTTTATTTTAGCCGTATTATTTACAAAATTCTTCAATTTTACATTGAAATAAAGAAATAGTATCTGAAAAACCCATTTACAAAAAACTGAGAAAAATTCCGGTGGCATATGATCCAAATTAAGGAGCTGAATGCATCCCGTCAGTTTGCGGAGGGCTGTCCTTTACACAACTACTTACTACAACTTTAATAAGTTTCTTGTGCTAAAAAAATCGTCGATTGGTAGTCGTTTCCTCTTCAGCAGAAAATACCTATGTCAATTCGTACGTCGTTCAACGACGCGTTACTTGATAGCTCGTTCGTCAATGAATGCTTACCGGGTTGGTAGCCCTGTTGGAGCACTCCTGTCTGATGGCGTCGAACACAGTCTGCAGCACCACGTGCTGCTCCGGGAGAGGCGCCTTCTGTACCGGCGCGGCCGGCTCCGGCGGCAGGGGGCTCTCCGGCTGGAGACAAGCAAAAAATGATAACCTTGAAGTGAAATTATTGGAGTTGAATATCCAGCAGAGCTACATGATGAATCAAGGTAAATATTTGACCATCCGAGCTGTTGCTAAGAATTGGCGAACCCAAATCTATGCGTCTAATTGGGACGTCTAAACTATTGACGATCAATAAACTATCATCAAAGGAGTTCTCGGTGAGGGAAAATAGTACTTGTAGTAAAAGCAACAGAAATTATAACAAGGATGAATATGAGTAGTAGTGTAAAATGTACATCAACATGGCAAAGCGCTTTGATCGTTTATTAGAATATCCTGTAAATAATAAAACAAAGGTGTACAAGCAAATATACTAATAAAATACCATAAAACAACTTACCTTCTGCGGATAAGCAGGCGACATAGCCGCCGCCTGATAGTCCGGGTACTGGTTAGGGTACTGCTGACCGTATTGCGGCGCGGGCTGCCCGTACTGCTGGCCGGGCTGCTGGCCGTACTGCTGGCCGGGCTGCTGGCCGTACTGCTGGCCGGGCTGCTGGCCGTACTGCTGGCCGGGCTGCTGGCCGTACTGCGCGGGCGCCAGCGGCACGTGTTGCGGAGGTTCCACGCCGAAGAGAGGGTGCGTGATCGGCGCTTGCGCTGTTACTTCTTGTTTGGGCTAGAAGAAACGAGTTTTGTTAAAAGTTGGTTATTGGTGTGGATGAGTTGGCGTGTGTGGAGTGAGTACAATAGAAGACGAACTTAAATTATGATATCAAATATTACAGGAATAAAAAAATTTGGTTTAATACATCAGTCATTCCAGCTTTCTAGTACTATATTTTTAAATAGATATGCTTTTAAGGACAGATATAAATTGTTTTAGATATTTAGCGCTTGGAGCTTGGTCTACATAGAATGACGGTACAGCATCCGAATGTATGAAAATGTCAGTATGAGTCAACAAAAGGGATGCAAAAACGTATCACAATTTTATTAAAAAAACTCGAAAACACACGTTAGAAGATATATATACAGAATGATCAAATCGGGTTTAAAACATGAAGACGGCAACACTTTTTGTCAGGCTGGTAATGAAATCTCGCGGTTCACACTGAGGTACCTCGTCTAAGTGCCGCCTATGTTCGATAATGTTGTTCCAGCGGCGAGTCCCGGCGTGCAAGGCCGACATGTCACCCGTGTCTAAATGCTGATAATGTTACTCCATCAAATACTATGTATACTGACATTTTGGAAACTTATTAGGCATTATGTCCGCCTATGTTCCACATGCGGCATAAAAAAATTTTTCGTTTATAAAATATTAGAGCATGTTTGCAGACAAATCTCTTGCCAAGTGATTGGTTCTAATTACATTTGTCTATGATAAACTAATCACGTTGACGTTATAAAAGATTTTACAGCAAATTTCCAGATCATAGATTTGATCTGGCCCTCAGAAACGTTTAATAAACTTATAGTCATATTAAATGACTCAAAGAATAGTTAAACAAAAAAAAAATTGACAAAGTTCCATTGAAATTATAAAATCTCATTAGAATTATGAGAAAATAATAATAATATGTTCTGCACATACCTTTGGCTTAGAAGACATCATAGGCGGATCATTCCACCCCGGCGGAACGGGTTTCGACGGCACAGCGGCAACGGCATGCTCTGGTGCCTGAACCGGGTTGTAGTACGACCCGTTAACCACTGGGCTAAAAACGGGCTGGTTCAACTGACCCGGATTCACTGACATCTGACCTGGAGGCCCGTGGATATGGCTTATTGGACCCGAGTTCATAGGCCCTGAGTTCATGGGACCTGAGTTCATAGGACCCGAGTTCAAGGGTCCCTGGTTGTAAGCCGGTACGCTACTGCCTCCATACTGGTCGGGTAAGGGGCTGTTGAACCCGCCGTAAGGTTGAGAAGTGACGGGGTTGTTGAAACTGTATTGATTGTATAGTGGAGCGGATTGAACCGAGGGATCCACTTTGTATTTGGAGCGAGATCCTAAGCCTGGAAGAAAGGGGGCTTTAGTTAGTGTTTGATTGCTGCTTAAATCTCATTTCTATAATCTGCAGCCGGTTATCAAATAATACAGATTTTGTGTTTCGCACTTAATTCTGGTAATTCAATTCTAAATAGTATGGTTAGGTTTTAGCAGATGCACGCTTTAGCTCATTTAATTAATTCTGTTGGTCTGTAAAACTATCAGAAACTTAAATTATTTTCAAATTTATATCACAACTTTGGCAATCGTATGAAATGGCATAACACGACAACTTAATGAAGTGTGTTAAAATCAGCTAAACTATTTATTTCCTTGACAGTGCAAGCCTCTAGCTACTGGAAAAAAAAATGATTTAATCTTATTCTAATGAGTTTTCAATTTAATAGGTTAAAAGGTGGGTGGTTAAAGGCGGTTTTAATAGGTTAGGTTAGGGTTTAACAGGTTTTTGCTACTATATTGTAGTGGTAATAAAAGTCACCGGCAGGTCCCACACTGCCCGGCCTAGGAGGCTGGCTGGCCTGCGGCGGCGGTACTGCAGGCTGCACCAGCTGCGGCGCCTGCGCGGCCTGCGAGTGGCCAGCCACTGACGACTGTGGCCAGGGCTGCTCGTAGGCTGGCACTGCGTGGGTGAATTGAGGTTTAATAGTCAAGGTCATTTTTAGCTAATTTACAGCAACCAATTCTGATTGTTTTTTTTTTACTTTTATTGTTTATTACAATTTCATACACACGCATTATTACAATTTCATAAGAGACATTTGGTCACTTCTGCCTGACCTGTTAGTAGTATCAAGTAAGGTTCAGTGAAACCAGTGTGGTCAAATCGCGGACGCGGCTCCTAACGTGTATCAAATGCAAAACTTACCAGTCGGTGCATAGCTGGGCTCAGTGTGCGACAAGTGTGGGCGACGCTGTGGGTGCACGTGACCCACTGAGTGACGTGGTTGCTGCGGTTGCTGTAGATAAACACATTGCACTTTACAAAGATCTTTATAATATAACTAACACGTTAGTAATCAACTTATTTATGTTTGGACGAAACGCTAGTGACAAATTGTTAACTTTAAACAAATGCTTCGAGTTCGACACTTACATGGCTAGCCCTTCTCTGCTGCTGAACCAAGCCCAGCGCGTGCACGAGCCGGTCGCGCAGCTCCGTGTGCTGGATGCCCTCCAGCGTGTGCAGTGCGCTCTGCAGGCAGCCCTGCGAGGCGAGGCGGGACGCGTACTCGTTCAGGACTGTTTCTAGCTTGCCGCCGGCCTGTAACAGAGGTCAAATGTACAGCAACCGAAAAGATCTATGTCGTAGACATGTGCCACTGAGTGAAGTCAGAAAAATCAACTTTAAGACTGAGAGCACAAAGTTTAGTTCGGTTTGATAAAAAGTGAAACGAAAATAAATTCAAAACCTTAAAATGACCGATGTTGCATTTTTATTGCAAAGATTTGGGCAATATTTTCCAGATTGAAACTCCACAGCATTTTCAAATACGAAATCTCTCGCTACGCAATTTGGTATTGCAATATTTTGTTCTGGAAAGTTACGACACAAAACTAAAAACTAAACAGCTCACCTGCACTTGTCTCCCTCTCACTAGCGCGGCTCTTCTAGCTAGTAACGCCAGCTCAGTGAGAGCAGCCAGAGCGGCCACGTCTCCTCTCCTGCTCTGACTCCAGCGACCCACCAGCTCCTCAGGACTCATGGCGCATAGGTAGCATATGGTGGCGGCCTCGGCTAAGGCCGGGTCCGATTCCTTTGACAGTTTGTTGCCGAGCATTTCTGTGGGAAAAATAAAGAATAGAAGGCTGACGCACTCAGCGCCACAACTGCTTTTCTTTACACATCTACAACACAAATAGATGATGGGAGTTCAATAAAATTGTGGCTTTTCAAAGTAGTCCTATTGATTATATTGACCCTGCAGAAACCCTCTCAGCGAGCCACCTAAAAATCTCTTAACTACGAATATGAAGCCAGGCGGGTCACTGCAGGTACAACTAAGTCCGATGGGATTACTTCGAGGACACATAGCGTGTTATCAGAGCCACTAGCCCAGCTCCTGTCCTGCACTTTGTACAACTCCACCTGCACTTTGGGGACTTAGCCGAAGCCACTGAAATCGCTTTCGATTTCTATTCAAAGCTTATAGCATAGCATAGCATAATCAGCCTATAATGTTCCCACTGCTGGGAGACAGGCCTCCTCTCCATGAGAGGGAATGGGCTATAATCCACCACGCGGGCCCAGAGCGGGTTGGTAGATGTCACGTCTTCGAATTTTTGGTTCTAGGACATGCCGGTTTCCTCACGATGTTTTCCTTCACCGTTTTGAGAGTAGTGGTGATGAAATAAATTACACAAAGTAATGCGCCTGGCTGGGTTCGAACCCACGACTTTCTGTTCGTAAGTCGGGGCTGCCACTATTGGGCCACCGCTGCTCAAAGCTTATGTTACAAAATAAAATAATCACGGGTACGACTTGGAAGAAGAGTTACCACAGTAATGGCTGGCGGAGTCCCCCTCGCAGTGCGTGAGCAGCGCGGCCAGCGCGTCGCGCCAGCAGGCGGGCGCCGCGGCCGCCACCAGCGCGTCCCAGCGCGCCAGCAGCAGCGAGCCGCACACCAGCGACACGGGCGAGCCCGCCGTCGTGTTGATGTGGTACTTCTGCACCTTGTATAGGAGCTCTGGGCTGCCTGTGTGGGGTTACTAATTAATTATAATCTTAAAAAGTGATCGGTGAGATACGAAATTAACCAATACTCGCTTTCGTCAGCCGCACATGCTTACACTCGCATTCTGTCATGATACTGCACTGACCTGTCACTGACATTTGGCGACACGAATCGTAAATCGGTGGCATTGGAGATACAACCAATCTAGATAGATCTTATAAATTTATATTCAAATTCCCTATTGCCAGTCTAAAAGCTGCGCTAGTCAAAGTGATAGGTGCATTTTAGGAATTTCAACTACCACTGTTTGTGTAACGCATCTCGCAAAGGTTGACATGTAGAAAATGCCTATGTCATTAAGACCGCATGTGTACGTCATCATTCTCCTGCACGATTTACATATTTGGGGTCGGCGCAGCATGTTTTCTTCTTCCATACTTCTCTATTAATCGTCATCTAAGCAGTCACCTCCTTTGTAGCCATATCTTCCTCTACTCTCATAACCATCTACCTACATTTATACTCAACGCCTGGGTACATTTTACTTAACAAAATATAAATATTTATAGTAAAGAATATTCAGTGACTTACCGAGCGAAGCAATGATAAGCGCGTCGGCGACTCGCTTGGCGTCCAGACACAGCTCCACCGCCTCCTCCAGGTGCCCACACACCAGCGCGCGGCAGATCAGGCTTGTGGAGTCTACGGTACACACAAAATATCAACTTTGAACAAAATATTACAATCGTAATAGAAATGGAGGCAGCCGTGTCACTTCAACGATGATATTGACGTAAAATTACAGAAAACTACGTTAGTCATTCATGCATTAATCTTGGAATAAGTACAGCAGACCCAAAGGCACCTAAGAAGCCGATTCCTGCCCGCTTGCCTTCAGGAACAAGACACTCTACGTAGTGTGTGGGTGTCTACTGTAGTCAAATAGTACATTACATACACATCTGTGGGTATCACATCATAGTACAGCCATTAAATACATCATAGGATTGAAAACATTTACAAAATTACAACCGTTTTCATGTCAACAAATAAAACAACAGGTGGCGCCAAAAAAGCCAGTGTCCAGGTGTCAGAATTCAGAACGAAAATCATATGGATGGCACACGTGACCTCGCGGCTGCCAGTACCATTTTGTAGGGAGCTCGGTAAGCCGAAGATTATCGAGTTACGATAGGGGCAAAAAAAGAATGTGTGTAGGGGAGAACGAGATAGAATGAGTTATGGTCGATATCGTATTTGGTACCAAATAGATTTTTTATTTTGTTGTATTATTTACAAAGATAAAATCACTTTTATTTTTTTTATTAAACTTTCTCTACATTTTTCATTCGTTACTTTTTTTCGGTTTTTTCTTCATGGGTGTCATTTTCGTGGTTTTTGAGGTCGCTGTTAACGAAGATGAGGTCAAAATGAAAATTCAAGATGGTGCCGATGAAAATTTTAGGTTTTTTCGTCATGGATATTATTTTCATGGTTTTCGGGGTCACTGATAACGAAAAAGAGGGCAAAATAAATATAGACAAAAAAAATACAAAAAATCAATTCTCATTTTTTTTTTCTTCAGCTTCCCTTTACTCAATTTTGACCCTTCGCAACTAAAGTACAGCCCTTTTTTTTGTGTAGAAGCCTATCTCACCTTTTTCTCGTCCAGTTTATAGATCTATACGTATTATATTGTTTCCAATGTTATAGCATTATGTCTAAAATACTTGTTGTAATGTACCTTCTCCATTCGGGATGACCACGTTGGCGACATTAGGAGTCAAGTCAAGGTTGGCCAATTTTCTCTCAATCTGTGTGTGAGCGTCCTGCAATCAAATTATACCTTTATTACTGTGAGCTCAAAGTTTGATACTAAACTAAAAAGACGGACGCACGGGCCCGTTTGGTAGGTGAAACCCACTATTTCTCATAGAAAGGAGGTCTGTGTCCACCAGTGGGAACAATAAAGACTAACCAAACAATTATGCCAATAACGCCAGAAAGATTTCTTCGGACTAGGCACATTGGTATTTTCAATAGAAAACATACCCGTAGCTGCCTCTACCACCAAGCATGCAAACTTGTTTAAGAACTATCTTATTAAAAATTAACGATTATAATTATTAGCTGTTAAGGCATACGCAAAAACGATTTATCGTTAGATGGGACCTCGCCGTATTTAGTACTTCGAGTGCTGAGCATTTGCCTCTTGACAAAGTTATCAGTTTTGTATGCAAAGCGACCATTAAGCAACAAAAAAAAATCTTAACGCTTTGGCACGACTATGTTTTCAGCACGGCACTCTATGGCAGTCTAATGAAAGTAGCAAACACTGAACGCCATCTACGCGAAAGTAGTGTGCCAGTTTGATTCCCCTTTCTTGCAGTAAAACAGCGTTACCATCAACAGCAATACTTACCGATAGATCAGTGCTGGTATCAGTAGACAACTCGGCTTCCGTTTCCGTGGACTCGCCCTAGCCGCAGCAGGTAGACAGACAGTAGCATATTATATATACTGAGTTATGTGAGCAGATTATACAATATGTTAAAAAAAAACTCTGTCCATTCCGTGAGGGTAATATTAGGTATCGAGATTAGATTCTATTTATGTAATCCTTTTTAGAGAACAAGTAAAAAAATACCCTGATGAAAATTAAATAAAATGTACTAAAATGATGAAACTTCTATAGCAACACACGGGCGCGAGCGGTCGCGTCTCAAGTAGTGACGTCATAAAAAAATAATTAACGATCGAACATACTTATGCGGAAGATGATGTTGTTACGTTTTAAAAGTTTGTTTGAATTTAAGGATACGGTGGTAATTTGGAACAAAAATCAGGCATTTTTAAAAAAAAAATTTTACTTTCATGATATTTTTTTAGTTTCTTATTCTATTTGGCAATTTCATTGGTATACCTACATGCCCCTTCCGGATCGGACAGGTTTTTTTTAACATATTGTTTAGATGTTATTACTTAGTACTGTTAAACCTCTCACTGCCACTGACTTTAAACCGGGAATAATTTTGTTGAATTTATAAACTTGAACAAGTCGGAATATAGTTCTAAACACAAAAACTGGTTTCAAGTCATACATAATTAATTGCCGTGAACATACATACGCGATTTCTGTTAAGCGAGTCATGTATTTACACTTAAGGCTCAAATATCATGGCGGAGCTGTACGAGGGGTACAGAGCGGCGAAGACCGCCCTCCAAGAGGCTGTCCGGCGGGCCAAGAACTTGGCCCGCGAGGAGATGCTGGAGTCTCTGAACGGAGATCCGTGGGGGCGCCCTTACAAGATGGTGTGGGACAAACTCCGCACCCGGGCCCCCCCGCTAACGCAGAGTCTCCGGCCTGAGCTCGTGGAGGACGTGGTGAGCGCTCTGTTCCCTTCGCGAGGGGAGCATCCTCCCCCGCCTATGGCTCCGCCGCCGCGTGCGGTGCCGGAACCGGACCACACCGATGACGATGACGACGTTCCGGAGGTGACTGGGGTAGACCTGAGAGTGGCGGTACGCAGGCTGAAAACCAGAAACACCGCCCCGGGACCCGATGGCTTGCCTGGCAAAGCCTGGGTCCTGGCCTCTGAGGCTTTCGGGCCCCGACTGGAAGGACTCCTAAGCGCGTGCTTGGAGAGAGGCCAGTTTCCGCTTCGTTGGAAGACGGGGAAGCTGGTCCTCATCCGGAAACCAGGGCGCCCGGCGGACTCTCCGTTCGCATACCGGCCCATCGTGCTGCTCGACGAGGTGGGCAAGCTCTTTGAAAGAGTCATTGCCAACCGCCTCGCCGGGCACCTTGCGGGGATGGGGCCGGATCTTGCGGAACACCAGTTTGGTTTCCGCAAGGGGCGCTCGACGGTGGACGCCATCATGTGCGTGAGAGCCCTCACGACGGGGGACGCGGTGTCCCGGGGCGGGGTCGTCTTGGCGGTGTCTCTTGACATCGCCAACGCCTTCAACTCCATGCCCTGGAGCTGCATTAGGGAGGCACTCCGGTATCACCGGGTGCCGACCTACCTTCGTCGTGTGGTCGGGGACTACCTGACGGATAGAGCCGTCATCTACCCTGGTCGAAGCGGAGAATGGAACCGGCGAGAGATGTCGTGCGGTGTTCCACAGGGATCGGTTCTGGGGCCGGCCTTGTGGAACATCGGTTACGACTGGGTGCTGCGCGCCGACCTCCCTACCGGCGTCAGCGTAGTTTGCTACGCTGACGACACGCTGGTACTGGCACAAGGGAGGTCGCACGAGGCGGCGGCCGAAAGCATGACACACGGGGTTGCGATAGTCGTGGAGAGGATCCGGCAATTGGGTCTCGAGGTGGCACTGCACAAGTCCGAGGCCATGTGTTTTCATGGGCCTCGGAATGCGCCACCGTCGGGATCCCTACTGACGGCAGGAGGGGTTTCCATCGGCGTCGGGTCGACGTTGAAGTACCTAGGAGTTGTCCTCGACAGCCGGTGGAACTTCGTGGAGCACTTCCGACGTTTGGCTCCCAAACTGGAACGGACAGGGGCTGCCTTCAAGCGGCACTTGCCCAATCTGAGGGGTCCAAACGCCTCCTGCCGGAGGCTATACGCGGGAGTCGTGCGGTCCATGGCCCTTTACGGGGCCCCGGTGTGGGCGCGTTCTTTGAGGCGGCAAGCCGCCCACTACCTGAACGCGCCCCAAAAGGTGATAGCCATAAGGCTAATCCGGGGGTACCGCACGATCTCCGGCGAAGCGGCTAGCCTCCTTGCCGGATTGCCGCCATGGGATCTGGAGGCGATAGTCCTCGCACGCCTGCACGAATGGCGCGCGGAGGCACTACGTCGGGAGGAAACTCCGCTGCCGCGGCAAATTGCCGCTCAGCGGGCAGACCTCCGGCGTGATCTCATGGCGACATGGAGAGAGCGACTGTCGCAACCCCGTGCAGGGCACGCCACCATAGTGGCGATAAGTCCCCTCTTTGAGGAGTGGCTAGAGAGGCGCCACGGCGCCCTCACCTACCGCCTGACGCAGGTCCTCACCGGACACGGTTGTTTCGGGAGGTTCCTGCATCGAATCGGGCGGGAGGAAACGCCCGGGTGTTTCCACTGCGAGGATCGTCCGGAGGACACGGTGGAGCACACCGTGGAGGTCTGCCCCGCTTGGGCGGAGCACCGCCGTGTCCTCGTAGCGGCGATTGGCGGCGCCGATCTCTCGCGTCCGGCCTTGGTTCAAGCCATGGTCCGGAGCGAGAGGGAATGGGAAGCCGTCACCTCCTTCTGCGAAGCAGTCATGCTAATGAAGGAGGTGGCGGGACGTGAGAGGGAAAGAACCTCACGTCCCAGTCGCCGCGGGAGACGCCCTGGGCGTCGGGGGTCACGTGGTGGCTCCCGGCCACCGTAGGCGCGGGCCTGTGGACGGCGAGTTATGGGCTAGCTCGCCGTCCGGCCGTCTTATGACGACAGGCTGTGTCGACGGCGCGTTCGTGTTCCACGTGCGCCTCAAAGAGATGTCAGCAAATAAGTAGGAGTCCGCATGGACTGATGCCTGCCAGGGCTGCGGGACTGTTCGAAAGAGATACCGTGGCCCTGGAACACAAAGGGCAAAGAAGGAACATGGATGGGTTTTAGTCAGTACAAGTCTGACACTCCCTTCCGCTCCGCCCAGAGTGGGGGGGGGGTCATTTGATGATTTCCCATCCGGAAAAAAAAAAAAAAAAAAAAAGGCTCAAATATCATGAAAAATAGGCATTACTTATGATTTAATATATCACATCGTTTGTTAGAAGTGCTACACACATTTACGAGTCCGCCTGATTTGGCAAAATATTCATTGAACTTCGCCGCCCGGCCTGTCCCTAACTATGACGATGATCAGGCCAACCCCAACATGATTTCAAGCTTCCCGTCATGGTCGTGGCAGTGAAAAGTTCAAAGTTACTAAATGTTGAACAGTTAGCTATGATGTAAGTCGTGCTACAGAATTCTATTCAGATAAAAGTTAAATTATTAACATGAAAATTTAGCACAATGAAAATTAAAGTTACAATGTTATAAGCACAGAAATCAGCGTTGGCAAATCAAAGCCATACTAATAGAAAACACGTCATTTAGTATATAATATAAGCGAGGTAACTCACTCTACTCAATGCAGCGATGTCTGGATGCGTCCCATCACCGGTCGGTACGTTGGTGCTCTTAAACTTTGAAGTCATCTCGTCTTGTTTGAAACCTACGATGCGAAGAAATAGTATAAAATATGAATAAACAACATAAGGATATGAAGTCTGCGACCTTAAAAAGTTGGACCAGTTTTTATATTAATTTTCCCACACTTTTTTACGGAGTTTTAGAGTATCTTATTCTTTTTCTCTCAATCTGAACCATATTTGGGTAGTGCACAACGAAACCGGCACCAGTTTATTCCACTTAGGGCTCTTTTTTTCAAAGTCGAGAGACAACATCAGATCCTTGAGGGTTTATGAATACTGCACGGGATCAGCAACGCCTTAACTCAAGCCGTTCGGGATTATCTCTATGGAACTTCATACTGCAACACACACTTATACTTACCGTAACGGCATCGCCTCAGCTCACCATCACCTCCTCATTCTTAGTAACTGATCCACAGTTACTAAGAATGAGGAGGTGATGGTGGAATAAAATCTGACAGTTTTTGTGTGGCGAAACTTTAAACTGACAACTTTCCCGAGACAAAGAAATCTGGCATTGATAGCATCAGCCTTCAACAGATGATATTGGTGTAAGCTTACCCAATAAGTTAAGCACTTCACTCCGGAACGTCGGCAAGAAGTTAGCGCGTAGGAAGAACCAAGTGTAGCGTTCATTCTGGTCAGTCGAAGCGTCGCCCTTTTGACGGCAGTACCTGTGCAAGATTAATATGACATAGGAGTTTTACAAGTTGGTTGTAGAATAAACTATGGAAATAAGAAAACAGACAAAAATGGGAATAGACATAACTTGTGAAAATGTCAAGATCTAAGATGGATAAGGACAACGACAAAAATTGATATCTATCTATATTGTTAACAATAATTTAAATATAGAATGCACTCACTCAGCAAGCCTCTCAGTGGCAGCCGGGTCATGGCTGAGACTGGTTTCTAGTACAGCATCCAACTCCGTCGCTCGCTCTACTATCTCTGGTTCACTTATAACCTGTTAACATAATATAACAAAAAGTCATCGACACTGCGAAGAAGAAGACAATTATGAATCAAGATCAAATATGTTGAATGACGATAAAACAAATAAAAAGAACTATAAACACAAACACTGATTGAGCTGTAGTTTACTGGAAATTATGAATTGTGAATAAGTGCGAGTCGTACTCACACGCACACAGGGTCCGTAGCACCAAACAATATAATAAAAATATTTTGAAGGCTAATTCATATGCTGTATTGTATTAGATGCAACAACAAAACTAAATTTGTTTTTGTGTTTTAATGAAAAATAAAGTTGAAGTTTGATGAAAAAGTCCCATACATCAAAAGTTATTCAAACCAATTTTCGTTGAAAGTTTTTTTTTACTTTCAACAATCCTACATTTTTTCAGAATATTCCTCCTCTTCTTTCCTCCACTTTGGAAGTGTCTATCTTTCAAAATATTGACTTTGAGAAAAAACGGTTTTAGGAACCTCAATGTCATTTTTAAAGTCATATCCACCCCGCACGTATAGGATTGAAGATTTTTTTTTTTTAGTTTCATTTCCATGTATTAGGAGCCCCCTTAATCTTTTAATTTTTTATTTTTGTATAAAAATCGTAAAGCGGTTCACAGAATACATCTACTTACCAAGTTTCAACCGTGTAGTCTTAATAGTTTCGGAATAAAGTGGCTGTGACATACGGACGGACAGACAGACATGACGAATCTATAAGGGTTCCGTTTTTTGCCATCGGCTACGGAACGATAAAAATTAGAATTGATTTAAGGAAAATTATCAAATTTTAGATCAGGAATCAATATTAAGCGTGATCTTACCTGGCTTATGTGTACAAGTTTCTGCGGGCCTGCCTCTTGTGGACATTTCTCGAACGTTACCAATTTGCCGCCAAACTAAAATGCAGAAGAAATAACAATTACTTCAGTTGGTCCACAAGACCAAATACAATCAGCCTAAAACGTTTGCTATTACATGGTCCGTAGGGCGTTGTGTACCCGTTGTCTATCACGTGAGCTCATCCTGCTGTCGTAGGGAAAAGGGGCGTATATTTTGACATATAATTTAGACAGTGTTGTAAAATCAGAGGCCTGTATACTCACACAAAACTTAGAGCCCACAGGTCGCTTGAGCCAGCAAGGCGGGCGCGGCAGGTGCGGCGCGGGCGCGGGAGGAGGGGCGGCAGCGCGTGCGACCGCTGGGAGCGCGCTGAACGAGTCCACGCCGCCGAATGAGTCCATTATGTTGCTCTGGTTGTGCGTCGTCTGGAACGAAGGAATGTTTAAGAGTATGAGGAACAATATAAAAAATAAAAAAATATTCCCTGTTCTTATTTCTCCATTAAATAAGGAGGATCCTCCGACCAGCACGCGTAGCATAACCACCGTGGAAATGTGTTTTTTTTTAGGGAAGAATCGTCAAAATGACAGATTGTAGAAAGATTTCTATCGTGCGTCGTAAGCATGGCGATGTTAAACATGTACAAAAAAATGTTTATATTCTTAAGTCGACAAAAGTCTACAACGTGTCAAGCATGACGACAAATCCTCTGTTCAAATCCGGGGATAGTAAAGATAATAAAAGAACTGGTAAGATAATTATAGACCTGTATCCGTGTTGCCAGTTTTTAGCAAGGTGTTCGAAAAAGTAATGCTTAATCAAATCAAATGATCAATCATTTTAATACCAACAGAATCTTACACGATCAACAGTATGGTTTCACCAAGGGACGTTGTACAACTGACGCCGGTGTAACCTTATTAAAGCACATTTACTGCTTGGAAAGAGTCCTAAGACGCCATAGGAATATTTTGTGATTTACGAAATCAAATGCTTTGGACACATTACACACACACATCAAATATACTCATTACGACACATTAAATTTAAAATTTGAGCATTACGGACTAGTTAAACTTGCACTTAGTTTGGTAAAATCTTATTTGAGTGATAGACAACGTGTTCAAATAAATGGTGTTAATTTACAGGGTTAAAAAGTAAAAATGGGGGTTCCGCAAGCCTCAATATTGGGTCCTTTCCTCTTTCTAGTACGACATTAATACTAATATTTACATGATTTAGGAAAAACGAAAATTTTATCAGATTAGGGTAATTTAGGAACAGTCACTTGTGTATATAAATGATCTACCCTATTTATTAAAAAACCAACCTCAAAATATGGTGTTATTCGCTGATGACACTTCCCTAATTTTTAAGATAAATAGACGGGCCCAGAATCTAGATGACGTGAATAATGACCTACTTCAGGTCCATAATTGGTTCACAGCAAACAATTTAGTATTAAATGTAAAAAAAAAAACGAAATGCGTAAGATTTGTTGTACCGAATGTTACAAGTAGCGATTGTGATATAGTATTGTATAAAGAGAAACTTGAATTTGTAGATAAAACGGTTTTCCTGGGGATTACGCTCTTTTTTTTTTTTTTTTTTTTTCGTATGGGAAATCATCAAATGACCCCCCACTCTGGGCGGAGCGGAAGGGAGTGTCAGACTTGTACTGAAACCCATCCATGTTCCCTTTGTATTCCAGGGCCACGGTATCTCTTTCGAACAGTCCCGCAGCCTTGGCAGGCATCGGCCGCATGGGCCGACCCCTACTTATTTGCTGACATCTCTTTGAGGCGCACGTGGAACACGAACGCGCCGTCGACACGGCCTGTCGTCATAGGACGGCCGGACGGCGAGCTAGCCCATAACTCGCCGAACTCGCTCGCTCGCTCGTATTCTGATTTAAAAGTGTGTCCATGGAGTTTCTTGCCCGTTCTTCTCCATAGAGATCTACGCTAGGGAATGGGCAACTACAGTACTTTCACGGTTTTAATGCCTTGTGACTTGGACTGTAGCTACATTTCATTGTTGTCTTTGTTTCGACAATTCAAAAGTGCTTGTAACTGGCCTACTTCAAAATAAATGCTTTGATTGATTGATTGATTTTGACATTTTTTCTCTACTTTTGACACTAGAGGGAAACAGAAACATTACTTCTCAACAAAATGACAAATAGTCTACATCACGTTGGACCTAGACAAGATTCTTCTTATTACTATTCTTTGTGTTTATTAACTTACATTGATTATAAAACATGTCGGGGTCCTACCATCGCCGTCTCCTCAGTTTTTAGGCCGAGAAGAATGAAAGTAACTCCGAAAGAAATGGTGTACAAGCGTTAACCGGGGCTCTTGATCTCCTTGATGTGTACGGTAGAGATTTTATCAGACAATGTTTTATCGTTTTCACCAAAACTAAGTGTCACCTAACTGAATGCCTAATTCATGTATTTACCAAAACTAAGTGACACCTAACTTGAAGCCCTATGCCCGTTTTCACCAACACTAAGTGTCACTTAACTGAACGCCTAATTCCTGTTTTCACCAACACTAAATGTCACTTCACTGAATGCCCAACACTAAGTAAGATCTAACTCAATGTCTAGCTCTTGCTTTCACCAACCCTACGTGTAGCCTAACTCAGTTTTCAACAACAGTAAGTGATACCTAAGTCAAAGCCCAAATCTTGTTTTCACCAACACTAAGTGACGTCTAACTCAATGCCTAAAGCCCGCGATCACCAACACTAAGTGACATCTAGCTCAATGCCTAAAGCCCGCGATCACCAACTCTTACTGACACCTAACTCAATAACTAATTCCTATTCACATGGTCAAAATGCTCAAACACAAACAAACAGCAGATTTTTTTTAATAACCGATGAAACATTTCTATGTGTACTGAATACGTGGTAACCGTTTTCGCGCCGGTGTCCCCTTCCACCCGCTATACGCTTAACTCGCGGATAATCATGATATCGCGATTCAGGAGTTTTAGTTCTTCATTTACGTCTTGAGATTTTTTGTATACGTCGCTACAAGTGTTTAATATAGGAAATATTAGGTAATAGGCATAATCAGCCTATAATTTCCCACTGCTGGGATACAGATTAGACCTTATAACACTGAAAACTACTTACCATGTTTACTATTTGTTTTGAGTTCCCGATATCCCGTTTTCAGTGTTAATGATAATGTTAGTGACCATAAGTCAGTTTAAAAGTTTAGATTAGAGCTTTTCTCTAAAAAGGCAATAGGCCAAATCGTCCATAGCACAATAAACACCAGCGGAAATGGACAACAACAATTTTCGTAAAATAGAAAAATAGTTCTGGTATCACGTCTAATTTGTAGGTTACATAACGCAGAACCTAGATCTGATTCCTAGGTCGAGCGCAGTGTTATTGGGTTTATCCATGGTATACAGGATTTCTGCTTGATTGACGGCAATAAGCTCGGCCACCTGACATGTGACTTAAACGTAATTGGCGAAATATCGGTGTTCTATTTGGTCCTCTACTTAATACATTACAATATACTCACGATCTCGGGCCGCGAGCCGCCCAGCAGCGAGTGCACCGCCACCTGCTGGTCGAAGGACGCGGTGACCATGAGGCTGGGGTCTCTGGGACACCATGACACGTCGAACACCCACTGCTGTTGGTGACTTATCTCTGACAAAAGTTCGCCTCCCTGAGGACAAATTGAGAGATGAAAAATAAGATTTTTTGAAATCAATCTATCTACATATATAAAATCAATGCCAGTTCGTCTGTTCGAAATCTAGACTCCTAAATTACTGAACCGATTTTGATGAAATTTTGCATTGTTGTCCAACATATGGCAGGGTAGGTAATAGGTTGTAATAGTTGCTCCGTGTAAAATACTAGCTTTCAGCTGCAGTCGGTTAGATTGGA
Source organism: Noctua janthina (assembly GCA_963576755.1). Classification (NCBI taxonomy): domain Eukaryota; kingdom Metazoa; phylum Arthropoda; class Insecta; order Lepidoptera; family Noctuidae; genus Noctua; species Noctua janthina. The sequence goes on from OY755070.1 coordinate 1,081,561, forward strand.
AGCTAACCCCAAGATAGTTGGAAAAAGGCAGGCAGATGATGCTGGTTACAGTAAAAGTTGTAGATCATAATTATAGTGATTATGACTCACCGGCTGGGTGTTGTTGGGGTTCCAGCACAGCACCTTGCCGTCCTTGCCGGCAGACAGCAGCAGGTCGGGGTCCTGTCGGCTCCAGGAGACGGACATCACGCCCTTGTTGTGGGCTTCCAGGGTTACCAGGGGAGAAGCTGCCAGTCTGTAACAAATATGTGTTTAGTCCAAGGAAGTTTCGGTTTCTCAATGTTTGACCGGACACATTCGAAGGATTCGGAATTTTGTTTTATTTAAAAAAAAAAACCTTTGTCTTATTAAAAAAGAGTCCCTATAACCGAGCCACTGGGCACAAACTCACGACTTCAAGTTTCTAATGGGAAAAAACTCAATAAAACAACTCACACAACTGCTAACAAAAAAAAATAGAATTTGAAAATAGTCTTTACTCAATTTTACTTTTCGTTTGTTTTCGTGTTCTTTACCACAAAACGAGTTTCTTAAAACAAAATTAGGTACATCATCAAATTCAAAATGTTTCTGAAGTCCGCCTGTGTCCTTACCTCAAATCCCACAGCTGCACGACGGGCACCTGGTCATCTTCGGACGCGATGCACACCTGTGTCGCAACATTCGGGTGCCACGCTAGCGACCGCCATCTTGTGCGAGACTGAGAGTCACTGCAAAAGAGGTAATTTTCAATACTTCGTAGAGTTTTCAATAAAAAGTGAATAAGAAACTAAAACTACAACATAGACATTCAAAGTTAATCTACATAGTTAAGCGATGATCTAGCATCTCTTCCTTTTTATTTATTTGTGTTATACGAGAGAAGCTCACATTGAGGTGAAAAGTAACCAGTCAGGTAGGATGCTTGGACTTGCCAGGGGGCGTTATAATAAATAATAATCATTAATAGATCGTTGTATTGAATGTGTGAATGTCTTGTTAAAAAACTCACCTCAGTTTCATGATCGGCTCATTCTTCCTCAAGTCCCACACGACGCATCTTGTCGCAAATGTGGATCCGAGAATGTGTTGGACCTATCAAACAAACATTCAGCTATTAAGTTATGAACAAAAACAAGTACATATATTAGCTGGTCAGATCATATACGGGCAATAATACCTTTCTACTCGATCGTTAAGAACGACACATATTTTCGCCTATAGGTGCGCGTGATCTTAGCCACACGCGCCCACTCGCCATGCGTACTCGCGCTTATTCCGACGCGCGTTCGTTTATTAAGCGCATAATATGGCTCGTTTGTAAGCTCGTAAGCCGATACAAGATTATACGCTCAAAGAAATGTGCTAGTCTAAAATCGATCTATTAAAGAGGTATGAGTAAGAGAGACGACACCCGAGAATGTCGAGGTTTTTCTAAAACGCGATGTGCCATTAATTCATCAGCCGCGTACTGTGATGATACTTTCATACAACAGTGTATGAGTGTACCTATTCTTGTATGCAATCACTTGTGTGTGACGAATTTCCTACGGAGCGTACGATTCGAATCAGTTAAGGATCAATTGAGTTCAAAAAGCTTGGGTTCATTCTTCGATATTCCACTTGACGACGATCTAGAAAGCAAAATTTGACCATTTCTTATTCAGAGTTTTAGTGCATTCGTTGACACAAACTTTTAGGGTTTCGAATTCAAATGGCAAAAACGCAACCCTTATAATTTCGTCCTAACAGTCTGTCCGTTAGATCGTATGTCACAACTACTTTAGTCGGAGTCTTGGCTCTATATTTTTATTCATATTATAGAGAAGACAGAGTTTGAGATATTAGATACAGAAATACGCAGGGTTTGCGTATAAAAATATTAAAAATTAGATACAGAAGATCGTCGCGATACCTACCTCTGTGGCGACAGAGGTAGGTATCGTAAGCACCGTTATTGTAATTCAGTGTGCATTTCACAGAGGTTATTCAACTTTTTCAAGGACATAAATAAAGCAGCTTCGCATCAATTAAATTCGAAATTGAAAACCTGATCCTATTGCTAATTAATTTGAGTTTTGACTACAGATTAGACCGAAGGCTTGAAAAACTGGAGGTATTTTTTGTCTTACCTGCTGATTCCAAGCCAACCCCTGCACATGATCGTAAGGCTGGTTCCTGTTGCCGGGGGCCATAGGCTGGCTGGTGTTGTTCAGGTCCCATATGAATATCTCGCTGTCTGACGCCCCAGACGCGAGCAAGTTCTTCTGGTAAGGGTTGATGTCGAGCGCTGATACGTGGCCTGGTAGAGCAGAGAATTTGAATTTGATGTAGTAATAAAAACTAACATGACATCACGTTGATTTTCCCAGAAGAGTAAGGCAGCGGTGTATATACAGTACATCCACATTTTGAACATGAACAAAGGGACTCGAGTTCAACCGAAATTCACCCTGTATACTATGCCACAAGTACAGCCATTAGGTTTTTCTTTAAGTTGCGTACAATGTGGGCAGTAAGGCGTAGTATGTAGAAGCCTTTAGATTTTTAGAATCATACTTTTTACTTCTAATAAAATACGCAACATTTGGTGATTATCAAAAACAATTCAAATACCCGAGAGAGATGACCAAAATAGAAAGCTTGCGTAAGTATGAGGTCATCTATTGTAATGTTGTCAGAAGCTTAACAACGAACAGTTAAACAGTGGACATAGATAGTGCGTTATCAGTTATTACGAAGTTTTTAACGTATTCAATACAGTCAGAAGCTCACAGATAACGACATTGAAAGAGCAAATAACTGTTTTTAATGAGCAAAGAACTGTTTTATGTATACATTTTGCCCTTTTATGCATGTTTTGAGTTATTTATTAAGTATTGTTTAAAGATATTATTTATTCCTAACCATGGCATCTCGAAGCTGGCGCCTAATACCTGAAATATCTCAAATTTACTGTTTTTTTGACCTAATCTTCCGCCCGCGACAATTAATTTTTTGCACAAATCCTTTATACATCATAGCCTATGTGTAATTCTGATGGATAAGCTATATTAGGTACTGTAAAGTTTCATCGAAATACGTTCAGCAGTTTCTATATATTCTTTCGCGTTTATATGTTACGGGTAATGGTAGAAGAAGTTACCCGGGTTAACTTAACATTTTCCGAGTTTGTTGGGTAAAGTTCGAAAACTACTAACTATGTTACGGATAAAGCCGAAGTGCGGTTACACCTAGTTCTAGCCAGATATTCCTAGGTGCGGCCGGTAGCAGTTGGTTAAACTTAGTGTATCCTTTTTATTGCTGAGGCACACTAACCAAATGGGTTAGGTTAGAACTGTGACAAAACGCGCGCGAGCCTAGCGAGAGTAGCGAGCCTAGCGAGAGTAGCGAGCCTAGCGAGAGTAGCGAGCCTAGCGAGAGTAGCGAGCGGTGCCGCCGAAGCGGCCAGTTAGCGTTACATTCAAGTTACATCAAATTGCCAGTAAAAAAAGAAGGTTAGACTTCCAAATAAATTTTAGAGATTATTCGGACTTTATCCAAAAAGCCTGGGCTTGTTTACTTCTTCTAAAAGAAGAAGTAAACAAGCCCGTAATAAGTATTACCCGTAATAAGTAGTTAAATGAATTCAGAATAATGATGCAAAAAAATAAATGTACAGGTTGGGCAATTGAGCATGTTCTATTTTTTAATGTTAGTAATTAGATTCTCCCATCGGAATACGAATCTTTACAACCTGTAAGTTGGTACTATTAGACAACTAAGAAAACACAACAAACAAAAAAGAAACTGCAAAAACGACAATCATTCTGAAGTTTGTTTTCCTTCCAAAGCAGAATCAGTGGTTTAAAAAATTAACTATCAATTTTATTGATTGCTCTAGTGCCTACCATAATAAAACTACCAATGATAAACTGTACAGTTATGTGTATGAAACATTTTGTGAAATGTGTTGTATACTGCTTGGAGTAAAAACATTTATGTTTTACATGATGACCCATTTCCCTTTCTACCAATTCAATGATAACAAAAACCAACTCAAATCAGATGATTATGTATCATCTCATGCTCAAAAGATGTTACATAAAGTTTGTTTAATTTTATTATCTGAGATGTTTATGTGTGTGGGTGTACTATAGGTACTCCCGAGTTCACTGACGGTCTGCCACTTTTATCCTTATAACCTAAGTCATAATGTTGTTAAGTGGTCGACCGTCAGTAACAGTAACCCTTCAGGAAATACAAGCATTGTTTTAGTTTGAAAAACGTTTTGATTATCAAATAGTGTTTAAGAAATAGTCATGCTGGCAAATGTATTGTTACTGATATAATATTTACTTAGAAAGTACCAAATGGTGATGGGCCAGGATAGTACTAAAAAACCGAATTTAAAGGTGCATCCTAATGGAATTGTCACAGAAACCACGTCCGTCTTACCACTAAAGAGAAAGTTTTGATGTACTTACCATTATGTTTAGTGCTGCTTCCTAGCAGTGCATCACTAGCGCTGTTGAGCAGTTTGTCAGCACTGTAGAACTGAAGGAGCCCTCCATCACAGCCTCCAACTATTATACCAGCACCAGACCACACTATCTTTTGAAATCTAGAACAAAACAAAATAGAGTATGCATAATAACCTATGACTATAAAAAGACCCTCGAAGCCGAAAGGCACTTGCTTCCCATGTCACTGCGATATTTTTTTTGTTCTGAGCTATACCTAGGAACCTTCAAATTACAGAGATATTGGAGGTCAGAGTTTACAAGTTTTTTTTTTAATAAAAGAATGTGAAAAACTTCAGGCATGTAGCCATCATCAAAGCATTTTTTACATCAAACTAAGTAACTTCACGTAAAAATTATTGCTGATTAATCAGTCTTTATTGGTGTTAAAAATCATGGTTTACAGTAGGGCTGAAATGCACTATATTATAACATTAACATTTTGGGTCTTAAGTGAAATACATTGAGTCACAGTTTTGCAAGCAAGCATACCTGGCTTCTATCCCCAGGTTGGGCAAAGGGTTATTTAGTTTGTCCAGTAGGAATTAACTTGGTAGCAGCTTGGGTTTCTGCCTGGTTGATGGCAATAGGCTTAGTATATCAGTATATTTCTGCAAATTTCACCTATTTAATAGGTACATACTCATTATTTAAACCATATCCTATCATACCAGTCTTATCTACATAGAATGGATCCTTAAACAAATTGTATGAAATGGAAACTAATACAATTTATGGTTTTCCAGACTTACATCATAAATAAATATTTAAACAGCACAGTCATCATGTATTTGCAATGTTAACATTAATTATGCATTTTTTCAAGATCAGTTGTTTCTATGAGGTCCACTGTTTTTGAAGCATTGTTACTATTTACAAAAACTCAGTTACTTGGGTATCATTGTATGTGATACAATAACATCATGACTATCAGCTGGACGTGGCATGTTGTGGAAGTCATTTTTTTAAAGAAATTCTTTTGAATTTTATCTTTTATTTTAATATGGTCCTCAACAATCTTGAACATAATACCTATTATGAACAACATCATAATTATGAACCTGAGTTCACAGCTGTTGTTCATAGGCAAACTGAATTATGTGTTTAAAACATTATTACTCTTTTCTTAATTAGACCTGATGGGTAGACGTGGTGTGGATTACTAATCCCTTAATCCTACTAGCATAATTTGTCTATAGGTACTCACTTGTGCTCTGTCTGCAAACTGGATTTAAGCTCTAAATCGAGTCCAGGGTCTTCCAAATTCAAGGCATAGAGCTCAAGGTGGGAGCTAGAGCTAAACGAAGAGTCAACCTGCTGTGCCGCCGAGCCGGCCGCGATCGTCACCGGGTAGTGATCCGCAGGCGACCAGCACACGTTCACCGTCCTCTTCAGCTCCTTCACTTTCATCTTCACAACACTTGCTCACTACAACAAACACCAACCAACACTAAAAACCACCGAAAAACTGTTTTATTTACTAAATTATGTCACAGAATTGGAACGCTTCCCATTGACGATTGACAAGCAGAACCTGTATTAATACAGGAGCAAACACTCAAATAAAGATTCAAATGTATTTTTCTAGCCGATTTGAATGGGTTTCAATTAAAAAATACTATATTTACCATAAAAACACCAACTTGGCACTTCCAACGTGGCTGACGTAAATATTCTTGATTTGATTTGACAGAAGGTCAAGTGACAGTACGTTCGGAAACCAAAAGGATGCGACACGTCATTTGGAATGAATACAGAGTAAAAAAAAAAACTTGTATAATTGTTCTAAACTTCGAAGTGTTTTTGGTTACAATAACCATTAGTCCGAGATCCCAGGGCCACCAAACCTTCCTTTTGTATCAAGTAATGTTAGTAGCTAACTGGTGCCGACGGCCAATTGTTAGTTAATAGGTGCTAAAATCGCGTAAAAATAAAATTGGACCATTCTCATTTCAGCAAAAATAAAATGTGCATTGGTGTTAAAAACGCAATATATTCAATTAATTTTAAATTGACTATTGTACAATTCATCGAAATTATTAATAATGATAGGATTTTTATGAAAAACTACAAAATATAAATATATATTTAAAATCATCATCAAAAAAAGACGAAAATAGAACAAAATTAGTAAGAATGCATTCGTTCTCAGTACTTACTAATACACATTTATTTAATGAGAAAATAATTAAGGTCTGGCGGCTCTAGGATCTTGTTCTACATGAAATTAAACTGTTATCTAAGTATTTTTGATGCCTTCATCAAAATACAGAATAAGGCTGCCTGTCCATCGAAGCGGAGCGAGGCTGCGGAGCGGAGAAACTGAGAAATATTAACTAATAGGATTGCATACTGAGCGGAGCGGAGATTTTATGAAATTCTATTGGTTAATATTTCACCGTTTCTCCGCTCCTCAGCCTCGCTCCGCTTCAATGAACAGGCAGCCTAAGACACCACTCCACTTTCAGACGAAGCTTTAAAGATTTAACAACATGTTTCCATAGAAACAAAACCGTATTTTGTTGTTTCTCATTTTATTATATTATTTTTTTCAAAATTAAATGTTTTATCATCAATATTAAAAACTTTGCAACAGAAACCCTTTTTAGTGGGTAGATCCTCCTTCTACAGACCTCAGATAAATCCTGGTCAAACCAAATTCTAGAAATTGCAAAAGAACAAATGATGATACTTCATTCAACATCAATTGTCAAAGAGAACGAAATCAAAAAATACTTGTGATTTATTTTTACTTATACAAGTAAAAAACAAATAAAATAGGTAGGCGTATCAAACTCTCTATTTGATTCTAGGTTCCTGCATGTTTTTCTTTGTATATTCGAAACATCACGCTTGTAACATCCAAAAGATTGCAGAGTTGTGTGCAATAACAACGATCCTCTATCTAAATTATCGCCAGGAATCCAACAAGTATGCCGATTGTAATTACTAAGAATGAATGGGACCGGATCCACAAATGGTCGAAATTCGATGCTGAGGACCCAGAGGTGGTGCGACGGCGTGAGTACGTCAATTACTTGGACACTACCAGCCGAATGATGACCAAGACTTGGCCCAACTCTTTAGAGGTAACAGTGTAATAGTTATAGAATATCATCATCATTCTCCTGCCCTTATCCCAATTTATTTGGGGTCGGCGCAGCATGTCTTCTTCTTTCATACTTCTCTATTATTCGTCGTCTCAGCAGTCACCTCCATAGAATAATATAATGAATATACAAGGTTTAAACGGATCCGGAAGATGTAGTGACGAAAATTGAAAAGAGTACGCTTAAATGGTTTGGTCATGTGTAGAGGATGAGTGAAAGGCGACTAACAAAAGATATTTATAAGCCAGATGTGAGTGGCAACGCCGGGAGGAGACGCCCTAGAAGGACATACACTGGCCTTATTTCTTCAGAAAGGTCAAGTGCGTAGTACTCGTAACCGGCGGCGTGCGTGTATGACCAGATGTATGATATACTTACGTCGACGAGGGAAGAGTATGTAAGGATCGTAGCAGGTGGCGTTCTGTAGTTTCTGCCTACCCCATGGGAAAAAGGCGTGAGTTTATGTATGTATGTACTCGTACGTAGACGGACCCTTCACGAAGCCATCAACCAAGCATTCTGTCATTCACATCAAACTAACTAACTCTACACAAAAAATATTGCTGGAAAATTACTTTTTTTTGGGGTGAGAAAAATCATGGTTTACGGTACAACTCAATATAACGCACTCATAACATTGAGCTGATGAATGAATTGAACATTTAAACCTATATTAAAAAAAAAACTTGTGAAAAAGTTGAAACTTAGATTTCTGATATCTCCGTAACTAGAAGGTTCCCAGGTATGATTCAAATATGGAGATAGGTGATACTCTAACAAATCCGTTAAATCAAATTTGGAAAACAATTAGAAATCTAAACGTATCTCCAATAGCTAAAATGTGGCTTCCAAAAACACCAAATATTTTATTGGTTTCTGTAGCGACATCAACTAGTGCAGCTCAGTGACTGATGATGGAGACAGACCGAGTGACCGCAACTCGGTCATTTGCTTGCACGAACGATGGCGACTTGTGACCTGCTGTTGTACAGTGAATCGGTCTAATTTACTTACCCCAATACTTCCTAAATCTGGTAACATCACAGCCTCTATTTGTCATGCCTGTTTAGCAGTGGCCCAGTGATGGTATAGACTGTGATTTAAGAGTTGTCAGTCGCGCGTACAAACCCACTTACGCATTTTATTTTGTGTAAGTAACTTATTTCTTCACCATGGCAAAACCTGAGAAAACCAGCATGTCCTAGAACAGAAAATTCGCAGACATGTGACATCCATCAACTCACACTGGGTCCGAATGGTGGATAAGGCTCACTTCCTCTCACAGAGAAAGGGCCTTTATTGTCCTAGCAATGGGAACACTATAAGGCTGATTATACCATGATGTATGCCTTATGCCTCTATCCACCCACAGAACGTAAACAAGCGCAACGAGGAGCTCCGCATAGCGCGCAATCTGCAGGCTGAGCAAGCAAACTCCAAGTTCTACGTGCGCTACCTAAGGAAGCAAAAGCAAAAACAGGAGCAACTCATGTACTCCGCCAGAGATATGATCTTTAAGAATACGGATGCACCGAAATTACTGCTCAGGTAAAATAAAATCTCAGCCGGTCACGGTTTAGGGGTATAGAGTATTATGTTTTTTACTACTTCGATGTTCGATGTGCGGGATAGGTACAGACGCCAGCACATCAAGCTATTACAATCTGTCAAATTTCTTTAATAGATTCTCAACTTTATCGCTAAAACATTAGGTTTAAGGTTGATTGGGAATATTTATTTATTTATTATTTATTTATTTAAACTTCATGTACAATAGTGATACATAGGCGGACTTAAAAAAATATATATAACAGAATAACGGAACGGAATATTTGACAGTTTCGGATAGCTTGATGTGCTGGCTTCTGTGCACTGGTGAATCGTTTCTCCGAGACTCGTCGGGCTGCGTTGCCTTGCATTTGTCTTGTAGTCATTACTATTTATTCAGACTTTACATTGTTTGGGAAACCTGTAGCGCCTAATGTAAGACGGTGGGCGCTGTTACTTGCGAACAAATAAAGACGGCTTCTGTAAACTGGTGCAGCTACACACAGGAACGATCATATTAACCTTGGCTAAGGCGCTAAACGTCACGGCGGCGGCGTCACTTGTAATTTGAAAAGGATTCCACAGCACTTCTCGTTACCAGCGAAATCGATCAGCCCGCCCCACCGACGCCGTCTTCCAGTTGTCTAATGGCACTCGCACATCAAAACAAAAAAGACGAAAACATGTTCTACCACTGTGAGATAAATAACCAAACACATTTTTCCCCCCAGTGCGGTAATCGAAACTGCAGTTCAAAAAGAACGAGAAGAGCAGGTCAAGTTCTTAATCGAGCGGCGTAGGGAAGAAGCAGAGATAAAGAGACAAGAGGATGACGAGATCATAAAGAAGGCCAAGGAGTGGCACGAGCTCATGGCACTAAGAAAGAAGAGGAGGTGGGACGTAAACAAGCAACATCAGAAAGAAATTCTTGATCAGTGAGTGACTTTTCTCTGCCTACCTGCATGACAAAGTAATATCAGACCAAAAGCAGGATACGATGCTTGATGTCTTCTCTCTAGAGTTTTAAACACCGAATTAAACTGCTTCGTTGGTTCAGTGAGCTCGCAAGGACGATTACTTGACTCATGGACTGCTTGGTAAGTGGGTCCGAACCTTGTCCGAGTATACATCCCCAGGGGGATGTATACTCGGACAAGGTTATTCCAATAGGAAGCCCTGTCTGAATGGCAATAGTCTCCATGCACATGCAGCCTCCTATTACATGGGGCTTTATCAGGTTCAATGTAAGTTGTACATCTCTAGCCAAGCCTCGGGAAAACAGGCTTATTACGTTTGTGCCAAAGTTTTATAGTGCCGTTGGCGTTAGTTGTTTGTCGTTGGTGCAACAGCTGATCATGAAGTTATGTGATATTTTTCCTCAGGGCTCATGAGGTAGCAGAACGTAACCGCATGGAGTACGAGAGTGAGCTGAATCTACAAAAGATTGACAACATCAAGGCTAATGAGCAGATAAAAGCTCTCAAAGAGTTTGATGAGGAGTTCGTAAGTTCCTTTGACTTCGCTTTAACAAAAAAAACTGTTGTTATGTAAACATGTGTGGATATTTAGAACGTGTAGGTTATATTGCGCTTTTGTATGAAATAGGATGTCCTTAAAATTCTATGTAGTAAGCCTTAAAGATATCACATTTTTCAGCATCGTTTCGGATTTAGCTGGGTGGTATTGTTCAAACTTAAACTCATTGTGCGTCAAAGGCTGCCGTAGATGGTTATTGCATGCTTTCAGCTTCAATGGCATTCTATCGTATGCTATAATCTAGGTACAGACGCAAGCACATCAAGCTACTACAATCCGTCAAATTTCTTTAATATATTTTCAACTTCATAGCTAAAGAATTAGGTTCAAGGTTGATTGGCAAAATTTAAGAGTATCAGGTAGCTTGATGAGCTTGAAGCGTCTGTACTTCAAATCGCTGAACTGAATATCTTTAAGTCCGACAAAGCGTAGTCCCCTAACCATTCCTTCCCTTTATCTATCTGCACTCGTAGCTGATCAGTAGCAATTAGCTGAGTAAAGATGCATTAGCATGCGCGTTCACATCAGTTCGCTTGAATAAGCATGTTTTATCAAATGTTGACGTTTGAAAGTATTATATCAAATATAAAATCGAGTGCTACACTAAAACGCATATCAAACACAAAAATACGAAAGCTGAATCCACGCGGAAATGAGAATTGATGCGCACCTACACATCATCATACAAAATAGCCATTTTCAGCAGGTAAACTGCTGACATGTGCAATGGTTTTCACCCTAACCTGCTACACAAAACCTACGGTCAGTTGGTAGTTATTATAAAGCCTAAAGATATATTGTATATTGCATGTGCCCTTATTTCATCACATCAACTTTACCTACTTACGAAATAATTCATATTGTGATTTATACTTGGCCCGCGTAGGTGGCCACGTTAATCGCGACGTCATTCTAATACTTGATTTTTCTGTTTAGAAAGCAGACCAGAAATTTCGCATCTTCAGAAACATAGATATGTCTCGGAAACAGTTTAGGGACAGGAAACGCGAACAAGATGCACTCGAAAAGATGGACAACAAGCTTATAGAGGTGCTGCAGAAATCTAGCAAAATGATCGAACAGAAGAGGAAGAAGACTGAGGCTGATGTAAGTAGGTAATAATATTTACGGTAGGATCCGTTAAAGCCCCATACTGTATCTACTTTTTGAATTAATTTAAACTGTACCTACCTACTCTAAATTTAGGTACCTACTCTAAACATCAAAATGTTTTCAGGCACAAACGCACCCGTAACATACCTCCGTAACGATTAATTTGTTACTTAGGCACGTCACGTAAAGTTTTTCAATGTGCTAGCTTTGTAAATACCCTCAGCGCAAAAACAAATCTATCAGCCCAAATTCAAGAGAATATTGTGTTTAAATGGTGTGATCAAACTCAGCGCGCAAAGCTATCGCTTTATTCTGATGTTATCTTCAGCTGAAGAATGAGAAGCTCCGTGTGCTGGAGAAGATCAGCCAGAGACTGGAGTCGGGAGATGCTGCGCGCAATGCTAAGGAACAGGCCATGTTGGACAAGGCCGTCAAAGAGAAGAATGACATGTGAGTTTTCTCTTACCAATTCCTGGACTTCAAAAAAACCTAGGATTAGGGGCGATAAGCTTACTATGTTGCAACGCGGGTACCGCTAGTTTAAACAATATTTTTATAACTACATATAACTGCATACGTTTGAAAGCCACGTAGAATCTAGCTAGAATTTATTCTAGAACCTTCATTACAAATATGTATCTACGACTGATGTGATGGAAAAAAATACCATGTTTAATTACATATATGAGGCAAAATAATATACTAGTATACGGTAACAACAGCTATTTGAGTTTTTATTGGGACCTCTATACTATAAAAATTTCAACGGTATTCGGACCCTAGTTAAAACTACTTTCTCTAACCTCTACCTATAATATTTTTTAAATTTGCTTAGAATTAGGCGGCTGATTTTACACCTGCAATAACTTTACAGAAGCGAAGCCCGTTACCAGGCTCAGCTGAAGAGAGCAGAGCAGTTCCGAGAGGACAAGAAGGAGAGTCACGCGCAGTTCCTGCGAGATGAGGCGCAGCGCCTGCACGAATTCAACACCACGAGACAGTGGGACATCATGAACAGGTACTAGTATCTCGTATTGTGAAGCTTTTAACATTAGTACTTCCTTTCTTCTCCTAAAATAATTTGTCCGAAAATCATTTTCAATAACACGTTTGCTAAACTAAAGTAACCATAATAATTATCTTTACTTCTAAAACTATTTTGTCATAATATAGAGTTCTTTAATAATTGAATCTCATGATTTTGCATGAAATAAAGTCAGATATCCTAAGTATTGTATTATATTATAATGTGTATTATTACCGCAACTTATATATAATCAGCAATTTTCCTAAAGAATATCCTAAGTCTTGCTAGCTGGCGTGTTGAGCGTAAGCCGAAGGCCGGCGGAGCGACGACGATAGTGGCAGAAAGTGGGTGTAATGTAAAATGCGAGCGTAGCGCGCGTCACGTAGTCGTTTATGGCCATCTGATTTAGGGCATATTGTATTTAGGGATTTCAATTTGTATGGCATGTGATATTAAATTCGGGTAAGTTAGCATTCGGACTAATAATGATTAGGACAAATAAAAATTATGGCACTTAAAAAACTTAGGGAACACAATAGAAAACCGGTAACATTATGTTAGAGTCTTTAGAGTCGAAGTACCAAGAAGACTCGAGTCTTGCTTTATGTCTCTGGTCCCACATAACAACCTAAACACCAACCAACCAACCAACCAACCTAACCTAAGTTTGGTATGTTTGCGTCACCAGATTCAAGAACATTGAAATGAATGAAGATTTCCAGGAGCACCTCCGCAAAGAGAAGGCACGCAAGATTGCAGAGTACAGAGCAGAGATTCTAAGGCTTTGGGTAAGTTTCGCCATATTTGCCAAAAGAGTAGTCTAGGCAAAATAAAGATTTGAAAAAAAACACAGCCGTAATACATCAAGTATCTAAGTTATTATATCATAACATTAGCAACTAAAATAACTACCTCAGAAAACTACTCTGCAGAACTTTACTAAATTAAAATGGGACCACCTCTGAGATACTTACCGCCTTTTTAATAAAAAATAATTTTCCGTATCGGCCGACGTGGTTCGGAATTATCGCTGAACATAGACACAAAAAAAACTGACGAATTAATAACCTTTTGGAAGTCGGTTAAAATATCTTTGAAAACCTCAAACCGCGTAGAGCCAAGTTCGATCCCACGTACGATCGGAGTTAGCCCTACGCGGTTTGTTTTGTAGTCCTGTACAGCTGTACTTGCAAGTTTTAGCACATAGACCTCGATGGAAGGCCTCTTACAAACTGGACCGATACTTGGTGTAGGCCACGTAAATTCACTGAATGCGCGAAATATAAGACCGGTGCAAGTGGCGCCGCTCAAAGGCCTCCCCCCTTTGTCCAGCAGTGAACGTATTTTGGCAGATGCGATGATAACCATGAGAACACTTCAGTATTATGAACATTTTAGTATGAGGAAATCTACGACCTTATTTCAAGCGACCTTCGTTTTTGGCTTTAGTCACGTTTGTTTACTCACCTAAGGTCAACAATGTCCTTTGTTTAGGGCCAAGACACTTTCATAACACTGGTGTTCTCTAAATTTTTTCATGACAATTCCAGAAAGAACGCGAGGACCGTGAGGCCCAGGAGCTTGCAGACAAGCGCTACTTCTATGGACAGCTGGCAGAGAAGAAGCTGCGTGATGCTGACAACAAGCTGTTGACGCACGCATCCGGGCTACTGCAGGAGGCCAAGGATCATGGCCGCCCAGACTACGCTCTGCACAGAGCTATCGATGTGAGTACAGGCTGCAGAAAACAGAATTCCTAGTACCTCGCCACTTCCGTCTTCCCGGAACAGAAGGAGCCCGTAGTCCTTCTGCCGGGTTGATGGCAATATGCTTGCTCGCATTATTTAAATATGCGGAATGTGGGCGAAACGCCGGTGTACTATACTATATACATACCTCCGTACCTCTTCGTAGCACTTCGGGGTGAACAGGCGTCATGTTTTGTAAAATAAAAACTAACTATCTTTTAAACGATTTACAGGCGTACTGCAAGTTATACCGTCTCTACCCCATGCCGGACCTGCCAAAGTCGATGAAGGAGCACTTCAAGACCTACAAGCCGTTGGACAGCTCGAAGCCGGACGGCGGCTACACCGAGGACAAACCGCCCCCGCCGAAAGCTCCTACTGTGGCCACCCCCTTGCCCAACCCGCTCGCCAAACCGGAAACGGCCAGGACGGATGGACTGCAACCGGTCGTTAAGGTTACTGTGATCTTCTTGTACTTCTGAGAACTTTATGAATTTATTTTTAGGGACAATATCTACCTAGCCTAGCCAAAATAGTTTATCCCAGTTGTAATAGTCCCTTTGTGCCTATTGGCCTTGTTTTGTTCTGCCTCCTGCTGATATGGAGGAAAGTGGAAATTATGTTTTTCCTACTCCTCCGCTATTCTTTTCGTTGCGTGATCCAAGACAGTTTGTTTCTCTGGTCTGCAATTATATCTGGTCGCCACTGTTGATTCTGGCTTTCAGCAATTGCAGTGGTTATGGGAATAGAGTGGCGTGCTTGTCCCAAAAAAATTCTACCTAGCCTTTTTCATTTTCAGCGCTGTCTCGTCTTACAGAATTTATCTGAGCAATAGCCGTATGGCGTGGACGTAACGCATATTTTCCCACACTTTGTTCTTTTGTTTTTTATTTACGTCACGTTCAATGCTGATATTTTTATTTTTCAATTTTTTTTTTCCATCTATTTTTCCCTCCTTGTTTTTGAGTTGGTCAACTTCCAGTCAAACCGGAACAGCTGAATATCAGTATAATACATAGAAAGACTGCGTATCAGACGTCCACAACCCATTTTCTGGGTAGTTAGGTACTTTCAGTGTATTGCATTAAAGCCCCAATGGCAGTCACTTCCACCCCACTTTAAATCCTTCGCTTGTGCATTTTGGTCAACCGATCAAAACAGCTCATATGAGACTTGTTAGCAGATTTCGTGCTTAAAAAATTGATCAGAATAATTTTAAAAACAGTTTCAACAATAATAATATTATCATCACAAATTTTTGATTATTCATTTGCAGCCTGGGCCGTCACAACCTAAGGTAGAGAAAAAAGCTGAAAATGCAGACTACAAGAGAGCTGCACCGGCTAATGGCTTGCAAAGGAGGAATTTAGAGGTGATTTGAATCCATACTCAGATTGTTAATGCAAAAGTAATTCAGTCTGTTACCTTTTCACGCCTTATAAGATGAACGGGTTTCAGTTAAAGGTCAGAATTCACGTTCCGATCAAATTAAACCCAAAAATTAAATTGCCAGCCAGAAAAAAGTACGATTTTCCTGTGGAGACTAACCACCCTCACAATTTTTTACTACTATAACGAGATTACGACTAGCATTAATAAAATATTGCTGGCAAAAATCTTAGCCAGGGGGTTAATTTGTCGACCTACGTTGTAACTTAAATAATGTTTAGCAAATTATTTTCATCTAAAATTCTGTATTTCTTAAAACATTATGATTAAAACTGTTTAAATAAAACTATGATTTTTAGGGTTCCATAGTCAACAATGAAAGGAAGCCTTATAGTTTCGCCATGTCCGTCTGTCTGTCCGCAACTTAGCTTAAAGACTCTTAGTTCTAAAAAGCTGTATTTGGAGATTAGTTAGCCGTCAAAGTGTTAAAAGAAATTCTCGAAAAGTATTTTTATTCGGGTATCTCCTGTACCTACACATCATTTCAGCCGAAAGACGTTCACTGCTAGATATAGGCCTCCCCAAGTATCGCAACATTAACCGGTCCCGTGCGACTCGTATCCGGCGGATCCCTGCAACATTCACCAGGTCATCAGTCTACCTAGCGGGAGGCCTTCCAGCGCAACGTCTTCCGGTTCGCTGTCGCCACTCTAGAACTTTTGGGCCTCATCGGCCATCCGCTCTGCAAGCAATGTGCCCTGCCCACTGCCACTTAAGTTTGGCTATTCTTCGGGCTACGTCGGTAACCTTGTTTCTCTGGCGGATGTCCTCATTTCTGATTTGATCACGCAAGGAAACTCCGAGCATAGCCCTCTCCATTGCCCTTTGGGTGATTTTAAGCCTTCTGATGAGGCCCATTGTGAGCGACCACGATTCAGTCCCGTATGTAATCAATGGCAACACACACTGGTCATAGACTTTCGTCTTGAGAGACTGCGGTAAGTTGGACGAGAAGATACCACGCAACTTCCCGAACGCTGCCCAGCCGAGTCGGATTCGACGATTGACCTCTTTCTCGAAGTTAGACCTACCTAACTGGACCGTTTGTCCCAGCTAGTCATAATCGTCTACAACTTCGAGTGTAAAGTTTCAAGAGTGGGTGTTACATGAGCATTCAACATGACTTTGGTTTTGTCCATGTTCATTTTAAGACCCACTATTTCGGAAGCTCTACAGAGGTCATCGAGCACTGTACTGAGGTCCTCCATGGTCTCAGCCATGACCACTATATCGTCGGCAAACCGAAGGTGAGAGATGTACTAGCCATTAACGTTGATGCCTAGTCCTCTCCAGTCCAGAACCTTGAAGACATCCTCCAGTGCAGCGGTGAACAGTTTCGGAGATATGACGTCTCCCTGTCACACACCTCACTGCAGAAGGATAGATTGCGAGGTCTGGTGCTGAAGTCGGACTGACATGGTGGCATTTTTGTACAAACATTTCAACACCTCGATGTACCGATAGTCGATTTGGCACCGTTGGAGAGACTGCAGCACAGCCCAAGTCTCTATCGAATCGAAGGCTTTTTCGTAGTCCACAAACGCTAGACAGAGAGGCAGGTTATACTCTTCGGACTTCTGTATAACCTGTCGCAGCGTATGTATGTGGTCTACGGTGCTAAAGCCTTTTCGGAATCTAGCTTTTTGGGGAGGCTGAAAATCGTTAAACCTGCGCGCGAGACGATTCCAGTCCAGTCCGAAGAAGAGACACCCCTGCACCATGCCTGTGGCGTTTTCCCCTCGAGTATGACGGAATTAAACAGCTTCTGAAGGTCCTTAAGTACCGGTTTTCCACCCGCCTTCAGGAGTTCGGCCGTAATTCCGTCATCACCCGGTGCCTTGTTGCTTTTAAGCTGTTTCAGAGCCATCCTAATCTCGTAGAGGCTGACATCCGGAATGTCTTCGGTTTGGCGGATATGATCCTGCCGTCGTCGGTCTTCAGTTTCGTAAGCTGGCTCTGCCCAATAGCCAGATCTCTTGAAAATACCCTGAAGCCTTTATTCCACTCAATAGCGTCTTTAATACGCTCGGTACTAAAGCGGCGGAGGTTGCTTTTCAAGGATTTAGAGATCCGTCTTTTGAGCTGCCGGTATTTCCGAACCTCGTCTGAAGACAGCAGGATCATCTGACGCCGCTCCTTCATGAGGTCGAGAGTATGATCAGAGTTTTTTGTTCTAAGACCCAGTCGTATGGACAGTTTCCACGAACCCATCGTTGTATTCGTCCACTGAGCTTCCTAGGCAATCGAAACTATTCTGGAGTTCAAGCTGAAAGTTCTGTACCTACACGTAAAGTGGGAATTTTGTTTTCTCGCGTACCTCATAGTGTGGTATGTCGTTGGATAGGTCTTTAAATAAAAACTTTTGCTTGTTTGTTCAGATAATTTTTCTATTACGGGATTCGTTTGTGAAATATTAAGCTATAAAGTGGCAATTTTTGTAAGACTTAAGTGTCCCCCCCCTCTACCAGCTAAACGGTTGTATTTGGGAGTGTGAAAAAATTCACGGTGATAGTATATATAACGAAATTAAAAGGAAAACTATCACAACTAAGTAGGCTTTACAAGTTTACAAGTAATAGTCTACCAACTTATAAAATGTACTTGCATAACATATTCAAATTTTATGATTACAATTCTGTAACTACATACGTGTTACGTTATTAACTTACTACGGGACTCGTTTTTCATCAACTAACACTGATCTGCAAATTGCAAAAAACGTAAGAAATTAAAATTGTAAGTAAAAAATGTTGAGGTTGTTATTCCATTAGAAAATCGTATTTTTTTCTTCCGGCACTTATGACTATGTCCTTCAGCACATGGTAGGTACAGAGGATACTTTTTATCTCAGTAGAACACAACGCTCAAAGGCATGAGGTATAAGTACAACATTAACTACGCAATAATATGCCCGAATTACCAGGATATGGTTAGGTTTCGATTTCATGGGCGAAAATTAAGGGATTCTGTTTTTCTAAGTAATCATTCGGATTTTGCCCAATGAGAGTATAAGCGGACTCGCTTCTTTGTCACAAAGAAAATATGACAGCTTTTCGTACTTTAGCCATTTTATAATAGGTTGCTTTTGTTTTCAGCAAACGTTCACGCTGCCACCGATAACGGTGATACCTTGCACAAACGAGAGCTGTCGATGTGAACTGAAGTCGGGCGGCCAAATTAAACGATGATTTTAGAAAATATTTACTTTTATTATCATAATTATAAATTACTTTAGAATGTGTTTTGTCTATTTTTAGACCAACCACACATTTGCAATTAAGACGCTCGGTTCAAGGATTAAATATAAGTAAGATAATATTAAAATGGTTAAATATTCAAATTAAAATACTTCTGCGTTAGTTTGGTATCCTACGACTGTACTGTCGTGTCGTGCGTCTAAATCGCAAGTATGTGCGAGGTCTGTTTAGAGAGCTTGTATGGCACGTGTGTGTTGTTATTTATTTATTCGAGTGTGACTAGATAATTGGTGGTCTCAAATTGTGAAATGTAGTAGAGCTTATCTCGGTCCTAAACAGTGGTTTTTAGTTTTACTTAAATTATAAACAATTTTGAAACTAATTCTAGATCTTAATTTATATCTTTGGTCGCAATGAGTGTAGACGTGTATTTCTATAATTTTAAAAAATATTTAATTTTTGTAACGATATATTAATAAGGTGTTGAAGTTTGATGACCAATGTGCAGTATTTGTGTGTTTCTGTTACATTTGGCAGCCAACTGTTTGTAGCAACTTAAACCGAACGATATCTCTGATAACTTTTGAGACAATTTTAGAGAGACGGAGTTATTCAAGATAACATTGTCTTTTTGACAAAATAATAACTTCTTGTTTACATAGATTTACACTTTCATAAAAAGGTAAATAAAATGTTGCTTATTTTTAATGTATTATTCTCTTGTTAGCGGCCAAACGTAATAGTGGTATACTCTAACAATGCATATTATTATAAACAACTCGAACTAACAATATTATGAATTTTGCTCTCATCTATTGGAATCATATATAAACACAGCTTCCGTAATACTCTCGTTGGCTTTGGCTTACACAATATTGTCGAGCGTTATAACAAATGCTATTGTTTGACGTCGTAAATGTGTTGAGATTTTTTTACAAAATATAAAAGTATAACATAGGTGGCATGGAGATGGAATAAAATATAAATAACAATTCAATGCAGAAGGTCCTTCAAAGCATTATTAAAGATGGCATGTTCAAGTCCATGGGTAGGACCCAATCGGACCAATGAGTTCAAGCTATTTTGAAATATAAATAATATAATATACAACATTATTTTTAGTATATGCGAAACCTGAATATAGTTGGTTCAGAATAAGTAACTGAATCGATTCCAATCATTTTTAAACCATGTTATATTTTGTCTCAAAAATATTTAAAAAAAAAATTACGTTGGACACCGAGCGACATTAAGTAACTAAATAATTTAGGTACCTACAAATTATTATTATCAATGAGTTCAAAACGACGCTGGAGGCGCGCGCGCGGGTTGGCTGCGTGGTAACCACGTTTTTGCGCGGACAACCAGATAACAGAACAAGGTTATAACTTTCTGATTTTCATCAAACTGTTTTAAAATTTTGTACATAGATTCTTTACATAAAAATACTAGCCACGTCTTTCAGGTTTCGCATAAATACTAAAACTAAGGTTGTATAATATAAATTACGTGTTTTTTATGTAATGGCAACACTTCAACAATAGCACTTGTTTTACAAACAACACATATTCTAATCATCTGCTCTCCTCTACACTTCCTGCTTGCACGAGAATTTACCAAATATCGGGAATGTTCATAACACAAACATAGTTTGTCCAATTAACGTTTAAAACATGTTGATATGTTCTCAATGGGACTTTACCCAAAACTAAAGGAGAATTATTAATTTCTTAATAAAAAAATCGTATTAATTTCGTCGAGGCATCGAATAACAATGTTTCATTGAGTCGTCGAATAATTTTTATCGAGGCATCGAATATTTTTTACCGAGGCATCGAATTACTTTCATCGAAGCATTAAATTCTCGTGCCAACAAGTGAGCTATCGAAACAATTAGACGGAACGTTCGTATCGGTCGTGACTTCGTGTCGCGTTATACTAACTTAAACTAGCTTGTACTGTGCGTTCGTAAT
Organism: Noctua janthina; assembly: GCA_963576755.1. Classification (NCBI taxonomy): domain Eukaryota; kingdom Metazoa; phylum Arthropoda; class Insecta; order Lepidoptera; family Noctuidae; genus Noctua; species Noctua janthina. Next base: position 1,102,743 of record OY755070.1, read on the forward strand.
TATTATAAACTAAGGATTTACGTCAAACGTTAAACTAAAATATTATGCTAAACATTATTTATATGGCATGAATTTGTGCTGGCTGGCATAGCCGTGGTAGAGGATTATTTTGCTATTTTAGAGGCTGCCTAACAACAAGTGTGCCTCGATGCGTAGTGATAAGAAATGACTAAGGCACTAGATATTATGCAGAATGACGCTCAAATCAAGGCAGTCACGAAAATAGCAAAGGCTTTAAGCTAGCATCACATTTATCACACAACACATTTATACGAATAACTAATTTTAAACATAATTCAGATCATGTAAGTAACTTGCCATGTGATAAAGTGGAGTCCAGCTTTAGTAACTTTATAATAGGTATCAGAATCAACATCATTCATAAAAGTATAATACAAATTGTTCGTGGAAGTTCAAAAATACTTAATTTATATATTAAAGGGCCATTTCCGTTAATGTAACTAAAAGGCTGGTAATTACATAATTTAATCATCCTTTTAATTCTATCTAATTATAGAAAAATAACCCTAGTAATACGTCAATTTACCTAATAATTTTATCGTGTCAAAAATACATACATCTAAAGGTTTATTTACAATGTTTGAGGGGTACTACGGTTACTGTTTGTAAGGCAAGACAAGGATTTGACTCGAGGCATACACTACTCCCTCTCGCTCACACATTCCAAACATAAGGGAAACATATAGGCGGAGTGGTAACAACCGAAACACATGGAATTAGGTCCTCCAAAATAAAACTCCGTTCATTGTGATGTGGCCTATGTCTCATAAAATATCTATTTAGGTTAGTAACTTTTTTATAGAATAATCTTTTAAGAATTTGTTATTTTAAATTATTGGTTAGGTTAACCACATCCCAATAAACGAAGTCGAAATATATTAAAATATAATCAATAAATTAAGTCACACCAATAAACTAATGAATTTGGCACTAATCTAATACTTAACGCTAACCTGGCCTTGAAATGCATTGTGAAACATTGAAATGCTTTACAAAATTCGAATATTTAATACTTCATAATTTTACTTTACGCAGAATTTACTTGAGATGAGATTATATATTCCATTCTTTTACAGATCAATTTATTGACATAGTCGGTACAAGTTGTCAGAAACTACTGAACGAACGATTAATAGATGATATTAAAACTGTCACCACACAGTCAAAACATCATTTTTTAAAGCTTAAATTTTAGCAAAATCATTTAAATACAATTTGTAGACATTCGTACAATACTTTCTTGCTCAAAAAATCCATCGAAACCCCGCATTATTCAAACTTAAAATGTCAGTATAAAACCTATCGTTCACCTGTGCGGCACGTTGCGCTGCGTTGGTTAGCGTAGCGTGGCATGTACGTGCAAAAGTCTATAACAACGCCTAGGTGTTTTTTACGCTTGCATTGTTTAGTGACGTACTACTCAGTACGGACATGGCCTAAGAGATAATTTCAGTCTGCAGCGTGAAGCCGCGGTGACGTCACGCCTCACGTCAAGGCAGTCGCGCTTCGCGTCAAGGCACGTCTCGCGAGGCGTCCATCGCGTGGTTGAGGCAGCGACTCACGAGCTCCAACTTGTTTAGGTACGCGGCTGCTACTTCGCCGCGGGGTGAACTGTTGAGAGATCATAGACTGTAAACTTGCCTGTAAAAGCTGTGTGTTTGAGAGTAAAATAACTTACCTTAGGATAAATGGGTCATCGTGCGGTTGGTTTGCAGTGTATGGTGATCTTCTGACGAAGTCACCCACTGTAAAGAGGTAAAAAGGAATTTAAATGTCAACAGGGGCTTGAAGTCTAGATGTTTGTCCGGTTAATGTCAACAGGTTCGTCCCTATAACATGGGACGTACATAATGTATTCCAGAAAATAAAGGCGTACATTTATATATAAAAAAAAAGGGTTAAGTTCAGAAAAATAAATTAGTCCAGTCAAATATGCGAAAAAAGGGGTCAACCTCGGAATGATAGATAATAAGCTGTAAACTTGTATGCACCTTCATTTTGGTTTTCTAAAAGTTGTCTCAAAAGTCTCATAAAATCTCGTGTCTGCGTCGTAAGTTACTCAAGGTCAAACGTCACAAAATCAGTTTTTCGAGATTATCTCGGTTTCTATAGCTCCAATGATCTTAACTCGTACGATAAAAATTGTAGAGCTTAAAATTTGCAACAAATTGTGTTTTGAAAATTTTTTCATACGCCCAACTTTTTTTGAGATAGAGGGCAGAGAGCCCGCAGCGCTCAGCCATAGTCACTGTAATGCAAGGTCAACCGTGAATCTCACTGAATAATACCTTGTATAAAGTTATTAAATCATTGAAATATCTATATTAACAATAAATATTTTGTATCCCCTTTATTTATTTTCATACAAATCTTATACAATTTTAAATATTTCTTAAACTAAAAACAATATAAAAAACATTTAAAATGATAAAAAATTTTAGCCCACCGGTATCGGGAACAGGGTCCAAGCTACCGGCGGTCAGGGTTCCAGAGAGAGGAACCTCCTAATAATACGAGCCGTGCCCAGGAATACCGCTTTCTGAATCAAGCCCTTGATCCAGCTGCCTAACGAGAGCCTACTCAGGTATTGGTCGAGGCTCTTGGCAATTAAGCCATGGGCTGATACAATTTATAATTACAATTATTTTCTATTATTTGTTAGTTATACTAAATATACATTATATTTATTAACATTTTGCATATATCTAATATATTCATTTAATAATACTCATTTACTTTGTGTAATTAAAAACTCATGAAGAACTTATTAAGAAATATATAGCTACTGAAGAAAGAAAAAATTATAATGTATTTATTCATCATCATCATCATCATCATCATCATCATCATCATCATCATCATCATCTGCCTAGCCTTTTCCCAACTATGTTAGGGTCGGCTCCCAGTCTAACCGAATGCGGCTGAATACCCGTTATTTACATGGAGCGACTGCCTATCTGACCTCCACAACCCAGTTAGTACGATACCCCTTGGTAAGACTGGTCGTCAGACTTTTTGAACCACTTTTTTCACTTTTGTATTTACTCGTTTCGTTAAAATCTTTTTTAAATAAATTAATATAAAATTAGGGTATACAATAAGCATTTCACCTAATGAGTTTTTAATTACACGTTATTAAATATAATGTATTAACTAATAAATAATACAAAATATTTATTGTTAATGATATTTAAATAATTTAATAACTTTATACAAGGTAATATACAGTGACTATGGCTGAGCGCTGCGGGCTCTCTGCTCTCTATCTCAAAAACGGTTGTGCGTATGAAAAATTTTTCAATACACAATTTGTTGCAAATTTTATGCTCTACATTTTTTATACAAGTTAACATCATTGGAGCTATAGAAACCGAGATAATTGCGAAAAACCGATTTTTGTGACGTTTGACCTTGAATAACTTACAACGCAGACACGAGATTTTATGAGACTTTTGAGACAACTTTTAGAACACCAAAATGAAGGTATACGAGTTTACAGCTTGTTATCGCTCATTCCGAGGTGAAACCCTAATATGACTGGACTAAATATTTGAGCAGTTTTGAACTCACATCCAGGCGAGGCAGGCAGGTTGAGCCTCATCTCATGTTTGAGTACTCTCCGCGCTAGCGTGTCGCTGACTGCGGCCGAGCGCGGGCCTGGTACGCTGGGCCGGTCGCGAGATGGAGGAGATGTACCGCATACTTTGGTGCTGTGAACATTACTTGTTAATTAACATAAAATAACCACCCATAACGAGGAAGCGACTAAATATCGACTATTTTCTCGCTCAAAAAACTCGGAAAAGATTGTAGGTCCGGTTTAGTAAAAGAGAAACATAATTGTATAAATAGTTGATCGCTGACCGATCTCACTGCCGGCCGGCGAGAACTCACAAACAAATTGATTTGAATTGCTAGCTTCTCGTTAAATGGCGCTAATGGGACAAGTGCCTGAGGTGTCGCATGTTACGGCTACGTGCCAGACGTGCTGTGCATACGTACGGTGCGGGCCGGCCGTCCGCGCGCAGCACGCAGGCGGCGGACAGAGCGCGCACGTGCTGGCGCCGCCGCACCAGGAAGCCCATGCGCAGGACTATCACCACCACTGTCGCTATACACCTGAGGGGAAACGACACTCATTATTTTAAGTTCGTACATGTCTGAAGAGGAAGGAGGGAAAAATTTTCCCTTGTCCTTGGGTGGAACAGTGGCCTAAAAATGAGCTTCCCCATTGTGAAGTATCGGATATAACGACGAATCCGTACATCATAACAAATCATTAGGAAAAACAAACTGACTAATTCCTCTTCATCACCATCGTCAGAATTCCATGACGGTGATCAAGGAGATTCTCGTTGCTTCATTCTAAGCGTTCAGATTATCTGATTATCCCAAAGAACTGCTCTACACCATCAGAAATACATACAGTATTTAAGTCGAAAATAAACAAAATTAAATTCCATTAAGACAATCACAAGCTACAATAAGAGCGTTAACAAGTTTTGACTCACTTGAACCGCTTCTTCCCCCTGCTGACTTCCGGCAACTTGGACGAGGGTAGCCTCAAGTTCTTCTCCAGCTCGGTATACCCCGCCAGCACCCGCTGCAGGTACCTCTTCTGCCACACCAGCGCCTTGCGACAGCTCTCGAGGCGGAGGCAGCGACCGTGCAGGTAACGTATCTGGGGATAGAAGAATAAGATCGATATTATTTTATAAAACCTAGTAGTGGAGGGGGAATTAAACCTAAACGATGCCTATTTATTGAGAACAAGTTGAAATGCAACACAGGCAATTATCATCATTCGTCTGCCCTTATCCCAATTTATTTAGGGTCGGCGCAGCATGTCTTTTCTCGTCATTTCATCAGACTCCTCCTTTCTTGCCATATAATCTTTCAGACAGTCCATTCATCGTTTCTTTGGTCTTCCTCTACTTTTAAAGCCATCCACATTCATACTCAAACTTTCCTCACATTTTTCTCATCCCTCCGCATAATTATAGCACGTCAACAGAGTTCCACACAACAAATGCAACAGGCAATTAATTGGAAAAAAAGATAGATATTTTTTTATATAAATACTTTACCGATTTTCTGTATCGGCATAACTTATTAAGATGCACTTTTGAACGTGAAAACTCAATGAAGTATTTAGTCCGTTAAGAAAATACACAGCCAAACTTTTTACTGACAAAAAAATAATACCTTGGACACCACGAAATTAAAAATCGAACATCACTATGACATGCCATTATATTTATGTCGCTGTGTTGTGACATTAGATTCGTATTAGTAATTTTATATTAATTTAGTGATTAACTACTATCACTAGTTTTATTTTATATTCATGTACAGAAAATTCGTTGTTTTAAAATGAAAAACCTGTGAGGGTAAATAGTCCGTTTAAATATGGACGCACCAAAGAATGATCCGCCGAAATTACCCGATATGGTGTAAGTTTAGAATGTTTTGAACTAAAGCAGACGCACCACGCTTACCTTCGTGCAATTAATTTTATAACTACTACTCTTAAAAACATCGTGAGAAAACCGGCATGTCTTAGAACCAAAAAGGTCAGTCCTGCTCTCAATGGGAGGTGGCACGTGAACCAGCAGTGGAAAACATAATGAAATTTAGATTCAAGACTAACTTAGTTGTAAGAGCAGCATTAAAGGCATTTTAAAGTAAATCTCGTTGCAGCATGTGCGGTGATCACCCGTCTATTACAAAGACGGAGCTAAACGTGAAAACTGACCCGAAGATGGATGAAAAAGAGAAGGACAAGCTGAAAGAGAAAGTGTTGTCCTACGCGAAGATCACTCCATCGGTATGTAGACACTTCTCATATATTAGTACAGACACATCTCATGATTAGTGTAGTAGTGTAGTGTGAGAGGTAGTTTGGCAATAGTGCAAGTCTAGGACTATCTCAGCCCTCAGATCGAATTGGTGTTGTGAAGTATATGTTAGTGCCCAGCAGTGGATTAACGACATCAGGTGTAGGTATTTTCACGTGTAATTTCTTCAGGAAAGAGGACTTACGATGGGATCTAAGCCACCACTTGAATGATGACACATAACCCTAACAAGCCTGAATTCCCCGCACATTTGTTTAGTTTTAGTATTACATACTGAGTGTTTATTACATGATTAGAGCTACTCGTCGCTCGTGCGGCCGCGTGTGTATAGCATATTTATAAGGTGTATGTTCCACTTTAAGGACTAAGTGCGGAAACCAAATCCCTAACATAGAACATAGGTGTATTGTATGCGAGCTTATACCGCGTGCATGATCGAATCTGCTTGACACAAAAAAGCCCTCATATCGTTAGAGTTCCCGCACGGAGCGCTACGAGCAGATAAAGCGGACAGAGCGAGCGGAGCGATCGGAGCGGTGCGAGGCGCGCGTGCGCTCAGAGCACGTGCTGCGCCTGAGCGAGGCGCGGCGTCGCGTGCACTCGCTGGAGGTGGTGCGGCGGCCCGACGTGCACGTGCAGGCCAGCGGCAACCGCGCGCTCGTGCAAGGTACGGCGCCCTCACGAGACCGACTTATCTGCTTTCGAACCAACTTGGAAACACAAGCCTAGTCGCTTCGGTGTCCCCGTGATACGTGTCTTGATGACACGTTGCTTCAGGTTTCGGAAGACGAAAACAGAGTAGATCGTCACTCCAGCGTTACGTACAGAACAATATTTTAACCTAGATAGCCGTTCCTTAAATAGGAGGAAGGATGAAGTCCTCTACACTAAAAAGTGGCATCCACCACAAAATAAATCTTGTTCTCTTAAATTGGGTTCAAGCTAGTTCATTACATCTGAGCGTGTGGTGGGTGTCTGTAGACGTACAATCTGAAATCATCAGTTTGCCAGCACAAATATAAAAATATCTTGATCAATCCAGATGTTTCATGCACATTTTGAATATGGACAATATTCATTGCACCATTGTTGTCGAGTAGTTCATTTGATCACCCATAGAAGGGAATAGAAATTATTTATTTATTTAAACTTCATGTACAATAGTGGTACACCCACATCCCCAGTTATAAGTCCCATGTAATAAGGGGTGCACCTATTGCCATCAACCGGGCACGAATCAAATCACCGTGGCTGCTACTGAGATATTCCTGTAATAACCCAATGACAATTAGCCCGAGCCGGGCATCAGAAGGGAATGGAAATGATTGTATTGTTCAATTAAAAGGCGTGTGATCTCTCCGGTGGGTAGCTATGACGGCGCGTGTTGTTACAGCGGCGCTGGGCAGCTTCCGCTGGCCGCCCTACCTGCTGTGCGTGTGGGTGCTGGTGCTGCTGCTGACGCACGCGCTGCACTGTCTCGTGTCGCTGCTGGACCGCGCGCTGCCCGCGCTCAGGTCAGTGCCGAGACGGCGATGTCGGGCTAATCTCGTATAACAGCGTTTGGTAACCGCCCTGATCTTTGTAAAACCTACTCAAACAGTGTAAATTTTAACTAGACTCGGTTACTTCTTTCATTCAACGAGGTGCTCTACCCAAGAAAAGATTATGTCGATCGCTGCCTAATGAAAAATTGTTAATTCAGTATTTATACAGACTGAGCAGTCTGATTCTGAGGTACCGTACACATTAGCCTTTTGTTTGGGAAATTGTCAGGGCAGTATCCATCAGGATTTCCCCATCCCCCAAGTAACCGCCCCACGGTAGGTAGTACACCGCAGCATGTGTCGGTAACAGGAAGTGCAGCCAGTGCTGCCTGGTGTGGACGGAGGCGTCGTGGCGCGGCGAGCTGCAGCTGAGGGCGCGCGCCGTGCCGCTGGCGCTGGCGCTGGTGACGGCGCTGCTGCACGCGCTGTACTACGCGCTGTACGCCGCCTACGCTGTCGTGCTGTGGGCCATCGAGCCGCTCTGCACTGACGCCGAAGAAAAACTTCGCACCACACAAGAGATGCTGCCTAAAGTTACCGACTATGAAGATGAAATCAAAAATGATTCGAGTTAAACTGTCATGTGATCGTAGGGAGATTTGTCAAGTTTTAATATCTATGTTCATGGTTTCACAACAACCGAATTAAACGAATGTAACATCAAAACTAGTTTAGTTGTAGTTATATATAGTTTTAAGGTTGCAGGGATCCGCTGGATGCGAGACCCACGGGACCGGTCAATGTGGCGACACTTGGGGGAGGCCTATGTCCAGCAGTGGACGTCTTTCGGCTGAAATAATGATGAAGGCATGTGATGTGCCGTAGCCAATTCGTAGAAGCGTTAGGTGCTTTTAATGGAATGAACCAACGAAGACTATCCCTATCGTATTATTTGGTAAGACACGCTAGTAGCTAATACTATACGTAGTACGTACGTATTTGTTATTTTTGTTATTTATATATTTAAGATAGTGTTGTAAGTTCATTTGTTCTCCGACTTAGTAACAATAGCTGTATGATGTTTCAACTATTCTAAAGATCTGAAAAAAAAACCTTAAGCGGTATACACACCAAAGCCGCTGACCCGGCGGCACAGCCCGGCGGCTTAGTGCCGGCGGGTTAACCCGGCGGCTTCAGAATGTCCAAGCCGAACGACTTTGCCGGCGGCACGACAGCCGCGGCATGTGGTGTTCTAGTAATTGCCAAATAGTCGTAGAGATTGGACGTGTGTGTTTCGAATAATTCAGAAGTAGTATTTTCAGTACCTAATTGACATGGAGCAGGACGATAACAGTGATTTAATAATAGCAGTTTGTGGAGTTATTATCGGTGGATCCCTCAACACACGAAAGTGTTGGGTTAGGCCAAGTTTAATGAGTCGCAATAAATACAGTACTTGTCAAAGATTAAGTGATTTAAAGGAAGACGACTTGGTTCTATACAAACCCATTTCTTTTAAGACTTTCCTGTCATTAACCAGTGCCGACTTTGAATATTTACTGAATATTGTTGGACACAAAATAGCTAAACAAGACACAAATTACAGAAAAGCAGTTTCACCAGTGGAAAGATTGTCAATAACGTTAAAATACCTAAGCTCAGGAAATTCTTTTAGTAGCCTGTGCGACGTCTTTAAAGTATCTCCTCAACTAATTTCAAGCATTATTCCTGAAGTATGTGATGCTTTAGTTGAAGGACTTTCAGATTATGTGAAAATTCCAAGGAGTCAGGAAGGATGGAGAGAAATTGCAGATGAATATTTAAAAAGATGGCAAATACCCAATTGTCTTGGGTCAATGGATGGGAAACACATAAAACTTCAATGTCCCCCAAAAAGTGGAAGTGATTATATAAACTATAAAAAATATTTCAGTATTGTGCTCTTTGCTTTAGTAGATGCTGATTACAACTTTTTGTACGCTAATGTGGGATGTCAGGGTCGGATTTCAGATGGTGGGGTTTTTAATAATTCAGCATTATGTCGATTGTTAAATGATAATGAATTGAATATACCACATAAAACCCCTTTACCCGGAAGGAATCTACCAGTACCGTATTTTTTTTTGGGTGATGACGCGTTTCCTCTGCAACCCCATATTATAAAGGCTTATGATGGTAATCACACAATGGGATCATCTAAGAGGGTTTTTAACTATCGCGTATGTCGAGGGCGAAGAGTAGTTGAAAACGTGTTTGGGCAGTTAACACACAAATTTAAGATTTTTCATAGACCTATTCAGCTAATCCCAGAAAAAGCTACTACTGTAACTTTGGCGTGTATACATTTATTTAATTATATCAAACGAACCGCTGCAACTCAGCAAAACGAATACGATACTGAAAATAATCAAGGAGAAGTCTTTCCCGGTGAATGGCGTAGACATCTTGAAAACGACAGTTGCTTAGATAATATGTCAGGAGAAGACAATCAAACCTCGGATACTACAGTGACCGCTGAGGATACAAGAGTGGAGTTGACTCATTATTTTCTTTCTAGTGTCGGAGGATTAGAATGGCAATATAACCAATAAACGCCCATTAGTCGAATAAAATTAAAACTCATATAATCAATATTATTTTTAATCATTAAGTAGTTCCATGTATTATCCATTAAATCTAAAATCGTAAATTACACATAGTGAGATACACTTTTATTGTGATTCGTATAATAAAGTTTTAAACAAAATAAGAAATGTGTTTTTGTAAACCAATAACATGATATTAACTATTGGTAACAGTAGAAGTGTCACTAAACTAAAATTAAAACCTTGCTATTCCTTTCGCACATATGTCAAGCTCTACTCGTGTGAAGGGAATAGTCAACACTAATTTTAAATTTAACTTTAATGGGGCTACCTATAGCTACCTTTATTATACCAAAAAGAAAATTAAATATTTATAACATATTTTGAAGATTACTTTATAAGTTTTATAACACTATCAGAAGGATTTAGAGCTAGGTATTCTTCAGCAAATGTTTCTAGTGACGAAGGTTGAATTGTTTGTGGATCTGGGTTTGTTTGGGCAGAGTATTCAGAAGAAGTTAAGTTATTTGTAGAAGGGCTTACAACCGTCTGTTGAAGTGAAGATGCTCTATAGTATCCTGGATGACTGTGTGAACTAGAAACACTACTTGGTCTTGCAAAATCCGTAAATGTATCGGATCTATATCCAGTTTCGGCTTCAAATATTATATTGTTGATCCGATGTCTCACAATAGCTTTCATTTGTCGATCCATTTGTCTTAACTGACCCGCAATATAATCTCCAAATAAACCATCCTCATCTTTTGTCACATTTGGTCGTTGGGAGACATTCTTCATAATATTCAATGCTTCGGATATCAACTCTTTATTAGGGTTGATTTTAGGACGTTTATTTCGTTGCCAAGTTGTATTTTCTGGCGACATCTGTGGTAAATCATTTTGATTTGATTGTGAATCTCGTTGTGAATCGTGGCTCGTCGACGGTGTGTCCTGCGAAAAAAGACGAAAAAGACTGCCCGTTTAGCCGTTTTACTTTTATTTAATAAAAAATAAATAAGTATATCTAGTCAAAATCAACATTTATTGTGTATTTTTTTATTATGGATTTTATTAAAGGCACTGAATAAGTCTTCAACATTTCAATTATTATTTTTTTTAAACATCTTTTTTTTTACCTGAGTGGCAACTATTTTGCCAATGCCCGGGAAAGGGTTAAAATGTAAATACAAAGATACACTAATAAATAAACTAATATAATTATATGTCTATGGGGCCCTAGTTGCCTGATTATAAATAAAAAAAAATTAAATCTTTACTTACAGTATCGGTGGTTCCAGTAGGCACATTTTTGTTCTGCAGAAAATTTAGTGATTTGTAGGCAAACCATTTACTATGATAAATATCATCAGTACCCGCACCAGACTTATTTGAATTATCTTCTTTTTTTTTCTCTCGGTAATAATGACTAGTTAAATTTTTTATCTTTCTCTCGATTTCCGAAACATCAGTAGCAAATTCACTGGCAATTTCATTAAATGCGTCGTAACGCTTTGGCCGGCTTTTGTAGTCACGGTTTTTTGGGTTCCATAATATTTCTTTTAAATGATAGAGGTCTATTAGTTTTATAACTGTTGCATCGTCCCACTCCATATTGGTTAGTTGATAAAAAATCAAAGTGCCGACACTTCACAACAACAGAGAATGAATAAGTGATACGTCACTACTCTGAAAGCCGGCGGGCAACTGACTGAGTGAGTGGAGAGGGATGCCGGCGGCATCATTGTACAAAATAAGGCCGGGGTTGGGCCGGCGGTCAGCGGCTTTGGTGTGTAGACCGCTTTACCTATCCATGAAAAAAAACACAGAAAGCAATAAGAGACAAAGAAACGCCACCAAAGAGCTGAACCATTTAATAAGACAGTCACTCACAGCCTGGTCGCGCTCGTCGGGCTGGCTGGCAGCCCGGCCGGCCTGCGCCTCCCGCTGCAGCCGCTCCAGCTTGGCCGACAGCTGCAGCTTCTCCGAGCGCAGCGTGAGGAGCTCGGGGCTGGACGTCTCGATGAGGCACTTCTTGAGGGTAGCGAGCTCGCGGGCTAGTTCAGTCTTTGTGCTTTCGATTTCAGTCTGTGGAAGAAGGATGGTGGGAGTTAGTAAGTGCCTATTACCATGTCATCAGTCGTGGGATTAAACCCACGCAGGCACTTAAATATCGCGTGGATACCGCAATGTCTTAGAACTAAAACAATCGAAGTGGCCCCAGAGCGCAGTGGACCGTATCCCAGTAATGAAAACATTTAATAATGTTAGTTTATAACTTTGACTGACTTTAACTGATTTAACTACTACTAATGATTTATGAGAAATTCTTGTTATTATGCACTTTTTTAAACTAAACTTTTCGCCATCATCAGCTAGGTGGAGCCAGAAGATATAACAAACAGAAACATACCAGTGCATCGGTAACAGGCTTGTGGTTGAGGCTTGACGTCAGTTTTTTCTCCAGTTCAGAGATGGTGTGGCTCTGTGTGCTGATCAACTCTTTAGCACGAAGTAACTGAACGCCAGCATCATGTTTTAATCTGCAAAAAAAATATAGCTTTATGTAATCAATTCTTTCATTTTTAATTTCGAACAACATGTGATGTTGCAGCTGCAAAAGATGAAGTATTGGGTTTTATTGGGGTTTGAATATTTTGCAACCTTGAATTGGATCTTAGTACCACAAAACCAAGTAAAACACTATTATTTAGACTGAACGACTTAGCCCGCTTCACAAATTTTAGACATTATTCTGTTTCCGTCAATCTTTTGAAGATGAAATAATAATGTTTTAAAATGACTGTTTGCTTCGTACTAAATGCATTGACTGATGCGTGGTGTAACCTTTTAACTCGGTGAATGTAAGGGGTTATCTAGATTTATAAATATCTCCCTTACCTCTTCATCTCAGCGAGTTCGTTTTTCAACGCGGTGCACTGCTCGTTCTTAGCGTTCGCCTCTCTGTCGGCCTGCAGCCGGCTGTGGTCCAACATGGCCTGCAGGTCCTGGTAGCGCGTGCGCTCTACTTCTAGCTTGGACTTCAGTAGAGACACCTCGCCTTTGAGACGTTCACTGTTTTCCATCTGGTGGCGAAAAGAGAATTAAATGAGTTTTTAGTCATTCATTAAAAAGAATTTCTCGAGACTGTCGAGGTTCCAGCATTTGACGAGTTAGAATCGCTTGATGATGTCACAAGGAGGGGAAAAAGTGTCATAGCATGTCGAGAATAGGTTTGGACGTTGCTTTTAATCATAGATTCTTCTGGGTATATTTCTGCAGGGTGCAGGATGGTGTAGTAGAATGTTATCGATTACCACTGAGCTATACCTGTTTCATTATTAACCGTTTGTTGAGGGAACAGCTACTTAGTGTGACATCTGATGGTGGTAGTTTAAGTTAATCAGTCTGTCGTTGACCCACATATTTCATTGACATAAATTATAGCTTCGATTTAAAGAATTTATTATTATCAAAATCTGTCATATCTGTTCAATTTCCGTGGTAGCCTATCAATAACATTGAACCGTTTAATTTAACTGCCTATGTGTAATGGTCGTGGGGAAAGAAAATATAAGTACCTCATGCCGCAGCTGCGACTTGACGGGATCAGTGTGCTGTGCCGAGTCTAGCTGCTGCCTCTCCAGCTGCGAGGCACGCGCGTGCGCCTGCTGCGAGCGCTGCTGCAGCTCCAGCTCCGACTGCATGGCCGCTTCCAGGCGCTTCTTCAGGATTTGGATCATGTTCGAGTCTTGATTCTGGTGGAGAAAAGTTTTTTATGTAAGTACTGATAGCTGGTCGGATGTTTGCCATAAATCTGTAATCAAGTGATCAAATACTTGATACATTCATTGGAAAGAGATTGATTGTGAAATAACAGAAAATCAAGTTTTAAAAAATGAGGCAGTCTCCGTTTATTTGGATTTTCGACTGCTACTAGAAGACTAGCATTAATTGTCTAGATAGCAACTAGATTTTGAAAGTAAAAAAAATTAGAATTGGGCTTCAGTTAACTCTAGTCAATAGCTTGGAAAGACCTATGTGAGTAAAGTAGTAAACTGCAACAGGCTGATAATGAATGTTCAATTGTTCAGTAATATAGTTAGTTAACCTGCAAGCTCTCCGCGGTCTGCTTGTGCGTGTCGAGCAGTAGCGCCAGGCGCCCGCAGTTGTCGCGCTCGGCCTCGTAGCGCAGCTTGCTCGTCTGCCAGTCTTGCACCAGTTTGTCGCGCACCCTGATGTAATATACAACATGTTGAATCACTGCACTTTTGGTGGAACTTTTTGTATTTTTTTTGCTTGAATATATTGGTGAAGATAAAAATGAGACGACATTTGGTACATTCCTCTAACATTATTGAACGTTGTACGATTTAAGGCAAATTGAACGCAGACACAGTAAGTAATATTTCGCTCTTTGGTTAAATTATAAAAAATTAAGTTATACTTTTAGGTCCCTATTACTAGTTTAGCAGCAAATACAAACAGTACTAAACCTTGGTTATTTTTTCGCGTGCCAGACGCTCACTTATTAGGCAAAGATCGATATTAAGTATACCCACATACTGAGTTTTAGTTTTTGCATTCGTTACTATCGATCACTAGTCACAAAATTGAATTATTAATAACCTAATGCGCTTTTGAGACGTCGATTTTCGTAATTATTTCTTTTTTAAAGCTGGTATTTTGAAAATATTAGGCAGGACCAGAAAATGCACAAGATCTATTGCTAAACCTGAAAGAGGAGGTCTTTGCCCAGCAGTGGAACAGAATCTTAATATACAGGGTGTAAACGGACCCTTCACGAAGCCGTCAACCAAGCGTTCTGTACAACATCAAACTAAGTAAACCTACGCAAAAATTATTGCTGGGAAACTTTTATATTGTGTATATATTTTCTAGTTTGAAAGAAAGGATAGTTTTGCACTTGATAGGAGCGCCGTGCTAAGCACGGGCTAGTTTATACATAATATTTTCTTAAGAGGTCAATCCAGTTTTGCAAAACAATTTGTTCGGCTCCTATACTCACCTGTTAAGTTCAGTGATAAGTGCGTCTTTATCCTTCAGTCTGGCTTCGAGGTTGTTGACCTGCATCAGTAGCTTGTCGTTTTCAGTACGAAGCCTGTTGATGCGGTCAGATGATGACGAGTGGATTGAACTTGACGATCTACGAAAACAAATAAATGGCATTAATATCTTTGTCTAATTTATCTATGTTTATTTTTGTTTATTCGGTTATTCCAAGGTTACTAAAAATTCTGGTATTGATCTGCATCTGGTTAGACTGGAAGCCGACCTCAAGCTAGTTGTGGTAAGGCTGCGCAGATGATGATTCCCATATCATAATGATAAATATTCAATGAGGTTGTCGACATGTGGGACGTGAGTACAGCAGTCATTGTGCCGATAGTCGTGTCGGCCAATGGCTTAATAGTCAATAGCCTCGACCAACATCTGAGGAGGCTCTCGCTTGGCTGCTGGATCAAGGGCTTGATTCAGAAAGCAGTACTTCTGGATACGGCGCGTATCGTTAGGAGGTTCCTCTCTCAAGAGCCCTGACCACCGGTAGCCCGGACCCTGGTCCCGATGCCGGTGGGCTACTATTTATTATATTTTTAAATGTTTTTGTATATAATTTTTGATAATGAAAATATCTAAAAATGTAAATAATGTGTTAGGAAAATAAATAAAGGATATAATTTTTTATATTTTTAAATGTTTTTATATTGTTTTCATTTTCAGGAATATTTAAAAATGATTGTATTAGATTTGTATAGAAAAAAAAAAACATGTAAAATACACTTACTTTGACGTATTTAGAGCTAGACGCGGTATGTCTTCTCTTTCGTCACTGCTTGCTGACAAAATCTGTTTAAAAAAACGCATATTATTATAAAATATCACAAAAAAAAAGTCTGATTGTTATAAACAGGCGTTAAATGCAACAGCGATGTCGGCCTGGCATAAGCAGAGACAGAAGTGCAGAATTCGAACGAGGTCTGGAGATGTCCAGTTTGCTGTAACGCAGTAATAAATCCCGGGCTATGCGAAGAATTAGTTTCAATAATATTGGAAAAACATTTTATAATTAACAGCTCAATAGTCATGTTACTGTATATGCCGTCACATTCAAAAAACGTTCATATATACAGAAACCCGACTACAACTGTCGGTCAGTAAGAAGCCCCGTTCGGTCCGAGGGCCCCTTTTCTTTGGAGGATGAAGAACATTACACCCTGTTCCTAATTTCCCTATAATGAATATAATAATGTTTTATAACGAACCTGTTCCATAATATCTTCATCTAAAGTATGCGAGTAGTCGAGCTGGTCCCGGAGCGCGCGCTCCAGCTCAGCCGTCGGCGAGCGCACGGCCAGCGCGCGCGCGCCGGGCAGACGGTAGGCCTTGCTGCTACAGTGGGGCAATACGTGCAGGAAACATACAGATAATTACACTTTTGACTGATAGCATCCTCAAAGTTACAAGTTACGCTGTCACAGGAAATTCTACCAGTGGGAATAAAAATAGCATGATGAATGAATGACCTTTTACTATTCCAAGGTCATGAAATTGGTCCAGTACGTTCAAAGTTTAGAAAGTATTTTTATAGAAGCTTGCTGTCATAAGACAGCAAGCCTCTATAAAATAAACTTGCATCAATTCCTGGATTTCAATTCAACATTAAAAAGGAACTTGCCGGTAACTGTTAGCTCAGCTGCTTATGGCTCTACTTTATAACTTACTAAGGACCCGCCCCGGCTTCGCACGGGTGCAATATATACTTAAAAACCTTCCTCTTAAATCACTCTATCTATTAAAACCGCATCAAAATCCGTTGCGTAGTTTTAAAGATCTAAGCATACATAGGGACAGACAGCGGGAAGCGACTTTATTTTATAATATGTAGTGATTGTTACATTACCTGTCCACAAGTTCCCTTAAGTTTTCCAGTTCCACTTCTAATTCTTGGCACCTCTCTACTTTCTGTCGCAGTTTATTCTTTAATTCACCCACGTTCGACTCTTCTCGCAATCTGTAAATACAACAAAAAATTAATAATTTACGTCTATACATAGTTTTTGAGTAGTATACCTAAGGCGTTATTACGATTTCCTTCAGTGTGGCTACAACTTTATTAGTTTAACTCACCTAGCCACGACGGTTTCAAGTTGATGTGCCAGTTGTTCCTTCTCCCCCACGAGCTGTTGTATCTCACGCTGCAAGCTGTCTGCGTGCTGCCTCAGCTCAGCGTTGTCTGTGTCCTTATCCGCGTTCAGTTTGTTAGCCTGACTGAGGTTGTTGTGCAGTTCTGTCACATCTAGTTTAGCCTTGGCTAGTTCGAATGCCTAAAAAAATAAGTACAATTAAAATATGCATGAAATTAAAAACCTAAAATAAAGTTAATATAAAACGAGACAAAATATTAGGCAGTAATTTAAGTGATTTACTTCATGTTCAAATACATAATAGCAGAGACCTAATTTTTGGATCATTTGTTTTGATCTCAACTGCCCTTAATTTATTCATCAAACCGGTAGACAACACTCATATTTATTAATCAGATTACCCTACTTGCAAACAGTCACCAAAACTAGCAACAAAAAATGTCATCTCACCTTATCATTCAATTCCTTCTTGTTAAAGTCCAGTTCAAGCTGCAGCAATGAAATTTGTTTCCTTATCTTGACTAGTTGCTTCTTATCATTGCTCGCCTGTCGGTCTAATGACTTCCGCTCATCTCCACTCTTACTACGAGGGGAAGGACTACGAGATACCATCTTTAATTGTTCTTTTAGAGAAGCCGTCTCTTCGTGGAAGGCGTTAATGTCTTCATGTAAGATTTCGATCTCTGTTTCCTTATCTTTTAATTTATCTGTTAATAGTTTCAGTTCATCGATTTTTGCTGTCAATTCACTGTTGAGAGAGTTGACTCTTACAAGTTCACTTTCGTTGCTCTGTAATTTAAGGGACGCGTTCTCTTGTTCTTTTTCCAGTTTCGTCAATTTCAACTTTAAGTCTTTGTGGTGAGTGTTCAATTTGTCATTTTCTTCGTTCAGTTTTGATACGTCACGGTTTAATGCTTCGACTGTGTCTTGTAGATGGAACAATTCGTTAGATTTCTCTTCGAATGCTTCTTTGAGGTTGTCTAATTCTTCCGTTTTGTCATTTAGACATCTTTGTAAATCATCCAGTCTGTCTAAATGTTGATTCAAGCTGTCAATTTGTTGGTTCTTCTCAGACACAAGTTGCTGTAACTTCTGCAGTTCGTTGACTTTCTCTCTCATCTGAAGGTTTTCATTTTCATATTTCTCCAAAGCATTGTTTCTGCTTTGTAGCTCGTCGATCTTAACTTCTAGTTCGGTCATTTTGTTTGTCAAGTTACGTTTTTCTTTAGCGAGTTCTAGGATCATGTTCTCTCGCCTTAGAATGTCTTCTTTGAGCAAATGCAAGTCTTTGGACTTATCGTTGACCTCTTGTGTCAATTCCCCCAGTCTTTGTTCGAGCAAATTTTTGTTTGACGAGAAGTTATCTAATTGATTCTCGTAGAATTTTTTGTCATGCTCCATAGTTGCCATCGTGTTTTCTAGAAGACCTTTGAGTTCTTCTACCTCTTCCTTCAAAGCGGGGAATTCACAGAGCTGTTCCTCCGCGTTTTTCAGTGCAGACTTGCAATTCTCCAACTCTGATCTAGATTTCTTAATCTCATGTTTCAATTGGGTTAGTATATCCGGGAAGTTTTCTTGTTTTACGTCTAAGGTTATTCCTAGTTCTCCTAATGAGGTGTAGTCGTTGTGTGTTTTGTTGTCGGTGGCTTCTAGAGAGAAGTTAATCTTCTTGGGTTCGACGGTTAAGTCTTTACTGTCGTTCACGTCCCTGTTGGGGTACATTGAGCAATTGTCTTGAATGATTTGAGCATGTTTCATTTCAGCACCGAACATTGTAGTCTCGTTGACGTTTCTTTTGTATTGTTTGAGTAGTTCTTTATTCTGTGTTGATGTCAAATGAGCTGGTAAAGAATCAGCTCTAGGAGTATAGCCAGGTAAGTCGAAATGGTCAATATACTCTATGTGTAGGGAACTCATGTTTGCTTTATCGAGTTCTGGTGGTAAAGTTTTGTTTAGTGATTTTTCCTTAGTCATGTCGGCGTAGGGCGCGCCGGTTAAACTGGCATTTTGTCCTTTTAGTTCAGCCCTACGCATCTGCAGGTCTTGTTCATCGAACTCAGATATAGAGACGATATCGCTGAGAGTTCTCGCGGAAGCTTTGCCTTCCAAAACGTCGGCATTCTCCTCTTTTTGGTTGTCTTCGTCCAGTTTTAGCGCTGTGGAAGCAATAAATCATATTAACTGCGCAAGTTAGCTAGTCGGATCTTTCACCGGCAACCTAAATAATTGCGAGGAAGTTGGAATAAATCCAAATCTGCGTCTAGACTGATGTAAAGTCCTAAAACAAAACTGGAAAACAGACTTCGTGAATCACAGGAGCGAAATGGAACTGTTTGGTGAGCTAAAAGCACGCTTATATTATACGAAGTTTTTGGCAAGCTTCGGATATAAAATAAATAAATAAGAGATATTGTTTATACGTGTCTTGTCAATTCGTCAAAATGGAACAAAAAAAACTATGGTGAAAAAGACTGTCAGATAAAATATTATTGTTTCCTTCTCTAATTGATTAGCGACTATTTAGACAAATTAAGAGGATATAAAGTGAGAGTAGGCAATAACTACTAGAACATTACATCAACAGTGACACATGCAGTAATACGATACTGCAACTCTTGATTTATACCATCATTCTTTTCTATTTTGGTCGGTACGATATCTATGTTGTCATTGTTTGCTGTAAACTTTACCTTTTTTAGTTATTGATAACATCATGTTTGCCACGTAGTAAATTTTCAATATTACACTGATCTGTTTGAAGATTTCATCCGCGAAAGAGAAATCTTACTTTACTTCCATAGAGCAGACCGTGGTTTTAAAAGGTGTTATGTCCGAAAAATAGGTGAGGAGGTTGAAGTTGAGGAGCTCGTGGCTAAATAATAACAGCCGCTCTGATCGATCTTTCGGTTAAGCCGTGCTTACTTAGGTTGGTCTGTGGATGGGTGACCACCCATTACATACCGAGTTTCCTCCGTGCCTTGGAAAGCATGTTAAGCCGTTGGTCCCGGGTGTCATTTGTAGATCTTTGACAGTCGTTAGGTAGTCAGTGGCCTAAAAAATCTGACAAAAAGTCTTACCAAGGGGTATCGTATTACCCAATACTAACTGAGTTGTGGGGGTCAGATAGGCAGTCGCTCCATGTAAAATACTGGTATTCAGCTGCATCCGGTTAGACTAGAAGCCGACCCCAAAATAAAAGGGGAAAAGGCTAGGCAGATGATGATGTCCGAAAAATAGGTCCTAAGAAAAATAACCAAGAAAGACCAACGTACTTCCTGATGTATTTAAATTTTATGCACTCCAAAGGGACACTGGCACTTTAACTAACATGATGAACAGGATGTCTCATTCTCAACAAAAGCTGAGCTGACCACTCACCAAGTAACTCCTGAAGCTGGTCCTCTTTCTCCGCCAGATTTCTCTGGTGGTCTCTGATGGTAGCCTGCAGTTCTTCCTTATCTTTCTCCAAGCTCTTCGCTAGGCTCTCCAGTTGAACGACACGTGACTGAGCGGTGGACAGCTCTCGTTCCAGTATTATCACTTTGTCTTTGGGATTACCTGGTGGATTTTGGATTGTTGTATTACTAGGCTTATTTATTTTAACTTTTATTGAATCAAGTAACATAATAAAGAAAGAAGTAGCACAGAATCATCGAATAGATTTGGAAGGATTGGAGGGAGGCCATTGCCCAGTGGTGGTACAATATGGGCTAGCTATATATATATAACATAATAACCATAAGGTCAAGTATCTCAATGGGAATGTTTTATTAGTCAATTTTATTAATTTACCCTGTAACCATAACTGAAACATTTTAGTGTTATACATGGAAACAAATCAGTGAAAGGGAAAATTGATACTCAAAATTGCAGGTGCTCAACGCATTTTATTTCCTATGTGTGATCATAATAGAGTAGGGTTTTTCTATCTAATAATAAACTAAAGAAGTCAGCAAGTAGTCTCATGCGCATACTGGTTACATCATCAATAAAAGAGTACATTTATCTATGTGAATCATACGTCAATTGGCTATGCCTACCTTTTTATACATGTGATAATAATCAACGTAAGTGTAGGATCGGTTCGAAAATATAAAAACCTTCAGCTTAGTGTAAGGTTATTTTAATCTTAGGTAATTTTGGATATTATGGAATCGAAAAAAGGATTGACTTTGGCAATTACAAAAAAGAATACAAGGTGTCACACATGGGACATCGATGGAACCCCAATTTTTTTTCTAATAAACTGGCTACATAATTCACCCCTGGTGCTTGCGTGGGAAGAATCATCTACCGAACTCATGGAAATAGTTTGCATGTCAATAATAAATGTCTTTTCTCCGACTTTTTTAAAAATGATAACAATATAACTTACATGAGGTCCCATACAGAGAATTCTGTTCATCGTGTAGTTTTTCTCTCTCCTCGAGGCTCTGCTTGACTCTTATTAACTGCTTGTCCTTTGATTCCAACTCTTCTTTCATCCGTTGCACCTGAAAATGTTAACAGATTAGTATGTACGCCTACATTGATGGATTAACCCGTTGTACTCCCGTATTCGTTTGAGTGAGGATTAGGTAGCTTTTGTAAGACGGCAAGGAGTTTCTCACTTTGGCTGTGCGTATAATCAGGGCGAGATTTATAGTTCGATTATTTCATCATCTGCCTAGACATGTTCCAACTACCTTTGGATATGCTTCCAGTTTAACCGGCTGCAGCAAAACGCCAATATTTCACATGGAGCTACTGGCTTTTTGAGATACACAACCCAACGGAGTAAAGAAGTCTTATGGTTCGATAGACTGATATTGTGTATTTCAGGATTTTTTTCAGATAAGCAATCCAAAGTCAACATTTGGCTTTTTCGGTTAATGGCAATAGGGTGGCCCTCTATTTTAACGGACTAAAACATAACTGGCGAAATATAAGGTAAAAAGCAGAGGTGTAAGTACACCCTACTCTAGGTTTTAACCGTTTGTAAAAGCGTGATATTATGGATGTTAAATAAGTACCTCGGCGAGTGCATCATGTAGTTGCACACTAAGCTGGCTTGTGGCCTGGTGTGACAAAGCTTCTGCATCATTCCTCTGTTGTTGCAGCCGCGCAGACAACGACGAGATTTTGAGCGCCTGCTCCGACATGCGCCCCTGGAGGACATCACGTTCTGCGCGGACCTCCTGTGGACAAACCAATGAGGACATGTTAGAGGGTTGTTAGTGTGAGTGTTGAGGGGTAGAAATGTGGTTTTAATATGAATGTTGGGATGTATTTGTATTACTCAGCAGGCATGACTATGAGCAGCAGTTTTAAGTTTTAGATATATTTATACGTTAACTTCGAATGGTTTATAACCTTCCGACAGGAACGACATATCCGGTGACCGAGTAAATATAAGCTAAGTTCTAGGCCGACTCAATTTAGATTGCCATCGACAAAAACCAAACATTCGGTGGATGTTCGATTCGACCTATGCGACTGCGAATGCAATGTCGTAAGTGCAACACATTAAGATGAAGACTAGGTACAAATATACCGTCACCCATTAGTCGAACAACTCAAGGCGCAGTCGTCGCGTCATATTACAATTGACATCGTACTAGAAAGCCAGCTGGTCTTACCACCAGGTAGACCCAAGCCGTCCCTTAAACTGAGCAGCTAAATAAACGCCTGCCTCAACGCCATTACTCACTCAGTATCAATATAGGTACAGACTAGATACAAATACATTGTCACCCATTAGTCTCGCAACTCAACGCGTCATCTCGTAACTAGACTAACTGTTTCGTCGGTGTTGTGGTCGTAATCGTTACTGCTGAGGATGAGATCCTGGGTTCGATTTATTAGGTTTTTCCATAAAGAATTTCTTAGTTGCAGTCCGGATTTTCGATTTATGCCAGATGCCAATATAGTAGGGGAACCCAGAGGGTTTTTCAGCAAGCATATTCAGCATGAAAATTTGATAGCCGAGTAAATCATGAGAGAAAACTAAAATTATACTTTGAAATGTTTCAGACGGGACTACTTTCAGTTTGCAAAAAGGGCCAAAAACTAACAACGGGCTGTTCAGCAACATTGATTTCATCTCATAGTACGAGGCCTGAACCAAAACGAATTAAAGTACTTACTGGGTAAAATTCAATTATTTGACAAACTTGAAAACTTAATCAAAATAAATCAAATAAAAAAATATGCTCATAGTCATCGTTACAGCGCAGCGTCTGAACCCCTCGTGCTTTCACTTGTTACAGCAATACCTTTGGGCTATAACAACTACCTTCAGATGTTGTATTTCAACAAATTAAAGAACTACTTTCTACAATACAAGTATAGCCTGTTGTGACTAAAGGGTGGTGATGATCGGCACACAGTGTTCTAGTAACTCAACGCGTCTTACTTGACATTTGCACTAATAGAAGCCACCACACACCAGGTTTCACCAGCTGGTAGACCCAATCCGTCCCTTAAGCCTATCTAAATACACGGCTGTCACAAACGCAAACAAAGTTCAGCAACATTACTCATCAAGAGCTATATTTACACCGCGGCACAGTTCCGAAACTATGAAAACAGGCTGCAAAGATCATTAGGTCGGGTTCTGTCGATTAATCAATGGGTGGCCCAGATTGAATGAGATAATAGACGCTTTTATTGGTGTGCTGATTTTGTAATAAGAGCTTTGACGTAATGTAGATAAGTAGACGATACTTGAGAGACCCCATCCATGGCCGGCAAGGATAAGCACCAGCCGAATAGGACACGCACCAGTCGGAAAGTACGCGAATTTGCGTGTATCTCACGGCTCAGGGTATTGGTAGGAATTAGAAACCGTGGAGTTTTATCCAGTTGGAGTCTGACATGACATGGATCTAAGCGATAAGAACAGAGGATTCCGTAAGGATTTCTAAAATAACGGAGTGAAAAACACTGAAAGAGCTGTTTTGTTAAATTGTACATATGTACGTATAGAAACTTCCGAATTAGTTTCAATCTCGTTTCCCATAGAAGCTTGTCTGTTATGTTTGATTTTCTACAGACAACCGACATACGAATACGAACCGATTTCGGGATGTTTATGATAGCTTTAGCAGAATAGCGTTCAAAGCAATATGGATAACACCATCTTATATTAGGTGAGTCTAATGTAGACTTTGCTGACGATTATCAGGACAATATATGTTGTGGCTTTCTCAAACAGAAACTTTTAACCATGGATTCATACGTGGTTAAAAGTGAAACTTCTCGTTCGCTCTTTAAAAGAAATGACCTAGTCCTTTCATAAGTACTATGCCTACACGGTCACAATAAACAGCTGATTTTATTCATCAAGCGATAAAAGAAGTAACCCTTGTCATAGTTTCTAGAATCACGTACTGAATCCATGAATAATTAATTAATACGTGAATTGATAGAAAACATTAACCTAATTAAGTCGTATAATCATCACACATCCAGAGACAATAGATATTGTTTTGTCAACAAACAATCGTTCCCATTATCCGTTATATAACTAAATGCCGGAAGTTCCGTCTCTATCGATCCAGTTCAACACTAATGTGATTAAGCAATTAACAGTAAAGGAATTAAGAAGAGCTTTCAGGCAAGCGGCTTATACAAAGCGTTGGTAACGCTTTTGTTATTCAGTTGAAACTCTTTAAACACACCGGTTGAGTTCGTTGACCCGCCGTTTTGTTTTAAAACGTAAGCTGTTTTCACTTCCCACTTTGAGATGTTTTTGTTAAAATATGTGACTTTTATCGGGGATACTTATAAACACATTTTTTGCATATATTCCAAAACATTTGCTTTGGCACTGCAGTTTGTTGATTTTATTTTGCGTGGTCAGATTAACCACTTTCAGTTAAGTTTGGGCTTTAGGTAGTCTTCTCACTGATCATTTGATACAAATTCTGTTTTATATTTTAATATATTTGGTTGATAGGGCTTATCGAGGCTTTGTTCCAATCACATAAGACGTAACCCTCCGCAATAGTCGGGTCAACATTCAGGGGTGTTGAATGGCATATTAGATCCTTGTATCTCCAACGGAGAAGCAAATAGAGAGAAATCTAATATCTCTGCAAATGGATAAAAATATGTACTAGCAATAACATATGAAGGACACCAATAAAACTCTTTGTACGCGAACATCCTACATGAACACATGACAATACGTTGCCAATGTCAATTGATGCAATAAAAGTGACAAATGATCCTACGACACGACAGCAGCTTGGACAATTTAGCGTATTGAGAATATTCAATACAAGCCATGTCGGCGATATAAATAAATATAGGCAAAGTGTCAAACATAAAACCTTTGGACTTCTTGTTATTCCGAGCGCAAGTTGTGATAGTTAATTTACCAGTAAGCTGAACTGCCAACTATTGTAGACAAAACTACGAATTCGCGGTTTACCGCCGGCGCCAAAACAACCTGCCAGAACTAACAGAGCTTATACCTAAGCCGTAATGTCGAATCCCTCTATATCTCGAAGAACAAATCAAAACAATAATTTATTTGCTTTCGCATACAGTATTGTATGTGCCTATTCGAAAAAAAGACAGCTGAGTATTTTGAAATATTGAATGTTGATATCGCCCGAATGTTAATCCTTTTACATGAATCCTGCAGCTTTAAAAAATTTAGTGTGACAAAGTGAAATAGTACAGCGACTAATTAAAGTGAACTATGGGAGATGAAAGTTTAACGTTGACAACAACCCCTTACCACCGCACCTATATCACTCGTTTATAACAAAAAACTCAAACCTTTAACTGAATACACAAGGAGAAAACCATCTACGAATACTCAAATTCACATCATCATCTCGTATCTCAAGCAAAGGACCGACCATGGATTACTAACACACTCATAACATTCTCATATTTCCGCCAGTTTCCCGACGCTTTCCCAACGACATTGCGACGTAAATATATAATAATACATAAAAACGTCCGTGATGCGCAGTTGGCAGCGTCTGACGCACAATCGTTGTATTTACAAGATATTTGGATAAAGAACGATTGTTTGATTGTAATATTTAACAATGAAAAGTATTTATTTACATGTAGTAATTATCTGCATTTGTTCTTGAATGAGGGTCATGTGTGTGTCGTCTTTGGGTTTACAACTTGTTGCTTACTACATAGATTTAAATCTCTGACTTAGATTCACGTTACTGAAGGGTATTACAGATACTTCTAGTATACGTCTAGTATCTGTAATACCTTCAGTAGTTAATCTTGTAAGTTTTATCAATAGAGCAGTTTCTGATCTAGAATACCTCAACATAGCCTGCGAAACATAATCTGCAAACAATCTAACTCATATTATTGTTTGGTTCAGTGTCGATCTAAAAACAAAATGTTATATCCGATCCAAAAATCACCAGCTAATGTTTCAGGCAAACCAAAACATTTAGTTCCGAACACAACAACACTTAATCAACAAAGTTTTCACTCCCAAAATAACCTCCAACAAAAGTAACGTCCATGGAAAACTCACCGTAAGATCCGGCAACCCCATCCTAACGTACTTGGAGAAGTAACTCCAAACAAACATCACACACCACTACGTGGACGGGGCACTAAACAATCACTATTCATTGCTGGTCACACTGCATGGTTACGCATCACATGTTGATGAAAGGGTGCAATGGATGGTGTGCGTTGATGGCTGGTGAGAGAGACCTTACGGCAGCAGAACACGCTCTGAAGCATCGGGAGAGACTGAGCGTCAGACGTTTGTGTTCGCGCGGAGGGAGACGCCGACGCGCGATGTGTTGGATATGGTAACGCGGATTTTATATTGATGTAGTTTTCTTTTGTGTGCAGAAATTACCTACATAATTAACGAAAATGTCTTTGCGAAAACAGTTATGAAGAATATCTTTTTTAGATTTATATCACACCATAATCAGCCTCTATTGGTCCTACTACTGAAAATAGCAGGCCTCGTCTTTTAAGAGACAGCTTAATCCACCACAGGGGAAACTAACCCAGACTAGTCTTTGTCTGTTAGTTTCGAAACTGCGGAAGAATTACTGCTGTTTAAATTGCGTCTAAACCGTAAATTATGATTACGGTTTAAGTTATTGTAATAAATATAATGTAAATTATTATTCAAAAGCATGGCTTATCATCACCGTCCGATACCACATCCACACAATTTTCCTCATTCCCCCCATCCTCTATATTTAACCCCCACTCGCGCGTCGCGTGTGTGCGCGTACATCGCACGCGTAGGGTTGCCAGATATTCTCGGCACTGTTTACCTTCCTGCTTGTGTAACCGAGGGTTAATCGCGAACCAAGAAATGGGTTACAAACGTTTACAAGCATGTATTGTTAAACCAGCTTGTTTTATTTTATCATTAGTGTTGAAAGCAAAAGTTGGGTTTCTCTAGTGAGTTTATTTTGGACTGTGTTCAGTTTAGTGTTGGATTACAAACGGCTGTAGCTTTTAAGTTATGATGGTAAATGCAGCGTTAAGAAGTAACTGCAGTTATGGCAAGTTGCCAACTACTTTCTTTGATTGTGTAGGTATTAAATTTCAAATCAACCTAAGTTGCTGCCCAGCAACGGTGCATCGAAAAGTTGAATTACTTGCAATTATTTCAATTTTATAAATTAAGTACTAACCGATCTCGCCGAAAATAATTAAAAGATAATGTAGTTTTTTTACATTATAAATAATGTTTTTCACACTGGCAACCCTGTACTAATAGTCAATAAAACCTCATAATACAAATTGAGAGAGCGGAGAGAGTTCATCCCGCATATTAGGGTCGGGCAAATTACTGCGAACGACGCGCGCCTATGTCCGTGAGTGTAGGATTATGACTAACAGAGCTGTAGGTATGGACAGTGCGGGAATATCGTGGGTTGAGTAAGGTCAATAGATGGGGAGCAGAATTGAGTCCCACATAGCGTAATTACTCAGTGAAAATATTAAGGTCAAGTTTATAGAGCAACATGTATTTGTCGGCTGCATGATTCTTTTTGAATATATGGCTTAATCGGAACTAACTCCGTAATTTTGACTTTTTTTTTAAATAAAATTTCTATTTTACAATTATTTAACAAAAACGTCGTCCGGATAATGTCATTTAAGCACCAAAAGAAGCACTGTAGATATTCTATATCTTTTGAGACAGCCGATATCGTTTAATTCGACCTTTTTCACAAAAGCTTTTTAGACAAATCATTCATGATGAATATTAAGCGATTGATCTTAACTAAAATCCAGTTGTTCTCAGTAGAAACACCTCAAAGAAACACCGCGACTTTCCGATCATCCGATGCATTTCCGCCTAAACGAGGTCAACCCATTAGCAGACGAAGTTATTGTGAAAATACGCGGTTAATCCTTTAAAACGTAGTGCCGCAAACTGGTAGGAACTAGGCTAACTGTTGCAATAGTAAACTTTGATGTATCGGCCGCAAATCTGCGCTGGAGTCAAAACAAACGCTGGCCGTGTAGTGTATACAGTAGACGTGAAGCCAGGGTTAATATTTGTCTATAAGGAACATATGCGAATTCCTGTAACTGTCTAAGCCTGTTGGTGTTTAGAAAACATTTTGCTTGCGAAAATAAATGAAACGTGATAGGTTAGATTAGTTATATTAAGCCGATAGATTTCGATTCGTGAAAATGTCAGGAATTATGAAATGTTTACATATTGGCATTTACAGCAAGAATAACGGCAGGAGCATAATGATTTTCAACCTATTTTATTACAGGCAGACATATAGGTACTTAAAGAACACCGAACGTTTGGCGAAGAATTCCTGTGAATAAGCAAAAAAATCATGCCAATTCAATGAGTAACTAAATAATAGTGAATCACTAGCTAGCACTAGATACTCGAGCAAATCTAAACAGACAGTTGAAAAACTTAATCACATAGGAGCGACGAGAACGCGGTGAAGATTTCAACCACTGTGATTGGTAAATTCCTGTACTTCGCTCGGCTCGTCTTCGCTTTGGTAGAAACCAGGCCTTATAGTAAAGATCGTCGGCGAATTACTTCCTGTGTATAACCAAGAAAAATCTATGCCAATTTCAATGAGTAAGTAACTAAATAGCACTTGAAAAACAGTGATTCAGTAGCAAAAAGTAAAACCACCTAATTTATTTCCTGGATCAGCACAGAACATCCGTATTTAAAAGAAATCTACAATTATTTACTTATCTCAAACATCCGCTCCGAAACATCTCAATAACCTCATACATCAGCTACTTTTCTAAACAAAACTAAAAGAAAACACTTATCATTGAACTTGAGCGTTATTTTTGTATAATCTCTGCGGAACATCATTCATCTATTGGCTCTAATTCCCGGCTTATTCATTGTTTATTTGTGGAAGCCGGTGGCTTGTCGTGGAGCGAAAGTTTCGAGCGAAAATAGATGATGATCGTTTTGATAACGTGCATTTTCTACATGATGTCATGATATTGATATGTTTCTGGATTATATGTGAGAATTGATAGTTTTAGTTTTAAGATACTTTTGTCTAGTGTTTTTGTTCGTATTTCTACGAAATGAGAAGATATGTCTTCTTCATCTGTAATCATCTTCTTAATGTTTTGGGTGTTTTTCCTACATTTTGTTGCCGACTAGTATCTAATATTATTATCCTCGTAGTAACTTACCTAACAGTCGGCCCCTCAGACGTGGCTATTTATGGATTCAATAAGTTACACTGGCTTCATCTATTTCTTACAAGACGGGAGCTCCTAACAAATTGAGTATGCACCAACTAACAGCGTGCGCTCGCAAAAGCATTATTACGATGTTTTGACGTCATGTCGCTACATCAGTAGATTGCCGTGCAGGTACACCTTGCTTAGTTTCTAGTGCATTTTTTTCGTTGGTTAGCTAACCCGCCTACCTTACAAGATACCTGAAGTATAGCCGACCTTTGGACACGAAATTAAGAAGTCATGTCGTGTGACCATTGAGTCGCTGATTTAAAACCGCAAAAGAAAAATGAAGCTAGAAGGTAGAAACGGCAAACACTTTCCTACAGAAATCTCACTCAAGAAGGTAAATGAAATAAAAAGACTTGATACAACAAGGCAAATAATAATTAAGTCTTTTTCTTTCGTAGAACATCGATACAATTGTAATAACTGACGGTTTAATCAGACCTGCCAAAGGACTACTTGGAACTACGATAAGCACTCTAAGCGGTTTAATAGTTCGCCAGCTGTTCTTTGAATAATGAGGCTGTCACAGCCGTCAGGTGCGAAACCGATAATGTCATTACTAATCAATTAGTCAATCAGTGCACGTCCTTTGTCCAAAATAAATAGCCTGCTAAGACTAACACAATAAATTCATCCAGGTATTATTTTTCCTGGGCCACAACTAACTCAAAATAAAAACTATACTTGCCTACAGCATCGGTGATTAGCGAAGCCAACTACAAGGCCCAAGTATTTTTTAACAAAAACCAATCATCGACACGAAAGTTGAAGCATCGATGATCGCAGTTTCATGATGACAGGATCGATTGCCATTTAACAGTACTGTCAAACTTTTTACTGTGCCCTTTATTTTTATTAGTTTTACAAAACCTTTTGAAATGACGCCTCATTTTTGGACCCAACTAACGGCTCCTACCTAACATTATCGTCAAACATCAACATTCAAGAACTCCATTCACAAGCCAATCTTAAAGAACATTCAAAAATCTCTGATCCGACTTTGAACCGCGAAGTTGACATTTCCCTTCAGTTGGTTGTGAAAGAGTGCGTTATCAAAATAAATCGTTGGCGCGCCGCCAGCCATCAATGGAGCGGTACCAAGGTCCCTTTGTACGAAGTGCGTTATCCAGGAAATATCAGTGTACAATGTTGACTATGATGCTAGTGTTGTGTAACGTATTATAATAGATGATTAGATTTTAAATGCGAATTTGCAGCATATGAAGTAGCATATAATATTTTCAAAAACAAAAGTATTTTATTTAAGTTAGGCTCAGTATTAGCTTCTCCCATACGACTGTCACCCAACACCTGCCCTTCACCACCTCTTAGTGTTTTAGCTGGGGAGATTAATCAGAAACCGACTTTAAGACACAAATGTGCTGTAGAAAGAAAATAAATAGAAGAAAGGAAATGAGTTTATTTGCACCTCATCATCATCACCTGCCTAGCCTTTTCCCAACTACGTTAGGGTCGGCTTCCAGTTTAACCGGATGCAGCTGAATACCAGTATTTTACATGGAGGGACTGCCTATCTGACCTCCACAACCCAGTTTGTACTGGGTAATACGATACCCCTAGGTAAGACTGGTTGTCAGACTTTCGGACTACCTGTACTTGCACCTCATATGATGCAAATTGAAGATAAGCGTAACATACACACACATTAATTGCTATTTTGTTTAAATATGGATTAACAGCTTCGAGCTGCTTTCAGGTTGCGTGAACATTTTGTTGTGAATTACGCCTCTGTATATTTTTGTCATATTCCTCTTATCGGCCATCTAACGGCTGATCGGATAAATTATATCCTGGGGATGGATATAAGCTATTATTTTTTTTGTTTCACACATAGTCATCAAAATTTCCACGCGTACGGAGTCGCGGGCAACAGCTAGTATTTAATATTATGTTGTGACTAACAGTAATTTCTTATATTTCGCATAAAATTAATACATTTGCTCCGGAATGTGGAAGCGACCGCAACAAATAAAATTTACGAAGCGTGAACATTCTCTATTCGCATCATATTCCTCATTGACATTTTGTGGCGTTTCTGAGTAATATATTGCTAATATTCACCAACCCACATACTTTCTATGTGAAGATGTATACCATAATATACATAGTTATATATACAGTACATTTATGTGCCGTTGACTCACTTCGTCGTATGGATGGAATACTTTTGGTACACTTTATGTGCAAGAATAAAAACTTTATCACGTTTTAAAAAATACACTTTAAAAAGCCTTTACAATGTAAAAGCACTCTCAATTCAGCGCATCTGTAAATTGTTTTTAAAGATGTCTTATACATATGTAGCTACAATACCATCTTAATGGCCGCTGCCTAAAAGTATGAAGTCCCTTCAAAAACGTAACCAAAATATGCATGGTCTACCAAATACGGAGGGCGTATACACTCTCGGCACGCATGGCAAACAATATTTGACCAGCAATTTTTGTTTCGTTCAGTGTTCACTTTCACTCTGAAAATGATTGACAGCTATAATATTTGCGATGCTTTGGACCGACGGAGGTTATGACTACTATTACGCTACAGAAGAAATTCTATTTCGGCGATTTTTTTTTTCATAATGTAATTTTACAATTAAAAGTAAGGGACCTCGACGTGCAACCTGTCATTATGAATTGACCCTTTCAACGAGTTACCGAGTGATTTCAGGTAGTCATAGCTCTCAGCAGTCAGCAACAAAACGTGACGTCAAATAGCTTTTCACTAGAGCAGTCACTAACCTGTGCGATATCCTTGAGCTGTGTCCTCTGCATCTCCAGGTCTGCCACTCTCTTGAGCACGGCATCTTCAGCTCGCGCGTGGGTTTCGAAACAGTCCCATACTCCTACCAGTTCTGACATGCGGTCGTTGCGAGGTGTAGTCTCCGTGTCGGGGGATTTCACCTATACGAGATAATTAATAATGTTAGTGTAGATCCAGTTGTTTCAACCATTGGATGTGAGGGAAGGGCCTTTGCCCAGCAGTGAGATGTAGCAGACTATCAGAAACAATAAGCATTATAATAGTTGTAATAGCAGTAGGTACTTCTTGACACAGCGCGCATTGTTAGAAGGTTACTCTCTCTGGAGTCCTGACTGAAGGTAGCTTGAACCCTGTTCCTGATACCGGTGGGACTTTAAAAAAAAAAATTGTAAAATGTAAGTAAGAAAATTGAATAACGATTTTAATATGGATACTTTGGACGGTCGGTGGCCTCCTTGGCCTACTAAGCGGTCGGACTCCGGATTTTGTGCCCGTTGGCACGTCCCTTATACATGAGAATTAAAACTTAACTGCCGAAATAAGGATGAGCAATATACCTCTATCCGTAAATAAATAAAATAACACAGATAACTTCCTCTAGATTCCGCTTCTTAAACATTTTGTTTGTATTCAAGCGCACCGCGTGCCAACCGCTAAATTTGCTGAAAATTTAGCGGTTGGCACGCGGTGCGCGGCGATTGACACATTGTTTCATTGATTGGCTAGTTCAAGGTGACGTCACCGGTTGTAGAGATGGGACAATGACATAAAATTTTACTAATTGAGCATAATTTGCCTTCTATGCGGAAGGAGGTTACCTGTGTAAAATAATAATGTTACCTCTAAATGCCTATGTCGTTGATCTCTAATCGACACATCCTCGCTGGGCTCACTGCAGCTGGTGGAGCAAACTTCATGGATGCGCTCCATCTTGCGCGTGCGCCGATGAATCATCTCCTCTAGATAGTGACACTGTGAACAATAACACATTATTGGACATCAATCGATAAAACGGGTCAAATAGAATTAGCTAGTGGAACTCTGCAGTGTGGCGTCTGAGTATCACTATATAAATTCATTTGGCGTTTATATAAAAAATTACTTTACTTTGGGTTCCACTGAGTTTAGTAGCTGACAGTTAAAGAAAAATCGGCCAAGTCCGAGTCGGACTGGCCGCATGAAGGTTTCCGTACCATCGTAGTAGGGTAACTTTTTTTTTTAATTGTTGTTATAGCGGCAACAGAAATACACATTCTGTGAAAATTTCAACTGTCTACCTATTACGGATCATGAGATACAGTCCGCTGACAGACACGAACGGACCGACAGCGGAGGCTTAGTAATAGGGTCCCGTTGGTTACTTCGGTACGGGACCAAGAGATTCAAGTTAGATTATACATAGTGACAATTGCATTACTTCCAAAAAAAAAAAGGATAAAATAAATACATAATTATAATACACACACAAATTAGTATAAAATATTTACATACACATAAATTATTAAACAACAGAACTCCAAACAACAAACCTGTTCCTTAATCCTCTCCAATAACTCCGTACTCTTCTCTTCCTCCTGTCCACATTTAACGCAAACAACATCACTCTGTTCGACTCTCTCACTCCTCAACGATTCCAATTCACCCAGTAACGTCCTCATCTTGTTATCTCTTTCTTCGATCGTGTTCTTCATTTGTTCTAACTGTTCTAGTATTTCAGTTTCATGTGTCGTCTTTTGTTCCAGTTGTATTTCCAAGTTGGCTATGATGTCTCGTAGGAGGGAGATTTTTTCTTCAGAAGCTTTTAGTTCGTCGTCTGTCGATGCCTTTCGTGTTTCTAATTCGGTTATGATTTGATTCATTTCGCGTGTTTGAGCTTCTAGTTGTTCTACCTGTTTTGTGAATTGAAAGGGTGGTGAAACAGTGGTGGTAGTTTTGGATGGGTTTTGGACTACTGAGAAAAGTTGGGTTACTTAATGAGCAAGTTTCACTATGATACAAATGAGTTAAAGATAGGTGTAAGATAACGTCGTCGCGTGGTCGATCGTATAAAGAAAATAGGAAGAAAACGTTAGTCATTAGATCTAGAGAAAGGATGAACTATCTTCTGTTATAAAATTAAGGTGCTCAACATGCTGTTATGTGCGTACTAAACCTACACAACTCCACATAAATACAACTCACAGTACATAAAGAGGCTAAAACATTATTCACAACATAAAGTACCGTTTGTGCCAGAATAAGCCAAAATTAGAGAGTTGGTTTCGACGCCACCTTCTTTGTTGCTACGAATTCGAATACAGAAGTAATGACAAAAGCAAAAGTAATTCCCTTATATTACGAGGAGAATCAACACTTTTTGAACAGCAAAATTACAGATGATAGTCCCCGAATAGAATGAATGAATACTACCGAAGAATGAATGAATGAATACTACTGTAATTTTCCACTACCTAATGTTTACCTTAACATTATTTTTAGTATATGCGAAACCTGAATTTAGTTTGTACAGAATAAGTAACTGAATCGGTTCCAATCATTTTTAAACCATGTTATATTTTGTCCCAAAAATATTTTTAAAAAGTTACAAGTTGGACACCGAGCGACATTAAGTA
Organism: Noctua janthina; assembly: GCA_963576755.1. Lineage (NCBI taxonomy): Eukaryota > Metazoa > Arthropoda > Insecta > Lepidoptera > Noctuidae > Noctua > Noctua janthina. The sequence goes on from OY755070.1 coordinate 1,137,958, forward strand.
CATATCGCAATCATTTAGGTACCTACTGCCAAATTGTTATTTATCCATGTGCTCAAGACGACGCTGGAGGTGCGCGCGCGGTCGCGCTGCGTGGTAACCACATTTGTGTGCGGACAACCAGGTAACAGAACAAGCTTATAACCTTGTGATTTTTCATGACAGTTTTGAAATTTTGTACATAGATTCTTTTCATAAAAATACGAGACACGTGGTTTAGGTTTCGCATATACTTAAACTAATGTTGTATAGTATAGCGTACTAAAACTCAAGCATTGGTTATTCTATGTGACTAGACTGTTATAAAGACCAGCCATAAAATCTTAAACTTATTCTGGCACGCAAGCAAGCTAAACAACACAGGGACAAACTTACGTGCGCGTCGTGTTCACGACAGTTGCAATACGTGAGACGGAGGCAGTGCATCTGTAGGAAGACAGGGTGCGGGCAGGGTTAGTTCAGACCAACCAATGCGACAACACATTCCTTTTTAGGGTGTTTATGTTTAGAAGTGAATAAGTAGTTTACGTTAATCAGAAAGGTCTGTCAAAGCTTATTGTAATTCGCGTGACCACAACTAAGTCTCAAGAAAATATTAAAAGATATAAACAGATTTTCAACGAATGACAATGCTTGGAACTAGCTATGCTAGCGCCATTACTTTCAAAGTTGTAATCCCTGTCGCAACATTGATACCCATCTTGTGTTTGTCGTATTGGTAAGTCAATAAAATTAGTTGAAAAGTGCAGAAACTTAAAAATAAACTAATAAGTTGCAATTTAGTAGAAAAAAATGGCTAGGGAATGTTATGAAAGTTAAGGATCCATCCCCACATAATCTTCATTATAATTTCCACCAAGCATCAAGTGATAAAATGTTCAGCTTCATGGTGAAGCTTTTTATTAAAATAAAACCATATAAAAGCCAGTTTAAGGAACTACTACTGCCCTCGGAAACTGAAAACACAGAAATTTATGAAAGTTACTGTGTTTTCAGATACGACGGCGGACTACTGAGTGAATAAATAGCTTCAGCCAACAATCACAGTGCTACATCACAATCACCTTCACTACATGACGGGAAAAGAAGTAATACTTCGTGTAGATACGAAACAGTGGCACGTGTTTGATGCGTATACAGTCAATAGCAAATATAGTACTGTGTATAATGATGCTTGGTTAAACGTACTAAACGCCCAGACAGTTTGAACGTTAAAAGGGGCGTTACACACTTACTCGGATATTAGTTTAAACAGTATTTGTTGATCAAAAACTCAGCCGATTGGAAGGTATTACTTATTCAGATATTTAGCACATATTCAGCTTTCATCTAATTGGTGCCGATCGGCAACCACCGTTCGGCATCTACCATAGCTAAATATTGTTCATGACAGCTCGCAGAATTGGTGCTAAACCGAGCGTTTTTTTCTCGAAAGGATTTCCAGTTAATATATTTCACACATTTGCCCGGCTGTGCCGAATCATGCCGGGCCGGTCATACGTGTAGCACGCGTTCAAATCCAGCCCTGTTTCAGTAGTACACTTAGCATCACAAGTTTCCCTCCCGCACAGGCCGCACAGGCCGCACATACCTCGTTGAGTATCCTGGCGTTGTTGTGCAGGCGCGTGGCCAGGCGCGCGTTCTCGTCGCGCAGGTCGGCCAGGCGGCGCGCGAACTCGTCGCGCTCGGCCTCGCGCTCGGCCGCCTGCTCCTCCACGAACTGGCGCGTGGAGCGCAGCTGCCGGTTGGCGGCCTCCAACTGCGGCAAGCGAGTTTATTGTAACTATACTAAACAGTACATGGATATTTGGCTGGAAAAAGTTCATGCGACCAGCGACGACAGATTGATTATAAAACTTAAATCAATATATGGGATAAACGATGACATATATTTTTTTTTAACAGCCATGCACGTCATTGCTTTTTTAAACCATTGAAGATATATTTGCTTAAAAAATAAGTTTTTGGAAAAATACTTGATAATATTCTGAACTTATCTCTTCATGACGGTTCAGCAGTAAGAACAGCACTACAGTTTAAGCTACAATGGCATAATTTGGACCTCATCAACTAAAAGTTATAAAAAATAAGGCTAAGCTTACAAGCTACAATAAATACATAAGTAAGGACATATACAAAAGCGTTGTTTCGTGCGCGTTTACCTTCTCGCAACATATCTTATGAACGGGTGAGTCTGTCATCCTTTTGACCTGCGCGTGCGGCGGTGCAAAATAATAACATATTATTTTATACTATATTATATTTACAGATACATAAATGGATAGGTAACATTATATTTATATTAGATTGAAGTGATAGAGTATAAAGTGCATTTTGTGTATTGAATTTTTTGTCTGTCAAGTTATGAGTAATAAGAGATTTTTAATTCATCATCATCATCATCATTTCAGCCGAAAGACGTCCACTGCTGGACATAGGCCTCCCCCAAGTGTCGCCACATTGACCGATCCCGTGCGTCTCGCATCCAGCGGATCCCCGCAACTTTTACCAGGTCATCGGTCCACCTAGTGGGAGGCCTTCCAACGCAACGTCTTCCAGTTCGCGGTCGCCACTCCAGAACTTTCCGGCCCCATCGGCCATCCGTTCTGCGAGCAATATGCCCTGCCCACTGCCACTTAAGTTTGGCTATTCTTCGGGCTACGTCGGTAACCTTGGTTCTCTTACGGATTTCCTCATTTCTGATTTGATCACGCAAGGAAACTCCGAGCATAGCACTGTCCATTGCCCTTTGGGTGACTTTAAGCCTTCTGTTGAGGCCCATTGTGAGCGACCACGTTTCGGTCCCGTATGTAATCACTGGCAACACACACTGGTCATAGACTTTCGGTAAGTTGGACGAGAAGATACCACGCAACTTCCCGAACGCTGCCCAGCCGAGTCGGATTCGACGATTAACCTCTTTCTCGAAGTTAGACCTACCTAACAGGATCGTTTGTCCCAGATAGACATAATCGTCTACAACTTCGAGTGTAGAGTCTCCGATCTTGATAGGAGTGGGTGTTACATGCGCATTCAACATGACTTTGGTTTTGTCCATGTTCATTTTAAGACCCACTCTTCCGGAAGCTCTACTGAGGTCATCGAGCGTAGTACTGAGGTCCTCCATGGTCTCAGCCATGACCACTACATCGTCGGCAAATCGAAGGTGAGAGATGTACTCACCATTGACGTTGATGCCTAGCCCTCTCCAATCCAGAACCTTGAAGACATCCTCCAGTGCAGCGGTGAACAGTTTCGGAGAAATGACGACTCTCTGTCTCACACCTCGCTGCAGAAGGATAGGTTCCGAGGTCTGGTCCTGAAGTCGGACTGACATGGTGGCGTTTTTGTACAAACACTTCAACACCTCGATGTACCGATAGTCAATTTGGCACCGTTGGAGAGACTGCAGTACAGCCCAAGTCTCAATCGTATCGAAGGCTTTCTCGTAGTCCACAAACGCCAAACATAGAGGCAGGTTATACTCTTCGGTCGTCTGTATAACCTGCCGCAGCGTATGTATGTGGTCTACGGTGCTAAAGCCTTTTCGGAATCCGGCTTGTTCGGGAGGCTGAAAATCGTCAAACCTGCGCGCGAGACGATTCGTGATGACTCTTGAAAACAACTTGTAGACATGGCTTAGAAGTGAGATGGGCCTATAGTTCTTCAGCCGGGCATTGTCGCCCTTTTTGAAGAAAAGTACTACCACACCCCTGCACCATGCCTGCGGCGTTTTCCCCTCGAGTATGACGGAATCAAACAGCTTCTGAAGGGCCTTAAGGACCGGTCTTCCACCTGCCTTCAGGAGTTTGGCCGTAATTCCGTCATCACCCGGTGCCTTGTTGTTTTTTAGCTGTTTTAGAGCCATCCCAATCTCGTACAGGCCGAAATCCGGAATGTCTTCGGTATAGTGTCGGGTCAGTCGAGCTCTTGGGTCGTTATCTAGATTTGCAACGGGTTTACTGGTTGAAGTGTACAACTGCCCATAAAAACTCTCGATCTCCCTCAGCAGCTCAGGTTTAGCGGATACGATCCTGCCATCGTCGGTCTTCAGTTTCGTGAGCTGGCTCTGCCCAATAGCCAGATCTCTTGAAAATACCTTGGAGCCTTTATTCCGCTCAAAAGCGTCTTTAATACGCTCGGTATTAAAGCGGCGGAGGTCGCTCTTCAAGGATTTAGAGATCCGTCTATTGAGCTGCCGGTATTTCCACGCCTCGTCTGAAGACTGCAGGATCATCTCACGCCGCTCTTTCATGAGCTCGAGAGTATGATCAGAGAGTTTTTTGTTCTTGTGTGCACGACGTGTCTTGAAGAACTTAGACCCAGTCGTATGGACAGTTTCCACGAACCCATCGTTGTAATCGTCCACCGAGCTTCCTAGGCACTGGAAACGATTCTGGAGCTAGATTTTAAATTCACTTTCCTATATTTAATCCGAGAGTTTTGACAATATACTTACTGATCTTGTAAGTGTCAACACAAGGTTTTTAATAATATCTGCCGACTACAATGTTCGGTAGCAAGGCAGTGAGCGACTACATCTTTATTGTGAGGCAGTAAGGGCGGTTTTTATATTTCTGGTATACGGTCCCTTCACACACGTGTTACAAAACAGAAAGGAGGCTCACCTGTTGATGCAGATCATCTCTTTCCTTCTGCAGCGAGTCGACGTCGTGCGCCAGGCGCTGCACCCGCGGCGAGCAGCTGCCGTCCAGCGACTGCGCCGCGCCGCCCGGCGGCCGCGCGCGCGCCTGCACAGGGCACAGCACAGGGCCCGTGCCGTAGCTGCCGACAACATCTCGGGGTTTTAAAGCTATACATATCTATTAGATTGAGATAGCTCGGGTGTGCACTATTTGTTACGTTCGGCGTTTACAACCATATGTATGAATACGGAATATATCAAAATCATAGTCGCTCGGTCTTCCTACCCCCATGGTAAAAAAGGCGAGAATACATGTATGTAAATTCCGTCAGGAATTTCTAAGTAGCAGCCCAAAGTCTGGACTCGTAACTAACTGATGATAAAGCTGTGGCGTAACAGGCGTGATATTATTTTGTACTCACCCCTCAGCTATAACTTCACCGCTGGTCATGAGTTGCGCGATCTTGATCATGGCGGCCTCTAGATCCGAACGAAGCAAGTTCTCCCGCTGTAAACACTCCGCCATCGCTTCCTCCATGTTCTGGGATAAAAAAAGTTGAATCCTAATTAAACAAGAACTGCTTAGGTGTAGTGGAATCACAAATGAATTGGAGGTCGAACATTAAAATCAACGGGAGTCATAAAAAGTATGACGAAAGGTATTTAGGGCGATGTTTTTTTCAAAGGAGATCGCAACTTATTTTTACTGTCCAAAACAATAATAGGCTGAATTTCGTTAATTACCTTCCGATGCAGTTCACAATTGTCGCAGTTCTGTTTCGACTCCAGGTCGTTAACTAGCTCCGTGATCTGTATACTGGACTCCAGCATATTACTTGTGTCCGGACGGATTCCTGGATAAAAACACAAGATAAAGTTTAGTTGAATTCTGCATAATTATGATTAGCTAAAAGAAAACCGTTAACCAGCAGTACTGTTTCAGTTAAGTAGATTTAATTTTGATGGTGTAATAGGGAGTAGTACTGCAATGTTCTGCCGCCAGAGTGCAGCACTAGCGCAAACCGTAAACAGTTTTTTGACAAGTCGTTCAAAGCGGGATTAAAAACAACGGTAACGGCAACGGTATCTTGAAGATGATTGCTTCACGTGCTGATTGCCCAATCCAACAAAGATGGATGAGCACAATGTTGGGAATTTAGATGTCGGCAAACTAGCGCAGGAGTCTAGGGGGAGCCTTACAGAGATGATAGTGACGTGTCTGGCTCGCCAATTGATTGATTTAAGATTTTTAATTTTTGTTATGTAAATGTCTTGTTATTTATTTAGTATTTCGATTATATATAGATTATGAATTTGATAATGATTAATAATTGTGTATTTCGTTATGATGGTTGTAATTGTATTTTGATTTTTTATAATTTTTTTATTTAATTAATTATGTAAATTTATGCTATGGATAATTTATAATCTGAATTAAACGTTTAATAATAATTAATTTTGAAAAATATAATAAATAATTTAGTGGAGTGAATAAACATTAGAGTGTATTATCGCTTTCAGTGTAACCACTTTATAAACTACAAAAGTTATTGTTTTCGTTGTATAGTTTAAGCCTGAAACAAGACAAATTAGTGAAAATACTTACATTATTAAAATTTAATTGAATAGGTTTCGATTTGCTTAAGTTAGTTAATTTTCTATTTTATTGTAGCTAATCAATATCCACCAAATCCTTCTTTTTTCCCTTTTGGTACCACGTTCTCAAAGCAGTTTTTTTAGATCATACACTTTTAAATGTCCGTAGGATTCCATAATATTACAGTACAGGATTTTTTATTCATGAATAATTATAAAAATATTATAATTTAATATATTTTCACAGATTATTTTGTTACGAATAAATATGTCATGATGCATCATGGCGGTTTGTTTACTTTTGTGCTAGTGGCGCCCCCTACGCTGAGTTATGCGTAATGTTCCTCATTACAGGCATACAATACTTCAGCGTTGTGTCTCGTATGGCAACACACCTTGGGAATTTTTGCCAGTGGTATTACAGATACAGACGATGTCCACTAACCATTAAGCGGGCCTGCTCCGCCTGCATGTTCACGTATTTTTATGTGTATTTTTAAAATTGACTTACTGGGTGCGAGCTTCGCAGATAAGTCGAGCAGAGAATGAGCTTCATGTCTCAGTCGTCGCAGAGAATGTTCTAACTCCGTCTTGATATCTGCGCTTAGGTCCCGTTGTTGCTGTAAGAAGCTCACTAAGCCCTCCTGCACAACAAACATATTGGTTATGTTAATACCCAGTATACACACTAAACATTTCAATGCGGAGATTGTTACATAGTAGACAAAGACGTGTTCCTTTGAAGTCTGGAGAAAGCAATCAAGGGTGGAATGTGCTGTTCTAGTTGAATGCTTGTTTCTTTTTACCTTTATCTCATTATCGTTTGAAATCTTAAACTCACCTCATCCAGATCCGTAAGTATAACATTAAGATCAGGTGCAAAGTGAACATGTTTGCCGCCCCGAGAAACGAGGCTCTGGTTTAGCTCGCCCGACAAGTTCGGAGTCGACGGTCGGAAGTCTTCTTCTAGTATAGTACTGGAAAAGAACAGAGATATATTTCGTTAGTGATATGTGTGTTGAGAGGCGAAGGGTTGTACTTGTCTAGAGAAGGAATATATCGTACACATCGAAGACTAACAACACATAATTAGACACTGTCAATAAAATCATTAAAGTGAATTTTTGAGATAACGTAAATTATCATAACCTGTAAACGGTGAACTTTTTTATCAGCCTTAGTTTAGCTTAGTTTAGTTTAGTTCAACTATGCAAGCCTGTAACATAATAAACGCACAATCTCTCAAGTGCTGACTCAGACCTTGATAATAAACCACTATTGTTTTGTGACTTTTGGAAATTCATAACTTTTTTTTATTTTACCATTAATGTTGATCAGCCGATGGCGTCAATTCCTTTAGAAACTCCATTTCTTTTTTTCGAATTTCTAAAACTCGTAGAGCAAAAGTAATTGTCTAGTTTCATGGTATGGCGTTTATTATGCTACTGCTTGTACGACTTGAAGCTTTTAACGTTTAGTTTTAGAAAGGAATTTTAAGAGGTAATTTTTGCAATGTCCGTTAAATAGAATATTTTGGCTAAATTTTATTTGGTTAATACTTCCTTAAATAATCTGTATTTCCTAGTCAGAACGCCAGCAATTTCCTGGAAAACTGAAAGCACATACACGCAACAACATTTTTGTTTAATCCTTTTCTAACCGCGACGCGCGACGGAACAAGACAAGCTATATCTCTTGCGTGTAACCCGTCACCTTTACGCGCCACCCACGTAAGTGCAGCAGGAACATGGAAAGGGCATCTGCGCTGGCGCTTCGCCAGGTACATACATATTACGGGCAGAAATAGGAACACGCTTTTTATGGTTTCCCGATATGAGTATTAGCAGAAATATAGCAGATTTTACAAATCAGGATTAATTCTTCATGGTTTGAATGTAAGGTAAATGCTAATTAAATAGAACCTTCTCGCAAAAGCCAGCAACATCGACAATTTTGTGCCACGAGTTCACACCCAAACAAATAAAGCTAAACGGTGGCACCCTTACGGTGCCATCGTTCAGCTTTATTTGTTTGTAGCTGGCTTTGGAAAGTTTATCGCATGACCACGAAAATAGCCCCGCGATCAACATTCCGCTAATCGCAGCGTTACTGCAAAATCACGCGTGTCCCATTGGGCTTAGCCATAAAGCTTGCAATTCTATTTATTCCTCACGGAAATCTTTGGTGATGTACAAATATAATATTTGATGGCTTCACTTTAATGACGGCTAGACTTCCCTGTTCACACTCAGTATCGTAACATAAGTATGTGATACGAATTGAGTATCTTATTCTATGACATAATTTGTGTCGTACAAATCTTGTTCGCAACGAGACAAGTGTAATTACGGACATAGGGGATACTTGGCTTGAGGCCAACGTACTAGTGGCTATAAGTACTAATGTTGTGTGTAAGTAACTGTTTTGTCAACAGGCGGACAGCTAGTAACAAGAACACGGAATAACCTAAATAGGGGAAATAGTGAATACACTTCAGCGTCTGATATTGTTTCCACAGCTTGATTAGAATAGTTTATCGCTACGCTAAGCAGTTGGTGATAATACTACCCCTCAATTATTCCAATGCCCGTAAGTCCAACGATTGATCGCGTGCCGATAAAGCTCATAAAATCTATGAAAGTCAATGTCTGATTATAACTTTAGTCTAAAACAATATGTTGTTGTACGTAAATTTCAAGTTGCAGTATGGTGTGGCCATATGCAAATTAGTACCAGTCAGTCATAAAATAAAATACAATCCCTTAGTCATCGCAACACCAACCTAAAACTAAAATCAGGATGTTTTATAACGATCGACAGCAAAACATGATTAATACAAAGATTGCACCTACAAGAAATGCGTCACCCATTTAGACGAAATCCCACCCGCTTACAAATCGAAGTAATCTATCAATATTATTAGTGTGGCAGAAAGTTTGGCGCCCTGCCAGTAAGACTCCAGGGGATATTAATTTTGCGCGAATCTTAGCACTTAGTGATTATAAACACGAGCGATTTTGCTAGGGTTCACTAAAAAGTTGTTCTAAAATATTGTTAAAGAGCTTTTTTCATTTAGGGTCAATTCACACCGAAGTGGCAGCGGTCGGCAGCGCAGTTTCACTGTCAAGCCATTTTATGCTTTATCTCCATTAGGAATTGGCTGACAGTGAAACTACGCTGCCGACCGCTGCCACTTCGGTGTGAACACATCGTACATCGTAAGGGTCAACTTACGATGTACGATGTGTACTCTATCTTTCCTAGTGGAGGATAGTTTTATTTGAGTGATAAATATCCGAAAATGATAGAACCTTGAAACAGCTATCAAATGCATTATAACTTGTTATTGCAGGACGCGAAATGAAAATTTAGATCTTTAATTGCCAATTATACTTATTATCAAAAAGTTGACGCTAATTTGTTTCCGAAGAAACTTTTGTATTCTGTGCGATCATGCCCATGATGCCGTAATCAATGTGGTCAGTGGCCACCCACAGGGTTCAAACCAAAGTGCCGTCAACGCGAATACAACGCCTGTTCGAGTATCCCACTGTTGGGTCCTTTACCCAGCAGTGGGATACCCTCCCCTTTCTCCTTCCAAACTACTCTGATATCAATAGAAGATATCAAATCTAAATCTGACCACGAGACTTTGAAAAAAAAAATAACAAAGTCTGACTAAAGCCTCAACCCTACCCATAGCTATACCGTGGGAGAGCGTCACACAAGCTCTCACTTTAGCATTAAATCGCAGCTTCTGCCAGTACACTCAACACCTCCGTACTTACAGATTTACGCTAATTTCTCTTAATCATCCCATAACTCTTTGTTGTTCGCAATTAGATGCACTGTTTCAACGCTTATATATTGTGGACTCTAAGTAGACGGAGTAAGACTGAAGAAATGTCTTCCGGGTTGAGTGAGAGGACCACCTGATCGTTTGTTATTAGCGTCAGTCAAAGGCGCTATGGGATTACCTAATTGGCTGCGGTAATCACATTCACTGTAAACGTCTGACAAACGTACAAAGTATGTTAGAATATGCTGAATAATATAATACTTCTTTACTTTGTCGTATTCTGGGAATGAAACCTCTGAAAACACTCTTCTTATTTTATTTAAGACTGATAAGAGGATCTATAAAGCCCTTTGTCAATTCATTCCAAATGATATCTACACAACAATTTGAGTAAAAGATGCGCAGCTACCAAATATTTTCCAAAATACATCAACCATCACTAAGATTAACTCTAGAAAAACTGACGTCAATCCGAAAGCCGACATTTCGACATAAATCCGTACATCGAACGGATCCAATATCTTTTATTTTTCCTCTACTTCACTATGAGTAATATTCCCAGTAACCCAGCAGCTGAACTAAATTCATCACATACAATGCTGATAGATCAAAGCGTTAGAGCGACAAAACGAAGCGCACGCGCATACGAGCGAAGCAGTTTTGTTGTGTCAATGGCGCACCTCGCTTTAAGACGGCGAGTTAGTTGCGGTCGTCTTGTTTATTCGTAAATAGATCATCGCTGAATCGTGTTGTTTACTACAGTCAAATTGGTATGAGATACCTCACTAAGATCGAATTTTGTTGTTTTGAATATGTAATTTTATAGCGATTAAAGTACTCAATATATTTCATAAATTTCACAATGTGAACCGAGGAGGGATTGGCACAAAGATATGATCATTGTCCGTGGACACTTTTGTGTACAGCAAAATATGAGAGAGGAAGAGGGCTTATAAGTAGCTCTACAAAACAAACGCGGTGCGGTTGATGTCTTGTACATAATATGCCATTGCAGTAAATCTATAAGAAAATCCATGCCGTAAGCAAGCTGCTTACTGCCACGCTTTTTACTATGCAGTGTATACTCACTCATGATCTCCTGGTATGAGTCTGGCTAGTAGCTGCGCTAGCACAGTGCGGTTCAGCTCGTCTTCTGCACTTGCACAGTACGCCACTAGTTGTCCCACCACGCGATGCAGGCTAACTGCCACGCGTTTTAGGTCATCCCTGAAAATGTTTAATTTAATTTAGCATGATAGAAACATCATTATTTAGTCCTTTGCCCGGACATAATACCTTCTCCAAGCATCGCCACATAGCTTACATAATTAAAATAATAAAAAAATTATTTTGACCGAGATGGCAGGATAAGATGGACTCGTTTAACAAAGACTGACCCTTGGCAGGTCTAGTCAGAGAGATAGAAGGAGGATTGAGAGGCTAGGGAAAATAATCTGGAAATGTTGATAAACTTTCTCAAGGTTTCGAGAATAACAACTACACCGCGATATTGCTTTTATCTTTTCTACGAAATCTGCCAAATATAAGTTCAAACCATAAAAGATTCCTAACAAGGTGTTTCTAAGTGCCCTTAGGCGGCATTTATCACAAACATTGTGGGTTATAAATTAATCTCCCGTCAGTTTGACTGTTTGTTTGTACCAAACGGCTGCAACGTGTTGATGAGCGGCTCAACGTGACGCAACCCGGAACAACACATGTTACACTTTAACCCAGTATCGAATCCTGTTCCCAGGCGTATTTAAGTTCTTCTTAATACCTTCAAATAAACATATAAAGAGTTGTGAAGATATGTGTCTTGGAACGTTTATTGTTAGTGTTATTAGAGGTTCACTCTTGTAATCGCTAACAGAAAAGTGAACTACATCAGCTGTGCTTGCAAATTTAGATCAAGTAGTAAATCTCAAAACCTTTATAGAATATGTTAGTATAAGCTGTATAACAGCGAGATTCATTAAATCCTTGCCTGATAGAGGAAGTACCAGTAGGCACCCCGGCCCCTGACCTATTGTCAAATTATTCAATCTAATAAATTAATGAAAGACTATTTTATTCCCACATACTACCCATACATAATAAACATGTTAGGGGCCCTTATAACGGCCTAAGCGAATTATATAAATGGCTTAGCCTTGTTAAGTTACGTGATGCCATTCTCCAGTACAATCAGACTTTAACTGAATGAGGTCAATCAATAGATGATGGTTTTATTAAAATACAATAAATCATAAACTCATAAGCCTAATGTGAGATGTTAATACAACATAACATCATACCTTTATTTTTGGCAGAAGTTTTACAACAGCTTTAACTGTACCGGTGTGTAGGTTTTCAGAAACTTGAGGTCGATGTAATAAGTACACAAGGCGACATTTCAATATATACACCTCCATTATAAACTAACCTCGCTTTGTATTGGCTTGCCGTACAATCACAGATCACCGTATACTGGTTTTGCGTAGCTTGATTGGTCGTCGTGCGTACGTTATGACAAGGCTATTTTCTCACCTTTCTCTGGTCACCTCCTCCAGTTGCCTATTCTGGTCGAAGCTGATGTTTCTCCTCGCCTTCCACTTGTCCTCGCCGACGGATAACTCGTCGCGAAGACTTGAGCACTGTTGACAAAACCATCCATTAGTGGACATATCATTACCAAAAGATCTACGAAGAAGTTGGATTGAAGTCAGATAGTCTGGATTCGAAATTTAATGAACATTTTTCAAAAGATACATAGAGTTTTCAATGTCTCTTGTTCAAAGTACAAGCTTTATCCTGGATTCAAGCATTGGTCCTGAAGAAAAAATATACTTTTGTATTCTAGCTGACTTCAAACATTGTTTATGATTATAAATAAACTGCTGCACTGGAACCACCTATTGGACAGTGGGTCTAGATGTCGTCAGCTTCATCATTATGTTGCTGTCCTTGTCCCCTGTTACTTAGGACCGATGCTGCACTTTTCTTTCCCTCATTCCCTCCGTCAACAACAAGCCATTACTAGTACATAAAACATACCATAAACTTTCTCAAAATCACCATGATGAAGTCACATCACATTGTCAACTGCACAAACATTATGTCTTTAGTTCATTGAATAATAACTTTATTTGCAACACTTTTATCGTACAACTTGTTATTTCACACATTATGCACTTTGTTCGTCTGTTATATTGTTTAGTGTCAATCTAAATTTAACTGTAAATCGGTCAACTTACGTATGATAATTGTGGAGCACAATAAGTAATTTGAAGAATATCGAATGCGGACGTCTATAGGTGCAATTCTAAGGAAATCGTTTCCGGAGCGTCTCCATTAATATGAAAAACACTGATACCAGCTAAAGTTGATTAAAACAGGTTTCATTGAACATCCTTTCATTAATGTTTAAGGTTAATGTCATCGTATGTAAATTATTTTTTATTAACACAGTCTTTGTTTTAAGTCAATGTATGATAAAGTGCGGGTAGATTGTCTACTGGTTATTCTATTCAGATTATGAACGATAATAAAAACATGTGCAGTTTTTTCGTGGTATGTAAATAGCACTAAAAACATTGAAAGTCAGAAAGATACTTTTACCGATTGTGTCCAATATTTATTCGGTAAAATGGATCTTCAAACAGATTTAATATTCAAAATTTCATGCGTCAATATCAAACATAAACTGTGAACCTTTACGTCGATACCTACCTCTGAGTTAAGTAAATAACAAAATAAACTCAACATTTCTCTCACATATTGGTACAGTACAGACTTTGTTTAAAAACACTTAAAACGACAGAATTAGACCACCAAGGTTGAAATTGGGTGTCGACCTCAATAGAAATAAAATTTATTACATCTTTACGTCATACAACGCATTTAAAACTAAGAAAAAATAACAGTTACATCGATCGACAAGAGTAGGTTAAACAGTCACACAAAAAAATAAAACTACCCTCACAAAATGAATCCAGCTGCGTACAAAAATAACGCTAAGAAAAAAGATAGCCCATGTGTGGGCAAACGAATGCACGTGTGCAATACAACACGTCAACACCTTTATAGTAAGGACAATAAGGTTTATTTCAGTGTGTTATTGTTATAAAGCAGAACAAGTGATGATGCTAAGTTGCAGTGTTTGCTTATTGTTACCGTTTGATAATGAAAGGAGGGAATTTGTTTTAACTTTGTTAGAACGTGATCATTAAATGTTTAAATATACGGTAACTGAATCGTGTGAGGTGCTAAAAGCTGCAAACAGTAAGACAATGTGTGTCAGTTGAGAAGCTAATTAGTAATTATAACACGTATTTTACAATTCTAATCGATACGAGCGTAAAGTTAACTTCGTAAATTAAGTATTTGACGCATATTTATTACTGTATGGATTGTAAAATTTTCCATTTCCTTCGAGGTTGTAGACAACCTACAAGTTTACATGGCAACTTTAATTTAATGTTGACCACAATGACTATATTAGCGGCCAAGATAATCCGCGGTTAGAAGCTAAATTAAAATCATGTGACACAAATATTTCCTTATTTAGCCATAATAATAGGGTTTGATTTTATAAATGTTACTTAAAATAAAATTAGAAATGGCAAAAAAGATACAGTTAAGCAGACGATTAGGACAAAAATGTTATATTTTCTTTCTTTCTAAGCACCAGTGTTTAAAAAATATATAATTTTTTCAAATATTTAATTTTGAGGACGGCCGTAAAAGACGGGGTCCCCTGAGTTACATCCACGTGCGTACTATCAACAACGAGTAATAACACACATCTAATTCAAGTACGGAACATTAGAACGCTACCATCTGGCGACACAAGGGGTACATTAAAATGTCAAGTTCAATGCTCCTCATTAATATTATTTTCTCTACTAAAGCATTACGATGTAAACAGAGACCTTTAAGTGGCACTAGTGGCCGTCAATGGTAGTAGTCGAAGGCAGTCAATGGCCCATCGAATACGAGGGATCGATTGTATTAATATGTTTACGATGCGTTTAATGGGGCGGGAGAGAGATGCTTTTGTATTTAGCATAGGGGAGATTGAATTTTGGTAGCCTGTGGATGTTAAATTGATTTAAAATGCAGTGACAGTTTTTGCTTGCTTGGTATTGTTGAATAAATTAGGCAATAAACAAAGCCCGCATCAAAAGCACACATGCTAGATGTATGAAACGTAAAACCACACAGACTTAGGCCTATCGTCTTCGAAGCTCCTCAAAAGTAACGTGTTACAATCTCATTTCAGCAACGAGTAGCCAAAATGTCAAAGCACTACTTATTCAATGGCGGTCCGTAGACGTGACGCGACTTTGTAATTTTAATGTGTTTCTTAAAGCTATTCCTTTAAAACTTGGAAGCTTCTAAGTTCACACGCAAGTTCACTTTTCAAACATATCATAACTGAAGAAAATAGACAAGCCATAGAGTGGATAAACTAATTTTATATAGATGAGTGAGTGACACATTCATAGGTTTCTGGATTAAGATTTAATACTCGGTGCTAACATTTACGACTTTCATGCGATGACAAGTTGCTCACAAACATGGAGCGTCTTTCCAAGATTATGACAACAGAGCAATCACCTCTACGGATCTAACAGGATAAACAGGGATTTGGCAAGTCATGCCTCTCGGTGAATGCATACTTCTATTAATATTCTTGAAAATCAAAGGTTTGAATGATCACTGAATGATGTGTTCCCTCCCACATTTAACCCGTATACTTTCAAAGCAAGAGTGAACAGCTATCTTCTGGGCACGCTCGTTCCATCATAGACCTTATCTATCGCTTTCCATCGGGCGTGATCGAGGTCAAGAGCAGGCCCATTTTGTAAAAATAAATAAAAAAAGATGTTCTTCTTACACCAAATTCTGAGGATTATGACCGGTAAAAAGTTTATACATGTCTGGCTTTTTGGCGGAGTCCGCAAAGGCTAAATTAAAAAGTAAAATTGGAACTCAAAACAAGAAAGATGCATGTTGATGTGCGGACATTTTTTTCAACAGTCCGGTTTTTATTTTCAGGAATTGGTAAACCTAGGTGTACTATATACCAGTATTTGCTAGCCTAAATAACTGTAAACACTCCGTAAAGTGTGTCAATACAGCAGATGATTAGTTCACATTTGGTACGAATAAAATGTTCAGACCAAAACGAAAATAGGACGAAACACAAGGGGAATACTTATTTTAAAATAACTAAGTGTAGACAGCTTGAAATGGGACACAGATTCGAGGATAAACAAATGTTCAGCATACTTGAATAGGGATGTCTAAAGATTGGAACAGTTTTAAAGATAATACAAGAATGTAAACATTCTTTCAGTGACCTATTTTTTAATATTCAAGTAGAGCTTTCTTTGAGTAAAGCTATCTTTGTTTCTAGTAGGTATGTGGCTATCTGTTTATACGAACTAGTTTCGGAAAGTGTTTAGATTCAATAAGATTTCGATTAATGTCGATCATATTAAATCTATTAATCACTTCGCCTGAAACTAAAAATATTCAATCGAAAGTTTTCACAATAAATGCGGGAATTAACATAATCCTAGGTATAACATGTTTTAACCTAATATCCTTATTTACATAGGTACGTAGAACGAAACAATTCCAAACGTAAACCGCGGACCGATAAAGCCGTTACACATAGACTCTATTTACAGCAGTTGCATACGTTTCCTCCAACGAATTCTAAGAAAACTGACTGCACCCCAAATAAATCACATTTGCTCTAATCATTTGAATGCACAAATTAAAAACGGTCACAGTGTAACGGCCAATTCAACATTACATCTCACATGTCTAAAACAGCACTAATATTCAGGGTTAAATTAACCTTATTACGTCACAGTAAGGTTTATATTCGCATGTGCGTTATTCTCGCGCGTAAATGACGTCATATGGGGCGCGTACGCACGACACGTCCGTCGCGGGAAGCGTTCGACGCTGCACTGAAAGCGTTTGTTTGTTTGTTTATATGCTTGTGTTTGTTTAATGACCACGAGATTTAGAATTTGCGGTTGATTAAGCTGTAAAACTGCCGATATTTATCTATTAGGGCAATGTGTGAGGTATTACTGTAATCTGGAGTTGATCTTTTTGATGTAGGTATGAGGTTGAGAGCTAGAAAGAGTGAAAATGGCTTGCAATCATTATTGGTAACCAGGATGGTTATAATCAATAAAATGTCTAAAACGGAAGCAGTCGTCAACCATTGCCACTAATGCTTCATACTACCCTTTTAAGTATCTAAAGCATCCTTACGAGAGACCCTGAAAAAAATTAAAGCAGAGCAGACTTTCAACGAGCCCTTGGATAAGAAATTCAGTCGCAAGTCCAGTCGACTATTTCATTTGATAGTTTCGAGACAAAAACTTGGGAAATCCCAAGGCTACTGGAAGCCCTACTTAGAATCTAAGCTACCACATGTTATGAAGGTTTTGGTAAGGACCAGAACTTGATATGCATGAGATAGATTCGTATCAAATGTTGGATTTACAGACTCTTGAAACCATAAACGGCTTCAGCAGCCAATCTTGATTAATTTAATAAGGATCAACACGCGTAACATCGTATTACAGAGCAAGACTTTGATCATATAGATGAAAAGTAAATCGACACTATAAAACGATATGAATTGTCTATAAACTTTGAAGGTAAATATTGACAATAAATAGTTCATAACACTATGAAATCAGGGCGAGTTTCATAACCATGCAAGCGAGGCAAAGTTGACTGTTTAGCGTAAAAGGAAAGAACTTCTTTACACAATATTTGACATAACATTTAATACTTGAAGAAGTATTAAAAGTTTAAAATCCAAGTAGTAAGAATGAATTAAACTTATTTATAGATCAAGATATTAACCCCTTTTCTACAGACATTAAAGCGTCTGTCCGTGCCATTACTGTTAATATGATTAACACAACAATGTTAGGACATTGTCCTACGCTCCAATTCAAATTCATCTGCTTCAACGGTCAACCTGTCTACAATTCAAATCTCAACGGTCACCAACGAATCTCTTAGAACTCAAGCTACGCTACAGACATTATTAGTACCAATTATGTCTAAAATTAAGAAAAAAGTCCGTATGAAGAGGCCGGATGTCACCAATTTATTTTTAGATCATCTGCCGTTTTATAGCGACAGGATAAGGGCGGGAGTTCGCCGTGAAACAAGCTTGCGGTGTGGTCTCGATCTTTTGTCTTTTGCTAATCTTGGAAAGAAAGGGGTGATTTCAGTGGCTGTTGGTATTTGCTTCAGATATTTGACACGTTTAGTTTGAGACTTATTGAATGTTGATGGCACGTTCTAGGCCCAAGTTTGCATTGTTGCAAAACAAAGAAAAGTAAGTAAGAAATCAAAGGTAATTTTTAGGGCAGCGATTTTTTTTTTTGATTACACGAGGTCCGAAGTAATCACGGTTTTATTGGGGCATATTCACGGAGGCTAAGGTCCTATAAAATCTATAAAACGTTTAAATCTAGTAACTATGGCGTAACACTATATTGGAACACATGAAGTAAACAAGCAGTTTCCATGAACGATACAAAATTTTATGGTACACAAATATGAAATGTGGAACTTTATCAAAGGCAGTTGGTAAAGGGCCACAGTATCTTCCGTGATACCGGGCGGAACAGCCATGCCGTATAAACGTTAACGTAGTGTTTATGTTATGTAACTTGTGATTTTGACGTTATTCGGAAACCTGTGAAGTTTTTTTATGAGTAGTTTTCTTTACCTTTTTAACATAATGCAAGTATATTCGTTAGGAAAGTTTGTAAGACGAGCAAGCATTTTATGGAAACTAGATGTCTGAAGGCAAATTGTAAACAAAATTGGAAAGCCATGGGGAAGGCCTTTGCCTAGCAGTGAGACAGAGTAGGCTGACATAAACAAAAGATGTCTGGATCAGCAGACAGTCCTGCAATCTGGGTCAGATAAACCTAGTGCCTATGATATTGCAACATCTGTCAACCCTCAATTTACCACGGTGAGTCAACGGTGACTCATAACGTGTAGCTTTACATTTTTTACAACACTCTACTGATTCACATTATTAAGACATTTTTATAAAAAGTGGAAAACCGCAATCCTTCACACCCATGTTAGTTACATAATGCTGTGGTCATACACACTGTAGTACAATACTCCTCAATATTAAACACTTATGGATATGTTATTTAAACAATATGGATTAATTTACTCAACTACGTTATTGGAAAGACGAAATTTTTTCAAATGGATAATTGGTTCTGGTCGTAAATGCTTCTGGACTACCCGCCCAAGTAAACCATGAGAAAAGACTTAATTACTTAATGGTAGATAGGATGTGTTTGGACAATGAACTGGGGATACTCATCTAAGTGACTTATCCATGATGCTACTACGCCAGCACCCTTGTAAGTCTATTTGGAATGTACTAGCTTATTCCCGCGGATTCGCCCGCGTGAAGTGCGAAAACTGTTTCACGGGATAAAAAGTATCCTATATGTTAATCCAGGTTATAAACTACCTTTGTGGCAATTATCATCCAAATCCGTTAAAATTTTTTTGCATGAAAGAGTAACAAACATCCATCCATCCATTCTCACAAACTTTCGATTTATAAAATTAGTAGGATTTTGAGTAATTTGGTAGACTGTCGCCGTCTAGCAGTGGCGAAGATTCCATTCAACTCGATTCCTACCGGCTTCCCTTTGAAAAATGGCACAGTCAGTATTCTATTGACAAATAATATAATCACATTAAAGATAATATGTACTCAGGCGTACCTCTTACAAAAATTGACCATTCGCTACTGCCGTCTAGTACTACGCACCTTACTCTTCTGACTCTATTGAAAGTCTTGTTTAAATACTAGTTCCTTGTCCTACTTCTCCATATGCTGGAAAGTGCTAGTGCCCTCACATTTTCCGTTACGATCCCTAGGTTCGATTTGTAAATTACATGGAAGTACAACACGCTTATCTGTCGTGCGTTCCACCTTTGACATTTCTCTAAGTGCGCTTAAACGTTTTATGAACCAGCATGATATGAACGTGATAGGCAGATCCTGAGCCTTGATTTAATTCCTACATTAACGACAGACATACATGTGATACGTCCACTTACAAGAACAGATACGATTTCCGCATCGCCAGACATACTGTAATGGATTCCTTGATAAAATCCATTTAGAAATTAGCACACGTAAAGTTTAAAACATTCCTACTTTTACTAGGACAGTAGTGATAACGCGAAAGCGATTCACGGAGATTAATAGGTCAGTTAGCCGGTTCGAGAGCGTTTATATTTGCATCAATTGCATCTTTATCTCAAGTGTAAGGAACATTAGCGAACGTGGCGCGCACATTATGGACTTCTGGAGGGCTTGCCTCTGGCATTAGGGTTTTGCAGAGGAATGGTATGGGGAAATGAATTAAACCAGCCAGAGTTAAGTAAGTTACTGAAATTCCTTTAGAATATTTTTGATAGGAAATCGGACGGTACTTGACGTGCATTTTGTAATATTCAATCCCGATATTACGACTGGCAGAGTCATAATATCGGATTATGACAGTAAAATAAGAGAGATGTTTGCGCACAAACTTGTGTAATCTCTTGCGTGATTGGATAATCTCAGTTGAGATTGGCCGCGGTGAATGAAATTGGGACGTAAGGATATTATAAATATGAATATCAAATTGTCCAGATATCATTTGGTTCATTTAAGACAAACCTCTGCAAGCCGCCTTTTAATTTGCTTGGATCAGTCATTATAATAAGGACCGGGCGTACTAAGATATCTTAAAGTAGGTAGTAAGTTTCATCTCATTGGACACTTGTAAGCAGTAACCTAAGTCAACGTCAGTGAGCGCTGTCTCGCTGAGTCACTCAGTGTCGCCTCTCGGGCTCTGGTTCAGGCAACTCTGAGCAGGTGCTTTAAGTTAGAATTAACATAAACTCGAAAGCTGTTCAATTCATTAGTATTCGTGACTAGTCAAGGCTCTCTTGTACGAGGTTTTGGGATTAAATCCAGGCAAGTATTGTGCATTTTTCAATTCATATGCACTTTAAGTTTATCTTGGACATCATTGCTTGTGCCTTCTGTATATGAGAATAGGCCTTTGGCTAGCGGTGGAACGGTAATAGGCTGGTATTATTTAAAATTCTAGAGTAGTTCACGATCAAGCATAAAAAAACTCCTAGATCATTAATTTTGGATTCTAAGCGCGTCAAATGACAGTAAGACGCGTGATGATATGCGTTAAATTATGCTAATACGTAATTTTGTCATTGACACTTTGGTCAAAATATTATTCTGTATTGTATTGGTGTTGCCCTTAAACGGATTTTGACACACGGCTAAAGTTAACAAAAGAACCGTGTCATGTGAAAAGTAAATAAATACATTACTATCGTTCCCCTGTTGAACCAGTAGAGTTGGCAAGTTAGTGTCATAGACCGATGACCGCATGATAAGATAAGAACTGGACTATATTTGCAAAAAACTATGCTTTCCTGATTTGTTGTCATGAGTTTGAACTATAAATAAATAAACGTTACAAGTGTTTCTGTGTGTACACCTACTGCCTTTTTGTGGTCGCAAGCGCTATTGCGGAGTACGAGGTCCTGGGTTCGATTCCCAGGCCGGACAGTGTTATTGGGTTTTTCCATTAGCAATCTCTCAGCACCTGCCCGGGGTCAACATTTCTGAATTCTCAAATCAAATGTAGGTGTATTATATGAACACCTCTGCTGCATTCCCGACGGGTTCCCTTCAGGTTTTGCAGGCGTTGTAGGCATGTTACAATTTTTGACCAAGTTTTAAACAACATAACTTACTTACAGTAAGTATTCTCTGGAAAACTTAATTTCAAAATAATTATGTGCCGAACTAAAACCTCAATACATCTTAAGCCAAACAACTAATCTCCCGATCATTGAGGTTAACCATAGTTCCTCTTACTCCATATGGAGGGGACCACCAATTAATGGCAAAGGGAAGCCGACCCCGGACGCGCATGTTATGCTTGCACTGACCATAGCATCCGGTAATATAACACCGATAACTTATGAATTTTATGTAATTATGTAGGTCAACGGACGATTTCAGACCAACAATGGCTTAATAGGCAACGTGGTTTAAACGCTATAGGTTTTTTGGGAAATATGCTTTGCCCCCCTTTTACACGGGATATACGAGCTTGTATTACAAGTATACTTCAGCCTAACCCTTCGGGATTACAGGCTTAACGATGAGCTGTTTTTTTTTTATTTTATCATAATTTTTCGGCAGCCGGAATCTGGGTTTGTGGCCGGTAAATGGCAATAGGCTCGCTCGCTATTACTTACTTAGGACTTAAACAAAACTACAAAAACAAGGCTGTGCTTACTATTAACCTCTGACCCCTTCAGGGTAAACAGGGGGTCCGTCTAAAACCAGTAACAAATGTCTGATTGTGACAATTATTACTAAAGAAACAAAATTACCTTTACATAATAATGCCAATAAATTAGTCAGACAAATACGCCAAACGGAAACAATTCGGTCTTGCATGAAACGTAACAAATTTCAACTACCACTAACAAGACGTTTACACTCAACCTAATTTCCACCCTATACATCATAGAATAAGCCCGATACTTCCTTGATAGTGTGTTCTCCTAGACTAGTTACGTGTTGTAAAAAGGTTATGACGCCCGTTTAGTGCAGTGTTTGTGTGAGACGTGTAATGCCGCATTCTTGACGGTTTTGTTCTACTAAAATAAGAGGAAATCGAGATTTTTTCTCTGAAAGCGCCTGAAAAAAGGTTTAACGATGTGTCTTATGGGTAACGCCACCTGCCGTTGTAAGGGGAATTACAATACGAAGGTCTACTTTGACTTTCGACATGTACTTTTAAACGAGTGGACATAGAAGTGTGAAGATTGGCAAAAGCATATACCCAGCAGAGGGTTAAGTCGGGCTGTGGATGATGATAATGTCGTTGATATTGAACTGTATTTGACCTGAAAGAAGCAATGTTTTTCTATTTTTCAAAAAAGCGCGATTCTTAAGACAGCTTGAGACATATACAGCAAAATTACAACGATTACGATTATGTTACGCGTTCAGGTTACGCATTTTGATTGATGGTATTCAGCTGCATTCGGTTAGACTGGAAGCCGATCCCAACATAGTTGGGAAAAGGCTAGGTAGATGATGATGAATCAGGGTTGATTCAATAATCGCGATCTCAATTAATGAAACGATGGATACACTGTGCGAAAGATGATATAACTACATATAAAGGGGGTGACTACTGTGTTGTCGATTAAAAGAGGTATGGAAGAAGATATGCTGCGCTTACCCCAAATATATCGGAATAAATGTAGGAGGAGTACGAGGATAGAACGATGATCATAATCATCACACCAACCTTGACTTGAAAACAGTTGCAGATTAGCACAAACAAGAGGAAGACGTCTACTAAAAGCCATCATAAAATCTGACGTCAATATAATGCAATCTCACGTGACATTTGATTGGACGGCGCAGGCGCTAGTAAATAAATGTTAAATTTAAAATTAGAACGCGGTTCAGTCAACTCGGTGCATCGCTCCCAATTCATCAGCACAATGCAACTAGGACTACGGTTTTGACGAGTAATTAGGGGTTCATGGGACGGGACACGAAGCGAAATGGAACTATGTACGGTTTGAGCCTTTGAAAGCTCAGTAAGATAGACGTGTTATTTGCCTTATCTGTTTCCTGAAAGGAAGATAAATAGATCATCAAGTAAAATAAGCGTTCACCGCCCACTTGTGCGAATCTGAGATGAAGAAAACTGAAAGAAATGGTTAGCTTTTGTTTTGTTGTAAATCTTGCAACAAATTCTTTTTCAAGTGTCTTTTCTTATGAGAATCCCAGTTGTTTCATTTTGATAAGCTAGATGCAGGAACAAATAATGGAATTTTAGTGCGAACTATTACAATTATATTAGAACACATTACAGATACAGGGAATAAGTGTAAATACTAAACAGTCCAGTAACATGGGTTATTGTGCCGCTGCACACGGGGCTAGTAATCTCTCACTATTTCTGTGCTATGAACTACCGCAATCTTTAGCTTACGCATCGTGTATAATATGCACATAGTTTAAATACAGTTTCTAACAAAACCCGCGATCAGCAATTTGGACAAATGCTGCCTTTGAAGAACAAACAGCGGCCAACAGAATGTAACGCGCCCAGTGCTGGGACACAGGTTACATAGCCAACTTCCTCTCGTAAGGAGCCTCCTCCTTACGAGAGGAAGTTGGCTGTAATGTAACCCACCACGCGGGCCCAGTGCGGGCTGGTATGCTAGATGTCACGCATCCTCTCTACGAGAGGGAGTGGGTTGTAATCCACCACACGGCCCAGTGCGGGCAAATGTCTTCAAATGTTTGGCTATAGAACAGGCCAGTTACCTAACGATGTTTTCTTCACCGTTTCTAGAGGATTGGTGATGAAATAAATTACACGAAGTAATTCGACTGGCTGAATTCGAACAAAAGGACCAAAACAATAAAAAGTGTGAGGCAAAAAGTATGTTGTTTTGTGTTGCATACACATCAACCTAAATAAATAGACACATGATACTCTATTCTATCCACCTGACAAAACACCTTCGTAGCAGTTACGACGACGACCACACAAAGATTTCAGACTATTCTTAGCCCAACACCGTGTTCTCACAATCAAACAGACGCAAACGCACACGTTTACGTTACTTTAATTAACCGTTACCAGGAACACGACCAAAAAGTGAGTATTGTAGACCAAAACGTTGGCTCAGATTTACGAGTGACCAGTCATGGGAAGGGAATCCGAGGGTGGCTTGTATTTATAGAGCAAGTTGTCTAAGTGCATGGGAATTTATTGGTCGCGCAAGGGATTTAGAGACACGACGACTGGGAGAAAAAAGATAACAGAGAATAATAAGCTAAACTGTAGAGTACTGATATTTATAAGTTGTTTGTTATTAGTTAAACTAATTGGGCTTAGTCATACGCATCTCCTTTGAAGATATGATTAAGAAATGGTCATAGTTTCTTTGATGCTGGCGGGTTGAAAAATGGCGGTCGGTATGAGCATAATGTATGTAAGTTATGTCAATAAAAGATAACAGTTATTATTTTGTTGTTATGTATTGGACGAACTTTAACCGTACTGACACACGTGACTTTACTATAATGATATATATAACTATTTTCTGACTGATTTCACGCTAAAGCAGTATATTTAAGAACGAGCGAATTCACTTATGACTTGAACATTATGTTTTTGACAGGTAGAATGTTTACTCGTTCAAAATGGTCTTCTAAAGGTGAGCAGAGCAGTAAAAACAGTGACAGGGCAATTTCGGAATCTACGGAACCGTTGACATAAGGAGACATATAAATCATTCGAGTCGTCCATCATTCCGGTAGGGCGATGTTGCCGATGCGGTTAGAGCTCGTCGCCTTCGGAAGAGCACCTAATTGACACATACAATAACGTGCGTTACACACAGAGCCACAGAGCGAAAAAAGTAGTACATATTTAATTTCCTTGCGAAGAACATACGAAACCAACTTCTTATGTAACTCTGCAAATGTCATGTGCCGAGGTGCAACAATAACGCTCATATCAGTCTTGCTCCCGACAAAGGGCTCGAAGTGGGTCACAGGATAGTGCCCTACGTCTGTTACAGTCTGTTTATAGACGCGACAGGACAAGCGCAGCGTGCTGTCAATACAAAATGCGTCCGTCTTACGACTCAATATATTTGCAGTTTCTGACTGGGAGAACGTCCCCGTAAACCTGTCTGAGAATACTTATGAGACGAGACGGAGGTGTGTTTGTTGTAGAAACGAAAATATAGAATCTGAAGAAAAGGTCACTTCGTTAATATTAAGAAGAAAAGTGCAGAAAACCGCCAGTTTCCCATTTCTATTTATTTTCACATTAAAAAGAACCTACGACTAACTGTTGCTTGTTTGAAAGAATTTTGAACGATGATGTTACGGTTGTTTTCTTTACAATAAAATGACAAATTGACGAATAAAGTGTTCTTGCAATTTTAAAACTTTTCACAAATTTTACTAAAAACACATTTCTTTACATAATGTTCACCCTTTCTGTTATGCATATGATTCTTTGTCACGCCGAGTAAAATTAAAACCGAAAACCTGAAACCACCACCATCACATAAACAAAGATATCTGCTTACCTCCTTCTCTCCCAGCGACTTGACAGAGTCCCCATGTATCTTGTCTCTCAGGGCGACCAGCTCCAGCGGCCAGCTCGACACTTCCGCGTCGGGGTCCGACAGAAGCACCTGCCAACCAACAGATGGGGTTAATATAGTCCATCGGCAACCGTTTGGAGTGTGGCTTATAACGGGGTATACTGCCTAAAGTTCGCTGTACTTCATTTAGAGTAGTTATGAATTTACCAATAAAGCTAAACACGGACTCTCAACCGCGTATAAGACCCGTCAATGACAATATTCAAGCTTTCACCTTCGCAAATGGCTCTTAGTTATCGTCGAGGGTCTTTCAAAGCATTTCTTCAACCGTTTGTTTACTGGACTGGTTTCCCCCAGTAGCTTAAACATGGAGTTTTACCATTACACTTAGGACGTTGTTTTAGCAGTTTCAAAATCAAGTCATTTATTGAAATTAGGCTGATAATCAGCACTTTCTGAACATCAATGTTACATGAGACAATCCCTAAAGCGGCCGCCCTTCACCACTTCATAGTTGAAGTTAGGACAAGTAGCGAACTGACGAACTACAAATGTAATAATAGAACGAATGCATCTCCCACCGTTGACGCTTTAAATTAAGCACTAATACAGACTGCACTTGCATCAAACGCGTAAAGCTCAGACACAACATGAGAAAACAAAACTTCTGCCTAACAAGACAAAAAACGTGCACTTACAAACAAATCACCCATGTTCTTTTCAAAATCCAAATTAGTGTTTCACTTTTATAATAATACACAATCACAAAAAATCACATAGAAAATATTCCAATATTCCCACAATCACTAGAGATGTGACTGCACTCGCATAAGGAAAATATATGACTGGTGCTGTGCCACTTTTGACCTCTTATCACTCAGATTGATAGCCCAAACGGTACGTCTAAACAAAGGGAGTAAATGATGTTTGTGAATGATTAGTTAATTATAATTATTATACCGTTCTGAATATGTTTTGTGATTATTGTTTCCTTTAGAAAAGTATGCTATTCAAAAGATATTCATTGGAATGCTAAAGACGGTCCTTTTCTTAATAATGTTGTTTGTTAGGCTGATTAAGACGTTGTTTATTGCCCTATACAAAGGGTGCATTAATTGTATTGTTGACCTTTCGTTAGTCACGTTTACTTCTTTAGCGCATTTATTTTGATTATCTTTAATTTGTTCAGTTTTATTAATTCCGGAAGGGCAAAGAGTATGACGTAAACGTTTATAGCATGTTTTTTCACGCGTTTTAAAATATACTGCTCCGACACATAAAATAAAATAACATCAAGCCTGTCTGATCTCCGCAACCAGAGTTGTACATTTAGTACACACACATTTAGCCAGTACCTAACGTTATAACGCTTACGTTTTGGTTAGAAACAATTACGATTCATAAACAATTTTGTACCTAAAATGGTGACTCATTATCTGCTATCGTTTACCCGAATTACGTCACATTTATTCTGTACTTGAATTTGCTATCTGAATTTACTAATGAGCACATTACTATTATTTCTAATTAATCAAAACAAAATTCAACAATTTTAAAAACTATAAACAAACTTTCCCAGCAGATCATTGACCCAAATAGGGTAAGAAAAAAAAACTTCGTTCCCGAGACAGCGTGGAGCTTAAAAATGAGGTCAGAAGCGCGAAAAATGTCGCCTATAGTCTGGAAACATGCCAGAGACGGATTGACAATATTTGTAAATGGCGATGAACTGCAGACGATGACTGTACATGCGCAAATATATTTAGATGCCGTGAGTAACTTTTTTTCTTGTATTTCTGTTTTAGATTAAAACTTGTGTTGCTATGCAGTTTTGGTAAATGTGGTCATTACACAACCAAAACCTGAATATCTTGATTCTTATTCAACCTGTTACGGAATTTGAATGCAATACAGTGTGTATGTCAAGAAATTAATATAACTTGGGAAACTTCGTTAACCACGTGTTATTCGGTTGATTACAAAAAAAAAATTGAGCTAGCAGTTTGAGATCCGATCTTCATTTTGCATTTTGCCAGGCATTTTGAGAAATTCATATTCATCTACTTCGAGATAATCAGCAGATAATCTTGATCGCCTATTACGCACGAGTAAGAACTGGCCGATTAGAAAATGTCTGAGAGACAAGACGTATGAGCTTGCTAAACAGAGGCCCATCTATTCGCTGACCCTACAAAAGATTCTAAACAAACATGTCAACAAAAACAAAAAAGAATCAACAATCTGCTTTCTACATTCCTAAAAGAAAAATACAAAAAGTTTATATTTATCCCATGAGTTCCATGACTACGCGAAATAAATCAGTGAGAATTGGGTCAAGATGTCGGTGAAGTATTCAGAAGCTGTCACTCATCCTATAAACACCTTTCAGTTTCATTTAAGCTTATAATGCTTTGCGATAACGGTTATACGTGATTTGTAAGAAATAATATTATGTCGGTTGATGGCAATAGGCTCGCCCCCTATTTCATTCATGGGACTTAAACATAACTGGCGAAATGTTGGTGTACTATTAGGTACACCTCTGCCTAACCCTTCGGGGATTACAGGCGTGATATTATGTGTGTATGTAATATTACGTATGATATGATAGTATGAGATTTTTTTGGATCGAAGAAACGATGACTGTTCGAGTAAACGTGTTTTTGAGTGGACACCATGATTTGCCCACGTCAGGTGGGACGATCTTCGCTGGATGGCTGGTAGCAACTAGACGAAAGTTGCGGAGAATCGAATTGAATGGCGTGCGATTGGAGAGGCCTATGTCCAGCAGTGGACTGCTGAAGGCTGGTGATGATGGTGGAAATACTTAATCTTAATGTGTTTGCAAGTCTCATTATCTGTAACTTTTTGCGTCGCATTGTGGGAGGTAAGTATATCTCTTACATATGAGTACATTGTCTTGTTTCAATCTCGTCCATGACTGAATTCACGAAATAGAGCAACGAATCGGATTTGAACCCACGACCTCTTGAATACCATTTAGGCGCCATACTCGTCGGGCAAACAAGACCATTCTGGAATGGATGCCGTGAATTGGCAAAGAAAAATATAGGACAGCCATCAGCGGAATAAGACGCCTTTGTAGTTTCGGAACTTATAGTGGAAGATATACATATATTAAACTTTTTAGAAACTACATTACATTCCGCGTAGTCATGTAGATTGCCAGCTAAGGCAGAAATATTCAGATATGAATAAAACATCATCATCATCTACAGAGCATTTTTCCAATTATGTTACGGTCAAGCTGATGCAGGAAAATATCAGTATTTTGCATGGCGCGACTGCACAGGTACTTAAACCGGAAGGAAATATGGGTACAAAAGGTAAACGACACTGATATACACGTGGTTTGTTACCTAATTAATATTTAATATGTGCTATTTATTCGAACTTTATTCGACAAATTATATTATTTCAATCGGAATTTGCAAACTCTTTTTGTCATTTGCACACTTGTGAGCTCGCTCGTGGCAATAATATGTTAAAATTGATTATTGCTTTGGTATAAACGGTAGATTTAATCAGTATTCATAAGTTTAAAGATTTAATCAATCTCTGAAAAAAAAATAATACAGAAAATAACTTACGCGTCTCTTATAAAATGGCAAATGATTGCGATCAGGCATTTCACATTATAACTAGTCAAAGTTCACACAAAACAAACAATCCTAAAGATCTATAAATATTTATTTACTTCAATGTTCCAAATCACTATCTCACAGTCCCTAAATCAGCAATAGATTTCATTGTCCTTCACAAAAAGTACACGCAAACACAAAACTCGTCACATTTTATTCACGAAAAAGGTAAGGTTCAACTTTCACTTGGAAAAAGGGGGGAAAACTCCTTGTTTATGATTTTTCTTTTTTTTATAGTGTGAATGAAGCGTGTTGCCGCCAACAGTGGGAAGAGCCTTGCTCTATTTGAGCCAGCATAGACCACGCTGGTGCGTCGGCCGCGTATTTATTAATGGTGTACAGAGATGGCACCAGGCCAATGGTTGGCCATGGGGCAGAGGGCAGCAGCTTCTGTACGTACTACGGATTACTACGGGAGATTTGAATTATATCAATTATATCGATATCTGGAAGATGATACATGAATAAAAAAATGTGGCTAATAATTCTAAAGGTAATTTAAGTTCAAGGCAAATTTTATTGTTAACTCCGTATTTAAAACAAGATAATTTTATTGTTTTATTGAAACTGCAGTTTTAGAATACCGAAAGGAAATTCAACACAAATTTTATTCCTGTATGAAAATCATTTATATTTATAGTGTTTTGTTTCAAGGAAAGGTTCTCTTATAAAACATAATCCTTCATAATAAGCCGTAATAAAAACCAACACCAATCGGAAAGCTTCTCAACAGTTACCCAAATAAATCAATGCAAAAAAGCTCCGAGACGAGTACATAAAAATAATCACCCGAATCACTTCTAAGAAATCTTTTAGCCATTAAACGCAAGATATAGGTTAAGTGAATCAACGCGAACTACTTATTCTAGTTAGTTTAGAGACCGTGGTTTAGACTCCATAAAATGTTTTATGCGTGTTTTAGTAGTAAAGCGAGAGTTTGTACATTTTATGCGAAATTGTGTCGGTATATTGTGGGCAATATGTTAGTTGAAAGCGTTATTTACAATATAATATGTATATTTTTAGATTTTACAGCAAATAAAGTATAAATATGTATTTTCCTCCTTTGAAGCAGTACTGATGGCGTAGTTATTTTAACTCTCTTTGATTTTATAGTCACACAGCTCATCCCGAGATTGACGCTATCATTACTTTATTAAGTTGTCTACATGTTCAAAGTAGACATTATTAATAGCAACAAACTTTGAACAGACAAACTTTGAATATATACAACGTAGAGTAATGCGTTGCGAGTCTGCGTACATTCTGCCGTTTCGGACAGATACCCAGAATTAAAATATCGGCGGCCAACTGTCTACTAACAGTGCCAGCATAAACATAGACATAATATAGATCTTCACATCCAATCATATCTAGTCCATACAAAAGAAACTTAAAGCTGGTCTACTAACATTAAGGCTCCGTGTACGCTGGGAAGAACACAGAACAGAAAATTTGTGATGACATTGAACAATGAAAAATCACGCCTGTAATCCACGACGGTTTCGGCAGAAGTGTGTCTATAGTACAGTCACATTTTGTTAGATTAGTTTGATTCTTATGTAATAGGCGACTCAAACATAAGTGGCACAAGTAGAGTCCGTTTTAGGACGCCCAAGGAGACTTCATAATTATTTACGACGATCTCCGTACGAGTTTACACATACGGCTAATAATAAAGTCTATTATTAAATGTCACCAGACAACGCCCGTATAGGTATTCCCTAAGCCTGAAGATCTATAGAAAAACTACTTTGAAAGGAAAGCTAAAAGATACGAGTAAATCTCTCCAACATACCTGCAACTGCTCCTGCAGATGAGTCACAACCTCCTGCCTGACCTCATCCCTGACTTCCTCGAGCCTCTGTTCCAGCTGCGCCTCCATCTTCTACGTGATGACGTAGCAGCCGTGACGTCACGTCGTTTAGTCACACACGAGCGTGTTAGTGGCATTCCAAGCATGCAGGAGAGAGACAGAATGAGTTTTAATAAGTGGTTGAATAACTGGGGTGAAAAGGGTGGCAGAGGGTGAAACAGTTTGTTTTTGGGTTGAATTGTGGGTATTGACACATGGATGGTGTTGAATTGTGGAGAAGATTACAAGTGTGAGAATCACGTGTAATAAGAGATCAAAATTACTTTTACAATACTATGAAGGCTAACACTGTGTATTCTACACAGTGCGTTTGTGTGTATAAGGTAAAGATTTGTTCCATTATTAAAAACTAAATATCGATTAGAGGGTGGTCTATTGAAAATTAACGAGAATCAAGACTAGAATAACTCAATCACATAAAACAATACTTTCAATTTATGATTTAATCAAAAACTGTGAGTTGCTCCCTTTGAACAAAATTAGCAATCAAGAATCTTATTCATTCACCCTACAATTGACCACACCCAAACCCCAGAAATTACAAGTTGTGCTATAGAAAATTAGACCTTTTTAATTTACAATAGATGTGCCATTAAATTGTGATATTTACAAGATTTCAGGGTGCAAAAGGCCACATTCCAGGGTGTTTTTCTCATTCTTTCTGTGATTATTATAATATAGACCTGGGACTATTATCTATATATCTATATTTCATCCAGACGGCCTAGAGACGCGCCAAGATTTCAAAAGTTTTTAAGTAGCTTAAGCCTAAATAAATACATACATTTTTGGCTTTTCCATCATCATTGTGGCTGATAAAAAGTGACTTTGTCTAGGGTGGCATGTCTAACTGAATCATGACATGATAGTTCGATAAGAAAGGTATGAGACCCAGAACCGAACAAACGAAGTGTGAGTTATTAGGTGTATTGTACATTTGGCATTTCAAAATCTTTATTTGTAGTGGTCTTGATATTTGAATTTTTTATACAGTCCCAGTATTTTTATAGCCAGAAGGAAGGGTTTCACAGTCATAGGCCATAGAGCAGATTACCTCAGGCTACCGTAAGCATGGATGTCTTTCCCCTGCATGCAGTTAGGTACACAAAGATTATTTATTTATTAGTAAATAACATTGGCGACCGACTCAAGCTCTCTTAACCTGCGAGCTCTGTACAAAGCCATCCCACAATGGTAATTTGGGAACGGGCTTGTCATTGAACGTAAGGATCATGGATCAAGCGATAATCCCTTGCAATGTTGGCGTTTGGGCTAAAACACATAAAATATACGTTGTTCAGACCCTAAACGGATCATAAAAGCTTATATTTTTTTTTCAGCATAGTCTTTTGCTTTTGAGTTATTAAAGCAACACCAAGTTAAGTTCACAACATCAAAGGGGAACACTGCGCGACATTCAACAACAAAAATATAAGGATATATTACAACAGATAATTCTAACCTTCTCAAGTTCGAGGTCAATGTCCTGCTGGTAGAGGGACACGTTTGTTTCAGTGTTCTCTGCTGTTTGTATGTGCGCCTTCAGTTGGGTTATCTGGAAAGGAGGGGTTGGTTTAGTATATTCTTCTTCTGCATTGGTTTGCATGAACTAGCACCGTAGCCCGCGTGGGGCTCAAAAATTATCCAACAGGAACATATTACCAAGAAAGCCTCTCTCATAGCCCAGGTCGTAGTCTACCAGTGTGTCAAAATTTATTGAAATTCGTTCAGCCGTTCAGAAGTGAAAGGTTCGTATTTATTACGCGTACTAAGTAACAGAGACGGACATTTTAGTGTCGTCAGCCGTACCAAGCTAAAGGAAATACGGTATATCATTTGTGAGCAACTGGCACATGAGTTAGTGACTGCATTGAATACTATCAGCTGATTAAATTATCATGGAGACAGACAAACTGATTACTGACAACTTCGACGACGCAGCTGAAGAAATTATTACGGGTTGAAAAATGACGCAAAAGACGAGGACAAAAATCGGAGTTCATGATCTACCTTTAATCATTGGAGTTGCACCAGAAGAAGCCTACCTTCGAAGTTGTAGACGATTATGTCTATCTGGGACGAACGATCCAGTTAGGTAGGTCTAACTTCGAGAAAGAGGTTAATCGTCGAATCCGACTCGGCTGGGCAGCGTTCGGGAAGTTGCGTGGTATCTTCTCGTCCAACTTACCGCCGTGTCTCAAGACGAAAGTCTATGACCAGTGTGTGTTGCCAGTGATTACATACGGGACCGAAACGTGGTCGCTCACAATGGGCCTCATCAGAAGGCTTAAAGTCACCCAAAGGGCAATGGAGAGGGCTATGCTCGGAGTTTCCTTGCGTGACCAAATCAGAAATGAGGAAATCCGTAAGAGAACCAAGGTTACCGACGTAGCCCGAAGAATAGCCAAACTTAAGTGGCAGTGGGCAGGGCATATTGCTCGCAGAACGGATGGCCGATGGGGCCGGAAAGTTCTGGAGTGGCGACCGCGAACTGGAAGACGTTGCGCTGGAAGGCCTCCCACTAGGTGGACCGATGACCTGGTAAAAGTTGCGGGGATCCGCTCGATGCGAGACGCACGGGATCGGTCAATGTGGCGATACTTGGGGGAGGCCTATGTCCAGCAGTGGACGTCTTTCGGCTGAAATGATGATGATGATGAAGCCTGCCTTCTATCCACGATAACAACCGTGATGAAACGAAACTTTAGCTCACCTGTTCGTCCAGTGATGCGACGGCCTCTCTATGCGTGGCTTGCAGCTCGTTCACATACGCAACTTGCTCGGCTTTCAACTCATCTATCTGCTGTTCATACTTCTTGCACACTTGCCTCAGGGATTGTTCTAATTGTGTTGACTGGAAAATAATGGGCTCATTAGAAATTCGTCCAGCTTTTACTTAGCATACCAAGGAAAAAGTACGTAGTTTGAGCAAATGAGGTGACATACAGCTGGCCTATAGGAAAATGACAGTTTACAGGTGGCCTAAATGAATTCTCCACCTTCCGCATCCATTATGGCCGCTGGGCCATAATGGATGTGAACACCTTTTAAAGGTCGTCGGTACTTCTCTGCTGATACCCGATATTAGATTGACAATATTCTTTGTAGCCACGCAAGTCACATATCCACATACCTAGCTATATGTTTATTTCATGTCGTCTCTTAAACCATTACTTGTTATAGTATTATGTTAGTCGCCAATACACTTGCATTCAGACACCACGTATTTCATTTATCCAAATCCCGTACAAACAATAATGAACCTTAATACAAGCACCACCCGATTTTCACTCTATGACTCGCTCCTTTCACAGATAAACAGTCTAATTCATTATAATTAATTGTAATAGTAGTCATTGTTAATTGATTATATTACCTCTAAACTAAGTGAGGGTAGTTGAACACTGCGCGTACGCCGTCGTCCGCAGTCGCCGGCGGCGTCGGTGGGAGCGTCGAGCGACGTCGCCGAGCCGCAGGGCGACGCACACGCCTTGTCGCGCCATACTTCTTCCGAATAGCTGCAATGTTACAAAAAAAACATTAAAACAAACTCAAAATATTTGTATTCTATCCATTCAACCAGTAAAATAGGCTTTTCTAAACACTAAGCATACAGTAAATGCTAAAAACAAATTTAATGAATAATTAATTAACGGTTAGTACTCACCTTGGCTTTGGCCTTGGTTGCAACAAAGATAGCATAAAATTAGTATTTCATAGTAACCTTGACGTTAGTACTAAGGTAGAAGACAAGTTAAGTGGGCTATAAATACTTGATTAAGGTCTGAGCAATTAATAGACCCTTGAATACCAAGGACAAGTTTAACCATGCTTGGCATTTGAGTGGCCTTGTTAGGTAACATATAGAAGTTTACAAATAAGGTGACTCAATAAACTCACCTCCTTTCCATATCCGAGCATTTCTTCTCAAAGTAAGTCCTTAAATTCTCCATCTCTTTTTCATGTTTTATGTCTAACTCTTGTCTTAATGCCTCAATATCTGCATTACCAGCCTTCACAGAGGCCAGGAGTTCCCTCAACCTTCTTGTTTCAACCGTGTATGCTTGCTTGTCTTGCTGCTGTTGAGATTCCAACACCTTGATCTCAGTATCATTATCAATCCTCATCTTACCTATTTCGTCACATAAAACTTGTATCAGACTCTCCCTAAGCTTATTCCTCAAATTCTCTTCAATATAACTGTCAAACTTGTTTATTATTGTTGTTAATTTATTTTCGAAACCAGTCTGGAATTCGTCCGATACGTCTGACGATCGTAAGTCTGATTTAGAGTAGTTGACAACAATTTCTTCTCTATCCATATCTTTTTCGCCGTTAGAGCTTTGAATTGAAGATCCTCCGCTCATTATGGCTGAGTAGAACTTTGTGCTATCATCTTTTATCAGGCTTTGGTACTTCATGAAGTCCGAAAGCTGAGCTTTAACAGTGTCATGCTCGGATTGAGATCTTTCCCCAACTATGTGCTGCAAGTTCTGCACTTCGTTTGTAAGGTGGTCATTCTCATGTCTAAGGTCATCTCGTTCACGGACCGATCGCTGTAATGAGATGGTCAGTTCTTCAATTAATTCATCACGCTGCGTAATAGCGTCTTCCAAGTGCACAAGCTGAAAGGACAGAAAGCGTTCAATACATAACACATTCACATGTAAGCACATTGTAAGCAGGCATAGATATTGTAAAAACACGATAATAACATGTAGCCAGTTTTAACAAGGATATCATGTTATATTTTTTAATTAAATCAACAAAAAAGTGAGTAAAATTGAAGACATTCAAAAGTAACCAATCATTTTCATTTTTATGTGATACTTACAGAAAACATGGCTAATAAAAACATAGAATATCAACAATAGAATTGTAAATAAAAGCAAAAGCTATCAGACTGACAGGAATGACAGAAATTTTCAATAATACAGACAATAAAATAATTACATAAAAACTGCTTGCGTTTAACTACCCTTATAAAAAGTTTATGCAAGCATCAATAGCTCACATAAATCCTTTTTACAAGATTTAACTTTGATATTTGATAACTAATGAATTGGCTTGCAGTGCAAAAAGCGCATAAAAATCACAAGTTTAGTGCAGTTTTACAATGTTGCAACAACAGTAACACACATGATATCTTTCAAAGTTCTACATATATAAAAGCAGTTAACCAAATGAACCATTTAATCAAAAACAAAATGAAAAAAAAAACCTAATTCATGCTCTCAATCAAAATACAACTACATCAGAATATAGTATTTTGAAATGTTTTCATAAATCAAAAAGTGTATGTTGTAAAGTGCCAGTACATAGCATGCCATTGGTGTGAGAAGCAGGATAAGAAAGCACAGTAATGTGAAACTAAGGCACACACACAAACAAAACCCATGTATTATGACAAGTACCTTCACATGATACTCTTCACATATTGTCTTGTAATCTGTTAAAGTACTAAAAGACATTGTCTCTTCTGGCGCCATGGACTTTGGCATAGAGGTCTCCTCTGGTTTATCATAAACCTTTTCCTTCAATTCATCTTCAACAGTAATTTCTTCCACCAACAAGTCTGCCTCAATCTTATCACTTGACATACTTTGTTTATCTGGTGACATCTGTAATGAATTGTCAGTGGATAGTCTTTCAGGTGACAATCTTAAAGATTTGTCACTAGATAAACTTTCTTTCTCTAGTGATAGTTGTAGTGATTTATCTGGAGATGGTTCTTTAGACTCTCCTTGGTCATCGAACAACTCTTCAACCTTCATATTCTCTCCAGCCCCAACAAGGAACGGTGACAACAAGTTTGGAAACACCGGGATAGGTTCAACATTAGATTCAATGACAGTCCCACCCTCAGGTGGAGGCCCAAATATTATTTTTGCAGACGGAAAGGGGAATTTTGGAGCACCCTGACCCCTTATGTCAAGCTTGATCATTTCCTCTGACCCAGAACTCAATTTATCTGGGGGATCTATTTTATCTGAATTATCAGCAGAGTCTTGAGATAAATCTGATTTATGGATAGATTCATCATTCAGTGAGTCCAGATACTTGTCACTTCTAGGAGATAGGTTTGGTGTGTCATGCTCACTTGGCTGCACATTTTCATCTGATAAGTGTGATTTTTCATGAGTTTCTTTAGACAGGTCTGACAACAACATCAAGTTAACAGGACTTTCTTCACTCAAAAGATGAATATCAGAAACAGCATTAACATCAAGGGGCAAGGATAGGCTCACTTTACTAAGATCCTGTGTACTGTGGTTGTCACTGGCAGGGGAGTGTGGGAACGGAATGTTTAAGGAACTGTGTTTGGAAGCTTTCTCCTGCTCAGACTCCACTTTGAGGAGTCCCTGTGTTCTGCTGGCGTGGTCGGAATCTGTCGAATATTCAATTTTGGAGGGAATGTGTTCCGAAATAGATTCAGTCTTGCTATCCTCGACATCGTGTGAAATGAGGTTTTCTTCCGTGTTTTCACTGGTTTCTATACCAGTCTCAGTTTCGTTTGTAACACTTCCTAAGGTGGGTATCTGTTGAGAATGCACGACATCCGGAAGAATGTTCTAAAAATAAATAAAAAATATAAATAAACGATGGGAAACTGTGGTCATAGATAGATCGAAGGTAGGAAGTTTATTACAATTCTTGAATGAACATTTTCCTTGAAGTAATTATTATCACACATTGGTAGATCGAAGATCGCTGATAACTTTAAGAAGACAGGTAAGGTGCTGCAGCTATGCATCTCTAAACTATTTTTAACGTATTATAAATATCTTGATGAGAGATTGATTTCGATTAACTAAACCAATTTCTTGTTAATTACGTACCTTAATTTCAGATGTATGTGGAGAAGCTTGTTGGGGATCATCCATAATTTAATAAATACATATTAAAATCAATCGCATAATTCATAAAAAAGCCACCAAATTCGTTGTCAAGACGACGTTTCAGACGTTCAAACAAAATACAAACGCCATTTAAAAAGTTGCGTTTCGTTAGCAGCAAGTCAATGCTTCGCAATAGAATGTTTCAGTAAAATGTGTGTAATGTCCACAATCCTGCATGTAATAACTTGTACTGTACCTTCGGTAGTTTAACCTTGGTTAATATTATTTTTATATTATTATTTACAATATCAACATAATGTATTTTTTTTTATAATATTCACACGTGAAAAGAAACGTTTCGCGGTTTTTCTCGTTAGGTTTTTTTCTTACAATGTAAAATTCTAATAACTGTTTTCCTCTTTCTCCCTATCTTCAAAAAAACAGGCTTTTAAATAGAATTTTAAGAAGCTTTGATTTGAATAGCTAGACTTAACGAAACCTCCACGTATTCAAAGTAGTACTAAAGCCGAACTTTGTATGATGAACCGTTAATGGTCTCCTTTGGGGGGGGCAGGCCGAGAGGGGATTGCGTACGGGGGGCGTCTATGTGCGGACAAGCTGCCGCGCTGCCTACAATAGCCGCGTACTGACTAAGCAAACAGCCTCGCGAGGAGGCCTCGGACGATTGCCGCACAACGTTTGCCTCGCGAGGCAGCCTCGGTATGTAGATCTATTGCATGAGGCTGCCGCGCGCAGCAAGACAAGTGCTCAGCCAAAATCGAGCGCTCAGTTTAACGTGAAGTCGAACAAAGACCGGACGGCTTATAACCTGTTTTGTTCAAGACAACATGTTCAAAAAGAAAATAAACCCTGTTTATGTTTCTCCAGGGATCTCTTAGTATATTCAGGACATTGCGCGTCCCAAAGTAGTCTACATTTGCCGAATAATTAAGACACTGTTCTTTATCCAGGAAGCAAACGATTCCGTAGTCTTCTTCGAACAAGCGAGACAAAACATAACTGTGTTGAGTGCGCGCGGGCCGCGGCAAACCTACTGAGGCGCCTTTGAGCATCGACAAAAACCGACAACGCTTTGCTTGGGCCGAGGCAGCTCGAGTGCGTTTGCCTCGGGCGAGGCACGTCCTGCTGACCGACCGAGGATTTGAAACGAAACATTTTATAATTCAGGCTGGCGAGTCTGGCCTTGCGACCGACCAGAACCGAGATTCTGAATATTGTTGTTAAAGCGAATAGGTACGGGCACGGGGCATTTATAAATTAGACTGGAACTTTAAGTAGGCACTTGCGGGATTTCAAAATAAAACAAACGCAATAAAATATCATATTTTTATTTACTATTTACACATACATATTAGGAAAAGCCGCTTCTGTACAATCTCTATAATTATAAAATGCAACAACTTAATTTCGAATAAGGCCAATGTACGGTACCTATGCATGAACGAATAACACAATATTTTATATTGCTTTGTATATTATTGTTACCAAGTAATAAAGTATACAACACTATTCAACGTACACACGAAACACAAGTTACAAAGCGAAATATAAATTTTGGCCCGTAGCATAGACCATATTGCGTGGTAGACAACGAGAAAAAAGCTAAATCGACTTTAAACACGAGACAACGTAAGGTAAAATATTAAATGCACGTTAAAAACATGAAGCGATAAAGATTGAAAGTATTACCAAACGAACGACGTCTAGACGTTTGAAAAAGAATAAAATATTGTTTTGAATGAAATCAGCTGCTGTTTTGCATTAAGTGACGCCAGATTGTATTTAATTCACACTGAATGTGTAAGGTGCTGTAAAAAATACATTCGATGACCGAAAATATCAAGCTCTTGTCACGCGCATGGAGCATTAAGGGTTTAAAGCATTTCGGATAACTCACACAGCACAAAATTTCTACAGGTTTACTGATAATAATCATTTATTTTCAATAATCAATTTTTTATATTTAAAAAAAATAATAAAGGAAGTCATTTATTTATTTATTATTATCAAAATCATATTTCGAAACTACCCGTGACACATTCTTCAGTGTGAATTAAATATTCATGAAACTGGCAACACTAGGTTTTAACTCACTCTATCTTACTAATTATCGAAAATACTGAATTCGTACGTTAAAAAATATTTTCTAAATAAATAAAATACAGTGTGTATTTAATTTTCTAGAAGCCCTGTAATTTATAATTTAAAAAAAAGCTTCTATTTTATTACATTTTACTTTGTATTCTCTAATGAAGTCACGTAGGTATAGAATTTTCAAACTAAAGAAGTTTCAAATAAAGTGCTCTGTAATACTGGCGAAATATGGGTGTACTATTAGGTTCACACCTCTGCCTAACCATTCGGGAATTACAGACGTGATGTTGTGTATTTGTAAACCATTTTATTTGAATTTCTGGCAACACTTCTATGACAATAACCACATTGCAACCAACAAGTCTATACCCACGTAACATTCTTTACATTTAAAACAAATAACTAATTTATTATTTCGTTTCCATATCTATACAATAATTACAGCGATAAGTTATGTGTTAAAAATAATTATGTCCAGACTTAGGTACTCATATTAGTTAATATTACGTCACAGAGACTGCAGTCTAACAGACTAGTCGTATGTATTTATTAGATAATTTAGACATTATTGCTTGCTTGCTTGTTTACAATTTGTGGTGTGTATCCTGAATATCCTGATAGTAGATACATACGCTAAAATATGAATATGATTAAAACGTATCACTTAACATGGCCATAAAACCTCATGTGTTATCTATAGAATAAAACCGTTTAAAAACTGAAAATAACTTTATAACCGACATTTTTCGAGACAGAAGCAGATTCTTAAATTCACATATTCCATGCGCAAAATATAATTTCTTGGCACATAGCTTTATAATGATATAAGTACATTACATAATATATAAAAAAATACATCAAAATGTAACCGTGAGTCAAATCTGACCAATTGTAGGTACAAAACGACAGTAACTTAATACAAGTATTACTAGGTTTCCTACAATATGATGTACCTAAAGATATATTTTCGATATAAATATATATTTTTTTATCTCATATACTCTGTAAATGACTTTAAATATTTAATTATTAGTCTTCTTGCTGTGAACGAAGACAACGTTTCCTTTAAAACTAAGTGGTCATGCCATACAGCCAGACTTGAAATTAAAATAATTTGTCAATTTCATCATATAAAATGACAGAATATTTTTCGTTAAAATGTTAAGTACAGATTTCGAATTTGTGAGTCATCCATTAAATAAACAACGCAAAAGCAAGATTTACCTTCATTTATTTGGTAAATTGAGAAGTAAGTGTAATAATTACTTTATTTTCAAGACAAGCTGTCGCAATTTTATAAATGGGAGCAAAATGTTGTCATGTTGAAGTAACTGTGGAAGTCTGTCATTTCACCATAAATGAAACCAGTCCAAGTCCTAAACTACATAAAACATAAATATTTGTAAAAAATATATATTGCAAATGATCAAAACTCAAGCAGGTCTGACTTCAAGCTCACAAGATTTTTTGAAAGTTCGGCTATTATTTATTGAAGATGTGTCTCACAGTTTAGTGGTCTAGCAACATTATTAACATTTGAAATTGGTACCTATTTTAGAACAACAATTAAAAATATATCAAGGAAACAAGAACTAATCTCAATACACGTTTATTGCATAGTCTAAGTAGCAGTATTGACCCACATTCAATGGGCCTTTATAAATATGGCAATTTCAGGATTGTCACGAAAAAGTGACGCGTTTATTTTTTCAATTGGGCCACTATGTCTCCGTAAAATCGTGACACAAAACCATTGGTCGGGCAGACAAGAGCCCCGTGAAACATTTTTAGTACACCGTTAATAATTCGCTTTGGTAACAACCTTGAATGAGTTAGCACATCAAAAATTCATTTGATCCGAATGAAAGGAACATGCGATGCCCAAGGCGTATTTTTAGAACACATCGTGCTATATTTTAGTAAACTATAATAATTATTTTACTTATTACGTATTAATATTTACTCTTTTACGAAAATATGCAACCAAATCTTTATTATGACACAATAAGACAACTGTTAACATAACTCTTATATGACCTTCTAATGGGGTGGGGGTAGGCAGGTTCAAGGCCTGTGTTCTATACTTCAGTAACCATAACATGGCACAGAATCCAGTAATAACATTTCAACTGATACAATCATGTGGTTCGGTAAACTTTCATGCTATTGAATTCCTTAAGGAAGCAAAATAACAAATGTAAACGAATTATGCTTTGAATTATTCCATTTTGGCAAATACACGAAACAATGGACTTAATTGTTGAGTGAGTAGTCTACCAAAATAGTATTTTGCTGGATAAGGTATCCTAAATGCCGTTGATAGTGCCTTTTTATGGTTATCCAAGTACTTTTCGGCGACTTATAAGCTATTTCCACAGCTTACAGATAAAGAAGTACCGTTTTGTAGGAAGAGCGAAGTGTTTGAGCCCATCGCAACAGCGTCGCACATTAATCTGGAAGTGACTGTTTTAGTACC
Source organism: Noctua janthina (assembly GCA_963576755.1). Lineage (NCBI taxonomy): Eukaryota > Metazoa > Arthropoda > Insecta > Lepidoptera > Noctuidae > Noctua > Noctua janthina. The sequence continues at coordinate 1,181,226 of OY755070.1, forward strand.
TACCTACAAGTATTTATCTCATGTTGATCTAGTATCATGAAATCAGATATAGATCTGCGACTGATATGGATACTTTAAAAATTGTGATAGCAGGTACTGAGGTAGGTAACAAACTTGGGAAGCATATATTATCAGTTTAAATCTGGCTGAAATCCAAATGTGGCTACTTTTGTTGGCAACTAATAATACAAATAACTTAAAATTATAACCGCAACCGTTATTGTGAAAGTTTCTTAAATTGTTAATACCTTGCAATGCCACAAAATGGTGATACAAAACACTTAACAGATATGACTACTTGAACTTTGCTTTAAAATGATTTTAAGCCACTTAAACTCGTCTGAAATTATTAACATGCCAACTAAACGTTTACAAACCCTCTGAGCAAATGTTACAACATTCAAAATACACTTAAACAATCACTCTCACAAACCGATCACAATGAAAAGGCAAAATATTGTAAGACACTTCACCAAAACGTTTATTATCCCTGAATAAAGAATATCTAACGACGAATACTTGTTAACGACGCAAATAAAGGCAGGGCCACATTAACAAGACGCCACGCCACCCCACATGTGACCATTGGTCTCTTCATGGGGAAGTAACTGTGAAACCAATGACGCTGTCGTAGCTAGCTCCAGGCACCGTCATTAATTTAAAATAAGTTAATGTCATTATATATTTCAAAATACCTTGACCTGGTGTATGAATGTGGACGAGGCAAAAGAAATATGTGAGGACCAAAGCAGAAGGCGTTCTGTAGCTTTTGCCTACCCCCTTGGGAAAAGGGCGTGAGTTTATGAATGTGATGAAAGACCTTGGCCTCATTAGTTAGATTGGGACCTAGCTATAGTCGCGCCATCTACAATGAGCTTTGACCGACCTTCCCCGTTGTGATGATGAGCATCAGTGAGTAATTATGACGCGTGGGGTGTCGTTAATGTGTTCCTGGTACTCGAATAGGTACTTCTTGGTCTACGCAGTGGTCGATGCTCGCTCGAAGCCTTGGCGCATGTTATGTACAAGTGCTTGTGTCTGCTGCAGTCAGGTTTTCTGCGGTTGTTCTTCATCCTCATCCTCCTCTTCTTCTTGCGCCATCAGCTGCCTCGCTAGCTGTAGTGCCTGTAAGAAGAGTTTGGCTATATTAACAGACTAGTATATGTCTGGAGGTTGGAAATTACTTACAATAACTTGTGCACATAACTAAAATTCTGAAATTACTTAGAATAACTTGTTGGTGTTGTTGTTGTTGTGTTATGGATAAAGCAGTGACTGTTCTGTTAGAACTGATTTGGCTTTAGTTTCTAATAAATACCGCAAATCACTACAAAGAATAAAACAAAGTCATTTCCCGCTGTCTGTCTGTCCCTATGTATGCTTAGATCTTTAAAACTCCGCAACGGATTTTGATGCGGTTTTCAGTAATAGATAGAGTAATTCAAGAGGAAAGTTTATATATATATTGACCCGTGCGAAGCCGGGGCGGGTCGCTAGTATCTTATAATTGCAGACCAAATAAGTAATGGAAATTCACTTAATATGAGGAAGTAGTTATTTAATATAATCACGTAATATAGACCAATTTTCCTTGTGCTACGAACTACCTTCTAAAATTAATTGTAGGTCCTAATTTTTCCTCTTTTAAAAGCCATTCATCGCTTGTTGACGCAAACTCAATCAACTACAACTTTTAATTGCGTCATAGGGACTCTAAAGTTCAACAACAGCATAGGGGCAAAAATAAAAGTAATTTACTAAAGAAGGTTGAGAGTACCTAAATATTTTTAAATCATGTTTGCATTAGGGCATCATAACTGTCGAAAACTATGTTCCTACCATAGTATATACATATGTGTCACATTACAGCAATTAACATTATCACATGACATCTTGCATAACGATCATCAACATGGGTCAGAAGATCAACTTCTAGTTGCAATAAGATCTTAACGAGATGTGTTCACAGCTTATTATCCAATTTAGATTTTAGTTACAAGTGTCATCTTGCACTATGAAAAACAATTTTTCAAATGCACTGGTGAACTTCCAAGTCTATCCTTCTTTCAAGTAATCCTTCCAAGGTGTTTTGACAGGTTTTTCATTATTATAAAAAAGAGATTTTTGAAACACTGGGACATTTTATTGCAACACCATAAGCTGGAATAATAGTCAACAAAATTAGAGTGTGAGGAAGCCACATCAATTAAAACAAAAAGCACTGACAGTGTAACCCATTGCTAAAATAAGACACAAGTGGCAGGCTGGAGTGGTTGTGTCTATAAATGGACAATGTTACAGAAGAGGATACTAGTAATCAAAGAAATCTATTAATAGCCTCTTAGAACTGCAGGAAGCAAAGGGGGCATTCCTATTTCTAAACAGTGACCTCACATAGTAATAGGAGGATAGTAAATATTATTGTTCCGACAAGGCATACTTGGTTTTGTCCACTCTCTAACTAAACAAGGATTAAGGTTGATGTTACATTATGTGGACATAGGATTAGGTAGCCTTGATAAACACATTGTAAATTAAAATCAAGTTATAATATTGAATGTGTATTGTGCATGCTCTGCACTGCCTAAGGTAATCACTTTCAATTAAAAACCAATTGATTTAGCAGTATCTTTTAGATAACACAAAAAAAACAAATTCGCTTTATATCTTCACTTCTGTTTAATATGTACTTACATATTAAACAGAAGTTAGATAAAGTGAATGGGTCTAGATAAAAGTGTGAAAAACAGTTTTTTTTAAAAAAACAGTTTTTTTTAAAAAAACAGTTTTTTTTAAAAAAACAATCAGTCGCAGAAAAAAATTCACATTATTTTATGATGTTAGTGAACACCAAATAAGAAAAAATATTCTTGCAATAAAATAACTTGGCCTGCTTCTACTTCAACAGTGATGCACAAACAGTTACCACATACATCATACTGAACTGAAAAGAAAATTTGCTGTTTCCTACAAAAGTGCAATACCCACACGGTCAAAATATATGCAACAGCAGATTTAAAAAATTAATTACAGATGAAGAATTTCTATGGTGGATCAGAATGATGTACTGAATACAAGGTTTCTGCATCAGTGTACCTTCCACCCTGTATTTAACACATCTTTATGCTGGAATATAATATTTTAGTTTCATAAATACATAAGTATATGATATGTCCTTATCTTTCTATCTTTAGATACCATTCAGAGAGCAGATAAAATTGCTAGTTCAAGTTAGTTATCAGAGTCACCGAGGAAAGGTTACACATGTTCAAGTAGATAGGACAGCAGATAAATTATAGAATCAGGCGTTAGTTTACAAAAATCCATAATATTAAATGTTATGCAAAATTTTAAGTTTTAGTTGGTGGCGTTGGAGCTGCATTTTTCATCCAGGTCTGGATTTTTTTTAATGGAATTAAAACTAAATATTTTGCATAGCATTTAATTTTAAGACAGGACAGCAATATAAGTAACTCTGTTTATTTACTACATTTACATACACACAGTGCCAACTTTATACTACTGTACTTAAATTAAGTATCCCATCAACTTTGCAAATGGCACCCTGTAGTTTCTGAATAAAGTAAAGGCATTCTGTAGATTGTAATAGAAAAAGCACTTGGTATTTCAAAAGAGTAGATTTTGTATAGTTCTAGAATCATTTCATCAATAATGTTATAATAATATGACTATCTTTGTAGTATAAATATAATAGTAAGTAGAACATGTTTGAAAAGGTGACAGACTAGAAATTTGTACAATACCCATAGATGAACGTACCTTAGAAAGTAATAATGAGATCATTAACAACCGTGCACACTGTAGGTCATGACTAGCATATTAATAGCTTTATTTACAATGCCAAGTCCCTATTTATGGAAGCATATAATACACAAAACTCATTACTAGGCATTACAACATGCACACAGTTAGCTCTTAGTTTAGGCGTCATTATACTATGTCCAATAATTTAATTTACCAAGACAGTATCAATGTAGAAATACTTTAGAATAATAAGTGAGATAAGATAAAACATTGCTAAAATATCAATATTCCATAATAAATATGTCAGTTCAGTGATGATATTACTGACTCACCTATATCTGCATGCGAATTTCGAAATTATTTTAATACCGCAAACGGTGACCTAATCGTCAGTTCACACCCACAACATGCACTCGTGTCTCAACTCACCTGGAACTCATTGTAGTGCATTTTTCGCTTCTTCTCGAACTCAAGCCGCTTCTTGCGTTCCTCCTCGGGCTCCTCCATGTCCTCGTCACTAGCACACGCATCTTGCGGTTCCACACACTTCGGCGGCTTATTCATACTGGCTGCCAACTTCGCCGCCAGTATGTTCGCGTCCAGTTCGTCGGTCGGCACCAAATCACCGTCCACGGCTTCTGAATAAGGGGTCTTAGGCTCGTCCACCTTCATATGTCCATAATCTTTATTCGCAGGATGAAAAGTTTCCATAATATTCATCTCATCGAACCTTTGCTCTTTCGATCGCTTGCTTGTGGATGGCGTTCCTGTGTCTTGCCCGTCAACACTCCGCGACGACTTCAAAATGCCCTTGGAGGGCTTCTTCTGTAAATTTTGTGCCATTGTGTTAATTCTACATTGACATTTTATGATTCTTGGGTTGGAATTTTAGACTGAATCGTTTTATTTTTTCCGCATTGACAAGAGAACAAATTCTTAATTCTACCATAACTGACAGATGACAGCCGTTAATGTTGCAATTGCAATGCTAAATTGCATAGGAAGGAAATTACCTTGTTACTTTTCAGTTTTAGTAGTTCATAGTTTTAACTCGATGCAATAAATATGATGAATTGTAAGAATTTAAGACGTTTTCAACAATGTCCAAATAAGTTAACTACTATTCAGAAATTAATCAGTATAATTGACTTTCTAAGACAAAAGTAATATTTGAAAGAAAATGCTACTATCATGTATCCAAACGCAAGTAGCGTCAACTTGTGGAGATCATTGGAGTTCGACTAATGTCATTGTCAAAACGAGTCAAAACCGGATAGTGGTGACTACTTTGTTGATAATTCTATATTAATTAAAAAAGAAATAATTTAATAAAGCTTCTGGGTAATCTTTACTCATCATAGGCTCATTTGTATGTCATAGATGTGAATTTCAAAGATAACTCGTTGTATTATTGTAGAGATAGTGACGAAAATGGTGGAAGATTCGAGCTTGAACTCAAACAAATCAAAGGTAAACATATCATAGAAAGTGTTATATTATAAGTTACAGGCTTGATGATGATGTTTCATACTAAAGCATGAGCTTAGTTTCTTACAGTGTAAGGTTACAGATAATTTACCATTGTTACATTTACATTGATACACCTTCATTGTTTTTCCAGACAAAAACAACACGCCCAAAGGCGGTATACTTGTGGACAGAAGCCGATGTCCAGAAATGGCTGCGTCGACACTGCAGTGACTATTATAATCTATACTGGGAAAGGTTCCATGAGGTAATTATTTTTTTATTCTTTACAAACAATAAAAAAATGTAGGTCAGGCAGAATGGTGTACACCCTCAATGATTCAAATGGATATATTACCTTATGCCGGGTACACATTGGTGTAACGTAACGTGAAATGTAACATGAATGAGCAGACCAGACTTATGCAATGCAACATGAAATCTAACCCAACAACAGGCGAATTTGTTTCAGTGTGTGTTACATTACATATTACGTTTCACCTATGTATACCCGGCATTAGACACAATTTTAAGTCCAGAAAAATACAGAGTAAACAAAGTACATTTTGCTGTAAACCAAATGCTTATAGTAGCTTTCAACTCAAACAGAAGTATTATTAGTGTCATTGCCAGGTGATAAACCATCCAACCCAAACTTATGAAAATGAATGAGTGAGTAATAGCTATATTTGATATGCATTAAATTTCGTCATAATCATAGAGCAGTGATAGATATGATTTATGTTAAACTTTACTGGGCAGCTATTTCAAATACTTTTATTCTTTTTTTTTAAATAACTTTTTCAATAGGTACTAAATTGGTAATGTTAAAAATTTACATACTAGGTTTATTTTAAGATGGAATAAAATAACAACTAATACTTATACAGTTGTCTACAAAAATCACGTGCTCCATTTTACTTCATGTCAGATCTCTCACTGTTCTACGATTATAACAAATTTATCAATGATTGAGTGAGAATAAATAAACTAACATTACAAGAATTGTGTTTCACTGTATAAGCTGAGCGCTGGCAGTACTTGTAATTTTGCCCCAACTTTCCTCTTAGGTTACTGAAAGGCATTGTTAAGACCCTTATTAGCTTATTTTTTTCAAATCTACCCTAATATTATAAGATGTGTTGTTTGTAAATTGAAACTTTCTTTATCTTTTTGTAACATTCGCAGGAGGTAACTTCTGAAATTAAATATCTAATTAGAAGCTAGTAAAGTTAGAAATATATTTTTTATTAGCCTTGTATGTCCCACTGCTGGGCAAAGTAAAAATAAATAAAATAGAGATTACAAATTAAAGCAGCAAGAAGAATTGAATATCATTTATTTCTGAGTATGTGGTAGGTACATAAAGATCTTACAATTTAAATTAGTTCACATACACTACCATTGCCGGTGTAGAAATATTAGAATTTTAATATAATTATTATATCATAATGTGACTACACCAATATTCATTTATTTAGAGAAAAATAATTATATATTTAAAATAGGGTAGTAATTAAACCAACTTCTATTTAATAGCCTTTTTCTCCTCCAAAAAACTACCTTGTCCTCTAAATTACTAAGTCAGCCACCATCTATGTGCATCTAAAAAGTACTATCTCAGCCACCATATATCATTGGTGTAAGCTACTTTAAATACATCCCTGCATCGTTGTTATTTTATAGCATCTATATTTGTGGCATATATTCAAGCAATAAGCTTCTAAAATAACTATATACACCAATAAAGTAATTCTATCGCGTTCTAATTTTATAACTTAGTACGTTTAAGACTTAGTTAAGTATGACTAATTCATAACTCGTCTTATAATTTATTGTTTATAAAATATACCTAAAATGATCATCAAAAAATGTACTATAGCCACTAAATATAAACAACAAAACAACCGTAGCTTGTTTTTTTTTTGGTAGAATAGACTCTTTCTAGTGTTTAAATTCACCAAAAGTTAGGTTCGGCTAGGTACTAGCTAGGTTCATGGGAAACAACAATATTTTGTGATAGGCGGAGTCGACGTAGCCCCGCTAGGCGGGGCTCCTATTCCTAGCTGCAGGGTTTGAAGTAACCTAACACGAACCTAAGACGTTTCCTTTGCCACATTGCCTTTTTTACGATGTTTATTATAACAAATTGTGTTAATGTTTATTTTAACTAAATAAAAGATTTACAATCTAGTCTCGCTCTATCGTTGCAGTTTCTAATTTTATGTTAAAATAATACAATATAATATTTTAAAAGCTAAGTTATATCAATGAAGTTTTCGAGTTGATGCCTGAACTACATTTTTTTAAAGCCCTTAAAATGTTGGCGAGTTGCAAAATCCGTGGCTGACTTAGTAAATTAGATGGTGATTTATAATCAAAGAGACAAGTAAAAATAATTGTTGCTCTTAACTTGACGCTTTTAAAAAAGACTTAATTTATTAGAAGCTTTCTTATTTTCCCGAGGCTGACATAAAATCAGAGGTAAAGTTCCGTAGACAAGAAAAAAAATTGTGGCTTGACTTATAATTTCCCTTTAAAATACTATAGGTATTTTAGTTTTATTTAGATTGACATGTAAAATATTCTCCTGTAGCCATTGCACTGCGTTTTGTAATTCATTATTAGTTTCTGCTTCTATGTTAGTCTTGTTTAAACATCGAATGGTTAATGTCGTATCGTCGGCAAATAATGTGCATTGATGATAGAAGATGTATGCAGAGAACCCTTAGAGTACAATGACCTAGTTCAAGTGTGACATGTATATTGAACAAGTGTCATCTACTCTAGGTTTCAACTTTGTAATTTTTATCTATACCTACTTATGAACTTTTCTTTATTCCAGCATGACATAACTGGCAGAGCTTTAGTCCGAATCAATGACAACACACTGTTGCGCATGGGTATAACAAACAAAGAGCACCGTGAGGCTATATGGAGGGAAATACTTAAATTAAGATTGAAGGCTGATATCGTGGAAATCAGAGACTTGGAGAGGAGGCACAACTACTTTCATTATGATTTGTGACAAAAAGATTCTTCATGTGATAGTGAAGGAATAGCGTGGAGGGATCGTTACCCATTATTAAAAAAATACTGTATAAACAGTAACATATACAATAAACGCAGTGCTGTAGCTCATCTCTACCGTGCCTTACTTATTATAATAAGAGTTGGTAAGAATATAAATAGATGATTCAAATGTTGCTATTTAAGAAATTCCTACTATATTAGTAGATTTTATTGATCAGTTGCTCATCTAAATATTGATGATTTCCAGAAATTTATTTCATAAATAGTAATAAACACTTGTTATATGAACACGTGAGAACGAATTTAGTGGTATCATGTAAAATTTTAATGTTGAAATTTTAAATTGTGTAAATATGTAAATAGGCTTCTAAATACCTTGCCGGAGGCTCAACTGGCGTTAACGGACAGTTAACAGAAACCGAAACCGTAGAGCATAATTTCTATTTGAATAAACGGAATCCTGCGACCATAGTGTGAAGGAGCTTTGAAGTTGTAAGTTTCATGCATACTTAGAAATTGCAGGAGTTAAACTCCCTAATGCCTTGTATATCCGTCGCTAAAATATACGATAAGAGGCTCAATATAAAAATAACCTTGCCCTTTTATTGTACCTGTTACGGCAAGCATCAGCATAAAGCAGCATTGTAACTCAAAATAATTGTACTATGCTGTCGCGATCACAGTGTTGCCATGGTGCACTTAAAAATAGGTACCTACTGGGACACTGCATAAGCCACTCAATGTATTTAAGCTTTTCTGAGATTATGATTGAAGTAATAATCTAGTCTCCTGAAAGTCTTGTCACAACGGAAAATAATACGGTGTGTATTATGTTTGTAAATGATGCACAACATAAATTAAGTTTACTTCCAAATATATCTACCTAAAATATTTAAGAGAAAATACTTTAAATAATTCCATTGCTACTACTTTGAAGCTTAGTCATAAAAGTGCTAAATAGTATACAATACAATGAATACAGTTTTTACGTCGTCAAGTAACATGTAATATTATTGTAAATTGAAAATAAAACAGTTTTATAGTTTCCTAATCTTTGCTTTATTTGAACACCTTTCCATTCCTTATCAGTCTTCAACTTCTTAGTGTGGCAGGACACGTATTTCTAAACAGTATTGGCCCAAAACTTTGCCACTTCCACGGCGCCTTCAGTCGCAGCGGAGAGATCAGGGATCAGTCCTAGATAGGTAGATAGATGCTGTGAGTTAAATCGACCCAGTTTGAAATAACAACATAGTTTGCAAAATAAGTAAGCCGAAGCGAGGTTGGCCATGTTTGTCGTAGGACCGATACGTGGTGGAGCAAACGACTCCAGGAGTAAACGACACGTATCAGCAAGCGTGAGACGCCTCCCAGCTAAATGGACCGGCTACATTAAAAAGATGAGACTTGATACAGAAAGCGCAGCAGTGGCGAAGGTTCGATACAACTCGATTTCTATTGGATTCCCTTTGAAAACGGGCAAAATCAGTGTTCCACAAATAATAATATCAAATTAAAGACGTACTCCGGCTTACCTCTGAAAAAACTTTACCCTTCGCTATTGAGGCGCAGAACAGGATGTCATGGCGCAGCTTCAGAAACAGCTTCTGAAATCTACCCAACTAACAGATGTAGACCAAGTGACACAAGGACAGTCTTACATTCAACTTAGAGAAAAAAAAATCGATGTCTCAATTTTTACTTGTACCAAACAAACAAAATTGCTGAGCTGAACATGAACATACAAAATGTTGTCAGCAATTATTAGGTTGTCGACCCAGTGCCCAGCGTGGTTGTGCTGCACTTACATAACGCTTAAGTATTCTCAAATATAAATACATCTCATGCATCGATCTCATTGTCGTGCCAGAAATTGTTTGGTGCAAGTTACTGGAGAAACAATTTCATTGAACTCCATTTTATCCCCTCTGGTTGGAATACTTGGAATGGAGTTTCGATGGACGTTCCCATCTTGATGGACCGATGCACGATGACCTGATAACTGTGATAGCTTGAGTTGAAGATGATGACTCAAGGCCTCTGTACTGAGGATTTCTTCTGCAGGTTAACTGCTAAAAAACCACTGCGAGTAGAGCAGAGGGGATGATACTTATTGTGATGAATGTGTGTGTCGCTTTATAGCAAGAGAAAATTACTTATCGAAGTGGCTTTTGACAGTGTCTTACAAAAAATCTGAAGATTTACTACAAATATCGATTGCTTGAACTAATGTAGTTAATAAAGTAATATGTTTGTTTATAATTATATTTATACAGACTTACAAAAACACAAGTTTTCACCATATCTATCTCTCCCTCACACACATATACACAGCCACACAGAGGTATGTAAATAGGCCACATCTTGTTTGCATTAGCTAGTTATTAAATATTATTGTAATTTAATTATGATAAACTATGTTCGACTTATAACTAATGTTACATGTTCTAACCATAGGCGATGACGCTGGCACCCTAAACACAAGTTAAATCTTACATTGGGTGCCAGAGCCCATCGAAACCACTCTTTTCCCTAGCTGTAACACTGCATAGTGCTTAGATAAGTGTTTCTTGTACAATTATTTAAGGTAATAAAATACCTTTTATAACTACAATATAAACGCTTAGGCTATAAAATTTGTTAAATCATCAGAACCATCTAACAATAAATTATTATCATCAACTGTCAATAAAAGCACGTCAAGCACAACACAATAAATCGCTCTTTCCCTTACATTACGCCAAGCCCACTGTAGCACCGGTTGCCTCTGCCTAGTTGGTCGCGCACAGACGTGTAGACGCTCCGAAATAGCCGTTTTAATGACCCTCCTTTGTTTATTATTCTTCCTGTACCCTCGTAGAGACAGGTCTATTATGAGAGCGGCCAGATTAGACTATCATAAATATGATCGCGGAATGCGCGACGGCGATCATCGCACCCGACGGCGAATGTCCTAATTTGACGATTTTATAATATGAGCACAGCTTAGTAGAAATCCGTCTTGAATTCTGGATCTATTCTGATGACAGCAATAGACACGCCTTCTTATAAATGGGAGTGATAAAATTGTTGGTAGATAAGATACTACTACTGCCTTAATACCCTTAACCCTTCGGGGATTACAGGCTTGGTGTTATAAATAAAATTAGCTGCAAACGACTTCAAAATTACCTAATTGTTTATTTTTAGATAATGCTTACTGAAGACAAAAAAAATCTTGGTCTATATTTGGGTGGTTCTGCGGTAATTTAAACTGAATTATAAGTAGGCTCGATACCTACTTAAATAAAGGATTGTATAGTCAGTAGAAGTAATGTACCTAATTACTTCTACTGACTGCCTCGCTGGTCTAGTAAGTACCTACTTAGTACCTACCTACTCAGTTCGTCGCATACATGCAATTGCTGAGCTTGAGATCCTGGCCTAGCCTTGCGGAGAATATAGGCGTGATGCCCTACCCATTCTATATAGGTACTGATTTTATCCCTAAAAGGAAACGATACGAGCGAAAACGAGCCATGTTTGTTTCATATTTCTTCCCAGAAAAACAAAGTTATCTGAATCTAAATATTATGATCATAAAATACCGTAAAAAGCCTTTGAATTTACCGTTTCTATGTTTTCAGAGTAGGTAGAGTGCGCTTCGTAGAGTTCTTAAGTAGGTACCATCAACCCAGGTTATCACAGTCTACTGCTGGACAGCAGGCCCCTCTCCCAACCCAGTCCCCGTTTTTTAACGACCTTTATATTTACCAAGCTATCTCCTTATCATGTGGGAAGTAAAATAAGCAAGTACCAACCGTGCTATGACCATAAAATACAATAGATAAGTATCTAATTACTATTAATTTATGCAAGACTAACCCGTGCTAGTTCAGTCATTATGATCAAGGTGACCGGATGCCTTGGAGAGACCTTTGAAACAGCAACAGTCAACATTGCCCGCATGACTTCGACGAAAGGACATCTTGGACCCGGATTGGTGTACCAATGCGGAAACGAGGGGAGTGAAAAGCCACGTCGGGAAATTTAACCGTCAACATTGGCTGAAATCCACATTGGGTCTCTTGTTTTTCAATTACCTACTTTATCCGATTATTCCTTGTCCGACAAGCTTTCCGACGTTTGCCCCTTGCACATTGCACATGCTTCGTTGAAGAGACTGACTACGCAGGACGCACCGGAAGGATATTGTGGGTAGTTTATTAAAACATTTCAAAGAAAAAAAATTGAATTAGTCATATTTTTAAAAGCGATCCCATTTGTTCCGGAAATACCTCCGGGAATTCGTCTACTTTAATGATTCACATATATGTATATCCAAGAACATTTGAGGGTTTAAACAAAAATTAAGCGGCAAAACAATGAGTTGCCTTTACTAAAATTAAATACTTTTAGCAGTTGTTGAAGGCAGATGGACGAAATTTTCCGGGAAAACCACCTACTCTTTGATGCTGCTAAATATACAAACGTGCGTTGTTATGACAGTCACAAGCTTCCAGATTAAATAAAACAATATGGTCGTATTCTTTTCTTCTTAGTCACTACACTCTTGAAAAAGTGGTCGTGGTCGACACATCAGGGGTGGTGGCACGCTTCACAATCCGTCGAAATTCCTCTGGCACGGCAGTTGTGGTACATACTTATAGGGAACGTTCAATGCAGATTTGTTTTGGTCCGTCCAACGCGTAACCTTTAGTATAATCATGTTAAAAAATAATGGAAAATTAGTCGACTGTGTTGGGCTGGGACAGAACGTGGAGTTTGACAAAAACAAATAGGGTTAGTTTCTCTCAAACTCCACGTTCTCCGTACCCCAGCAGTGGGTGAAATCTGGCTATGGATAGTGGTGAAATACTAATTATGGAGTGTGAGCAGTCCCTAGTTCACCTAACTGTGCGGTAAAACAAATAAAATAATTGGCTTATTATCAACAAATCAACATTTATTTGTCATCAAAAATATTTGAATTTTGTATTTTAATATTAGGCTGTTTTGCGGCGTGGGCAAAGCCCGGGGAAAAAATAAATTAAATAAATGAGTTTCTTAATGATTCATGACAAAAATACTTTGTTGACCCCTGCTTTGTAGTGCTTAGTGTCGAGCATGCGTTAAAAAGACTAACCTACTCCTTTGCTGCTAATTCTAACGTCTTAATCTGTGATAAACCTTAGCATTATTTTGCGATAGTGTTCGAAATGTTAAGAGAGAGAGAGAGAGAGAGATCTGTAAATCAAACCCTAAAACTGACACATTAATTAGACAGAAGACACTCGCAAAATAACTCAAGCGACGTAAAACGATCATAATTTTAATAGGTTACGACCTTAACTATCAATTTTAACATCAAAGAAAAGCATAATTTTGTAGCCCGTTTCGTTCTCCAGAGCTGACTGAGTAAATACGCCTTTGTCATCATTAGGCCGAGTCTGCTATGGCAGCAAATGGCGCGCGATAAAATCATTTGGCATGCCACTGTTGCTAAATTAACTCTCAATAAATGGCCGCACATTGCAATCTGCTATGGTTATTACGAAAACGTCTCGTGAGTCGGTTCACAGTGTAAATACTTAATTTTATTATGTCAGGGCTCAGTCCGACACAACAGTTCGTTGTGTCAGGGTAAACGGTCGCGCGCTCTAACCCTAAACTTTTTCCCGCCATATTTTTGACGCCCATTCTTTTGTGATGTGAGTGACAGATTGTTGAGACAGAATATTAGTTAAGTTGAAGTTGAAGTGGCCAGTGTTTTTGGTGGGATTGGATAAACAAGGTTTGGTATTTTTTTTATAATTAAATTATTTTGTAAGAATTCGTATTAGCTGTTATGTTTTCTGCTAAACATTGGTCCCTGCTCACCGTATAAAAGAAAATATTAGGTATTGTTTAAATCCGTACAAAGTTTTAGAATTTTGATGAAGACTCAAGTATTGGGTTGCTAAACAAGGAGCCCTATAAGCTCAGAAAAGCTTTGCAATGTTAACGTTCAACTATTTTGAAAATAAATCCCAATAAAACAGAAACTATTTACGAAATTCAGGCGTAGCAAATGAAATAGGCAAATAACCGATAATCCTAGCCTACTAAACATTCCGATTTCTAAAATTGAACCTTATTTATTGACCAAATATTACTGTTAGGTACTCATCTATAAAAGGAAAAGCAAATCCAATACTTGCGAGTAACGTCAGCAGAAACATACACAAACTTTCAAAATGATGCAACGTTACGTACGGTAAGAAAAATAAATAAACAACACGAATATTAAAAGAAAATCGGATCAAACTCAGATATTATTTTTTTATATTGACGTGGTAGGAGTAAGTATTGAATAAAATTAATTACACTAACAATACGGAACCGTACATTAAACGGGACGTTTTGTTTATTTTCACTCGATATACTGCTTGAAATATTGCTGTAATTCTTAGATCGCGATTTTTAATAGAAAGATGTTTGTAAATTGTCGTTTTTAATTAGTACGTGAGCTGGATTTATACAATTAAAATACGCACAAATCTAAGTAGGTATTAACTAGTTCAATGATTATGTAAACACTCTGAAGTTGAAATTGTACTTTACAATTCGAAATTAATTTTCTTAGTGTTTCTCAATTCATACCTTATTATTGTTTTTTAACAGTAACTACAATCAAATTTAGGCAGTCTGTAGTTTACCGTCAAATATTTTATTTAAAGAATCAAGATTCTTGATTTTTCGGTTCGTAGCTCGTAGCGCAATGCTACGAACTATGAGGACCAAGAAGTGCTACGAGCTACGCGCAGGACAACTGTAGCGCGTAGCACTTGTAATTTTTCAAATCGCTATTATTCTTGTTACTTTATTTGTAATGCAGCAGTTCTTGTTAAATGAACAACAACAAATATTTATGTTATAGTTGTGTCAATGACAATTCAAGAAAACCCCAAAAGATTTAAATCAAACTTAATGTACATTAAGTTTGATCTCGGTTTTTCTGAATTTCCTAGACTCAATAGAAGAACATAGTTTTGTGTTTATTTACCTGTCTATGGATTTCTTGTAATCAGTTCCAGGAGGTGTAAAACATTAATTTAAAAATGTCCTGAGGGCTTTGACTAGCGGCCAATGTTTTTTTCAGAGTTTCTTAATTTGACAACGAAAAGACAAGATTGACTTAAGCTTTTCGGTACTTAGCGTATGTCAGCCCCAAATAATTTCGACACTTTCATCGCTTCATTACCGTTGACATGACAGAATGCCAATTTGTCTCGCAAGGCCCTCTGGGCGCTCACACTGTTAGACATATTTCAAGACATTTTCAGCACGCATGTACGCATGTGGATTGCATGTGTATATTTCCATAAACGTTAGATAACATCTCCATGAGAATTAATCATTTTATCTGCAATCAGTAGATATTCCAAACGGCCGCCAATGCGCGCGCGCCTGTCTATTGATGCTGGAGCCAAGTGCGGTGCACTATGATTTACTATGACGGTACTTCAATATGGAGTGAAGTACCTATCTGCCGTGGCAGTGTGGTGAGGTAGAATTGGACGAAGGATATATAGGTGTTTAAAATTGAAAGATCATTTTTGAATGGTACAACAGTGCTTGGCTAATTCAAACTCATCTTCAAGAGCTGTTATAAATAAATAAATAAAGAGGTGTAATAAAGTAAGCATACGAGTGCTTATCTACATATTTAAACTCATTCCTCTTTCTCATTATCCATATGGTATGTGGCAGTAATCACAGAGCGCCACCTGCTGAGACCCTTACATTCAAACTAATTTCTTCTGTCATGTATAAATGCGTCGTCCGAAAGTAAAGTGCATAAATGCGCTTAGAAAAAAAAACCGGAGCTCTTTCAACCTTCCAGATCATTTATCAAACCTATTGATTACTGTTCAAAGTTAAACTTATGATATGTACTTCTTCATTCTTGCCTGTCTTTATCTTTCCACAAACTGTAGGTGTAGGGACTACCATATCCGGCCCAAACATTAATATTTTACATCTATCTCTTTGATTTATATTTCTGAGATTTATCTCCACCAAACATCTCTCTCTTACTTCACAAAACCACTGATAATATCTCCTTTGATCCTAGACACAAGTTAAAAGCAACTACATCATAAATACCTACACTGCTCATAACATGTTTATATCATCTCGCGTGTCGTCTCGGGGACATCTGCGGGGCGGCAGCGGTCGTAGATGACAGATTGCCCGCCGCGTTTGAACTAACAGCTCTTCATCATAATTTGCCGTTGGCTTCAGGGTATATTGTCATTAGTTTGGTTAACAGGCGGGAGTAGATCTTATTTGATCTAAGCTACTGCATCTGTTTAGCTTCAGAAATAGGACACCAATTGGGTATCTATTGCAGTTGTTTAGGTAATTCTGGTATAGGGTCCAGAAACAACATTAACAAAAGAACAAAAATCACTCTGCAAAAATATGATCGACCACAGGTATCTAAACCTAAGTACCCGAAAGTCTGACAACCAGTCTTACCAAGGTATTCCCCAGTAACTGGGTTGTGGAGGTCAGATAGACAGTCGCTCCATGTAAACTATTAGTATTCAACTGAACCTGTCTAGATTGAAAACCGACCCCAGCATAGTTGACTAAAGTTTTCAACCCTTTAGCTCAGTTGAGTTGATGCTCACAAGTACATAGTTAGGCATTGTCTTATCTTAAAGTTCGAAACTCATCTCACTTTTACACGAATGTTAACTTCGTTTGACACATTTGTGTTTTGGCTATGAATAATCACAACAGCTGTAACGTAAAATATTCCTACTCATAATTTGACAGAGGAAGACATAAATTAATCATTTCTCTTCACACAGAGCTATCAGCATAAATTATAATACACGTGAATAATACAAATAAAGGAATATCTACGGTATGTTTACTACTACGACTTTTAAATTTTAAATTCTTGACGACTATTACTATACTGTGGATCCCTTCCTGTAGCAACTATAGGGAATTGAGTTCTAAAGATCTTGTGTCTAGTAATAACAGTGTACAGTGCGCAGAGGGGCTGTCCAACAAGTGGAGTTGAGAGTCAATGTAACCCGTTACCGCGCAAGCTCACGTATTCCTTCGAGTGGAGGTGGTTCCGTGGTAAAACCCCACAGCTAGCAACACCCAACAGCCCGGTAACTGCACTCCATACGTTAATGCCGTGATTAATTCTGTTTGTTTGACATAATTATCACAACGTTTCCGAAACCACCATTTGTTTACACTTTCGAAAGGGAAACACCGATTAAATGGGAACTTTGCGCGCGTTGTGAGACCAGCCAAATGGCCCCGGACAGTCAGTACACCGAATGGGCAGTTTATTTAAACGCATTGGCAAACATTCAACGCCAAAATTTGATTTACATTACAGATAAGGTTATGATAATATGGGAGATTGGATTTCTTCAATGTACGCACGCTGGACGCCAATAAAATGGTACATTCGTTTTTATTTGATTGTTGTTTCAATTTCAGTATTGAGATCGTGATGAATGTTGTTTAAAACTGTCGGTAATAAAAGTTGGAAGTTATGTGTGATTTTGAGCATATAAAAGATGTTGATCAAAATGTTTGATGGGATGGTGGAGCTGTTCTTATATTATGGAAGATCCTCTTGTAACCGTAAGTGAAGCTCTTGGTACACAAAACACTAAAACACTTTAATGTGTATCAGTACGAACCTAAAAAAAATGAATCTGACAGAATAGAGATTTAGCATCAAAGATTCTCACTCTTCCAAAATTTTATCTGCTGCAAATCTCCCCAAAAGATTTAACGAAGTCGTAACATTTTAAACCGGAAAACGTGTTACTGAATTATTTACAACGCACCAAAAGTCAACATTTTAAACAGATCAATGATGTACGATCATCCAGCCTCTTTGTTGCTGACTTTACGGCCGCAAACAGAATCTATTGATGTTAAACTGTTCAAGATAAAAGGAAAAACAAATATTTTCGCGACGTGGTAAAGTATAAAATTATGCGAAGCTTTTAGTTTTAGTGCAGTTCGGTTTCGAACATTGTGTTCATTGAAATAGATTTTTTATTTTATACGTGCATTACGTTCTTGATTTTTATGTTTTGACACCGAGATTAATAGTTGACAATGTTAGAGGTGACTCTTTAGGCAATTTATGCTCCAACGCAGCTAATCGACGTCAGCGTAAGCAGCGACTAGCCAATGAACCAGATGAAGTTGCTATCCGAAGAACCCGATGCGATTTATAAACATAGCTGATGTTACTAGAATCTCTAAACAATGACAATGTCTGATGTTCTGCTCACTGGTTATTATCGCAACCTAGATTCTCAGCTGCGTACATTTCTAGTAAACACTCATTAGAATAGCGAAAAGCTCTTAACACTAAAAGAAAGAAAAGCAAACAAGACCATCCTTCCCGTCCATTTCCCATCTCGGTTCCCATATTTAATTAGCAACGTGTGGTAAACATAACGTTTCGTAACGTCCCGATTTCTCAGCGTCAAAAGCACGACACATTAAATTAAATTGAGTCTACAGGAATGTAGAAGCGTGCCTTTTAACAAAGCTTGAAGCAGTTAATTTAAAAACGATTTTATGTACAGCGTGACGAGTTTGATTCCGTCGCGCTTGAATAGGGAAGTTGTATTTTCGTGTGCAGAAACATTTGGTTCGAATTAAATTAATTTGATTAATTGAGTCTTCTAAACAAGTTATTTTGTGAAGAAACTCACTTCAGCGTATATTTCATTAATTAAAAGTTGTACTCTGACATATCCGGTCAACCATGGCGGTTAAAAATGTTATTGAATTCATCATTTTCAGAATCTGACACGAGTTGTGTTGTAACATATTTTTTTTTACTACAATTTGTTTATGTCCAGTAAGTTGTTAATCTGCAAAGACTTGTTCCGAGTTTATCGTGTTATCAAAGTGTTAGTGTCAGCTGCATTCATCTGTCCGCACTGTTAATATCATTTAATAGCGATCATCAATCTGCGTGCCAAGTGTAAGACCTACCTACACAAGTACCTAGTCTTCTAGCGTTTGCATTGTGTCTAAGTTTAATCCTAGACAATGTATAGACGTCATTTGTCTTATTTTATTAACTGTTAATGAGGATTAAAGTTCACCAGTGGACATTTATTTTGAGGATTTTTGAAATTATACTTTCGGTTGCATCTTTTCTTTTCTCTCCAAATGTGCAAATCCAATTCATTTCCACCAGCCGAGCTATATTATTGTTAAAGTTTGCGACACCGAATATTTCCGAGCCGATTCGGGACTCGAGTGTAACAGCTGTGACCCATTATAATACACGAGATTTGTGTATCAAAACATTCACAGCTTGTGTTCTTTTGCAGGAAACCGAGAGAGGTCAGCATGAACAAGAAGTCTCATAAGAAAAAGGTTGGTTATTTTATTCTTTATTTTTGTTTGAGATTGAATTTTTTAAGGTGCAGATGGTTATACAGTAAAAAGAACTGAGGTTCTTAGTTCAAATGAGTAATGCACGCATAAACGCAATCCTATAAGCTTTATAAAATAATAAATTTTCAATCAAGAGTTAATTATTATAATACATTAAAGTAGGGTGGATCATCTTGAGCATAATGTTCTGAACGCCCTTCAAAACCTACCAGATATCCCAGATATCCAATATTCCTTTCCGTAAATCAAACCTTGGTCTCAACGCTCCCTTGCTACGAATATGTAGAAACTACAATAGATCCTACACATCACTGGAAACCGATTTATTCGGAGTTTCCCTCAACAAGTTCAGAAGATCAGTTTCAAAGGTACGGCAGCGCACCAATTTGCCTTTAAACATCTAATCTCTGTCAATTCGTGTAACTAGTTAACAAAAATGTAAAATAAAATCTTCAGATATCACACTCATAATAATACATATATGATCATAACTTATTCATATCATGTTATTTAGTTTTAAGAAAATTTTATATTATATTCAATTTGTATTACTTTATTATTAAGATTTGAGAGTTTTTTTTTTTTCCGATGGGAAATCATCAAATGACCCCCCCCCCCCACTCTGGGCGGAGCGGAAGGGAGTGTCAGACTTGTACTGACTGTTCCAGGGCCACGGTATCTCTTTCGAACAGTCCCGCAGCCCTGGCAGGCATCGGCCCATGCGGACCCCTACTTATTTGCTGAAATCTCTTTGAGGCGCACGTGGAACACGAACGCGCCATCGACACTGCCTGTCGTCGTAAGACGGCCGGACGACGAGCTAGCCCATAACTCGCCGTCCACAGGCCCGCGCCTACGGTGACTGGGAGCCACCACGTGACCACCCGACGCCCAGGGCGTCTCCTGCGGCGGCTGGGACGTGAGGTTCTTTCCCTCTCACGTCCCGCCACCTCCTTCACTAGCATGACTGCTTCGCAGAAGGAGGTGACGGCTTCCCATTCCCTCTCGCTCCGGACCATGGCTTGGACCAGGGCCGGACGCGAGAGATCGCTGCCGCCAATCGCCGGTTCGAGGACACGGCGGTGCTCCGCCCAAGCGGGGCAGACCTCCACGGTGTGCTCCACCGTGTCCTCCGGACGATCCTCGCAGTGGAAAGATTTGAGAGCTTTATGTTGTTGTCTTATGGTGAATGCTGCGTATACCTATAATAGGCATACATACCAACGCTGTTATGTTATTTTTATCGTTTCACATTAATGC
Organism: Noctua janthina; assembly: GCA_963576755.1. Classification (NCBI taxonomy): domain Eukaryota; kingdom Metazoa; phylum Arthropoda; class Insecta; order Lepidoptera; family Noctuidae; genus Noctua; species Noctua janthina. The sequence goes on from OY755070.1 coordinate 1,202,184, forward strand.
TTAGTATGTACTGCTGTTGGTGTACCAAATAAATGAATAAAAAATAACAACGTTGTGATGGGCCAAACGTTTGCAGAAGTTGAATACATACAAGTAAACTAAAGTTGAATACATACAAGTAAACTAAAGTCACTCCAATGACAAAATTTACTACACAGTATTAAATTACTGGCTAAACTATTACTCCGACAATAAGTCAGTAGTGTGTCACAAAGACCCGCGGTCAGACAAAATCAACTAAGTAAAAGAGAAACAAAAGACTATGAAGTGCCTTTGGTTTTTATACATGGGCTTATACAGACAGTACTCGTTCCAGAATAACGGATTACAGAAAAAAAAATGAGCAAAGTGCTCTCCCAACAAACAATAAGTATAATTTCCAATCAGTATCCCATTGTGCCAGTGCCACACACGAGCAGCTCGCAATTTGCCGGTCGTGCGGCGGTATGCCAGCCATATGCCGGGCACGTCGGCACGCCGGCACTTGGCACCGTCGCCGGCGCTGGCAGTCGCCGCGCCAGCACCACTGATTAATAACGTGCTGATATTGAGAGTTTGGGAGTTGGACCCGAGGCGGAGAGGGTTATTGTTTAGTCTTCATCTTAGAGTGTCGATGGCAGCTGTAGTGTGCAGGCATCAAGGCTCGCAGGACAGGATATCATGTTGTGTTGTTTACGGTTCAGTAACTCATAGAACTTTTAAACTTTATTAGTGCTCATCGTAAAATACTGCTTCAGAACTACTCCTGTTCTTCTCAAATCGATATCTCAGATTTTGTCCGACCAGCACGAAGCGACCTGGAGCTCTGTCGTTTGTCCCATTCAAATCCTGGAAGGTGCAGGAGAGAAATATTGATTGGTTTTGTCCATAGAAATCTCTACGGGTTAGTCATGACTAGATGAGCAATCTAGATGCTCTCTGGAGCTTCTTAATGACGAGGCCGTAGGTTTTTAAATCGAAAATTCTATTATAATTAATCATTATCCAAGCATGTGATATTATAATTTTTCAATAGCGGATTTCACTGATGAAAATGAACGTGATTAGAATAATCTAAATAGAGTTACTTAAATCATCGTTTCAAATCAACGTGTTTTAATAGATTGCATCACACGAGACAAGCTGCACCAATAATAAACGTCGTGCTCGTCAATCCATCTCGTGTAATCTGTCAGCTGTCACCTTCATTGAGTCCGGCCGTCCGTCTATCTGGACCAGAATGCTGGGAATCGAGCCGTCAACTAATCGAGATGAGATGCAAATCAATTTCGATTCGATGGTACATAAACTGACGCAGTTTCTATATACGCGTACTTTTTAAAAAGCATACTATACTCCTACTCATGAACCTACTACTAGATTTTGTTCGTGGCTTAGCTCACGTAGGTCAGGAATTATCCCACGCATACGTATTATCATGATAGAAGGTATATCTTATGTCCTATCTCAGGTTTATCCGTAAGCCACATTTAAATCAGTTCTACCGTTAAGGCGTCAAAAAGTAACAGTTTGAGTTACTTTCGCATTTATAATATTAGTAGGTAGGTAGGTAGGTATAGAAGTACGTATGGATGTTCATGGCCTTTGTCTATCGGTAGCTACATACTTTGCTACCAATATATGTCTGCCAACCCACGTGAATTCTTTTGCTTATCAATGTCTGTGGGAATTGTGATGGTTATGGACTTATGGCAAATTAACAATGGCCATTAAATGTTTACAAAGTTATAACAATGAACGGCCGTAATGTGGTTACTGCTTTTACGCATAGCTTGTATCCAAACGTAATGCTTCCGACAATTTTTCAACTAGCAGGTAGCTAGTACAAAAGCTGGTTTAATTATTTTTACCAATGGCATTATATTGTATTACGGGCTTGGTGTCCGCAACTCCTCATCCAAGCTTCGGCACTACTTTGACAGCGTTAGCAGTGGACGGCTCGGGACTAGACCCAGGTGCTTAATTGATAACTAACACTTTAGCGTAGTGTTTATTAAATCTAAGGGCTTATTCACAAAGAGTATTTTATACGCGCGATCTACGAACGCGTTTTTACGGTGCCACTGAATTTCTGCACATGAGGTAAGGTTTACTGGCTGCCAGTGAACCTCTTTTTAAAAAACACAGTGTAAAAAGGCTCTTAGTAATTTTAATTAGATACTAGTCACTATTTTCACATACTCGCCAACCTCGGTAATTACCTACGTAAAATGATCTAAATATAACTACATTTTGGCATCATAAGTTCAATTAGCCCTTGAGTGAGGTTTTAATATAACAAGGCGGGCTATTTTGGTTGGCAGACGCTGCGATGCAATCCGATATGAAAAATGCATACGTTGAGGTCTCAGATCATTACGATTTGTTTTTAAGGCAATTTTCATTTACTACCAATACCACAGGCTCCGTAGCCAAATGGCAAAAACGGTACCCTATTAAAATGTTCGTTATAATCACACCGATAGTGACCGATATTGTGGGAGTTACGGCATAAACTTTTGTTTCGACTATGTAAATGTGCAAACATTTCGAAATGACAGCTGTCGATAAAAAGAAAATGTTTATGACCCAAATTCTAATTTTCGTAGTAGTTTGTAATGGTAGTAAATATTTATATTTAATAGCCTGAAAACCTGTCGATAAATCCCAAGACAACCGCTTATCCGGTAGACAAAAAAAATCTGATAATCCAAAGTCGGTAGTTTGGGACTTGAAAATTAGGCCAAACATCACACTGTTGGTATTACAATATTTATTCGTACTGAATTTAACAGGTAACAGGCATTAGCATATCCAATTATGGAATATTGTAGACTGGTGATGTTTGTTAACAGACAAGAGGTATGAGGCGCTCAACACAACGTACGTTTACACCGCGCGCTCGTGCTAGTGCTCGTGATTGTCAATTTTGGCGTAGCGGCCTCGTAGCAAAAAATAAGACTCGTGCTACGAGACCTCTACGCCCTCTACGTCAAAACTGAACAATAATATGATTCTCGTAGCCGTTCAAATTCCGTGTGATTAAATTAGACGTTTTATAGGCGTACTGTGGTTTTATTATAATGTTTAATGTGGTGTGCTGTAATGTTGTGTCATGTCATTATTTGGCAACGACTTGTCATGACATCATATCCGAAGAAACTGCTGGATTTATTTTAGCTCATTAACACGTTACTACTTATTTAGTACCTACACTTGCCTCAGACAAATGGACATTTAAACATTCGTGGCTTTTACGATGGCTGATACCTTACATTAACTTTAATCCATTCAGTAAGTTGTATTACTACTGACCAAAAAACTTTGGGATTTTTAAGGATATGGAGAGGGTAGTTTTAAGTTGATGCTAAGACAGCGTGACAATTGACAGTGTCCACAGCCAGAAGCTAAGATATTCTGCAAAGTTAATAATTAGTTAATAATCCCTGACAAAAACTGAGAGTTCTACTATACTAGATATCTGCCAAAAACCACACAGGTGGTGGGACAAATGATTTTAAAGACGTATTAACTAGTCAAAACACAGAATACAGCTATCCGGAGACGCCCGGATACACACCCAACAAACAAACAGACAGACATGACAGTATATAATCCATTTAGGAAAACAAGCAGTGTTTACTCGTCCATTAAAACATAATGCATAGTGTACACTCTCATAATTCACGTCGTCGTCGGGACATCGGACAGTTGGCTTGCTTCCCGGCCGTGCGTCCTACTTGACACGTGTTGGTCCGCTGTCGCACTGAAACAATAGATATCGTCCTAGTCGAAATAGAACTCGATTACAATGATAGCCTTGACGACGCAGAATTTATAGAAAATTCTAGCCCGATGTGCAAACGTGGTGCTGCCCCGCTAACAATGGAACACATGATATCGTGTCCGGCGTGCCCTAATTAGGGATTGCAATCCGGCGTCATTTCCAATCCGGCCGGAAACGACCGGATTGATCAAATAATTAAACATTAATTGATAATTTTTCCTTTTCATTCCAAAATGGACCGTTAATGAGTTAAACGAGTAAGTGTTTTAAATACATTTCATGTTAAAACTTTAAATTTTGCTTAACTTTATAAAATCTAACATAGTTTAAATTAAAAAAAATAATAATAAAACAAGTATAGCCTGAGGCCGAAAAGGCCCAAGCTCCTTCGCTTGTCGACTTTAAAGTCAGCAAATAATCATGAGCCCCTAATGCTTGCACACTACAGGAATTAATTAAATTGATAGCGCCAAACTCTTATCTAAGTTCTGTGCCTACTCATTATAAATTTCCATCCATACGCTAAGAAGAAGATGCAGAACTAAAATCTAAAAGTATTTCAGTGTAAAGTGTGGCAATGGAACAGCGAGTGTTGATATAATAGGAAAAGAACTCGATCATTCATTCTCATTATTCAATCGAATATTTAATTACACATTTTGTTATAAATATTTTTTATTTTATTTTTTTAATAATAGAAGCGTTTTTCCTGAAATAAAACGCATATTAAATACTTACCTTATTTGAAGCTTACTGTTTGAGATAGGCCCTATCTGTTTTCCGGTTATCTATGTCCTTCTTCTTCACTCCTATATATCTATCTCGCTCGCACACTCCCCACCAGGCAGGCCCGAGAGCAGTTGGGAGGCTCGAGGCGTTCACGAATCATTGAGTCAAAAATACCAGGCAGAAATTAATTGTAAGCTTCAAATAAGGTAAGTATTTAATATGCGTTTTATTTCAGGAAAAACGCTTCTATTAAATCCATGACCGTTATTTGAAGCTTACTGTTTGAGACGTGTTTGTTATCGCCTGGTGGTGGGGACGCCAATGTGAAGTAAGTTTGATTGACTTCAGGAAAATAATCTATACCTATGAATTAAGCGATAGATATTCATTATTTGGAAGATAATATAATATTAAATTAAACAGCTTTGGAGTGTGCAAGAAATAAATTTATACAACAAAAACCAATCAGTAACAATTCGTAATAACAACAGTAACAATATTAGTATAATCTGTGTTCCAGAAGATTAATACAGAAAATAAAAATTTAATCAGCTGGGTTGAACATTCTAGTAATGCTGTTGCTAGCAGAGGCTGGCAGTATCTCTCGTCTGTAGAAGCGTGTAAAAGTCTCTTTGGACTTCCAATTTCCTCTGGACAAAATTTCATCCAGAGGTAAGTTATCAGACCAATTTTTTGAAGATACTGCTGATCGTAGACTTCCAGGTGTAGCTGGTATACCAGCCTCTGTTAGTACAGTTTTAACCCATCCCGCAATCACAGTGCGAGAGGCCGCCTTTGCTTGTCCTCTGACATTTATAAATAAGTTTGGACAATTACCCGAATCTCTTTTATCTTTAAGAAGATCAATTAATTTTCTGACCCAAAACACAGGATCCAGATTTTTATTACTCGTATTAGGCAGCAACTTCCATCCCGATTGCCTATGAGTGTCACTATCGGTTTTAGAGCCAAATACTGGCTTTAAAATAATGTTACAGCCATCATCGATGCAATGCTCAGAGTCCACTAGCAGCAATGTCAGATCGTGGACTCGTCTGCCTGAGCACAGGAGGAGGAGTGTTGCTATATGTCGAGAAGTGGCAAAAGGGTTATTTTCATCTACAGTGTTTGAACTTAAAAAGGAGGTCAGGGCATCTATATTCCATACGGGAGGCTTATGGGCGACAGGCTTCTTTAAAGCAATAGACTTTAGTACGTGTTTTACTAATGTATGCGAACTTATTCGTCCAGCATCTTCGGCATTGCATAGAGTAGCCACTACCGATTTGTGAAGCAAAATAGTGTTATAAGAAAACTTGTCGACTAAATGTAGGTCCGCTAGATATCTAGCAACGATGGGCCCTGTTGGGTTAAAAGGATCCAAATTATATTTTTTAGACCAAGATACCCATCGATCCCACGCGACCTTATAGGTTTTAAGAGTCGAAGTACGCCACGAGGATTTAAGTAACTGTATTTGATCTTCATTCCAACCCGTCAAGCTCTTCGACCACCCCCACACTTCCAGACTTCGAGCGCCATCTCTTGAACCTTGGGGGGTGGCAGACCGGTCGTGGTGTCTATTAGATTCTTCCTGAGATTGGTGATCGACCACGGAGCTGCTACTGCTCGAGCTTTGAGATCGGCCCGCCAGAATACCCGACTCCACCGGGGGACAATTAAAAGGTACAGCCCGGTCGCCGAGTTGAGGTGGGCCAGCACCTTGGGTATTAGGTACGGTGGTGGGAATACCCACGCAAGGTGGTAGTTCCACTGCCGGGAAAAGGCATTGTGGAATAACGCTTGGGTATCTGTTAAATCCAGAGACACATAGTTGGCTACCACGTTTGCTCGACTGGACGCAAATAGATCTACTACCGGAGTGCCAAACTTGTGAAATACCTTCTCCGTGCAAGCGGGCAGAAGATGCCATTCTGGCACTAGCTTGTGCCTGGAGAGGTGATCCGCATGTCCGTTGTAAATGCCGGGTATATAATTGACTGTCAGATTTATTTGATGACAATCTAGTAAGCGGAACACTCTGTACGTTACTTCCATCAGAGGTGGCGATCTCGTGCCGCCCTCGTTTCGCAAGTGGGCCACAACTGTTCGATTGTCGCACTGGAACAGAGCAGTGGACTTGCACAGTAGAGGACCGTGGGTTTCGAGCACTTTTAAGATTGCCAGCATCTCTTTTAGGTTGCAATGTAGATGTTGTTCTTGAGCAGTCCACACACCTGACACTGCGTAACCGTCCACCTGAGCTCCCCAAGCCAGATCGGAGGCGTCTGTGGTCACAAAGTGAGTTGGTGATGGCAGATGGATTGCAGATGTTTGGTGGCAGTTGTGAAACCACCACTGAAGATCTCCTAGGACTTCGTCTGGTAAGTGGATCTCCTTTCTGACTGGCATATTTAGAGATGCATTTAGGAAACTGAGCAGAGACCGGTGATGTAGTCTGCCCTGTGGCACCACAAAACTTGCAAAGTTTAGAAGGCCCACTAGGCTTTGCAATTCTTGCAGGCAAGCCTTGCCCAAGTTCAGCCTTGCAGAGACCTTGTGGATAAGATTTCTGACCTTGTCTTGCGGCAGAGATTTTTTGTTGGCCCAAGGATCCCACTGAACTCCCAGATACACAAGACTCTTTTGTGGGGATAAAACGGATTTCTTTAGATTTACTTGCCACCCTAGATATTCTAGACGGTTCAGGAGAGTACGAACATGAGTTTGCAGAGTGTCCCTGTCCTGGTGAACTACTAGGAAGTCGTCTAGGTAGACAATTATGCGCAGATTCTGTTCTCGCAATGTTTGAGCGACCCAGTTGCTCAGAGAGGCAAACACCTTCGGTGCTGTACTGAGGCCGAAAGGTAAGCAGGTCATTTCTAATAGCTCCCCTTGGTAAATGAGGCGCAAAAATCTTCTGTGTGCCGGAGATATTGGTAAGTGAAAGTAAGCTTGCGAAAGGTCTACTTTGCAAAGCCAGTCGCCTGGCTGGAGGAACTCCGGTATACGAAACACATTTATCAGGCTGAAGGGTTTCGTGATTACATAGTCGTTTAAAGCTCTTAAGTTGAATATTGGGCGGTCGGAGCCATCGCTCTTTGGCACAAGAAACAATGTTGACAGGAAGCTCGGGGAAGGTCGCACTGCTTCTAATACACCTTGGTCTTTCATCTGACTGATGAGTGCCGACATCGATTCGGACTCCTGTGTGATGTAGGGCCCTTTCCTCAAATGTGGCAACATTAGAGGTGGTTTTAGAAGAAAGGGTATGCGATACCCTGTTATTATGCGCAACAGAAAGTTTGGAGCTCCCATTTCCTTCCATCGATTGTAAAATAGTGCTAGTTGACCCGCCCTGAATTCGGTCGAGTCAGTACTTACGGTTTTTGTTCCCAGAGTTGTAGTCTGAGGAGACTCCGGGGCGTTTACGGTTTCCTTTGCCCTGACTCTGAGGCTTGTAGCTTTGGCGGCCACCCCGCGAGCGAAATGAACCTCTGTTGTTGCTTGTAGGCGCCGTGCGACGGTCACTTTGGTTGCTCTGTCGCTGAGGACGTTCATGATAGCAGTCCTGTGTGGACTGGCGGTATTGATAATGTGGATGAGGCACAGAGGCGCAGCATCCATGGCTGGTACCCTGCGAGGGTCCATGATAGTGAGCCGACCCCTGCGGGGGGTGACGTGCAGCCTTGCTTGGTCCTGCTTGCGAAGCAGAGCCACTTGTAGGTTTAAGTAAGGGCATGAATGTCTTCTTAACCCCACCCCTTTTTTCAAGGGCAGCGGTAAACGATTCGCTTTCGAATAAATGGCGGTCGGATGGTGGGATCTTGCGTAGCGTTGCCTTTATTAAAGGATCACGAACGTGATTAGTTATTCCATCTCGGCGCATTTGTATAACTTCAGCCCTGTGTCCACAGATAAGCTGCAACAAATCTGAAGACGCTTTGTGGAAATCACCTTTAGAAAAAACCTCCGTGATCTTATCCTGAAGGCTATTAAAATTTAAACCCTGTTCTGCATGAGCCCAGGATAGTAGTTCTGACAAAGTAGATGATAACGCCTGCCTTTGTTCCAGCGCACAAAATGTAAGAGCGGCGTAAGCCTTGTCAGCATAAGCCAAATGGCGCAACTGATCATACGCACGAATCTCCTCATTGGCTTCTAGGTCAATAAAACCAGGCGTATGGCAATATGATTTCTGTACTTCAGAGTACCTGACCTCACTCCATTCACTTTTATTAAAATATTGTATATCCTGAAGGGCTTTCAATAAATTATCGGGTGCTTTAGGGACCGCAGGCTCCTTCAGTTTTGTTTCAATATCGAAACTGAACGGCAGTTGAACCTGAGTAGGTTCACTCGCGCACGCGTCACTACCATCATTGTACAAGATGCCACTAACACTGTCATCAATCAACAAGTCGTTGTCTATAACTGACGCGGGCTCCACACCGCCACATGGCACTGATGATGACAAAGCAATTTGATTACGTAATGCACTCACCTCTCGGAATAACTTGTGCATCTGCCGATTGTCTTTCCGTGATTTGCGACTATATTTGCCCCCCCTTCTTTTGTGGTGATGGCCACGTTTTTTCTTTCGGTCGGAAGAGCTCGCGGAATCCGTGGAATCACTTGACGAAGAAGGGCTGCTACTAGATGATGAACTCCTAGCTGAGCGTGCACGTTTCCGCGAACTGGACTGAGCCGGCTTTGGCACCCGATCCCGCGATAAATCATATCGCGGCTCCTCAACACTAGCGTTCACACATGTATTATTTTTATCTAAATCATCCATCCTAAAAGTAAAACACTTTTTAAAAGGTAGGTATCTGTAAAACACAAAAGTTCACAACTAGGACACAGTATGATTATGACACTTTATACTGAGGAAGGACAATAGGTAAATGTTTCTAGAAACAAAAAGAAACCAAGAAAAATAACGCTAAAAATACGTTACATACCTGCGTAATCAATTTGAATTATGAACGTTAATATCAAATCGACTTGAAAAACGAACGGTAACACCGTTTAAATATGAAATTAACTCACGCGCAGATGCTATTTCTATTTACGGTGTAGTGAAGGTGAAGACAACCGTACTCGCCGGAAAACAAGACGCCAATGATTCGTGAACGCCTCGAGCCTCCCAACTGCTCTCGGGCCTGCCTGGTGGGGAGTGTGCGAGCGAGATAGATATATAGGAGTGAAGAAGAAGGACATAGATAACCGGAAAACAGATAGGGCCTATCTCAAACAGTAAGCTTCAAATAACGGTCATGGATTTAATATGGTAATTTATTTTGACTTTAATTTATTCTGTGTCGGTATTTAATGTTTGTATTTGTATTTTTGTCTATTTTTGGTTTTTATATGGGTCTTGGACCTGAAATAAATGGAATTTATTTATTTATTTATTTATTATCATTCATTCTCATTCATAGTATTGAATAACATTTTCTTTTTGACCAGATTCCTTACAATTTAAAATGGCTTATTACACAGCCATCAAAAGAGGTAAAACATGAAGATCAAAAATAGGACTGTAACTAGAAAATATTAATATGAAAATATTGTGTCTGAAAGGAAAACTTTCAAAGTTGTTTGTCTTGTCTCTTAAGAATTTGAGATGTTAAGTATCAGAAATAGTTTCGAGGCGTCACTAATTAGGCCACGGCCATGTTTTGCAAACACGTAACGACCACTACCTTCACTATAGACACAATTAAATTGCCTGCATTTGATGAGGTAGCTACTATATACCAATAACACAATACTGAATCTAATACCGATCTGGAAGATATCTTCTGACAGTGAAATACGGCAAAAATTCTGACAGCTATGGCAAAAATCCTTAGTTGGGAGACCGTGACGTCATTTGCTAGATTGCCTTTATAGAATTAATTTGATCGACTGTCAAACATCCATCTTTATGATTGACGTGCAATTTAGTCGCTTTCCGGTTGCTGTGGTGTGCTTGATTATTGGAGCAATGTAAATGGAATAAAACAAAGGAACATTCTTATATCTATAGAGGAAGGAATATTCTTATATCTGATGAAGGGCTGAGCAGACACTTAGTAACGAAGTCTCTGCATTTTACTTGAATATGTCAAAAGTGGCTTAATAAATGGGGGAATTTTTAAAAAATAGAAGTGTACTCTTACTGACGAAAACTGAGCTAAAAATCTTGCTGTAAAAATGAATGTCACATTTTCTTCTACAACATTCCAAGGCATCTAGAAAGATGATCTTTGACTAATGTATTTATAAATGAGGGTAGTTAGTATCAATATCGTGTGACTAGTATAATTAGCACATTCGTCTGTCCGAGGCGCGTCTGTCAATGGGCGCCGGCGACCGATGACAGGCCATCAGCTGAGCGGAATATCACGGCTTCCCGATAAACAGAACATAATTTTCGAGACCATGAGTATGGAAATGACATGGTTCCCAAATCGAATTATGTTGCCAATAAGCTTTGTCAAGTTAACTTAGCAAACAATAAACTTAGTCTACAGCAGGTCACTGTTGGTTATATGTCAGAAATACTCTCGAGGGTTGTGCCATTAAGCGGTAACATGTCGGTATATGATCACTGTACATTGTAATTGGAGATGAGGAAATAATTTGTATTACATTCCATTATCCTGCTAACTGTCTGTTGATACGGGAATCAGATAAATCTTAAAAACAAAAGGAACAGACAAAGCTTAAGACTCCCCTGACCCTCACCGAGATAAACAATGTGCAGTTGCTACGTGATTCTAAACCAATTTAAAAATTGAAATGATGTACTGTTACCGTAAAAAGTCTGCTCGTAAAAAAGGAATGTGGAAGTTTAAAACTGTTCCCACTCAAAACTAAGCTCCTATTGTACGAATCATCAATGCATCAAATTTATTATAAAAATGTGAGAAGATCGTGAGAGGTAGGCTCATAATGTAAACCTGATCCAATCTCCATTAAGTTCTTATAATTTACAACGAGCAGCTTCTTTCGATCTAGTTCTATAATATAAAAAGTCATAAACACTCGAATACAGTTATATGGCTATAAATCAAAACTCTTAGATCTTCAGTTTTATCACGAACTGGAAAAAAAAGAGAAGATAGAAGACTCACTATCATGAATGGATCTGGACAATCGAGAATATGCAATATATACAGAAAAGAATATCTCGACTATCAAATTAGAGCGAATTTTACCAAAGAAAACGCAATTAGCATCTAAACCGCGTTCAAGAGCTATCATCGTTACGGAATATTGATACTGACTGCTCTTTATCGCAGTTTAGATGCTGCCAATCGCGTTCGGTTTCAGTGGTGAAATTAACCGTAAGTTTGAAAGTTCAACGAATAATGAACTTGAGCTTTTGATTTATCTCTTTTAGTGGTTGCGTGACGTACAAAAATATCAAATTCAAGATCACTTTCTATGTTTAGAAAGATACAATAAATTACGCTGCAATTAGAATATCGTGAGGTTTTTGATTTCGAGTTTATGATGTGATAAATGTATCGCGTTTGGGTATTGGGGTAAGTAGGACAAGTTAGTTAAATATTGATCTAAGAAATGGGAGAGAAATATCATCGTTGGTTATGGTGAGGTCAGCAATAGCTTACAGTCCTTACAGAGTTCCTCTGAGCTTGCTGTTGCTGCTGCTTTCAAGTTATCTTGAATAATGTTACATGGTCTCCTCGTGTCGCACAAACGCAGGGTTCCGCTCAACTTTGCGTCGTTTAGGAAAAAATTATAACTTCTCTCAAATTTAGATTTATTTTCTTTGTTGCCTAATACATTTCGTAATGATATGCTTAAAGCTATCAAAAATTATGATGATTAATTTACTTAACCGTTGACCGTGGAGGTATTGCACTTTTGTATTAGGGGGTTTCAGAATGATGTACTGAATACGTGGTAGCCGTTTCTGCGTCGGTCTCCCTTCCACCCTGTATATAAGACTAGGATATTAAAACAAATTAAATAACAACTAAATTTGCTTTTAAAGTATAAACGGTGGTTTGCTATCCTGATTCCGTGGAGGAGCGCATTCCACAGAGAGATAGACTGAACGAAGAAAGAACAGAATATGAAGTCAGAGCGGTGAGAGCGACATTGAAGAAGGCGACTATGTGATGAGCTTTCTAGTGTAGTTCGTGCAAATGGAGGTCCACAAAATGGGATGCATTCACTAACATCTACACCAGAAAAAGCTCTAAGAAAAAAGTACAGTAAATGCAAAGAATATATTTTTCGGCACGTTCCTCGATTTCGCGTTACACGACAAACAACAAAATGTTCACGTTAATTTTGCTAATGTTTATTTTCCTCGGTGCTAAGCCAACCGTGGAAAATAATAAAAGAATATTCACAATGTACAAGAGTAGTAATGAGAATTATTGTGTCGTTGGCAGGGAGCCATCGTTCGCCAATTAAAATTATATTTGGCGTTTTTTGGCACGGGATTATCGTGGTTATATTTCGCCTTTTGTCAACGTTTTGATTTGACGCCCTCGTAAATACTGTTGGTGCTAATAAAGCTTTTATACTCGTTAGGAATTCAGGAAAAGCTCCGTAAACCGTTTTCCGCTTTGGCTTCGTGTGACTTGAGTTATTTACAAAAATATACTTAAAAAACGAAGGGCATGGCAATTTGAACATGCTAAACAGACAGAGAAATGTGATGATACCTCCTACATTGAGCGTTTCACAAAGGAAACTGAAAATCTAGCCAAAGTACAATAATTCTCTAGTTGAAAATTGGTTTAAGCTTATAACAGACGGAACCACCGGCATGCTACTCTACTATTACTATAAAATACAATGTAGTTACGATTTGAACTGTATCCAACGCTCGTTGGGAACAATAGTGGCCCAGGTTCAGTTATTTCTAAACGGCTTAACTTCTGCCAAGAATAATAGCACCAATATCACAAATACATGTTCGCATATAATGTTTCAATTTTTTCTGGTAGATAAAATAGGTAGTAGGTAGATGTAAAATTTAGCCTGGATAAAAAGTATAAAATGTTGTATGTATGCATGCAAAACTTAATGCTGACTCAAAAGAGAAACAGAAGAGATTTTCGCTTTGGGATGGGACACTTTATGTACAGCTTCATCTTTTGATTTTTGATTGACCTCCTTGACAATTCAAAAGTCCTTAATCAGAGTTTGAGTCTGATAAGTAGTTAACGATCACTTAATGACTTGGCGCTCCCACTCTGTCACTCTCCGTTCCGTATTGTGTGACTGCAAGTTTTCCAATGACAACTTCTGCTAACAGAAAAAGTCGTATTGTGTTAGTAAAACACACACAACACACAGACAAGGGGCACACAGACACACACAGAAAACACACAGTCCCCACTGTCCCCAGTCCACGTCTCACAGTTAAGGGATGTTTTGAAGACAACCCGGTAACACGAAGAAAATAAATACTACCTTCGTGACACTGGTTTCCTTTTAGCCTTAGGTCAAATAAAATAGAATAAATAAAACTTTGGAATGAAGTGGATATTTCTCCAAAACATTAATATTTCACGCATGACATAATTTATGAGCTACTCCGTGTTTCTTATATTTTTAATCTCCTGAGCTATCTTAGTTGACAACTATCGTTTATTTGCAAATTACTATGGATTGATGATACCAACAGCTACATAGTTTATAAAGTAAGTGAATACGTGTTTTTTTTATTTTTAAATAAAATAATTCATTAGTATCATCATCTGCCTAGAAAAGGCTAGGACCTTTTCACAACTTTGTTGGGGTTGACTTCCAGTCTAACCGAAAGCAGCTGAATTTCACATGGAGCGACTGCCTATCTGACCTCTACAACCCAGTTAGTACTGGGTAATACCATAACCCTTGGTAAAACTGGTTGTTAAACTCGGACTACCGACTACCTGTAACGACTGTCAAAGCTCTACGAAATGACAGCCAGGACCAACGACTTAAAGTGCTTTCAGAGGCACGGAGAAAACTCGGTATGAAATGGGTGGTCACCCATCCACAGACCATCCTAGGCAAGCGCGACTTGACCTGAAGATTGATCCGAATGGCTGTTATTATTTAGCCACGAGCTCCTCCACGAGACAATAATTCATTAGTACGCTGGATGTAATTTTTAAGGAGTATGTAAAGATCTGAGCTGGTGGTGTTCGGTGGTTTCAGCCTGCACCCATTAGAAAAAGGCGTGAGTTTATGTAGGTATGCTGGTTCTCTTTTCTGAAAATCATTTTAAACGATCACTTCTGAAAATCAATACCTACGAGTTACGACTTTCAGAGGTGATCGTGCGGTTCGAATCAGGGTTTGTAGAAACGTGAGTGATTCGAAGTGGTGCATCCCATAGACGCAGCTACCACTTTCCTACATTCCTAAGAACTCAGATGACGAGTGATGGTACAGGAATACATCTGAACACTAAACACCGAATCCTCAAAATTGCTCTCATTTCAATTATCACAGCAGTAAAATGTATCTTAAAACACATTTGCACGATATCTTCACACTTTATTATATTTATTGATATAGAAATTTCGTGTTTGCTCTTTTCTACGTGTTATAAATTCCTGGGGAAATAAAAACTACACATTAATACATTGTCACCAGGACGGAATTAGACTCCATTGAGAAACGTTAACATTAGTGGAGATGGCGGGGATATAAAATGAAGAAAAGTGGTGAAAAAATCTTTGTCGCGTATACCTACTTAGATTGTATTTAGACCGAGAGGAGCTGCTGATGATACTTAGAAAATTGGCACAAATGAATCTTCATGATTATCTCATGTTTAGATTGTTTCGAATGATTTCTATCTCCATAAAAATTAACAACTATTATGGTTTCTACGTTGATCGTAGCTATAGAGACAAAGAAAATAGCCAAGTTTTGAATCACATAGATCTGCGAATTTCATACCAAAAAGTCTTCAAATAATTTTGTTCAACTTTGCATGCACTGGCTAACGTGAGACTGTGCAATATTCATTTTACTAGGAAAACTGAAAACACTGAAACAAACCTGAGACAATTTTCCGCTATTCAATTGTTGGGCAGGAAAACTTATGCCCAACGAAATAACATTCTAAATAACGTTGTAGCAGTAATCATAACTCTATCCAACTAGCTTTATAACTCGTAGAACATGTTTATTGCAATAATATTTTACGCCATAATTACAACGTAAATCGTTAAGGCTTCCTTCTCAAGACGTTTTCTATTATCTTGTGAATAATGTTTCCGGTATGAAATGACTCTTGGTGGCCTGTCAGTCGCCTGCTGGACCATGACCACGTTTATTAAGATACTAATAGTATTTGTCAGGTTAAAAGACAACCCAGAATGACAAAATGGTGACGTCACGTTATATCACGCCAAAACGAAACATATCTACATTGACTAGAGAAACCAAAACATACGTTACAGTCTATAATGTGCCCTCTATTGGGTCTTAGACACAGGCCTGCTTTTTTGTGATAGGGAGTGGGTCGTAATGAACCAGTGAAGGTTGCCGACATGTCAGTTTCCTCACGATGTTTCATTCATCGTTATGAATACAGCCTGCCTGGGTTCAAACTTACTATCCATGGCGCGTAAATCGGGGCCGTTGCCGCTAAGCCACCAATACTCTTCAGACTTCAGTAAATATATACCTATTATTACCGTCAATGCCAAGGCGGCAGTCCATCACTCGATCGGACTACGTACTTTAATGAATCTCTGGTATTACAAGTGGTGTTTGTTGGTACATACAATACCTATGTATCTACTGGAGTATGAGTGGAAGGATCGGTAGCTCTAGCGGTTTATACTATATTCAAGTGAGCAGTGATAGGTGTAGGATCATAATATATCACTACGACGCGACTACTTCAAAAGGTAGTATGCTTTTGGACTAGTCAGCAACTACAGTTACGATGATAAGATTAGCCTTAGCCTTTTGCTTTTTCTTTATTTTCGTAAGTCAGACTTGAACGTGCGACTAGACTCCGTTATACTGTAGCAAGTATACCCTTATCAATCTAAATACACGTTAGCATGAGGCTAGCTTATAGAACACGAATTCCTATACTCGGTATCTAAGGCTAAGTGTTTTCCTCGTTTTAACTTCTGACAGTTTTGTAATTCCCAATTTAGTCTTAAATTACATTCTAGAGCCAATTTTCTTATTTTTACCACTTTTATAAAACTTTTCGGTTCGCGTCGATTCGGTTTAGATGTGGGAGCATTAGTTGTAATCAGTCGGGTACTTTACAAATGGGGAATTGAAATATTTATCATTAGCTAGCCAGGAACGGAAAACGATCGAACTTGATTGAAATAAACAAACACGTCGGTGTTCCTAGCCCAGCGGCCGCCAACCTCAATTTCACGGTCATATAAATCATTGACAGGCTTATGAAACAGATTTTTACATCGAGCCATTGGCACGGTCAGTCAAGTGGCGAGCAAAAATACACCTAGACAACGCCTACCAGCATCCAGCCACATTCATTCATAATTCAAACGTCATCTGTATATCTCCTGTTGATACCAGAACGTATGTTCATAAAAAATTGTCTCAACACAGTCTCTGAAGTTGTTTGTTTATCTGACAGATGCTGCGATGTATACTCTGCGTAAGAACTCATTTATTACCTAGCCACGTATCTTAATGTCTGAATTAATTTCGGAAATGTGATTTGGTTAAATTTCGTGTTTTGCAGCAGAAGAAGCGAGGGAAAGGCGATGGGAAGAATAAAGAAAACATCATAGAAGACGTCCATGATGGTAAGGATGAAGAGCAGACTTCGGAACCTGTGGTTGAGAAGAAGAAGAATGTTTGCTATGAGATCAAAGAGTCGGATATTATGGGCAGGTAAATTAAACTTTAATAATACCTTTTATCTATGTACTGAGTCCAGAAGTTGACTGCGACAGCGTCAGATGAACAATGAGAGACTGACCACACTTATGTCGACATGCAATCGGCTGGAGCCAATCATGTGTCACCACATTTGTCGCATTCGGCGCGTGGTCGAGTCTCGTCGTCCGAACAAAAACGAGACGCATGAAGTCTCAAGCCAATTACGACCGTGTCGATAAGTGTGTAAATGCGAGGAGCTTTTTGCAAAGGCCACCGCTAATTCGTCTGCAAGCCGAACGACCACAAAATACTTTGCAAAAGCTTTGATGACGTAGTCCATGTTTTGCCGCGCAATTGTTAAAGCTCGGGGATGTATTATGGTGTTACTAGACAATTTGGCGAACAGCCCATCTCTATTTATGCACTATTCGGATTTCTAAACTAAACGCTCTTAGCTATGATGTATAGAAGCTATTTCATGGACTGTTTGGAATTAGTTTTTTTTTTAATAAAAATGTGTCTTGCCCCAATTGTGACATAGTATGAAATCCTGTGTTCCAGATACCTGGTGGCGAACCGGGACATTCGACCTGGTGAAGTGATCATCGAAGAGCCAGCCATTGCGGTTGGACCCTGCACTGGCTGTGGCCTCATCTGTCTTGGGTGTTATCGGGAACTGGATGAAACAAGTCTGGCCAAGTAAGTTACTACTTACTTGTTTGCTACTAAGTTTTTATTTAAAAAGATAGACCAAAAGTTATGAAAATACTCGGTCGCTATTATAATGGTCAACTCAACAATTAAGTTGACGTGCAGCTGCAGTGTTAAAGGTGTACTATTTGGCGGGCTTAAGATTCCCTTTACGTATTTTAGAATCAAACAATCTTAGAATGTCCCTTCAAAACAATAAGGCTCCACGTGACCAATTTGTTTGTTCTTATAAAAACAAGCGTGAGCAATTAACTGTATCTAAATGTTACCTATACACCTCAGATGCCAAGGCTGCAAATGGCCGATGTGCAGCAGCTCGTGTCCAGGCTTCGGGAAGTACACGGGCCACTCCACGTACGAGTGCGACACCTTGAAGGAGATACCGCCAGTCTACTCCAAGCTCGAGGATCTGAAGGACTCTTATCAAGCCCTGATGCCATTGAGGTACGTAGCACGAGGTTGCTGGGTTCGATTACCAAGTCAAAAAAAGCGATATTGAGTTTATGCATCTGCTTTCGAGCCCAGTTGAGTTGAGTTCGAGTCTTACCTCTATTACATGGAACTTAAACATAACGGCGAAAAGGTACACCTCTGGCTAACCCTCCGGTTACACAAGCTATGTTAATTTTTAACCGATTTCAAAAAATCTTTTTTATGTGAAAGGATATACTTTGCGATAGCTCCCATAGAAATTTCATCAAAATCGGTTCTGTAATTTGTTTTTTTTTTCTTTTAGTACGTATTTTTCTTTGACGACATGATGATCCTTAATAACAACTAGTTAAATAATAAAATAAAATAATTCATGACAAGAATTTGAGTGGTTGGTGGAGTGGTGGTGGTAGACAACTAAAAACGATAAAATTAAAACTTTCTACAAAAAAAAAAAACCGGCTTTCAAAAAGTTAGGTTTAGGAATTCTTCGTGGCGGGAATCTTACAGACCAAGACTGTCAGTATTTTTAACAAATTTTAACGAATGATTCCAGATGTTTACTCCTAAAGAAAGCGGACCCTGCGAAGTGGGCAGCCCTGTCAGCGATGGAGGCCCACAACTCCCTGCGTCGCGCCCGGGGAGACATCTGGCCGATCAACGACAAGAACGTCGTGCAGAGGATCAACAAGTGGGGGTTGCAGTACGAACACGAGGAGATTCATACTGTGTGCGGGATTTTAGAGGTGACTGGACTTTTGATTCTTGACATTCAGATGTTTTCCATCATTAGTGATGCCCAAGATAAACTCAGAAAGCATGTTTATATTAATTAGAAGAGTCACATTATTGCTTGTATTTCGACTCGAAACTTTGTGCATGACTTCCGGGGCTTTAACCACAGGGCCACACAATTATGAAACAAATGCCTTCGGCTTCGCCCGCGTGAAGATCGGTAATTGTCCCACGGGATCGTACCAGATTAAAAATTAGTTATCCTATGTGTTAATCAAGGTTATAAAATACACAATTCCGTTCAATAGTTTTTGCCAAGAGTTACAAACATTCATCCATCCTCCCTCATAAACTTCCGCATTTACAAGAGTAGTAATAAGAGGATGCTGAGGTTTACTTGTCAATAAGTGCATTAAATAGTCTACTTACCGTGATTATAGGAACATTATGGCGATTCCTATTTAGAAATCACGTGGATCCCTTGCTTAGGCCACAATGATACTAAGAAGAGCAGTTATTTAGCAGTCGTCACGGATAGTCAGAAGCCAGGCAGTTGATCCGGGCAAAACTGAGAAATGATATTCATCTGCATCTAGTTCGACTGGAAGCCAACCCCAACATAATTGGGAATAGGCTTGGTAGATTATGGATATCAGCTGGAGAATAATAATAACGTTTTAATCCAGGTCAATGCCTTCGAAGTGGGCGGCAGCGGCGCGAACGCGCGAGCTCTATACGACAGAGCGTACCTCCTGGCTCACGACTGCACACCTACCACCACTCACACAGATGCCGAGCGAGTTCCTGGTAGACCCCTCACCATCAGAGCTTCAGTACCGCATAAGGCTGGAGATTTGATATCATTGTGTTACGCATATACGCTGCAGGTAAGTTTTGATAAACTCAACATTTTAAGCTATGAAGAATCTGTCGAAAGACAGATAAAGCAAAAATATATTGCAAAAGTTTGTTTTTTTGTCACCAGGCAAACAAGTCAATGAAACAATCAAAGTCACCGACTTCCGAAAGTAGAAACTTTTATAACAGACTTCGAAAACCGTGATTATTGGGTCGATTTACGTGATTTTCTGTTCATTTGGTAGAGAAAGCCGAGCCCGCGAGGTGGTACTACGAGTATAAAAAAGGGACTCACAAAAAAAAAAAAAAAAAATTCGGCCTCTGTTTTCTGCTGATCACTGAGTAAGATTTGATGTTCAATGGACAAAGTTTAACGGAAAGAATAAAATCTAAATAGTTATAAGAGTTATGTGTGATACTGGACTGAATATATAACCGCAACAGTGTTCCCTCACACACTTGCATCGGGGGGCAGCGGGATCCGTCGCCCCTGTGACTGTGTGTGTGGACCTGTTTAGGGCCGGAAGAGGACATTGTCCGTCCTCTGCCGACACCTGGTGCGTCTTCTGCGGGATGGGCGGGGCTTGTCATCTCCCTCTCCCTTTCCGCAGCTTCATTCTACGACATGACTGTTTCGTAGAAGGACAGCACAGCACCTCAGGGCTCCGCGCTGCCGACCTTCGCGCGATCAGCGCTCGGCAGCGCCAGGTCTCCTGCCAGCCTTGTAAGCTCGGGCCCGGTGTGGCACCACGCGGTGCACTCGGCCATCGTATGCCGTGGGATTGCGAAGAGTTCTAATTCAACTTACTTCCATATTTCCAGGGTACACTAAAACGCCGCGAGCACATAAAGCACAGCAAGTTCTTCGACTGCTGCTGCGCGCGCTGCACTGACCCCACCGAGCTCAGCACGTACGCGTCCGCCTTCCGCTGCCCGCGCTGCACCGGCCGCGTGCTGCCTACTGCTCCCCTCGACCTCTCAGCCGTGTGGAGGTGCATCGATAATGGATGCGACTATGCCATGACGGCCCCGTCCGTACAGCTGCTGCTGAAGAGGTGAGGTGAATATTTTCCAGTGTTTAAAGTTAGTTAGGTCCTCAAGTTCTTACTGGGTCAATTTGTATTTTAATAAAAGTCAAGTTAATAAAGGTCTCAAAGTTGATAAAATTTTAAATTGACTTTTGCTTTCATTTTGTCACGTATGATGGAGAAGCTTGAAGTGTGGTCAAAAAGTATAAATAATATTATATTTGTCTCCTTGTGAGGAGTCCACACCTACACGATACAGGCATATCCAATTTTCTACACCACTAAAATGACTTCCAAAATGACATGCATTTTCCAGCTAAAAACCGGACTCGCAAAAACCTCTAAATAAATCCGTTTCTTTCCAGACTAACAGACGAATTCGACCAGATAGACGTGAACGACGTCCGAGGGTACGAAGGCTTCCTCCACAAGTACCGCAACGTGATCCACAACACGCACTACCTGTGCCTCTCCGCCAAGCACTCGCTGAGCCAGCTCTACGGCAAGGTGGCGGACTACATGATACACGAGATGCCGGACGCTGAGCTCAACAGGAAGATCGAGATCTGCAGGGATCTGATGAAGGCGTTTGATGTTATTGAGCCGGGGTATTCTAGGTTGAGAGGTGAGGGGTCTTATACACCACATTATTCTATCAGATAACATCTGTATTGATGGTTTCCTTGTCACAAGTGCGACCGCTGTGCGTGGTATGGGGTCTTGAGTTCCGATTCTCGGGTCGGGTTTGTAGGTTTTCCAGACACTGAGGACTTTTCCAGCGGAGTTAAATTAAAGTTTTTCTAGAACTAGCTAAAATGAAATTGAATTTAGAGTTCATAAAACAAAACAAGAACATTCGATCAATAAAAGCACCTGTTGAAATTATGATTACAGTTCTGGGAGTGATAAGATAGCATGCAGTACTGTCACTATTAGTGAAGACAGGACCTATTTGAAAATGTTGTGTTGTGATTGGTTCCAGGTGTAACGTTGTATGAACTGCACGCACCGCTCATGATCCTCACGACGAGGGACTTCGAGAAGAAAGCGATCACCAAAGACAATTTGAGGACTCGACTCAAAGAGGTAACGATTACAAGTCTCTACACCTGGCACACGTGTTCATCCTAACTGCTCGACTGGCAAATCAGTTTTTATTAAGCCTAGTACTAGACCTACCTCTTAACGTGTCTCGATTCAAAATACCGAGTATTTTTGTGTTATTATAACTAGAAAGCGGGATATTTACCATGTTTATTGTTTTCTTTAAGTTCTCGATATTTCGGCGCTGTTGTAAGCACCATGATCACGGATAAACTGAAGTTATTGCGGGTGGGTGTTTATGAGCAGACAAATCGGTCTACCCTCTTTATTGTTCGTTTTAATTATTATTATTTTTTTTCTTTTTATTATTACTATTTTTTTAATAATGTTATTGACCATGATAGTTTAAAATCTTATATTTTTGTATTGTACAACATTATTCTCTTTGGTTTATCAAAGTGAAGAAAAATAGTATAGTTGTAAAAATAGAGTTCAAAAATGACATCTACTCATCTCTACTCATCAGCAGTTCATTATGTTATATCTATTGATGATTATGTCCATGGATGACGAATTGTTTGTTGATTTGATGACTTCTGTTCCAGATCGTCAGATACCTTACAGAATCAGCACTAATACTGGGCTTCGAGCCATCCCAGTCCTCCGAAGGTCTGATGGCATCAGCAGCGAGAGACGCGCTCAAGAAGATCAAGACTTGGGAACAGATCATCGGCAAAATATCATGATGATCATAATCATGATGTGGAGAATGTTGGCTGAATGAGTTCGTTGGGCTTGGGATTGAACTGTTTAAAAGTTTGTTTGGAAAATGAACTACAACTGAGTTAATTCTTCAAATGTACCGCAAAATTGGGATTGATTTATCAAAGAAAATTGTTGTGTACCTACCTATTATAAATTATTTGAAATTGCTACCATATTTTTTTTCTACACTTAAAATAGCAATTTCAGAGTTTGTTACAAAATCTTCTTTTCTCATGGAACTGATTTTACATGGAAAGTTTCTTAATTTATTTATTGGGCTCTCTTGACAAATGTATACGATTTGGCTAATTTATTGTTTTATGAATATATATAGGTACATTATGTAAAAAAATATTATTAACGTATCTATAATCTGGTGCTTTTAATAATATTGTTTCTTGTATACAACTTTCCATCGTAATAATATTTCTAACTACTAATATCACAAATAATTTTGTAACTTATTTACTATCATAATTAACTTATAAATGTATTATTCATTCTTGATTATTATGTAAGTTATCGAAAAAATATTATTTATTTTTGTTAAAGATTTATTTATTCATTCCTTCCACTAAAAGACGTTATTATTGTGTGAAATATTTTTGTAATGAACTGTTTAACCATCTCCAAACTAATTTAGCATTTAAAATAAATTATTTGAACAATAAACGCGTATTTATTTTTATTTCTCCTTCATAATAATATCTTGATGCTCTATAAAAAAGAAAAACACCAAACGCAAGAGTATATAATGTGAAATATAGGACTACTGTATATATGGCAAAATTAGAATGAGGGGATTATAGGAGAAATATTAAGTATCTAACTGAACTGTAAGAACGTACTGTAATAACAAGTCGAAAAATAAGTAAATACTTACTCTAAATAATCTCGGACCCATTCTGAAATTTTCATGGAAACTTCTAGCAGTTCGTAGTAGAAGTTCCTGATATGGGGGGGGCATATATTTCGTCATTAGCATCAAAGGCGGGATAGCCCAACTCCCTTAGCCCACTGGGGCATTCGAGGTTGTCCGTTCGGTTCTCACCTTCAAAATTCAATAAAACATCACGCCTGTTTTTACATGAAAGGGTGGGCAGTTATGCCTATAGCATGTACACTAACATTTCGCTAGTTATATTTAAGTTCCATGAAATAGGGAATAGGCATATTACCATCAGCCCGAGGCCGAAAAACCTAAGAATATTTTGACGAGCCTACTTCGGAATCGAATCTGTGACCTTCACAATCAACAGTAGCGCTGACGATCACTAGACCAACAAAGCAGTAAAATGAAATATTGATGTACATATTGCACAAAGGTAAATACTGATAGCCGATAGGTAATGTGTGACCTAATTATTTTACATGGATAATATTTACCCGACTAAAGCGGAGTCAAAAAGGGGTAACAAGGAATATTTTACAATTAGTGCCAAGAAGAATAATAATATGCACTGCGTCAAATACAATAAAGCTGGAATACGTCTGTAGTTTCAAGTGTCAAAACGCGCGGTTTATTTTTACACCGCGCATGCGCCCAATGCGCGTGCGCCGGTCAGTCAGCCCGGCTGCTCGCACATGGAAGATATTTGGAAGTTTTACTGTGTTTTCCCTTATTTCTAAAGACATATTTTGTGTTAATTACTTAGTGACCTATATGGAAATACAAAAAGTTTCAAGTAAGTAAATAGGTAATAGTTATATTGTTAAATGTAGAGATGCTGTTTATTGAACCATATTATTTATAGCTTGAATTAACATATTTGAAATTGTAATTTGAGAGAAGTAATCCGATTGTTCGAAAGTACTGATAGAAGTGGTGATAAGCAAAAACAAAAGAGGTTAATCCGAATAATTTGGCGCCTGATGGTACTGGTTTAGCAATACTTCTCAAGACATCATAACCATTCGACATAATAGTATGTGGGTCAGTAAGTACATATGTATATTAGCCATACATTAATACGGAACTATTGACAAACAAGTTACAGCCTACAAACTTATTAATACTAGCCAATTTTTCTTTAGACCTCGATTAAATCTTTTTTCTGCCTTCTTGTAAACAATCTCAACATGATCGGAGAGATATCCTGTCCGTCCGTGTCTAAAAGCTCAGTCAGTCTGATAACACTAAGAGTGAGAGAAGAGGGAGTGCACCTATATGTGCACAAACTTGTGCACTGCACCATCTCCACTCCATCGTCGATAGCCTGCCTCTGCTGAGATTGGCCGTGACCGGTAGAGCATTTGTAGGTCTGCCCCAAAAAAACTGTATCTTCGTTATTTTCAAGAATGGTAGAACAAGGCGCCTGCATAGTTTGCCTCTCCCCGGCCATCCAGAAGTGCTCCGGCTGCCAGAACGTGCACTACTGCTCCAAGGATCATCAGAAGCAGGACTGGAAGCAGCACAAGTTCCAGTGTACTCCCGCCAGGGTCAAGGAGAACGAGAAGTATGGCAGGTACCTGGAGGCTTCCAGGGAGATTAAAGCTGGAGATATTTTGTTGAAAGAGAATCCTCTTATCACTGGACCATCTCAGGTAATGACTTCATAATATTACTGCTGGCTTTGAACCTATAGAAGAGGTAGGTACTTAATAATCAGTTAAAAGACTGTTGTCCCGTTGTTGAAAGAAGATTGTTGTTATAAATAAAAATAAAATAAAATTCATTTAATTCAGATAACTTGATCCATACACTGAAATTATTGTTAATTGTTATTGTTGTTATAATTTTATGATTAAATTAGGAACAGATTTAACTAAATTGTAATAATTTTTCAATAACTGTCACTTATTATCATTTACAGCCTCACTATCATAGTCTTAGTGCCATATGCCTCTTTTCTAGGTTCCAGCGCGCTTCTTTTTGAGTCCTTCCTTCCCTGATCGGTGCCAGTATCATTTTTCCCCGCGATCTTCTTTAGGTCTTCCATCCGCCTAGCTAAGTAACGTGTTTCTTTTATTCATTACCACAATATAATCTTCAACTTCAGGTCACTCCACCAGTCTGCCTCGGTTGCTACAAGCTGCTAGAGGAAGGCAAGATTGTGACATGTGAGAAGTGCGGCTGGCCCTTCTGTTCCGCAGAATGTACCGCCAAAGAGGAGCACGACCCTGAGTGCTACTATACAGAGCAGAAAGGAGAAAAGGTATGTTTAATAAATTGTGGTAAACGTTATGATATGGGTCTTTATCAGATTAATTACGGGAAAAGTCTATAGATATTGGAACAGCTACAAATTATTCAATATGACAAGTTGGAATTTAATAGAACCCGCCTCGTTGATCTAGTAATTGCCTCGTTAGTCTTTGGCTCGATTCGCAGGTCGGGTAAAGTAATAGGTATAGAAAGACCATTGCCAAACCCTTTGGGTACAGGCGTGATGTTATGTAACTCAATAGGAATGGTTTTGAGTCTGTCTTTGAAGTCGTGTGTCCTCACGAGTCTTTGTAATAGTCTAAGAACCGTGAATCATTCTTCAGTTCTTAATCACTCTTATTCCTTTCATCAGGTCAACATCACAACATTCGGCATCCCTCACCCGAACTACCAGTGCATCACAGTTGTCCGCTGCTTATACCAGCGAGACCACAATCAGAAGCTCTGGAGCAAGATCCAGGGTCTACAGTCGCATTGTGAGGACAGAAAGGATACTGACAAGTGGAACAATGACAAGAAGATGATCGCGGACTTCATCTGGAAGTTCTTCAAGTTAGAGGAAACTTTTAGTGAGGAGGAGATTATGAAGTGCTGCGGGATTTTGCAGGTGAGATGTTGGCGAGATTGGATGAAGATCGCCTTCATTTATATTTATTGGCATTTTCGGGATTCTTAGGACCAAAGGCTGGTGCATGAATGCCGCCGATGCATATTATGCGGGACAAAATCTATGCCATACTTTTTGTTTTATCATTGGACTTGCACAAAGGATTGAAAATGTGTAAAATTTTACAAGTCAGCTAGTGAGGTATCGTCTACGGCGTGTGTAGCTACAGTAGATGATAAAAAATTTAATATTCTGTCAACTTGTCAAAAAATGTTTGTCCTAAGGTGACGTACTTACTTTTTCTCATTTCTCCTTCAGATCAACGCCCACGAGGTGCCCCTCCTGGAGCCGGAGTACGTGGCGCTGTTTGACCGCATCTCTATGGTGGAGCACAACTGTCGCGCCAACTGCAACAAGAGTTTCACTTCGCAGGGAGATATTGTGAGTTTACAGAATCATAAGTTTATCTGAAAAAACGTAAAAAAAACAACAAAAGTATCAAAGACGTTCAGCATCCGATTCAATCATATATTGACGTATAGATTGGTAATGGGAGGCCACAATTTGGCACTAATCGACAGCAGAATACTTTTGATTTTGAAGGATCAGAGGTGTAAAGTGAAAATAACAGAAAATCTCATATACAGGATGTAAGAGATAGCGACGCACAAACGGCTGAATTTATGGTAGCCGTTTGAGCCGCTTGGTAGCCGACATCCCTTTCACCGTGTAGGTATTCCAAAACCGAAGACATTTGAATAATTTTTCCGGGACTTGTCGAGTTTCTTTGCTTCGACGCTTTTCTGGTGGTTGCAATTATTGGAAATAGGGTGGTGGCATTGTCACAAATAAATCTGTGTGAACTTGATTACTTGTTAACCTTCCAGATCCTGACCGCCGGTGTAAACATCTCCGCCGGCTCTCACATCACCGTCTGCTACACGGACCCCATGTGGGGCACGGAGGCGCGGCGCCACCACCTGGCCGACTCCAAGTTCTTCGAGTGCACCTGCGACAGGTGCTCCGACGTCACCGAGCTGGGGACCATGTACAGTGCTGTTAAATGCAAGAAGAAGTAAGTTGCTAGCATTTGCTCTTATTACATTAAAAAAAAAATAGTGATGAATTAATAGCACAATAATTTTCGCGTTTCACGTTCAATCGAGATTCACCACGAAAATGATCTTCCACCTACTTCCTAAAGAAGGAGGTTATCAATTTGTCTGAATGTTTACATGTTTTCATGTGACATCCAACAACCCGGACTAGTGGCGGTTTACGGCCCATTCCCTCTTGCAGAGTGGAGGCCTGCGTCACCAGCAGTAAGCACATTTTAGGCTGGCTATGTTAGGCACACAATGATGTGCACAAAAAAACTTAATTGTGCGCCTGCAGCTACGGAAACGCATGCTGCAAGCAAGCGTGAAGGTTTGAGATCTGCATTTAGTTGACACAAGAAAATAATAGGTACTGTGGTATTGTGCGAGTTTAGATTTCACCGTGATCTGTCCTTTTACTACCTTGTGTTATGTTTCAGAAACTGCAAAGGCTATCTCCTCCCGGAGACCTTCATCCTGCCCATCCTCCACAAGACAAAGAGCCCCAACCCTGAGACTCGCAATCTGGACAACAAGTTCTGGAAGTGCGACTCCTGCAAGGATGCTGTGTCCGACGCTATCATCCAGCAACTCGTGCAGGATATCGGCAGAGAACTCAGCATCATGCCCAAAGGAGATCCGGAGGCTTGCGAGAGGTAAGAATGATGAATTAGTCGAGCTGCTCTTTTTCAACACAAATCTAGACTCTGCACTGTTTCCAGAAATCCCAAAAGCTCATCATAATGTAGACATTATTTCATGCGAATACCAACCCTTGCAATTTTGAGGTAGAAAAAAATAATTTCTCAGTTTTTCGCCGCATAAATCAACAGACATTTTTACTTCATCTTTGATCTATATGTATAATACCAGTGTTCATGGGAGATTCTCCATCCACCTACCAGGTTCGTCGGCCACTGTAGCAGCTATCTGCACCCCAACCATTTCTACATGACAGACGTGAGCCTGGCCCTGGCGCAGTTAATAGGCCAGGAGGTGGAGCAAGGCCTGGCGATGGTCACGGATGACCGGCTTCTACTGAAGACACAGTTGTGCAAGAAAATTGCTGAACTGCTTGAGACTTTAGCACCTGGTACATATAAATTATATATAATTATATAAACTCACGCCTGTTTCCTATGATTCGAGGTTAGACAAAAACTACAGAACTTCACCTGCTACTATCCTTACACGCTCCTTTTGCTTTTTTTGCTGGGTAAATTTAATTTAATATTTTATAGGCAAGGTCTGATATAGAACCACTCGTTCGTCACTGGACGATGAATGCCAAAGACAAATGCACAACAACCCCAAATAGTTAGTGCATTCCATGCAAATGAAGTTGACGCTTTTCTTTAATGTTTTTCGTCATCGGATAGAAAACAAAATGAGTCGATTAAAAAACTCCAAACCATCATTGTGTTTGTAAGCTTACAACTTTAGTATTACATTTTTTCAGCTGAAACTCGTCTCCGAGGCACCTTACTGTACGAGCTACACGCTGCCGTCGCTGAGACAGGAAGGAGGCAGGCTCTCATTGATGGACCGATGACTCTGCTTGGTTATGTCTCTGTAAGTTACCCAACGTAGTATTCGTAAAAACATTACATCACGCCTGTAATACCCGAAGGATTAGGCAGAGCTGTAGGTGCCACATAGTACACACATTTCGCCAGTTAAGTTTAAGTCCCTTGTAATAGGGAGCCTATTGCCATCAACCGGGCACAAGTTCAGACTTCGTGGTTGCTACTGAGAAATTTCTGATGGAAAAACCAAAAAACACTTTGCCCGACCTGGGAATTGAATCCAGCCAACCCAGAATCCAACCGTGCTTGCGCTCACTGCACCAACGAGGCTAAAAATCAAATACTTACTTATTCTTTTTATTGAGTCCTAGTAGGTGTCCACGTTAACAGCAGTCAGCGACGCTCAAACGAAATACTAAAATTCTAAGACATTCAAAACCTACATGACACACTCTTGCTTTGATAATACATCGTCTACACACTATTAATTCGTCAGAGCCTACGTCTTTCACTTACCTACGAGACCGCAATAGCAAAATAAAACTCCTTTAAATCGCTTTCAACCGCTCACTTAAAAAAGAGACGTCATTATGGGAAAACACTGTGATGATTGTTTTGATAAATAACGATCTTAACACCTGTTCTGGTTGTAAAAATGATGGGTCGAGGCAGTATCGACGTAGAAGGCATTGCTACGATCTAGCTTGAACGTCCTAGTGTCAAATATCAATACTCAATACTTTATTGCATTCCATAATGTTAAATAAAACAGTTGGTATGTTAAAACATTGAATCAATTATGGACCCTGATCAGTACCAAAATTATCAATTAGGTAAGTGATATGACTACCACTCACAGCACAAATATTATTTCTAAGCTCACTTTCGACTCGCTCTTGCATGACCCGTCTTAGATAGGAGGTAGGTAGAAAAGTAGTTAATTGAGACACGAAGTAATTCCTTGGTCATAGGACTAATTCATCACCCTTGGATGTTACTATGTTTGGCAAAATCCATTTAGACTTCTGTAGGGCTATTGCGTATCTCTGTTGACAGTTCATAGTTACGAGTTTGGATATACAATGACAATTCTGCACGGGTAGCGTCCGTTGAAACCAACAAGAACGGTCATTGTATATCAAAAGTCAAAACTCATAAAGAACTATGATCAACATATGTCAACAGAGATACGTAATAGCCCTACTAGAAGCTAGAAGTAAAACGATGTTTTCAGTGCCGACGTACTTTGTATCTGTAAACGCACAAACTTTGTTATTTCCCGTAATAAACCCCTACAGTCTAAATACGAACTGAATATTGAGCACGCGACTAAGGAAAATACGTCAGTTGTAATTACTCAGCACAAAATGAGAAAACAATTGTAAAACACGTAAGTTTATGAGCTATTCGTATGAGGTTTTAGTAGAAGGATAACTTATTTCTTATCGGAGGCGGCAAAGCGGTTGTATCCAGAAGGCCTAGCACGATGTTAAAAGTTCGGAAAGACAGCAAATTCAAACATACTATCATTATTACTCGGAGTTTCTTGCCCTTTCATAGCTACGTTTTGGAATTGGCAAATATAGTCCTTACACAGTTATTATGTTGTGGCTGGACTGTCGTTTCATCTTTTGTTTCCGTCAAACCAAAAAAATAATGTTTTGCGTTGAGTTGATTACAACAAATTACAGCTGTCAAAGATCACTGCCGCTGATGTGCCATACCAATCAATAAAAGCGGTATCCACATACCAAATACCCGAATCAAAGTATTTTTTTCGATCATCTCAGCCTGTCCCAGTTCCCATTTGGACATAGGTCTCTTCAAAATTTCAATACAATACCGACAACTTAGAAAAGATAACCGCTTAACTGGTAGACACAACGTCAACACAGTTTTACAATTAACTGTGACGTAAACGCTGCTTTGAACCATTTATTTTTACAACCACAAGAGGTTTTATAATCGGAATTTATCAAAACAGACATTACAGTGTTTTCCCCTAAAGATCTTACTTAATTACTGCCATAATTATTCTTATCCTTAATTATGACGACGCAAGTCTGGAATATTTTTACTTAGCAAATAAAAACATGCTGCCGTGCATTTTGTTAAAACGACGACCGCCTCTGCAAACCTGCCGGTCACTGCGGCAGACCGCAGCGACACTACTGTCTCGACTGGTTTATAATTATGTTACTGGGTACCTATACGAAACGCAAATAGTTAATCAGCTCTGCTGCTGCGGTTAGAGGTTGCGGTCATCTGCGGACTGTTCTCTGACTCTAGTCGTCCATTGGGACTTCAGTTGAGACAGATGAAATTTTCTTTATTGATCAAAATCTTTCTTTATCATTTAACAAGAAAGAAGCGCTTAAGATGCTGCAAGGGTTTACTGCTCATCCAATTTTCCCAGAGGATAATGGGATGTTACAGATCGTTACTTTGTATCAAATTGTAGTATTAAGCTTGATGTACGCTAGAACAGTGATCTGTGCCACTTGTTACTAAATCTTAAATAAAGTTGCAGTACACTCACTGCAGTAATTGTGATTCTCTTCACGTTAACTTGACCAAACTAACAACCATTATTGAGCAAAATCTTGCTCTAAATTAAATACAGATTGCGAAAAAACCAATTGTGTATAAAACATAAGAATATCGACACTCCCGTCGAGATCCAGAGACACCTTTGGGTCTATTTTTATGGCATTTGGCATTGGGCTGCTAAAGACAACCTTTTTAATATCGATACTTAAAGATAGTAAACAATAATACATAAGGTGTTAGTGTACTGATCTTTCAAAATCATCTAAAATATCAACCAACGCCACGCCAAGAATTAGGTGCCATAACAATAATTGAACCGGTGAATCCATTGACATCACATCTTAGACAAAAACAGTCTTGTACGTGTCTACTCGCGCCAGCAACCGGCCCATCGCTCGCTCCAGTTACTCGCCCGAAATACTGACACTAATACTGGTTGTTTTGAACTTTTTTGTGAAATGTGCAAGTGTATAGTATAAAAATTATAACAATGTAAAATGTGAGGCATGAGAACTATCTCAAACTCTCAAGGAAATTAAAAATAAGTGAGCTCTGGTCGTAAAGCATGAATGACGTGTGTTTTTACTTGGATTAATTATTTTTTATTACGGAGTATAAACTGTTTAAATTATATCTTATTGTACGTAACACGCTGAGTGAATCTCACGTGACCTGGTCTGGTATCTTTATCTCGATTTAGTCAATATTTTCGAGTCGTCGCGCGACGATCGGTTGGTAGACTTATAGCCGCAATTAGATATAGATAGATTTAACTAATAATAGGAGAGGTTAAAGAAGCCGAAAGGCACTTGTTCTTCCCGTCATTGTGATATATTCTTTTGTTTCTGTTAACCTTCCAGTTACGGAGATATATATAGGTCAAAGTTCCAACTTTTTCACAAGTATTTTTTTTTAAATACAAATTTTTAATATTTTAAGTTTACTTTAAATACCTCCATGACCCCTGTACTAGTCAAAGCATCCATCAGCACAATGTTTTGAGTGAAAATTCACAGAATCTGAACAGAAAAAAAAGTTGTTTCCTAAACCACTACTTCTAACTACTTTTTTTTTTAACTTACTTTGATGACCAAAATGCTTGGTTGACGGTTTCGTTGAAGAGTCCATTTACACCTTGTACTTTTGGAATTTCAAGTTTCGGCGCTGCTCGAACTCTGGAAATTCAATAGCGAACGGTCTGAAGATTTTATAGGACATAGCTGTTTCTATTAATTTCCATCTTCTTGTTTACCACTTGCATCTTTCTTTCCCAGGAATCTCGCAAGATCCTGACAGAATCAGCCCAGCTCCTCCGTCACGAGCCTCCTGAGCTACCGGAAGGTCGTCTGAACCGACAGGCGAGGATCAATCTCATCCAGATGGATGAACTCATCAGGAATCTGTCGGCTGCTCTGCCCTCGCCTTTGTAAATTGAAATACATTTTTGTACCAATTGTTTTATTGGGGGTTTGAATTTCTCTCCTTTGTAATACTTATCTGTTTCAGTAATTGTTTTCGACAATGTGTGTGTATGATTAATGTATATATGTTCTTCACCTATGTTTTACAAATAAATAATTCTGATTCTGATTCTGATTCTGGAAATATTGACTGATGTACCAATTAATAAAACGCGAATAGTTTTCATTGGCTCCGGCCATTTTTACAAAGTCCGCCACATTTTCAATCATTATTTGTCAGGATTTGCACACATAGTCTTTTCACGTCTTATCATCCTATTGAAAATCAATTGTAAATTTGTTTTTTGGTGAAGGTCAAAACCGAATAAAATTCATCGTCAATAGTAGGAACAGCACGCAAAAATGCCTAATCTAAGTGGCATCATAATGGCTGCCACTGGTTACACAGATAATGATTCTTCTGAAAGCTGCTTTGGCCTGGACAAAGCCGGTTCAAACTGGTACTTCAGCAGTTTACAGAGTAAAGTTTGCACTTTCGATCAGCATCACGTGTAACGCTTATAATTGAATACGTAATATAAAATATAACGATCCCAGTGCGGAGAAAGCAGGTCGGCCCACACGCAGGGGTAAAAAATAACCGTATTTGTGCAAACGCACCGCCAGAGGTTTGTGCAGCATGAAGGTTTAGCTTATTTTTGTTATAGTTACCTACAATACACCTGTATGAAAACTAAACTAAAGAAAAAAACATCAGAAGAAAAAGATGCATGCATCCAAGATAGAAAGATGCAGGCAGATGAAGAAGGAAAAGAATTTAGTTCCCTCATGGCTGTCGATGGTGCTGGATATTTCCAAACGATGGTCGTAAGGGAATACTTGGGACAAGTAAGGGATAAG
Source organism: Noctua janthina (assembly GCA_963576755.1). Lineage (NCBI taxonomy): Eukaryota > Metazoa > Arthropoda > Insecta > Lepidoptera > Noctuidae > Noctua > Noctua janthina. The sequence continues at coordinate 1,236,374 of OY755070.1, forward strand.
CTAATTGGTATACATCATGCGTAAGGGTGGATTTTAGAGAGGCGTGCCGTTGTTTGAAAAACAATGTTCTTTAGGAGGTACCTACTTATTTCGGCAATACTTTACTGCAGATTTTTTGGTACTGAATGAATTAGCAAAAGAAAGCGCCCACGTCCTGCTAGCCTGCGCGCGCGCACGTCGAGGCTGCTGAGTGACATAAAGGGAGCTCCACGAACGACGCGTTAATTGGAGCGACATCGACGCTTCGCGGAATCGAACCTGTTGCCTTGTTGCCGTGAGACCATTATTGGTTATTGAAATATTTTCTTACACCTTGCACCTTGATTCATAAAAGGAGGTATTTTTTATTTAAAAAATACGTCCTAAAAGCTAGGCCGCAGAATTTTTGGAGATGCAGTTGGATTTCTGTAGATGGTATAAGGGGCAGCTTCAATGGTAGATCAATACCTGTCTAAGCTGGCCTCCGTAATACGCTAGGCCAGTTTAAAGGCAAATACTGCTTTTTTATCGTCCGTTGTCTTCAAAATTCCGTCCAAAAGAACTACTGGCTAACCAATCGAAAAGCAGTTACCTACCTGCCTACTATACTATGTGAGTCCAGCAGAATCTTTTTAATTTTCCAAACTGTTATCATTATCATCATTCTGATATTACCTCAATAACAGTCTTTCTTATTAAAATATTAAGAAAAACGTGTAGCCTCTCTCTACGAATTTGCTTAAAAACATTATGTGTAAAATAATACAAACCTAAGAATACTGTTGATCCTAAAACTAATAAGAGTAAACTCAGTGTCAAGTTTGAGGCTGTGAGAGGAAACAGATTAGAGCAAGTAAGTTTAGGCGAACACTGCACGACTTTATGAGACTACAAGAGAAGATGATTTTTTTGCCATTTTTTACAGTAGTCATTTTAAAGTTAACGTTTTTAAAGTGGTAACATTGGACCAAGGTACTCGTCCTTCATATATTATTTTAAAAGAAACTTTGACTTTTCAGAAAGAAAAACCCTGACAGGCGTTACAGATAAATGTTTTAACTTTGTCCTAGGCTAACTCTAACTGCACGCGTAACATGACCACCGTAGAAACGGGGTTAGTCGACGGAAGAATCGATGAAATGACAGTTCAACAAAAGAAATCTGTCATTATGTTGATTCTTCCGTCGACAAAACCCGTTTCTACGGTGGCCATGCTACGCGTGTTGTTGTATAGCGTTAGTCTTCTTGCACATCACACAGGAACATATGACTTGCTTCATAATATTTTTTTCCTATCCTGCTTTGTCCCACTCCTGAAAATTCCTCCCTCCACTCCTTCCATTTTTCGCGAATCCGCGCGTCCTTCTTCCAGTTCTGACGGAACCTGTCTAGTCCCGCCATCTCCTTCGTGGCCTGCCGCGACCCCGCCTCACAGTGTCAGGGCACCAGTTTCCTGATATGCGGCATGAGGCAGACTTGTCCTGCCCATTCCCATTTGAGTTGGGCAGCCTTTCGAGCCACGTCAGCTATTTTTGTTATGGAGCGCAGTATAGTGTTTGATAATGATAATCTCTTTAAAATATCTAAGAATTAAAAATCACTAATGTGTGCCCTGTCTTAGACACACTCAGATAATACATTCATAAAATCTACGTGGCCGGCGCCGACGCCGACGCACACAGATAAAAATACTAAGTTTGAATTTGAAGCACAGATCGTCATAAATAGAGCAAGCCGATTTCTATGCTTCTTCCCAATGCTTAAAACGTTGCTAACAAAATATTTCATGATCATTGGCCACCAAAAATGGTCAAATTTTATATAAGACTTGAATTTTGAATTAAACGCTTCCCAGGGCATCTAAGAGATCTTTAGAATCACCGTAATTATGAATGTGTAGGAATTGAAGTTTCATTGAGAACAGCCTCAGTTGTTGTTTCCAGTAAAACTGTTATTTGGTGATTTTGACATGACCATTACCAAATAGTCAATCATCACTCAAGGTGTCGAAAACATCTTTTCGTTTCACGTTTTATTGCATGTTTATTGAATTAACACCATTTTATCTGTATTTCCCGCGTGAAGGAACTACAGCGTCATCTGTCCAGTTATCTGTGCCTACATAATAAAATGAAAACTCATGAACATCTTAAAACCTCATCTTTCGTTCTATTAAGATCGTCCCGCGGTCCGTTATCTTAACTAGTTATCACATGTAAATATCGCCAATGACGGAGACACGCGAAAATCTTCGGGCAAACATTGCGAGTTCTCCACCAACATCCAAGCGGGACGTACGCTGCCAAAAGTGTTAAAAAAACCCAAAAGTGACCGTAATTATTCCCGTTTTCCTTTGAAATATGTGAGGGCTGAGTGTGGATCCTTGTGGTGGTATTTCGGTTGGGAGTCAGGCGTTTGTGCAAATGTAATCGAATGGCGTCAGTCAGCGTCGTGTTTGCTGTTCACATTAACAGATATACTGTGTGCACGTTACATCGTGTTAAAGGTTTGTGAGAATTTTACTGGTGTTTAAATTATTTCTTAAAACTTAGTTGAAGAACATATTAAACGTAGAACCAGGGAGTCTTCAAGTTGTGAATTTATGTCCGAAGCAATCTAAGGCAGGAGTTAATCTCGCCTCACTGAATAGAATTTGTTATGCTGTGGTTTGTCTTTACGTAACAATTGGCCTAAGTTCTAAGAGTACCTAAGCATTGACGACAAAGCAGTGGTAAGTAGAGTGCTAGACAGTTCCCAGCAATCCTGTAAAATGCTTTGACTCGTCAGAAATTATTTCTTCTCCCGAACTTCTGCAAGCACGGTGGTGTGATAGAGTCATTACTAGACTATCTAGACACCTCGGTACGTCGAATGGGTCTCATTCAAATCAATTGTGTGTTCGTGTTTCATTGAACTTGCTTGCATTTGTCCGATTGTGAGTTTCCATTTGCTTAGATCAACCATTTTCTGTGCGGCATACGACTTCTTGTTGATAGTAGTAGTTAGGTAAATAGTATTAAGAATATAGGCCTCGCTGTGGATACATGATTGACATAATTTATTATTCACGTTTTGATCACGAGTTCCAAACCTAAAATATATATCGATTTCTTATCTAAATATACCATCACACCTTACATAAGTGACCATTTCTAGATACTAAGACTCCATTCACAAGAACCGCACATACTGTACCTTTAGAATCTTCTGATGGGTAACCAATATCGGTATTGACGCCGTCATCTTCTTTTATGCTTTTCTGAAACCAATTACAAACAGTAGGGTTTACCAAAATTGCCGGGTATCGAATGTGTTCATTCGAGCACTAAAAGCTCCTTGTAGTACCGAAAAAATAACCTTCTACGATACAATAAATAACCACACAAATCCAATATGAAGAGAGAGGTGTTAGGTGGGGATCCCCAAGTAATGCACGTGCAAAAATATTATCAAACAAACCCAGACAAACATTAAAGTGCTAAAAATATTAAGGTTCAAATTCAGTTGAAATGACATCAAACAGTGCCAGTCTTTTTAATTTTTTTTCCGATTGGGAAACCATCAAATGACCCCTCCCGCTCTGGGCGGAGCGGAAGGGAGTGTCAGACTTGGGGGGTTACTATGTCGTCTTAAAGCAGGAGTAATTTCAGTGTGGGAAAGAGACAGAGCTATACATGTCGTCTAGCGCCATCTCCTTCCCTCACTGGAATTAATCCTGCTGTAAGACGTCGTGGTAGGCCACTTGTACTTACTAAAACCCACCCATGTTTCTTCTTGGCCCTTTGTGTGCCAGGGCCGCGGTATTTCTTACGAACAGTCCCGCAGCCTCGGCAGGCATCCCCATGAGCTTCTGTAGGTCGTGCCCCTATCTGGCTGTTGGTCTGCGAATGCTCTTTCTTCAACCAATCGTCATTAAAGATAAATTGTTTATAGGAAGTAATATGTGTCTGCTAGTTGCCTGACACACAGGAAGCTAAGTTGTTTAATTGTCTTCATCTCCTTATTCCTTTATGAGAATTATCTTTTGATTGGTACAACCTCACAATAATTATGGATGACAAAAGATCATTAAAGTCTTTAGTGATATGCTTTGATAGATACCATATGACTTTCATAGGACTATTGCTTTGTCAGCTGGACAGTCAGGTACCTAAAAGTCTGACAACCACTTAAAGGCTATGCTGATGATATATTAGTAATTTTCCAAGAAGTGGCTCATGAAGTCAAACCATGCTGAGCAATCATAATGATACACACGCACCTGTTTAGCGAAAATTTCAAAGTAGCAGCAAGAAAATCTATTATTCCTTAATTCCCAGATGGATATGAAAATTAACACGAAGATGCTAAATAGATAAACAAACCACAATGTTAAGTAAAACCGTCAGTTTCGCGTTAGCACTGAACTTAACAATTTTGCCATTTTTGCGTCTTGTTTGATTATTCTTGAGTGTTTAGTGTAAAAAAACAAATACTTATCCCAAATTATAATCGGCTCAAAAGTCAAACGCGTAGAGTGACATGCCGTACATGGAAAATTTGATTAAACATTTTCAACTCAGCCTACCATAGTCCACTGCTGACTGCTGGCCTCTCTCAAGCTGCTCCACAACAACCTATCCGACGCCTTCCAACTCCAATCTGTTGCAGCTATCCTATTTAATATCCAGGAATTGCAACATGATGATTCCATACCAAAACATTGTTTATTAACTGACAAGCTGAACTTCAGTCACGACCTTCCTTACCATGACCTACGTCAAAAAAAAATCGTATATTTTATGTCAATTTCGACTTAAATAAATATAAGTAAAAGTATACAATAGTTAGCAACAGTACCTTATCACCTGGTAGAAGATCTTCATCCCTAACAAAAACAATAGATTCAAAAACAATCACAATTAACCCACATTGCCATCAATTAGAAGCCGATGTTTGTTCAGCCTCCCGGCGTCACAATGTTATCAGTTTGTGTAAGATTACACGCGCCGTGCTTAATAGATCACAACATCTAGCGTGGAAGATTTGCATCAATGGAAACCAACAGAAATAATATCTTGGATACAGTTGGGTTTAGATTAATTCCATATTATATATGAAATAAATATGTGCTGGTGGTGGTGGTGTGGTATTTATTTATGGTTTTTGGATTTAATATATTTTTTTTAATTATTATTTTCTTATTCGATATGTGACTGCGTGTGTGTCTTGTGTACGTGTTTGTTTTGTGGTGTGAGTGTGTGTGTTTGTGTGAGCCATATCCTTGCAGCTTTCGTTTCTCCTTACGTCACATTTGATTTGTTTCTTTGGCTTCAACAGCACAAGTGTACCTGTTAGTCAATCGAATATTACATCAGCTCAATTAATCTTGAAATCAATAATCACCTCTTGTCGGGTTGGCCCGTCCGTTGGTCTGTACGTACTCTAGCATTTTATCTCATCGAAACTTCTTGAAAAAAATACATAGTATCGTAGTAGATCAAATACATAGTATAATTTTAGCACTTAATACTCTTTATTATTATATGAGAATGCCTATTTATGGAATGGGGTTTTACCCAAACGTGGCAGACCACTATCGGAGACTTTGTTTTGCAATGCTGCAGTAAAGTCACAAAACGATAAAGCATGCATTAAGAATATGTCGCCTAAGTGATAATATTCGATGGTATATTACAGTAAAATATGAGGCTGCCTCGTTGGTCTGGCGGTAGGTGTTCGATTCCCGGGTAGGGCAAATAGTGTTATTGGGTTTTTCCATTACAGATTTCTCAGTAGCACCACGGAGTTTGGAAATTGGCGGTATGTTACCACGGGGGTAATAGTCTCGGTGCGCACAGTTAAGCCGTTGATCCTGCATCTGCACTCTCTCCCGTCGTGTCGGATTGCAGTCCCACTATCGGACTTTGAGAGTGAGGGAAGAGAGAGTGCACCTGTGCTTGTGCACACACTTGTGTGTTATTTCATCTCTCGCACCGATAGCTAATCACCACTGAAATTGGCCCCCGTGACCGAAAACGGTCAGGGGGACTATAAAATATGAGTCTCCTCACTCGCTCACTTCGTTATATACCAATTCTAACAATACGTTTCTCTCATTTCAGAAAGATAGAGATGTCAATAGCTCGCTACATCTGGCTCCTCCTATGTTACGCTCAATATGCGAGGACCAACCTGATGGATGAGAACAAGGAGTTTACCAACAACTTCCTTTTTCCTAAGGACGATAAGACAGAGGAGCTTCCGATCCAGCTCGGGAAGGACTGGGAGTCTGGCTGCACCTGTAGGGCTACATACCATCAGAAAGTCATCGTCTGCTTTGGGAACTACGAGTGCATGAGGTTTCCGAAGGTTAGTAGTTTTTTGCTCATTAGGGCCTCGACATTAGTGACAATTGCATTTCAAGCGTTTCGTATATCTCCGAATCCTATTGGAAGTTTATGCTTTTCGGTAGATTAAGTAAATCGAATACACTTCTGCCTTTTCTTTAAAAGTTATCGTTGACAAAATGTCACTTTGTGTAGGTCTTCGTCTTCTATTCTAGATTTATATCTTTATGACGCAGATCTAACGTGATGATTATACTAATTTGTAAATCAAAGACACTCACAGCTAATGATATCTCCAAATCCAATCACTGTTTGGTCCTCCCAAGTTATGGAAGCAATAAAAGTATACCTGTTAGCAAACTGTGTATCGCTTCTCTTACTTGCTAAAACAATATCATCTCTTGCGAGCTATAATACTGCAATAGCTTTTTTCAGGGTTGCATGGATACAATAAGAGTGTTTCTCAATCTTTTTCAGATCATCGTTACCTAACAACATTTCATCTTTAATCCCAAGTGCGACGTAATAGGCTTTCAATTTACCTTACTTACTTGTCGCAATATCCTGTAAGACGTAGTAGAACAATGAATACATGGTTATCTTTAAGAACACACACAAACACAGTGTCACTACACATATGTGTTTCATAACACAACCTAGACGTAACTATCGTCATAACAATGTCAACAAACTCACAGATAACTGATATGAAACTGTGAGTAAACAGTGAAAATTGTTAGGATTTTAAGGCGTAGTTAGATAAATTCAACAATTTAGAAAATGAGTTATAATTAGGAGTTGAAACGCTGCGATGAGATTTTGTTTTTATAACTGTTAGCTTAGCTGATAGTTGTTGGCTGATATGTGACATGATAAGCAGTTTCGGAGATAGTCTTTACTTTTTAGATACATATGAAACATGGTTTGTACACGATTGTAATAAATACGTGAGTATTTTCTCATCAAGAAGATAAAGAAAACGTCTGAATCTGAACGTTTTCTGTAATAAACGTTCTTTCTCCTTTTGATATTTATGATGACGTAGAAGCTAAAACAAACAAAGCTGCTTCCGGTAAGACTAGAAGCCGATCCAAACATAGTTGGGAAAAATCTAGGCAGATGATGATGATGAAGTAGAAGCTAAAACAAACAAAAGAAAGGCTAAGTCAGGTGATAGAGATAGTCTGAGATAGTACCGCCGAGGCTGTCGGTCAGAGCTAAGTAGTTGTGATTACCATTGAAGTTCAAATGAAAAAAAATGTTTACAAATGATTTTTTATTTCTTTGCAGGTAAAAGTACGAAGCGAAGTTTTAAGAGTAAGGACTACAGTCATCACTGAAATCCTCAAAGGAGAACTCGATTTTCTGTACTACTTGAAAGTATTGGAAATAGAAGCAAATCACCAACTGCGATACATAGAACCGGGAATCTTCTCCAACTTAACGAACTTAGAGCAACTGTCAATATCGTACAACACTCTGCTACAATCAATCCACGAGACTACATTTGCAGGACTCAAGAACCTTCACAACTTGACTTTAGTCAACAATGGATTTGGATCAGTTCTACAGTTAACACCGTCTTTCAAACCCAGTATACTACCATCACTGCGAAGACTAGATTTGTCAGAAAATACTTTAGAAACAATCCCTGAAGACGCCTTCAAGCCTATGGAGGGCACTACTTTAAGAAAACTGGATCTGAATTTGTGTAGATTAGAACATATCTATCCAAATAGCTTTCTACCTTTGAAGCATTTGAAAAACCTACACATTGGAGACAACGATTTAAATTCGTCATTAATAGAAAGATTTCTAACAACTATGATGGAAAATGATATCAATTTACTTCACCTAGATTTATCTGGAATGGGGTTCAGGAAACAACCACCCAGGAAACTAATGAATATAATAGCAAATTCTACGATACAGACTTTAATTCTAGCAAGGAATCAGTTTGAAATTATTACCGACGATACTTTCCCCAAAATGGTAAATATACAATTGATGGATTTAAGAAAAGTCTCCACTATCTTGGTGGGACCTCTAGCTTTTAATCCTGAAGTATTTCCCAACCTAAGATATCTACTACTGAGTGGAAACAACTTGGCAGGGATCCACGGGACACACTTGTCCAATCAACTGATGCTTTTAGACTTATCGGATAATAGAGGTCATGCAAACAATCCCGTTTACTATGAAATAGACAGAAATACTTTCACAGAAAGTAAAAACCTGCAAGTATTGAATCTATCTTTCAATGGAATAAGAGCAATATTTAATTATACATTTACGGGATTAGAAAGTTTGAAAATATTAAGTATGGAAAACGGCACTATCTATCACATAGGAGCCGGAAGTTTTAAACCTACCAAACAATTAGAAATACTCAACTTAGCTAATAACCCTCTAACAGCTAACCAAAACTTAACAAGTGCACAATTTGACGGTTTGAATGAATTAAAAATTCTTATTCTGGAAAATTGTGGAATCAAGAATTTTTATGAAGACGACAACATTTATGAGATGATGCCTAATTTAACTCACCTGGTACTTAGAAATAATCAACTTTATTACATTACAGCTGAAATATTGAAACCTCTGAAAAAGCTACAGTTTTTGGATTTAAGTGAGAATTTGCTAATGTCTTGGTGGAAACCGATATTCTTGGCTTCTGGTGTGAAGCCAAATAGACTATACTTGACGAATAATAAAATATCACATTTCTCACTAAGCATGATTCAGGATATCGGGTACTTACTGGAAGCGAGCAAGGGAGATATAGTCATAGATCTTATGAATAATATTTTCGTGTGTGATTGCAACTCTATGTTTACTACGTACCGCTGGCTGCAAGCTAACGCGACGAAGGCTTTAAAACAATACATCTTCAGCTCGAAATTCCAGTGCAGTAGTCCCGACTTGTGGGAAGATAGGAGAGTGTCGGAATATTTAACTTCCGTCAAGAGTTTACATTGTTTGATGTATGAGAAGATCTCAAACATTATGCTCCTTGTATGGACCGCACCGTCGCTGGTCACCATATCTCTAGTCTTATTGATAATAGCTGTTGTTTACAAGTTTAGAATGTACATACGCTATTGGATGTTCATAGCCAAAGTAGCATTAGGGAGGAACTTGCAGAAGAAGCACCCAAAACCTGATGGAGGGAAGACGTACAAATACGACGCGTTCGTTTCTTATTGCAATGAAGATAGAGATTTTGTTCATGAAATGATAGCTCAGCTTGAGTCTCAGCCACCATTTCTAAAACTATGTGTGTACGAGAGAGACTTTGAAATAGGTTCGTTTATATCAGAAGCAGTGTTAAGCAGTATTAACGAGAGCAAGTATGTTATTTTGATAATAAGCAATAGTTTTGCGAAGTCGCAGTGGTGTCGTTGGGAGACACAGCTGGCGGAGTACCACAGGATATTCCTTGAAGATGGGACGTCGTACGACCCTCTGGTGTTAATCAGAATAGGGGAGATACAGAGCAAGTACCTTACAACTACGTTGAAGTTCTTACTAAAGACAAAGATATACCACTCGTGGGATCAGAGGAATAAGGAGGAGTTCTGGAAGAAACTGAGGGACGTTATAGTTAAGAAGTGATGTAAATATTTTATAGGTGATTAAATTATAATACATTTGTTTTTAAAATCTTAATGCCCTGTTTGGTGTGGAATCCCATTCATTTCAATCACTTCACACAAAGGACTATGGTCCTTCAAACAAGAATATTATAGAGTCTATAATATTCTTGTTTGAAGGACCATAGTCAAAGGCTTTAATAGTTAATAGTCGGTAGTTTGTTGGTAGTTTTTTTTTTAATAGTTAATAGTCTATAATATATACTATTAACTATTTGTAAAGTTCAGAAGCTAAATAGAAAATTCTAATAAAATAACTTTAAATTAAGTCATAAGTATCTAAACTCAATTACACTCCTATAAACTAGAAGAAAAATTACACGTATTATGCACCAGTTGTGCTTAGGCTGCTTTATGAATAATCAGATATTGTGATTTTCAAAAATACTCCTTTCTCTATTATAACAAAGTTTGTACTTATTTAAATACGAAATACTTTCCGTTACGCTTTTCTCTTTAATTTAATTAATTAGACGAGTACCGATGGTATGAATAATCTAAATTCTATGCTTTCCTAACATTTATGGTAACATTGTGGTTAACATTTGTGTGGTATAAGGAAGAAAACAATTAGCTGACAGTAAACAATTTCAAGAAGTTATTTAAAAGTTTCTATTTCTTATATATAAACTGCATAATATTGTTTCGTAATCTGAAGCTGATTCTATAAAAATAAAACGACGTAATATGAATACTGAGAAAGATATTCAAAACAAAAAGTAAAAGTGGATACGATGATACATCTTATAACATCTTTAACAGTCGCTTATGTGATATCTACAGGTGCATAATAACAAAAATAAACCTTGCAGGCATTGTATATTTTAGCTATCGAGGAAAATGTGTAGTAGATACTAATTTAATAGAGAGTTGCTAAGTAAGCAAAAATCAAAAGTAGCGGAGGGCTGAGTGTTCCTGCGCAATGCAGGAATTACGCCACATCCACATTTAAAAAAAGAGTCTGGCAAGTAACTTACTTAAGCTTTAAATATCAATTAACACGTTCACTGTCCAATGACTCCAAATGGAGTCACATTTGTACCAAACTCACATGTCCATGACTCCAGTTGGAGTCATAATCCAAAAGTAAATTTGATGTTTTTTATTTGACTGGACGTATGAATAAGAGGAAAAAGATTCTCATGGACGTATGGTTGGATAAGAAGGCTACCGAAAATTTAAAAGAGCCGCCGTAAAATGTTGCCAGTTTCTCATATATCAAGAGGGTAAAATAAAACAATTTTTTTTTGTACGCATTGTTGTTTATTTATTTAAATCAATGTAATGTATTATAACATGGACGGCAGAGTGCTGCTTTACACTTGGGGCACCACGTTACCATTTTAGAAGCCTTAGTACCCGCAAGTTTTGAAGTTTGTCCCTCTGAAATGAGCTTATTGTAGCAGCCTTTGCATCGTTTTTTTTTCGTCTTACGACTTAGTCCCTGGGTCATATTCTCGAATTTGTGTTTGTTTACAGGTAATGACTGTGGACGTCCAACAGATGTTTGGTTTTCGTCTCTTACCTCTACACAATTTTTAGTTCACACGTCCATGACTCCTTAGGGAGTCATTTTTTTTTTCAGGTATTTTCCTGTAAATTCATTTTCTTTAGGCCGTATATTAGTATAAATGTAATCCCTTATAATGATTATAGTCAAGTTAGGGCGAGTTTGTAGATGGACGTACGAATATGTTTTATAACTTTGTACTGGGACAGTGAACGTGTTAACTGATGTTATTTAGTTCTTATATACTTTCTCTTTCTCAAAGATTTTTCATGAATTAAGTTTTTAAATGCAGTAATTGGAATCAGTGTGAAATCTTTAAACATAGATTTTAAAATTCCAATTATATTACTTAAGTATTCCTAGAAAATCTACTAGACTTACCACTTGTTGTAAAAACCAGCATCCACCATCCATCAGTATTCATTGGAGTTTTCCTCATTTCGCACGCTTTCTTATCAGTCGCCGCGAAAGTTGTGTATCGCAATATCCTTGAGAAAGTCAAATATCAGTAATGGCGGTGCATAAAAGTTAATATTTATCGACGACTTATATGTCCATTGCAGTACCCACAGTTTCACTTTAGCTTTCTACTGTAGGCGAAGGCTTAAAATGATCGGTGATAGGCAAATGAGATGGATTCTTGGATGTATTTAAGAGAATCAAGTTGCGTTCCATACTGTATTGGGAAAGTCGAAAAGTTCCGAAATTCGTATTTATTTATTTATTTAAACTTCATGTACAATAGTGATACATAGGCGGACTTAATGCCACAAGGCATTCTCTACCAGTCACGTATGACTGTAGAATCGACTAAGAATCCCATTGTCAAAACCAGACATTCTGCAGAAGACACTATAGAGTGGATATGAGGCTCTCCTTCTACTTATCGTGTCAATGGCAATAAATAAGTCTATTATGAATCGGTACAGAATTTAGCTACAAGTTTGTCGTCATCACTAGCGTTCGTCAATTACTGTAGTGTACATATCAAGGCATGCAGTATATGAGGTTAAGTAGAATTATTGTGTAACTACTTACTTGGAAAGCTATCAAACCAGCCTCAACACCATTTAAAGCCTCGTCGTCAAACAACATCACTTCTGCAAACAGAAATTAAACACTAAACACAGACTAAGTAACCTCTCCATAACTACGTCTTAATCTATCGTTTACTCTCAACGTTTACTCAATCTTAAATAGGTTAACATGTATGAGAATGATCATCTCTGTACAGTTGGTCAAATACACAAGTACATGTATCAATAGAGTTTAGACATTCGCTAGACGTTCACTCGGGTGAATGTTTTCTTTAGTCATTATTTTCTGCCTACGTCGATTAGTGAGAAATTGAGAATTGTTGGACTCAAATCTGCAAGTGTGCGGAAATTATTAGCAGAGACTGAAAATGTATGTAAACCTATTGGAGCCTCATTCATAAAAGTACTAAATGCTAAACGATTTCTGAGATAATACATTACCTGTCCTCATTTACTATTAAAGATGATATGTGTTGAAAGTTGTAAAGAGTCGATCGCGTACAAGAAAGATAAGTGTGTAAGACACAAGGTGGAGTGAAGAACTGGTGAAGGTCGCGGGAACAGGTTAGTTGTGGGAAGCTCAAGACTTCACAGGAGCGACCGTTGTTGCAACACTTGAGAGAAATAAGTCTCCGTCCAGCAGAGGACATCTTTCGCCTGAATGGTAATGATGATGACGATAGTGTTAAAAGCTGCAGTATAACAAAAGACTCAAGGTATAAAGTTGCGCACAATGACTGTCAGAACCACACTTGACCTAAGCAAGTGGCGCTGAGGTAATAGAAGTCTCACAGAAGGAAAGTAGGTCTGTTTACATTAGGATTCAGACGTTCGCTAGACACTCATTTGTGTTTGATGTTTAATCAATTAATTATTGCCGAAATGTAGGACGGAATCAATCGTAGCTTTTCAAAAGATAGTGTGAATTGTGGCACTCCCATTGACTTCATAGTGTTTGGGTAAGTCAATTGAGTGTCTATGAAGTACTTATGTGTTTAGAAAGCTCAAGACACGAGATCGGCGCTGTTTGAGTAATGGAAAAGCTATTAATAATTGCACGAAGAACTTTACTACTAGAAGCAGAAACATTACCAGTGAAGACCACATATGTCGATATCTACAAGTGGTTATTTATGTGGCATATCAGGTATTACCGCAAAATTAATATTCAATGCATTCAGAGCTACAAAATTTACTGCGACCGTAGAGTGACATATTGATGAAATGCCAATGTTTAGCAAAGCTGAAACTCTTCCTTGATTCCTCACTGATTCGTATTCATCAATATTTATCGTACCTATGTTCCTCTAGTGACACCTCGTTACAATTGTCTACTTATTTTACCAGTTCTGTTATGCTTCACAGTTCACACTGCTGGAAGCTGACAACCCCAACCTTCGGTCTCCAGGAAAGTATTGTTTGAATTAATTACCATCCAAATGTGTGGTACACGATCGCTTTATTCATTAGCCACACAATATTTAGGCGGCACCGCACTACGTACGAATACCGTTTTAGACACGTTTTACTAAAAAACCGAACGCCGAAATACAAGAAACTGTACAGCCAGCAAAAAAGTCAGAACCACAATTAAGTACACAATTAAAATGGCCACCCGCAGCATAATGAGCGAGCTCGACATAAATGAAATGCATTCAATTAACTCAATTAGTGCACCTTTCGTTTTTAAAGGCAAGACTTGGGCGCCTTTGTTTTGGCGCGGGGGAAAACACCATCTTCATTCAAGATATCGTCGCGGGATAACGGTGCGGCGCACGCGCTCACAACATATCCCTGTCACTCTTATAGACGTTTTACTTGCAAGAAAGAGAGAAGCAACAGACAGTGGCTGGCAAACGATTACTCGACTGACCCACTCATAGCACACACTCTTTCTCGGCAGCAAACGAAACCTAATTTTTATATCGTGTGAATTTGCAATGTAACGCGATGCTCTTGTGTATCTAATACCGTGAAATAACAGAAATTATAATGATTGATGATTGGTCGTTGCGAATTCTTTAATGTAACGCAGTTTTATATCAGTTTAGAAATTGATTGATAGTTGAGTAAGATATTCGTTAGGATATTGATTGATTTGATTGGACACGTAATGATAACATCAAAGTGTAGAATTAATTTGGCATCGTTCGTTATATTGATGTCTAACTAAATAAAAACTGTGTTAAAGGTTATAGAGGTGATACTTAAACTAACAAGCAATGAAATAAATAAACAACATTAGACCAGAACACGACAGTCTCACATCTAGTGCTGTTATCATTTTGATATTGAATATCTACACTATTGGACCTACGACGAGTAATCATACATCACCAAAATTAGCCGAAGGCAAGAAATAGCGGCATGAAACGCCTTTTTAAAATAAACCCATCTTATCTACCGCTATATAAACTTAAACTTCACAAAAACCCGTACACATAGCCCTTATATCAGTCGAACTCAATTTGCAAGCCCGAGAGCCTACTCCCTCATTATCAGGTTGTTCTTAAACTGTCAATAATTCAGAGCACGCTCAGCGCTACTCCGGCGGCGGCGGCGGCGCTTCCTCGGAAATCGCTCATAAAAGCCATAAAAGTGCACCAGCAACCTTTCAAGGACCACGCTTGACATCGAAAAGTGCAACAGATGCAGTCCTTGAGATTGGCGATGGGAAAGTTAGTCGGTGAGCAACCGTGGTGGCGGCCGCTCGTCTCCACGATGTTTGTGAGCGCGCACGCAGTGAAAGTTCGTTAGGCTGCGAAATGCGGTTTGCTATCGCCTTTCTGTTTGTGGTGAGTGCTAATTACGTTAAAAGTGTTAATGGAGGGTGCTCTCTCTTTGCAAATGGATGTACGTGTGATTAATGTAGGGTTACAGTTTCAAGAACATTAAGGTGGTATATGTTTGACGGCTCGGAACTGGATTGTTTCATTTAGGTCTTATTAAAGATCTGCGGATAATTCTAAAGAATGGTCCAGAAGTATTACAAAATACAGTTGGCTATTGTAGCTATCTTGGAAGTGATGATGCCAATCGGTATCTATTGATAGAACGTGTTTTAGCGCGCAAAAATTGTACGACTCTTCTAAACGGGGGCATCTACAGACTAGACACAACTGTTACTAAATAAAAATATAAAAGTAAACCATCGCATTTGATGATATCATGGAAAAGTCATTATGAAACAGTATCTCATCTAAGTGAATTTAATAAACCGTATTGTTATTGTAAACCTGTAAAAAAACTTCATAGAGTTCATGCGACTGTAACGATTGTAGAAGTAAAAAGTGAATTTTAGATTATTGAAGAAGAAAATGTGTATAGAAACAGTTCTTCTCAATCAAAACAAAACAGTACAGCCAGCAAAACAAGGGTAAAACATTAACAAACAAAACAAGGTAAACACAATCATAACAATAATTAGAGATACAGACAGTTGGAATATTTAAAGCGTTTCCAAAGACCTAAGGTTAGTGAACCTACCACAGAGGCGAACAATTGTAGTCAAACCACCGGTAACCCACACGTAAGTAGGTTGGTAATGAGTTAAACAATTAACTATTGGTATATTGTGGGATGAGCTGAATGTGCTTGACCGGTGGCTTACAAAACATTGTGGAGACTACTGGAGACGTAGTGTCTGTCATACGGAGATCCTTCAAAGGTTTATCTTGGATTTCTTAACTCTTGCGCCATATATTTAGGGTTTCCTAAGTCTTTTTCATACGCTTTCGGAGCGAATGTTTTATTTTGGTTAAATTTATAATAGAAAACTATATCGTCTATACATTATATCTGTAGCATAACTTCAAGTCGTTTCTCTTCTTCTTCTTCCTCTTTTTAGTACCTATATCTACGTATACCTAGTTTTTAGTTTGGCATTTGAATGACTATTTAATAAACATGTTTCCCCTAAAATATAATTGGATTAGGTACTATGGTTACTATCCTCTTAAGGAAAATGCCATGTTGAATCGTTAAATCTGTAGCTAATCTTCTAATAAATGCTTTCATCTGAACACGTTAAAATAAACAAAAACAGTCTTCAAATATAATGCAAAAATATGTTAAACAAAACCGGCGGTGCTTTGGATAATCATCTTTCTAGAGAAGCCATAATTTATGAGCCATTAGAATATGAATTATAGTCTTATTCAATAAAAAACGCAATAAATACAAAATTTCTCGCTCTACCATGAAAAAAGGCTTGTTTTTTTGAAAAAAAGTAAGAACTATGTTCTGTATGGTTATTTTGACGCATGGCCATATTGTGACCTAACAGCGTCATTTTGTATTTTCAATACTATTACTACTGACAATTTCACAAAGGTTTACTACCAGCGCAATCCTGGCAATGTCAATAAATCGCCAAAAGAAACGCAAGTATGGTCTAAAAGAGCAAGTCTAAGGTTGTAAAAAGTAGTGTAAATAGAAGCGAACCAGGACGAGCGGTATGAGCGATACGAGCGCTACCGTCAACAAGAGCAGCGCCGCGTGGGAAGCGGGCCGGGTGCCTCACCCACTTTAATTGCTTTTCACACAAACCGTGCCGTATAGGGCTGCTAACCGTACTTTATGAACCACGCTGTATAAATATCGATAAAATCGCGAGATTCATATGATTTTTCCTGAGGGTCGGCAGAAAAATCTTAAAAGTGATAGAAAATTATTTCGTTATCATCATTTTCTTTTATTCCTGTACAGTCGAAAATTCTCATTAAACATTATTTTCAAGTGTTTGCGACAACCATAGCACCACACTCAACTTGTTCCAAACAGCAAAAGCTCATAATGAGTTGCCGTGAACAGACTCCGGTATCTATATAACGATCATGTTAACTGATAATTGGCAACAGATTACATTTTTGTGTGAAAATATTAAAGTTAATACGAATTACTTATTATGTGGAGCATAGAGTTTATATTTCGCAAAGATTTTTTTAAATAAATTGTAGAATCTAATATGAATTCTTCGACGCCGTAATCATCATAAACTACGAGTGTGTGCATCTTCTTTGAATGTCTGACGTGCTTGTACATTTGATGGATCTATTCTACTTTCCTAGTTTACAAGACGCCGGCTGTGTTTAACTTGAATCTTAAGATATTGTAGATAGCTTCTCTACATACAAGTTATAGCCTTCTGTCAGTGTGCAAAGAGGTTGTTTTAGATAGGAACATAGTTTTATCAAGATACAGTGAACTGTCTTCAGGTTTCGTACTTCAATACAAAGGTCGATTGAGCTTAACTTCAATAAAGCTTTAAGTATGATAGCTAACGTGTCTATCATTCCTGACCATGATGGAACAAATTTTTAACTTATCGAGTTACTCAACTCCAGATCTTGGTTCTTTCATCAAGAGGGGATGATGATGCTTTGGCCAGAGGCTAAGTGTTGCCATACAACGTGGCAACGCCGCCAGTCTCTTGGGCACATTACCAGCTGACAGCGTTGAGGAGGAGTTTTTTGATGCCCTTTTGTAGTTTGTTGTTAGTTTATTTATTTTAGGTTATTTAATAGTTTTTAATTAAGACTAAATAGATATCGTCACACTCTTAAAACATCATTTATTATCCAAACATCTTTAATGTCATCCACATTACAACAGCAGTCAAAACAATATGTAATTCAACTATTACAATTATTGTCCTATTTCGTCTTGTCTCTCGTTGCCATCAACCATTCGTTGTCCGCTACAGTAAACATAAATTCAACACGTTAAATTAATAAATCTTACAGTCGAAATTGAGGCCTGACGATTTCGTACTTTTAAAATTCAAGTAGTGCCTACTGTGACTATAAAAACCGCGGCGCCATTGCAATGCAAATAACTTTGATTGTTTCTCAGTAATATCATTCAGTACAGTGGCACACAATTTATTAGGTTATTGGTTTCGTCGGATACACCGAACATGGGTGTACTGAGCATAACAGTCTCGAATTATCTCACGTCGTTTGCAAGAGTAAATTGACTGTAGGAAATTAATCAAATGTCATGTTCAAAGGCAACAGGCCAACATGCAAGTATTTTTCAACTGTTTATCGATCCCGTGTTCTTTTCTTCCATTCTCGCCTGTCAACCACGTTTCGTCAACTGCCAGGCTATTATTAACTTTTTTTTTTTTAGCTCAACATACGGTTTGAAAAACATAAGATTGGACAGAAAGCCAAAGACAAATCTAAAAACCATTTAACACGAAAACTGCTTAATTCGTTTTTAAACGCTACTCAGTTAAAAGCTACTATCTAACCCGTATACACATAGCCACAGCCTAACGGCATAGCGAGGACATTCCAAAAATTGCCGAAATACCGTCCAATGTCAAGTTCACATTAGCACAGCTCTAAACATTGTTTACAATGACATAACTGGCATAACCTGCGCCTGCGCCGAGAAAATCGTGATTTACGTCAGCTGGGCCACAAGTCGCATGTATGGGGAAAGTTTGACTAGGCTGATTTCACCGACATATGTTGGGTAATAACCCCGTTCTGTCGTTGAATGGTTTTGCATACTGTGAGGTTGTTTGTTGTTTTGAAGACCGTTTGTCTCGAGGCCAGTTGAGATCTGACTTTGTTTTCTGTCTAATCGAGCAGACAATAAGTTTAATAATATAACATAATATCACGCCTGTAATTCCGAAGGGTTAGGCAAAGGTGTACTATAATTGGGATTATAGCACCTACATTTCGACAGTCATGTTTAAGTACTATGTAATAGGGGACAAAACTATTACCATCAACCGGGCGCAAAAAAAAAACCAATAACACTTTGCCCGACCCGGGAATCAGACCCAGGACCTCATGCTCAGCAGTCGCGCTTGCGACCACTCAACCAACAAGACAGTCCGCAATAAGTTAAGTAATATGGTGAAAATTCAACAATTGAAGTATGAGTGTAATCCATAGATTCTAATTTAGCAATTAGGTAACGTATTCGTTATTTTAATGGTTGGCCTAAAGACATTACAGACCTAACTAGACGCTTTCTGTTACACTTAGATCAAAAGTAAACGCAAAACATTTTCCTGCAAATACAATTATATTGTTAGTGTGTCTCCTTCCACTAAACAGTATTAAGCCAAGCATCCATCATCTTCTTCGTCTTCCTATCGATGTAGTACGACTCATCAAATCAAAGAATATATTTAATACACTTGACGTCACAATCCACTCGATCAGATAACAAATGGCCACGCACTGATGGCGTCACATAACCTGCTCCCAAATACAATCAGTCACTTTCACTGGCATGCCTGTCTGCCCGCCATCGCCATGCGACGGACTGATAATATCTAACACCTCGCATACTTACTTATGACTCTCGAAATTATTTTAATTTGTTAAGACTTTTTTGCTGACCGTACTGACAAGAATTTTTTAGCTTGCTGCCTTAGAATAAGGACAACATAAGATTCGCTTTGATAACATGTCTCTCACTCATCCAGCTGGATGAGGGGTTGGATGCAATGGACTCACTTAGGATGATGATAATGATGAAGATCGATTTGTAAAACTCTAGGTTCAATTAGATTTTATTGATTTACGAGAAAAGGTTGACAATCTAAAAGCTGAGGGTAATTGTAATGAAATTCTTTTTCTTGATAACCCTTTCGAAAATGAGGCAATATCTGTAGTCAAGACGCAAGACTGGACAGTAAACAAGCTGGTTCATAACCACAGTCAGCCTAACATTTGCACAGATCTAGTTTCCTTTGTCCCTAGTGCTGTGAGGAAATGGTCACGTTTATGTAAATGTGAATGGAACTGTTTCACGCGATGAATCTTTCTCAGGATGGGTCACGTATAGTTTACGTGCTGGCTGAAAGCCAATAGCTTATAAATCGACAACAGACGCACAGCTTGTTGTTAGAACTCATTGCCTTGGGAAAGCGAACTACGATGTTTCAGTGGGAATATTACTTAGCAATAGGGATACTTTGAAACATAATTATCTCGTCAACATAAAATCAATATTGCTACGAAAATAACTGATAAGTCAACTTTGAATTTTAGTGGAGATTTGATAGTTTAAGCATTTTAAAGGACAAACACTTAAATTAATGCCGAGAGAGACTGACTAAAAGGTTTGATACCTCCTACTTTAATAACCCCATATTAGTAACAAACCTCATATTAGTAGTTCGTATCGAAGCTCATCTAACACTACTAAAAGAATCATCGACCCGAAAAAGCGGACGATCTTTAGTTAGGTATTTAAAGCAGAAGATCAATTAAAACAGTGTTAATCCAATTTCAAACTGCAGTATCAGAATAATCATAATGCGATGCAGATCATGAGTTTATCAAAATACAAAACATTGACAACAACGCAAGGCTTCCAAAGGGAAATTCTGACGGATTACTACCACAATCACCACACCTGACAGATTTATGATCGCGAAACCACGCGGCAGGCGGCAGGTCATAAAATAAACAAGATATAGACAAAACTGGTTCGGTTTATATATATTTATGATGGGCTGGTAACCTGTCACAACGTGTTCGCTGTTACGGTATTTAATCCAAATATTGTAGCATTTATCATAATCCAATAACCTTTGGGAAATTAACTGGGTCATGAGGAAGATTTTGCCCAATGACGGAATAACTTTAGAGTAATGTTCTGTTCTTGTGGCTTCAGTTCTGTGAACCATCTTTACTATAGTGTCTTTACTCAACTGTCATCTTTTGCAATAGCAAGCTTAATAAAGCTTGTTATTTGCTTATTTCATTAGTTTACTTAACGATGCCTTCTTCGTTATTAATACTTTCTTCTGTAAGCAAGAGTGTACCTATTGTTGTTCTGAAGATTTATAAAAGTTCTCCTGTTTGAAGAACAATTATTTCTCATATGATACTCTATAAAAGAACAAAAACACAAGAAAATAAATTATGAAAGGAAGTAAAGGTTACTTCCTTTAAAAAGAATATTCAAATGAAGGAAACATGTTACCAAAACAATACAAAGTAAATTTGATATGAAACCCGCGGTTACCCTACCGCACTTTGTTTTGGTAACGGTACCGCCGTGCCTACACGTAGCGATTTTTGGGCAACATCATTGTCATAAACATCTTCATTTCGGGCACAAACGAGGTTAACAAGTTACATTAGGCTGTGTCAGAATTTTAATGGTTCATGCATACGGATAAGGGATGTTGTGATTGATGGGATGGGAGGCCTGGACTGAATGAAGATGATAACTTGCTGAATGATTCTGCTAATTTAACAAATGCAATTCAAAATGAAGAACAAACAGATAAACATAGTGATCATTTCTATTGCCTACTTCAAAATCGCGTTATCTAATTATGTTTTTAAATCAGTAGGTGCGTTTGCTACATCAAGTAATTCAACCTTAAATAAAATTCGCCATATAGTCCAAAAAAACTTCGTTCAGACCTAACCTAACCGGCGCGCCCATGCGTAATTGTGTATCGTGTGCGTAGGTACTTCTTAACTATTGCATTACAATCCTTCCATATTCGCAAGTCTTTAACAACCATTTGGTAACCCTATCAATGGCCTCACGGACTTTCTCTTTTAGCACCTCTAGTATTACTCATCCATCCATATCCGAAGCTGTTGATAATCCTTCTTGCGCAACTGCACCCCTAACAGAGTGTGTACGTGTGTTTGCCGAAGAGAGTAGAAAGTTCGGTTTGCAAAAGTGAAAACTGCTAGGATCTCATTAAAGACGTGCGATCGCCTGCGGCTCCGCTCCACATCCGTTTGACAGTATAAGTAGTGGTTGTAGTTGACGGATCACAAAAAGGTGCACTTATAAAATGGTATTGCTGTATGCAAACAAAAAAGAACGGCTCAATTCGTGCTCAAGTGCGGCAGCTCACGATTGTTTGTCGCTCTCTCCGATACTCTATCGGCTGTCAAAGTGGTTGCGCGTAGATGTCTTACGCGCTTTTTGGTTTATTTCTCTTGTTATTGCACCTTTTAATGGCTTATCTGATTTTTTATCTTGGGCGTCATCGAACGAGTTCTGACTAACAGCACTGATGTGACTACCTTTAATGATTAGACGCTAGTTATCACTTACAGTACTATACTCCACCAATTCAGTCGAGGCAAGTCTTTTGTAGGTGGGTAGCCTAACCTAACCTAACCTGCTAGAATTATCCTTGAATTTGATATCTATTAAAAGTTCTACAGCAGCAATTCATTTTTTTGGGATGCTCCATGAGTAGTAACTATCTTAACGCTCTTCAGTCAACCCAAAGGTATCTTTTACCTCAGCAACTACGTATCTTCCAATTCACAGACACCACAGTACCAATAAAGTTTTGCGTCTATATTTATTTACTACGCTATAAAGAGTTTAATAGGTATTAACGTAGAAATCGCGTACGGTGTACGTAGCCATATCGTACCGAGTGAAGATCGTCATAGTAAAATAGTATGAGGTTATTAACCTGTTGCCTAGTAGCACCAATCAACGGCGTTTCTGCCTATTTTCTTATAATTTGTTATACCTTTTATTAGACAAAAGATTGTCATCATCATCAAAAATTTAATTAACCCGCTGCCTGAGGTTATGATAGCACAGGTCGTTATTTTATGAATGAGAGGCCAGTAGGCCTTATTTTCTATCTAATCGTGTACAATACCCTGATGTTGTAATTCATAAGTCCCACATCGTTGCATATTGGTACGCTTAAACTAAACATTCACATCTTACGTCATTAATATTTATAAAGTGATTCAGATCTTACTTCTAGAAAATAATGTTGTCAACTATCAACCAAGTTTCCTCACTAAACATTTATACCTCTTTTAGCCGGTCATTAGCGTATTTTCGTGAATATTCATACCTATACGCATTATCCAACGGTGATATCAAAGTCCGCAACATCAAATTAATACAAATTAAAATGGTCTACTATCGAAGGTAAGAAAACACAACGCGACGTCTATAAACTTCAAAGTTATTAGATTTAACAACTCAAGACAAATTATAAATTCGCTCAAATCGGAAGCCACTATGTTAGGCAGCAACTAATTACTTCAGCGGGCCACTTGCAACGGTCCTAATATTCTTCTTGTGTTTTGGTTCCATTTAATAATAGTCACAAATCAATAATAAACGGGGAAAGAAATAAATTGAAACAATACCATTTACAACGCTAATGGCGGCTGTGGGCGTAACTTTCATTCACGGCTCGGAACAGGTGCGTCACCTACATGCATACTATACGACGAAACTCACACCTCTATCAAAACACTCTTCAAATATACGAGGTAATATATTTTGAAGTTGACTTACGCGAGATACTCAGAAATACGTAGTTCCCATTATGATAAATGGGTCAATTAAGAGACACTATCCCGGTTCAGTCAAAAAATCTCTTGAATCTACTGTTTGTGTGTGGACGTCTACCGGCCTGCTGCCTTTCATATGTTAAATCCAAAAACAGTTAACTAGACTTACTACAGACAGGTCAACTTAAACTAAATTATAATCTACTTCAATTATTTATTACATCAAACTTGGCAAAAGAGACATTTAACTTTAAGATATTATCACTGAGACATGAGAACATTTTTCTATAACATTTCTTCCAATTGCCTCTACAGTATCTTAAATCTATCTATTAACTCTTTCCATCCTCACAATTGCAGGTGACATGGACAGTAGGGCAGTGCGCGGGGTTCGACTACGCGTCGGCGTGTGCACGGCCCAACAGGTCCAGTCGGGGCCGGGCGTTACCTGACGCACCCTGTGACCTCTCCAAGCACAACTACTGCACCTCGCCTGGGAAGAACTACCCCTGGCCTGCCATCAGGAGATTCGTTAGGGAGAATCAGGTAAAATTTTCCTTTGATATATAATTATCCTGATGCTAGATTGTTTTCGACCTTTCTACGACTACAAGTAACTATAAATCAGAATACAAATAATTTCAGGGTCTGATGAGGAGAATGTACGGAGAAGAACGACAAATATCAATCATAAAAGCTGAACTGGAAAACTACATAGAGGATGAAGATGACGAAGACTTCGACGGAAAGTCAGGAGACTTTGCAGAAGACATCATCAAAACCAAGATGATGTACACCAAAATGAATCAAGGACGTGCCATGAGAGATAAACCCCATTTCAGACCAATCAACAGCGAGAAAAACAAAAAACTAGACAATGACACGCTCAAAGTGAAACCACTAGAAACAAATCAAACAAAAGTGAGCAACACGGACAACGGCACCAAAACTGAGATGAGCAACGAAACGGTAAATGAAAAAGGTATATCATATAAAACAAAACTTGAAAGTATAGCGAATATAGAAA
Organism: Noctua janthina; assembly: GCA_963576755.1. Classification (NCBI taxonomy): domain Eukaryota; kingdom Metazoa; phylum Arthropoda; class Insecta; order Lepidoptera; family Noctuidae; genus Noctua; species Noctua janthina. The sequence goes on from OY755070.1 coordinate 1,261,191, forward strand.
TAAATAACTTAGACGACCCAGATGTTATTACTTTAGAGGCTGTTATAAAACAAAGTATTGAAACTAATAGCATATACCCAAAGTTTTCCGGTAATACTAAGGTTGAGGCAGTTAGTGAGTCAAAGAATAGTACAGAACAAAATGCGACTACTACAGAAAGTATTACTAATACAGAGACTACAACTGACGGGTATGACTCGACGACTGAAGCTGGGAAGGACGTGTGGCGACCGATGAACGTTGACACCTCGACGCTACCGCCGACGCTCCTGTTCTCGGAGCACGAGAAGGTCAAGATAACGGATCGGATAGATACGAAGGTGTCGGATAAGAAAGAGGAGTTCCATCCTAAGCCGGTGCAGCATCAGGAGACGATAAGGCCTTCGGTTATAAAGTTACGAGGAGCGTAAGTTTTGTTCTTGTTTTTCAAAAGTTAACCTAAGAATAAAAATAGTTATTGATTTGCTATCTAATCAGAAACTATTTTTTTTTATTGCCAAAAGAAAGATTTGAGACCTTGATGCTTATGCGATTTCATTTCTTATCTTTCCAGTAATGCCTGCGAGTCCAAGGAGCAGATAGCAGCGCCATTCTGGGCAAACAGCACACGAGGAGAACAGCTGGCCTTGCTCAACATGTATCCATACGAGCAGTACATACACCTGGAGACCTGCGTGCATGAGCGAAAGCAGATGTACTGCCGGGAGGGATGCAGGTACTGAAAATATATTTTTTTAAACTTTATGTTGATATAATAAAAACATCGTCTAGATGGTTTTGAGGAGATCCACGTGGGCTAGGCCTATTTAACACCTGAAACGACTGCTAGAGATTCAATCTGCTCGCCGTTAGCAAACACCAGCCGAAAGTCATGCGTAAAGGACTCGGTCTCACGAATGACAGAAAATTTTGGCCCCAATTATTGTAAAATATTAAACCACCAAGCGTCTAGAACCTATATTTTCCCTACTTTCAGATGTGAACAGCAATTCCGTCTCCACCGCCTGCTAGCCTACGACCCTCGCAACGAATGCCGCGGCATCTTCGCAGAGTGGTTCAAGTTCCCTTCCTGCTGCGTCTGCAAGTGCTACGATGTACCTCTGGAGTTCAGGGCCCGCTCCCCTAGGATACTGCATCCCCAGTATGATGAAGAGGTCAAGAGGGTTATTTACGAAGATGTGGCGAGGGACTGGTATTCCATGTCGGCTTATGGCGATGAAGAAGATGATGATTTGTTTTAATCATCGACGCGACAAAGAAGAAGAATGTGAGTTTTAAACTTGGTATACTAGTAGGGCAACCAAAGGGTGTTAACGAGGCCCCATTACCAAAGAGTAGAATACTTATACCAACCCATTACTAAAGACCCGTCTCGAGTCTGTCTTTTTGTCACAGGGACAGTGTCTTGTCCTGAACTTTATTTTTTACAGAATACGTGTTACTTTGGCCGTTATCGTAAAAATTACTATCGACAACCTAAAAAATGTCGGTTAAACTTAAAAATAATGTTTCTTTCTTCTTTCAGGTTTTACTTCAATCAGACTGATATCTACGAAAACCAGCAAATTATGTTTATACAACCCACCAGGATTTATTTTATAACCATTTTTAACAGTTTTTATATTGTTGTGCCCATATTACGTTTATCACTATAATTTATTATTTATTTGTGATTCTTTAGAGCCGAGTTAAATTATTTTAATCGTTATTTCTCTTGATAGTTTTATAAGTGTAAATAAAAATGATGTATAATTTAATAATAGTTTTATAAAATATAACACTTATTTTGTAAGGCTAGTGAAAATGTTGTAAAAAAATGTTAACGTAGTAGTACGCGTTGATTTTATATTAAAGAAATTATTATCAATAAAGTTATTTTTTTTATAATATTTGATTTGTTATTTTTTCCTGTTTGAATAATATTATGCTTTTATTTATTTATTCGTTTATCCTCTCAGTGGAACGCCACACATGTCATAGTAATTACACCAATGAAGCACAAGAATAACTAAACATATTCTGCTATTTTACATACATCCTGGGAGCGGTGGTCATCGAACGGGCGGGCGGCGCGCGGCCGTGGGTCTCGCTCGCTCATACAGCGTCCTGACTCCTGGCGCTACACAGGCGGGCTCGTGACCCACCTCTCTTCCATTGCTGCGCATTATACTCCATATTGTGCACATTTTACTGAGCCAATACCAATATAATTTCTCAATATTACGACTGATTTTTAAATTCATTAGAATCCATACAGAAGTATTCATGAATGATATCAACTTTTGATGGACTTAGGCATAGAGGAAGTGATAAACGCTGTAAGGCTGTAAGTAGAACCAACCACTTAAAGCGTTCATGTGAACGGTGCCTTAACAAGTTCGTCATAGTTTCCCAAAGACATTCAGATATTTACTAGCGATAGTCGAGATAAGACCAAGAAAATCGTAATCTTTCTCTAGACACAGACAGACCGACTTTGGAACAAGTCGGTCTGTCTGTGTCTAGAGCAAGGGTCTAGTGCCTATATATAAAAGTATCTGTGGTCTAGTGACATACGCCCGCTTGTCGGGTAGCATTCGTGTATCAAAATCGAAAATGATCGAGATCAAAAGGGTTTTAATTAAATGGCCGGCCTACTTCCGCAATTTAATGTTTTTTCAAAGTTGCGGCTACGCTTATAACATATATTAATTGATAGCTGGAATCAATACAAACCAGTTTTGTATGAGACGAAAATAAATGTTCTAAAGTCGTTTGCGAAATATGAACTATCAAAGTTAAAGTCCATTCACTGATGGCATCTTCAGCACAACTTCTGTCTGAAAGTAGAGCCGATGACTGAAAAATTGTGTGATAATCGGGAAAATGTTGAGTATGAATATAGATATATATGGCTATAAGAGTAAAGGAAGACCAAAGAAACGATGGATGGACTGTGTATAGGATGATATGGCTAGAGAGGAGGTGAATGCTGAGATGACGAGTAATAGAAAAGTAGGGAAGAAGAAGACATGCTGCGCCGACCCCAAATAAATTGGTATAAGGGCAGGAGAATGATGATGAGGTACCTATATGAAAATTTTTTTTGTTAATGCCCTATTGTAAAAACCTAATGACCTCAAGTAAATGACCTCCGTGGAAATAACCGAAAACATAAAAAAACCCGACTAAAAAGTACGCTCATCACTACTGTTATCAATGGCTCAGTTCTATGGTTAGTGATATAGACTCAGATATAGATGTCGCTTTCTCAATCACCAGCATAATGGGCTGTCTCTTTCTATTGCTTTTTATCACATTTCCTCGGTTCTGGAACATTTAACCATAAAGTAAAGTCTATAAAAAATGGCGGTTGAAGCAGAATTTACCATCAGTGATCAGCTGTCAAAGTCACATTCACACACAACGGTAGCGTCTCTTTCAATTGTTGATTAATATTTGTTTAAATATTTCGAAGGAATTTCAATTGCAATTTAATTAGTTTTTAGTGGCCTTCGATGCTGTTTTGTTAATTGTGCTAAATAAATTTAATAAACATGGCTGGGCGAGTAAAAAAGGCAGCGCCTAAAAGAAAAGCCGCTGGTTATAAGATGCCAGCTCATATTCCTACTGGAGAAGTTATAAAAGACACTATCTTCAAAAAGGAATGGCGGATAGGACCGTCTATCGGTGTCGGAGGCTTCGGAGAAATATATTCAGCCTGTGACCACACCTTAAAGACCAAAGGGTCTGATTACCCTTATGCTATCAAAATCGTTAGTATACCAAAAATATAATAATTCAATGACCTCTTAATGCTAAATAGTCAAAATTAATATATTAATGTGTTATCCAACAGGAGCCTCATGAGAATGGGCCACTTTTTGTGGAAGTTAATTTCTATCTCAGGAATGCCAACAAGGATGATAGTAAGTTTTCCACGAAATTACCCTATGCGCCCAAATATATTTCTGAATATATTTTCCTTGAGTCAAGTGTCAGGATACCAACTTGAAATAAATCAATGTTACAAGTCATGTACCTAGGAAGTTTCTGTTTATCAGTATTATTTAATGTAGACAAGTTATTATTCATAGCTGTTGTGTATTATTATATCTTTAGGATTAAAAAAGGAAATTACTGAGTGATTAAATAACAAAAATATCTAATAGAAGAATATACATGCAGGATGGAAGGCACAATGAAGCACAAACAATACATCATTTTGATACCCCCCACATAGAAATTTTTCATTAGTAGTGGAAATATTGAGCTCTTTAATTCTGAGCGCCAACCCATGCATATTGCAATCGCTCCCTGTAAAATACTGGTATTCGGCTGCATCTGTTTAAGGTGGAAGCAGACTGCAAAATAGTTGAAAGTAGGCAAGGCAGATAATGACCATGCACTGCTTAGAAAGGTCAACGCAAATCTGTGTGGCAGACACGTAAGCTGTATGGTCCTCATATCATCTGACCGAGATGGTGTCTGGTTTTTAAACCTTAATCGAGCGCTCCTAAAAAGTTATTTAAACGGGTGTGTGACACCCATGTAAGTGAAATACATACAAAATCATGATAATGCTTGATACATGTTTTTATTAAGCTAATGGGAACTTCAGCAAGCAAAATTTAGAATTTTATAAGTTCTAACTAAATCTACAAAGATGTACTGAGGGGATATTGAAGTGTAAATTCCTACTTGCTAAAATATGCTATGTAATCACACCACTGCTTGTAGGACACAATCTGATGACCCCATTATGTGTATTTGTAAACTTATAAAGTCAATATTCTGTTACCATAATAAGTGTTACAAGAACACTTGTATCAACAATACTGTGCACTGTTACTTAAACAAGTGAATTTGGTTTCTTTAGTATTTGTAGTGCATAAATTATTTTACTTTGTTTACCACTACTGGATGGTTGGATATTTTTTATCAAAAACAAGCCCCCATAATGCTTTTTATTTTATGTATTTTATACAAGAATTTTTAGACTTGTGAAGCTTACATTTAATGTAGATTATGTCTTAAATCTAAGCTATAGCTACCTATCACTTACGCAGTTTAAAAAAAATATATTATTGCTGTGTCAGTCCATGTGCTGGAACCTTACAATTCCACAAACTAAATCTAAGCTACAGCTACCTGTCAATTATAAAGTAAAAAAAAAAATATGTATTATTGCTGTCAGTCACATTGATGTGCTTAAACATTAAGTTACAATTCCATAAACAGCATTGTGTGATAAGTGAGCCATCTAAGAAGACTTAAATATATTGGGAAATATAGTTTGGCAAAAATGTTCAAATTTAACAATGCTTCATTATAATCTAAAATATAATACTTTAACAAAATCTATGGTACATTAGTTTTCTGCAATAATTTTTTTTTTCTTGCTTATTCCAGTTGCAAAGTTCATGCAAAGCAAAAAGTTATCAAGCTTGGGCATGCCAACATACTTCGGCAAGGGGACTCACGAGTCCAATGGAGTTACCTACAGATACTTGGTTATGGAGCGCTTTGGGAAGGATGTGTGGAGCCTCTTCACGGAAGCCGGAAAGACATTCCAGTCGACCACTGTCTTCCAATTAGGTTCACAAATGGTAAAGACAACATATTTTCATACAAAACATTTTAGGGAGACAAACCAACCCGCATGTGGCCCGCATCGTGGAACGCTTCCCACTTCTTACAAAGAGGAGGCCTGTGTCCCAGCAGTGGGAATGTTTTAAGCTGCTAGTGCTAAATGTAGTATAGTAAACAAATTATATTGGTTTGCCCTAGTACCACAATCGTCTCTACTGCCACACTGAAATATTTCGAAAACCTAGTACTTCTCAATTTGTAGAGATAAGGCACTCAGACTTGCTAATGAGTATCACTTGAAATGTGCTATTTGTTGTATTGAAATCTTTGTCCTTGAATATAGACACTGAACTCAGTTAACAACAAAAAAACAGAATTAATTTAAATTATAAACTTTTTTATTTCACCTCTGAAATCTACTTAGCAACAGTTACCTGTTGCTTTGTTTGTGCTTTATCGGCATCAAGTACATTTATTTTTCTTCTTTCGTTCAGTTAGACGTACTAGAGTACATCCACAGTCGTGGCTACGTCCATGCAGATCTCAAGGGTGCCAACATGCTGCTTGGTCTGAAGAAGGCCAAGAACCAGGTGTATCTGGTGGACTTCGGCCTGGCCACCCGACTGAAGGAGGATCAACCCTTCACTCCTGATCCTAAGAGTGCACATAACGGGACCATTGAGTATACCAGCAGGGATGCACATTTGGGAGGTAATTTTATTACTGTATCATGTTAGTTTTTATACAAATATATTAGATTTAGGTCCTTTTATCTTAGTCGTTGTTTTGGTAGAACTTAGATATGTTTGAGCCATCAACGTTTTAGCAAGCGTTAAAACATAGGATACTGGTGGATCACAACAAGATTGGCCTGTGCCAAAAAGTCTTATTCAGGCGCGGAAGGAACTAAGCCATGCTCCTCATCGCCCAGGCCCTTTCAAATCTTCATTATCTTTCATTTAGTTGTTTCGTTTTAGATCCCACGATGCGCGGTGACCTGGAGATCTTAGGTTATAACATGCTGCAGTGGTTGACTGGCGAACTGCCGTGGGAGAAGTCTCTGAAGCAGCCAAAGACTGTGCAGGCCATGAAGGAGACACTTATGAAAAATGTGAGGACCAGCATCAAGTCGAGTAATGTACCTGGTAAGTTTTAGTTACTTTATGAGCAGAATTTGATTGTTGTGTCACTTTGCAGAATTTGTAAATATGTACATGAAATAATAATTATTTTATTTGCCTTCTTCGCTAGAATCAATTGAATAAAATTGAAACTTTTCTGTATTGCCTAAAGCCCAAAGTAATGGCTAAGTAAAACCAGATTTTTTTCAGAGCAAGCATAGCCGCAACTTATTTTATGAAATTGAGTGAATAAATTTGTTTTTGTAGATATACAAAATATAATTTCTCTTATTATTTTACAGAAGCTCTCATTAAATTCTTTGAATACATAAACACAATGAAGCCAAAAGAAGTCCCAGATTACAAGAAGTGTCGCAAGCTATTCGAGGACTACCTTAAGACTGAAGGCAAAACTAAAAATAGTATCCTAGACTTCTCTCCAAAGAATACCAAATCACCCAGCAAAGCCAAATCGCCCGGCAAAGCAAGAGCAAACAGAGTTCTTGCTGCAGATAGTGACGCCTCTGATAAAGAAGCGGAAGAACCAGTGAAGGTTACTAAACAGAATGGAGAAGCGTCAAAGAAACGAGGAAGGAAACCCAAGATTGCGGAAGTGGACACAGAAAATAAGGTCCCAGAAAAGGAGAAAGCCACAAAAAAAAACGTGAAGAGGAAATCGTCGGAACCAGCCGTGTTGGTCAAAGTTAAGAAGACGAGGTTGAACCCGGTGGCCACGCCACCTGCTAAAGACAATCACACCAACATTGCCACACAGACCTCCATTGAGAAACAAAGGTACAGTCCGAGATTTAACAACTCCAGACATGTATCCTTTGACAGTCCGATCAGCGAAATTGTCGGTGAGAATCATAAAGACAGTCGCTCCATCAACTCTAGCGGAGACATCTTCGATGATTCTTTCACCATCAAAGAGGTAAAAGTTAAGAAACCAAGGAGAAAATTGTTGTCAAATGAAGAGGTAGTTGTGAAAAGGGTAGTTAGGAAAAAAGTGACAGCTGTCAAAAAGCCGGCTAGGTCGTGGAAAGATTCACCTACTGTTGTAAATGGGCGGTCGCCACCGAAATAAGATTGGTGGTAATTATACTAATAATTATGGTCACATAATACTTACTTTATAAACCAGCCATTGGCTGTGCAAGAAAATGATGAATTTTCACAATGAGTGAAGTAAAGCAATTGCGTAACAAGAAATAAGTTTTCCTTTTCATATAAAAATAACATATCTTCCACTCTGGAAACACACTCAACTTCATAAATTTATCATCGAAATATTCTTGCATAACCAATAGAACAAATACTGAAACATTTGACAACAATTAACAGATAGCCAGTGCCATTAAACAATGTAATCCCACTTATCTAGCTTTAAAATATTTCCATAATCTACCAGATACCTTGCTTTTTATTGATTGGTAATTTAAGGTGGCCATCCCACCACCGTTTAGATATCTATTTTCTAGCTCAAGAAACGTACAAAAAATGGTAGGTCCAGTTTGTCATTAAAAGTTGATTGCTGACTGTTTACTCTCTGTCGAACAAACAACTTGTGTTTAGTTGCTAATTCAACACGCTCCTCGCCGGCGCTGGGTAAGATGGGCCTACATTATCCACATTACATGTCACAAGTCAAATACAGGGTGCAAGGCAGATTTAAAAAAATAGCTGATGAAAAATTTATATGTGAGGTGGGTTCGGTATGATGTCCCTGTATTAACTTTCTTTACTTTGTTATGTCCATTACCAATCAATAAAATTAATTATTTTACCGTACTTTAATATTATGTTACTATATTTTAATCTGTCATCAGCTCCAAAGTATCTGTTTCATTAAAACAAATACTGAGATGAGATTATTTTTTAATTATTACCTTCTTAAGCACTAACCCTCTCTAGTTCGCCATTTACTATAATGTACTTCATTACAAGAAATTTAACATAATAATGGATATGTAGTAGGAATACTACTATATACGTGCTAGAATAATAATGTTACCTATTTATATAAATATCGTAGTTTCGATTTTTATAAACTTTCTATAAAACTAGCGTTAATGGAACTGTATACCTAAACTGTTTTAGCTTACAAATAATAACCATTATATTTCTTCGTTATATTTTACTACGATTTAATAAATGGATGAACAAAAGGGTTTTAAAATAGCACAATTTGTAACTTAATAATTTCCACCGTAATACCTTATTATTTTTTAAATATAGAATAATTGGTTTTAAACTTTAAAATACAATTTGTACCTTCAGAAATAGTTTTTAAGAATCAAAATCCAATGTTGCCGAATTTTGCGCGTTTTATTAAGAGGAAATACATACGCGTTAACACAAGAATGCGTAAAATATCTGTGCCATTGAATTTCCCACCCTAATTGATACTTACTCTGTTATTAATATACAATTATTGAATACAATAGTCAATATTTATATTATACTGTATTTGTTGACAGTTAAAACTCACTAAAACAGTTTGCAACCGTTTGTGTTAAAGGATTGTTATTCGAAATTGATAGTATTCTAATTGATTAGCGGTTTAATTATGAAAAGATAATTGTTGTTCATTGATGTGTCCAACTTCTTTGTTAACAATGAAATGGAGCATTAATCCTCCAATTCCTTCCTTAACTTTTTGTAAATGAAGAAAGTTTCTTAGAGAAAGTAACGCCTCACCCGGAGCGAGAATGCAGCGGCGGACAAAAACAATTTAGATCGTATCTGCCTAACCCTTCGGGCATAACAGGCGTGATTTTATGATATTAGATCGCATAATAATGCTCAACTGTTGTAGTTACGTTTAGATAGTGTAGTCGTGTTTTATTATAAGCGCACTGTTTTAGTGAGCGGGTTTGTGTTGATATGCATTTGTTTTATTTGTGTGTGATCAATATGTAATTATTATGTAAAATAAAAGGTATTTCTTTATTTTCTTGTTTTAATTTTACTTGTTATAAATACTTGTTGTTATTGTTTGGGGAAGCCTAAGTAATACATTATGTTGCCGTTTCATAACTTCATAATATTATAATTTAAGGCCAGGTTTCTCAAAATCGACTTATTTTTGATGCAATATTAAATTATCAAATATTGTTTGTTTTGATCTGATAAAAATGTATGTTGTACTTTAATAAACATTCTTGATTATTCTACGGTTCAAAACACGATATTTACAACTTCACCCGATCATAAAAAATCGTTAAAATTTTGATGGTTTTTCAAGCCGTAAGTAAAACCAAACTTTTATTCCCAAAAACGTCAAAAAATTGGCAATGATGTTCAGAAGAATATTTTACGGTTACTTTTTCTCAATAAAGTTTTTTATTGTTTTAACAAGATATTATATAACAAGGCGCCCCGCACGATTCACTTCAGTAGCCCCACAGAGTACTTTTATATATAGGTAAGTAGCCCGCCGGGCGTCTCCGAAGCAGGACCTGTGTCGCTTTTGCTGGCTCGCTGCATTCAACCGCTAATCGATCGAAATATACGTACGTTATATTTTTATTGTGTATCCCATGCAACAGGTACAGTCAGTAGGTTAAGTCTAATTTTATGGAATGTCAATATTTGTTTGAAATGAAATAAGTAATTTAAGATTTTTGTAGTGTAGCTGTGTAGGTATGGTACCTATATTTATTCATCATCATCATTCTCTTGCCCTTATCCCAATTCATTTGGGGTCGGCGCAGCATGTCTTCTTCTTCCAAACTTCTCTATTACTCGTCATCTCGCCAGACACCTCCTTTCTTACCATATCATTCTTTACACAGTCGATCCATCGTTTCTTTGGTTTTCCTCTACTCATTTACCCAACCACATTCATACTCTCCGACTCTCTCTCTAACTTTCCTCATTTCTCCGCATCACATGCACATACCACGACAACCGATTACCACACAACTTTTCAGTCACCGGCGCCACTTTCAGACTTCCTCTTATATACTCATTTCTTATTTTATCCATTCGCGCAACACCACACATCCCTCTTAGCATTCTCATCTCCTCCACATGCAAATGCCTTTCGTTCATCCCTTTTGTGGCCCAACATTCTGATCCATACAAGACAGCAGGTCTAACCATTGTTTTATAAATCTTTCCCTTAAGTTTAAGGGGAATGCGGGAGTCGCAGATTGTTCCCGTAACCTGCCGCCATTTCATCCATCCCGTGTTAATTCTGTGCTTTACACTACGATCTATTTCGCCATCGCTTTGCACGAGTGAACCGAGATACCGAAAGTCGGAGCAGACAGGAAGAAACGCGCTATCTAGCGCTATGGCTCCAGAACTGGGGAGACCGCCGAAATCGCAGAACATGTGTTCCGTTTTAGTTCTGCTGATTTTCAAGCCAATATTCTCCAGCTTCTGTTGCCATTTCTCCAATCTGCTCTGGATCTCAGGTCCATCTTCACCGACAAGAACAATGTCGTCGGCAAACAGCATGCACCAGGGTACCTCTTCCTGTATGTCCGACGTCAAAGCGTTCATAATCAACAGAAAGAGGTAAGGACTTAAAGCCGACCCTTGATGCAAGCCTACAGCCAAATTGAACTCATCGGTGTTGCCAGCAGCTGACCGGTCGTAGGTACAAGATTGACTGTACATAGCACGAATTAACTCTACATACTTCCCAGGTATACCTTTCTCTTTCAAGGCCCACCACAACACATCCCGAGGTAAGGAGAAAGCGTATGATAGGGATCATACGCTTTCTCCAGATCAATAAACACCATGTGCAAGTTTTTGTGTGCACGTCTGTACTTCTCGCACAATTGGCGGAGTGCAAAAGTGGCGTCCATTGTTCGTCGACCTGGCATAAACCCAAACTGATATTGGGTAATCTCTCGCAATCTTTTTTCTATCACTTTCTCCCATACTTTCATACTATGTGACATGAGCTTTATCCCCCGATAGTTGTTGCAGTCCTGCAAATCACTTTTATTCTTGAAGATGGGCACTAGCTAACTATTGCACCATTCTTGTGGGATCGCTCCTTCAAACAACAACTTATTGAAAAATAAAGTCAGCCACATACATCCGTCTTATTTTAAGCACTTCCATACTTCTACTGGTATTTCATCAGGGCCCATGGCCTTTCCATTTTTCATACTTTGAACTGCCTTCCTCACTTCATCCATGCTAACTTCCCTCACCAAACCCATATTTACTTGTACCTCGTTAAGCACACCGCTCCATTCATTCTCTTTTCAAAATAACCCTTCCATCTCCTTTTTATTTCATCATCTTTAGATAAAACCTTACCAGCACCGTCTTTCATACACTTTATATCATTCATATCTCTCGTTCTCCTCTCTCTCGCTTTTGTAATCCGGTAGAGCTCCTTCTGGCCGCTAGGACTGTCCAGTGGGTCATATAACTTCTCCTGTGCCTTAGTCCTGGAAACTGCTACCGCCTTTTTTGCCTTTCTCTTCCATTCTTTATAGATCCTCTTCTTTTCTTCTTTCAATCTGTCGTTCTCGTTTGCTACACCCTGCCATTCTTTAAACCACCAAGTCAGACACTAAAACAGATATGGGCGCTGAAGCAGCTGAACCGGGAGCTCCTCCTGGAAGCCTCAATCGTGCAGGCCTGGGTGTCATCACCGGTCAGGCCTGCCGACATCAAAACGAGGCGGGTTGGTTCCAGGAGGCCATGTCCGAGATTTGCGACGTGGCAATGCCCCGAGTTCGGCCAGGAAGCGCCCGGCGTCAGGTGTACTGGTGGTCGCAAGAGCTGACGTCTCTGCGCAAGGCGTGCGTTGCCGCGCGGCACCTGTACGCCAGGCATCGCAGGCTCCGCATCCGCCCTCCGGATGCGGCAGCCATTGAGGCGGAGCTGTACGAGGGGTACAGAGCGGCAAAGACCGCCCTCCAAGAGGCTGTCCGGCGGGCCAAGCATTTGGCCCGCGAGGAGATGCTGGAGTCTCTGAACGGAGATCCGTGGGGGCGCCCTTACAAGATGGTGCGGGACAAACTCCGCACCCGGGCCCTCCCGCTAACGCAGAGTCTCCGGCCTGAGCTCGTGGAGGACGTGGTGAGCGTTCTGTTCCCTTCACGAGGGGAGCATCCTCCCCCGCCTATGGCTCCGTCACCGCGTGCGGTGCCGGAAGCGCACCACACCGATGACGACGATGACGTTCCGGAGGTGACTGGGGTAGATCTGAGAGTGGCGGTACGCAGGCTGAAAGCCAGAAATACCGCCCCGGGACCCGATGGCTTGCCTGGCAAAGCCTGGGTCCTGGCCTCTGAGGCTCTCGGGCCCCGACTGGAAGGGCTCCTAAGCGCATGCTTGGAGAGAGGCCAGTTCCCGCTTCGTTGGAAGACGGGGAAGCTGGTCCTCATCCGGAAGCCAGGGCGCCCTGCGGACTCTCCGTCCGCATACCGGCCCATTGTGTTGCTCGACGAGGTGGGCAAGCTCTTTGAAAGAGTCATTGCCAACCGCCTCGCCGGGCACCTTGCAGGGATGGGGCCGGATCTTGCGGAACACCAGTTTGGTTTCCGCAAGGGGCGCTCGACGGTGGACGCCATCATGCGCGTGAGAGCCCTCACGACGGGGGACGCGGTGTCCCGGGGCGGGGTTGTCTTGGCGGTGTCTCTTGACATCGCCAACGCCTTCAACTCCATGCCCTGGAGCTGCATTGCGGAGACACTCCGGTATCACGGGGTGCCGACCTACCTTCGTCGTGTGGTCGGGGACTACCTGACGGATAGGGCCGTCATCTACCCCAGTCGGAGCGGAGAATGGAACCGGCGAGAGATGTCGTGCGGTGTTCCACAGGGTTCGGTTCTGGGGCCGGCCTTGTGGAACATCGGTTACGACTGGGTGCTGCGCGCCGACCTCCCTACCGGCGTCAGTGTAGTTTGCTACGCTGACGACACGCTGATACTGGCACAAGGGAGGTCGCACGAGGCGGCGGCCGAAAACATGACACGCGGGGTTGCGATAGTTGTGGAGAGGATCCGGCAATTGGGTCTCGAGGTGGCATTGCACAAGTCCGAGGCCATGTGTTTTCATGGGCCTCGGAATGCGCCACCGTCGGGATCCCTACTGATGGCAGGAGGGGTTTCCATCGGCGTCGGGTCGACGTTCAAGTACCTAGGACTCGTCCTCGACAGCCGGTGGAACTTCGTGGAGCACTTCCGACGTTTGGCTCCCAAACTGGAACGGACAGGGGCTGCCTTCAAGCGGCTCTTGCCCAACCTGAGGGGTCCAAACGCCTCCTGCCGGAAGCTTTACGCGGGGGTCGTGCGGTGCATGGCCCTTTACGGGGCCCCGGTGTGGGCGCGTTCTTTGAGGCGGCAAGCCGCCCACTACCTGAACGCGCCCCAAAAGGTGATAGCCATAAGGCTAATCCGGGGGTACCGCACGATCTCCGGCGAGGCGGCTAGCCTCCTTGCCGGATTGCCGCCATGGGATCTGGAGGCGATAGTCCTCGCGCGCCTGCATGAATGGCGCGCGGAAGCACTACGTCGGGGGGAAACACCGCTGCCGCGGCAAATTGCCGCTCAGCGGACAGACCTCCGGCGTGATCTCATGGCGACATGGAGAGAGCGACTGTCGCAACCCCGTGCAGGGCACGCCACCACAGTGGCGATAAGTCCCCTCTTTGAGGAGTGGCTAGAGAGGCGCCACGGCGCCCTCACCTACCGCCTGACGCAGGTCCTCACCGGACACGGTTGTTTCGGGAGGTTCCTGCACCGAATCGGGCGGGAGGAAACGCCCGGGTGTTTCCACTGCGAGGATCGTCCGGAAGACACGGTGGAACACACCGTGGAGGTCTGCCCCGCTGGGGCGGAGCACCGCCGTGTCCTCATAGCGGCGATTGGCGGCGACGATCTCTCGCGTCCGGCCTTGGTTCAAGCCATGGTCCGGAGCGAGAGGGAATGGGAAGCCGTCACCTCCTTCTGCGAAGCAGTCATGCTAGCGAAGGAGGTGGCAGGACGTGAGAGGGAAAGAACCTCACGTCCCAGCCGCCGCGGGACACGCTCTGGGCGTCGGGGGTCACGTGGGCGCTGGCCTGTGGACGGCGAGTTATGGGCTAGCTCGCCGTCCGGCCGTCTTATGACTACAGGCTGTGTCGACGGCGCGCTCGTGTTCCACGCGCGCCTCAAAGAGATGTCAGCAATCAAGTAGGGGTCCGCATGGACCGATGCCTGCCAGGGCTGCGGGACTGTTCGAAAGAGATACCGTGGCCCTGGAACATAAAGGGCAAAGAAGGAACGTGGATGGGTTTTAGTCAGTACAAGTCTGACACTCCCCTCCGCTCCGCCCAGAGTGGGGGGGGGGGTCATTTGATGAATTTCCATCCGGAAAAAAAAAAAAAGACACTAAAACAGATGAGTTGTGTTATTGTTCCATTAGAGGTAAGGTTAGGTGCCACTCACTACAGGCATAATAAATAAACAAATGCGCAAATCCAAAGCTTTTATTTTTCTTTTTATTTACAATAATATGAAAGTAAACAAAATTTAATGTACCAAAGAAATTAGATTTAGATATTTTTATATAATTTAACGGCGGACACGCCGACCGAGTGGCACGCATCGATCAACGAGTCTATAAACACGATTGACATTGTGATACTTTACAGTGCACGGACTTGTAACTGCCAACTGGATTCTGACCGAGCTGTATTGACGCGAAGTGCGCGTGGCGTAACGCACTCAACAAAAAGAAACGATAATCTGAACGTTTCAGGAAAATTATGGCAACCCAGTTCGCAAGTTACAAGCCCCAGGGGTTGCGAACAACGTTGCAAGTTACAAAAGCTATGACTACAGCTAGTATTAACGTACGCTCAGTGTGGTGATATTCACTATATCTATAACAGATTGTGATATGCGCGCGTCTCACGCGCAACGATACTTCACATCATCTACATGGCAGTAGGAGCGGCTAAGCTATCATCGACTAAAAAACAAAACGGTAGCACCATTTGTAAAAAAATATAATATTTTTTTCCATTTCAAAACAATAGAATTTGCCTCATCGTGTGGTGATCGCGCCGTGTGACGCCCGTGCCTCAGCAAGCGCTCGCAGCGTAGCGTGGCGACTCATCCCGGGTACTAAACCACTATCATACAAACTGTTCTAGACGTTACAATAGTTAAACTTATATTTAAACCTTATAGAAAACCTTTACGCCGTTTACAGGAACATTGTATGCAAAAATTCTGTTTAACTTGCAATGGGACTAGTATAGATTTCTTAAAAACAACTCCATCTTGTCATGACGTAACACGCGGAGTTTGGTAAATTATTTTGTATATTTGTTTTAATTATAAATATATTAAAATAAGGCCGCATTCACACTAGCTTTCGATGTCGCATATACAAGTCTCACCAATGTAAATGTAGCCAAAAGCTCCTTTTAGAATATGCTTTTCGTGAAGTTCTCTTGTACAACTTGTGCTTTGTGACCTTGCTATGTCTTGCGAGGATTGAGCATGCTTGAACAGACGTCACTTTGGCGGAGCACAAAATACCAAAAGAAAAAATAAAAAAAAACCCGAACTAGTACAATTTATCTAATTCACATACAATCAGCTACAGAAGTGTTTCTAACAAAATAAAAATCGAAAGACTTTTCTATCGAGTTTAATATAATCATATTTTTAAAATCAATCAATAGGACAAAATATGATTCGATCATATTTGATTTAATTCTGCCAAAATAATGTCGGCGAACATGCACAGAAATCGTATCTCAATAGTAACTGAACTTTGTTGGCATATTTTAAAAGGAGATTTCATCCAATGTTCTACACAACGCTATCAACTGTACCCGTCTATCCTTACACCTATGTTAAACTCAACTCTTCTTACGCTACGTGGAATAAAGTAAATGTATAGTATATTATACAATATATATTATATACTAGTGTTAAAATATGTCTCTAAACATGATACTACGTAACTGCGAGGTGGCACTAGCAATCTGCGAATTGGCTTATCTAGATTAGCTGGTTGAGATGTCTTGGCTCTTTACATTTTAAAGTGTTATATTTTAGATAGAGGCATGAGTAAATCATAGATAGATTTATTATTTCAGTTTTAAGAGAAAAAGTAACATTCAAAATATCACTTACAATTAAAATGATAACAGCTCAAGTTGAATATTCTCAACATTAAAGCGGGGAATCACAATCATTTTATTCACTGGTATCACCGTATTTCAATTAATCTTACCGTGTCAGTGACTTTTCTTTTCGAATTGATTTTTGCTATCCTAGAAATTACTAGAAGGTATTGAAGATAGATTAGATTAAACCCCAGATATATTTTTCTGCAGATAACTTAGACGAGTGTTAACTCTCAACCAGCCTGTTACAGACATCCGCTCAAACAAAGAGCGAGTATTTCGTACTAAAAATAAATTAAAATACAAAATGTAGTGGCCTTGTAAAATTGAACTATACTACTTACGATCCGTTTTATACAACGTCGATAACAGGGATGAATCGGGACTAATATCGTTCGGGTTCTTAGGAATACTGTCTTATTGTTAGTTTTCTTTATTATAAAAAATGAAGTAATTTTGTTCTCGATTGTACACAATCAGTGCTTCAAATAATTATCACCTTTATGTTCTAGTGAATGGCGACTGTAGTAAACGATTTTAGATTACCCTAATCTCATATCTTTTGAACTTTAATTTTGGTACTTCAAGAAAGAAAACTCCAAATTTTCACAAAAGAAACACATTCCTAAGCGACATACTACTATTATTCTATTAAAAAATAAAACTTGTGCTGATTTTCATCTGGCATACTTAAAGCTTACATGTTACAGTACAATCAGAGAGAAAAGTCTTTCACGTTTCACACGAGACTTCTCGCTCTTACTTACGCGGGAATAAATAACATTTTTTATTCTTTAATATAAAAATTTGGTGTTGACTCAGTCACGCATTTTTATACAGGTCCCATTACTTTTTTTTTATAATAAATCGAGCGCGGGCAAAGGAAGCTTGTTTTCTATTACTACGTTACATTGGTTTTAGGAAGTATTTGAACACAGGAGGCTAGTCAATTGTTTATAAGTCGGAATGTAAAACATTCTGTTATTTTTTTGTTTATTTTTCAATTGAATTTTCGTGAGGCGCGTTTGTTTTGGTTTAGACGGGGTGCTGAGAAAAGTTTAGCAATACCAAAGTTAACAAAACATTATATTGAAAGAATTTCGCTTATGCAAGGACGATTTTAATTAACTATTCGGACTCCGCAAAAGTGCATAGATCGATAACGAAACATGAAAAAGTAAGATTTTTTTTTTGCTACACAATTATTCGTTTATAGTTAGTTCTGGTACACTTAACTTTTTTCAGCACACCGCTCTTATAATTGCACTTATTTAACGGAAATCGTCGAAACTTGAACTATGATACAGCGATGGTCTACAGCTACGTCCGTCAGTATTCAGTTACCGATACAATTTCATCTCGTCGACAACGGTTGCGGTGCCGCTGCCTTCTCTTGTTACTGAAGCTTCGCGAGTTTGAACATACATTATTGTTTTTGTTACTTGAAAATAATAACGTGAAAAACTGAGTACACAATGCACACACATATTAGAAATTTATCAGATGTTATTGCCTGATAAATGTCTGGTATTTTAAACTAAAATTATGTACTCGCAATTAACGCACAATTTTAGTCTAGAATATTTATAATGTGACCGCTGTAGAGTGAAAAACAAAAATAACATAAATAAGTCTGAAAAACAAAATCATGAAAACTACACTTCAACATAATTAAATAAAGTAAAACATAAAATTAAAAACTTGAACGTAAATACTATTTAGCAAACAAAATAAAAAATTCGACCGATCCGTCCATTTAAAATATAACATCGTAGCGAAGCCCCGTAACAAGACAATAAAAACTAGTAATATGTAATATCGAGCTATGTAGTTTGAAAATGTCAACGTTTTTGTTTCTTTAAAAATATTTCTATAATTATGTTTCGGATATAAACAGCAGTCATAAGATAAAAACAGATTTGTATTGAACACATAATTTACATAGATCTTGTTATTTGGGCTTGCCATTCGTTAAATTCATTAAAAATGTACACTGCAATATTTGTCAACTCCTTGCATATCTGACCTTCTAGTTATGATAATTATATATTCTCAGTTCGATACGAATTAAAGTTGCAGTGCGCTTAATAGCAGTGTATGTAGTATTAGAAACAAACTTTTTGAGACGTTAGTTTCAGTTTTAATGGTATAAAATAAACATCAACTGGATGTGTTGAGTAATATAGAAAAGCGCAATATTATCGAATTAGCAAGCTCAAATAACCCGAGTCTAATGATTGTCTAAGTTGACTGTCAGCTCGACAAGAAATCGTTATATTGAACGCGATCACTCATCAAGCCGTAGGTGTTCCGTTCGGGATTATTTATGAACTCTCAAATATTATATAAAAACGGGTATCTATTCAAATATGGAAATTACTTTATATTAATAACACTTCAGTATGATTTGGAATATTAATTTTAAATATAGGCTTACATCAGATGAAAACTTTATACGCCCGTTTTGATAGCTCGCTTCGTAAACCGTCCATGTAGGTCCAAACGAGCGTTATTCAGTTTTCAGCTGATTTCAGCCAGTTAAACGTCGACTATATTTCAGTTACATATACTTTAGTTCCAGTACAACCACGAACGGAACACAAAACTGCAGATAACAAACAAATAACAGTGTAGAAATAACATTTTTATATCGTGTTTAAAATTGCACAGAGTATTCTAAGAACACAGTAGGCAGTATGTCACCGGAACATAAACGTGTATTGTATGTATGTACCTACTACTGTTAGGCCTCTCTCACAACCGTGGCATTACAATTATTAATAAAATTTACCTTTACAAGTTCACGGCGGAACCAACGCGACAACACTTTACTGAAACATCCCGTGCACGAATATTTTATAATTTTATTCTTAATGATTTTTTCCGCGATTGTACTAGAGAGATATACTAAGATCTAAAGAAATAAATATTTAATTACAAATGAATAAAATAACATGATAATGTATTAATTAATTTAGTGAAAACTTTTGGAGTTAGACTTAATATAATTTCTTATAGTGTCATATTATCATATATTTATAATTTGCTATACAAACGTATCACTGAAGTCTCATAACAATAATAATAAAACTGTAATAAGAATAAAATTAATAACAAAATGTGTGTACTATCATATAGTAACAGAAGCAAGCGATATCGAGTCTAATACAAGTTACAGGCAAGCCTAGAAGATCGTATGCTAAACTATACAATATTTGACTATTATACATTCTACAGTAGTGTACATTTAAATGTACATCTTCTAGACTGGCCTAGAAAATAAGTGAAGGATATCGCTCAGTATAATATACTATCAAACTGTCCCTAAGATACAGGCTGACGATGAATGATAAGCAGAGGTGATCTTAATACTTGCAGCCTTTGAGGTGGACCATATCTAACTATTATTATTTTTAAAGGAGGAAATCATTAAAGAAACTACAGGGAACTAAATATATTTCAAACTTTTTATAAATCACGAATCATAAACGAATCACACACGAATCATAGTTTATTTACACTTATTTAACAGATATTTTTGATTAAATAATTTGTTTACTGACAAAAATACAACAATGTGATTTTTTTTTAGCTTATTTTAGTATAATTTTCTATAATGTATTGATGTTCTTTTTTTTTGTTGTTTTTCCCTTCCTTTGTTGTAGTTACAGAGTTAGTAACTGTAGCTTAGCTTATAAAATCTTGTTAACATAATAATATGGGCTTGTAAGGCCCACCTCAACGGCCACAATCGTTAATGCGGCGTGCACGCCGGTCGTAAGTGCTATCCATCAACACTGCAACTATAACGCACAGCGTGCCTACTCGTCTATGTCGATAAGTCGAACCGGACACTCAACTGCGCAATAGAAAACATAATTCAATAATCAAGAACACAATCTGGTATTGTCAATGTTGGCAATCTATGACATCATTTAGTTCAGGTAATTATTATTTAAATGCCTGATTAAACCAGCGTGCCCGAGAGATATTTCTTGATGGCATGTAAAGCCAAGTCAGAGGCCCATGGGCGGCATAAAACTCTGACACTAGGTAAGGCGCTAACCCCACGATAAAAAAGAAGATGACGAATGCCTGATAAAGAAAAATCATGTGAAATGTACAAGTTTAGTTTATTTCTCAGAGTTTAGGTTTCCGTAACACTAAGCCACCTAAAGTAATACCTAAATATTAAGCTGAGCGTTGAAATTCCAAGAGTGAACCTTTATTTAAGCATTAATAAATGTTTCGCCTTGTGCTGGTAAAAACGGGATTCCATTCTAAATTAAAAAATAAATTCAGCTTGTGCGTAAAACA
This sequence comes from Noctua janthina, assembly GCA_963576755.1. Lineage (NCBI taxonomy): Eukaryota > Metazoa > Arthropoda > Insecta > Lepidoptera > Noctuidae > Noctua > Noctua janthina. The sequence goes on from OY755070.1 coordinate 1,282,305, forward strand.
TTAGTTCAAAACCACATTTAACTAAAATCGTTTAGCTAGGCTCGACCTATCGACACAACACATCAAAACCGCGACAAAAGACAGATTCAGTCTGACGCATTAATTTGACACATTCACAGCTTAACAATACGGCAACCGAATTTCACTATAGCTATGGCCATTCCGGGCCTAATGTCACTAGGCTTAACTTAAATGGCAGTCGGCTACAAAAGTAGGAGCGTCCTTTTCGCTAAACGCGGCACACTCGACACTTGGAAACAGTTCAATTTCATTCAACTGTTTTGCTGATCACTTGAACTTTTGAAGACTCGTGTTTCAACACTTTATTGTCTAAGGCTTGTTTCCACGTACCACAACTACACCATAACCACAACACGTAGGCGCGCACTAATTTGTATGAAAATGAATAGATTAATTCATTAGGTTCACATTTTGCCGCCAAATTCAAGTGTGTGGGCGATATCGACCTAATCGCAACCACAACGCTACCAACAGCGACACCGCGCTCAAGCGGCCGGCCACATCGCAAACACAACGTTGTGTTGATGTAACGACGCGAAAGCCGGACTCGATCTCTGTCTATCTGCAAACACTAGTCACAACGTAACCACATCGCAACTATTAGCGACAACGCAACCACATCGACATCTTGTAGTTCACACTTAACCACTGTATGATCACTTTTTGTCGCTGCTATGTGGTGTGGTTGTGGTATGTGTAAATTCCCCTAAGTATTGAAGCTTGGGTATAGATTGTCTAATCTTAAATTAGGCATCTTTCCACTGCATTTAGCACTTTACATGTGTGCGCACACGTGTTAAATTAAAATATACTTATTACTCGAATTTTCAGTAATAGAGAAGTTGCGGTCTAACCTAGCGGATTAGTGAGCGGACTGGCCTGCGGATTTGATAGATAATGTACTTAAATATCTGTCAAAATTCGGTGGTCATAGTCAGTCTGCTGTCCGGTCCGCTCGGTTCGGTCGCATCTTTAGTGTTATGGTTACTATGGATTACCATAGCGGCACGAACTGAATAACCCATGATAATGGCTGACGAATTTTAGTGTGTCGCGTATACACCCTATCCTTCGTACGTGGGAGTAAATGCAGTGGGAGCACAACTTGAAATGAGACTATCTATACCTGAAGAAAGATGAAGGATCAGTCCTTGCAGGTCGGGCTCGGGCGCGCCTAGGTGGCGTCGGCGGCGTGCAGCTTCTCGCTGCGCAGGAAGTCTATCTGCGTGTAGGCGCGCAGGGCGGGCGCGGCGGGCGCGCGGCGCGGCTCCAGGTCCAGCGCCGCGTAGTGCAGCGGTGCGCCGTCCAGCGCCGCGTAGTGCAGCGGCGCGCCGTCCAGGCTGAAGCGCGCCGCCGCGCCGCCGCCCGCCAGCACCAGCGTCGCCGTGCCGGTCGTGTCGGCTGGGACGAGGAAACACGTTCAACTCTTATATTTGTAACACCGACAACGCTCATTCAGCGAAAACATCAACCGGTGGCATTTTCAAAACGACCACAATTTTCGTCAAGGGTGTCGGTTTCAGGAACACTGATGACGATTTGAGGTCAAAATTAAAATCCAAAGTAGCGAATGCGATGGGGTGTGTTGTCAGAATTCCTCCTCGTGTGCCTGATGGCTGCCGGTCCCTCTCGATACGTCTGGAGGGAATAGCAGCTGCTGGGCCGGTGCACCCTGGGCGTGGGCAGTGTCCTTCCCCGAGGAATGGGAAGAGATTCTTATTCTTCGGGGAATGTTACTGTCCATGGCTAATATTCTGACATGGGAGGGGCCCATTGTGGGCCTAGGGGGCGTTGTTCCGCGTGACCCTCTGACAAGCAGAGGGCACAGCGGAGGAGCAAGGGCGGGCTCGGTGTGCACTTACCCTGCCTCCGAGCAGACAGTGAAGGACACAGTCCTTCACTGTCCCCGTCGATATCGTAATCCCTCCGTCGAAGTGTCGTGGAACACGTCTCGCGGCTTCGATTGGGACCGAGGGTCTTGGCTTAACCGCCCGGACCACGAGGTAGAAAACCTCTATAAAAGTTACCCCGAATCTCAAGCGGCGGCGCACCGCGAGGAGATGTATGGCTGACGGGTTCCTATGGAAAATTAGTCGTTAGTGCGAACCACTGCCGGGCCTGGCTATGGCTTATCTGGGTACAGGGGGCACTGCCCAGATGGACTTTTTATTTCCCCCATACTCGTGGGAACTGTATGAAAGAACAATTAACCCAAAATACGGCCGATAACGGCGAAGGAAGGAAGGAGAGGGATGCGGGGTCGGAGTCCGGCGCCGCATCCAACGATGTGAGCGCGGGAGGCTCAGAGAGCTCCCGGCGCGGGAGGCCCGGGGCTGCTGCGGGGAACAGGGAGTTCCTACGCAAGCGATCCAGGCCGGTAGGCGACCGAGAGTCGTCGTCAGAGGGGGAGCTGGCTTCGGCTCGCAAGATCCCCACCAGCAAGCGTGGCGGGATCCGCGGCAAGGGGAGAGGCCTCTCTGTCACCGAGAGGTCGGCGCGGCTTGCCGAGGAAGGGCGCCACCCGGGGGTGGCCGGTCACGGGGTGGATCGTTCGGGCTCCTCTGGTGACGAGGCGGTCGCAGACGGCGGCTCAGATGCGGAGCGCAAGGCCGAGTTTGCGAAGGAGGTGGAGGTGGCGCTGAGGGCTGTGTCCTACAAGCAGAAGCCCTCTACTAGACAAAGGGCCATACCTGCAGCGGCCGCCTCCATCATAGCGGCAGCGAAGGCCAGATATGCGGGGCCTCCACCAGACGAAGTTGCCAAACTGCGGGCGGAGGTCGCTCGCCTGACGGCTGCTACGGAGCTTCTCCAAGAGGAGAACAAGAAGCTCCGAGCAGACCTGGCCGATCTGCGCGAGTCCGGCTCTCGCGAGGCGCCCCAAAATGGGGGCCAGCAGCGACCAAGTCAGCCCGTGTCGGTGGAGAACCAGGTTCTCAACCTGGTTCGGCAGGAGCTGGCTGCCTTCCAGGCGCGGTTCTCCGTTCTGGAGGGCATTGTCCTGCGCCCCCCCCTGGCGGTAAACAAGTCGGCCACATATGCGGCTGCTGTGGCCTCCGCACCGGGGCCGTCCAGCCAGCTCTCCGGCAGGGTTACGTCGGCCCCCGAAAAGCCGGCTCTGGCGAAACCGGCTCCGGTCGGGAGGGCGGCGGCCCTGAGGCAGAGCAAGGCGGTGGCCCAAATGAAGGGCAAGGCGGCGTATGTACCGGCGCCAGCCGGAAGACAGCCGCCACCGCCACCGCCGCCTCCCCCGCCCACTAAGCCTTCTGTGGCCGAGTCCGGGTGGCAGGTGGCCGGAGAAAGAGCGAGGGAGCGAAGGGCGGCAAAAAAGGCCAGGAAGCGGGAGCGGAAGCGCCGACAAAAGGAGCGAAGCGTCGCGGCTGGGCTCAGCGCCCCGAAAACCGCAGCTGTGGTGATAACGCTACAGCCGGATGCGGAAAAGAGGGGCGTCACCTACCGCGACGTGCTAGCTAAAGCGAAGGCGACGGTGGATCTCAGAGAGCTCGGGATCGCCGGGGGCCTCCGGCTTAGAGTGACCGCAACAGGGGCTCGAGTGCTAGAGATCCCCGGCGAAACCCGTGGCTCGTCCGCTGACGCTCTGGCCGAAAAGCTCAGAGCGTCCTTAAATGCGGACGAGGCCCGAGTGTCCAGGCCCGTCAAATACGCAGACCTGCGCATCCTGGGTCTGGACGACTCGGTGACCGAGGAGGAGGTGGTGGCCGCCGTCACCAGGATCGGTGGGTGTCCTGCCGAGCAGGTCAAAGCAGGCACCTTACGTCCGGATCTGTCGGGCATGCGAACCGTAACGGTAAGCTGCCCTGTGACGGCGGCGAAAGCCATTGTGGAGGGCCGAAGGCTCTTGGTGGGCTGGGTGTCAGCGCAGGTGAAGCTGCTGGAGCCCAGGCCTCTGAGGTGCTTCCGCTGTCATGTGGGGCACCACGTGTCGGTCCGGTGCACCTCGGAGGTGGACCGCAGTGGCCTGTGCTTCCGCTGCGGCCAGCCCGGTCACTTGGCCGCGGCCTGCTCTGCCGCACCGCACTGCGCCGCTTGTGCGGCAGCTGGCAGGCCGGCCGATCACCGGGCAGGGAGCAAGGCCTGCGGTACTCCCGCCAAGGCCAGGGGCAAGGGAAGGCCCTCCGCCACCACCGTCAAAACCCCCACCGTCGCCACCACCGCAGCCGCCGCCACTGTCGCCGCCGCTGCCGCTACTGCTGCAACTTCCGCAGCTGTGCCCTCGCAGGGGGCTCGGGAGGGGGCTGAAATGGAGTGCCAGTAACGGCCCCATTACGCCTTCTCCAGGCGAATATCAACCACTGCGCCTGCGCTCAGGACCTGTTGCTCCAGAGCATGGCGCAGTGGTCGATTAACATCGCCGTGGTCGCTGAGCCGTACTTTGTCCCGCCCAGGGATGACTGGGTGGAGGACCTTAGCGGCTCAGTGACCATAATTGCGTCGGCCGCCGCCGGTACCCCGACCCTTGAGAGTGTCAGGAAGGGTCAGGGGTGCGTGGCAGCACGGTTCCGGGAGATCGTTGTAGTGGGAGTCTACTTCTCCCCGAGCCGAACTCTCGCCGAGTTCCACAACTCCCTCACGGAGTTGAGTGTCGTCATCGGAAGCCATTCCCTCCCCGTGCTTGTGCTCGGGGACTTCAATGCCAAGAACTTGGCTTGGTGTTCTCGTTACACGGACGTGCGGGGTAGGATGGTGGAGGACTGGGCTCTGGAGACAGGTCTAGTCGTCCTAAATCGGGGTTCTGTCCCCACGTGCGTGTGGATGCGGGGCGAGTCGGTGGTGGACATCTCGTTCGCTAGCCCCGCTCTGTCACCGCGTGTCGTCGACTGGCGCGTCATGGAGGGGGTGGAGACCTATTCCGACCACCGGTACTTCCGGTTCGACGTCTCCACTCAGACCTCAAGCGCACCGGTCCTACAGGCCCCGAGTGGTCCGCGATGGGCGCTGAAGCAGCTGGACCGGGAGCTCCTCCTGGAAGCCTCAATCGTGCAGGCCTGGGTGTCATCACCGGTCAGGCCTGCCGACATCAACAACGAGGCGGGTTGGTTCCAGGAGGCCATGTCCGAGATTTGCGACGTGGCAATGCCCCGAGTTCGGCCAGGAAGCGCCCGGCGTCAGGTGTACTGGTGGTCGCAAGAGCTGACGTCTCTGCGCAAGGCGTGCGTTGCCGCGCGGCACCTGTACGCCAGGCATCGCAGGCTCCGCATCCGCCCTCCGGATGCGGCAGCCATTGAGGCGGAGCTGTACGAGGGGTACAGAGCGGCGAAGACCGCCCTCCAAGAGGCTGTCCGGCGGGCCAAGAATTTGGCCCGCGAGGAGATGCTGGAGTCTCTGAACGGAGATCCGTGGGGGCGCCCTTACAAGATGGTGCGGGACAAACTCCGCACCCGGGCCCCCCCGCTAACGCAGAGTCTCCGGCCTGAGCTCGTGGAGGACGTGGTGAGCGTTCTGTTCCCTTCGCGAGGGGAGCATCCTCCCCCGCCTATGGCTCCGTCACCGCGTGCGGTGCCGGAAGCGAACCACACCGATGACGACGATGACGTTCCGGAGGTGACTGGGGTAGACCTGAGAGTGGCGGTACGCAGGCTGAAAGCCAGAAATACCGCCCCGGGACCCGATGGCTTGCCTGGCAAAGCCTGGGTCCTGGCCTTTGAGGCTCTCGGGCCCCGACTGGAAGGGCTCCTAAGCGCATGCTTGGAGAGAGGCCAGTTCCCGCTTCGTTATAAGACGGGGAAGCTGGTCCTAATCCGGAAGCCAGGGCGCCCTGCGGACTCTCCGTCCGCATACCGGCCCATCGTGTTGCTCGACGAGGTGGGCAAGCTCTTTGAAAGAGTCATTGCCAACCGCCTCGCCGGGCACCTTGCAGGGATGGGGCCGGATCTTGCGGAACACCAGTTTGGTTTCCGCAAGGGGCGCTCGACGGTGGACGCCATCATGCGCGTGAGAGCCCTCACGACGGGGGACGCGGTGTCCCGGGGCGGGGTCGTCTTGGCGGTGTCTCTTGACATCGCCAACGCCTTCAACTCCATGCCCTGGACCTGCATTGCGGAGGCACTCCGGTATCACGGGGTGCCGACCTACCTTCGTCGCGTGGTCGGGGACTACCTGACGGATAGAGCCGTCATCTACCCCAGTCGGAGCGGAGAATGGAACCGGCGAGAGATGTCGTGCGGTGTTCCACAGGGTTCGGTTCTGGGGCCGGCCTTGTGGAACATCGGTTACGACTGGGTGCTGCGCGCCGACCTCCCTACCGGCGTCAGTGTAGTTTGCTACGCTGACGACACGCTGGTACTGGCGCAAGGGAGGTCGCACGAGGCGGCGGCCGGAAACATGACACGCGGGGTTGCGATAGTTGTGGAGAGGATCCGGCAACTGGGACTCGAGGTGGCATTGCACAAGTCCGAGGCCATGTGTTTTCATGGGCCTCGAAATGCGCCACCGTCGGGATCCCTACTGATGGCAGGAGGGGTTCCCATCGGCGTCGGGTCGACGTTGAAATACCTAGGACTCGTCCTCGACAGTCGGTGGAACTTCGTGGAGCACTTCCGACGTTTGGCTCCCAAACTGGAACGGACGGGGGCTGCTTTCAAGCGGCTCTTGCCCAACCTGAGGGGTCCAAACGCCTCCTGCCGGAAGCTTTACGCGGGGGTCGTGCGGTCCATGGCCCTTTACGGGGCCCCGGTGTGGGCGCGTTCTTTGAGGCGGCAAGCCGCCCACTACCTGAACGCGCCCCAAAAGGTGATAGCCATAAGGCTAATCCGGGGGTACCGCACGATCTCCGGCGAGGCGGCTAGCCTCCTTGCCGGATTGCCGCCATGGGATCTGGAGGCGATAGTCCTCGCGCGCCTGCATGAATGGCGCGCGGAAGCACTATATAGGGGGGAAACTCCGCTGCCGCGACAAATTACCGCTCAGCGGACAGACCTCCGGCGTGATCTCATGGCGACATGGAGAGAGCGACTGTCGCAACCCCGTGCAGGGCACGCCACCATAGTGGCGATAAGTCCCCTCTTTGAGGAGTGGCTAGAGAGGCGCCACGGCGCCCTCACCTACCGTCTGACGCGGGTCCTCACCGGACACGGTTGTTTCGGGAGGTTCCTGCACCGAATCGGGCGGGAGGAAACGCCCGGGTGTTTCCACTGCGAGGATCGTCCGGAGGACACGGTGGAACACACCGTGGAGGTCTGCCCCGCTTGGGCGGAGCACCGCCGTGTCCTCATAGCGGCGATTGGCGGCGGCAATCTCTCGCGTCCGGCCTTGGTTCAAGCCATGGTCCGGAGCGAGAGAGAATGGGAAGCCGTCACTTCCTTCTGCGAAGCAGTCATGCTAGTGAAGGAGGTGGCAGGACGTGAGAGGGAAAGAACCTCACGTCCCAGCCGCCGCGGGAGACGCCCTGGGCGTCGGGGGTCACGTGGTGGCTTCCGACCACCGTAGGCGCTGGCCTGTGGACGGCGAGTTATGGGCTAGCTCGCCGTCCGGCCGTCTTATGACGACAGGCTGTGTCGACGGCGCGTTCGTGTTCCACGAGCGCCTCAAAGAGATGTCAGCAATCAAGTAGGGGTCCGCATGGGCCGATGCCTGCCAGGGCTGCGGGACTGTTCGAAAGAGATACCGTGGCCCTGGAACACAAAGGGCAGAGAAGGAACATGGATGGGTTTTAGTCAGTACAAGTCTGACACTCCCCTCCGCTCCGCCCAGAGTGGGGGGGGTCATTTGATGATTTCCCATCCGGAAAAAAAAAAAAAAAAAAAAAAGTAGCGAATGCGATAATTCTTAAAATTTCGATATGAGTGTCGTTTTCGGGGTTTTCATTGGTGCTGATGAAATTATATTAAGGTCAAAATGAAAATTGAAGACAGGGTATGTAAAAATTCTCAAAAATGCGTCATGAGTGTCGTTTCGAGATTTCCCTGCTTGCTGATAACGATATTGAGGTCGGAATGAAAATCCAACATCCCTCTCAAAATGACACCCTGTATATTTTGGGTACGTATTAAAATCCCAAAATTTCATAAGTTATATATAACTGAAATACCGACGTAAAAAACAACGAAATTCAAAATACCGAAAGTTTTAAATGCCGATAGCCGTTATATCGAAACATAAAATACCGATGTCCAAATACCCGAAAGGATGATACCCCGAATGGACGAAATACCGATGGATGAAATCCCAAAGAGCGGCGACGTAGTTCCCGCGATTACTCATAGATGGCACTACAACACAGTTTCAGTTTACTCCGACCAAATAGGTTAGGTTATGTTAGAACTGTAACCTACGTGACCTGTGTGCTATGTCGAAATTGGGTATATTAAAAAATTTGGTATGTTGAAATGCCACAGCAAGCCAACATCAAGTTACATATTTCCGGTCCTTATTTCCACATACAAAAACGTGTCAAACACCAAAGCTGTTCACAAGCGCATTGCAGCAGGTTTTTAACAAATTGCCTGATTCATGGCACTCACGAGGTGTAAATGTTAGCGGTCATCAGCTAACAAAACTCCGCTTTGCGGATGACATTGTGTTATTCTCCACATCAGCTTCAGAACTTCAAGAAATGCTCCAAGATCTGAGCACAGCAAGTTTTGAGGTTGGACTTTCTATGAACAGATCCAAAACCCAGGTCATGACAAACAGCACAAAACGTAGGGTCGAGGTAGACGGGCATGTGTTGCAATATGTCGATGAGTATACAAACTTGGGCCAGATAGTATCTTTTAAAAATAGACAGGAAACAGCAAAGAAATCGAAAGACGAGTCCAAATTGCTTGGAAGTCCTTCTGGCCCTAAAAGAACATATGAAGGAAAGCCTTCCGATAACGCTGAAAAGAAAACTGCCCGTCCTAACCTACGGTGCACAAAGTTGGTCACATACTGAACAACAGAAGCCCAAAATATTTTTTTTTTTTGTTGTGCCCTATTTTTATTACTGCGACCAACTTCGACGTAGCGCTCGCCGCCCGTTGCCACGGCACCGCTCGCTTCGCTCGCTCGGCTCTCGCATAGTTGGTTACAGTTCTAGCCTAACCTAACCTATTTGGTCGGAGTAAACTGAACGGGTACGTATTGCATGTTGTCTTAGAGATTTTAGGCTTTGGGATGTAATTTCGGGATTTTGTACTTCGGGATATGGATCTTCGGGATTTTAAGCTTTCGGCCAAACAATCTTTCGGCGTTTAATTTTTCGGAATTTCGTCCATAGGTATTTTAAAATACGGTCTTTTAAATTTCGGTATTGTAATACGTACCCTATATTTTAGAGTTAAGAAAATTCACGATTCATTACAATATGCTTCGAAAGATCAAAGCAAAAAAATTACACAATAACTTACCTTTAGTCTCAATAGGATCAGGGACCCTCGCGATAGTCTTATTAGCGGTGGGGTTACAGGACAGCTCGTCACCACAAGGCTCCGGCGTCTTGGGCGGCGCGGCCGCCAGAGCCAGCGTCACATACTGCGGCGACACCGACACCTCAGGGCTCCGTCGAGGGACCACCACTGCCGTTAGCTCAGGGCTCCGTCGACCATCTTCAGAAATCTCCCTGACTGTGGTTAACGGGTGGTGGGGAGGATCTTCTTCTAATGCATCGGTAGTGTCGATGTCTTGCGGAGAAGCGGGGGAGTCTAGCGACATGTCGAAGAGTGTTTGTGAGCCGTGCGGGGTGCGCGGGTCGCGCGGCCGGCGCCGCTCGTCGGGAGACGCGGCGAGCGGCGGCGGTGGCCGACTGGCTCCGATCGCGATCGGCCGCGTCGGCGCTCGCCCGTAGTTCATCTCCACGTAGCCGTCGGGCGTGGCCGGCGTGGCGGGCGTGAGCGGCGGCGGCAGCGGCGTGGGCGGCGGCGTGCGCGGGCGCGGCTCGCCCGGCCGCATCTCCACGTAGCCCGCGTTGCGCGGGGACATGTCCACGTACTCGTCCACGTTGGTCTTCGGTCGAGGTTCCACGAAGCACGCCGTTGGTGGGGTGCGGGAGATCATCTGGGAAATGGTGATTTTGATATAAAGCAGCAAGAAATGAATGATACATGAAACATTTTAATATAGACTTGGAAGTGTGCAGAACTTGCTGTCTGAAGACAAGACTACAAACTGACTGCTACTTATTTACAAGACTAAAAATATTTTTAGCTTAAAAACATGGTATAAAAGATGGCAAATTACAAAAAAAAACAAGAGCATAGATTTTTTGCTTAACAGTGATAAGATAAGCGTTCAAAATTTTCAAGAGAATATTTAACATTTATTGTCAAAGAAGTCTAAAAACTATGACTACATAACCATTCATGCAATTTATTTTTAAATAATCTCATATTTAACGTCTTGAGATTACTTGATTTTTTTATATATACGTACACACACATATATTTACAACTTTAAATTTTTATTATATTTAGCTAGTCTTGGAAGGATATGCAATACTAGTCTGTGGGGTTCTCATCGGTTACGAGGACATAAATCATCTGCATTTTTAAACAATTCTTTATGCTTCCTCATAAACATACATGTTTCGTATATGTAAAGAGACGGTAGCGGTAACAAGCCACGCTTTATAAATATCGAAGCCCGTAAATTTCTCTAATGCATTTTTTTTGTGCAATAAATGCCCTATTTTGATCTGTGCTATTACCCCACATTATCAAACCATAGCGGAGCACCGATTCAACGTATGCATGATATGACGTTATTGCAGTTTTAATTTATTTATTCGTTTGGAGACGATATCAATATGTGCTTTCCAGTTTATGTCTTGATCTAAAGTTACACCTTGAAATTTTGTTTGAGTTACTTCATCAATTTTATGTATATTCATTTTAATATTGTATTTAGCATTTTTAGGTTTATTAAATTGTATATAAACTGTTTTTTTTTTTAAGATTTATTGATAAAAAAAAAAAATTATATATTCAATTAGTCTTTCAATAGTTTAGTCTATTAATATCTGTCTCATGATCATCAACGGTATTATTTTTCCTATCAGTTGTTAGAAATATCATTAGCAAATAATATACATTTATGGTTGGTTATATTAATAATTAAATTTATGTACAAAAGGAATAAAATTGATCCTAACACATTTCCTTGTGGGAGGCCATATTTGTTGTACTTGAGTTCGGATGAGTGTGGTATCATGTCGTTATTTCTATCTACTGTAACCCGCTGTCTTCTGTTATTTAGGTATGACGATATCCACTGAAGCACTCTATGTCTCTAATTCCATTTGTAATCCAGTTTCTGTAGTAACAGGTCATGAGACACTAAGTCAAAGGCTTTAGATAAATCAATGAATAAACCTGTAGTAAGACGGTTTTGATTAATATTCGTCATTATATTTTTTATAAGAGTGAAAATAGCTTGTAGATTTTTTTGGAAGCCGAACTGTTCTTTCTTAATTATGTTTTTGTTACAAAATTGAGATGACTCACCCTATTAGCCGGCGAGTTATTGGAGAAATCAATCTCCATGTGATCCTCCGTGGCAGCCCTGGCGTGCGGGTGCCTGGGCGGGCGCGCGCGAGCGCCCACGCTGTAGGCGCGGTGGCGGGCCTCGGGCGCGGGCGTGCCGGCCGGCCGCGAGCCCACGCTGTAGGCGCGCGGCGGCCGGCACTCCAGCCCGATGTGCGACGTGGCGGGCTCCAGCTGGTACTCGCTGGGAGGGGCACAAGGCGTCACTTACTCATTCGGCTTCGAACTCAGCAACGGAATAAAAATTCCGAAACTAGGATAATAAATGCGAGAAACAAAAGACAGCCCCACTGACAGATAAGAGAAGTTCTGTTCAAAATGTTTAGAATTATATCGTTTTGCACGAGGTCGGTGAGTAGTGTCACATTAAACAAATACTTCACATATTGCAAACGTTTACTTCAAATTCGCGTCCTTTTGGTTATCGATGTCGTTGCGGATCCACAGAAACAAGAAAAATTCAAGTCTTTTGAAGTATTTAATGGCTTGCTACACTATTCATCAAACCTAACACAACATTGTTGTAAGAAGCTGGATGTTTTCCACTCACCTAAACCTAGGGTCAGTGGAGGGTGTGCCGCTGCACAGTGATCCACTGGAGGCGGAGATGAGACCCGCCATGGGGTCATGTCCAGGTGCCATGGGCAGGTACCCGGCGCCTGCCTCGCCCACTGATGACGTCCGTGAGTGGGCTACTGACCCTGCACCCACTAGTGACGAACTGGCAATATAATGAAGTCGAAGTTAATGTCGTATTCTGCGTGTACTGTTGTTTGGTCATTACAGAAACTGATGGTCGGTACTGAAGTTACTAAACTCGTAACCAAATTATGGGCCGACTCAATAATCTAGATCCATCGTCACGCTAAGAAGACGCTAAAAGCTGAATTATCAGTTTTGTGTCGTTATAACGTCATCAGATGTACGATTTATTTAACTAATGGCAGATTCACACTGTTCTAGTGGGTCGTATGGTGAAAGTAAATTTATTTATTATTTATTTATTTATTTAAACTTCATGTACAATAGTAATACATAGGCGGACTTAATGCCACAAGGCATTCTCTACCGGTCAACCTTTGGGTTAAATAAGAATAAATATATAAAAAATAACTTCATACTATCGAAAAAAAAATAAAAAAATCAATCAATCGAATTTCAATAAAATACAAGGTGGAAGGGCCACGACACACAAAACGATTGCCAGGTACTCAGTACATGATTCCGAACTGCCCCACATGGAATTTTTTCTATGGGGGGGTTTCGAATGATGTTCTGAATAAGTGCTAACCGTTTGTATAAAGGGCACTGTCTATTTAATTGTCATTAAGGAAGATACTGACAAAAAATTGGTTTAATGAGTGAAACCAAGATAATAGGATAACATTCTGACGTCAAAAGTGTTTTTCAAACCAATTTCCAAAAATTTATATCATATCACCATCATTTTCCTTTTAGAGTGGTAATTGCTTGATGGCTGTATATTTTATACTGTTGGGGATGACTGACATTCCTGAGCCGTTCCAGGTTAATAACACGAACCTCATAAAATCTCTCGATATGTCGCAGCAGTCTGGTTCCTCAGGTATGCGCGGCGTTCGGTACCAGTCGCTCACCGAGTCGGGCTCGTCACGTCCAACCTCCAAACCTGCACATTTTCATTAATATAGGACTGGAAAGGGGAACACAACTCCATAGTGATTACAAAACAAACATTTACATTCGCCAAAAACAACGTTTTATTTTTTAAGACCAAGAAAGCACGCAATCATTAGCCTATTCCCAACTATGTTGGAGTCGGTTTCCAGTCTAACTGGATGCTGTTGAATACCAGAATTTTACATAGAGCGACTGCCTATCTGACCTCCACAACCTAGTTAGTAATGGGTAAGACTGGTTCTGGTTGTCAAACTTTCGAACCGCGCAGTCAACTTTCGGGCCACTGTCTACCTGTAACGACTGTCAAAGATTTACAAATGACAGCCGGGACCAACGGCTTAACGTGATTTCCGGAACACGGAGAAATCTCGGTGTGTAATGGGTGGTCACCCATCCAAGGACCGGCCTAGACAAGCGCAGCTTAACCTAAAAATCGACACAAGCGTGTTATTATTTAGCCACGCAATATTGTTCCTTTTTATATGTTTTGAAAAGATCAAACGAATTGTATAAGCATTACGAATATTAGCTGGCCCTTGTCAGTCAACCCAGGGTAACCCAATCACAAGTGTTAAAATTATTCGTATATTTGATATCACACTCGTTCTGCAATTTTCATTGTTCCTGTAATATAATCTTCACTTCCACCATTTTTAAGGAGTAACCACACTTATCGACGCGGAATTGGTGGAGCAGATCACATGTTAATTTACACACATAAAGCTTCTTCGGATGCTCAATACAATTGCGCGTCATAAGTATGATCACTCTATTAACATAAAACAATAAATCAAGACCCTTACCATCATTTTCAGGGTACCTCGGCGGCGCCCTATCCACTTCAAACGACGAGCAGGCCCGGGAAGGCATACTAACGCAACGGTTACGTAGCGTTTCCGCGTCTGTAGGCAAACATCATCCATGCTTAGATATTAGTAGTCGAGTATGACTTTATGCAGTCGGTGTACGGTTTAGTTTGATTTGTGTCTTGTTTAAAAGAAGGATATAGTGTTGTCATGTAAAATAAATTTTATTCTGATGTCAAAGAGTTTACTTTTGTTTGTAGTTTTATTGGTAGATGTATTTAGTTGAGAAAATTTGTGATTTGTGCTTTTTTTACTCATTTAGAAGTTTGTGGCAAGCAGATGCAACTTAACGTGAAAAAGGTAGGGTTTGTATGATCTTTGAATTTTAACTTTATCAAAATGTATTTAAGCTGTATTTTCTTTGTAAAACTATCTTGCCTGCAACCTATTGAAGCGTGCTTTTATCTTCCGACAAGCTTAACGTAGCAAAATCATAAGCAAATTGAAACTTAATGGCCATGTGATAATGCCCATATTTTCAGCAACTGAATTTAGGGTAGGATTATAATTTTTAATAATTAATAATAATTATGCGTTTAGTAAATAAATTCAGAGTGTACTTAATCTAATTCGTGTTGTTCACAACTACATTTATTCTATCTTGTTAAACAATCTTTCATTTATTTACAAGAAAATGTACGATGGATATACCATATATAAAAACAATAACATTACGTTTAACGTTTTTTCATGTGAAAAATAGATTTTATTTAAGGTTAAACTAACATACATAACATTTTTGTTATTCAGTATTTATTTCTGGGTTAAGTTATTATAATAGCAAAGCTGTTATATCAATTTAAAAAAAGATGATTTTGTAACAGAACAAAAAAGTGTTCTATATCGGTAAGCTTTTCTCTACCATGTTCACCTAATCTTGTATAGTGTCAGGGTATTAGTCCAAAAGTATTCTACGGGGAAAATATTCTACATGCCGAACATTTTGTTAATATTGATCATAAGAGCAAAGCATTAAAAATGGAAACATAAAGATACATCAAAATTTGGTACAAAAAGGGTTTAAAAGAAAAAAGAAGGGGAAATTAGCAGTCAGTCAAAAAAATAAAATTATCTTAAGACTAAATTTCATTCTAAAAAATATGTGTAAAGTAAAAAAAAAAACGTAATTAAATTATCGCCAAGAAGCAACCTGATCGTATTAGGTTTATCAAGAAACAGTGTATGCATTTCATTAAAGTTTTTTTATACTCACCTGATTTCATCATAAATCAATGTACAATAGAGTACTTAACATTACCATAACAGACGACACAAGGAAGCAGACAGAAAGCCATGCACACACACAAATCTGTCTGTCAGTCTGTCTGTCAGCGTGCTCACACAACGCAACGAAACATTCCAACACAAGAGAGTTGCCAGCTGACAAAATATTTAAATATTTTTGTTAACTGGCAACCCGAGACGAAACAAACGAGGTTAGTAATGTGCGGTGCAATGTACGGTTAGTATGGATATGAATGAGACTAGGGAGCGTCCATATTACACTAACGCTTTTCAAGGATACAGTTACCAAAATCAAATAAAAACTAATATCATTAAATTCACAGTATAATTGAATGATATTATTTTTTATTTGATTTAGTATATCAAAGATTCATACATAATCAAAATCACAATGGAGAAGGTCGGTCAAAGCTCACTGTAGATGGCGTGCCCATAGCTAGGTCACAATCTGACCAATGAGGTTACGCTATTTTCAAATATAATTGACATTAACTGATTTTCAACCAATGACGATGTTGGGAACCAGCTATGCTAGAGCCATTAGTTTCCCAGTTCCCTTCCCCATTAAGACTTTATAACAAGAATTGAAAGAAATAAGAACCAAAGTCGTATGAACGCCCCCAAATAATACATACTCTTAGTATGAGCCGGCGACAGTTTATGTAACCGTGTCCCAGTACTCGCTCGACGGGACCATTGCGTCTTCTTCGCCGCTGTATCCGTTCCATTGATGGCTTTACACGAAGAGTGAATCACCCCTTTCTCAATGAGCACACGGTCTACCTCCTCCCCAGTCAAAGGCTCAGACCTGGTCCTCCCATGACAGATCTTCAACGGCTCTTGGAACAGAGGGTACCCCGTAGGTAAGGACTCTGTGCGATGGTGTTTGATCACCCGTTGCGGGTAGTCTGTTTTATCAGTTAGTGTGTTATTCTGGTTGTCGGCTGTGAAAGACAATGATAAGCGACAAGTAAAACATATGGCACCCAGCTCACCCGGTGCGGTTATGATAATGTGGTGTGAACGATGGCGGTTTGAGGCTTATTTTTAATGATTTTTCTATATTTAATTTGTTGTTTAGCTATGATGAATGATGTCTAGCTTGAAAGACTAGTCTTGATAGGCAACTCGCGAAATCTAGTAGCGATGTAGTCTACTTTGCGCCATTGCCCACATCTGGTTACAATGCTTTCACAAAGATGCAGCATATCCTTGAATAGGTACCTGGTCTAACTGCACTGGTTTATTTGACCAATAAGTTCATCAATTTTTCATTATTTCGATTTCAAATGCAAGCTCTACACTTACAAGGAACGTACTTAATTCAGTTTTTTTAAGACGATTACGTTCGCCATACCAAGTGTATGCCTCATCTTTACAAATGTCATTATGAGAAATATTTTGGAGTCTGGCGAAACCTTACTTGACACATTATTCTAGTAACATTAGTTATGTTTTAGTTATTCTACACACATACTTGAGGGACAGAAATTAAGACATTCACCAAAAAAAGTAATTACAATTATTTCAAAAATGACATAAAATACAATAACAAGATAAAAATAGAACAACATTATCTCCTGCTAGCCAATATTTAATCTCAAAATTTTGCCAGACCCTTATATAAACTAACATTAATGCGTATGTATGAATGTATGTATGAGCCCCTCCTCATGTATATGACAATGTACAAGACGCAGACAACACGACATCGGTCCAATACCCCCACGTCATGCGACAACAACCGGACATAATGCTTCGACAACGTCATGCAAGCAAAACTAAACTTAATTTCGATCAAAGTTGAGTTCCAATTCATTGTTTTATTGAGACTTTTTGTCCACTTTAGCGTGACGAATGTTTGTTTTTTTTTTTAATGGAATTTGTAGCCCATTTAGTCAATATAAACATAAAGGCACCTTTAATATCAATTTAAACGTTCTTAAAATAATAATAAAATGATTAAAAAGTTCTTGGAATAAAATTAAAGGCTGAACTCTTAACAACGTTTGCTGTCTTCAAACAGCCTAATCGATATCAATAAACACGCATTTCAATGACTTGTCTCAATTCGCTCAAGTGGACACTACCTTATTAGCGAAAGCTTATGAGTTTTACAGCATTTTGAACCTAACACAGCTGCCTTAAGGTTCATATTAGTACGTCGTTTTTAAAAACTATGTTATTAAACACTTGGTAAGCACATCTTTCGTGCGATCGATATAATAAGCTATTTATATCCGACTCCCGTCATATCTGAAGCTCTTTTCGTATATATAATAATTGTTAATTACTTCGGGCATATAGTTAATTAATATTATGGGTCAATAATTCCTGTTACAATTCACAATATGTAACTAAAGTAATCATCAACAAACACACTAATCATTTCAGTTACAATGTTCTTGGACAAAAATAATCGATTCTGGTTTACCAAATCGACAAAATTTTCATAAATTGGCCCTTTATATGTATGCCTAAACATGAAAAAAATAATTATTGACCCTAAAAGCTTATATTACAGAATTAGTAGAGCGCAATAAATAATTTATACTCTCAATTCGAAAGCGGGGCAAGCCGCTGGTTATGTGCAGTTTTGATACATGATAGTCGAATGTTAGAGACAAAACAAAAAGAGAAGACATCTTTGGTACAGTACGAAACAGGTAAGTATTGAGTCACCCAACGGTGAACCATGGTTTACTCTGAAGATTTGACTTTGAATATTTACACCTTAAACACAATATGGACGTACAACAACTCTACAGGAAAAGAATATAATAATAGTTCGAAGTGTGAAGAGTCGCAACTCGCACAAAATAAAGGACGATGACAGACGACACAACTCACAATATGTGATAATTCGTTCAGAAAAACAGGAGCTTTAGGCCCTTAGGGCTTATTATTTTACCACAAATCTTACCCCACTACTCATTGAATGCGGTAAGGAATAAACATATTCAATACATAATTCTGTTTCTGTTATCTTCAAACGATGTTTTAAATAAGTTAGTGTTAAACACGTTTTGTGAGTAATAGGCCAAGTGGGCCTAACAAAGGACGATACGAAAGAGAACTCACAACATGTGATTAAACGTTCAGCAAAAAACAGGAACGAAGTACACACAAATCTTTTTGAAATACCAAAGTGCAATAGGAGTGAAAAGAATCTCGCAGGAGACGACAGAGAGTGACAATCACAATGGAAAACAAACATTAGCCTCCTTCTGGGGCAGTAAGTACGAATTTGACCAATAAAACAATCGTGCAATCACTGTCAATATTACACTGCAATGATGACACTGACAGTTCGTGAATGCAGGTTAGATGTGCTGAACGCGTACACACGGCGACACATCAACCTATACATTTTCAGTATAACACGGCCTCACTTTGTGTAGATTTCCCGTACAATGAGCCAACCGTTTATACTGGTTTTGTATACCTTGATTGGTCGTCGTGCATACAGTTTCTTCGGTGAAATTCGTTCTTAGTGTATTTCTAACATTCAACTATCAATCAATCGAAAACCACACACGCCCAGTCTCGTCGGAACCTAACGCCAAACTGACTATGTCAGGGAGCATTCTCATTCATGTTACTGGAGAACCTCATATTCAGAGACTACTGGTTTCACTTTTTCGGCTGTTCTTAATTCAAACGTGGCCAGATATTTCGCTCGAACAGTTCCTCAAAATTTAAAGTCATTCATTCAAATTAGGCTGTGATTCAATTTTTTTCGAAACTCAAAATTATATTAAGACCGGCCCAAAATATTCACCACCTCTTCGCCTCTCGTTGCGGGCTCAGGATTTTTAACTTTATTCTAGCTGTAATTAGAGGAGAGATTACAAATTCAATTTTATAAGTTAATATATTGAGAATAACTGTCTGCCATCGATTGATTAAAAAAAAACAAGGTATAGTAAGTAACTTGTTTTATCGTCATTAGATATTGAGGTACGTATGTATACGGAGTTTCTCTAGCTAATTTAATTTGACTCTGTATAAAGGGTGTATAAAGACACTTAACGAAGCCAAAAGGTACCTGTTCTCCCCATTATTGCTATCTTGTTTTCGACCAATCCTGGGAACCCTCTATTTACGGAGATATTGCACGTCATAGTTCTAACGTTTTTTTAAAATAATTGTTTATAAGTTATAACTTTACTTTAAATACCTCCATGACACCTGAAAGCGTTACATTGAATTTTACCGTGAAACGTGATTTTTAACCCGTTTCCCAGCAATATTTTTTTCGTAGGATTATTTATTTTGATGTTCAGAATGATTGGTTTTGTAAAGGGTCAGTTCACACCTTGTATAACTTACAGACATTAAACACACTGAAAATAGTGTAGATATGAACTGGCTTTAGGTCCATTATTTTTTAAAAATATGTGAAAGATTTACTGCATTTAGAATTGAAATGAGTGATCCCATCTTACAATTTCTACACCAAACTGGATTTACCAATAAAACTAACAAGAAAAGCATCCGTGAAACCAATAGCATCTGTTTACAGGTTATCCCAATAACAAACAGTGGTACAGTATATACAGGGTGTGTACCGTTGAGCGGCGGCGGCAGCGGCTCGTCGATGGAGTAGGTGGCACTGGCGCACACGCACTGCCTAATGCACGAGCCAACGCACAGGCCCTTCTCTGCAATAGACCATCGCTGCCAGGTTAGCCCTTACATCCATTACCAATACAGTTCATTTTCCTATGGCTTGGCTTTGTTACTTAAGACACAAATAAAGCTGCTTTTTAACTCTTGTCTATTACTTACAATTATGAAACTAATTATATTAATTTGAAATTTATTTTTTAAGATGTAAGAGCTCATTTCTGCTTGAGATTATCTTCACATTTTTTTACTGACACATTTATTTACGTTGTACAAAATGTTAGTCACTGCTCACTACAAGATATCTAAACTAAAACAAGCATCTAACTTCTACAGGTGACATGAATGCAAGCAAAAAGATACTAAACTACATGTACTAACTAATGTTGTCTAAGGAAAGTAGCCCCTTAAGACGATCATGATACGAACTAATGTGGATTAACTAAATGAGTTACGAAACACATGGCTATTACTAATTCGTGTACAGAGCGAGATTTAAAACAAGAGCAATTTAGTGAGATAAGTTGCACATTTCAGAAATGGACGTAAACAATCTAAACGGAGAAATTACAAAGGAGATACTAAAAATTGCGACGCAATTTTCACCACTAATCAGCCAAATCAATAAACGCTTTGGAAATCAAATAGAAAGTCAAAATTAAGCCGAGAGTCAGCTCTTTTTGAACATCAAAATTACATAAAACCCCAAAATTCCCGTCCTCCACCACTTACTAGTGTTTTAGCTAGGGAGATAAAGTGGTGGAACATACTCCCAGCTTTTTCTATCACATCGTGATTTTTAGTTTCAGCCTTCAAAACTAGACATGATCTTTGTAAAACTCCGAAATCTTTAAAAAATATTTTTCCATAAACTAATCAGACATGATTTTACCGACAAAGGTCCTTTAATAGGTAAAACTCGCTCCGTACACAACCCCCCTCCCTCTACATCTACCACCCGACTTACCATTGGTCAGTCCAGCGCGGCCGGCCCGTCCGTCCGAGTATGACTGCCGTCGTGCCGGGAGGGTGCTGTCGCCCGACTTTGGTAGGACGATGTGGTCGCGCTCGTTCTCTGTCTCTTTCGCACAGTCGCGCATCGCACTGAAAGGTGGGAAGTGAGTGAGTTTAGATACTACTCTACTAAGTTACTCCACAACACCCGGTTCTCCGCCTTTCGCATGCAGATTCCATGATCATAATCACTGTCTTGCCTTTAGCCCAATTCATTTGGGGTCGGCGCAGCATGTCTTCTTATCCCATACTTCGTATTACTCTTCTCATCAGACACCTCTTTTTTTGACATATCATTCTTTACACAGTCCATCCATCATTTCTTTGGTCTTCCTCTACTCATATACCCATCCACATTGATACTCAAAAACTTTCCTCATTTCTCCGCATCACATGCCCATACCACGAAAACCGATTACCACACAAATTTTCAGTCACCGGCGCCACTCGACATCCTCTTATGTACTCATTTCTTATTTTATTCATTCACATGCAGATTATTGAATCAAAAAGTAGTGGACAAGCTCCGAGCTGCCACTAAGAAATTCATGATGGGAAAACCTAATAACACTTTTTCCGAACTGGTAATCGAACCCAGGACCTAACGCTCAGCATTCACGCTTGCGACCACGAGACCAGTTAGGCTTTGAAAGCCTTAAAGTGAGTCTTAGTTTAACACAACATGTACTGACTCAGTTTCCACTATTCTCTGGCACCCTTTGAAAAGTAGACACATAATAATGCAGTAACATACTGGTAAATAGTAGAGTGCATGCTCTGCGCGATGTTGGAGTCATCGGTGTGCATCCAAAGCTCTCCCGCGCCGGTCGTGGTCTGCCGCCCCACCTCCATGTAGAAGAAACGCTCGGAATCGCCACATCTGGAATATAAGGAAAATGTTTAACAACGCTTCCACATACTTAATATCATAATGAATGAACAATATTGAACCTTAACATCTGCAAGTTAACATACTATTTATATAAACTTGTTGCTGCACTTTAGACCTTATGGATAAATCTGGTGTGTCCCCTACCACCCGCTCGAACGAAGTGATTTGATAAGTCACTGATTGACACAATTCCAAGATGGGGTACGAACTAAAAAAATCTTTACCAAAACATCGAACTCTGGTTTCCGACCATCTTTATCTGCCTGCCTATAACCAATCACGTTGAGAAGGCTTCCGGTCTAACCGGATGTCAGAATCCAATGTACTGTCTATAACACCCCTTGAAAAGACTAGTTGCAACGTTCCTGTGTAAAACCAGCAACCATGACTTGCGATTTTAAAATAAACACTTGTACATAGTTATCATTCTATTTACGCAGGTAAAACCTTGTGAGAAGATGAACACATTCATAACAAACGCACGCTGGTGCAATTCTGAGAAAACTAACGTCATCCGTTACACAAATAAAACAAGGATTTGAAAACAATTAATCATCATTACGAGAAAAATACATATTATTGAGCTTTAGAGTGGTTTATATGAATACGAGTTTTGTAAATAAACTTGGACTTTGGTCTAGTTTACGGCTTCGGTGTACGATGTAGCAGAAGCGGCGAGAAGATAGGGTGTATCCATTCTATGCAATAAGATCGGAGCAGACGTCATTCGCCTTGTCTCGTTTCGTATGACGCGACTCGACCCCGCGCCGAACTAAAATGCGACAAATGTGGTGACACGTGATCGGCTCCAGCCGATTCCACATCGACTAGTGTGTTCGCTACTTAATGTGGGGATTTGAAGATACCCGCGTCTTCCTACTCCTGTTTTGAGAAAACATGCTCCATTTGTTCAAGCTGTGTTGTGTTGCCACGCTGTCTCAGGCCAAGTTTTAGTTCATCAAAAATAACATACATCTTATATTTTGTAATGAATATTGCTAGGTGACGGATAGGCAGTCGCTGCATGTAAAATACTGGTATTCTGCTGCATTGGGTAAGACTGGAAGCCGACCCCAGCATGGTTGGGAAAATGCTAAGGAGATGATGACATAGATGAGGTTTAAAAAAAAGCCCCGACCGCACTTCGGGAGTAACGATCAATTAAATAAATCAACTTGATCATAAAATTGCATACAATCTGCAGTTAGGTATATTACGGCTTACATTGATGTTATCAATCAGCTACAGACGCAATCACCCGCGACTAACCACTGAACTATCGTCACTAACTATGTAAATCATTATGAGTAAACAATAATCATTTAATTAATCATTTGTTTATCACTTCAACGTTGGGGGTTTACGCGGTAAACCTTAGGAAATAAACAAATAAGGACAAAGTTGTAAAAAAATATTTTTTTTCCTCAATGAGATTTAGTGGTCGGGTCTATTATTTTGTATTTTCAGAAAGTGTAGGATAAAGCTATTATTAAAATGCTATCGCTGGAAAACTTGTCAACAATTAGTTAATTAGTTTTTTGGAGAAATCGCACCCAGTCAGTAGGACCAATTTCATTGCCATATCATTATCGGTGCGTAGGTAGTTTCTACCTTTTTTAAATACCAGAACGTTAACTCAGTTCGTGATGATTAGTCAGTCAGCATGCCGGTGCAGCGTACAAACGCATATTAGGTCCCTTCACTTGTTGGGGAAATAATATAAGGACTGAGTAACTGGAATTTATCGTTTCACTTTTACTTTTCGCAGAATATGTTTAAGGACAATCTCCAAAAATAAACCAGCTCGGTATAAATTCTCGACCTTTTTAAAATCGTGCATTATCCCGTTCCGATAGCTGCTCGGCTGTTTTACACCTCCATTAAGGATAAAACCGCAATTCCAATTAATATTAAAAATATCTACAATACTCAGAACAAGTGTTAGTCACTGAAAAGTAAGATAACTAATATTTTACACTAATTACTATATTTAATCCTTGTACCTAAGCAAAATTAGGTAGTATAATATTAGACCGATAAAAGTCTCTGATGTTTGTGCAATCTGAAAGAAAAATCGTGAAACAGGATCCAGAATGTTCCAGAAGATACTAGAAGGATCGATGCTTCAAAGCATTAAATATGCGGCCTTGGTTGAACGCTCGAACTCGCCCTTGAAACGGTGATGCTAACTTGGTCAAGTTCAATGCTACTAGGACACCATCGCTTGTCTCTTTTCCGAGAAACGGAGTTCATTCCAACTTTCCCAGGAACAAAGCTGAAATATTGCACGTGTTTTCAACTACACCGGCTTTCCCACTTATCAAACCCGAACACAGCCACGCTGCTTGGCGGCAAAAATAAATGTAGCGGTAATTCCCCCCCCCATACAAATTTCTTTACAAAATATGTATGGTACATAGTTTTACTACTACTACTACATAATTCAGCTTTGTAAAGCGTCGGTTCTTTCAGTCATAGCTATGACAGTGTATTTCTAAAGATCGATATTGAAAACCCGATAGAATGCCTTCTCGAGCACCCAGAGAAAAAAAAATACGCGGCGAATTGAGGATCACCTCCTTTTTTTTCGTCTGTTAAAAACTGGAAAACTTCGATTTTATTCCTATTGTAAGAAAACTGACGTTGGTGAAATCTGCCATAAGTGAGCATACAAACCTCCGAATGTTCTTCAAGGAGTACTCGACGCGCTCCAGCAGCCCTAAATCACTGATGACATTGTTGTGACTTTTGATCTTGACAAGAGTCAGGGTCTTGTCCGTGAGGCACAGGTTGTACAAGCCCTGGATGTTCTTCGTCGCACCCAGGCCTTTCTTCTGGACGTTCACTTGCCATACGTGTTCTGGAAAGTAATGAAAGTCTTGTTTATAATATGGACTCGTATGCCATTAGATTTATTTTTTTTTTCAAATGTCGATACTCAAGATAATCAGGTACATTCTGGGTAATTCTGATTTGGCTTATTGGATTTAATCTTAAAAGATCCGTAATGTAAATTGTTTTTGTGTAGCAATTAGCTTTCAGAAGACCAGTATTAGACTAATATAATGCTTCCCTTATCCAATAATATTTTTGGTCCTTTACCTCCGGCCTGCACTGCACCTCGTTTTATCGATGGACTTGGTAGTTAATAGGTAGGAAGGTACCTACTGTAAACCCACAAACATTTATTTATGTTATTTACAGTAGGTACCATGAAGTGGTCTCATGTTAACATTATTTATTTGCCTATAAACAAGTGCATATTAGGGAAAAAGAGCCAACTTGGAAAACACGGCGTTTCTAAATTGATGAAATTAATACTGAAGCATATTTTTTCCTCTAATGTTTGTTTACTTCACTAAAGTCCTACCTATTGTTTATTTGTAGGCATCTAAAAATATTACAAAGTTTTGTTGAGTAATTATTTATAATAACATGCTTAATAAACATTCATTTATATTTTACCTGAAGACCATTTAAGGTAAGAAAGGCTTACGTTCGCTAATTACTTAGAATTAATAACACAACTCTTATAAAATTAGAACTAAAATAGGTATCATAAAACAGTTCACATAGCTGAGCTAACAACATCATACCAACATTGTAAAGTAATTACTTATTAGCAAGAAACTTACGAAACAAATATCTAAACATCTCAAGTATTCGAACAAAAACAGCGTTGATACCTCGCAGAATATTCCCAAGCGCGCCAATCTAGATATAACTATACAATGCCTAGGTCATTAGCGTTCAGCTGTGACCTAATGACCTACAAGTTGATTTAGACTTATTCATCATCGTGTTTTCGTAGTTCTGGAGCCCATTTATAACTTTGTTATGGAATAAACGATGTGGAAGTGATTCGTAACTTTGCCTAAGCTTATGCATATGGAAACGTGCTTTTGTTCCAGTACTTCCTCACCCTAGCTAAATCACTAAGAACTGGTGAAAGGTCTTAGGGAACTGTTTCATGTAATTTTGAACTTCAAAATGTGCCTAATTATTAGCTTTTATTTAACTTGCCTTGAACATATTAAGTTAGTATGTATTGGTCAAAGCTTGCAACTGAATTTCAAACCAGTTCCCCCAAACTGATTGAGATGAAATATTGCACACACTTTTGGTTCTGGTGACCATACATTTCATTTCATTTCATTTCATTTATTTTGCATTCCATATTGTAAAAAAGATGTTACAAAGGGCTTAAAGCTAGGTACATAAATATGGACCCTGTAAGGGCACAGCAAGGTAGGAGAGAGGAAGAGGTCTTTTATTTTACTATTAATTAGTTGACATACAAAGTAACAATTAGTGAATCATAATTATTAATTTAAAATTTGTCATTTAGATATTCATTAATTGTATAATAGCATTTATATAATAAAAATTGTTGTAATTTATTTATGAATGGATTAAATTTTTGTACATTTTTAATAATTTCCGGTAATTTATTATAAACCATTTATATCAGATATAACTTGATCCTGCAGCCAGGATCGCCTCCTCACGAGAGAATCCCTCAACGATTAATACTTAGAACGCACGGACACGATACTTAGAATTCACTTTCAATGTTGATTGATAAACGAAATTTATTTATTTTTAATTTTGATAAAATCTTGTATATTTTAAGTTTTTAACCGACTTCCAAAAAGAGGAGGTTATCAGTTCGACTGTATTTTTTTTTTTTTGTGAAAAAATAAAACTTAAAATCTTGTATATTTTAAGTTTTATTTTAATGATTTCATTTTGATTTCGATATCAAGACAAAATAAGTAACTATAGGGGCGTCACAATAGCCTTTAAAAATCAAAGCCTAATCTGGAATGAGAAGCTTATGACACTGTAGCTGAATAGAAGTCCTGAAATCCTGGTCTGGAAGTGCGCTAATTTTCCCTATAACACAATCATAGCTGCTCCATGTATAAGTTATAGAGTTACCTGCTACATAGCTTTGGTACTACTATTGTTTATCTATCGCGGTAAATGTTACCATCTACGCTACACCTGCCAGTGACGGCGCAATTAATGGCAAGGTTTTTATACTGTTGATGAACCTTTGTAGTCTCAACGCAATGTTAGAAAGAACGGTACACTTTAATTAGCTTAATTAGCTACTATATAAGGTGATTCGAAGATAAACAGTTCTTATGACGTAATTGTTGTTGTTATTGCGCTTCTGTTTACTCGGCCTAGAATATGTGAATGTAATGGGAGGTTTTTCTTTTAGAAAAGTGATAATCACGACAAATGTACTTGAGCTTGGAATTGATCTCTAGTTCTACATGTCGTTGCGGCGTAGGGACGGGTATGGCTATCCACTATCCCAGATTTTGGCCCAAAATGAGAAATACTCAGTTACCTACAGGAAAAATATCTATGTATCCTGCACCCTCGTAGACCCTGGATAGACTCAACTACGGGAGCGGTGATAAATCCGTAAAAAGATAGAAATTAGATAATTTGGGGCATATTGCAGGTTTTTTTCCTCTTACTAAGACTTCTGCACCGTTAGAAAAACATTACAGCAGATAACAGCCCACCCTCTCTAAAATCAAAAGCGTA
Source organism: Noctua janthina (assembly GCA_963576755.1). NCBI lineage: Eukaryota > Metazoa > Arthropoda > Insecta > Lepidoptera > Noctuidae > Noctua > Noctua janthina. The sequence goes on from OY755070.1 coordinate 1,309,670, forward strand.
ACAGCAAGTAACGTGTGATAAGATAACAATGTATCAGCTGATTGCCCTTGTGTACCGGCTGTTGAAGGAAATTATTTGTTATTGTAGTTCATTATCATCATATCAGCGCATGAACGTTACAAACATTTATTATAGGCCTTCTCCCTGTTTGAGGTAACTGTCAATATTTCCGGGACTGCCGGTATGTACCTACCTAGGTTTTCCACAGCGCTGTTGGGATAGGCTTCCAGTCCAACCCGATGCAGCTGAATACCAGTATTTTAAATGGAGTGAATGAAAAATCAAGGCACAGATTGGACTGGATATGTAAAGGATGGACACCAATCCCGACCTTGGCTAGTGTTGCTTAACCTTGGATCGACCCGTGTGGCTGTTATTAATTGCAAGTCACGAGCCCCTCTAATTTCTGGGACTGCCAATAAACTCCATAGGATTTTGGACGCACATCATCGTGGAGAATACCGAGGAGTATCGTATTACCCAGTACTAACTGGGTTGTGGAGGTCAGATAGGCAGTCGCTCCATGTAAAATACTGGTATTCAGCTGCATCCGGTTAGACTGGAAGCCGACCCCAATATAGTTGGGAAAAGGCTAGGTAGATGATGATGATGATCATCGTGGAGAATAGTAGAGAAGAAAAGAGGCATTCACCCATCAGCGGTTTATTCCTGGCTATATTGTTGACGACCTATCCTCCAAGTTTCTACTACCAGCTTTTAAAATTACCCAGGAAAGGAGAAACAAAGTGAAATAGGAATTATTCGCGCTTCTGCGCATCAACTCGCAACAAAGGCCATCCGATGCGTAGTGCGTAGGCAACGGAACTCCGTGCAAAAATACAAAGCAACAGTTTGTTTACATCAGTGAATGAACAAGGCAAGACCAAGGCCTATGCTCTGCTGATATAGAAATGAATATTACTGCACTGGCCTTGATTGGGAACGCGTAAGAAAATCATTTGAGTCGAAAGACGTTCAGCGCTGATCATAGGTCAAGTATTGCCAGGACAGGGACTGCTTAGCCGGCATCCAGTGAATTCACACGACTTTCATCAGTTCAGAGGACCACCTGGTTTAGAGGGAGTGGGACCAAAATTGCGCACATTGTACGCAACTTATATTATCTTTACGTAAACCTTAGCTTGAGTTAGCTCATTCAGCTAAACAAGCCATCAATAAGTTGGAAAGATATAACCTCACAATAAGGCGAAAGGTCAATCCTATTCCTATCATCAATCCCATCATCAATTTATTAATATTATAAAGAAAAATAAGACGTCTACGTGTTCAATTGAAACGGCAAACGTACATAACATATAGGCACCTACTACACGTTGCTATGTTTGCAGTTCACGTGCCACGAACAGTAAACACAATCGTTTACGGACATCACAATAAACAATACAATTAATCATTGCACTAGTAAACACACAAATTAGTTAGCAAACAAATATGAGATCACGCGTTGACCTATGAGTGGTCGACAGTTTGTGTGCGTGTTGTTTTACATTTTAAATAGGCCTTGAAATGGCGAAAGCAAAATTTTGGATGTAGGTTTCCTAAAAACTTATTTCTAATAGGCAATTTGTAGGCGAGCCTGCTACAGGACTGTCTGGAAGACCAGTGGATCGGCGCAGAACAGAAACATGGCGTTAGAGGGGGGTGCTTTTGCCCTGCAGTTTGGTAAAGAGAAGAGATGACGATAAAAGACGTAGTAGGTATATTGTTATTGCACTCAAGGACTGTCAAGGAGTTGGAACCGGTAGGAGCATAACGTGTTAGGAGATTTGACGCTTCCTATTGTTCCTTTTCTATTCTCATCGTCTATCATATCCTTAAATGAGAAACTAGTCACCTATTCCTATCAATTTCAAAAAGCTACCTGCAAAAACCATAACAACGTTCAACTCCTATCTGTATGAACGTCATGTTTTGAAATATTAACAGAGCCAGACTATGATGATCTCACAGTGTTTACTAGCCGGAACCGTTGCAGCAGCTACGCATTTGCGTCTCGTGGACCTGGGATTTTCTTATGATGCCATAGCAGGGGCCAGGGGTTTAAGACCGGTGATAAGTATAACTAACGGTTTAACGGTTCAAATAGACTAAGGTCAAGTCACGGTTGGGAGGCCCCAGTATTTATCAGCGCCGAAATCATGACTCAAGTGACTAAAGGTATACGAATTGTACTAGTTTTCGTCCCAGCATTAAAATCTTGTCGTCAGAGAAAGAACCGAGTTCGCCGCCCCTACGACGTAGTCACGATTAAAAATCAAGAATTGGGGCGAGATTCGAGAAACCTGTGGACTGCGGTAGGCTGAGTTGATTGATCGCTTCATACGATCGAGTAACCGTGAGGCCCCGAGGCTAGACCGCATGCTACGTCACAAGTGCAAAAACCGTAAAAATACCACAACACATCGGACGAACCGCGTCAATGTAGTCTGCTAAAATACTAATAAAAAAATCCCCGTAACGTAAACGTAGAGCAAACTAATGACTAATCATGACAATGATAATGATATCAGCATTTTTCTGTAACCTCGATGAGCGCAAAATGAAACAAACCACTCATGACTCGATCTAAAAATCAAAACAAGCGGTGACCCTAACAACCCTACAATCGTAACGTGTGAAAAGGGCCGTCCCTCGCTTCCGACGAGCTCGTATTAAGATTAATGATTGTATTCGTATGTTTACCCACAGCATCACAATATTACCGGGGGTCAACGACTCCGGCTCTTACGTACGCGCCTAAATTTCCATAGTACATGATCGTGCTTTGGCTTTTTTATGGCATGTTCGCAGTCGCTTATTATTGTCTGTATATTATATATGCGAAATAAGTTATTAGGATTTTGTTCTAATGTTTGTTTATTGTCTAGCTAGCGGCGCCCGCGGCTCCGCCCGTGCCGTGCTAGGCGGCTACGGCGCAATAGATTGAGAATTACGTTTCCTACGCAGTTCTATCGTTCACATTCGTGTTTTAGATTGTGTTCACTTTTAGGGTGCTACAATCAATGTTTTATGATTATTATTCTACCGTTTAGTACACACTCCAATATTTGGCCGAGTAGGTAATAGGAAAATAAATTAAAAAGAAAATTCATGGACCATCCAAAAAGAAAAGCCAAGGTTTTATAAAACCATTATGTAAGAATTGGAAAAATGATCAATTTTATTGAACTCACAAAGTCCATTTCATGATAGCATTACATATTTTTTTTTTTTATGTGACAGGAGTCCTAAGTAACGGAAACTAAAAAGCAACAAATTATTTGTCTTCTGAAATCTTCTGACTTGAGAACTTCTGATACATTTAAGAATTATTAATTAAAACTACATAAGTCGTATTTATTCCGTAAATATGTTTTTAAAAAACACTCAAAGAACACCAAAGTTGAACCACCAACCAGAAGAGGTTGGTAGATATTTGTTGGTGGTTCAACTACACAATTGAACAATTCAGATAAATTATGTGATACATAAATCAACAGAAATAAAAGATAGTTATGGATAACCTACTGCTGCGGTTGCTTGGTGGACTATAGCCTCTCTCACAGAGATGATTATTGTCTAATGAGTGGGAATTTTATAAGCTGCTTATGTGCTAGGCTGCAACAGATTCTTCTGGCTGTATTCAAGTGTAATATAAACTAGTGTCAGAAATTATTTCCTAAGGTCAGTAAAAAAATTATGAAAATTCTCCAATCTATAATAATTCAATTAAAAGTTCATACCTTATTAATACTAATTCAATTACTAGAGCTATAGAATCAAGTAATATCAGGAAAATTTAAATAATGTCACACATAATTTGATCATTCAATGAGCTAGGAATTTCATTCATAAGCATGCATTAATTTACCTACAAAATACTGTTGTGATTGCAGATCTAAATTTTCCATTTTGGCACATGAAGTAGCTACTTGTGAATTAAAAATTTGAATTAACTTTTATTCACGGGGGAATTTGTTCTGCCACTTCTACTCCCCAACTAAAACATTAGGAAGTGGCATTGGGGGGTCAGCATTATGCAATTTTGATGTTCAAGAAGTATTGTTAGCCTGATTTGAATAAAAAGCTTTTGAATTGGATATTCAGTAACTTCTAGAAAAATAATAATTTGGTGACTTAAGTATTTAGCACACCAATTTCCATCATGAGAAACCGGGTGATGTTATTCACTCTGATGGTATTTATTTAAGTCTTTAGTTAAATTTTAATACACATGCTAACAAAAAAGGAAATATTTGTAGATTCTCATTCAAACAGAATTTAAGTACATACTCTAATGATGGGAATGACTTTGAGCCAATATTTTCATAATTTATTAATGTTTTTGTATATTTAACTATGAAATCTTTCTATGGTTGTGTGTTGAATTAAATCAACATAACTGCGAGATTATTTAAACTTTTAACAATTAATGTACAATCTTACAATCATTAGTTTAGGCAAATACTTACCATCTCCTATTTGCATGAACTGATAAACAACATCATTTTATTGGAACACAAAGTAATTGGAAACTTATTTGTGTTACTAAAGTATTTGAAAACAAGAAATATTAGTATGGTTAAAATTTGGCCAAGCAGCTCCATAATAAATAGTGAATGTGTACGAAGGCTTACACTTGAACATGACATTGTTACCTACATAACCTTAAACAATCCAGCATGTACTCATGTTTTGGTAAACACTGTGGGAAAGTTCAATAGAAAAGTGTTGGCACTTACGTATGGGGTGTAGCAGCTCGTCACTGGCGTCCTCAGTGCGGTGCTGCTTCAGGATGGCCGTCAGCCAGGCGTGCAGCTCCTGCTCGTTGTCCGCCACCACGCAGAACTGCTCCTCACGCGTGAACAGCGCAATGACGTGCTTCTGCTTGAGGTCCAGCCTCCGCATGATGTTGTAGCAGCTCTTGAGCGGCAGCACGCGGCGCGCTGCCACCCCCGCGCGGAACTTCTTCTCCGACTCATAATACTCCAGCCGCGCCGAGCACTCTGGCGTCTCCGCGCGCAACACGAAGTACTTCTTCTTCATCGTCTTCAGCTTCCGCAGTTGCCCTTGGCGCACCACGGCGCCCGCGCCCCCGCCTCCCGTCGCCGACATCACTCCTGCATCCCAGTCCCGCACCTAACGACTCTGGCACATGCCAAGCGATAACCTTGAAGTTGTTTACACCAATGATGAAAGTCACCCTAATAAACGACGAATAGTAAAACACCGTCGACGGACACGCGCCACGACTAAAAATACTTAAAATAATCACCATATAGTGCGTAAATAGTACCTCGTTATGATAAATCGAACGGCGTTAACGAATCCGACGTAGTACCATAAGATTTTTATTCCGTGGGTAGAGCCGCGGCGATTCCTCACTAACACGATAACACTAATGTTAAAAATCTTATCTTTGCGAAATAATCATAATACATCAACAACAAACACTATTTCAATCCATAATTTGGTACGCTCGCTGTTACACTCGGTCATTCACAGACACTCGAGTTTAGAAAGAGATAAAATCATTCATAGTAAACGTAATTCGCACCGCACGCCCTTCCGTAGGTACGCAGGGCATGGAAGTCATGCCGTGGTCATGCCTCGCGACATCAAAACATTCGATTTTCACGTTATCACTCACTGCTAAAACACACCACTGTTTTGCAAACCGTTACAAATGATATACGAGGAAATGTTTTTGTGTTTGACCACTTAATTTATAAAAAAACACGTATTTGCGCCTCGTTTTTTATTGGTTCTTCACTATTGCGTGTCATTTATTTGTACGACGAAATAGTACTCCACCTAACTATGTATACGGCGTGTTATCTTTATATGTTTGTCGCGTAACCACTAACCAATCATAGCGCAGTATTCCACTACGGAATACAACATGTTCTATATCGTCTAATAGATTGTCTGTGCTATTTTGTTATTAGCCAATCATAGTCAACGATTCCCGAGCTGTAGCATCGATTGTGATGAGACCGTATACTGCAAAAGTATAGATGATTGTAGTACATTGAACACTTCCTAGCAAACGGTCTCCCGCGTTTTTTAAAAAACACGCAATCTATAACTTACATCTAATAAAATAGGTACCAAAAGTGATTCCAGAGTAAAAAATAAGAATTATTTACGAAAAATCAACTCAAGCAACAATTTTATAAGTTATGATCGTCGATATTTTAAGACAGTAACATATAATAATTTAACAGTAGTTACATTTATTTGTGATCAAATTGTGCGATATTCAAGTTTAGAAGGAGTTACATTTTACCTTTTTGTCCATTTTTGGCTCACAAACACAAGGTTTTTCAATAGCCTTTTTGTTATTTATGTGAAGCAAGGAACTTATATACTAGTTCCTTGATGTGAAGTTGATTTTGGAATTTTTAGTTATGCTATTATTCTTATGAAACTACAAACATTTTAACCTGGAACGTCTTAATTGACAGTTCCGATGACATTTATTCAAATGTTTGGATACACAGACCAACAACATTATTATCTGTGTTGTAAACATTTTTTTGGAATAATTTAAGTAATAATAGTATTGCTACAAAATTTTTGGTATCTCAATATTTTGTCATTATATTTATTTTGGTTGTATCTGTTTATTTTGCCCGTAATTTCACTGCTAATGGAGTTTTCTGTAAACCGTATGCTATCTATCCGATTATTGCTGGTGACACTGGTTCAATATGTCCGTCGACGTCCGTCATTCATTCATTCATTTGCCTTGCTAAAAAAGGTATAGAAACGAGAAATGTTGGCAAATTAGTGACGATAATACGTGTTATCTTTCTTGTTCAAGTTATTATTGCTTTTGTTTTACACAAATACTCGTGAATCGGGACGCGCATTGTTGATTATGTGCCGCTTTGGTAATACTCAATATGTTTACATTGTGAAATAAGTTCGTAGACAGTTCTGTCGCCGTGAAAACCATATTCATAGCGAAAGGAGAGTTTTTTTTGTTGCGTTTGCTGTGTTTGATAAGTTATTTGGATGTGCGGCGACGTTGATACTTGATAGACCGTGTCTGTGTACTGTTAGTCGATAATTGTGTTGTGTGGTGTGAAGGTGTTCCATGTTTCGTTTGTCGTGTGCAATCGCAACAGTCCCCGCTTTGCGGTGCAGTTTTGTAATAGTCATTAGAGCGTAGAAAATATGTCAAGTGGATTGACCCCAGTAAATATTCTAATTTTACAGTAATCTCGATTATTAAGCAATGCTGCTTATCTGTTTATAATTATGCTATTGTAACATACCTTATAACTTGTATATGTTACACAGGGCCCAAAGTATAGCTGCGAAGTGGAACAATGGATGTAAAATTCTAATCAATAAGGTAATAATGAATGATTTATTTTTACTGACTTCTTATTGTATTGAGTGGGCAAGGACACTAACAATAACAGAATGAATATCTATAAAAATTGATTGTCTGTCACAAAGTTAATGAGAAAAAAAGGTTTGAGTTGTTATGCTTAGCATGTACACAACAATTCAGGAAGTAAATGAAAGAGTTAAAAGCTAAAAATAATTATTATACAATGGTAAATACCTAACGACAATTGATTTCCTTTTATGATTATTTTCATTCATAATGTCCTGTATCTATCAGTACTATAGGATCATTCTGTTAGTTAGTTAGCTTGATTGCGGACAATGTTTCTCATATTCATAAAAAATACTGGTGAAAGTTAGAAGAATACCATCTTTGATTGATTTCAACTCCAAACAGAAGCTTCTAATAGTTGTTAAATGACTCGAAGTTCAAAGTGATTGCTCAGTGCTCCTTTACACTTAGTTTTTTTCTATAGTGTGAGAAATTGTGTCAAGCCATGAGTGTGACTGCTTTTAAAAAAAACCATCCAAGGCCAATAGCAAATATCCCCTGTTGATTGCTTACAGCTATATCAAGGTTTACTATGCTGTTGTCATAAACAAGGGGGTATCTGCAGTAAAATATAAAGAGAAATATGCCTCATGAAACAAAAATGTGTATGTAATAAAGCTCATATTTCCCTATTCCCTTTCCTCAGATACTCTTTTTACTTATGACAGAAGTATGGATGTTTCTGGAAAAATCACTACAAACTTTGATAACTAAGTAGGTCTATATGACATAGTCTTGGGCAAGTTGTTGTGAACTTTCACAGGTAGAGAGTTCAACAGAATTGTGGAACATACTCACAGTTACAATTATTGTACCTACCATTTATTTTGACAGTCCAACAATATCAGCTCTTAAATGTATTTTGGCCAATATCAATACCAATATTTATTTATTTTAGTACATCAAAAAAAAAATCACTAACAAAAAAAAAATCACTAACAAAAAAAAAATTAAATGATGTGCACTTTTTCATCGACCTCCCTGAAGAATTGTCATATCGGTCAGCTTTTGAAATGACCTATTGAAATAGTGTCCAAGTTACATTGAGGCTTCATAAGTAGTAGTAATTGTGTGCTAGAATAAGTATTTTTTTATTGTTTTGTTATCCATTTAATCTCTATTCTATTTTATATTTATATTTATTTTCAGATATATTATGGCATCTGGGACATCATCTTTAGAGAGTAATGGCAGTAATGGTGGGTATTATTTTAACTTGTTATGAATGATCTTCCGTTTTCAGCAACTTCACAACATTTGAGTTTTCTTTTTTGTTTTTTAAACTTTACCCCACACTAGGAATTTCTCCTGTATCGTGGGTGCGTTTACAAACATTTATACCCACATGCACAAACAGCCAGACCAGGAACAACTACCTGTAGGTCATACGAATATTTGTTCCGAGCGGGGATCGAACCTGCTACACTCAACGCAGCAGGCAATCGCTCAGCCACTGTGCCAACCGTGTCGTCTAGTCAGTTTAAAATGTTGCATGCAATTATATTTTGCTAGGCTTTCATTACAAAATAGCCTATTTAAAAGAAACACTTTCAACATGCAAATAACATATCTGTAAAAGAAGAATAATAGTTCCAACTCTTATTCTTTCTCTTTGGGTATTTTTTTTTTAAACATTGTGTTCTGTTTAATATATTATCTGGTCCTGTAGTGGTCTATGGCTATATATATTCTTTAAAGAGACCAGTAAACTTACAGTAGATTTTGATTATGTAATTGATACTTTTACAGAATATTTATACAGGCTGGAAGGGACATACATCATGTATGGAAGAGCAGATTAAAAAAAGAAAAACCGATAAAAAAATCCTATGGGGGGTCGGAATTAATTATTGAACATGTGGTAATTGTTTGTGCGTTGATATCCCTCCCACCCTGTGTTTAACGGTCTATGACTTTCATGGAATTTTGAACAGATTTATTAAAGGTTTATCTCATAGGTAGATGCAGTAGATAGCGCTTGAAAAATACACTAGTTATCAATCGTAAGGTTTGTGATTAGGGCAGGCCCTCAGAAACCTCAAAGATAAGTAACAGATAATCTTATGATACATTCAATTGTCTAATCTACATCTATGTACTATAGTCTTGGTATTTGATTAACAACAAATATGTCAAGTAACAAAACTACACAATAACATGTGTTTTTCCACACTTAGGTGTAATTCCTCTATGAAGAATTTGCTATTGTTCAGTTGTTCTTTCCTTAAGATTTATTGAATCATGGGTTCAGAATGTCCACTAGAATTCTATCTACAGTACAAAGTACACATCTAGTATTTCTGCAGCATATTTATTTCTACTTTTTTTATATAACTACTACTTACAATTTAAACAATGAACTACTACAAGTCCCAAGTGTTTTGGTTCATTAAAGTTTCGTACATTTTATTTTGCGACCGCCTCCCTAGTCAAAGCTCCCTCCGCAGTACCTCCATCCACCATCATCTGCCTAGCCTTTTCCCAACTATGTTGGGGTCGGCTTCCAGTCTAACCGGATGCAGCTGAATACCAGTATTTTACATGGAGCGACTGCCTATCTGACCTCCACAACCCAGTTAGTACTGAGTAATACGATACCCCTTGGTAAGACTGGTTATCAGACTTTTTGGGCCACTGACTACCTATAACGACTGTCAAAGATCTACAAATGACACCCGGGACCAACGGCTTACCGTGCTTTCCGAGGCACGGAGGAAACTCGGTATGTAATGGGTGGTCACCCATCCACAGACCAACCTACGCAAGCGCGGCTTAACCTAAAGATCGATCCGGGCGGCTGTTATTACTTAGCCACGAGCTCCTCAAAAGAAAAACACATTTTTCAATGGTATTCATTTCTGTATGTTGGCCAAAAACTTGTGTTTTAAAACTAAATAAGGTTGGTATTTCCTATAAGACTAGCCTGAGAAGAAACACAAAAATAAACTCGGAGGTTACAGTATCTTTTAACGGCATAAAAACTCTGACACCAGGTTAGGCACTAAACACATAATAAAGAAGGAGAGTCCATTCACACATGTAGATTACTGTATTTTGACGTCAAAGGGTGGTTTTTAGTCCAAACTTGTTGTTCCAGAATCAATATCCCACAATTACGTGAGCACCGAGCGCCACACCACCGCTCAGCTGCCGACCATCCCGATCCCGATCGAGTACGACGTGCTGAGCTCGAACCAATGCTACGAGAAACAGAACTACACGGTCAAGTCGCACGGCGCGCACGTCATGAGCGGCCCCTACGAGCCGCTGCAGTATGACGTTATCAGGTATGCTTGTCGACTACCAAGAAGGACGACGTGTAATATACTAAATATGTACATTTATGGCAGGCCCATAGTCTGAAACCCCTCTACTTTGTTTATTTGGCTACCTGTCCTAATCAAATCAAACCAAAAATGATGTATTCAAATGAGACTAAGAACCAGCACTTTTTGATGGTAAAAATATAAGACTGTCTCCTAAGACCGCCACCACTTCCTAGTGTTCAAGCTGGGGCGAAGAAGAAACGAAACTCCCCAGCAACTCGCCTGTGTGTTCTCTAGTACACATTGCGCAAAAGATAAGCCCACAATTGTATCCTTAAATTAACAATTTACTCTTCCTATCCAACAGTAAACAGACCAACGAGAGTTTGAAGCAGCAATGCGAGAAGGCGCTGCATGATCTCAATCAATTGCGGCGACAGCATACGGAGACGTCGCGGCGGTGTGAGCATGTTATGAAAGTGAGTTATCTTAATTTTTGTACCAGGTAGGTCCTGCTGTAATCTCTTATAGTAGTGAGTGCGCGACAGAGATGACATTCTACAAAGCCGAACTTTTTCTGAATCTAGAATCTGCCTTGTTTATATCTCGGTATTGTTGTACCTTACCTTGTAAAATTCATCAGAATTTCTATACTATAATAATAATTGGTGTCTTACTTGGAATTACAAACATTTTATGAATAGGCCTTTGTCTTAACGTAATCCTCCAACTGCTTTAACTACTACTAATAAAAACAATAACTATTGTATCAGGAGTTAGAGTACTTCCGTGGGCAGCACAGAGCAGCTATGAACCAGTTGGATGTGTCCGCGCAAGAGGCCAGCAGTCTGCGCGGCAAGTACGGCGACCTGCTCAACGACAACCAGCGGTAAGCGCTGCACTTTTTAAGACCTGTGTGTAGACCTGGCAGACCACGGTGGACACAGCGCGAAAAGACGATGAGCTTACTGCAGTTTACCAAATATTAAACTTGCCTACTGTGGAATAAAGTCGAAAATTAGAAAGACGCTTCTGGGCATGCCCCCGACCCGTCCTGGCAATTGTCCTCCGGTACATCATTTAAAGACCGGAGAGTATAATTACTGTTGATGTAAACAACACCCTGCATGTGAGTAGGTGAAAGTTAATCTAATGTGGATGCCTTAAAATACATTTCTCCTATCCCTCAGCTTGGAGCGCGAGGTGCAGCATTTGCAACAGACCGGCAACCCCGAGGGCAGCTCGGATGCCTTGGTACACACGCTGAGGAACTATGAGGCGCTCAAGGAAGAACTTGACTGTTTTCAAAAGAGGTTAGTGTTTACTTTCTATATAAATTTGAAAAGACATGATCTTGTTAAAGCAACATCAACCTTACCTAAACGAAAATTTACTGTCATTTTGGAATTCTTTTCAGCGGTTGCAATCTTAAGAAACACTCATAAAGATCACTCTGAATTTGACAGTGATGGAGGTAAAGTAGCTGTAAAAGAACTGTTCTGATTAATGATTTCGCGTGAGGCAATTTCCGAATTTAAACCATTTCTGGGAATAAATTGAATATAAATTGATTGTCCATATTAACAGTTTGATCCAGCCTAATGACAATAATTGGAAAGGAAATACGATACAATAAATAAATCTTGATCATTTTGTTATAGATATGACGACCTAATAGAAACACACAACACAACGTTAGAAAAACTACGAAACGTTCAAGAAGAGAACAGCAGACTGAAAACACAATGCCACGACTTGACGCAAGAGAGAAATGCTGTTGTAAGTACAGTAGAGACCATAAGTGCAGTAGCAGTTTCACAAAACGATCGCATCAAAACAAGTCGCACTTACGACCTTTTTCCATAACAAACATTTTGCACACATACACGATCTCGTATATCGCTCTCTTTCATAATTATCTAGTCAGAAAGAGTGCGATATAATGATCATTTGCCTTAGTGACAAGCCTGTCATGTCGCGACGGAGTATTAAGTTAGTGATATTTAATTTCAAACAAACAATTATGTGTCTATCTGGCTTAGCGGTTAACGCTATAGATAAAATGTCTCGCACAGTATAGTCTGCGTTCGAACCCAAGTGACATTACACTTTTTGTGTTTTAATTATAAATGATACGTTAGACCCGATGAGATATGTTTTTCTAAATATTAGTTGGAACTTATTATTAACAAAAAAGATGAGGGTGAATGTGAAACAAAATAAACTTCTGGATTGAACAAAGTGGTTAGTTATGACGTTGTTAGTTGGTGAACTTTGTTACGAGCGTTTGTGTTATTATTACGATTAGCGTATTGTTTGATTGTCTTTATTCAAGATGCAAGCTAATATTAGTATTGATGACAGGGCAAATATTGTCACTTTGCGTAAAAATGGGCTTAATATTTCTCAAATTTCAACTGAAACTGGCTTAAAATGTGTAAGTTATTTTTAAAAATTATAATTATTATGATGATAGTTGTGGTGTGTGATTTTCTTATTATTAAATAAATTGCTAGTTGCAAGTGTGTAATCATATTTTGTTTTTTTTTAGAAATTCTGTTAGCCGTTGGGTAAAGAGGTTTGAGGAAGAAGGTAGTCTGAAGAGTCGTCTAAGAAGTGAAACCCGACTCAGCGATGTTTTATGGTGGAAGAATATGAAACAAATGGTTTCATTCCAACTATAATGTTTGCAGAGCAATTGAATACTACATTACAGACTGTTCGCCATGCAGTCCAGCTGAAGGTTTACATCATCGGAAGCCAGCTAAAAACCATTTTTGACACAAAAACACAGGGAGGAAAGACTACGTTTTGCTCGAGATTATTTACATTTTAACTGGGAGGTGACTGTATTTTCTGACGAGAAGACTTTCAAGTCTTGCCAAAAGGAAGACTTAATTTATGGCGAAAAAATAATAATACTTAATTTAATAAGTAGATCGGGTAACTAAATATTTAGTAATATTAACATAACCGTAAATAAAAATAAAAAAAAATTAAGAAATAAATTTTAAATTTAATGATCTTAAATTGGGGTTTAGTTTCAATATTCTTTTCGTCAAGTCAAATGAACACTTAAGCTATAACCTCAATACATTCAATGTGACGTTACATTAAAAAAACACGTTCATAAAGTCTAACTCGTATATTAGTATTCAATTAACTCTGCTGAATACTGGTACCTATAATAAGCGGGTATCAACAATTATATTTGTGTTATTAGAATATCCTTTCCGTGTTATGTTATTCTTATTATGAATTGACTAAGTGGGTATACAACAAAAAATCTTATGAACGGTGATAAGAGAACTTTTTTTGCCTAGATAGGAATGTGACGTCACATTCTCATAAAAGTTTGTTAATTTTATAAATAAATAAAACGAATAAACATTTTTGTTATCATTCAGCATGATTTTTTTATTTCCACCTTCCAACACCGAAAACATAAAATAAAAATCAATTAATGAGGTTAAATAATAATACAATAACTATCTAATATTTAACTTCTTATAAAAAATAAATAATAAGCATGACTATATTATAAATAAACATAAATACCTAACGACTTTCTGCTTAAAATACAAATATAATTAAGGTTTCAAAGAAACAAAAAATAGCCACACATTGTAATAACATGGATTCGAACTTGGACTTCATTGATCGTGAACCCATGCTCAGCCCAAAAAGCTACCAACCCATGTTAATACAACGCGAATTTTAACAATGCAATGGTAAGAACAGGTCATCACTATGATTTGTATTTTAAATGCAACAGAAATATAATGCTATTTCGCGTAGTGTGACGACAGTTCATTAGTGTGTGTTATGTGTAGAATGTTGAGACATCACTCATACACACACACGCACACACACTGCTGTATCGCGCTCGCACAGTTCATAGCAATGTAATCTTTAGCATGGTACTGCACTTTTGAGGTCTACTGTACATTAGCTCTTTGTTTATAACTGTTCAATGCGATTCTAACAAATACCATTTTGCAAATGATTGTGATTTGAGATTTTGAGTGTACAATCAAAGAAAACCGACATTTTGTTTTTATTTCCTCATTCTTAATATTTAATAATGTGAAGTTTCATGTCAAAGAGTTAAACAGCAGATCACCCTACATTTTGGTCCTTCGAGCCGGATGATTCAAGGATATCGCAATCTGTCATACTATTATACGACATTTCGCTTGACATTGCGATCATTTTAATTTTTGGTGTGCATATTTGTTTACGAACATACTCTCGCTCACTGGGTCATTAGAATAGATGTATATGTCGGATCATCCCGCACAGATCCGCGAGCGCAACGCGCTGAAGCAGCAGGTGGCGCACGTGCTGCGGCAGTGGGAGGGCGGCGCGCGCGAGCGGGCGGACGTCAAGCGCCTCACCGACGAGCGCAACGCCGCCATGGCCGAGTACACGCTCATCATGAGCGAGAGGTAACAACTTCCTGTCCCATAAAACATCTCACACACCCTACACCTATCGCCCCTTTTACACCCCACATACACAGAGACCACAGACTGGTAGAAACTTCAAATTTTACTAAATTCCAGTCCACAAAAAAGTTTTTGTAGCACTTGTGACTAGTTGCTTAAACCTAATTTTCCAAAAACCACCATGAACATAAAATCACACACAAATTAACTTCCACAAATTAACTAATTTAAAATTTATAACTCATCTGATTTTGGCCCACACGGACACATTTCGCATTGTGTGGCACTCCTGAGTCCCGCAAAAAGAAGATCTAAGTCCCAAAAGTATGAACATTCTGTGTTCATTATTTATTCTGTATCACCAGGGACACAGTACACAAGGAGATGGAGAAGCTATCGGACGATCTCCAGGCAGCGTTGAAACGTGTCGCCGCGCTGGAGTCCGCGTTACAAGCCTCCAGAGAGGAACAGAGAGCCACCGCCCTACAGGTAAGCTACTCTTAATATTCACGAAAAGGTAAAATAGAGGCCTAGTTTCTATGTATTGTGGTATTTCATTGCGGTATAAGCAAATAAGTGGGCAGGTAGTTCCCGAGTTGTCCTATAGATGCTATAAAGTTTGAAAAGAATTTTAATTGGTAGTTTGAGCCTTGTGCCTCCAGATAAAACACTTGACGATTTTAAAGTTGATCTTTTATTTTGACATGTGGTTGACTGCTTGGAAAAAATATTTTGATATGGAGCAATGGTTGCAATCACATAACCACATCTTTGCGAAGCCTTAAAAATCTACCAAAATGCCTCTCGCTTTATTTTATCGAATTTATCATTATAGGCGGAGAGTCTACGTCGCGAGATCGAGTCGGCACTGGTCGACCGGGACCGGGCGATCAAAGAGTGTACTGATCTCAAGACGCCACAGAACTCCTCCACACTAGGGAAGTCCAGGTAATTAGAACATTAATATTTCTTATGTTGGCCTTTTATTCCGGAGAGTAATCACTATCAAATATATATATTGCGCTAATCACTATCAAATATGACTGTAATAACTGACAGTCATAACCAAAACTTCTTTTATACGTGAGACCCTGGTTCTATCGGTATTTGTTATAAATGGTTCATTTTGTTTGTCAGACAAGACACATCGGCGTACCACCACTTGGGCCTAGCAAGTGGTGTGGGCAATGACGGATTCCTCAACGGACAACACTCCAATGACCCATCATTGGATAAGTTGCAAGGTAACCAGGCTTTCAAGAATATTAACACTCTCTAGTCATAAAGCCTCGTTTACGCAGAAAGTTTCTGATCTTTCAAGAACCGAGAATA
This sequence comes from Noctua janthina, assembly GCA_963576755.1. Taxonomy (NCBI): domain Eukaryota; kingdom Metazoa; phylum Arthropoda; class Insecta; order Lepidoptera; family Noctuidae; genus Noctua; species Noctua janthina. Next base: position 1,326,130 of record OY755070.1, read on the forward strand.
TTTCTTATGGGAGGGTGAGAGTTACAGACCACATTTTGACTTTACTAAGTATAAGTATAGTAAGCGTTTTATAAACAGTCGCTTGCTTGCGACAGCCACGAAGCGATTTAACATACTCAACCGAAGCGATCATCGGGCGATCACGCGACCGTCACGTTCAGTTTGGACTCTACATAGATTTTCTATTGCAATATGACCTTCATAACACCTTCCATCTTTTACCAGGTTTAGTGGGCATGGTTGTAGACGCCGTGGACAAGGAGCGCGTAGACAACCTGGAGCAAGCCAACCAGGAGCTGGAGCGTCTGCGCAAGCAGATCGACCGGCTGCAGGCCGAGCTCAACGACGCGCAGAGAGAGGCCGAGGCATGTAGTGGATAGAAAAAAGAAATACATATTCGTGTGTAATAGTGCTATAACTTACAGTTTTGGGACTATGAAACATACTTTTCAACCATCCAGGAATGTTCTTTTGGCGAGAAATTACAAGACAATCGGACCGTGTTACCTCAAAAACTATTTGTCTAAAAATAACGTTGTTTGTATTTCAGGTATCGAAACGGCGAAGAGACTGGGCTTTCTCAGAAAGAGACAAACTGTTGCAAGAGCGAGAGAGCGTCAAGGCACTCTGCAATCGACTGAGAAAGGTACATACGCCATAATTGAAGTGAAAAACCCTACGAAATTAACTGAGACTCATAGGCCTTTAGATTTTCGCTTATTTTCTGGCACTTATCGAATCGAATCATTCCCATCGATAATGTTCGTCTCCTTTTCACGATATTTATCATATTTACTTCGTTTTAGGAGCGCGACCAAATGGTAGGCGAGTTAGCGGACGCGCGTCGGCACGGCAACAAGAAGGAAGGCAAAGAGAAGCGCAACACCATGGCCGACGACGACGAACGGAAGGACTGTCGGAGACACGCGCATTCCAGGGATTCTGCTGTTGATGCTGATGTGCAGGTAAGCTTAGCGACTTTAAACTGTACCACCTAGATTTGCCCATGTTTCGTTGCGTTCTGTTAGACATAAGTTCCCAAAAATTCGTGTTATCAGCGCACTCATTGAGTGAACTGGTCCGACCGACTTGTGTGGGTTCATTTGGTATGATGGCCCAAAATTAGTTATTCAAAATCTGGGTCTTTCTGAATGTTGGTCGGGTGTTATATTTCTGCTTTTAGGCCCCCCCTTTCACAGTTGTCATCCCGCCCCCTTTTAACATTTCCCGCCCTGCTGAGTATTTGTTTAAAACATTCCTCGCTAATTGATTGTGTTGTGTTTCATGTATTAATTCGCTTTTTAAGGCGTAAATTATTACCATCTCATCTGTATTTTGTTGATATCTAACACATCAGTATGATTGATAATAATGTGTTATTTTCTTCAGGACTTCGAATGGGAGATAATCGACGTGGAGCTTTCAGGCCTAAACAAAGACGGCGAGTTAGGCTTCGAACTGGCGGGCGGACGCGAAGAGCCCTATTATCCTAACGACTGCAGTATCTATGTGACAGCTGTGAAGAAGGGATCCATCGCTGATGGGAAGATCAAGTAAGTAGAATGGTGTATTGTAACCGTTGTTTTATTGATAGTATGTTTAATCAATCAATCAATCTTTATTTGTGAACACAGGTATTGTAATGTAGGTCTTATGTTTGACATTTTAGTTGAGCTCTATGTCCTACCAATGAAATTGGTGTACAAATAAAACAAAAGTTGGAAGCAGCCTATTCCATTTTCATAATTTTATTTTCAAATGGTCCCCGTCTCCTTTCAACTTTTGTTTAATTTAAAATGTGCTTGTTACATGCTTTTCAGTTTTTTCAGTCGGTTTTTTAGTTTATTTCAATTTTTTTTTTATACAGTGGCACTGAATTTAGTAGAAATCTTTATTTGGAAAATGTTAAGTGAGTCAGACAAAAACAATCCTTATAATTAGAATCTTAATTTTCGGAATCTATCGGTTAACTTCATAGGCAATGTTCCAAGACTTACACACTAAACCTATTCTCCTCCCGCAGAGTTTGTGACCGCGTGACGGAAGCGTGCGGCGTGTGCGTGTGGGCCAGCGGCCAGGCCGCCGCAGCAGCCCTGCGCGGAGCCCTGGCGCGCGCGCCGGCCGCGCTGCGCCTGCAGAGGGCCCGCGCCAGGCGGCTGAGGCTGCACCTGGCGGACGCCAGGGGCGTGGCGCTGCAGCACGGTGACTACATACTTGTGCTACTCTCATAGTCCTCCAACCCGAAATAGGGCCACGACGGCCAATTCACGCAGAGACTACTCATAGATGCAGTTACACATGAGTTCTCTCTCTCTCTACGTACTCTCGTTGACCTCTAAACCAAATAGAATGGCATGGTCGCGTCAAATACTTAACATGAATCAAACATTGTTCACAGGTATTTTCATAAGCAAAATAGCGAACGGTAGTGCTGCTGCCAAAGAAGGCAACCTCTACGTCGGAGATCGCGTTGTCAGTGTAAGTAGACCACACCATAACATTTCACCTGCACACAACTTCAAACCTTGTAATCTTATCTGTCTTTGTAATCTACCTTAAAATTAATTTCCGTACTTAAAGCCCGTTTTTCACAAATTCAAGTCGCAACCTCATTATAGTAGCTATCAATTTAAATAATTTGTCAAAAATGTTGCCTAATTAGAAAATATTTCGAAAAATTATAACGTGGATCAGAGTGCGAACGTTATTTCAATTACCTACTTACATAGGAGTTGCCTCTCTGGCCTCATGATCATCTTTCACAAACTAAGATAAATCATCTAAATGCTACTTTATTTTCTAGATAAACAACGTATCACTGGAAGGCGTGAAGAACGTATCGGAAGCGATGGCGTTACTCAACGAGTGCCAGTACGAGTCTGTGGCTCTCACGCTGCTGAGACCGCTGTACACCTGCTGCAATAATACGAGAGACAGGTAAACTTACACACACTACCTACCCTGACCTATAGTTTGTAAAACTTGGCTTTCCTAAGATGACAGATACCTATAGTTTTTAAGCTTGGCTTCTTGGCTAATTCAGCGGTGCCGTCATGTCATGAAAGTGGTCTGACCTTTAATAGAAAAACAAAACACCATCGCATTGTATGACAGCGGCATTTTCAGCAGAAGTATTTTTGATCGCTACATGACGGGACTCCTGCGCATCGCATTGTATTCGCGCATGTAGCAATGGTTCATAGAAAATGTTAAAAAGTGATGTAGGTGAATTATTGAATAGTGGTGCGGCCCGACTGAATGTTCTTCAGCTTTTAGTTAGTGTGCATCGAGAAATCGTTAGGGGTGCTAAACATATATTCGGGCCAACCTTATTCACCCCTTTTCAATATTAAATGCACAGTTTGCCGACCGGCAGTGTCGAATAGTGCCGAGTCAAGTTAAAATGATTGTGTGTAGCACGCCATGTTCAGTCAGTTCCAGTACCAGTATTTCCTTTTATTGTTTATTTGTTACTCAAGACCCGTGTCATTTTACCCTTGTTTACCAACATCTGAACTTTGTGATCATTTTTGCACGCGTACAACGGCGGACGATATCCGTTACACAAATATCTTTGAGATAAAGGTAGACAACCAAGATAAATTGTAAGATACATCTATAGTATGATTGTATATGCGGTCGTGAGTAGGGGAAGTACTGCGGTATAATTTGAGTAGTTTATTTTTTATTTTTCCTGATTTTGTCCTTAATTTTGTAGCCTTGACTTCCTTGATAGGGCTTATCTGTTTTAAAGTAATTGAAGAGTACGTAGTTGGTGCTGACGTGTTGCAACACCTGCATTTGTTATTAGGTTATCGCATTTCTAATTCGATTTAAAACTACACAATGTTTGGTGCACATTTATTTGTAACAGGTAAGTTATTATATATTTATTTTACTATTTATGTAACAGGAAAATAATATTTGAGTACATAGGTACTGCTTATTTCTTAAGAAATTTCTGCCAGCAGACCTGCAAAAGGAGAAATGAAAAAGAAATAGACAATAGTGTGAGAAAAGGAAGAGAATAAGGTGTATCTTTCCTATCCCTTTCTATTTTTGTTTCTGCCCGACATACCTAACAACTTTCCCCAAGAAACAAATTCTACTCGCGTTTCTACTGTTGTATAGGTAGAATCACATCTTAGGAATTTCTGAAACCGTATCTACACCTCATAAAGCAGTATCGTTTTAATCTTACTTTAGTGTGTGACAGAGATGAAGCTACCTGTCTTAGCTTCATGTATGTCTCACACTGAAGTAATATAAAACTAATAGTGCTTGGTAGTTGACTCCCAGATGACCAGATATCCAGCTTGCAGACATGCAGCTTATACCTTCTTGGCTATCATCATCATTATTATAGTCGAAAGTTGTCCACTGCTGGACATGGGATGAGACTTCTCCAAGCGTCCCCATTTCGACCGGTTCCGTGCTTGATAATATTACACATTAAAAGATACTAAACCACTACATCTCTTATCAACAGGGTGTCAATGTACGACCACTCACGTTCGTACTCTGACAGTAAGATGGTGAACATCTGCTCTCAGACCGACGAGTCTTGGTGCCAGTTTGTACAGCCTCCCTCCGATACTAAGGTAAGCGTTAAAACTACATTATCATGACCACATCTCAGCTGGTAACCAGATAATACATCGCGCGTTGTCGATTGCTCGGCTTAACACTTGACGAGACTCATCTGCTATGATTTATTATCGTCATATATAATGTCCAAATATGAACTAATTGAAATATCTGCTTTGAACGGTTGTAAGACAGGCCATAATCGCCTACGTGACCAACGCATGGATGGTTGCTTATGAACAATAGGAACAATACCTGAAGACAGCCCACCTTTACTGAGGTCCATGGAAAAGAAAACAATGAGTATTTTCTAGAAAGGTTCCTTTTGTTCGATTACTTGAGTAGTAGCAATATGTATAATTTACTTCTAGGTCCACATAGATCACGGTATGCCAGACTTCGACAGACGATACGTGTACCATGTCGCCGCGGGCAGTCAGGGGAAAATACCACAGGAGAGAGGTAACATTTGATAGCTTATTTAATGCAGCTTCTTCTTTTTGACTTGAATGATCGCTTTAATTGGTTTTTGCTGCTTTAGTTTGAAATATTTATGTCATTCTATGTCATGGTGTTTAAATCCAGCGATATTAGATCTAAATTGAAAACGATGTTTTTAAATAAATAATAATTTATTTCGTACCCATATTTAAATTAATAGCATCTACAAAAAATACTTCGGTACAATTTTTGAAACACAAAGTTCTTTTAGTTCCTGAAATACCGTCATGGAAATTGATTGTAAATAAAATTGGCATTCGCCATCAATTTGCGCACACTCTCCATCAATTTGCCATTTTACACAACTGTCAAAGAATAACAACTGAAATTAGGTTATACAGGCTATTTGAGTCAGTAATCAAATTGCTTAAAAAAAACTTGACTTCTGTCCCAACCCCACTACAAGGAAAACAAATATTACCAACACCAACAAATCGTACACACAATAAATAATCTTGCGATATAGTACCGTAACATGAAAACAAACTAGCCCCACTTGACGTATGTATCGAAACGATAAGATAATGGTAAGAATAGATAAGATATCGATCCATTGATGTTCGCAGGGACGTGGGACATGATCCGCGGGAAAATAGAGGCCGTCACCGGACGCAGCAAGTCGAAAGATAAACAGAATAAGGTAAGATAGTATTTATAAACTTTTTTTTGTGCGTGAATTTCACGTCAATAATATAACAGAGCTGTTCTTTTCTGTGACTACGATTGCTCTGATTCTTGATAACTAGAGTAAATTGTATTTTTATTGTGCGCTTGTAAATGTATACACGCCACAATTTTAACTTAGGTAACAGTGGAGAAAGGCCCCGAAAATTTAAAATATTACTTGCGGCCGTAGAGCGAAGCAAGAATTTCTGTCTATTTAATTTGACAGTTTCAACATTAAGTTAATATTCGATAGTTGATCTGATAACAGTGAAATTTCTAGTAAATCAAGTAGTATACTGTTGTTTTGTGCGGTATCTTAAAACAGTTATTGTGAAATCTGAAACGTCAAAGTAAATCAAGCATGCGCGTGCGTCATTCGATGACAATTTAAAAATATGATTGATTAGGCTGTTAAATTTTTTACTCATTGGTAATATAACTACGTTTTCGATAAGGTATTGTAATTTTTTTCTTGAAAATCTACGTTGTTCCAAATTAGTAGCACGATTAAGCCTGAAAACGACGCGATGGTTCTACATCCAATTAGGTCAATGGGCATTATTATAATTATAGTTTTTTTTTATTGATTCACCTCTGGCACACTTGTGTCAAACGGTTATAAGCATGTGCATATTATTTATTACGGGAATGTCCGTGGTTCTGTGTTGTTTAAATCTTCCACCGATAGTCAATATACCATCAAACTTCTAGAAGTTACTAAGATGTTGAAATTTCCACTCTCAGCTATAAGCCGTGGGTTGAGATTCCAACAGATGCCTTCTAGTGTTCACACACAAACCGAAGATGTCCGACTACTAAGCAAATGCAAGTCTTTTCATTCAGAGATGGAATGCTTGCATCCGTCTCATCCAGTTTTCTGCGCAACTAAATTGAATATTAATTTCATGCATATGTGACGTCATAGTACCTATTATCGTAGAAAAGTAGTGTCATATCATATAGACGCATGTGTATTATTTGTACAGGTGCCTGAATCTGATGCCATCGCAGAACTGGATTCCGTTATCGACAGTTATCATGGAAAAACAAGTGAGTAATAGTCGATTAATTACCTAGTAATTTTATAAGAAAGACATCATATATTCAAATTGAAATAAGATTAAGATAATTCTTTATCTGAAAGCTGTAATTGAGGAAAGTTGTATTATGTCTAGATAAGCCATGTGCTTGATGAGACTTCTCATCGACAGAAATGATGAAATCTCATAAGAACTTTCGGTCTCTATTTACCCCCTTTAGTGGCGAATTCCTTCGCTTGGGCTCACCTATGAGTTACAAAAAAACTTTTGTGCAAAATACAATTAGTAAATTAATTAATTTTAATTTTTTTCTAAGTAGATTGTACTTTTTTTCAGTAAAAGAAACAAGCAGTGTACTAAAACGTTCACGAAGAAAGAACAAAGAGTCTCAGAGTGACTCTAAAAATGGCGGAACGTGGCCCAAAGCGAGGGCCAACTTCATACTAGACGAGAACTCAACTGGTACCATCGTACAACCACGCTCAAGGAAAGAGAGGCCGCCTCTCTCCATCCTACTCAGTCCGCCCACAAAACTGCCTCCAGAACCTCAGAGATCGAACACCAATCGAAACTCGAACCCCATACCTCTGGGACACGCCCCACTCACACAAGTCACCACCCCAGCTCGTCACTCCGTCTACAAGTCCATAGAGTCGTCCCCTGGCATCGAACACTTTCCCAAACCCGCCCCTTTAGCCATACACAACCCGTTCGCCTCCCCAAACAGCATGAACTTCGAGAAAATTCGTACTTTAGAGAAGGACAAGATGTCCATCAGCGACTACTCCGAACATGACGTCACTCCGAACAGACTGAGCTTAGTTCTAAATCCTTCCGACGACTCGTTGGACTACCAACCAGTGACTCGCAACAGAACCAAAAGCCCGCACTCCTTAGACTACATGGTTAACAATAAGGGCCCAAGCTCTCTGGATTTCGTCACGAGGAAATCACCCAGTTCGCTAGACCACTCGATCAAGAATCACCCAGGAAAAGACTTACTAGAGCAATATTATTCGAATAAGAAATCATCCTCGCCGAAGACGGTGAACAAGTACCCTTCAGACAGCGACAGTTTTGGACCTGACAGTTTGAACAGCAACGCAAATTTTCCCATGACGGGCACGTTGCCGTCACAGTCGCGGCTCCAAGCATCTCAGTATTACAGAGGCCCTTTTGTGAATTCAAACCCTCACACTTCAAATAGGTACCCGCACCTCGCGAGTCCGACGAACATCCCACAGAGTCAGTCCGGCGAGAGCATCGGGACAAGCTACGACATGCACTCGTTTACGTCACACACGCACAACATGTCCGACCTGCAACCAGTCCCCCGCACCAACAGAGCAGGCGACTACCACCACACTTACGAAGGTGGAACATTTCCTCGTAAGAAAGAAAATCAGCGATTTCGTATCCCCTCGAACCCAAGCGTCACGTCAAAAAACTCAGCGGGAAAACTAAGCACAGGGTCCATAGAGAGAAGTTCTGAACGGAACTCTCCCATGCCGACATTTCACGTTGAAGTATTGTCACCAGGGCGAGGGGCGAAGCAACTGACGCACAAAACTAGAAACTCCATGCCTGAATACTGTGGTTTAGGGTGGAATAAGCCTTTGCCGGGGGAGTTGAGACGAGTGCATATAGATAAGAGTCAACAGCCTCTTGGGATACAAATATACTGTCCACCAAGCAGTGGAGGTGTATTCGTATCTACTGTAAACGACAATTCTCTTGCCAGTCAAGTTGGTCTTCAAGTTGGCGACCAACTTTTAGAAGTGTGTGGTATTAATATGCGTTCAGCGACCTACACGCTCGCCGCTCGGGTTCTCCGACAGATCGGGAACTCGATCACAATGCTTGTGCAATACAGTCCTGAGAAATATAAGGATGAGGTCGAAGTTCCAGGAAGCTCCTCTTCCGGTGAAAGTTCGCATGACGAAGAAGTTTCTTTGTCAGGTTCACCGACGCCTAGAAATTCTCCTGGACCGCAGCAATCTATACGGTTAGAGCAGCCTACGACCGAGGTGGCGACATTACGGCAGTCGCAGACGAACAAAGACTTGCCTAGATTTCTTCTCATAGAGATGAGGAACTGCTCGGACTTGGGTATTAGCTTGGTTGGTGGTAACGCCGTGGGTATATTTGTGCATAGCGTGCAAATAGAGTCGCCGGCGTATAACGCGGGGTTGAGGACCGGGGATCAGATCCTGGAGTACAATAATGTGGATCTGAGGAGAGCAACTGCTGAGCAAGCTGCCTTGGAGTTGGCTAAGCCAGCAGATAAGGTGAGATTCTTGTATATTATGTAAAAAATATCAACTTCGAGTTTTATGTCAAATTACTTAATTTTACTTTCAATTTTCTAATTCGCAATCAAAATTATGTGGGCCCAGAATATGACTATTAGTTGGAGCTTTGCAACAAGCGATATTTTAATGTCGTTTTGCATTAGGATGCCTTTCATCCTTAAATGCTTGAAATAGTTTACAGTTTGTTTAAATATCCTTTAAGTCGGTTTCGGAACTGCCTATTTTTGTTTTAATTTGGTTTCTGTACATATTTAACAGAATTACTAAATCTATCTCACCAGGTAAGCGTCCTAGTCCGCCACGACCTCCAGCAATACCACGACATAAAGGACAAGCCGGGCGACGCGTTCTACATCCGCGCCGGCTTCGACCGCTGCGCCAAGATCACCTCTATCGGCATGGACACCATCGACGAGTACTCTCTCTGGTTCCGCAAGGATGAGGTCTTGTTCGTGGACAATACGCTGTTTAACGGGTCCCCTGGGCTATGGAGGGCCTGGCAACTGGACTGTAAGGGGTCGAAACGACATTGGGGAACGATTCCTAGTAAATTCAAGTGAGTGTGACTTTACTTTTTTGTAATGTTATGCCATCTACTGTCCATTTTTACTTGAATGGTGATTTTAAATGCTCGCCTTAGCTAGTTAGGTAGTTGAAATGCCAACGGTGCTATAACAATTAGACCTTATTTTGTCGTTTCCTTGTGTTGGTCAAAACGAGCATAAGTCCTAAGAATCATGGGTATTATTAAGAAGCCATGTAACTGAGTACTGCTTGAACAACAACAAATCTTTTTTAACCATGTTTCTTTTTTTATAAACCATGACGGAATGGTAGAGGTCTCGTTTATAATGAGAGCTCGTTGAACTGTTAGACAAGAAGGTTTTTGTTTTTTCTACCATTCGAGCTCCAATAGGAACTTCATTAGAGGTAAATCACGATTGTATTTTTGAGCTCATAAAATCAGTTTCTTGTGGTAACCAATAATGATGTTTCATCCACCACCCAGGGTAGAAGAAATCCTCCGGCGCTCAATGGGCACCCTCGAGGGCGACGCACAACGCCGCGCGTCCACGACCGCGCGCCGCTCCTTCTTCCGGCGCAAGAAGCACCGCGACAGCAAGGAGCTGGCGTCCTTCTCCAACACCGAGCTGGGCTGCTGGAGCGACAGCGGGACCCTGGCCGACGACGTGCCCGTGCTATCTTATCAGAGAGTCGAAAGACTGCACTGTGAGTTGTATTTAAGTATGTCGTTTTTTTCTTTTATTTATTGAATTGTTTATTTTTTATGGAACTAACTGTTGGAGGTTTCGCTTGGTGTTACAATTATGACTAACAGACTATGGAGATACTATTAAAACAATGGCTTGATCAGAATACGATCATTTATGATAAACTGCTTTTAGATCTACTAACACGTTAGTTTAGTTTGAGGAAGTTTGAAAGTGGCGCCGGTGACTGAAAAGTTGTGTGGTAATCGGTTGTCGTGGTAGGGGCATGTGATGCGGAGGAATGAGGGAAATGTTGTGAGGAAAGTTTTGAGTATGAATGTGAATGGGTATATGAGTAGAGGAAGACCAAAGAAACGATGGATGGACTGTGTAAAGAATGATATGGCAAGAAAGGAGGTGTCTGGCTAGATGACGTATGGAAGAAGAAGACATGCTGCGCCGACCCCAAATGAATTGGGATAAGGGCAAGAGAATGATGATGATGATGAAAGTTATTTATTTTGTTTTGTAAGCCTTAGCTCATTTGTGCATAGCATCGTATTAGATTCCATCCGAATTAGAAATGTGTTAAATTCGGAGGGATATAATGCGGATTTTGTGCGCATGTGTTATACATTTAAAAAGGGTATCATTTAAGCTATCACCAATTTAATTAGTTTTGTGTTTCTTAAATAATAGGGTTTGTCCTCAAAATAGTAGATCTGTCACCAAAATGTAGTCACCAAACAATGCAAAATCAGTTCCACAATAAATCACCTAAAATCCTGAGATATAAGGTCTAGTACCAAATAAACGAACCTAACCTTTTTTTTTTTTTTTTTATTATTGACGCTGGGAAAAATTGCATTACGCATACCCTCCCATCGGGGGATGGGGGGGCTATGTGGGACTCCCCGGTGTGACCCGGTATACCCACTAAAACGACCCAGCGGCACTCCCGCTTCGTCCGAGTGGCGGGGGACTGGGAAACCGGCACAGCCTTTACTTCCAGTCCAACGCCGACGAATTCCTCACAGGGCGGACACGGGCCCGGGAATGACCGACGAAGGTGGTGACGGGTGCAATGCGGGCGAAGGCACCCCCGCGCCTGTCGCCCGCCCGTCGCCACCGTGAGGAGGGAGAGGACCTCGCCTTCTCCGACCCCTTCTTCGTCTGCGGAGCGGCGCAGCGAGAGGGTCGTCCTCCCGCGCGCGCTCCGCCTCCTCCTTTTGCGAGATTACGTCCTCGCAAAAGGAGGCGACCGCTGCCCAGGCCTCCTCGCTCCCCAGCATGGCGTTGACCACGCCAGGAAGCGAGAGATCCTGTCCGATCACAGCGATCAGACCGCGGCGCAGCCCGGACCAAGCCGGGCACACCTCGAGGGTGTGCTGCGCCGTGTCCTCCGCCGCGCCGCAGTCGTGGCACGCCGGGGTCTCCTCCCTCCCGATCCGGTGCAGGTGCGATCCGAAACAGCCATGGCCGGACAACACCTGCACCAAACGGAAGGAGAGGAAACCGTGGGACCGCTCGAGCCAGCTCCGCAGGACCGGACCGAGCGCGTCCAACGTACGGCGGCCAAAGGCGGCGTTGGCGAAGTCCTCCGTCCAGTGGAGGACGATGGCGTCCTTCGCCTCCCGCCGCACGGCCTCCCGCTCTTCGGCCATCGGGCGCTCCCCGAGCGCCTTCCGGCGCGCCGTCCACTCATACACTCTGGCGAGCACGCAAGCCTCCAACTCCCAAGGAGGGGTGCCGGCCAGAGCGCACGCCGCCGAGAATCCTACCGAGCGGTAGGCCCTCGCCACCCGCAGTGCAATAGCCCTTTGGGGCCTGCGGATGGCGGTCGCATTCTCCCTCCTGTTGAGGGAGTCCGCCCAGATTGGGGCCCCGTAAAGGGCCATGCTCCGCAGAATGCCGGCATACAGGCGCAGGAGAGTGTCATCCGCGTAGCAGATGACACTCGTGCCCTGGAGGAGGGCTCCCCGCAGGAGCCAGTCGAACCCGATGTTCCAAAGGGGCGGTCCAAGCACCGACCCCTGCGGAACACCGGACTCTGCGCCGTACCGCCTCACCGTGGCCGTCTTGTCCACGAAGAGGACCTCTCGGTCCTCCAAGTAGCTGGCCAGGAGGTTTCGTAGGTATTGGGGCACTCCGTGATACCGGAGCGCCTCCAATATCGTCGAGTGGGGCACGGAGTTGAAGGCGTTGGCAATGTCGAACGACACTGCCAGCACTCCGCCCCCCGCCTCCACCGCCTCCTTCACCTGGCCCTTGAGTAGGGCCAGCGCATCGATCGTCGAACGCCCTCGACGGAAACCGAATTGGGCGTCCGACAGGTCCGGCCCTACCCCCCGCAAAAGGCTATCAAGCCGGGAGGCGACAATCCCCTCGAACAATTTACCGACCTCATCGAGCAGAACGATGGGCCGGTATGCCGAGGGGGAGTCCACCGGGCGTTCCTCCTTTCGGAGGAGGCACAGCTGCCCCTCCTTCCACAGTTTCGGGAACCTCCCAGCCGTTAAGCACGCGCTGAAGAGGTCCCGAAACCTGTCCTCCATTTCGGAGGCGGCGATCGCCACCACCCGTGCGGGGACGCCGTCCGGTCCGGGGGCCGTCTTCTTCGCGCGGAGGCTGAGAACCCCAGCGTAAAACTCCGCCGCCGTCACCGGGGGGACCTCCTCCTCCGGCGAAGCCGACCCTTGCGGGGGATCCATCGTTGGTGGGGCGAAGTCGGTCCTGCGCGGAAACAGGGACCGGACCACCCCATCCAGCAACGCTGGCTCGAGGGTCTCCGTCAGTGGGGGACCACAGGGGCGCAGCTGGTTCCGCGCCGCCTTGTATGGTCTCCCATAAGGATCCCTGTCGAGTTCCTCCAGCATCTCGGCCCTCGCCGAGTCTTTCGCAGCACCCATCGCGGATTTGAGGACCGTCGTCGCCTCTCGGTAAGAGGCGTATAGGCGGTCCTCTTCTGCCTGGACTCGATTTTGGGTGCTGCGCCGTCGGCTCCGCGCGTAGGCCCTTCTGGCCGCCACGCAGGCGGCCCGGAGCCCCGCCAGCTCCTCCGTCCACCAATAGACGGCACGACGGGGAGGCGGACGGCGAGACCGAGGCATGCTGGAGTTGCACACCTCGGTCAGGGAACCCCTGAGCCGGACCGCTGCGGCGTCCACGTCCAGGACCTCGACAGGGGGCGATAGCCAGTCCTGGAGAAAGGCCGCCTCCTTAGCTGCCTCCCGGTCCAGGCGGGTGAGTGCCCACCGTGGGAAGGGAGATTGCCCAGCGCGAGCCATCCCCCCCTCCTGGGTGGAGATGTCGAACCGCACGTATCGGTGGTCCGACAAGGTCTTTACCATCTCCACCCGCCAGCTGACGACGCGGGCGGCTAGGGCGGGGGTGGCAAACGAGACGTCCACCACCGACCCACCCCGTTGCCGCACGCACGTGTGGACCGCCCCCTGTTGAGGAGGGACACACCGCATGAGGCCGCCCAAAACTCGACGGCGCGTCCCCGGACGTTGCAACCGGCGGCCGGGTTGCCCCAGGCCACCGACTTGGCGTTCAGGTCGCCCAACACCACGACCTGGCGTGGCGCCGCCCTCCCTACGACTGCGGTGAGGACCTCGAGGAAATCCTCAAAGTCCGAGAGAGGGCGGTTTGGGGAGAAATAGACCCCCACCAGGGCCATGTCCCCCCACGCGGCGGCCACGTATCCCGGTCCCCTCTCTAAGAGCGAGAGGGGAGGGGAGTCTGTGGAAGGCCGCGACACCAACGCCACCGAGCCGTCCCGGTCGCCCAGCCAACGGTCAGGTACCGAGTAAGGCTCGGCGACCACCGCCAAGTCCACCAACCACTCAGCCATGGTCTGCATCAGCAGATCCTGGGCTGCCCTGCAGTGGTTGGTGTTCGCCTGAAGGATGCGATGTTCGACCCTATCCATCAGTCGGACATCGCACCCCCCTCCGCAACTGCCGCAGGAACGACGGTGCTAGCGGCAACAGCAGGCCCGGTCGGCGCCTGCGCTTTGCCTCGCCTAGGGGGAGGATTGCAGTTCCTCCCCCTCATAACGTGGCCCGCCAGGCGGCCACTAGCAGCACACACCGCGCAGTGCGGCGTGGCGGCCTTGCAGGCAGCGGCTTTGTGGCCTTCCTTGCCGCAGCGGAGGCACATGTCCGTCCTGTCTATCGCGGACGGACACAGGGGCCGGGTGTGTCCGATGCCGAAGCACCGGAAACACCGCAGAGGCTGGTCCTCGAGTGCCCGGACTGCACCCGAGCTGAACCCGACTTTGAGCCGTCCCTTGGCAAGGACGGCTTTGGCAGAGGCGACCGGGCACTCGAGGCGAATGGTGCCCATGCCGCCGCGGCCGGGCCTTATGTCCCGGCCTTGGACCGCCGCGACGCCACAGCCCCCCATCGCTGCGACCGCCGCCACCACCTCCTCCTTGGTGACGGAGTCGTCGAGGCCCATCACCTCTATGGCCGCCGACTTGACCGGTCGGGCCACCTTGGCCGAATCCGCGATGACCTCCTGCAGCTTGGCTGCAAAGAGGTCCGCATGGGCACTCCCCTCTGCCCCCGGGAACTCGAATATTCGAGCCCCGGCTTGGGTCCGCCGGCAAGCCACACTGCCGATCCCAAGTTGGGTGGGATCGGCATTTGCACGCGCCCGCACCAAAATGGACGCGTACGTCTCCCCTCGCCCCGCAGCCTCCGCGGTGAGCGTCACCACGACGGCCGCGGTTTTTGGGGGGACCAGCCGTCCCCCTCCCCTCCCCCTTCCCTTCCCCTTTCCCTTGCCGGTCGTCTGCGACCGGCTGGGAGCGGTGGTGGCGGGGACGACAGGGACCGTCGCCGTCTTTTTGGCTTTGCCCTTCCCCTTACGGACCACTTCCGTCCACTCGTTGGACGGGGTGGTGGAAGGGAGAAGGGCGTCTTCCGCCTGAGACGAGGACGGCCCCGGCCCACACCGCCTCTTATCCGCCGCAAGCGGCGGTCGGAGGCGCTTCTCTGGCAAGAGCCGGTCCTCTATACCTGCCAAGCAGGCTCTTGTGAAGGCCCTCTCCTCCAAACCTTGCGGATGATATCCTCAAGGTTGGAGGCGGGGCCCTCTGCCGCATGGCCCGTGTTGGCCTGTTGAGGCGGGGCCGTGGCTTCAGCCAGCTTCTGATGAAGCTGGCTGACCTCCGACTGCAGGCGATCTATCCTCGCCTGCAGTTGTTGCGTCTCGTCGGTGGTCCTGCGCTGGACCAGCTCCGCGACGATACCGCGCATGCTCGCGGCCCTGCATTTGAGGGCCTTTTGCAAGGTCAACCTAACCTAACCTTTTTTTTTTTTCTCGATGTGGAAATCCTCAATGGATGTCCTCCGCCCAGGGGAGAGCGGAGGGGTCTGTCAGACTCGTACTGACTAAAACCACACCGGTGTTCCCTCGCACACTTGCGTCGGGGGGCAACGGGATCTGATGCGACTTCCGCTGCCCCAGACTAGTGCCGGCCCGCCTGACCTGCGGGCCTCGTCCCGGGGGGGAGTGAGGTGTAAGACTCCCCCCGTTACGTCTGAGAGAGGCGCGCGTGGAACACTACGCGCCGCCGTCTCGGGGCCAGTATGATCGGGGGCGACGGATGTCCCCGAATCCGTCGCCCCTGGACCTATTTAGGGGGGCCGGAAGAGGGCGTTGTCCGCCCTCTGCCGACGCCCGGTGCGTCTGCTGCGGGAGGGGCGAGAGCTCGTCATCTCCCTCTCCCTTTCCGCAGCCTCCTTCTGCGACATGACGGTTTCGCAGAAGGACATCACCGCGTCCCAGGACTCTGCGCTGCCGACCATCGAGCGAATGACGGTCGGCAACGACAGGTCTCCTCCTACCTCCGTAACGAGCGCACGGCGCGGCTCATCCCACGCGGCGCACTCGGCCAGCGTATGCCGCGCCGTGTCCTCTAGACAATGGACGCAGTGATGGCACCGGGCGTCCGGCTCCCTGCTTATGCGACACAGGTACTTCCCGAAGCAGCCGTGCCCCGAGAGCACCTGCGTCGCCCGGAACGTCAGGGAGCCGTGGTTCCTCCCGAGCCAGTCGTCGAGTACTGGCCGGATCGCCTCGACTGTGTCGAGGCCGGCGGTAGGGAGCTCTAGCCACCATGACCTGTCGGAGCTGAGACCGGTACAACGTGATCTGTCGCTGCACCAGCCTCTCGCCCCGATCATTGGCCTCCTCGCGCCACTGGTGCAGTGTGGCGAGGGTCTTCGCCTCCAGGTCCCACGGCGGGGACCCGGCCAGTACACAAGCCGCCTCGTAGGAGATCGTGCGATAAACCTAACCTAACCTTTTTTTTTTTTTTTTTTTTTTTTTTTTTTTTTTTTTTTTTTTTTTTTTTTTTTTTTTTTTTTTACCCACTAAAACGACCCAGCGGCACTCCCGCTTCGTCCGAGTGGCGGGGGACTGGGAAACCGGCACAGCCTTTACTTCCAGTCCAACGCCGACGAATTCCTCACAGGGCGGACACGGGCCCGGGAATGACCGACGAAGGTGGTGACGGGTGCAATGCGGGCGAAGGCACCCCCGCGCCTGTCGCCCGCCCGTCGCCACCGTGAGGAGGGAGAGGACCTCGCCTTCTCCGACCCCTTCTTCGTCTGCGGAGCGGCGCAGCGAGAGGGTCGTCCTCCCGCGCGCGCTCCGCCTCCTCCTTTTGCGAGATTACGTCCTCGCAAAAGGAGGCGACCGCTGCCCAGGCCTCCTCGCTCCCCAGCATGGCGTTGACCACGCCAGGAAGCGAGAGATCCTGTCCGATCACAGCGATCAGACCGCGGCGCAGCCCGGACCAAGCCGGGCACACCTCGAGGGTGTGCTGCGCCGTGTCCTCCGCCGCGCCGCAGTCGTGGCACGCCGGGGTCTCCTCCCTCCCGATCCGGTGCAGGTGCGATCCGAAACAGCCATGGCCGGACAACACCTGCACCAAACGGAAGGAGAGGAAACCGTGGGACCGCTCGAGCCAGCTCCGCAGGACCGGACCGAGCGCGTCCAACGTACGGCGGCCAAAGGCGGCGTTGGCGAAGTCCTCCGTCCAGTGGAGGACGATGGCGTCCTTCGCCTCCCGCCGCACGGCCTCCCGCTCTTCGGCCATCGGGCGCTCCCCGAGCGCCTTCCGGCGCGCCGTCCACTCATACACTCTGGCGAGCACGCAAGCCTCCAACTCCCAAGGAGGGGTGCCGGCCAGAGCGCACGCCGCCGAGAATCCTACCGAGCGGTAGGCCCTCGCCACCCGCAGTGCAATAGCCCTTTGGGGCCTGCGGATGGCGGTCGCATTCTCCCTCCTGTTGAGGGAGTCCGCCCAGATTGGGGCCCCGTAAAGGGCCATGCTCCGCAGAATGCCGGCATACAGGCGCCGGCATTTCGCCTTGGGCCCCCCCAGGTTCGGGAGGAGCCACGAGAGGGCGTCGGCGGTTTTCAACAGGCGCGTCGACAGCCCGCTAAAGTGCGGGCCGAAGCGCCACCTGTCGTCCAGGACCAGGCCCAGGTACTTCATCTGGGCCCGGACCCCTATCCTGACGCCCTCTACGACAATGAACCTAAACCTAACCTAACCTAACCTGTTTGGTGACTACATTTTGGTGACAGATCTACTATTTTGAGGACAAACCCTATTATTTAAGAAACACAAAACTAATTAAATTGGTGATAGCTTAAATGATACCCCATTGGGAAATTTGATTCATGTAATGCAATATAATTTTATTGGTTATCGATCTCTTATTTTACACATATATTAACATTAATTTGATAATTCATACCTGGGAACAATTTTTGTTTATCTGAGAACGAAAATATTTCGTGGCGATAGATCTATTTATTAGGTGATACAACTTGATGACAAATATAAATTTTGGTGATAGAAAATATAGTTCCCATTTAAAAATGTATCGTCATTGCAGTGCACGCTTTTGTACAACGTATCATTTGAGAGTATGTTTTGGTGGCGTCAGTATATAATGAAGTGACAATGTTGTGGGCGCAGACGGCGCGGCGCGGCCCGTGCTGGTGCTGGGCCCGCTGGCGCGCGCGGTGGCGGCGCGGCTGGCGTCGGACTGGCCGCACGCCTTCGGGCCCGCGCGTGCCGCCGCGCTGCCCGTGGCGGGCGCGGCGCCGGCGCTGCAGCGCGGCACGCACCTGGAGCCGCGCCTGCGCCCCGACTGCACGCACATCGACTGCATCCCTCTGCATGCCATCAGGGATCTGGCTGAGAAGGTGCGTACGCTCCTTTTCATTGAAAGCGAGCACATCTAATAATAAGTAAATATTTATTGTATGCCTATTAGGCAGGACATATTGGAACTTAAATTTATTGTTTAGACCTGTAACTAACATGTGTCTACAATAAAATATTTTGAATTTGAATAATATCAGCCGCACGACTACATATTTAAGATTAAATAACTTTTGCCGAAGTCGGTTCGTAGATGGGTCACCATCCATTCCATTCCTAGTTTCCACCGAGACTCGAAAAGCACGATAACACCATCGGTCCCGGCTGTCATTTGTAGATGTTTGACGGTTGATACAAATAAGCAAGAGCCTGAAAATGTGACCATCAATCTTACCAAAAAATATCGTGTTACTTAGTAACTGCCTCGCTGGTCTAGTGGTCGCAATCGCGACTGCTGAGCATTAAATCCTGCATTCGATTCCCGAGTCGCACAAATTCTTTTTCGGTTTTTTCCATCAGTAATTTCTCAGTATCAGCCACGGAGTCTAGATATGTACCCGGTTGATGGCAATAGGCTCGCCCCCTATTACATGGGTCTAAAACATAACTGGCGAAAACTATCTATCTTATCCTTCGGGGATTACAAGTGTGATGTTATATTATGTAGTAAATGAATTATGGCTATCTAGGCGCTCCATGTAAAATAAATTGAGCTGCATCCGATTTCACTGGAAGCTGACCTCGATATAGTTGGGGAAAATGCTATGCCAATAATCTGATCTAATCACTTTGGCTCCTAGCAAATAACAGCATTCATTCTCTAAACATCAAAATATTTTAAATTATTTTCGTTCCCCAGGGCATCCACTGCATCCTAGACATAAGCGTAGCCACGATAGAGAAGCTACACAAACAGCAGATCTACCCGATCGTGCTCTTCATCAAGTTCAAGTCGTTTAAACAAATCAAAGAGGTGAAGGACACGAGGCACGCAGACAAGGTGTCCGCTAAGGCCGCTAAGGAGATGTATGAGCATGGACTGAAGGTTGAGAATGAGTATAGGAGTTATATTTCAGGTAAGAATAACATAAAACTCTTTCAAATTAGACTAAAAAACAGGTTCAATTATTGTGTTGAGATATTGCGTTACACGGGTAGTTAAAACCCGAAAGTTTTAACCAATCTTAGCCAATTGGTTCTGGTCAGATAGGAAGAGGCTTTATGTAATATGCTCATATCAGCTGCCGACTCCACAATAGTTGGGAAAAAGCAAAGCGATATTGCATAAAGAGATCGACCCACCGTGGAAGTTTCTTGGTTCGCTTGAGTTTGTTTTAAGTCGAATAATAGTAGTCGACCGATATTCTGAGTGGGAGACTTCGATCGACCGCAATTTAGTTGTACATTCAATCTCTTTTTGCATCTCGAAACGATAAAAGAAAGTTCCCAAAAATTGATCCGATCTCTAGTATTACACATAAATTGAAAAGCCACGTAGCTCTGTATGATTTCCCACTAACAATCTATCTGTTCCACAGCGGAGATCCCGGCGGGCGTGAACATCGCGTACACGTGCACGCAGATCAAAGCGGCCGTGGAGGAGGAGCAGAACAAGACGCTGTGGGTGCCGTCCGTGCAGGCCTGACCCCTGCCGCCCGCGCCGCGCCCGCGCCCGCGCCGCCACAAGGCCGTCACCTTCTGCGGGCACCACCCGCGCCCGCGCCCCGCCAGGCCGACCCTCACGCTGCCCGCTCCCCGCCCCGCCTCCTACTACTCCGACCCCGGCCGGGACGACAAGCCGGCCGCCCGCAAGAAGGAGCAGCCCCGTAGCGACTCCACCGACTCGGACATCAGGTACTACTCTGAACCCGACGCTAAGTACTTCGAAATTGATTACGAGTTCCTCAAGGAACTCCGCCGCATCGCCCGCAACAACTGCCCCAAGTGCCGCAGGAAACGATCGAGGCGGAACGACCGCGGAGATTATAAAGAAAAGTTCTCGAAAGACAAATCCAAGGCACCGAGAAGCTCTCGGCTCAAAGAAAACTACGTGTACTGTAATGGTAGGTACCACAGTGATAAGGAACACTGCCAACTTTGCTGTAGAATCTGCAATCGATCGACGGACACGCTCGATTCCATCGACGACGACCAATACTCGATGGTATCGAAAAGCTACAGCCAACGTAAGACCACGCCGCGCTCGAAATCGACACCCAGAAACTCACGCGAGCGCAAAAACTCGATACAATCAAACAAATCCGTTTCATTCCTTGAATCGACGAGTAATGAGTGTAATGACGGCGACGAATCGATTCCGGAAGAATCAATTCCGGAGGAACCGAATTACACGGCAAAGAGCTTCACGAATGATCTGAAGAAGTTTTTGTTGAAGCCGTCGGCGCCGCGACAAAGTTTACGCGATAAATTCATCACAAGTTTCAAACAGGAATTCGAGGCGACGAAAAAGTCGCCCAAACTCAAAGCTATCAAAGGTCTCTGGAAGTCTTACTGAAATAAATGCGACCTAAGGAATCAATGCAACGTCATTTACATTTTTATACGTGTGCCAACTGTTTCTTAGATTTTTCTGATTATATAAATGATACTGTGTTTCATGGGGTTCTAATATCGAATTCGCTCATGTCGATTAGTAGTTACTCAGATAGAATATTCTTCCAAGAGAAATAAAGAAGATTATAAGAATTACTCTATTAAGTCTGAGTGAATATTTATCGATAGTAGAGCTGTATCGATACTCTAGTATGTATTGACTCAAACTGTCGATCTTTGTACTAAGTTTATTTATTTTTCTTTTTGGTGCTTTTATAATGACTTTATAGATCCCATTTTCAAATTAGTGATGTGTCTTGATTATCACGCACATTTTCGGTGTCAGTCGATTATTCGAGTTATTAGTCGGAATAAGTTGAGAAATTACTAATTTGAAAATAGGCTCAAGATTCATATATTTCTTATAAAAACGTAAGTGTTCATAATTGGTCTAAAGGAAACTGAAATCCAAGGTTTCGGTGCTAGTGGAGAAAGCGATATACAACTTTACAAATGTATTATACTTCACATTATACTCCGATAAATATATTCATAGACAAATATACGTATGTGTGCAATAATTATTATATGGCGGGTCGGTTCGAATGACATCAGGATTTTAAAAATAAGGAAAAAGATACTACATACTGATTCGAAGTCATGAACGTCGAATTTCTATGGTCACAAAACAGTAGACAAATGTTTTCAAGCATTGATTATGAAATAATAAGAAAATCGCGTAAAAACCATTTACAAAGGTCTGTCAGTGTAATTTTCTTTATTCTTTATCCGATGTGATCTGAATCAATCCGATTTTATAACACAGTTTTTCTTATACTTTTTAAATAAATATGTAAGATATTGAAATATCATAACTTTTTAAAACTACTATGGAATTAATGCACATGATATGAATAATCTTGGCCTAAAATCTAACGCACCAGTGTCACAATAATAAAATTAGGAATTTTGAGAAACGGGCCTTTGCCTATCAAGATGAAGAAAGGAGGATGGTAAAAAAGTTTGGTAACAATTTTAGAGGAAAAAAAAACTAGTAAGTCTTTTAATTGTATGGTGGAAACTAGAGAAAATTGGACTGTTCCATACTTAGCTACTGTTCGGTATATCGTAGCGGATCTTGATAGTGATTATAACTTAGTGGGCCACTAGTAAGTGCATGCGTTCTTATATCATTATACAAGTCAGTTGCGAACGTCATATTGTAATAATATAACATTTAAACGGAATTATTATGAGAACCTATTTACGAGTGATGAGTTAAACATAATTAGGTAAACATCAAAAATTCGTTCTAAAACCAAATAGCCTGGTGTTCAGCGAAATCTGCGTGGTTTTTACTGATTGACAGGGCTGGCTTAGCATAACATTTCACAGACTCGAATCTGCAGGAAAAAAAAAATGCTATGACAATGTCTGACGTAATTCTTGGAAAAACTTAATAGTTGCTAAGACCTTTTGCAATATGACACGAACTGACTTGATTATTACTGATACATGCCCGTTTTCTCAAACACCACGCGACACCTTATTCCTATATACTTAGTGCCTATTAAGAGCACACTGTTGTATTTCAACTGTGGGCACTGAACAAGGCGTGCTGTCATTAGGAAATACATTAGGATGTGCCGTAGTGTAAGTGAAAACGGACAATTAAAGTAGTACCGTAGGGATCACCTAGTGACGGAATAGTTACATTTTGTTGTTTATAAATGTTTATACACACTAGTGTTTTAGCTAAATATATAGACTTTTATATAGTCACTATATGCATGAATTAGTACCTAAACGGTGAAGTGATTTCAAAGTCCTAATTATTTCTATAGGAATATTCTTGTTTTCTGGGGTTGCCATCTTAAAATGGTAGAATGTTGTCGTAAGAAAAAATGATTTTTACCAAGTAAATTAGTTCAATCAGTTGTCTCGACTATGAATTGATGGCGAGATGTAAGCGAAGCCTAAAGTTTGAATGTCACGAGTTTTCGTTGCATTCATATTAATATTATACATCCCACATACACACATACATATTAAATTGTGTTGTTGATACACATAATTATATCATTTTCCGCCCCAATTATAGACCTATGTTCTTAAACTTACGTTAACATTATACGCCGAAATTAAATCGACATTACAGAGACAACGGAAATCATTATTCACTAAATAATTCAAGGCCTTTCTTACAGTCGTAGATGACATTATAAACCCTATGGTAATTTCATGTTTTTGAAAACCAGAAAGGAAAATTTTGTCTTAGCTGTTGTGACAAACTATTAACCATTAACCTAAAAATATACACGAAATTTGATTTTTTCTTATTTAAAAACCGTTGACAGGGCGTAAATATCAAAATATAAAGAAATTTGGTAAAATAATCCGTAAAGTTGATTTAATTTCCAGTAAAAAAACATAATTATACGACTTCCCAAGACTGTAGTGCTACATGAAAAGTAGTTGTATTGTAACGACGCCGTCTTCTGAACACATGTTATTTCTTTATAGTTGCCTCTTATGTACATACTTCTTCTTCTAATATTTACTTACAAGTTTTATGTAAAACTCTTTTGCACTGTATGCTAAAACCCGATTTCAGTATTTATCATATGCCTTTTTTCTCTAAGCCTTTTTATTTTTTTACTTTTTACTACTGTTTTTTCTTACTTTATGTATATAATTTTTCTTGTCTTTTCTATTAGATGAGTTTATTCCATGAAGTTTTCAACTTAAATGTTGTATGGTTTCGGCACGTTTATAATGTATTTTAGTTTGTTTTTCTTACGATCAAGCAAATGTCCTGACTTCATATGCAGGGGAAATATAAAATCGCGAAATCAGTAACGACAAAAGGGGCGGTTTTAATTATTATTTAAGAAAGGTGAAATCTGGCGTTAGCATACTATAGTATTATTTAAATAAACTTTATAAAATCAAAGACCTTTTGCAGGTGCCAAATGATTTTTGAAAATTTTAGTCAACTGACTAAGTTTTAGCGGCTTTATTTTGTACTCGACTGTGCGTCGATAGGTTCTTGTGTCCGGGTGTTTACCACAAGTATCTGAAACGAATCAAGTTCAATCACAATCCATTGCGGTTTTACAATAAGGTTTATTGTACTGTAGAAACACCGCTGTTGAAAACGCAGCTTTCGATCGAAAGTTCCGAAGTTGACTTTTGTTTTAAACATACACGGTGTAAAGGATATCGACGTGCGAACTGTTGCATGATTCTAGATCAACGTAGGAATTTTCGTTGGTAAGAATATTAAAATCAGCCTTAAATACCTACACTGTCAAAATGTATAGAACAGCAGATGTTCTTAAAATATTCTAATTTACTGGGTAAAACAGTTTGCACGTCGATCTTCCTACACCCTGTATTGCGATTTTTTTTTATTAAACTGAGCCGAGTACTCTAGTGTTTGTAACGCGATGCAAAGCGATCTCATTGATATTAACGTGTGATGAGGCTTATTGACACAGATTTTTTAATAATTTCAGCACATTATTGTAGTTTAAGTTTTTTGTACAGACATTTTTGATATTACGTTGTTTCAGTGCTGTAAGATTACGAATGTACTGTGGGTGATGGAAGAGGCCGAAAATGCTAAGTAGGAAAATGCTTCTTTATTTTACTGACGAAAGTGGATTCTTCTTTTCGAAACCAACATAAATATTCGCACAATAGCACTCAAGGGTACTTGTCTTCGTCGAGTTCATACCAATTGAAAATCACGGATTGTCAAAATATGCAGAAATAAAAGGATTTTCGTAGTCACCTTCATTGTCAACCTTAGTACATTCGTGAAAAGCTTTTCTGCAGTTTTTGTTTAATTCCAGCTTCCAGCTTTTAGTTGAGCCTTCAACGGCATTTTTTAGAAAATATGTTTTTATTAACATTGATCGAAATAAGGTCGCAGTTACTGGTTTTTGGACTGGTGGGTTAATTTTAACTGTTGTTAAAGTTAACTCAGATGTAGGCTTTAGGAGTTCGCTTACAGTTAATTAACTTTTCGGCAAAGAAAGTGTAGTTTCTATTTGATAAAAAACATCTTGACAAAAAGTAGAAGTTTGAATCAAGTGGGTTAACAGATGTAAATGCATCGGTAAATAGAATGAAAGTATTCCGAATGACAAGCATTTTAGTGTTTAATTTAAAATCATTACAGATGATATTGTTTGTATTGCCAGCTTTATCTCTTGATGGTTTTTGTGTCTGACTATTGAATTTTTTTACTACATTATTTAACATTCATAAATTATTTTCTCTTTAGGCAATATTAATTCTATAAATAAGTAACTGTAAGTGAACACCTTTCTTTTGATTTCGTTAACTTTTGAACGGATTTGAGTTGGATTTGGAGAAATAGTTACCATATTATAATTTGTTTACAAAAACCCATTGCACAAAAGTAACAGTTCAATTTATTAAGTTTTATAGTTTACTATAATTTTGATCTGATTAAGTTAAACATTAGTTGGTTGCTATGTTGCTAACATTATTATTTTTAAAACTATACATATTATTATATACACTATTTGTAAATTTAAATAAATTATATACTTAGTAGTGATGTTAATTGATGTATTTTAAAAATTTGACAATAAAATAAAAGCAGTATTTAAATTATTGAACTTGAATGTAAATTTTTAGTGATGTGAGTTTTTCGCAAAGATTTTAAGATCACTCAAAGTGTAATGTCGTGTAATATAGAAGTTTTGCGAACACCTCACATCTGTAATTCAATTTTCTTGTTTTGGAGATATATTTATATTATCTGTTGATGTTTGACTATTCTGTATTTGCATTGGTATTATTTTTTTTTTGTTTAATTTTTAAGCCCATGTATATTTCTACGGCCAAGTAGGTGATTAAGAGATAATTCAACGAATTGTTTACAATATAAAACGAAGCAATAAATAATGAAACTAGAGACTGGCGTTTTATTCAGAACGTTACTTCAAACTGTTTTAATATGTAACCTACTAAAATTGCGATTACCGCGTCTTGGTGCTTAGATTTCTTATAATAATCATTTTTTTAACCACTTTTGCTGGGAATGAACCTTGGTTTCTGTATTTGTATCTTAACGTTATCACGGTTTGAATTCAGGCCAAACGCACATGGCGCAGAAAGTAAAGCCTCTATCTGACCGCACGCAACGTTACTAATGAACGTATAATGATGATCTTTGATATCACGCAGATATTATTATCTCAAGTGGAGCTGCATGAGCCAGTAAGGAGTTTCACTTTCTATTACAAACATTTTTCCCAACAATAAAGATGCTGCCCCTTTGGTGTAGTGGTCGCAAGCGCTACTGCTGACCATGAGACCCCCTGGGTTCGATTTCCTGGTGGGACTATGTGGTTTAGAGGTTTTCCATCTCGAATTTCTGGGTTGTAACCCAGAGTCTGTATTTTTTCGCGGTGGGATGGCAATAAGTACCTACATCCGTTTTCTAATTACATGGGACTACTTAATCATAAATGGCGAAATGTGGATGTACTATAGGGTACACTTCTGCCTTACCCTTCAGGGATTAGGTACAGGCGTGCTACGTTGTGGATCTAAAAATACATCTAGATTGTTTCAATGTCTATTTCCGATTCCGTCCAAAGGTTCCGAAACGTCCAATTAACAGAATGGTCAATTCCCAGAACGCCGCTTTCCCGGAATAACCAATTGCTAGATTGCCCATTTCCCAAACTCAGGCAGCCGTGAAATGTCCTACCTATGGGACTAGCTACGTTCGCTAAGCTTACACAAATATAGACTAACACGGTGTACAACTTCTGGTCATTTACTACTTACAAAATCAATGAAGAAAACCTTAATCAGAAGTAGCTGTACCTGCTTCAATCTTCCATTTAATTTGAGCTGAACTGAGCATACTGCAGGATGAATGGGATGTAAATTAATTTCCCTAAAACATTGTTCATACGGCTAGAAATTGCAGCTTATTTATTTGGATCAATACCCGTAAAAGTAAAAATCCATGCCTTGTCAAGCAAGCAGTCTGTACCTTTTCTGTCAAGTCAAGACTTGTCTTGACTTTGGCTCTGACAGTTACACTTGTAATTATTTTTATTCAGTTTTGCATAAAAACAAAAAAATGTGCATAATCACATTTCTTTTTATAATTGGAACATAATTTGGTTAAAACACGATAATTATTTAGACCATACAAGCACCGAAACAATTTGGCCAAAACTAATTTAGGCCACCCCACAGTGAGTAGAGTTGTGTACGAGATCGCGAAGATTGTGCCTGTCGTGTACTACTCGCGTCGAAGCCTTTACAAGTTCGAATGAATAAATTATCGAGAGCATGTAGCTATAATCCGGCTTACGAAGCGAACACGCAAGAGCTCACGGTGTTGTGACAAGACTGGGGGACACGGGCTTTTATTATAGGTGAGTAGAAAGAAATCTATCGATATAGAACATTATTGAAAAGTTGAAATTGAATGTTTTACAAACATATCGGTGTTTTTTTGCCTAGAAA
This sequence comes from Noctua janthina, assembly GCA_963576755.1. Classification (NCBI taxonomy): domain Eukaryota; kingdom Metazoa; phylum Arthropoda; class Insecta; order Lepidoptera; family Noctuidae; genus Noctua; species Noctua janthina. Next base: position 1,353,719 of record OY755070.1, read on the forward strand.
TTGAGCAATTCGGTTATGAAACTCCAGGAGTAGGTACCTAAAGAGTTTTCTATAGGTTTCTTAAAAGGCACTCACTCTGTGAGTAGGCTTATAATAAAAAACTTTTTATTTTACCCTTTTTAGTTGTGGTATCTCACATAAATTCTTATCAAGTATTAATTTTACATTGTTTAACTGAAGATAATAAAAGATCATCAACATAGACGACGATGAAAAAGTACGTACCTATTCGGAAGAAGAAAAAGTACGTATTTGTTTCGGAATTCGGTGACTTTTGTTTGTTTCATTGACTTTATTGCCACCGACTTCTGTAAATAAAGTTATTTTCCACTTATTAGTGTTTTTTTTTTGGAATTCGTTATTTTTTTTGCAAATAGTTTTTTTTTGCTAATAAGTAGGTAGGTAGGTAATGTAGCCATGATTTTAGAAGCTACAACACTTTGGATAGGTATATCTTAGGTATCTTACTTTATACAATTACTTACAACAGAATTAAGATGTAGATTACGATACCTAAGTATTCTATTTATCTCAATCATCAAACGTAAAGCCAATCCCTGTCGTACTTACTAAGTACCATATTAATGCAAATGCTCAAGTAACCTACCTATCTCAGTAATGACGAATGTATCTAATAGTTTTGCTCCACAAATGTAAGCGTTCGCATCCTGTGGACGCGAGTTGCCAAAGTAATTAGAGAAAGCGTGCGGCGGTACTGCACGCAATAGGAAAAATAAAACAGCTGATATGCTCTCTGGACCTCCGCGCCGATACAAAATGGCCGACTTTTTACTTTTTTATATTTTTGGGAAGCACAGGTGAATCTTGGGAATGTAAGTGCGCAGTTTAGATTTTGTTTTTCGTATTCGGAATCTTCTTGATGGGCCTTGCTTAGGTACCTACTGCTGAAGAAGTGGTACCGGTACGTACCTAGCTGTTAATGATTAGTGTTGTTGTGGACCCTGACTCTGGACAAAAAGGGAAGTAGTATCTAGCATTTAGCCATTGTAAGATCTAACCTAAAATAGTACCAATAAGGACACTCATGAAATATTTAAACCTTAGCGTTCTTTTTTGGGCCTTTTTTTGGGCAGCCTTCTACTGGAGAAGTATTTACCTGAAGAGATTTCTTAGTGTCAATAAGACTATTCTCATACAGCGGTTGTTAAGTTAGGGGACGTCTATTAATCACGTGAAGTTTTTTAGCAACTTTTTAATCCCATACTTACCATGGTAATACGTGGTAAGGTTTTAGACTACCCAAAATCACATGTATTTTTTTGGTACAAACTGTCTTAAAAAAATTCAGAGTATTATCTTTAAATATAGGTTAACAGGTATAATCTAATTTAATTCTGGAAAATGCTTGCATCGCTATTCGGTTTAGAAATCGCGCGTTCAGGAAAATATAAATACACCCCCGTCCTCCCTAGTGATATTTCATGATCCGAACCCCCTCCCCCCTTTCGAGCCTCACGTGATTAATGGAAGACCCCGTAACTATTCATGGCACGATTGTAATCCTCCGTTTTATTGCCTGTAGCTAATTTATACTCTGTTTGCACCTAATTTCAGTCAGCTGTTAAGATACTCGACAGCTAATTAGGCTAATTAACCTAGCTCACTCACTATCCAACACGCTGGAAGTAAAGCTGTCGACTCGTGCTCCTCGTGTTACCGGTTTATCCCGTATAGTTTGTATCCTGTATCGAAGTTAGGTAACATAACTGTTGAGACTCGAACGGTTACAGACAAAAAAAAAGAATCCAATAATTAAAATTATTCATTAGTCTATGGTTAGTCTTTCTTCCTTCTTAGAAACACTCTTGTCAGAGTGGTCGTGGTTGCGCAGACGAGGTACACGGAGAGATGTTCGGTGGGTCGTTGACTTCCCCGACGATTGCTCTTTTAGCGATAGCGCGGAAGCGACACCACGTCCTGCGGCCAAAAGTTTTCTTCCACAATTCGGTAGTCGCACCACAAACGCCTCGAAGTTGACCTAACCCTTGCTTCAGATAAAACTTGGGTTTCCAATGTTCTGTTGCAAGATGAAGCCCTCTTATTCTGCAGAAAATAAACAGATGGCTTCCATAATGGGTTTCCTCATCATGTTTTCTTTAAACACAAGTACCTAAGTGTTTTAATAAGGATATCAATTCTTGGAAAGTTCCTACAGCTACCTAGGAACCGGTATCTACTTATTAACCACCTACTCACTGAGCTCAACTCTGTAAACCTACAAAAAGTACGTAACTGATTCGTCAACAACACACGGGCAGCGCCCTAATTGCAGATCAAAATGAAAAACGTGTAATTTTAAGTATTTTCACTGTTAACGCCTTGTAAGATCATCTGGGTACCTAATTGATAAGATTTATTTGCCAGTGCAGTGGGGACTTACGAAACGGAACTAGCAGGTTTGCGCTGGCAAAGTCGCGGGACATCCTCAATTTATATTAATCGTTATCGTTGCCGGTATGAGACGATGAGCGGGTTTAAAATACGTAAAACACAATTGAGGGCCTCATTCAATAACTTCTAAAAGTATTAAGTATTGTAGAATTTTTAGTTTAAGTAAGTAGTTGGGTAAGAAGGTAATACCAACGGAAACAGAAGTCCATAACATAAGAAAATAATGCAATAATTCGAGCACATTTCTATCTACGTATAATTCGACCATAACCTTTCCTAAGTCCAAGGCCGTAAAAAAAAAACAAAAAGATGACTATCTCTCCGAGACGCTTTTCTGTAATTTTGAACGAGCCCGTATCCAATCGCAGTACGACCGTAGACACAGCGCATGCGCCGCGCGTACCGCGAAAATGGCTGGCGCGAAATTAACCCGCGAAACGGAAAATATATTCATAAAAAGTAAAAGTGAAAAGAATTTTAGGAAATAAGTATTTAATTTATAATTATTGTTATTTCTACCAAAGATTTGTTCATTTACAATTATGAAACGATTAAAATGTGCTCGCAATCGGATTGTTACAAAGTGATATTTGTAGTGATATTAGTTTTGGTACGTAATGCTGATTGTAGGAGTACTACTAATAAGTTTAGAAGGAACAGTGGAGTGCAAAATGCGTGGAACCATTTACAAAGTGCGGAAAAAAACGCGACCATCAAGGAGCAGGGCAGAGGATTTTTCGGTAAGCTTGAAGTATTACTATTTACCTAGGTTACTTAGAATAGAGCGTAATGTGTATGGCTGAATCTCATCGAAATGTAAAATAAATAACAATGCTAGAGAAAATGCTACAGGGCTAAAACAACAAAACAAAATTAACGTAAAAGTACCACACATTTTGTGATAATTGCGATTAATCCACTTTAATAATATGTTCTATGTATTTATGGTAGAATTAAATACTTTTTAATTTTTTAATACACTATTAAGTACTTTTCACAAGACTCTGGCATTTACCGCTGAAAAACTTTACGCACTTAATAGATAATAGGTTCTAAGCTACTATCTATTCAGGTTATGTATTCCTACTCTTCAGGTTTGTGCAGGGTGTTAATTTATTGAAAAATCAAATTCATCCGAAATCTTATGAATACTAATTATTGTAAAGAGCGGTTTTTATCGAAGATAATGCATATTTTATCTAATGTTAAATGTTTGGCAGGAACTTTTGCTGTAATAAAACTGTATAAAATGTGCCAGAGGTGATATCCGCAGAAAAACACCTAGGCATTAAAATAGAGCCTGTTGACATGAGGGGACGTAGAACGATAGTTTTAAAATTATAAAATACTTATTTAAATTAATAGAAGGCTCAGTTGATTTAAAAAAAAATGGTAGGTAATTTATTAACTGGTCAAAAATACCCATACCATAGGGGTGCATAAAAATAACTAAGTAATCCAATATGGCGGATATTGGATTTAGAATGACGACACTTAGCTAACCATGCATTGTAATAAAAATCAACGAGTATTGCATTTGCATTTCAGCTCAATCGATGGGGGGTAACTGTTTTAAAATTCAGCTGCAAAATTTTGTCCTAAACAAACATACAAACACTGCAAGTTAAATAAAAGCTTGGAAAAATTACCGCAATGATCGTATGAAAAAGTACCTCTCGGCTTCGCTAAGGAGAGTATAAATTACACCCTTTAAACCCCTTTTATTTGACGATTATAGGTGGTTAACGTGATTATACTCATGCATGATAGCTTAGTTTCCTAGGTTACTACTTATGTTCGTCTATAGATCTACGAATGTCCACCTATCTGTCCATTAATGTTATGTAGGAATATCAACTTTAATTAAATAAATAAAATCTAAAACATGCTAATATGCGGAGGCTAGTAAACCCGTACCACAAAGAATTCTCAATACAAAAAACTAGCCCTAGTGTAAACTCCATTTTTTTCCTCACATTAGTCACCTCATTACCTACTCGCACCATAACGACCCAACCATATACCTACCCACCAAACTTTCCCACTAAAGACGACAGCAGACGTTTTTTCTTTTGTCCCGAATTCACGAGGAACTTTAAAAGGCTATAATTTACCGGCAAAGTGTCCATGTCGTTGTTACTGTGCCAAAGGGTCAGTGTGATGGCCACCCACTCGGTAGGACAAGGTTAATGGAAAAATATAAAGTGCTCATCTTCCTTTTGGGGAGAAAGTGGACTGCTCAAGTTGCGTGAGATTTCGGTGGTTTTTATTTTGTCTGCAGCACGTTGCTTGTTATACTATCTTGATATAATATGATGTGGAGCTCGTGGCTAAATAATAACAGCCACACGGGTGTATCTTTAAGAATGTGAATGCGTGACCATCCATCAAATCCCTAGTTTCCTCCGTGCCTCGGAAAGCACGATAAGCCGTTGGTCCCTACTGTCATATGTAGATCTTTGACAATCGTTACAGGTAGTCAATGGCCCGAAAGTCTGACAACCAGTCTTACCAAGAAGTATCGTATTGCCCAGTACTAACTGGGTTGTGGAGGTCAAATAGGCAGTCGATTCATGTAAAATACTGGTATTCAGCTGCATCCAATTAGACTGGAAGCCGACCCCAACGTATGGGAAAAGGCTAGGCAGATGATGTTGATGATTGACCTCAGTAAAAATATGTACAAGATTTGATACAGGCGAATATATAAATACATTTTTAGTCCTTTTCTTTTTCTTTTTAAAAAATACCGTTATTATTACCACATCAAACAATAGATAGCCCTCAGTTAACCCTTACACCTCAAAAGAAAATCCTAAGTATTCTTAGAAAAATACATTTACTATAGTTTCACCTACACAACCAAAAGAGAAACATAAAATGGGCAGATAATCTTCATTTTTCACAACAACAAAAAACACGACGAGGAAAAAACCAAAAATTCAATATCTTAAGCATCGAGACGCACCGAAAACAAGTTAAGTTTTAAATAGCCAGTCAGTCAATAATTTGTTATGACGCCTGGCAACTCGTAAACTTGTTTACAGGCTCCCTTAACGGACTTTACAGGTTAACAATGTACTTAAGCGATTCTTGAATATGTATGCAGTGATGCTAGGGTATGCTAATTTCGGTAAAACTTGCCAACTGCTAATGCAGGATCTATACAATGAGCATTGGAACAGGTGCAAAATTAAGTGGGAATCTTGATTTGAATGTAACTTGGTCAAGTGGTATGTATTTAATACTCTTCAGGATGTGCGGTAGTGAATAGATTTATGCAGATGATACAATCAATTTAGACGGGTGTGGCTTTTCCCTGTTTCAAAATATTCACAATGATCAAATTGTAATAAGAACATTATCAACGTAATCCTTTTTAAATTAATGTCAGTCACAAAAGGTTTAGAGGAAGATACTTCATTCCATTGTGATCCACGAAAAAGAAAAGATAAGCATTACAAGGACATAACATCACGCCTGTAATCCCCAGACGGTAAGGCAGAGGTGTATCTATAAGTCCTATAACATACCCACATTTAGCAAAGTTAAATAAAAGAAGAAAAGAGGAGAGAAGCAATTGCTATTCGAAAAACCGCTGATTCATTACATTCTAACATGTTTTCTTTTATTTATTCCTAGATTAACATGGCCATGAAAGTTTAATTCCAATAAAAATAGACAGAATTGGATCGAGATAGTTTCGTCAGATAATTTCAATGCAAGGCACTTTCAAAAGTGTTCAAATCAATTTCAATGAGTTGCGTTTGTGGTACTAACCCCAGACGTCAAGTATAATTTTAGTCGAGAGAGTGGATTTAGTGCTTAATTTTTTAAATATAGTAACTAGCTGTTGCCCGTGACTTCGTTGGCTTGGAAATTTTGATGTGTATGAGTGAGAGAAAAACATGTGTGCTATTCCAGACTATGATCTATATCTGTGCCAAATTTCATCCAGATCCGTTCAGCCGTTCTGGTGTGATTGGATAACAAACATCCATTCTAACTTTCGCATTATAAAATAGTAGTAAGATTAATTGGTAACTACTCAAGTGGATGCCTTAACACTGCGTACTAATGAGAGATTCTTCAAACTTGCTTTTAGATTTGCAAATATTGCCTGTGCGGTACGTAATTAATTTTGATTTAGGTATTAATTAGTTATGTCTACTCATCAATCCATTAATTAAAGTTACACCATGTTTACCTTCTAATTTTATTGTCGAGAGTAAACTCGAAGTTAATGTATTATGTTTCTATATCACTGAGGATAATTTTATCTAGCCAGTTTTACGTCTAGATAGTTGAAGCTGGGAACATTCATGTATTGTTATCTAGGTCGTCGATCCTGTGCATAAGTAAACTCACGCCTTTTCCCATGTGGATAAGCAGCGTGTTTTCAATAATAGCATGGAGTCAGCAATTTTCTGGCCCCATATCACAACTGGCGGAATGTGAACTTGTACACCTATGCCTTACCCTTTCAGAAAAAAAGGCATAAAGTAATGTTTTCTTGTAAAAAAAAACATGATAAAGATTCCTGTTTATTTTCACGCCAGTTTTCTCGGACTAACCGTGACTGAGTAATAAAGTAAAGTGCTACTGCACCGCACAAACCGTCGTGCAATCAAGGAGTTAATGAATAAATACCACAGCACCTCTAATTATGTTAAAATTAACTTAATTGCGGTGATACGTAAGATTATTTTTCTATTTGGTCAACTTCATCTAGTAAGTTTTCTAAAAAACTCTGTTAGGTACCTATCTACTTTCTTGTGCAGTGCAGAATCCTTAAGTTATTTATCCCCCTAATCAGTATCAGAGAGGCAGAGCGGCGTTGCCAATAAATCACGAAGTTAACAACAAATCCTATCGCCATAACTCACAGGCGCCACTGATACGGACTCGACCCGTTTCCCATCCAACATTAGTATTCCCAACTCGTCTTCAAAGTGACACAAACAGATATAAAAAACCGAAGAAGCACGGATCGAGGTTTCGGGGTTGTCCAACAAGGACATACCTGCCCATAAATACGTATTTTACCGAAAAAAGTATTGAAAACGTCAAATAAATAATGTTGTAAATGTTAAGGTGGGGTCGCATTGTTGGAATCGCGAAGTGCGATGCGATAAGCGATTAATCGGTCCTTCATGCTTCAATTTCAAAGTGACTATTCGTTTGAACGCTCTATATAACTGTAGTTAAGGTAGATTGTGCATGGCAGTGCTCCCAAGATCTTTTTATTTCATCGATCAGGGTGGCCACAAGATTTTGTTTCTAATGCTTATTAAATTAAATTAGTGCCTTACTTTTTTCCATGGTAATAAGGAAACTTACAGTTACCAGACGATACCTCAGACATACTTTGGTAAACAATATAGAGAGTGAAGCTGCATGTAATTTCTTTATTTATACCTATAGTATAAAATATATCCTTCCAAAAAAAAGCAAGCAACCAAAAAAGGAAATGTTCAGTATATTTTATGAATCGTTGTATGTTGGAATCGCAGATTATAAAATGTTGCGTACATTTTTTATTCTTAAAAATAATGCTGCCCGGATATAATGTGGCTGTACCTTTAAATATTAAAGATGGTCTTTCAAACATTAATATTATTCGAGAATCGTTTTGGAATGTATGGAGATGCAATTTTATCGATAATACATCTTGGGCTCGGTGAAGCTTTACTTTCTGCCATATGGTGGTATTTTGGCCCATAGCTTTCGTTATACGTAACTGTTTTTAGTTCGTCATGAAAGGACTTTGAGCAGTTAATGATTATGTTTGTGTTTTATGAAAAAGAGATGTGAAATCAGTTATGAAAAGAGAATTTAATTGTAGTCTTAAAGACTACTGAATAATTAGACTACATATTATAATGCTCAAATACTATTTAACTACTTCAAAAATACCTAGTAGATAACATGCTAATATTTGACTGCCCATGGCACAACTGCTCTTAAACTCAGTTTATTTGTGTAAGATCGCGTCAGTTAAATTAATTTTATTATCATCTTTGACCCAAGACGGGACTTGAATCAAGTAGCTGCACTTCTAAACGTACACGCTTCAACTTACGTAAGTGGCGAATATAGTTATAGGCTAAGATCACAGAGTCCAAAATGGCATGTCAGTGTTTTGCATTCTAGCTAACTTTATCAGGGGGTAAAAAAAGGAACCGTAATGTAAGTCATGACTTGTAAACATTAAGCCCGTCCTAAATAGGTAGTATCTCACCAGGATGCTATAAATTTGAACCGGACCAAAGGACTTTCGGTGTCACAACCCATGGAGATCACAATATTTCATTTGCACTGTAATAAAGTCGATTTATATTCCTCGTCGATTTCTTTCTTTGATCCTTGCCGTTCGAAATAGGCAGCTATTTGCATGGAGAGCAACAACTTGTGGCAACTTTGTAACATCGCCTCTGGGGACTGTACAGAGTACCGGATCAACTGATTGAACTGATATGGTAGTTCGAGTTGGTAAGCCGACTGTGTTGGTCAGTCTGAAAGATAGAGTTGTATCAAGGGAATTGATAGGGATGTGTTTGGTTATTTTATAGGAGTTGAGATAATATTTGGAAGTTAAATTTATTGCTGGATACTGCATATACGATATAGTTACTTAATCCAATATGAGCCCCGGCTGGAGGGGGGGGGGGGAATTTATAGGTGGCAATCGGGCACAAATTTCGACTTAAACTCCTTGCTGCTAACGAGTTATTTCTGATAAATAAAACAAAATATGAAAGCAACTGCGTCATAGCCATTCGAGAGAAGGTTCGATCCCAGCCTATTGCCATATTAATAAAATGTTTCTAAATTCTTTCATTATCATCATCATCTTCCGGCCCTTGTCCCATCCTACTTAGGGTAGACGAAGCGTATTTTCTTCTTTCTTTCTTGATCACTAATACAAACATAATTTAGTTAAACTACGTCCAGTCGGGCAAAAACAAAAATGTGCAGTGCAGTGCATTCAGTAAAAGAATAGAAACATTAATAACTGCTTCACAATTAAAAGAAGTAAGTTAACTCATTCCAAAGCGATCAATACTTTATTAACAATCTCCGTGGAGCTGTAAACTGTGCTGGCTTCATTTTTGCAATCAACTCGGAATTAGATTTACCTTTGCAGCTGAACTTGCTTGTCTCTCACTTAATCGCATTGCCGACGATCTACTAGTTGTCTACCTGATTATTAAGCTATCTAGAATATAGTCTCTAAGCCAATAGCGAAGGGTCAATTTTTGTAAGAGGTAAGCTGGAGTACATATCTTTAATGTGATTATATTATTTGTCTATAGAATACTGCCTGTGCCATTTTTCAAAGGGAAGCCGGTATTAATCGAGTTCTAAGGAACCTTCCCGACTGCTCTAAGCATGTTTCAGCTAGTTTTTAGAATATCATCCTTGACAAAGTTTTACTAATTATGCGACATACCAAAATCTGGAAAGTTTTGTATTTCACGACTGCATTTATACCAAATCGGGTAATTGTTAAAATCAAGCAGTTCTGGATCCTCTTGCTTCTCTGATGCCAAAGTAATACATTTTTTCTTATCCAGCAGTCACTTTTTCATTCATACCAGCCTGTTGAATATACCACTTCACATTCACCAGTGAATAGTTGGTTAGTTGTTTAGAAGGAGGGTTCTGATGATGTTTCTTAGTTAAAAACGTAACATTGTTTTATATTCTCTACCAAAACCGTGACCAATACAGTTATAATTATGCATAAGGCCTAATTCATTGTCATTGAACTCATTAACCACCACATTTTTTTTAATGTGACTTGTTACTTATTTATTTCAGAGGGTTACGTTTGAAATAAGTAATAAGCCCCATTGCTAGACAAAGGCCTTTCCCATAGCTTTCCACTCCTCCTTATGGGTGGTATTCGCTTCCCCTTAAACGCCTTGAAGTCATCATGCCGTTTCCTAGTCCACGCGAAATAACGGTATTTGTTCTAAGTTTTTCTCAACAAGTGTAAGAACAAAAGTTAAACAATAATTAAACAATGAGCTAATCTCTTTATCTTGAGGTTGTTATTCTTGCTATGCATCTCGGCTACGGTTTCACTGTCGTAAAAATGTGTAACATTGTAATTGTGTACTACGTTAGAAGACGAAAGTTGAGCCAATTATGTTTGACGTGTTGTCTAGCGTGTTTTGAGAACAGTGTTACTGAGTAATATTAATCTAGATAAGATGATTTTCACAAGTTTAAGCATAATCGGCCTATACCGTTCCCACTTCTAGGATGCGGGCCTCCTTTAATTCTTACTAGGATAAAGGAGAGAGAGCCATAATCCACCACGCGATCCCAATGCGGGTTGGTGGAGGGCACGTCTTGGATTTTTTGCTTTTAGGATGACGGTTTCCTCAAGATGTTTTTTTAACCATTTTGAGAGCAGTGGTGATGAAAAGTGCCTGCCTGTCTATAATTATGGTTTCGCTTATTCTTGATTTAGTTCTCAATTTTAAATCTTTATTTCCCCATTTATATTGTCACAATATTTTCAAATTAAAACATGTCAATAGAATTTAAAACATCTTGAGTTAAACCTCTTATATAGTCATTGACGTACAAACTAGTCTTCTAGTAACTTATTAACATAATCGAATGTTACTTTCGTTACATAAGCAGTCACACAGAATACAATATCTTAGCCGACCCTGACCCACACTTAGAGAAAGGACAACCTAGATAACGCGCTAAGAGTGAAAACTTTAGTTAGAAATTGTCACAAATAGGACTATTATGCTATTATTATTTAATTATCAGAAGGAGGGTCAAATAAAGTTAATGACCCTACTCATAGGCATTTTAGATCGTCACCGTGGACCCCAAATAGCTAAGGCACATTACATGTCCCACAGCCGGCAAGCAAGCGACTGGCTATCAATTATTTTCTCGCTCAAGAAAACTAAATACACCATCATCATCATCTGCCTACCCTTTTCCCAACTATGTTGAGGTCAGCTTCCAGTCTAACCGGATGCAGCTGAATACCAGTATTTTACTTGGAGCGACTGACATCCACAACCCAGTTAGTACTTGGTAATACCTTACCCCTTGGTAAGACTGCCAGACTTTTTTGACGTAGGAAACTCGGTATGAGAAACCTAAATACACCCGTGTGAGAAAAATATAGAATATTAGAAGTTGATCGCTGACTGTTCACTCCGCCGCCGGCAAGAACTCTGTCAATCAAACTACTCGTTTTTGATAGCTAGCTCTAATGAGCGACAGCGGTGCGACAGGTCCTTAAAAATGGATAAATAATTGAAACCATAAAAGGACAATAGAAATTTAGACTACAGTTTTTATGCAATTCATGTTTATGACGCACTATATCATAAAGGGATGTAATGCAGCCAAAATAATCAAGGTTAATACTCGTAAATGCATCCTATTATGGCAATTAAAAGAAAGCATAACAAGAAATATTGATTAACTCTCTGGACAAAGTCAAACCAGAGAAATTGGTTGTGTGAGGCAAAGCGCTTACGGTCAGTATCAAAGTTTGTACATCCATAATTGAGACTATAGCACCATACTTAGCTTTAATTTTTAATTTGTGTGTAGATCAAGGAGTTTTCCCGGACTTAATGAAATACAGTAAAGTCATACCTCTGTTTAAATCCGGAGATAGTAAAGATACAAATAATTATAGACCTGTATCCGTGTTGCCAGTTTTTAGCAAGGTGTTTGAAAAAGTAATGCTAAATCAAATGCTCAATCATTTTAACACCAACAGAATCTTACACTATCAACAGTATGGTTTCACCAAGGGACGTTGTACAACTGACGCCGGTGTAACCTTATTAAAGCACATATTTACTGCGTGGGAAGAGTCCCAAGACCCCATTGGAATATTTTGTGACCTCTCCAAAGTATTTGATTGCGTAAATCACGACACATTACTTTTGAAACTTGAGCATTACGGACTAGGGAAACTTGCACTTAGTTTGGTAAAATCTTATTTGAGTGATAGACAACAACATGTGCAAATAAATGGTGTTAATTCACAGGGTTTAAAAGTAAAAATGGGGGTAACGCAAGGCTCAATATTCGGTCCTTTCCTCTTTCTAGTATATATAAATTATCTCCCCTATTTATTGAAAAACCAACCTCAAAATATGGTGTTATTCGCTGATGACGCTTCCCTAATTTTTAAGATAAATAGACGGGCCCAAAATCTAGATGACGTGAATAATGCCCTACTTCAGGTCCATAATTGGTTCACAGCAAACAATTTAGTGTTAAATGAAAAAAAAAACGAAATGCGTAAGATTTGCTTTACCGAATGTTAAAAGTAGCGATTGTGATATAGTATTGAATAAAGAGAAACTTGAATTTGTAGATAAAACGGTTTTCCTGGGGATTACGCTTGATTCAAGGCTACAATGGGGTTCTCATTTAACATCTCTTGCGGGGCGGCTAAGTTCAGCAGCGTATGCTATAAGAAAAATCCGTCAATATTCTGATGTAGATACCGCTAGACTGGTCTATTTTAGTTACTTTCATAGTATTATGTCTTATGGCATTTTAATGTGGGGACGGGCTGCAGACATTGAGTCTATATTTATTCTGCAAAAAAGAGCCATCAGAGCCATATATAATCTTCGTAGGCGCGATTCTCTAAGGGAACTGTTTAAGGAAATTAACATCATGACGCTACATTGTCAATACATCTACGAAAACATAATGTATGTAAGAAAAAATCTACATCTTTTTAATAAAAGAGGTGACAGACACAGTTACTGTACTAGAAATAGAGACCAATTAGTTCAGCCGGGCTTCAGACTCGCTAAAGTAGACTCATCTTTCATGGGGTACTGTTTGAGATGCTATAATAAAATTCCACAAAGTATTCTTGAACTGAATGAAACGAAATTTAAAACATGCATTAAACGCACACTATGTAAGAAAGCATATTACAAGTTGGACGATTATATCACTGATAAAAATGCTTGGCTCAATGCCGGTCCTGCTCCACAAGAACAGGGGCGCCTAAATTGATAGCATTAAATAGTATTGTTGGAGCTGCTGAAGATTGCATAACTATCTTTGCATTGTATAGATTCAATCTCTTTTGTATTATATAGCCGCCTAGCCCATATTGTGTGAGTACTATGTACTAGAAAGCTGTCATTCGCTGGAAACCTGCGTCTTTTCTTGACTTGAATGTGCCCTGGCGGTTAGGAGTATGTCATGCTCACTCAAATGTCTCGCTGATGGTGGCACGTGTGTCGGATCATTTAGTTCCCTTCAAAATGGTTGAGTTTAATGGTGCTGATACATGCGTCATGTTCGTGAACGGGCGCTGTCAGTTGTGACTGGTCATCTCTTATTTGCCACGGCTTATTTGAATTAATTATTTTATTTTTGAATTGTTTTTACTATGGACACTTTTAACGTACACATCTTGCTGCATCGTTCTCACATAATGTACCATCTCAAAATGAATGATGTAACCAAGGTTTTGTTAAAGTATTCTGATTTAAAAGAGTGTCCATGGAGTTTCTTGCCCGTTCTTCTTCATAGAGATCTACGTTAGGGAATGGGCAACTACAGTACTTTCACAGTTTTTGTGCCTTGTGACTGGGACTGTAGCTTTATTTTACTGTTGCCTTTGTTTCGACAATTCAAAAGTGCCTGTAACTGGCCTACTTGAAATAAATGCTTTGATTTTGATTTTATCTTACGCTTACAAACTTTTCTTTCTAGTGAAGCCAATAGAAAACACGGCTTGTCAGAGCCATTTCTTTTAGTTGGATTGCTTATTCCAATACCTACCGGAGTACCGGTTTCAAATCGGCCAAGAACAGACTGAATACAGGTATTACTGAACTATTGGCCGATAAAAATCTTCCACATGCATCGGTTCTAGACCTACATCGAGAGATGATGACTCAGGTCTATCTACTCTCTATAGTTTCATCGAAACCGCAATCGAATTTCATGCCTTGAGGCTACATCGTGTAGTGAATGGATAATTTACGATGCATTATTTATTGGAAATTACTGATTAGAAGTGCAACGTACTGCCGAGCTTCTTTTGTCCTCATATAGAGAGAAAGTAATAGTCGTTATTACTCCTAAAAATATTTCTGCAAAAATTTTTCCTCATTCACGTATTTTGAATATTTCTAAGTAGAAAATGTTGCATATTTTTTGCATTGTCACGTTATTCTATGCTTTTGTTCCTGTCCCAGTTTCCACAGCACAATATCACGTAGTGAAAGTGCCAGGAGCGAGAGATCACGAGGGACGCTCTAGTTTGGACACTGAAATTACTCTATTTACTATTTATTTGTTGCATGATAAAATAGATACCGAGATAAGCTATACAATATAGCTTATCTCGGTATCTATGACCGAAGCCGGTTTACGGAGGAAGTGATTTCATGAAAAGGTTAGGTTTACCTTACAATCGGCTAATAATTAAAAACAAGGCTTGATAGCCGCTTCAACGAATGCGCATGCTTGCTTCTCATTAGCAGATAAGAGGGTGTCAAACCAGCATTGATCTGTTTGGCAATAATGATTGCCTATAATATCATAGTCCACATGACATGAGTCACATTTCATGCAATCACGATGTATAGAAATCTACTATCGATGAATAATGTGAATATTCTAATTGAACACGTGTGACCAGAGGATTTTAATTATATTATAAAGTTACTGGTCAAGCGTTTCTTAACGAGTGAGCCCTCGGCCCTTTACACCTAGCAATCAGGTTCACTAAGCTACACCTTGGCAGTAAGCCAAGTGAACATGTTTAATAGTAATTGGAATTGTTGACCTAGGACTTGCTTTTGAATAACTTGGTTCTAAGATATAATGCAGCATGTTATAAGAACTATTATTTTCACAAACCTTTACTTAGACATTGCCCATTAACCTTCAACTTAGCTGTTCTACGACCTAAAGGTCAACGGACAGTTATTATAAGCGTTGCCCGGGAACAACATCGGCTCAACTGGAGCCGTTGGGATTCTTTCTTTGAAACTCCATACTACAACGCACACTAACTGTCACGGCATCGGAATTACCTAGTAAAAATAGCTAAGGCGATGCTGATTCTATGCAGCGATTATAACTGCGCGGTTGATCTTAAGACGACAACAGTGCATCTAGTTATATTTCAGTTTTCCTAGTAACTGTGACCAAAGGATACTGCTACTTAGATATTACACAAGCTTTTCACTTAAACCAACAAAAAAGCAGGTGTGAACACTCAAGGGAAAACGTTAATAAAATTTTCAAGTGCCCATAAAAAATGATCAACAGATAAACCGGTAGTAAACGGCACACGGACTCACCTCATAAGTGTACCAGGTTAGGTGGTGGAACCTGTATGTGGTATAATAATGTAGGAATGCTGTCACGGCCTTTACTGTAAACAGGACAGGACCAGATAAGGCAGACCACACGGAGTGGACACAGTGACAGGAGGCAACGGCGAGAATGCGAATGTGTGAATGATGTAAGAGAGAAATGAGAATGCTGTAGTACAGAGAAAGGTCTCCATAAATTAGATTACAATCTACCAGAGTAGTTCATGTTGTGGTGATAAGAGTAATCTTATCATCACAACATGCCTAAGCAAGCAGCGAGTTTGGTAGCGGGACTTCTGAGTGTGAATGTACTTATTACCTACTATTCGTAGATGATGATCTCATGTGTTAAACTTCAATCAGAAAGATCGAAGTTAGATGACAATATGATTAAGAATTGGTAACGCGGAAGACTTTTAAATCTCCTATGATAACGACACAAAACTGGCTTGTGGAAGTCAGATAGGCTATCACTCGATGTTAAAAACTAGTTTTCAGCTTCATCTGGTTACAATGAAGCTGATCCTAACATAGTTGTGAAAACACGAGGCAGGTGATAAAGCCGAAGATTCCGAGGGGTTCCGAGGGTGCCGAGGCCGAGGGGGTTGGGATAAAATTATTTAAAGTTTAAAAAATCTTAGACGCTATCGCTTCACTCGAACAGTGTGACCTCTACCTACGGACGAAGATGTCTCATAGTTCATCATTTCCATCCTTAATGAGGTATGTAATAGTTCCTGCTAGGTTTTACCATAAAATTAAGATAAAATCCTAGATAAATTGCAGAAGACAGACATTTATTTATTTTGATAGGATCAAGAGTCACTGGGTTCATCATAAGCAGTAACTTTAGTACTATAATTAGCTATTTATGTTTATTATAGAACAGGAAAGGCGTATTTTATGTATGTATCAGTTCCATCACTGAGTTTTTACGTGTTTATGACTCAGCCAAGTTGGTCATAATCTTTAAGATGAAGAAACTTGACATAATATAAATTAAGTTTATGCTAAACCCCGCTCCGATTATCTCCATAATACCAATTTTTGTTTTGATCGCTCATTATTGGATGAGGTCAAAATAATCTGTTGTTAGTCCGCAGAAATTTTGTATCCTCAATACCGCATACTGTGGCTATTATTTTAAGATACCAATCTTAAACTAGATCTTAGTAAACACTGGTTACTAATATATAAGCTTATCTATACACAGCTGAGTTTGAAGCTCAATATGTGATAATTACTGCCATGTCTCCAGGCAATGTTCTACAGTTCAAGCAACTTAAACAATCAGACGCCATTAGATTTAACATGTAATTACTAGTAAATTATGTAGGATTTCACGCATCAATTGCTACCTATATCTAGTCAAGTGCATGATATTAGTTCTAGATAGGTATGTACCTAAGTATGTTACTGAGTATAAGGCTATACCGCTATGGCGTAAGTCGTTCTCTAGGTTAAGTTTAATAGAATGTGTATTTGTCACAAGGTAGAATGATTCTTTAAAACTCGCTCTATATAAAATTAACTTGATTGCACCTGTTTTTCTTTGTAACTACCAAAACGAGATCACTTATTTTGTTTATGTCAATGCCAACCAAAGACATTCAAATATAAGTCTTTTAAATCTCTTTGATGCCAATCAACTAAGCACCGATATTGGGTTTTTCCGGTGCCAACAGCTGTTATATTTATTTCCAAATGAATAGTAATTTATACAATTAGACGAAATATTTTTTTTAACGTTAAAATTATACAATACAATCCCCCAACCTCTTCCCATCACCTTTTGCTGGTGGTTTAGTTGAAAAGAAAAAGTGACGAAACAAACTACCCAGCAACACATGTGTTTTAGTGCTGTTCTTGGTTGGCAGACCAACACACTGCACTATCATTACACTGAAAACGGGATGTTTATCACATTTACTATTTGTGTTGAGTTCCCGATATTTCGGCGCTGTTGCAAGCACCATTATCACGGATAAAAGGATCACGAATGATAATATTAGTAACCATGTTAGTTTAAAAACTTATACTACGTTTTACTACACTTATTTTCTGTTGATGATTTCTGGTTTCTTCGCTATACTTTCCTCATCATCTATCATCATCAGTCATCGACCAGAAGAAAAAAAACGTAATCTGTAAAAAATTAAATCGTTCATAAACTATGATTGACAGGGACATCCCTACTTCAACTTTCTAACCGCAAGATAGAAGCAGGGAGGCGGAGCTTTAAGTACACTTGTGTACAACTTTTTCCTGATAAAAGTCGAGTGAGGAATAATGAGATAAGTAACGTGACCACTCGGTAGGGTAGACTTTCTAGTTATAAGCCGTCGATTTGCTTAAGTTTTGGGATACCGCATATCTTTGGACAGGACCCACTGCGGCAGTACCTATAAAATCTATAGACTGACAGATAACACAGAACCTATACCAGGTATACAGGTTAGTAAAAAACACAAAATTTTACACAAGATTTCTTTACATAACACCATGCCTGTACTTCCTGAATGGTAGGGCAGAGGTAAACCTACCTACCAATTCTGCAATCCACACTACGAAAGTTATTTTTAAGTACCATTAAGTAAGGGCTGAGCCTATTGTTACTAAACGGGCACAAGTCCCGACTCTCGACTATTAGTTAGAAATTCCTGATGGAAGCTCAGTATCATTTTGCTCAACTCCGAAATCGAATCCAGTACCTCATATTCAGCAGTAGCGATATCACTAGCCCGTCACCAAAACAATTTGTAGCGAAAATATTACCTACATTTTTTTTTTGAGAGGCTTGTAAACAATACTTACCTCATGAATTCCTCCCTGCCGTGACCATTTCGACACTCAATGAGGAAAATCGCAGGAATATGTGTTGGTATTCGGTAATAATACTTTCGTTCGTGTATTTCCTGAAATGTTGCGGGCGGCATACTATATTTAGGGTCACCTCATAGGTCACGTTCAACTTGGACGTGTCCTACTTATCATTGCATTGAGCCCTTCAGCCAAACATAAGGTAGAAAAGGCTACACATATATTGTATAGTTCTATCGGCACCAATACATATTATACCCTTTAAGCCGGAACACAACAATGCTTCTTGGTGACAAAAAATAGGAACATTGAAGAAGCATTGCTGTGTAGTAATCCCTAGGGCGAACTCTTTTACAACAGATTGAATACTACGTATTTTTGTTCTTGAAAAACTGTGAAAATATTATACAACTCGCAAGATTGGTAGCGGTGTATGACAACCTAGAGCTCGCCATGTGTCTGAATTCTACAACCTAGTAACTTAGTATTAGTAACGCCTGGTAAGACTGGTAGTCAGGCATCTGGTTACCAATGACCACTGTCAAAGATCTACAAATGACAGTCTTGACCGATTGGTCGTGGTTGGTGCTTTTCGAGTCTCGGAGGATTCTCTACTCTACTTATTTCATATAACTAACAAAGTCGTACGTAATCAATAGTTTCAAATAAATTGATTCAATTTCCAGATTGCTATAGACAGTACTTCTATCAAAGGTCTACGATATAAAGTCTATCAGTTATTAACGATGCTCCATCGATTCGATTCCTGCGAGACATACTTGCGGCTCTACTCAGATATTCTATAACTTTGTAATATTGTGACTTTTATATCTTGCGATACGATTAGTCGGCAGCGATTGAACATTTTCGTTCTATGGTTGTAGTTACTTGCGTGAACTTTTTTCTATGCAAATGAGGAGTTAGGTGGAAAATATACAAAACATGAACATCATTATTTTAGTAGCGACAGGACACTAAGTTACATGTTGGATGGATGACCAGTGAAATAAGAGGTATAACGTCTGATAGATGTTACAGAAAGAAAAACACTGCTGCGCTGACTCCAAACAAATTAAAATGAGCAGAAGGATGCTAATTTCTAATCGAATCCAAAGGGCAGACAGCCAAAATAATAGCTATCAGATTAACACAATCGTACCGCAAAATATAAAAACAACCTTTAATTAAATGAAAAGTGATTTGGAGCATCGAAATTTCCCGAAGACATAATTACTGTGATCCGTTCGTACTAACGTTCTCGTTAATTCTCTCGGAGTATTTTTAATCGGATTAGTGGTATCTTTGTAACTAACTTTGTGGTTTCCTCTTGGTTTTACCACAAGCTCTTAAGTCGGTAATTGGCGGGGGGATCTTGTAATTGTATAAAAAGAGCGGAGAGCTATTCGGTGCAGAGTAATGAATGCTCTAAGGCGCGAATTACACAGAAACGGCGTAAGGTGATGGTGCGGCGCAGGCGTGGAAGTTATAAGGAAACGAAAGAACGGCGTGCCTGTGCCGCGCCACTTGAGTGTAATTCACGACACGTCGCTTACGTACATTTTGTATGGACACGTTTTGAAAGGGCATCATGGCTGCGCCGCGCCTTCACCTTACGCCGTTTCTGTGTAATTCGCGCCTTAGAAGCAGGTGTGTGTCTGTGTGTTGTATGTGTGGTACAATATTAGTTTAACCACGACTTCAGAGGTCGGATATTTTTATTTTTTATTAAAAGGAACAGCAAACAGTTACATTATAAGGACTTACAACTAGTTTAACATAATAGAAATTTGGTTTAGTAACCCACGACGCTGTCCACAAGTAGACACAGAAGTTTAAAAAAAAGAGCTAATCGCTAGATATTATCCCACGGGAACGGACTACTGAAATAAAGTGTATCTTTAGTTCCTATGACCATGGTCTATATTTGTGTGCCTTTGATCGTAAACATTCAGTCTTTAAGGCATGGAAACGTAACAGACAGACTGACCGAGTTACTTTCCCATTTATAATATTAGTTTGGATTCATGTTGGCTTCGTATGTGTGGGCAGATAAGTACGTACATAGACAGATGTCTGTGGCTGAAGAAGAAGCCGGCCGAAATCCGCCATAACTAATGATCTTGGGAGATAATCCTGTAATCACCCCAGGGAACGCAGTTTTTGGTAGGCTCGACGTTTTTGGGTGGATGAGTGATGCATTGTACATTTTCGATGTTTTTATGAAGAAACATTAGCCTGAAATAACCCTAGTAAGTAAATAAACCTTCAGGCATGCTCTTTTCACAATACTACCATCAGTTTTAATGAAAACAGTGACACAGTTTATTCATAAAATTGTTGCTCATGTTGCGACTATGATATATTCGATGTAAAAAAAACTTAGTTTACATATCATCATTCTTTGGCCCTTATCCCAATTCAATTACGGGCGGCGCAGCATGTCTTCTTCTTCCATACTTTTCTAAGTTCTCTATTACTTGTCATCTTATCTGACACCTCCTTTCTTGCCATATTAACAGGCTCTAAACAAAAGTGTTTGATTTTACATATTCTTATGAATAAAAACGGCCAGTATAAGGCCCACGACCGTTACAATAACAATGACTTTATATAAAGCTGCAAACTTACTAGTAAGGCAAAATAAAACAATGATATTACCAATAGCTAGAACTATATGCCGCCATGGCACTGCGAACGCAGTCTAATGGCCTGCGAGGATTGGCGAAATTGAATCGTTTTTCTATTTTCTTTCGAAGCTGTTTGGTTTATGTCAATATTGTACTAGAAATAAGAGGACAGCTGTGTATTCAACGAGTTGCTTTAGTATGCTTGCTGACCGTAGACTACTGGATAACAGTCTGATCCACAGCTTATGCATACTTATTTTGGTGGTCACCTCAGTTTCTAGCCTGGAGTAAATATGCAGATCCTTGCGAGCCCTTTTAATCCCTCTATTATTAGTTTGTCTTTGTTCAAATAATCAAAGAAAGCTTTAGTCATCTTCTTCAGGATTATAAGCTACTACACTTTGTATTTTATTATTGAATCAAGTTTAATGTTCACCTACGGCGATATCCCGACCTGCCGTCAGTATAAGCTGTAGTTTTGAAGTAATAATACATTGCTGTCGACTCGTTCTTCGTACGCCAGGTATTACTTTCGTATTAATGTCGCTTGGGACCAACCTCTGCTGTACAGTTTGAGGAGGGTAATTATGCAGCAGCTGACCGTATACCGACTGCACGTAGAATTAGGAAAGATGACTTAGATATTAAGTGGTTCTGGGTTAAATGTAAATGGACTGAGTTAACATAACTTCGAAATTATTTGGCAAGTAATTATAATCGCATACTATTAAGTCTGGCCCTGCGCCCTAACCAGAGCCATTGTTCGTAAGTCAGTGCCATTCATTTGTTCGGCGCAAAATTCGAATCGATGAATCAAATGATGTTATGAGATCAATGTTTAACTATTACTTAAATAAAATACACTCTAACTTACCTTGAGAGATAAATACATAATACAATAATAAACCAATATACAAGACTATACGTTAATTTGATCAGTAATCTCAAGTGAAGATGACCTTTGAATGTTGTTGTTCGTATTGTAAGGGTACATCGATCGTGCGGTGTTCCACAGGGATCGGTTCTGGGGCCGGCCTTGTGGAACATCGGTTACGACTGGGTGCTGCGCGCCGACCTCCCTACCGGCGTCAGCGTAGTTTGCTACGCTGACGACACGCTGGTACTGGCACAAGGGAGGTCGCACGAGGCGGCGGCCGAAAACATGACACGCGGGGTTGCGATAGTCGTGGAGAGGATCCGGCAATTGGGTCTCGAGGTGGCACTGCACAAGTCCGAGGCCATGTGTTTTCATGGGCCTCGGAATGCGCCACCGTCGGGATCCCTACTGACGGCAGGAGGGGTTTCCATCGGCGTCGGGTCGACGTTGAAGTACCTAGGACTCGTCCTCGACAGCCGGTGGAACTTCGTGGAGCACTTCCGACGTTTGGCTCCCAAACTGGAACGGACAGGGGCTGCCTTCAAGCGGCTCTTGCCCAACCTGAGGGGTCCAAACGCCTCCTGCCGGAGGCTATACGCGGGGGTCGTGCGGTCCATGGCCCTTTACGGGGCCCCGGTGTGGGCGCGTTCTTTGAGGCGGCAAGCCGCCCACTACCTGAACGCGCCCCAAAAGGTAATAGCCATAAGGCTAATCCGGGGGTACCGCACGATCTCCGGCGAGGCGGCTAGCCTCCTTGCCGGATTGCCGCCATGGGATCTGGAGGCGATAGTCCTCGCGCGCCTGCATGAATGGCGCGCGGAGGCACTACGTCGGGGGGAAACTCCGCTGCCGCGGCAAATTGCCGCTCAGCGGACAGACCTCCGGCGTGATATCATGGCGACATGGAGAGAGCGACTATTGCAACCCCGTGCAGGGCACGCTACCATAGTGGCGATAAGTCCCCTCTTTGAGGAGTGGCTAGAGAGGCGCCACGGCGCCCTCACCTACCGCCTGACGCAGATCCTCACCGGACACGGTTGTTTCGGGAGGTTCTTGCACCGAATCGGGCGGGAGGAAACGCCCGGGTGTTTCCACTGCGAGGATCGTCCGGAGGACACGGTGGAGCACACCGTAGAGGTCTGCCCCGCTTGGGCGGAGCACCGCCGTGTCCTTGTAGCGGCGATTGGCGGCGGCGATCTCTCGCGTCCGGCCCTGGTTCAAGCCATGGTCCGGAGCGAGAGGGAATGGGAAGCCGTCACCACCTTCTGTGAAGCAGTCATGCTAGTGAAGGAGGTGGCGGGACGTGAGAGGGAAAGAACCTCACGTCCCAGCCGCCGCGGGAGACGCCCTGGGCGTCGGGGGTCACGTGGTGGCTCCCGGCCACCGTAGGCGCGGGCCTGTGGTCGGCGAGTTATGGGCTAGCTCGCCGTCCGGCCGTCTTATGTCGACAGGCCGTGCCGACGGCGCGTTCGTGTTCCACGCGCGCCTCAAAGAGATGTCAGCAAATAAGTAGGGGTCCGCAAGGGCCGATGCCTGCCAGGGCTGCGGGACTGTTCGAAAGAGATACCGTGGCCCTGGAACACAAAGGCAAAGAAGGAACATGGGTGGGTTTTAGTCAGTACAAGTCTGACACTCCCTTCCGCTCCGCCCAGAGCGGGGGGGGTCATTTGATGATTTCCCATCCGGAAAAAAAAAAAAAAAAAAGGGTACATCGATTATTATCTACCCACTTCAACATTTTTTATTTATTTTTTTAACCAACCTACAAGAATTTCTAATAATTATGTAGCTGTGACAGATAGGGTCTTAGGTATAAATAGGTTATAACTATATTATCAATTATTAAAATTTATATTTTGATTTAAATCCCCCTAGATTGCGAGATTCCCACACTGTGCGTCATTGCGATTATTTTTTCTCGACCATACCTGGGATACCTTCTACTTTAACGAACGTATTGGAGGTCATAGTTCCACAAGTGTAAATAAAAATACAAGTTTTTGGTGTTATAGCCTTTCCATGACCCGTGTTAAATGCATCCATCAGCATATTGTTTTGAGTGAGTTACATTGAGTCCTACTGTAACTCGCAATTTTTTTGATTTTTCACCAAAAAAAAAGGTCATTGCAAGCAATAATTTTTGCGTAGACTTACTTAGTTTGAATTACACGTACGGAATACTTGGTTAACGGCTTCGTGAAGGGTCTGTTTACACATACTCGGGTCTGTTCCCTTGTAGTCTTTTGACATCTACCATGTCTATGAAGCAAACATATCATTTGTTTTTTTAACTATACTACCTTTTATTACTATTACTACAAGTTTATAAAAAATCTACAAGACATAAATCGAAATTTCTCACTTCGCAAGAAAATTTCATTCAAAAGGTGTTTCAGAAAACGTCCATCGAAATTTTACCCGTGAAATACAAAGCCCTTTTACCAAACATGACACATCGGCGCCACCTATCTTCGTTTTCAGGTCATTACACACGCCACATTTTATTGGGAACGTGTGCTTTTACTCCTGAAATATATTTTATTCAATGTTATATTATGTTATTATTACAAGCTGTATTCATATAACTTCTTAGCTCCAGCTTTTAGCTTAGTTTTCTTAGCTCTACGTAGCATTTGGTGAATGCGGTTATGCAATTAAAACTTTTTGTGTCTGGTTTCATCAAGTGAGGAGCAAGTCTTAAGTCTAGAGCCTAGCTGTGTAGATGGTGCAGAATTATACTAGCACCCATGATACTGAAAGTTTTAGAAGTTGTGTTATTTTCTTTTTATGTATTTCGTGAATCTAATATCACGAGAAAAAATCCCTGAGACCGTTAGAACTAACAGAACTTCCGGATAATCGCATGAGTCTTTCTCAATTAGTTATTTTCAGCAAATCTGATCTGATTATATTTGCCCTTCTTTCTAAATGATTTTTTTTTTTTATAATTCTTGATTATATATGCAAATAAAAAGCCACATCACCAAGAACACTCACCAAAACCGACTCCTATTTCCACCCTGAATAACTACAAGTGTTCCTTACCCACCGACTACGGAACAGTAATTTGTTGGGC
Source organism: Noctua janthina (assembly GCA_963576755.1). NCBI lineage: Eukaryota > Metazoa > Arthropoda > Insecta > Lepidoptera > Noctuidae > Noctua > Noctua janthina. Next base: position 1,378,892 of record OY755070.1, read on the forward strand.
ACATTAGGTACCGACGTCACTGACGCGATTACATAAAGCTTAATGTCTTGTACCCAAAGTTAAAATAACAGAATACGACCACTGGGAGATTTTAGCTTGATTGTTTTGTTTGCTTTTAAAAGTATTGTAATTTTGGGTTCCAGGTTTCTTAGCAAATGCTTTGCTGATGTGGGTCTTTTCCCTTTGACTGGCAGTGAAGAGAGGTTTGCTCATGTGGTTTTAAGGTTTAAAATTGAGAAGCAGACAATTCCATTCCAGCTACTATTATTGGTACTTGTGGGCTATTTACTAAGCAAGGTATATCTTTCTAACCCCATAGCTATAAAGTTGTAATGATAGCTGTATTTAAACTCTTATTCCTTTCACTCTTATGCATGTTTACACTAGATTATCACGTTTCTTGCGTCATTCTTTTATTTCACTTATTTTTAGGTTTTTCGATTACGTGTCACCTACATATTTTAACACCAATGATGTGAAGTTATTGTTTTACGTAAACTTACTCTTCTGAACAGAACAGTGTGTCCTCTCGCAAGAGCCCGCACGACTTATCTCCTTGCTAAAATTAACTCTGTCTTTTGTCACCAAACTTCAAAAATGACACCCAAATTCACTCAAATATTTCCAGTAACTTAAAGGTTTCCAACAGCATTCAATATGCAATACATTTACGATGAGCTCAGTAATGGAATCCTTCACTTTGAAGAACAGGGTCTCGGTTTAAATTCTAATTTATTTTTATGCTATGCTTTGGTCACCGCACCGTTACCTATCGTCTACGGCCTGTGGGGTTTGTTAATGATCTGTTTTTATTATGGAGATAGGTTTTCGTTGGAGAATTACTGTTGGGAAATATGGGTTAGATGTCTGTCTGAAATAAGCTTCAAGACCTTTAAATTATTCAGCAGTATCATTTACATTTGAAACTAAAAGTCGTACCTACTTCATTTATTGATACACAAAAAGGAAGTTGGTAATTTAAAACTGTTGAAAACTAATTACATTTAAGACACAAAAAAAAACTTAAAGAAGGTAAACATTAATAAGGTAACCATTTTGTTATGTGAAATGTATGGACAAAACAAAATAGCGAAGTTAGTTCTGATTTTAGCCATAGATTAAAAGATATTGACACAGCCATAAGCCTCTTTTCTTTGCTTAAAAAAATCAATATACGGAAAGGACATGTTCGCGAAAATAGTAAACTATTTAGAAAGATATAAACGAATATAGTAGTGACCAACGCTTTGATCGGCAGAATAGCCGAGATATATAAATTAAATCAGCAAAATAAAAAAACAAACATGTGGTTGCATGTTTGTTTTTTTTATTTTGTTTTTATTGCTTTAAACATGGCCATCGGAAATAACTAGGTACTTGGATCATATCTGCCGCTTCAATTTAATAGACGAAGGTGTAAATGAAGGTAAAAGTGGCGAGCCTAATGCATGTTGCAGTGAAAGTGAACCAAAGCAGATGATGGCCCAGAGAGGTCGGAAAATAAGAAAAAGTCTTATGTTAAAATATGGTAAATGGTTCCGTAGTTCTAAGAATAGATGCAGTGTGAGTTATTTTGTAATTACCACGGAAAGTCTTGAATGTTAAAACTGAAGGTTGTTGTAGGGGTTCTTTATTTAAAGAAACCCTACAACAACCGTCGGAAAACCCAATAATACTTTGCTCGATTTGCGAAGTGAACTCAGGATCTCAGGTTCAGCAGTAGCCCTTGCGAGCTTGCGATCACAAGACCAGGAAAGCAAAGAAAAAAACTTTTCGCAAAAAAAAAACACTCAAATGTCTAAAAATTTTAACATTGTAACTAGAAGTTATTAAGTGATCGTAGCCGAAGAAGAAGAAAAAATACGTATTAAAGGAAATCAAAACCAAATTACTGAACCGATTTTGATGAAATTTCTATGAGACTAATGGGGAAGTATATCCTTTCACATAAAAAAAGAAATTTTCAAATCGGTTCATAAATGACGGAGTTATGAGGTAAAACATAAAAAAAATACAACTGAATTGAGAACCTCCACCTTTTTTTGAAGTCGGTTAAAAAAAGCAAATCGTTGGTATTATGATTTTCGTAAGGGCTTCTACGATAACAAACACAAAACTTACACACACTCAAAGCTTTCGCCTAAGCTTCCAAGTTATCAAAACCAGATTGACAGCGTAATTACCTAATCCACAGTGAGTTTGACAGCGAGATAAGACGTCAAACTAAGTCGCTCTTAATTACCCGTCGTTCTATGATAACGTTATAACCTCTCTGACATGAAACTGTAAGAGCACTTAATTAAAAAAGTTCAGGGATTAAGCTTTGAAAAAAAATGGCGAACCTTAATATGTAACGTTGTATGCTTAGAGGTCAGAGTGCCAATTAAATCCGTTGCGCAATTTATAACTTTTCTGACCTTTTCAGGAAAGTTTTAGTGTTGAGAGGAGAACAATGGGTTGTTCTAGATGTAGTCATGGAGATAGTTAGGGAATCCAGCACCCTGATTGCTTAAGGTAACGATAATCTGAAGGTAACGATAATCTGAACGTACAAAATGGAAAGGCATTGCGATTGATAATTTTTTACACAATTACACCGCTACTCGTCCGATTGCTACAGATGGGATATTTTACATACAAATAATTATAAAAGAAGAGATCCTAACAAAACCAAACCCTACACTCCTTTGACTTACAAATGGCGACATCATTTCAGATTATTCCGTCGCCATCCAAGGGTTTATCCTCTATTTACTCAGCACAAACATCGTGTAAGCACACGTCACAGAGAAAGCACAATGTCCTCACCGTTGGACATGACTTTGTACAACATGCTCTTAGATTAGTTGAGATGACAATCACATGATGCACAGTTTGCTAAGCTTTGTTACGCTTATCTAACACGTAATCGTCGTGGCATATTGTTGTATGATATGTGGGTAGATTTACAATGTGTAATATAGAGCTTTGATTAAAATATAGAAATGATGGCTTAGGTAGTCATCTAAGCACAGGCTTGTATGATCAAGATTCGGAATCTCTACATCCTCGAGTCTAAAATCGTTGGGTGAGTTCAGTAGAGGAATTTCGAGGAATTGACTTCGATTTTGAGTGTCTCTTTGCGACAAATTTCAATCTTACAATTACGCAAGATTCAAAATGGGTATAGAAGTCTTATGACGTTACGCACACAGAATTCTCGGGACCATACGATTAGGTATGGAACAGGTATCTTCTCAAAGATGTAGATAATTGTTATTTTACGAGGAAGAAGTCGTCTCTGCATATTGCGTAAGAATAAAGTATTCATGCATGCGCGTGATTCCACATATGATATTTTATAGATTTAATGCTCTGGGGTGCTGGCCTGGTGACTTAACAGATGTATAACTATTAGACCATGTATAAAAATAAATGCGTGCAACAATGCCAGGCGCTTTTAGTGCGTGATACGCATTTCATTATATACGTACTATTAACGCGATAAGGTTTATCAGAGTAATAAGGTTAATAATAAGTCTCAGCTTTAACTCAAGCCCGCGTTCACCAGAGCGTCATCTTCACGCATCAAATGTCAGAACTTAGCCTTAATTCCAAGAGGTTTTCCAGCTTTAATTAAGGCCAGGTTCAAATAAAGACTTCGCTCCATATTCTAAAACTAGCAAGAAATCTTTATCAAGGCATCTTATTGTTTTACTAGCTTTAGCACGCGGCTTCACTTGCGTGGAGGTCTGCCCCAGGTTATGGTCTACCCTTATGCCAAAAGTCATTGATTAGGGTGACAAACAAAGGAACTTACTTTCAATATTTTATAATATCATCTAGTCAATATACCTTTAAGTAGAATTTAATAATTAGACACGGAACTCTAAAGGCGTCTGGCGAGCAGAAAGGCCAATGCCAGTTGCTTTTTTGTGTGATCTAATTTTAGATGATGATAGGGTTGCGCTGAGTATATTTTGTATTTTTTTGTTATAGTTGTAAAGAAGTTAAATACAATATTTTTCTTTCAGTCTTTGCAGCGAGTATTTACTTATTATAAACACGTTCACTATCCGTGAAGTACACACAATAGTTAAACAAACGCTGTGTATCATAATGTGGTTCAAGGGCCAGGAAAAAGGCCAAAGTATGATTGTAATTGATTTATAACGTGATACGTAGGTAAAATTTTACTTTCCTTAAAGTTCGAAAAGTAGACCAAACTGTTAGTAAATTGTTTCGTAAAAAATACAATGTTAAGATTGATCATACTTACTTTTTCTTAAAAACTTTTATAATCCAAATGTTAATTGACGCAGAAAGTACCTTAATTGCCTTTTCCAAAAGGTAAGCTTTGTCTGACTAGCAAATGTGAAAAGCTAGTAGTTGTATTTTACGAGCAGTATTTTGGTTATTATGATGTTTAAAATAGATAAGCCAAATTAAATCACAATCTTCTTACATTTACAAATCATGTTCTAACTAGTAGCTTCATAATTAACTATTCCATTTGAAAGTACCTTCAGGGCATGTGTAATACGCTCTACATATCTGTTAATGATAGTTACAAACAAGAAAATTAAATACTTTACCATTAAACTACAGTAGGCCTAGTACGAACGTATGGAGTAAACGTAACGTAAATAAGAACGATTTTAAAATTGAAAATACCCATCATCATCATCATCATCATTTTAGCCAAAAGACGTCCACTGATGGACATAGGCCTCCCCCAAGTGTCGCTACATTGACCGGTCCCGTGCGACTCGCTTCGCTCCAAATATTAAGTTATCTTTAAGTCTTTATGTTTATACAATAGGTGATACTTATGTACTCGTCCCAGTAATTAACACCAAAATGATATACGATAGTTATAGTTAAGATTCAAAAATCGTTTCGTTTCGTGCTAGGGCCTCGTGTCTGCTTTTACTAATAGGATTAAACCTTTTTTCCATTTACTCCGTAGAACTAGGTGCTCTCTTCTAAGATTAACTAGTTTCCTAGGAATGTAAATAAAGAGTGAGCTAAAGCAATAAGAATTTGCTGGAGTTCTTTTCATTCGTATAACTAAGGCAATTAACTAATTGTGTTAGGAAAATCTTTAAACCTCTGTAGGTATTGTCTATCTCTCTTTTTTGAAATAGGTACCAAAGTAGAATTCTTGGCTTTTTTATTTGTCGTTGAAAATCTTCCTATAGTTTATTTTGGTATGAAACAATATTCAATCACACGAAACACATCGCTATATTTCAGTTACTGAAAAAAACAATATATGAAAAAAAAAACACGTCGAAAAACTACTGCCCCAAACCGTAAATAAAAAAATAAACAGTTTTCGATAACTTTGACAAAATGGCAACTGAAGTGACAGCCCTACGCCCACAGTATGTGATATCGACGTCCAATGGCGCGCAATTGGCCAGAAGTTAACAAAACAACGAAAAACAACTGCTAACTGTTCTATCTAACTGTCCATTTTGATCGGGAATTTCACTTTAGAGCAAACATTTTTATAAATAAATTGTTTCACTGACTTTGACAGTTTATTCAGAGAGATTTCATTTTTAATTTTTTTTTGGTTTACTGATTGGTGTCGAGCCGGTATTGTTTATTTTTGTCTGCACCAGTAGTTACCTGCGTGGATAGGAAGGTACCTAATATAATAGTCCTACTGCAGGGCAAAGAGAAGAGAAGGCACCAGCATTAATCACCACGCTTGCTCAAGGCGAATTGTAGAGGAGGGGAGGTGCAAAAACCCATAGTCTATAAAAAAGGTACTGCTAGACAATACAGACGATGACGTCAACATGGAAATATCAGAAACATGGAAAGTATCGGGTCGACGCGATGCGATAGAATATGGAGGACTAAAATATATTACATAAGAAAACACTCATTTATCTTATCATCAGTTGAGGTATTTATAACAAACGTTTTATTCATTTCATAGCCAACTTTGTATGTAATCCTCCTTACAAATATTCCCAAATCTTTATCGGTTTTCGTTGTCAAATTAACTAAAAGCTTTTATACCGTACTTGTAAGAGAATAATATCTTAGCGACATTAAATTTTAATTATGTCAGCATTAGTGATCAACAAATTATAAATAATACTCTTCGAAACAATTTAGAAAGTACTTGGCACATAATTAATCTGTCAATAACATTTTAGCGACTTTTAGGCCGTAAACCGCAACTATTAAAGTACCTAGTGATGGTTTATTTTATACTAACATTCTAACCTAAATGGATGTACTTTCATGGTGCATTAAACCTTACCACAAGCCGTGGTTTTGCATTAAACTGCGGGTTGAAAATACAGTCAGCGAGACGTTAAAAGTGTATTCTTTTGCCCTGTCAATATGCGGTAATCATAGGTATAGTAGAATATTTCATTTTAAATGGATTCTTTTTTTTAATTAAAATCTTATAGGTACCTACTTATTTTTAACCGTATCACAGATGAAGCATAAATCGAAAGTTCATGTAAAAAGTGCCACAAAGGCTCTGTTAATATGTTAGTTCCTAATGCGAAAATAAAATAGTCATCAATCATCCATCACTGATTTAAATCGACGTCAAATGTTCTACTGTACAGTCGATCGCACATCAGGCCGTTGTATCACATGTACTACGAACTTCACCTATACTTACTGCTACGCGCGGTCGAATGTACATTCATCATAAGAGTAACACAATATTACACTTCTGGATAAAGTATAACTCATCTGCCTTGTCGATCAAGTAGTCGCAAGCGCGACTGCTAAGCATGTGGGTTCGATTCCCCAGTCGGGCAAAGTTTCATTGGATTTTTCCATCAGGAACTTCTCAGTAGCATCCATGGAGTCTGGATTTGTGCCTGGTTAATGGCAATAGGCTCGCCCCCTAATGAATGGAACTTAATTATAACTGGCGTAATGTTGGTGTACTGTTAGGCACACCTCCACCTCTGCATAATTCTTTGGAGATAACGGGCGTGATGTAATGTTATATTTTATAAAATACTGCCTGTCATTGCAATGAATTAAGATATTAACATAGGAAAGATTATTCTAAGCATGTAGTATGCGTACAAGATTCATGATTATGTATGTAACACAAATACATTAATTAACAATGTTACGATTATTTCTTAAAAATTAACGCTTCGCGGTGCGTAATGTAACGTCCTTGATTTTATCGTGCCATAATTAAATTGTAACATGATCTTGATCAAACTTACTATATCTTGATAACCGGCATTATAGAAAACGAATATTGAAGTCAAGTAGCCCTCTGAGGTAATTGCGTGTCTCACTCACATGCTATTCATCAACATTCATTGCGTTTTTTACAGTTGTGAAGCAGACGAATTTTTCAAACATATGAAGAAAAGGACATTGGGAAGAAACGTCCCCCACCCTCCAATAGAATTGAAACCAGTGTCACTCGAAGCGTCTGGATTATGAATTTCTGTCAAAATCTATGGGCGTGTGATAGAAAGTAGAAGAAGATAGTGTATAAAGACGCAATTTCTGTTCTACACCGTGACTTTTTACTCGTCTTACAACGGCAGCCCATGTATCCAATGAATACTAAACATTCATAAAAAAATAGGTATTTATGAGATTTTAATAATTTTAAAATAGAAATATTATTCAGAATTATGACGCATGATGTAGTTAAAATACCCTGTTGCGAGCGATGATCTACTGGACTCGAGTGCTGGGTAGGTATAGTTCTCCCGTTTGACACGTAAACATCATTAACAGAATGTATCATAATTTTATTCTATTTTTTTATTATTATTTTTCTTTGTACCTATTATGGAAGATAAAAAAAAAATCGCGCCTAGAGCTATTTTACGTCGGGTACATTGAGTGGACGACCTTTGTAAGACGATTAAAAAGTCACGGTGTATACCACCAAGAGCATGAGATGAAATTCAGCGTTTGTTAGAAGGCACTCTGCAGTGAGCAAAAATTATCACAAGACAATTTGTTCCAACTCTTATCATACTACTGCTTTTCTAGCTTCTAAATATGGACAAACAGTCCTCTAAATAAGCCCTTATCTGCCTAACTCAATGATGATGTTCTCCTATTTCTGGCATAGTAATGTCAAAAGGCCAGCAATAGCAATTCTGGACTCTCATGTGAATTTCACATTACAATATTTTACTCACCACAAAATCCATGCACACCGCAAAATTCTGTTACGTTATTACTTTACAATACTTATTTCTAAGCAAAAATCCACGCGAGTTTCCAAGCAGAAAGTCAGGCGCGCTGGCAACGTAAGAAGCTAAGAAGTAAAATCTATATCCATGCTAATATTATACATACAAAAGTAACTCTGTCTGTGTGTCTCTTACGTTTTCTCAGCTTTCAATTTCGAAAATTAACGTTTTTCGATGAAAGGCATACAAGTAGACCGTGACCAAGGATAGAATATAGTATACTTTTTTCCCGGTATTAAGTTTCCATTGGAACAATTCCCGACCTGCTGCAGGCCAAACCGCTGCTAAAACTAGTATAACTATATTTAGAGTGAACATTTTCCAGCGTCTCGCTCGACATGCATGGCAAGGAGTATCTCGGGGCATTACTTGCATGTCCACAGGTTTGGACTAAGGTTTGACGTGAAAAGTCGTTCAAGTTACTGGGGTCTTTGATTGTAGCATGTGCATTTTACAGGGGTAGAAAACAGAGATAGATAGATAGAGAAACGACTTTATTATTTGTGCAAAAACAGAGCTGTTTTACAATATTTAAATCTATAGGTACAATGCGATAATACCGTTATCGCTGACAGTAATGTCATCTAGACATTCTTTGGAAGAGATGATTAAGGAGACGATATATTTATCATTAAAATTTTAAAGTCATTAATTGCGTTGAGTGCAGCATTGGCTGTTATTGTATTGTGCTGAGAATTTGTTTAGTATCGGATTTTTAATTATGGCTTTATATTAAATCTTTTATTAAATCAAAATGTTTGTCAATGCTAGGTGACCGCGCGAACGAACGGTGTCGTGTGGGAATCGGCTTAAAAGTCCGTTTAATCAAGTAACAGGTGGTTACTATAAAACAATATCTAACTTGAATCCGGCATTTGGATTCAAAATAAGAACAAAAATGCTAATACCGACTGACCTAAATCACTAACTCTTTTTTTAATTAACTGTATTGTTGTTTTAGCCCGTTCAGATAAAAACTAAACTCAATTTATATAAATTGCGAAGTGTAGCCGACTGTAATTACTTATTTAGTATCAGTGCAAAAGCAATCCTAATGCCATTGGATATTGAGGTTGCATTCGTATCACGTACTCTTTGTATTAATTGTATTGTCTGCGTATTGTAAGAAAAAAAAGCTTCTCGCAAAAAAATCCGTTCTAATTACTTTGATTTAATTGCTCGTGCAATGTCTGTGATATGATACATACCTACCTAATCAGGTATGTGTGTTATGTTATTTCGCACCTTCGTATTATCCATAAAACCTTCGCAACATAATACCTAGAAAAATTTTTTTATCCATAGATTCAGAACGATAATAAGAATTTCGTTTCAATTTATTTTTTTAACCCAAATATTCACATTTGCATACAGATATAAAAGAAAAGCACAAAGATTTTATATTTCTTTGTTAACCAAGCTACAGGTGCTAAGAATAAAAATATTTTACGACAACACGGCTGCGTGTTTATTTTGCGTTGACGCGTGACACCGTCACCGCCTTCCCTTAATCCGGCCCTGTTAACACCCATATTTTTCGTGAATATTTCGTGGCTCAGCATGCGCCCCAGTATCTCCCAAGGGCTTTAAATGTTGTTTTTTTTTGTTTAAAACAAGGTCTTACTTTGCCTCCAAACGAGATGTTATTCTTATGCAAATATTTCAGAGGCATGAATTAAATACTTCTATCAAGATCCTCCCTTTATCTATTCAAGTTTACCTTTGAAACTCTGAAACTGTTAAAGATACCAAGGTTCTATATTTAGCAGTAAATAATCCTGTGAAAACTTTTGCTTTGGAATTTATTGTTTACAGCATCAAATATATCTGTAACGAAGTTGTAAGTTTTCTTGATATCTAAGGAGATACTGTTGTCATCTTTGATCTTGCGTATCGATTGATGGTACTTTTACATAACTTCGTAGTCCCACAGAGTTGAATCAGTAACTATTCTTCCCTAGGGCAAAAGTAATCTATTTTATCGAACTGTTATGTCTAGGGTCAATATCATTGTTTAGATAAACATACTTTCATGAACATACACGTAATAGTGAACATATTTACTTCTTTCCAGGAGGCCTATTCGCCCTCGGCAAAGTCCTCAACTTCTTCCCTGTGGGCGGGGAGCGAGAGTGCCAGCCCGAAGGTTACAGCATCGCAAAGGCTGGCATCTGCATCAACCAGTACGACTGTCGGCAGAGGGACGGCAGGGCTTCGGGAGACTGTGCTGATGGACTTGGCGTCTGCTGTGTATGTAAGTATGGGTATTATGTGTTCAGAAAGAAAAATAATGTGCGCGAAGTTTAAATATGTTACCAAGATTGCGTGGAAATCTGCCATAGTTCATTCGGTATATGAAATTAAATGCATAACTGTACTCTTAATTAAATCTTTTGGTTTATTCATGGTTATGCAGCAAAATGAAAAAGTAAATCAATAAAAACAAGGGACCTACAGAATCAAACACAAACAATAACCTATGACAAATCGACACCATCATCATCAGCCCTCGGCAGTCTACAGCTGGTCATACCTTTCGCTGGCCTCTCCAATCGCACGCCATTCATCTTCCACACAGCTACTACCAGCCACGCTGCGGGTTAGCTCCACTAACCCTGAGAATGATACAATAAGATACACAAAATCCAACTATTTGCCACTACAGATGTATTTAAGTATTCTTAGCGTGTCGATGGCAAATTAAAAAAATATGCTTGACCCAAAATTCAGCTAAGCGAACTCCGCACGCTGATTGATGGGTCATAAGATCATCAAGCGCGCAGGTGTCAGGGCATACAGCGCAAGATGATGACTGTTTTGCATGTATGGTAAAATACTTACCAAGAAACAATAATTTAAGAACAAGATGGTCTACTTGGAAGTAGTGAAATAAGCTACTACAAACTTGTAGCAATACCTACTTAATAAGTTGGAAACTGGTTCACAATCGAAAAGTTTCGCGAATGTAATTAAGAAAACTATTTAAGTGTAGGAAAGACAGATTGATTAAACAAAATGTTGTTTGATGAAGACAAATGGTTGTCAATGTAGCTAATTTCTGGTCTGAGCCCAAAGAATCATCGAAACGACTAGAAAGAAGAATGTAACGACACATATTTGAATGAACGAAAACTAAAACAAAACTAACATAGAACAAAAACTAGGTACTGTTTTGGCATAATTTCGACACATGGAGCGAAATGGTACCCTGAAATAGACTGAAAATTCTGCCTGTCGAGCCAAGAAAAATCGATTTCCCGCAAAAACGAGATTACGCTGAAAAGATTACTAGGTCCTTAGTAATCTTGCTGGAGCTAAAACTTGCCTTGTGCTTACTAATGAGAATAAGCTGACAGCCTGACACTGGAAAAGTAGCAACAATAAAAAAAAAACGTCCTTAAAAATAGGAAAATGTGAAACAGGTTGTTGACAGGTGTTTTTTGGCAATTCGCTTGTGAATTGGATTTTGAACGCTGTAAATTGTGCTATGCAGTGTCCTTTCAACCAAATATTTTATCTTTGAATTGGCTTGTTTCACAATCAATGGCCATCTAATGGGGTTGGCATAGTGGCTGAGCGATTTACTTATGCGCTCTGGGTAGTTCGCCAATTCGAAGCAATATATTATTTTCTTAGCCTATAAAGAAGGTACCTATTACTATAATAATGCCCTTTATATAAGAAAATAACTGAGAATGAAAATGTAAAAAAATTGTAATAAGTTTCTAAAAGCGCCGTTTTATGCGTCACATTAAGCCTGAATAAACTCAGTCCTCTTCCCAACCTATCTTCGGTCCTCTACCCAACCTTTCAAGGAATAAGTGCGTGTCGTGATGTTATGTTATTCCCTCAACATCACATACCCGGTGGCCCGTAACACAAGTATTTAATGCGCATTTCGGGTACCATTGCAGTCTATTAATAATAAATAATACCAATATAATACCTTGTATATTAAATTAAGTACTTCTTGGTCACTACAAAATTAATTGTGATGAGAAATTAACATATTTATTGAGATGTTATACATCAGCATGCGACAAATACTAAACCCACAAGACATCAGGGTTTAGTACAGTCCCTGTAACTTCAAGTCTTCGAGCAAACTGCCACTTACCATAAAAGAAGTGGAATGGCAGACAACGATTGAGTTTCCTGCCACTATGTAGGTTACGGTTTTATTGTGCGGGGACGACTGTAGTTGCCGTAGTTACGAGTATAGGTTGAAGCGTTATGAACATCGGTTGGGTAGTGTAGTAGTAAGTGGTACAAAATGGAGTCAGTCTCTTATGTGTTTTGTAGGTACTGTACCTCCTACATACTTGCTAAGTTTTCTTTTATTTAAGACCTACTTTTGACTGCATTTGGATAGCTAATCCTGCATCTTGTTAAGTACCTATCCATCCTAATGGATTTATTGTTATTTTTACCTGACATACGCTCAAAAGTTACGGCTAATACAGTAGATACATTTTATAGCATAAGTTGTCAGGTTTTATCACCACGTCCCGCTTTCACACCGTTCAGACTTATTGACGTTCCTTAGTTCACGACACATTGTTATAGAATTTTTCTTAGAATTTCTATACTTGCTTTAACCGACACTTTACCCAGATTTAAAATCTATGCTTATGTAGCTCCGCCTTGGAAGTTGGTAAATTAACTAAACGGGGTGGAAGGGATAGCGACGTGAAAACGGTTACCATGTATTCAGTACATCATACTGAGCATGATGACGTAGAAATAGACCACATAGAAATGTTTCATCGGTTTTAAAAAAAAATCAGCTATTCCACATACATTTTGACCTTGTAGGCATTGCACTTTTGTAGGAAACAGCTGTTTTTCTTTTAATTAACCGATTTCTGTGTGTAATGATGTGCTGAATCCGTGGTAAATGTTTTCGCGTCGGTGTAACTTCCACCCCGTATTTACAGGCGAGAGCACTGATGTATGAAAAAATAATTAGGGTAAGCTTACACACCGAAAAAGTATCGAGAAACTTTACCAGGCATGCATTTTTGCATTGTATATTGATTAGACAGACCGTGCTCGTTACAAAACTTAGATCTCAATGAAAAAGAAAGGACAAGAAACTCCGTCGACATTCATTAAAGTCAATGCATTGTATTTTAACGCAACTACAAACATCAAGAAACAATGATGATGCATATCCTATTGATTCTAAATTCAATCTGCTTTACCACTAACTACAAATTACCTAAAACGAGAACTTCTCATAGAAGTGGCAGTTCTTTACAAATTCTCCGAACTGCCTTAAACCTCGATTCAGTAGACTTTCACGACGAACGCATACCTATGTGCCTACCCAATAGATACAATAATTTTCTTTCACCACTTACCTCAGTCACCGTTTCACGATAACCATTAATGTTTAACGACAACCTAACCTATAAAACATTTCTACAGAAACACAAAGTAATTTACATGAGAGTCGCCTGATCGATGAAAAGCGGATCAGTAAAAGGAGACTATGAGACGGATGTTAGTAAAAATTGGGAGGGAAGGATCTACAAGGAAATACACTAACCTTATCGGTGGAACAACATCGGTCGTACTGGAAAATCGGGGTAAAAAAAATGAAAAATGGAAATGATAGATGGAATGATTCGAAGTGTTTGGTATATCTACAGCACTAATCAACGAGATTAATATTTAAGCTTTTTGATAGCTTATACATATAAATCAAGGACATTTTTGACTTTCCCATCTTCGTTGTAGATTAGAGTAAAACTTTGTTTACACCCTTTGGCCGGAATAAAACGAATATGTAAAATGGGACTAGGCGGTGTAGTTGAAAAAATCGGGATTTTGTACGAAGATCTTACTCCTGTTTAGACGCAACCAGTGCGTCTGTGGTGGTTGAACTATTGTATAAATATAACTCACATTATATTTGCTTACACAATAGTTTACTTCACAAATACCCTGTTTTCTATTCCGAGTAAAGTTTCGGTTATAATATCTAAAGGATATTTTATTTCTATTTGTCTTCATGATTCATCATTCTCCTGCCCTTATCCCAATGTAGTTGGGGTCTGTGCAGCATGTCTTCTTCTTCCGTACTTTTTTATAACTCATCATCTCAGCAGTCACCTCCTTTCTAGACATATCATCTTTCACACAGTCCATCCATCGTTTTTTTGGTCTTCATCGACTCTTATAGCCATCTACATTCATACTCAAAACTTTTCTCACGACATTTTCCTTTACCTTCGCATCTCATGTCCAATCCAGATTTTTATTTTTGAAGTTTTAAAAATCTAGACTTAATTTGAGCCGAAAATTGTTAAACACGAAGATTACAGAACCGTTCCTTTCTGGTTTAACTGTTGGTACGTATGTGTGTGGCTCAATCTTACTCCCCGTTATCGACATAAGCAGTACGTCTGTTGTGGTTTGAAACGATTTCAGCAATGAGTCCGGACATTGGCGTCTAGTGCCGATGTGCCGTACCGTCGTTACGTGTGGCTGGCACTAAGTGCTGTCCGGTATTGTCGGTGCAGGGTGATAGTTGTCCGGTGTTTGGAGTGATTTACGGTAACACAGCATTTCGAGCTAGTATTGAAAGTCTTTTATCTGAATAGTTGAAAATATTTAGTGGAGTCAGTTATGGCCGGGTTTTCTCTCCCAAATAAGTTTCGCTTAAGGCAAGGAATTTCTTTCCATTTGTAAAGTTTTGAACCTAGACTAAATTGTCGTGAAAATCAAGACAACTGCCAGCGAAGATTTATTTCTCATTCAAACATGCAAGTTATGGTAAGTAGGTCACTGACGGCATACAGTTGGTAACTAACAAGACAAACACTTAACCGATACGTGTCATTCTATGTCATTGTTTCCTGTTTGGATATGCTATCTAACCTGCTTATCTGCCAGGGAATAAAAGTAGATAAAATAGAAACTGCTTTATTGCACACCACGACAGTAACATTAGATGCAGGGCATTTATGTTTAAATAGGTCCTTTGGCGGTTTTAGGACTGGTGGCAATATCTACCAGTTGGAAAGACAGGAATTACTAAATATTTATAAGCCAGTCCATGACTTTCATTTATATTTCGATTAAAATATTATGTTTGTACTTTGTTTTATTTTTTTAACACTTGTGAATAAGTCAATAACATAAACCTTCATTGGAGGGAACAATCTATAATAATAGTAGTCCACAAGCAGTTCACATCGAAATTAAGGTCACCATCATACTTTATCAATAAAATTTCTCAACAAAAAAAAACATGAATGCTCACCAATAACGCTTCTATCAATATCATACAAGCGCCAAAAGATCCATCTTGGTCTTAAGGTACCTACCTATTTTTAATTTACTGTTTTCCACAGAAACAACTCGAAAACACACTGCTCTAAAATAGTGTTGGGGAAGTTAGCGTCAGACTTCGGACAGTAATAGCTTATGTCAGCCACAATTTATACCAGTTAATACAGACCGTAATAGCGAGAGCTAAAAGGATTCAGAAGTTTTGTTTTATATGAAACAAAACTAGTTTGCTAAAAGCTTCCTTCCTAGGTTCTAGAATTTGAGTATAATTGTATAAGTTTCATGTTATTGTAACAATGTATTCCAGCTAGTTTTAACAACAAACAAACATAACATCACGTCTGCCTGTGATACAGAGTGGACTGTAATTGTATTCCACCCCGCGGGTCTAGTACGGGATGACTGTCACATGTCGATTTGGTTCTATGAGATTTTGCAGGTGAGTTGGGATTTGAGTTAGTACAAGAGCGAATGTAACTTACAGACAAATAAATGCGAGTTTTATATGCCATTTCTAATTCCCAGCTAAAACCCTCAAAGTGGTGAAGGCGGGCGTAGTGGGGGGGCTATCACTATTCTTGTGCCCCTATCCCAGTCTACTTGGATTTGGCGCAGCATGTCTTCTTCCATACTTATCTATTACTCGTCATCTCATCAGATACCTCCTTTCTTGCCGTATCATCATTTACACAGCCCATCCATCGTTTCTTTGGTTTTCCTCTACTCTTATAGCCATCCACATTCATACTCACAACTTTCCTCACGACATTTTCCTCATTCCTCCACATCACATACCACGCCACTGATTACCTTTGGGGGACTATCATACTATATAAAAATTATGTAGTGCGCCAAGGCAGCTTTTTTCCCAGCCGTTTGGAGGATGGGCAGTGTCTGAATCACCCAGCGGCAGCGGTTTACTTTCACCAATTCATTTGCTAAGCATCATGATTATACCTAACACTCTTTTATTTACCTTTCATTGCGGCTGTCATGGGGAAACCCAGCATGAGGAAGTTTATGATTAATTGACAACGAAACCAATCAACCTACATCTAGAGTTGTTAAAACCATTACAAGTAGGTACCTACGGCTAACTTTGATAAATAAAACCTCCACAAAAACATTTATATGGTATAAACTAATCTTTCAATAAATATGCTTAACTTCTGGAGCTCTCCTTATGGTAGCAATAAAGATTGATTATATGGAGTTATTTCGAAAATGCAAAATGCTGGCCGTGCGTTTTGATCTGCAATCGTCCTGTTTATCTCTAAAGTTTAACTAAGTTCTGCTTTCGAATATTTAGTTAACTATGAGAATTTGAATAGACAAGGGGTGCTACACAAGTTCAGCATGATTTGGCACAGCCGGGCGGTACAATCTTGGGTAAGCGATATTAAGTTCTGGATAAGCTACTCGGTTTAGTTCTCATTGTGCCGAGCCGACTCAAACCTAATTAGCGCCAGTAGGTGCCGACAGAGTTTGTTGATCGGCATAAGCCGAAAAAAGCCGAATATGTGTAGTTTAGTTTATTTCTTCGGGTCGACTTCCTTGTTTAACAAATACTGCCGAATCAAAAATCCTGACCCGAACAAGTATAGGATCAAGTATAGGACTCCGTGGCTGCTATTGAGAAATTCCTGATAGAAAAATTCAATAACACACTGCCCGAACCGGGAATCTCACCCAGGACATATTGCCCAACAGTCGCGCTTGTGACTATTAGAACTTAACACTACTTGCACCTATATTGAAAGAAACACTATGCGCCCGAAGAATTTTGGAACTTGAGTTGCAATAGGCTGGAGACATAGCTTGCACTGATGGCCATGGGTTCTGAATTAGCAATCACACACATAGGACCGACCGGTGTGGCTTGAGAGGGATGCTTGGGGAGGTGTGAACACATTTTGGCTGCAACGATGATGATGATGAGTGAACCAGCAGTGGTAATAAATGAATATTCCTAATTTAATGATCTACAGGAAGGCAGTAACAGGTTATCGTTAAATCTTTAGGCGTGTGATTTCCGTTTCTGATTTTCAACACAATGTGGTTTTGGTATTTTAGCGAAAACCAGCAAAAAGTTTCCATAAACGTGCCACATAGGTATAGCCACCGTTTTTTCAAGAAGTTTTTTTTTAAGATATTATAATGTCGGAGGCAAGGCTCGGTCAAGTAACGGATTAATTTATGTGTAACACGTACGTACAGACAGACATTGTCAAAAACTAGTTGCAATTTTGTACCAGTTCACTTGTTCTAAGTAATCTACTTTCACTACATCAAATTACAACTGGTTCAATGTACTGCAGACGTTTTTAAAACAAGTGTCATTTATCATTGATGGTATTGTAGCAGGATTCTTTGGCATTATTTGTATTTTTTTTTTCAGTCATAAACTATTGTCAATTGTTCATTTATGTCTTTTGAACCACTGAAGGCCAAGACAATTGGTAATTGGAACCAAAGCGTGAGGTATTTCTATAGTGTGACCACAGTTCAAGATGGGGCTGCTTGTCAATCAAAAATGCATCGATATGTCAAACTTGGTACATTTATTTTAGTTCTGTGTTTTCGGTTTTGCATTTCGGTAACATATACCAATCTTGTGTCAATTCAAAAGGTTTTTAGCTTTTCTGTCTTCGTTATCACTGATTGCCACTGTCCATTTCCTCTGGTCAGCGCTTACATCTTTTGCCCTGGGTCTCAGTGTGTTCATCATGATTTTGTCCTACTTGAAGAGAAGAGTTAGCAGTTGGATTATTTCTTCTTAATACACTTCTTCAGTTGATTAAATTTAAATTATAGTGACGTCACTTAAAGAAAAGCCTGACGGCAAGAATAAGACTGTAAAGACATAATAATCCCGTAATGACCATAAAAATAATCCCATGATAAATACAATTATACTAAATCCGCTTCCGTTAAGTTTAGAAGTAACAAGCGTGTCGACTCATAAATTATGCTAATTTTCACAGAGTACAAAAATCGCCATCATACGCGTTGGCCTACTGCGAAATAGGTTAGTGTTACGATAAAATTATTCATACATTATTTTTTATATTTTGTGTAGGTATATTTCGGTATTTTTAGTCTATGATAAATGACAAGTTTAATACATGAGTATTTTTTTGCGAATATTGTATTATTATGTCTTTACGTACTTTGAAGGCATTTTGTCAAGTTATCAAGACGTTAATTCGTTGATTTATTAATCAACAAATTAATACCATGTCAGCAGGATATTAAACTTGAATTTGACAGTAACTCTTGCGCAAATAGAATTATCATTAATCATTGCTTTGTAATAAAATGACATTCTTTAGGTTCGTTGAAAATAAATAAAATCATTGTAAGCCAGTAAAAAATTAACATCTCATTAGCCGACAATTTAACTCTGTAAGTTCGAATGTAATTTCTGCACAAATCGGACTAACATCATGGCTTATATTCTCCCGTAATTTGACTTCAGTAATAGTCTAATCGCATGCAGCCTATTCTACATGAAATCTATCTGGACCTTTACAATCCACTAACTGTAAGGGTAGCACGGTACCCCTTAGTAAGACTGGTTATGTTGGGCTTCTGACTACCACCTAAACCGACTACCAAAGATCTAAAAATATATTATAGTTTCACGTGCTTGGTAATGAGAGGTCTTCCTCATCCTTGGACCGACATCGACCACCTTTGTAAACCCGAGCGGCATATATTTAGCCCTCTTTCAAATAAAATCTCCCAATATTGTTAAAATCTTGTTAAGCTTAGGCAAATTAATATTATTTTATCGAACGGCATCTTACGAACATTTCCCCTATTACTGTTAATATCCTCTCCTTAATTAACCTTAATTAATAATGAGTTCCTTGCTAATTACCTACTTGATGTAAAAGTTTCCGGCGTATCGAAAGTTTACCTTATATCATTATTTATGGGCACCCGAAACAGGTAGGAATGGAATTGTACCTAGTTTGATACGTTTGTAGGTATTTTCGTATCGAGCGGTGAACTGGGTTCCTGCGCGCCGTCATGGAGAACGTGCGGTCGCTGGCCGCACTTGGTGATGGGGCCCGCCGGGACTGGCTGCCCGCGGATGTACTTGTATCTCCCGGGCCCCTGACATATGGTAGTAGTAGGAACAGTGGGTTTATGGGCGGTTAGAGTCCGTAATACCCGCTGCTCGCCCCATACAAAGGGCATCTATGAGGTATTTCCCACTCAAAAAAAAAAAGAAACGGTATTTTCGGATGTGTTAGATTTCCAAATATTCAGTGATCAATGTTTATACTTACAAAAAGTTCTTGGCTTTATCTTTTGCATTTGTTGTTATAACGAGATAGTCAAACCATGAAAAACTTAATCATATTTTCCTACAATCCAACTTATTTTACGCATAACCTAGCTCTGCAATCTCCACGACTTCACAATTTCCCTTCAAAAGTGAAAGTACTGTGAACCCATTTTAATTTAATGAAAATAAATTCGAGCTTCAAACTTGACGAAACCACGGGCTACGGCATAATGACATGATGAGACCCGTATTATTATGAAAAGGATTCGATTACGAGTGCGGACGATGGTTACCGTGAATGGAATTCCGAAGAGGTTTTCAGATGTGGCTAGCTGGTAGCAGCTTACTTAATGAAAAACTTGGCTTTCATATTTGATTTGTTCGTTTTTTTTATAAGATTTTGGCTTAAGAAGAGACGTTTTAAGCATTGGATCACGTTTTCTTAAGCAGGTTTATGACTACTAGTTTATTACATCAAAGTTTCTTTGTTAGCTGTCATATAATCTGAATAAATCTCAGATTTAAAAACAGTTATGATGTTGATTGTGTTTACTCTGATGTAATAATTTTGTTATTTTTAGTAGTCTGTGGAAGTGTCACATCACAAATAGAAGCATCGTTTGTGTTGGGGAAAACTGGATACGATACGTCCATTCGACAAAACAGTTTCCCAAAATTTCGTCAAACTCTAATTTAATCTCTTATTCATCAGTTCTGAATTAAGAAATAACTAACCAACTTGTTGCAGTCGAGGTATCCTGCGGCGGGGCTGTGCAGAATAACCTGACGTACTTCATGTCGCCCGGCTTCCCCGAGCTGTGGGGGGGCGAGCAGGACTGCAACATTACCATAGAGAAGACCCACGCCGGCATCATGCAGCTCAGGATCGACTTCCTGCACTTTACTATTGTGAGTCATCATCATTATTTTTATGTTGGAATTACCTTTAATCTTACCGGATACAGCTAATTGCCGCAATGAAATTATTGAGTAAAACTTGCTGGCGTAAGGCTGGTTGTAAGTTTTTAAATCAGTTTAAGCAAAGCTTAACTTACGATCAATGCATGCGGCTATTACAACCTAGCCACGATTGTGCGATAGACTTTAGACAGGTGCTATACAGGCTAATTCTTCAGGCAAAACTTGTCACACCTGATAAGCATCAGTCTCTAATAGTGGTATAAACATAGAAAACCGTTTAAAATCTCTAGGCTGAAAGAAGAAAGTAAATTGTCCGTACTCCTATTGGATTGGATATTAAAGTTATACGTTTTTTCTACTTCAGGGTCAACCAAACAGAACCACGGGAGACTGCACTGAGGATGCCATGATCTTAAGAGACGGAGACAGCCAGTTCACCCTGTGTGGACAAAACCATGGACAACACGGTAAAATAATATAAATTTGTTTCAGACCTTGTCGAGGCTGGCTCTTTATACTAAGTAGCACGAACAAGCAGTGTATCTGATGCGTTTTCCTATCGGTGACTTTTCAGAAGCCTATGAGATTCCATGAAAATATTAACTTATAAACAAAAATCTAAATACATGTAGAGCTTCCACGTTTCGAACTAAAAAACACGGATTTCATAAGGTTTACTTCTCTACGTATGTCATAATTTCCAGTTTATTACACGCTATCAACGGGCAGTGAGCAGCGCGAGGACGGTGACCTGCCCGGCACTAAGACCATCAACTTATCGCTGCGCATGCGCGGCGGGGACATGCCGCGCATCTGGCTCATGCGCCTCGCGCAGATGCCGCTTGCGAACACCGCGCCGCATCACTGTCTGCAGTACTACGATAATGATAATGGTAACTTCAATTCGAATCAGAATTCTGTGAACGGAGTTAGAAGCAAGACTACAGCGGCAGGAAAGTTGCAGCAGAAGTAAAGCATCCTCTAGTAGATTTCACTGTTGACTGTGACGTGCCATTGCTGCTGTATCAGCGGTCGCAGCATTTTTTTTCGCTTCCTTATCTCGCTACGTCACATGCCAACGGGTTGTAAGAAGCGCGAGGCCTGTGATCTGCCAGGCAGTAAGACCATTAGCTTGTCAATGCTCATGCGCGGCGCGGACATGCCGCGCATCTGGCTCATGCACCTCACGCACATGCCGCTAGCCAACACTGTGCCGCATCATTGTCTGCAGTACTATACTAATGTAAGTAAATAGTCTCATGAACAAATTAAAACTCAGTTCTGCTGGGATAGATGGAAGTAAGACTACAGCGGCAGCGATGTTCAGAGCGGTGGTATTTTGGTTATTATTTTTAGATATCATTGTTTGCTACGACGTGTTGCCACGCTGCTGTTGTATCGATGGCTATCTCATTGTTTTCAACGTAACATGTCAACGGGCAACGAGAAGCGTGAGGTCAGTCACCTGCCACTGTGACGTAAACGAAACGTAAATTTTAATGTGAAATTTTTATAATCTCTAAAAATATCAATAGAGCCTTAAAACTAAGCATATAATTTTTTAAATCGTTTGAATTTACGTCATGTTTAGTGTGTTAGGTCTACTGGATAGATTTATCATTTAAAATTGTCTTTGTCATGTCTTTTCACTCAACAGGAACAATAAGAACCTTCAACTACGCATCGAACGGGCGTCACCTGGCCAGTCAAGACTACAAGGCCTGCATCAGAAGGAACACCGGCTTCTGTTCAGTTAGATACAGTCCGTGTGACAGCCGCTCCTTCAGGATAGGACCCGGCAGTGGGACCCCAATAGTTATGGACCCAGCTGGTAAGTGAACGCACAAATAATTTAACTAAGGCATCTTCTTCTTTTTCGTGTGGTTAGTGCCTGACCTGGTGTCAGAGTTTTTATGCTGCCCATGGGCCTCTGACTTGGCTTGAAGCATTACCAACTAGGAATTATTCTTGTCTTGCGGTTTACGGATGAAACAGCTCTTCTAGTTAAATATGATTATCTAAAAGTCGAGCAGTATTTAATTAATATTTAATAATTATGTAAACATGATGAAATTTTCAAAACGAAAACTACATCATTGGATTTTTGAAAAATCAATATTTCTAGCCAGGAATCGAACCAAACACATACTGTATTAATACACCATTCGATAGCTTCTCTATAAAGGATCAAATTCTGGGAAGTAGTGACATACGGCAAACTGGCGGCATTACTGTAACGCATTATCTAGGTTTAAAATACACCCTGTATACGAAATAAATGAAACCTAAGAACAAAAAATAAACAAAATTTGAGAGTTGAGTTTTTAATTTCATTTTATCTGTGTGACCGCCCATCTGACCTCCCTAACCTTTAGGCGAACAGACAAACCCTTTGGCATGCAAATCGTAAAAACAGGAGGTATTCTGTTCAACATTATTATTCATGTTTATTATTCTACCATTCATATTCCAGTTAACTTTTCAAACAAATCCCATTTGTTACTAACTTTATGCTGGTCGGATTTGAACTTGCGACCTTCGTGAGCTCTGGCTGAGTTATAGCCTATTACTATGCCGCCTTTCCTTGATTTTAATGCATGGTGTAAAAACTTACTTGTGTGTGTGTTTTCGCAGGGGTCGTTGTACTTTACAATGTTAAATAATAAAGACGAAGGTACAGTCCGCTACTAACTTATTGATAGAACAATGGTTTATTTTGTAAAATCCTTTGTGTTAGACCAAGCTTCATCATTCGCTTAACCTTTTCCCAAGAGTGTTTAAGTCGGTTTTCAGTCTCACCAGATGAAACTTAATGCCATTTTTTTTTACATGGAACCCCACAACCCAAAAAGACTGGGTAATACGTAGTTAAGTTTAAATACTAACGTAGATAAGTTCTGTATTTTTACAAACATTTTGAATTACTTTTGTTAGCGTGAATAATTATGAATGTACTTATATGGATCTTGTAATATCTGAATTAAATGAATTTATTTTTAAAATACGATACATACCAAGCAAGCCTTTTAAAAAGTAAGTGCTTAATGTAGGTTTTCCATAGTACAATCCAAGCTTTTTTATTACAAAATGGAATAGTAGAAACAGCTATTTATCCTGTTCCACAAGGAAAATATTTTACATCGAGATTATTAATTTAAAGACTGTTTCCATAGACATGCAACAAGAAGAAATGATGCCAGCAGATGACACACAGACACAAGAAGACGAAACGGAAGGTTCTGGCAACGATCCTGAGATAGATACCGCCCAGCAATCACAACCTGGCGTTATCTCTAGGGTAAGCATGAATAAGAAATAGACTTGATAGAGAACAGTGTGTGTACTAACCAGACGTTTATTTGGTACATCGAGTTCAGGAAACGGACTGTTAATATGTATGACAGAGAAGATGTTCCATAAAGCCAAACTTTGACTAAAATTCAATGTGCTATAGTAATGGCGCAATTACTCTTGGTCGTTAGCCCGTATTCGGATGCATTACTACGTGTAGTTTGAATGAAGACGAATCATGAAACCGAACAGGATTGTCCGAAGTCGGCCGTACTTGACCCCGTTCTTTTTTTATGCTAGGTCGTTTGTCCAAATTCCAAAGGCAATCAAAGTCGGGCAAACGACCAAATATAATTGTGCCAACAGCCGGTTATTATTTTTAAACAAATTCGAGAAATAAATTAGATTCAATATAAAATCAAAAGCTCGTGCAAATATTCTAAGCAGCAATACTGACGTATACATTCATTTCTTGATAACATCATAATCAAAATTGAAAAGCGTTTGTACAGACCAAACTTTTTAAAACACTTACCGCACTCAATTTATCGTTTCAATACAAAGGAACATCTTACAACTTTTGAAAGTGTAAACTAGCTCCACACTTTTATGGACGGTCTCAACAGTGCAATAAATTGTTGGCAAACTCTGCAACATGCAACTCCGCAGCTGACTTACTCTATGATTTGCTGACCTCTTAAAAACTGTGCATACAGGAAATATCTTCAGCAAGGAAGTTTTTAACTTTAAACGAAGCTCGTTTTGCTGAAATGGGGATTTATTTTTGGTTCCGTCAAAGGATAAGATGGAAGATGGAGCTCCTTTAAGTTTAGTGATGCGTTATACGTAAGCGCAGTTTGGGTTTTTGGTTAGATTTTGTAATTTGTGAGTAAGTGAAGAATTTAGAAAAGTATAACGGCATTGATGATTGTGTGCATACTTTGTGATTTACGAAGAGCCCTCCTCAAAATAGGGTCCCCTTTATTTTGACATAATTGTGTGCAACTAATATTAAACTACGGGTACCCATAGCTTTGGAAACACATTATTAATTACCATAATTTTACTAAAAAAATTGATAGACCCAATAAATTACCAAACAATAACAAAGGTATGCAAAATGGATACATAACTACGAATTAATAATGAGATCTTATGTTTATGAGATACGATCCCTATATTCTTACCCAGAAAAGGCTTATTAAACAAAATATGCGTAAGGGTAAAGGAGACCTAGCTTTCATAAAACATAATATTTAATATTATTGCCCTAATGGAGAAGTTTGATATTATTTTCTAGCTTGTAGACGATTATAAACTCAGTCAGAGTTAAAAATATTTCACGTTCCTAAAAGTAATCAGAATATCCTTTAACGTTGCAAGATCTTGACTTTTCAGTAAAATATTTTCTATTAGCAAGCCGCTACGGACCACACTAGCATTAGACTAGTTGGTAATATTTTTCAAACGAAGTCCTATACAGGGTGAACTTTTCATGTGGACGTGGATGCCAAATCCGAAACTACATATGAGGAATAGCGAAAAATACTCAAAAAGGTCTCGAGCTCGATTTTGATGAAAACCCAAAACTGTATCATTCGATTTTTGAAAAAACAATATTCCTAGCCAGGAAACAACACACACACATACACACAACACAGTATTACATTACTTCAAAGAATTTGATCCTTATTAGGGACACCATCGATGGTGTAATAAAGTGTGTGTTTTTTTTCCAAAATCATTGGGTTCGATTTCTGGTTAAGAATATTGATTAAAAAGAAATCCAATGATGCAGCTTTAGTTTTTATTAAAATCAGGCTCGAGACTACTTTGAGCATTTTTCGCTATTCCTCGTAGTTTCGGATTTCCATCCACGCCCACTTGAAAAATTCACTCTGTATAACCAGCTTGTGACGACATTCCGTTTTATGTACTCAGTGAAGCGAACGAGTGCATTACGTCATTGCTCTTATATCCTCTTCAGCGAATTGACGGTCACAGATGAATTTTATGCGTGTTACTAAGACATTTTATTTTACTATTTTATTTAAATTCAAAGCTTTTCTGACTTCTTATTACGACTTACTAGCTTATGCTAGG
The DNA here is from genome assembly GCA_963576755.1 of Noctua janthina. Lineage (NCBI taxonomy): Eukaryota > Metazoa > Arthropoda > Insecta > Lepidoptera > Noctuidae > Noctua > Noctua janthina. The sequence continues at coordinate 1,405,004 of OY755070.1, forward strand.
TTTCACCCGCCTGGTAGTAAGATGGGACTCTTAATATATTTATTCGTTCTTTCAATATTGTCACTTTTAAAAAGCGTAAAAATTCAAGAATGATTTGCCATAACAAAATCGACCTTCTCCATTATATCTATACATTTATATACAACCCTACCCCGTAGCTAGTTTAACCCCTCACTAACCACATCTAGATCTGGACGTATATCTCGTCTTGGATGTGGGGTCAGGCCAGGTCCTCCAGCTGGTCGCGCTGGTCGCCGTACTCGCAGCACTACCCTGACGGAGATGACCGGTTCCGGTACTTCGGCTACGGGAACTACGGGATAGGCCTCACGGGCTTTGGGAGACAACGCTGTGACGATAGGATTACTATACCCTGTGAGAACGAGTATTTTATATCGGTGAGTTTAAATAGATAATAACATGTTTTTTATTTGCTTTTTTTGGAAGCTCCTGGCGCACGGGTCAAGGTTAAGCCGCGTTTGGCAAGGTCGGTCTGAGGATGGGTGACCACCATTACATATCGAGTTTCCTCCGTGCCTCGAAAAGAACGTTAAGACGTTGAGCCGGCTGCCATTTGTAGATCTTTGACAGTCGTTACAGGTAGTCAGTGGCCCGAAAGTCTGACAACCAGTCTTATTTTATTTTATTTTATTTTATTTATTAGGGAAAACAAACAATTACACATTGAGGACAACAAAAAATAAAAAAAAAATAATAAGATACAAAAATGATACAAATGTGAAATCAACCACGTTTTCCACATAAACAATGAGACAATATGGTAAATAACAAAAAAGATTAATACAAATAGTGAAGCATCAACAACACCAACAATGAAGCTATTTAGTGTTGCTCAATGAAATTACAAAGTAATATTAGTTTTTCAATAAATCAAGCAACATTTGTCTAAACCTTCCCTGGGGTAAAGCAAACAGATCTAAGCTACATATTTTTTTATTATAATTGCTCGTAAGGCGACGAATAGGTGCACGCAAGCCGGCATTCGTACGACTGGTAGTAGTGGCGAATACAGGTCGTGCCCGCACCTGTCGTCCCTGGCATGTCCTGGGAACTATATAACATAGCCTGTTACTAATATCTAAGCAATCATACAAGTTATTGCACAAGTCATACAAAAATTTGGTTTCAAGATAAGTACGCCTTGAACTCAAGGAAAGCAGATTGTACTTTTTAAGTAGCTCACTATAAGAGAGATAACAACTCTTTAAGCAACGGTAATGCATAGACTTCAGAAATTTGGGCTGTATGCTTTCTATACACTCACTGTATTTATTGTAGTAGGGGTTCCACACGGGTACTGCATACTCCAATTGTGACCTTACCAGTGATCGATACAGATATAAATATGTACTAGGGTGCTTAAATTCCGTGGCTGATCTCATCACAAAGCCGTATATGCGATAAGCATTATTGACGATTTTTTCTACATGTGCGTCTAAGTGCAGTTTATCATCCAGTAATACTCCCAGATCACGGATCAAACTCTCCCTTGCCAGAGTTACACTATGTATTGCATAGGGATATTTAAATATATTTTTATTCTTAGTAAAGCTAATACAATAACATTTAGAGATACTGAGTTGGAGTTTGTTCTCAGTGCAATAATCTGCAAGACGATTAAGATCTTCTTGAAGCAATTGACAGTTACGTGTAGTTTTTATGGGTCTAAAGATTTTAAGGTCATCAGCGTAAAGTAAATATTTTGAATTATAAAAGCACAAGCCAATATCGTTTATAAATGTAATAAATAACAAAGGGCCCAGTATCGAGCCTTGGGGCACCCCTGATGACACAAATATGGATTTGGAATGGAAACCATTAACTACCACTTTTTGCGTTCTATTTGTAATATAAGAAGTAAACCAACGATACAAGTCCCCGCGAATTCCGTTGAATGCCAATTTATCCATAAGTAATTCATGATCGACCTTGTCAAATGCTTTACAGAAATCTGTGTAAATAGAGTCCACCTGTACACGTGTGTCTAAATTATTGAATAAATAATCAGTATATTCAATCAAATTTGTAGTTGTAGATCTTTTCTTGACAAAGCCATGCTGTTGCTTGATAATCTGTTTATGAATAATTGGGTACAGCTGATTGTGGACAAGTCTCTCAAAAAGCTTTGACAAGATCGGCAGAATAGAAATAGGACGGTAGTTCTCAACTTCATACTTTGAGCCCGACTTATGGATAGGGGTGATATTGGCTCGTTTCCACACTTCTGGGAAGGTTCCCTGGCTCAAACATCTATTATATATAATGTACTAGCTTTTGCCCGCGACTTCGTTCGCGTGGAATAGTGACTTTCGGCAGATTTTTGGTTTTACCCACATAGTTCCCGATCTCGCGGGATCTCTTCAAAAATGAAATGTGGAAGATATTCTAGGGAACTCTTCAAAATCAACATAATGAGCTATTATATTTCCTTATACTGTTCAAAAAGAGTCGTGACTCATTACTATCGCATAAAAGGAATGTTTTCAGGGGTTCTTCTGGAATACCGAGTGATGGAAGTGAAACTTTACCTCCAGAACAGCACATACCCGGAGTTTCCTCTTTCCATTTTAGTGCCATACAATATGTGCACTTTTTAGCCATCCGTCCTAAGAGCACTAATCGATGGTTCATGTAATCGATTAAAGGGTCATAATCAAAAGCAGCATCATGAAATACCTTCCACGTATTACCTGTAAATATATTTCGTCTTTGTGCTTGCCGTGTAGCTAATAGAACACGTCGTCTTTGAGATTCTTCATGTGACTCTGCAGCAATCAGAGACGCATGCATCCAAAAGCCGACGTACTCGAGTTTGATCTACAGTTTCGGAAGCTCTTTGAGTTGCATGACGCCTGGCGTCTAAGAGCCGTCGCTCCTGCCTCACCTCCTCAGTCTCAGCAGCTCTTTGAGTTGCATGACGCCCAGCATCTAAGAGCCGTCGCTCCCGAGCCATCTCTTCTGTCTCAGCAGCTCTTTGAGTTGCATGACGCCCAGCATCTAAGAGCCGTCCCTCCTGCCTCACCTCCTCAGTCTCAACAGCTCTTTGAGCAGCGTGACGTTCGGTGTCTAAGAGGCGGCGCTCCCGAGTCATGTCTGCGGTCTCAGCAGCTCTTTGAGTTGCATGACGGCCGGCATCTAAGAGCCGTCGCTCCTGCCTCATCTCCTCAGTCTCAGCAGCTCTTTGAGCAGCGTGACGCTCGGCGTCTAAAGTCAAACGGGCTTGAGTCTGTTTTTCAGACTCTTGACTTCTTACAACTCTTTTAGCTCGAGCTCCGCTGGAACTACGTGCTAAATTGGACTTGCGTTTTCTAGTCATTAAAAAAAATAGTATAAAAACGAACTTAAACTAAAGAAATATCAAAATCTTTCCGAACTTAAGTTGAAAACTAACTTAAAACTAAAGAATTAAAAAAAGATACGAATTACGAACTTATAACAATTTAAAAGAAATTATATTACAACCTATCCTCTATAATAACCAAGCTTGAAACTAAATAATTTAAAAGAAACGACTTAAATCTAATTAATTTAAAAATTAAAACGAACTTAGACTTACAATTTTATTAAACAAACTAACTAACTACAGTAACTACTAATAATCGAGATCAAACTAAACCTACATTAAACAACAACCAGTACAACCCAACAAATAAACCTTTTAATCGACAAATACAACGGAACCAATTTAAAATTTACGAAACAGGACCAATCCACATGAACTATCATGCAACCGACAATACAATTTTTCCACGACAGTACCGAAGCGCTCGGCCGATACCCAACCAAATGCGTGTAACGAAACCATAGCGCGATCTATTTCGATCCCAACGCCATCTATCGAGCATAGTGACAACTCGGATTATTTATCTATACTCCGTTCGGGCATTTTCTTTGTACTAAGTTTTATTATATTGATATTATTTTTTTCATACCTTTTTACTATTTATTTACTTTTTTCCCATGAATTAAAACAATAACATGAACCGAACTCATGTAACGATCGACACCATTGCGCGATCACCGCCATCTATCGAGCATAAGGACAACTCGACATATAGTACTAATAGAATTATCTATACTCCGTTAGAGCATTTAATATTTTTTTTTTTTTTTTTGTAATAAAAACTATCCTATGTCCTTTCTCAAGTTCCAAACTATGTCTGTACCAAATTTCACACAAATTGGTTCAGTAGTTTAGGCGTGAAGAAAAGACAGACAGACAGACAGATAGACAGAAAGACAGACAGAGTTACTTTCGCATTTATAATATTAGTTTGGATTTGGAATTTGGATTTGGATTTGGATAGTGGGAGACTTATCGTGTCAGCAGTATTTTTAAGAAAAATTGGCGGGATACCATCGGGTCCCGGTCCTTTAGAACAGTCCACGGATTTCAAAGCGCTGTGCACTTGTTCAATATTGATCACAAGATTGCTAACGAGACTACTGTTGCTAGCATAGTCGGAAGTCTGCTGCTGCACGTTATTGAGAGTGGGAGGCTCATAAACAGAATGAAAGAAGTTTAAAAAGAAGTTACAGATTTCGTCTGGATTCTTGGACGACTGTCCTTCGTAATGCATAGTTGAAGGAATGGAGGCTATGGATTTACGGTTAGATACAAAGGTCCAAAAATATTTGGTATTTAGTTTAATGCCATCCTCAACCGATTTTATGTATCGACAGTAACAAGTTTTGGATTCGTTCTGAAATCTCGACCTGTATAGTGAAAATTGTTCATCATCGGTTAAATTTTGATAAACTTTCCATTTACACCATGCCTTATTTTTATTTTTGAATATATGTATCAATGATGGTGAGAACCAAACAGGATATTTAGATGACTTAACCGATGTTAAGGAACGTGAGTTTTAATAACTCGGAAAATAACTTCATAAAATGTGTTTACTGCATCTTCTGCGGACTGCCCCTGTAATAATTCGTCCCAATTATGCTTGTCCAATTCACTATTAATTTCATCATAATTCGCCTTATAGTAATTGTACCTCTGTATGGATTTACGTGTCATGGCTCGACAATCTAAATTTAAAGAGGCTATTATACACAGAGGTGGATGATAAGGATCTGGGATCAATAGTGTGTCAGTGGGTGTTATAACATAACAGTCGTTATTACTGATCACCAAATCCAATATCTTCCCGGTCGAATTTCGTATCTTATTACACTGGTGGGCGTTAAAAATGGACATAAAGATGCTTATGTGTCTAGAAATTGGAGACTTAGTGCTATTTATATTTTGTGCCGCAAAAGATGACCCTCCAGGCCTCCAGTAGCCAACCAATCAATGTCGGGGAGATTGTAGTCACCAAATAGATAGCAATTTTGAACACTTCCACTCTCAACAACTGCTTGCAAAACATTCAGATACGAGACATAAACACACTCAGGTGTTTTTGGTGGAATGTATGCTGAACAAATGACATCGTACTTACCTCTTGTCGCGCTCGGGATACGCAGAATGATATGCTCAATGTGTTGATTAATTAAGACAGTGGACTCAATTGTAAAAGAGCCCAGTCCCTTCAGTACCGCTATAAGGGTGCCACCACCATCCTTCTTTTGAGTAGCCTTGCGATCCCGATCACATCTATATACGGAATACCGTTTATCAATAAACTCAGAGTCGAGTATTTCAGGAGTTAACCAAGTTTCCGTAAGTATTATAATATCATAGCAATTGGATAAAATATTCATAAATATAACATGCAGTTTAGTGCGAAACCCACTACAATTTTGATAGTATATCAATAATTTATCAGCCGTGAACGGAACTGTAAAATTCAATCAGTAATATTGAATAAGTCTGAGCAAGTGTATAAGCACAAGACAATTTCAAGAGGTACAACTTGAAGTCAAGTATTAATATAATAAGCATTACCAATAAAATAAAATTGTAAAAACTCTCCATGACATAAAAAAAAAACTATGTAGGAAATGCACATATAGTATAGAATTAAAACAGAAAATGCAAGTTACAGAAAGCATGAGTTCAACATAACGTAAAACTGCAACAATTACGAAAACATATACATCAGGTGAACAAGACATATCCAACCTTACCAAGGAGGTTGTGGAGGTCAGATTGGTAGTCACTCCATACTGGTATTCAGATGCATCCGGTTATCCGGAAGCCGATGAATTTGGGAAAAGGCTAGGCAGATGATGAGTTGATGACATAGTGATTTTATTGTGAGGTGTTTTTGCATATGACTGACATTCTTTTTGTTTGTTCGATGCATGTAACTGTCTAATTAGCAATTTCCAATATTAGATGCTTCAGTTCTTGATTAAATAGTGAGCAATACTTTGCAATATTTCCATATCAATTTCTTCTAAAAGTTAATAACTTCGGGTGGAAGAGTCTAATTATAATAGCATTAAAGCTTAGGATTTCATTAAAGGCTGGAATATAAAAGAGAAACTTCAGAATACTTGTGAAGTTAATAATCAGGAACGGAAGTAATATTGTTAAAGTTCTCCTAAGAATGACCCGCTTTATAGAGCGCTGGTCTACAGTTGGATAATACTGAGTGGAAAGTACTGAGAAATATTCTTTGCTAACTTCTTGAATAGTAAAACGGTTAGAGTTTATTCAGACTTCCAATTAATTAAAGCCATAGTTAGAATTATCATTGAAGGAGGTCCGCGACGAAAGGTTGATTAAAAATACAAAAGAAAACTAATTACTCTTAGATAAAAATAAAAGTACCTCGGTGGTCTCATGGCCACAAGCGCGACTGCTAAGCATGTGGTCCTGGTTCGATTCCTAGGTCGGTTATTGGGTTTATCGTAAAGGAAATGCTCAGTAGCAGCACTAAAAGCAACGGAGTCTAGATTTGTGCTCGGTTGATGGCAATAGGCTCGCCCCCATGGGACATTACATGGGACTTCAACATAACTGGCGAAATGTGGGTATACCATTGGGTACACCTAACCTAACCCTTCGTATTTGGACTAAAAGCGTAATATTATGTTATTATATGTAAATAAAAGCTGCATCCGGTTAGACTGGAAGCCGACCCCAATATAGTTGGGAAAAGGCTAGGCAGATGATGATGTAAATAAAAGCTCGATCCTCGCTTCACATAAGCCTACTTCAGGAATTCAAACTACCTTATGTAACATTTCAGCCAGAAATAATTGATTGATAAGTAACTCAACGGCCAACTTTGTGGAGTTTAAAGCTACGTAGAGTTTGTACAACCTTACGCAAGACTTTAATGGCACGATTTAAAACAAATATCCATCATGTTTGCTACTTTTAGTGAGGAAGATAAACACGATCTTATACTAATTAGCGTGCCTTTAAAATTACGCTTTTCAAATACCGCGTTTATATTTCATGTTGGAATATTTATCTTGTCAATTTACGAAGCTCTTTAAGTAATTCTCAATTCTAAACGATAATGAAATCATTTGCTTTGTAACCACTTGCTTTGAAGTCTTAATAGGCTCTAGAATTGGCTTTAGGTTTATATTGTATCTCAAACGTGACCTAGATTTAGGAACAGATTAGCATGTAAGTAAATTTTGAATTACGGGTCTAATTACTGTTCATCGTCGGAATTGCAATTATGAAGTCTCTCTTAGGACAAATATCAAGTCAATCAGAAATTTTTAAACGTCAAAATAGCGTAATGCGCCTCTCCAAAACTCTCCTCCTTCGCCAATTCCTAAGGTTTTTTTTTGGGCAAAAGAAGTTTCGGACTAAATTCCCTAGCAACACATATATCTGTTAAATTAGTCTCTGATACTTAGGTATTAAAACCTTTTCGACATAGGAGAATGTTATTTTTTGACTGTGTTATAATTTATAACAAACTAACACTTCGCCCGCGACTTCGTCCGTAAATAGCTCGGATAATATGCATGATATAAATATAATGTATAGACTATAGCACCCACGAATAATGTAGATTTCTACCAGTGAAAGAATTTTTCCAATTGCATCATTAGTTTCGGAGATTACCCCCGACAATCCCGACATAAATGTATGATGTTTGGTTATCTACAAAATATATCCATCTTCCAGAGCTCGTACTTCGGCGCAGGAGTGTGCGACCCTCACCACTGCGGCAACACCTTCTGCCCCTTGCGGCGCCAGGCCTGCCACGTGGAGACCTCCGTCACGCCCTTCGCGGTCTCCGTGCACTTCGGACCTCCTACGATTAAGAGGAGTCCAGAGGAAAATATTGGAATGTGTTTGAGATATACACAGTTGCCTTGTGATTCTTGAAGGACGAATGTCTTTTAAAAAGAATATGATGTTCAATGTGAATAAGCATGTCATTTTGATTTGAATGATGAAGAAGAGATCTTTGGAGAAGAGTCTCTTTTGATGAAACATGACTTGTTGATAGATGCTACTGATATTTTACTGAGACTTAAAACCAAATTCCTAAAAGTAGAAATTCAAAACGTCTTTTGATGTAATAACAGAGCTGTTTTAAAAAACGAAGAAAGTAACACTTATGTTGTATTTCCTATAACAACGTTACACGACAACGATGAAATCGAATTAGATAAACGATACGACGAAGGAGCGATCAAAATGTTTTGATATTAAATGAAATAGGGGGGGGGGGGGGGGCGCGAGTGAGGCTCGGGAACGTCCTCCCGAGGGTGTCATAAGTGTGAAACGGTATGACAAGAATGTGTTAGAGAAAAATGTTTAAGTGAATTTATTCAAAGAAATGTGAAATTTATTGGAACATGTTATCATTTATTTTGTATTTTTTGCGATACAGTAATTGATTAAGAAAATGTTTCGTTTTTAGAAGATCTTTTTGTGTAACGTTGTAATTACGTAGTTTATATTATCACTGTTTTTGTCGAACCGATTCCAAGTATAAAACCCTCAGTATCTATGTCTTCATCTAATAAATCCAATTCAGAGAATCGTCTTTTTCCGTGGAACTTAATCTCACTTGATGAATTACATTATTTGTAAACCTGTCTAACGGCTGTAGCACAATATAGATGGGTACAGAAGGACCGCACACAGATACGCTTCAGGTACAGCTAGTGCAGGCGCACTCACGACTTGCATTCGTGGGTTAGTGATGACGCGAAATTAAATTTTTGTTTAATCCCATTGAATGAATATTTCATGAAAAAGCCATTTAATTGGATGAAATGAACTTAATGAAAACTTTTTAATGATTATGACTCGGTTAAGGCATATTTGTTGCGGTCGTAAATCATATTTTGTTCAACATACAGCTTGATACTGACCTGCAAAATGCAAAAAATCTCAAAAACTCGCTTTCTCCCTACCTTAAACTACAAAAGGTACGCGTTTCGGTAAGTTTCGTATTTCTGAATTATCCCGATCATCGCGCACTAGAATGAACCTCCACTGAAACAAAGTTTCTAAGATTTGTACGCGCGTTGTAGCACCTATCACTACTCGATTTGAAGTTTTCATTTAGTCTGATCAAAGTTTTTTGGAATTACCTAGCAATTGCAAAAAGACTAGATTCTAAGCCTCCTACAGTTTTTATATCTACGTATTATTTTATTAATATGGTAATCTAAAATTATTGCATGTTCGTTGTTTCGAAGATAGACGATGCTGGCCGAAGTGCATTCTGTTCCTGGGACATGATGTTACGTAGTTACATAATGATTATTGGCACTATGTGTGCGTGTACCTGTTTTATAGTTGTATGGAGCAGTCCTTCTGTTTCTATGATATATTGTGCCCCTCGGCTGCTGAATACAAATGAATCGATATAAACTCTATTGCTAACTAGTTGAGCATTCAACGAATTTGTTTTTGCTCGTTGAAACTAATTGATATTTAGTATCGAAAAGGACTTTTAAACTAATTGTTTTGTAAATATATTTTAAGGATTTATTGTATAGTCTAATCTATCCAATGGCTTTTGTACATTTAAGATTTATTATTACTTGGTTTTCATTAAATTAATTGCAAGAAAATTTGGTAATAGGAATGATGGAAGGTATTGAATGTTGCTCAAATTATTGATATAATTTTCTAATACAGCCTGTATTAGAAAATGTGTGACCATTTCAAGGATGTAATACAGTCCATCAAACTGAAAATATATGAAAAAAAATATATTATTCCATGAAAGCAAGATCGTAATCGCGAAAAAATAACCAGCTTTCCCATACAGTTAGGTCGGTACTCTCACACACAGGATCTTCACGTTCCCCTCACATTTTAAATAAATAAATAAATAATTCTAATATGCTTAAAATATTTATATAACGTACTGTGTGGTGGGACCCTGGTGATCTGCTATACAGGTATACCTAGTGCAGACATCAGTCTCTCTAACTTTTGTACCTTAATGTTATGCTGTATTTATTAAGTCATGGTTTGTGAAAGGATATTAAATGATATTGAATTTGAATTTGGTACTGAAATTTTACTTTTTTAATTTTTTTTTCTATTTTTCCGCGATTACGAATTTACGCTTATCGAGAAATTTGTCCAGTTTGATAGTCGGTACCATCATCTGCATAGCCTTTTCCCAACTACATATATTGGGGTCGGCTTCGAGTCTAAATGGATGAAGCTGAATACCAGTTGGTTGTTACGCATGGTAACCAATCAAGTTATACAGTACCAGTTTATACGGATCTCTCAATGTACAAGAAATCTGTACAAAGCGAGCCCATGTTATACTGGAAATGTATCGCTTTACGTGTCGCCGTGTGTAACTATGTACCATATGATCACACTTTTCTGATACTCGCTGCGTATTTCTACTTAAGTAGTTGTTATAGTTCCTACAAAGTTTATTATTTATTTGGAATCGCAAAAGTGTTTTGATATACGTAATTTGTAACATAACTTAGGGTTATTTTCTTATTGATATTAGTTTTTCTATTTATTGTATTGTATTACGTAGCTGTGCCATCGTAGAAAGATATTTAATAAACGTTTTGTAAAAACATGTTTGAGTGCTAATCGTAATTTCTTAGTTATTATCTGTAAATACTAAATTTACTTGTTTTCTGTTTGTTTCATAGATTTTCTTTTAAGAATTTTTGCATTTACGTATAAAAAAAAGTGATTTATTTATTAAATTATTTATTTTTCGACAAGATAACATCAACGTTTTTTATTTATATTTAAACACACACACGTATATTGATGTAACAGATGAAATATAAATAACGATGTTCAAACGAATACCACCACTTAATCAGTACGTCATTCCGAACTTTAAAATTTTTCATAGATAATTAAAAAAAAAAAATGCTGTTCCATACACTTTTGTTGAAAACAGATTACTTTAAAAAGAAAATACTGCTGAAAAATTTATATGTGGGAATGATGTACTCAATACGTGGTAACCATTTGTGCATCGCTGCCCCATCACCCTGTATACCACTCGATACACATTATGCAGAACATTTGCCTTCAATACCTGGTAACACTGCTAACGGCTTTGATTGCCGTAACGACCACCAGTAACATGTTATCGTCATGTTACCACATACGATAATGTACCTTATGTACAAGCATTATGTTGGTAATGGGAGTACTAATGGTGTACTTGAATATGTACATATTGTAGGTACTTGTGTTTCTTACTTGTTACGGTGACTGAAACGGGAAGGTAATCTGTACTTACGGCCATAGTGGAACTTTTGGGATGAAAATGGTTAGTTTTCGGTTACCCCACGTTAGTTTCTTTATTTTATAGTTAGGGCTATCGGTTTCTAAGCCACATTTTGGACACCGAAAATCCAATCTGGAAAACCCAATGTTGCGTTTTATTTTTTCACAACACAGTTCCAAAAGGTTTTCATTACTGCAGTCGATATATGTATGGGGGGATAAGGTTACCCAAATGACTACAACAGCGCCGATATTCTAAGTCCGTTTGAAGGTACTTTCTCAACTGACTTCTTGATAACGGCCAGAACATCCTTAGATCGCGAGTAGTCACTGTTTCTATAATTAGCATGACCACTGACCAGCTATAGCCGGACCTACGCAGCCTACCACCTGCCTGCCTAGGTTGCGGCCTACTCGGACGCAACTTGTATTGTGGCAACCCATAATACGAGTGCACTCGGATGGGTTGGAGAGGGTTGCCACCATACGAGTTGCGTCCGAGTAGGTATCCGACGAGGCCACTCGGTCCGAGCATACTCTGATCGTGACAACGCAGCTTATAAGACAAAGCTTTGCAATTTAGATCATCATCATCTGTCATCTTTTATTGTGCTGCTCGCCTGTTCATTCTTATACGAATCCTTATTGATAGGGGGACTTAGTATTGATGCTTAGTTTAAGCAGGTTTTAGTCAGCCAGTCAATCAGCCACTGCACTAATTTATACTGTAAACAATACGCAATCAAGATTCCTTCCGTTGCTAATTCAATACCGCATTCTGCTCACTATAATGAGGCCAATAATCTAATACCATTGCTACAGTAACAATGGCGGCCGTATCGCGATGTTACAACTGATCAGCGTATTGTTTAGATGTAGGACAAACCGATATTAGGTTAGCTATCTATGTGGGACTGGGCGCAGTTTAATTAGATCAAGGAGTTTCTATGAATCTACAATGACTAGAATGTAGGTGGATGTCTTTCTCTATCTATCTTTCTTTGTGTTCTGATTTTTATTTTGAAGACTTTTCCCAATCTATTTTTGCTTCTAGATCACAACTACCACTGCTACGTTGGGCTAGTGGTCGCAATCGCGACTGCTGAGCATGAGTTCCTGAGTTCGACTCCCGGGTCGGGTAAATTGTTATTGGGTTTTTCCATCAGGAATTACTCAGTAGTAGTAACGGAGTCTGAATTTGTGCCCGGTTGATAGCAATAGGCTCACTCCCTATTACATGCGACTTAAACATAGCTGGAGAAATGATATGGGTGTACTATTAGGTACACCTCTGCCTCACCAATCGTGGATTACACTCGTGGTGATATTCAGATCAGAGACTGAATTGAACTGAGAGATTTGAAACTGATGACCGACGACAAGTTAGAGTTAATACACGTAGAAAAGATTTGCCTAACACAATTCAACCGAAAATAAACGTGGTTCATCACAGTCCTAGGTACCAATCAGTATTTCTATACAACAAGCTTCCCTTAGAATTTAAAAGTATAAATAGCAGAAACATATTTAAAAACAAATTGAAGACATATTTATTAAGGAAGGGCTACTACAGTGTCGATGAGTACCTTGACGATAAGCGACAGCCGTAATATTTTTTTTCCACATTGGAATTACTTTAAATGGTGTGTTGATTATTATTATTTTGATTTTTTTATATTTAACATTGACATATATTTTTTATTTTATTTATTTTGTGTTTTATTGTTTTATTTTTTTCATGGATTATTAAATGACAGTTTTTTTATTTTTGACATTCTATTTTTTACTATTGTATTTTAAAATTAGATGACATACTATTACTGACATTTTTATAACAACTTGTTTTGACATTCCATTTTTATTATTATTTTTTGTTCACAGAAATTAGATGACATACTATTAATTATTTAAAATTGAATGTGGATTATTACCGTATTTGTATTTGTTATTTCATCTTTGACATGTTTTTCGATTTTTAATGTTTTAATAGTACTTTTTTATTTTACTTTTTAATTTATTTTACTAAATTTCTATACGATGTATGTTGTTCTGAAATAAATGACTTATGACTTATAACTTATGACTGACATCTTGCTTACTTAATACCAGGCTTTTACAATAATTATTTTTCCCAATAAAAGCCTAATGCGGATTCCAGGAGGTGTTAGAATGGTTTTAATTGGTCCAAGGGAGATGAGCTTGTGACACGATGGCTTGTGTTGTAGATGTAATGTTATATGTACATTGGTGATTAAGTTTTGATATCGGATGTTTTGCTGAAAATCTCAAGGCAGTCTTAAATTTTCTTTAGGATTATTTATGTTTGTGATTAGGATTTTATTGTCAAAACATGATTTCTTTCCTGAAGACGGCATTTGCTGAAGACTTATGTAACTCTGCATATCTATATTTTTCCACTGTCGCTTTATGTATTGTTACCACTTATGACGTGCGGCATTCTCGACAGCATTGGCTTAAATCGTTTTCGCTGTTTTTATTTCAGGATTTTCAGATGGAAATATACCGTATATAGTCATACCAAGGGATATCGTACCGTGACACGTAGAAACGGATATGTGATATGAAAACGCTGAATTTTTCACCCTTCGCTACTGGTGACATACCATACCAACTAGTGCATTCAATTACTCCAGAATGTGTTCAACAGCCATGACATGACCCAAATATATAATCCACGACGCATCACCTCAGCGGATCCTTGCGTATCCAATCAGCTGCACTAATCTAATGGATATTGGATCGTCACTATGTTCTGCCAGAGAGCATGGCTGCGATAACATTGTTGTATGTATACAAGCAGAACTATTACGAATTGTGATAGATTGAGGATAGGCAGGGAAATGACTTGAATAGTGATACAATTTAGATGTCTTTTTAAAGACCCATGTGATAGGGGGCGAGCCTATTGCCATCAACCGGGCACAAATCCAGTCTCTGTGGCTAGTACTGAGAAATTCCTGATGGATAAACCCAATAAAGCTTTGCCCGACCCGGGAATCTAACCCAGGACCTCATGCTCGGCAGACGCGCTTGCAACCACTCGACCAACGAAAAAACATAACTGTCGAAATGTAGGTGTACCTCACCCGCACAGGTACACTTCTGCATATCTGCCGTCCTCCTACCCACATGTTCTAATTGTTAAAATGGTCAGTTCACTACTTATGTAGAAACAGTAATAAACCACAGCTTTGGTACTGTACAGATACACTCGTTCTTCGTGCTTCCCTAGTTAGATACACATCACTAACCCTTCGGGGATTACAGGCGTGACATTATGTTATGTTTTTAGATTTCAACAGTAGTCCCACTTCTGGGCGTCAGAGAGCAGACCGTAATCCAGCAGACAGACACAGTGCGGGTAGATAGATGTCACATGTCTTCGAATTGTTAGTTCTACGAATTGCCGGTTTCCTTTACTATTTATAGCGACACTTTTAAGAGCTCTTGTTTTTTTTTTTATTTAAATAAATAAGGAATGGGGTCGACGCAGCATGTCTTCTTCTCCCATACTTTTCTATTGATTACTCATCATCTCATCAGTCACCTCCTTTCTAGCCATGTACACACACAGTCATTCACACAGTCCATTCATCGTTTCTTAGGTCTTTTGTCTAAGCAGTACTTATGCTAGTTTAACAATGCACTCCATTGCATTGTCCTTGTGTGTATTTACGAAATACACCACAATTATTATAGCTAAAGCACAATATTATCAGGTAATACCTACAGGTATTATTAGCGCTAATAACACCTTACGATCATAACTGTAGCCCAGACACAATAATTAATACAATGACGGATGGATAACTGATTGGAAACTACGGCCTGAATGTAATTAAATGTAGTCTCGTAAATAATTACTAGTTTCTGCCGCCGCAGTCGGTTTCAGTCGACGTAGGCTTCAGTTCGTAATAATAATTAGCTAGATCACCTAAATGAACCCCATTTGGGTGATTAAAACTGTTACCTAGACTTATAAATGGCGCATAGCTACCATTTGTTATGAAGTACTGTTGCTATTTTGGAATTTACCACACCTTACAAATTGTCGCTCTCAGATGCATAAGTAATCGCACCATTTTTCTGCTGTCTGAAAAGGTTCATCGTTTCCACTTGGCGGTTTGGCGGCTAATAATAATAATAATTTGTGTCTTACTCTTGCGATGCGTCTCGATTCGGGTCTATTTCTGGTGTTACGGGAGAATTCATAAAAGGCAGACTGTAAAAAAGTTCTTGATTGAGGTCTGGTAATTTGTCGGGAGCATGTCTTCCCTTTCATCCTGCTTTGTGCTTTTTTTACTAAAAAACATTGAATTGATTCTTCCTTTCCAGTGACATGACTAGGCATATTTTAAAAGTACCTAGAAATATTTCAAATACGAATACCTACCTAAGGTATTTGAAAAGTCTCAAGCGCTTATATTATCGAAGCCAATTTTACGCTACATTTTCACGGTTTCATAAATACAAATTCTGGAATGATGACAGCTTCGCAGATGTAATTTTGTAAACAGTAGGTATTTCGAAGCGTATTTTTGTAATTGGTATTTCCGCGAAGATCTACGCTACCTTATTAATAATTCCTCCGAGAATCTTTTACAGATATATTTCGAGGAAAATATTACAAAGTTTACAAAAGTCGAAACAGCTTCATTTAAAACGCTTTACATCAGACTCAGAATACTTAAGACGAGGATAAGTATTCAATTATTCACAGGATTATTACATTAAAAGTGATTCGCTTTCTCTTCATGATATTTTGCTATACTAAGAAATAAATAAAGTTTACTATTTTCTTCGTCTATTGTTAATTCAGTTCATAACTTATTAATATTGTAATGTAGAATGCTAGCGCCACAGGCAGTATGCGAATTTCTAAGTAAATGTAATATCGTAGGGATCTTTGATGTAGTATTATTTATTTACAGCCTAATAAAAAATAAAATATTCTCCGTAAAGTAATAATACTAGGCGTTGCGTTGAGTTTTTGATTATAAATTAAGAGAATTTAATAAATTTTCTAGCAACTTAAATTTCTTTTATACGACAAATCAACATCGAGTGTAAGTTTGCTCAACAATTAATTTACCGTACTGTATAATAGTTAACAAGTTCTAATTGCTATTATGCCGCATTTCAGTAAACATTCCACCTGCTTTCATTGTATAGATTTTTAAAAACACAACGTAGTAGGTGCCATTGTCCATTGTATTACATAACCCTTTCGTATTGTTTACGTAAATCCATCATAGCACTACACACAAACTGACACTATCAACCTGATATTTCCACTTGAGAGTAAGATAGTAGATAAGACTTGTACTGTGTATAAAACAGTACGTTTATCTTAACTAGGCGACAGTACTATCGTCACTTTTGCCACTTGTTGCTAAACAAGAGATCTTGAGGAGAAAGCCACCATTTATCAGTGTTCAAAACATTTTATTTAATCCCAGTGAAATTTTTATTTGGATTAAAAGAACTCTGGCTGTTTAGAGCAGTGTATCGTAATAAGAAAGAAAGAAGAATGCAGCTGGTGCAATTTGTTTACAAAGATGACCCAGCAGAAATCCGCGTTGGATATCTATCGTCATCTGGTGATGACGTTGTTGACATCAACAAGATTGATCCAACAATACCCAGCACTCTTATAGAAATCTTGAAGAACGGAGTCTTCGAAAAAGTGCAGAAGTTACAAGCTACCAAACAAGAAACAGTTCCTATATCAACAGTGACTCTTAAAGCACCGATACATGGAGGAGATAAAGTGCTATGCGTAGGATTGAACTACAAAGATCATTGCGAAGAACAGAATTTCCCACCGCCAGAAATCCCGTTCATTTTCAACAAATTCCCAAGCACGATTATTGGACCAAGTGATCCAATCAGACTAAAGCCTGATGTATCAGAAAAAGTGGTCTGCGAAGTGGAACTAACCATAGTCATTGGAAAAAAAGCATCTAGAGTGAAGGCAGATGATGCTTATGACTACGTTTTAGGGTACACTATCGCTCAAGATATAGGAGCTACAGATTGGGACAAGAACAAAGGCATTGGACAACTAATGCTTGGTAAATCTATGGATACATTCTGTCCTATTGGTCCTTGCATTACAACTAGTGACGAGGTTGGTAATCCACAAAACTTACTTATAAGATGTATTGTCAACGGAGTTCAGAAACAGAAGAGTAACACGAATCAGTTCATTCACGAGATTCCTGATGTTATTGAGAGATTATCGAAGCTGTTTACTTTGTTGCCTGGCGATATCATCCTGACCGGTACTCCTGGAGGAGTGGGGGTGTTCAGGGATCCCCCAGAGTTCTTACAGGCTGGTGACGTGATTGTCAGTGAGATTGAGAAAATTGGAGTTATGATTAACCGAGTTCAGAATTTCTAATTATTTTGGTGATTGATACGTGAATTTATTTGTAAGAGAAAATGTTTCACATAAGATAAGATCTTAAGCTTTTATGAGTGTTAATAAATGTTGGAATATATAAAAGGGTTTATGTCCTACAAAGTTTTACAATATAACCACTCGAAATCAAAACGCAATTTGAAACGGTTTTGATGTTTAGTTTACTTGTTTACTTCAAACTTTGATAAATAATATCTACTAACTAAACATTGGATTGGGAGCAGCGGTGGCCCAATAGTGGCGGCCTCGACTTACGAACAGTAAGTCGTGGGTTCGAACCTAGCCAGGCGCATTACTTTGTGTAATTTATTTCATCACCACTGCTCTCAAAACGGTGAAGGAAAACATCGTGAGGAAACCGGCATGTCCTAGAACCAAAAATTCGAAGACATGTGACATCTACCAACCCGCACTGGGCCCGCGTGGTGGATTATAGCCCATTCCCTCTCATAGAGAGGAGGCCTGCGTCCCAGCAGTGGGAACATTATAGGCTGATTATGCTTATGCTTATGCTAAACATTGGACGCATTGAAATCTTACCCCTTGCCTGTTTACTAATGTATAGACTCTGAGATTCTGTATTTACATCTAGTATTGCGAGATGTCATTGATAGAGCCTTTCATTATCATAATGGAACTTCTGAAGTATTGAATGAATTTGTATACGTTTGTGCTAGTCTGGTATATCTAATAATGTTGTGCTTTAAATCAACTAACCGAAGTATTGTTTAATGTGCTTACAAAGAGTTTTAATACTTTGTCAAATACAAAGTATTGGCTTTCACGGCTAATACTTTCATGTAATAACTTTAATACTGCATCTGACCTCTCATTTCGTCAACACTCAATGCACTGTTCTGAATTACATTTGGCATGAGCTTATTAATTGTTTCAAACTATAAATCTCATATTGATCGGAGCTTCAAGCGTGAACAGAAGTTTTAATGGCTTCACAGCTTTGCACCGCTCAGGAGTTGTATTGTTGAGCGCTTAGTTAGCGGTGAGTAATCCAAATGTTATGTGTGAGTTGACTAACTCCGGTAAAATTGTGTACTTACTTAAGTTGACTTTGAAACTTGAAGTATGAGTTGAGAATAGCAGTTTTATTTTTCATCGCCTTATGATAATTATCAGTACCCGTCACGTTTGTGACTTTACACACACAAAAATACAAGGAACTATACTATCTACAGTCGTTGACCCCAAAAATGTGTACAAATATTGTTTTATTAGTTTTATCAGGTTTAGATGCAATTACGTTTTGGAGTTTCGTTAGCTAATTTAACTTCACCCTGTGTAAACCGTACCGTACCGATGCAAGAGAATTCCTAAATAATGGTAAGTAGGTAATTGGCTCTATTCTTTACCTTCACTTCTTGCTGTTTCTTACTTCAATCGAATTGTTTCCCCGGCTAGAAACATTTTTCCTCAGAAATGACACGAGTTTCGACATCAATTATAACAAATTACCATATCGTATTCAGAAAGTATACGTTTCCAAAATTCATTGCGCTTCCAAGTTCCGAAGTAATTCAGCCAAAATGTATGGTCATTATTATTTCAAGTGCTACAGCTAATGTTTCGGGAAATTTTCGTGTGCCCTGGGGAAATCAAAACTGTGGTTAGTGCTGTGTGTAGATTTTTCGGTCCTATATTAAATTGGCGGATAGATATACACAAGTTAGTTGTATGTTTGTTGATTTGTAAATGTTCTGGCTCTGTTTTGGAACTTGATATTTCAGCCTTCATCTGCTGTATTTAATATAACTTTTTAAGCTGATTGTCCCAGTATAGAGCTATGTATGATGATGGATGGAGAGGAAGAGGAAGTCCAAAGAAAAGGTGGATAGATTTTGTGAGGAATGATATGAAAGAGAAAGGAATAAATGATGCCGTGACGTCTGACAGTAGAGAATAGAAGAAGAAAACGTGTTGTGCCGACCCCAATTCGAATGGGACAAGAGGAGGATTATGATGTCCCAGTGTAGAGCTAAAAGTTAGAGATTTAAAAATGACATTTTTCAGATATAGATGTTCCCTTATTGATCGACACGCAAGTAAGGAAATAAGCGCAGTGAGCACAAAATAACATTACCATTAAAAAGTTTTAGCTCCACAGAGCGCAAGGCTTTAAGAAACTGCTACCCTAATAATATCTAAACATGAGAATATTGCTAGTTTCATTATCAAGCTATCTAGGTTGTATGCCAAAATATATACGTTGTGTAAAAGAGTTCTACTCCAAACTATATTTAAGTACATAGGATTGAATTCAAAACGAGTGCTTCTCCGTTCTGTTTTGCAGTTAACAAACTAATCCGAATAGATGATCATATTCCATTACGAGTTCACCTGTAGTTACGCGATCTTCAGATATTTTCACTTTGAACGGGACCTCGTTCTGATGGAAAATACGAACTTTCAGGACTGCTCTGTTTGACAGTAGATGTTATTAGCCGAAGTTTCGAATACGATTTGGCATTTTAGAATATCATAGTTGGCTTTAAAAAAAAAATATTTCAACTATTATAAATACGATGCGCACGCTAAGCCGTTGGTCCCGGCTGTCATTTGTAGATCATTGAAACTCATCGTCGGCAGTCAGTACAAATTTACCTTAAAAATGTGTTTTATATTTGAATTTTTTGTTTTTATATTGCAACTAGTAAGTACTAAGTAGCATAATGAACGATGATGATATGATATTACTACTATGTAATATACCTAAAAAAATATATGGTTGACCATTTTTATTAAGCGGGGAAAAATGCTTAATGCATATAGCACCGTCTGGGGAGACAGGTTGGTTATATCCACTGGCTTGCATCCACTAAAAAATAACCGCCGTGAGCCTACTGCATCTTTGGCTGATGAGCTGCGAGAATTGCTACGCATGGTGTTCGCGACTCGTTCAGCACAGCCCACATCCGGACACCGAACTAATTTGGCGATGTTCTGGCTCAACAGAGACATCTCCCATGTCCCACTGCTGTCGACCATGGGTTTGGCCACCCATAAAGAGCGGTTTTCCTCGATCGCTGTTGCGAGAGCACGGTGCAGCATCACCCAGGAGAATGCAAGTCTTGACAACCAATTTCACAAGAAATGTTTTAGGTGGGATAAAATATTTTACCGTATAACTTTTTTTTAAATAATACAACATTACACGACATTCTCTGAAACTTCTTTAAATGAGTTTCGCAAATGACGTCTTGAAACAGCCATCAATCAATTGTAAATCAAGCCTTAATACAAAAAAGTGCACTGCTGTACTTTTTTTTGATGCAAGGAATAACGTTCTACGTCATTACTTTTTGTTAGTTATCGGCAAACATCTCAACTCTGTTTCACTGTAAACACAGCAGTCCGATTCAGCTGTCGTCTTTGTCAAGAGATTATTATAAAGTTATCAAAATGCCTAGAAAAGTATTCGTCGTTGGCGTCGGTATGACGAACTTTATTAAGCCAAGCAGTGGACCCGACTACCCGGAGCTAGGCAAGGAGGCGGTGCTGGCCGCGCTGGCCGACGCCCGCATCAAGTACACGGACGTCCAGCAGGCCGTGTGCGGCTACGTGTTCGGCGAATCCACCTGTGGCCAGCGCGTGTTGTACCAGGTCGGCATGACCGGCATCCCCATCTTCAATGTCAACAACAACTGCTCGACGGGCTCCAGCGCACTCTACCTCGCTAAAAACCTTATCGAAGGTGGTATCTCAGATGTCATGCTAGCTGTAGGCTTCGAAAAAATGGTTCCCGGCGCACTCGCCTCCTCCGTGTTCAATGATAGAACCAAACCATTGGACAGACACACCATTAAAATGGCTGACATGGCTGAACTGGCAGGTGCTCCATTGACAGCTCAGTTTTTTGGTAATGCTGCTGCCGAGCATATGAAGAAGTATGGCACTACAGAGGTTCATCTTGCTAAGATTGCAGCAAAGAATCACAGGCATGGAGTCAAGAATCCACGAGCTCAGAGTAAGAGAGAGTACACTGTAGAGGAAGTATTAGCCTCTAGAAGGATCTATGGTCCCTTGACTAAGCTGGAGTGCTGCCCTACAAGTGATGGAGCCGGTGCTGCTGTCCTCATGTCAGAGGAAGCCGTTATGCGTTATGGTTTGCAAGAGAAGGCCGTTGAGATTATTGGCATGGAAATGGTCACAGACACCCCAGCAGTATTTGAGGAGAACAGTTTCATGAAACTGGCTGGCTTTGACATGACTGTTCTAGCTGCTCAGCGTTTGTACCAAAACACTGGTGTGTCACCGATACAAGTTGATGTAGTAGAACTATATGACTGTTTCGCTGCCAACGAGCTGATTACATATGAAGGTCTTCAGTTGTGTGCGGAGGGTGAGGCTGGCAAGTTTGTTGATGCTGGTGACAACACATATGGTGGCCGAGTAGTCGTGAACCCAAGTGGAGGTTTGATAGCTAAGGGGCATCCTCTCGGAGCGACCGGGCTGGCTCAGTGTGCTGAACTGGTCTGGCAACTGCGAGGCGAGGCCGGAGACAGGCAGGTCGGTTTAACTATAAGATCTCTTGGCTTGGGGGTAACTGTTCCATCAGGTAAAATGTGCATACATGTTGTTTGTATTACAACATGACGGTATCTCAAAGTTTACTTTGTTTACAGATTTGGACGAATTTTTTGACACCCTGTAACCCTTTTGATACTTGTACAGTCACGGACTTTAATTGACGAGCCACTTGAAAAAAAAAAAAATAGTCAACCTTTGAAAAACAGTTTTATTTCGTTTATCAATCAATATTGTTGGACTAACTTAATATCCAGTAGATATATTATATGCTCATCGGCTGTCTATTACATCTTGCAGTCGTAATTTAGTGGAGTTAACCAATCTAGTGCCAATATCAGTCCCTCGCATGTTTTCACAATCTTCTTGGCAATATTGAGCCAGATCTTCTTTTCTTTGTTCATGACGGTGATGCACCATTAAACCTTAGAGATTTTCTATGGGATTCAGGTCCGAGGTTTTAGCTGGCCATGGAATCACCGTTATGTCTAGATGTTCATCAAACCAGGTGCTGACAATTTTTGCTCAATTATAGTGAATAAAATTTATATTTGCCATTTCGTGCTGTGAATACGCAATCCTTACACAGCGAAGCATATTATCTTCCAAAATGCTAATATATTTCACGGCATTTGTAAGAGGCGGTAGTTTACCAGCTCTCCTACACCTTCGGAGCTCACCCCCACACAAGCGCACGAATGCTCAGACCCTGCTGATGCATTGTGACAATTCTGTGGTGAATTTCTATGAAAACTGCAGCCGGCATTATCGCGTAAATTACTTCGGCTACGATTTATCAAAATCCGAAAATAATCATCTTAGACATCGACATTTCAGTTATCACTGTCTTCGGATAGGTTTTCAGAAATAACGAGTATTTAATGGGCTCTAATTCAAAGGAGGTCAGTATCAAATTAGATTGGATAAAGATATACAACATTGTATGGATTTATCATTGACAACTTATTAGTCATTCTGCAACCTCTATGGACAAGACTACTTCCGATTATTATTAATTTGTCATCTTGTTTCCGAGCATGCGGTTTGAGTTCGTGTTTAATCGTGTAATCTCGTGAATGTATAAAACTGCAAAATTGAAAAGTTTGAAAGTGGCTCATCAATTAAAGTCCGTGACTGTACATATTTTTATTACTATTATAGACGGTTTGATTTGATAAATAAATACAAATAGTACTTTTCTAATAAAAACTGGGCAACTTGTGGATATCATTACAAACATTTATCACATTATTCACTAAACTTTTTGTTAGCATTTACAAAATTAGGGGTTTTGGTATTTATGAATAAGAATAACCTTTGCTCTGATCAAAATATCGACAGATTTGTGTTCAATATCTAGCAGACGTGTGTCGTTAGCTATTCATTGTAAATGTGAATATCTTCAGGTGCCACGTGCGAATATCGCTCTGCAACACACCCTAGGAGCAGGAGGAGCAACCGTCGTCGCTATGTACAAGAAGGGATTTGCTGATGTCACCCCCAGAGCGGTCGCCGCTGCCGGGCACCCCGAAGACTTCAAGGTCTTCAAAAACATGAAAATTCTCGAAGATGCCATGGAAAATGACACCGACAACCTTATCGTAAAGGTACGAGGTATCTACGGATTCGACGTGAAGAATGACCCCTGCAGTGCTGAAGGCTACTGGGCCATCAGCTCCAAGGAAGGCAAAGGCAAAGTGTCGTACAAGGGCTCAGAGAAACCCGACGCCACCTTTACCGTCAGTGACACAGATGTCGTCGACTTCATTTCCGGAATTCGAAACCCACAGAAAGCTTTCTTCCAAAATAAATTTAAGATCCAAGGCAACATGGGCCTAGCCATGAAATTAAGACAAGCCGCCGGCAGAATCGATGTGATTCGTTCCAAACTGTAACTAAACCGACTGTAAACTGTTACTACTTTTTATTAATGCGGTTACGGACTTGAGGTAGGGGTGTATATTTATACTAAATGATAACACACAAACTTTACACTGAGGTAGATGTTAGGAGAAACTCAAAATGTCGGTCACTTCAAGTCACATGTTGTACAATTATAAAGATTCAACATCATAAGAGCAACATTAATTATTGTAGGTATTTATGGTTATCCGATAATTCCAAGTGATAGTTGAATTGTAATAATAAATGGCACTATCATTGTTACTAAATGAGAATTTTTGTATTTGTATCTAAAGTGAATGTGAAATAAAAATTTCTCATTCAGTTTAGTATAAATAGAATATATAATTTTCCAGTAAAAACAGCTCGCTGTGTCAGCTTCTATAGAAAAACGGTCCTACTGGGCTAACGGTGCCCGTAGCAGGTCCACCGGGTCGACTGAGACTGGCATGCCATACTCATCCTATGCATAAATGTACAATTAGTGCTCCATTTGTGCTCATTAATGCCCAAAAACCAGAATTCGTATTCGACTAGTTTGAAATAATTTGTGTTATAAATCCTGTGAGCTTAGTATTCAAAAATGACCGTGCCGCGCCATATGAGAAAGTGAGATGCACATAATCATTCCTACCCAAAAAAATGCCAATCCTTCGGAAACATAAGTTAAAAAAAAAACTTGTAATTTCTTTGCAAAATAAAGTCATTTGAACTTATTGATAAACAAACTATGCCATTTGGTGAATACTTTACTTTTTGACTTTACTGACCTTTCTGTGGGGAGGACTTGGCTCTTTATAATATGTGGTAATTTTTTGACAGTGATCGTGTTATGAGCCTGCGAGTCTTGGCAACCAATTTGACATGAAATGTTTTTGGTGAGATCACATATTCAAAAATAAAACTGCTAACTTAGTGGTGTTACAACACTGTAAGATTCTACAAGAATACCAACAGTAAACCGTCCCTTTGTCCACAATAAGCCACGCCTCTTAACTTCGTCGATACCGTCCGCATAAATCTTATAGTGGATCTAATAAATTCCCTGACGTTCAAGATAGAGCATGCAAGCAAAACGGTTCGGCAGTTTAACACTGACCATATTAATCAAGATTGTCGCGGCAAGCTTGAGGAAGATGCATGTTTTTTTAGTTTCTACGAGAATATCAACAACTATTTGTTGTAGTTGCCCTAATGATACGTTAATGCCTTCTTTCTTAACACGTGGCCCCCTGCGCTGCACTGAATTCATGCAAACGCGCCATGTTTCCAACAACGTCAGGGGGACGGAGAGAGGGCGCCGCGCTTTTGTAGATGCGATGCGATGCAGGTACAACAGGGGCTGCAGTCTCAGCACCTTAAGGTTTCGAAATAAAGTTGAAAATCTATTAAAGAAATTTGACATCGTTATGACTTAACGACCGATTTTTGACGCTATCTATGCCGAGACTGCAGCCCCTGCATCACCATTGTAGCGATACATAATTGTAGTTATTTGGGCGAAGGTTACACAGCCAGCGAAAGCATCGCTACTGCATCGCTGCATAAAGTGGGCGAGGGCCCAAGGTCGTGAACGGAACGCAAGAGTGCATAACAACCACCCGGTTAACCTTTCAACTTTTCACTCCACACATGCATGAATTTAAGTTCCAATCAATGGAATCAGATGAAACCTACGCTTTTAAATGGCACGACCTGTTACGAGTGTCTCGCTACGAATATTGGAGAAGTTTCCAACGAGCACTCGAGCTCGGAAACTCTCGAGCACGTGAATAAAGTCGAGCTATTTACCGTATCTTCACGCTCAGTCGTAAAAGGGAATGAATAAGCTTGTTGGTGTCATTAACAAATTCTATACGTCTGATAAGTTATCCTTTTGATTGTGATGTATTGGTATTTCGATACTTAACGCGTTGATAATCTGTTTTAATTGGCGTATAGGTAATAAGTGTAGGATAGTGTATTGGAGTATAAAAGCTAAAAAACAAGTGCTAATAATAACTAAATACTTAGTTATGTGTAGCCTCACTATTACAATCTACTCTATCTAAACTCATATAGGTTCATAAAAACACATCGACGGACCAACCTAGGCAAGCGCGGCTTTACCTAAAGACCGACCATAAGATTTTATTATTTAGCCACGAGCTCCTCAAACCACAATAAATGATAATATGGTAAGTATGGCGTCCAAATATTGATTGTCAAGAAAGTGGACTTTCCTGCCGTAATACAGTACTAGAAAGATTCAAATTCAAATTATTTAATGCGAACTAATTATATTATATTAATTAGCATTATTTATACATTTTATATAATATCACATCTACTATTCTTATAATTTGTGATTTAACCGAGCAATAAATATTGCTGCAAGACCATTGTAAATACTTAGTCACCAATTTTTTGAACACCTTTGTAATGCAGCGTGAATTATCTACTTATGTTATTAACGTTATAAGTACTTCGTTTTTTTTGGCTTGAATGGAACGGAAGCATTTGACAGTCCGACGACCACATTTTTTAGTTTTTGTTGCAGCATACAGTTATGACGTTTACGTAGCTATCTGATAAAGCATCCTTAGAAGATATACGAAAATCTATCCAAACCATTTCTGTATTTTAACAAATACCTCATGCAATGTCGGTCCGCAATTAAAGTATGGTCAAACAGGAGCTCTAAAGCGATATTTTAATCAGATCAGATTATCTTGTAGAGCGGAAACTCAGACGCTGATAACTAGAGTAGTGGCTAGTAGTTAGTAGATACGTTTGCAGCAATGCCTGTTATTACACCGTCCGGTGCAGTCGTAAATGTTCAGAATATAACTTCCTGTACTTTACAAGATTACTTGCAGCATTTAGTTCGTTAGGGCAATCTGCTGCTCGGAACTTGTTGACATAGTCTTTTACTATGTCGCCCCAATTATTACTTATACCCATCCCTCTCCCGCACGTCTCCATCGCATTCGTATCAGCGAGAAGGAATGTGCGACGTCAGCGCGACATCGTGATCGCAAGTGGTGTGCATTGGGTCCTGGGTTCGATTCCCGAAAAGTGTAGATGGGTTTTTTCATTAGGAATTTCTCAGTAGCAGCCTGGAGATCACGTAAAGCCGTTGGTCCTGCGCCTTATGTCTCTCCGGCCGTGTCGGACGCCTTCCTATCGGACTATGACAGTAAAGGAACAGAGAGTGCACCTGTGCCTGCGCACACACTTGAGCACTATAATATCTCCTGCATACTTGGCTAACCTCCGTCGATAGCAGTCGGGAGAATATTATACTCTGTATATCGATGGATAGGTCCTTACTTGTACCTTACTCAACCTTATCTAAGACCGTCATCATCAGTATGATGACGGTTTTGGAATTTTAAGGCTTTAGCCGTTTAGATAAATTACAAAACAAAGGAATGCATATTTCAATACCTATTTGCCCCGCTTTGTATTCGATTTATAATTCACCACTAATCAACTCGAGCATAGTGAATGTGAGAAGGATCTACACACATTGTAAATACACTGTGTCGTTAGTTCCACAAATCATTACGTTCAAAACAACAACAGTTCTAATTCCTGATAAAATACGAAGTACTATATCCATTTGCTGCACATTTACGGTTACGCAATTAAAGATTTTCGACGGAAATCAGAAATTCTTTTGATTTATATCACAAACCACGAGTTAAGTTTTCCAGTATTCCTAAACATTTGGCGATGTAGAAAGATCGTGACATATTTTATTCAACGACAGTCTATTGTTTCAGCATACGGAATCAGTTTAGCGCCTGTGCATTTTGTATTAGCAATTTTTGTTTCGACAATGTATTGCTAAATTTGATTGTATAGATGCTATAAGCACACTGGCACTGGTAGTCGACTGCCTATGAATGAAGCCGGAGACTATTTTGCAACAGTTCTTCCACATACATTTATTGAAATTTTATTTACACGCACAATTAATAAAGTCACGGTTAGTTCCTATAGATAGGGTCAGAACGCCGTTTGCTACACCAGTCACACTGCCTGTCTTAATTTTGTTTATGTGTGACTACTACGTCTAGTCATCCTTTTAGGCGGAGTCCTGGGCCTAATATACATACCTAATTCAGACGCTTTACGATTTACGTTACCTAACTTAACTTTAGAAGATTACTTACGATATCATCCCATAGCTGCATAAAACCTTTACGATAATAAGACAAGACCCAACAATCAATACATTCTTATCACTCGCCCACAACATACCTAACACAACTACCCCCATATCTACAAGGCAGACGGACGCATTCGTTCGTTACGTATTCGTATCGAGTAGCATAATGTAGGTAAGCAGGGCGTCAGGCGTGCAGCGGGCGTATGCGTCTCGCGTACACCAAGACATTACTTTAGATGTAGGGTGGCCAGGCGATAGGTGAGACAGGTATAAAGACGACTTGGGTTTAGTTTGAATTTGGAACGTTTGACTAGAATTTTCCCTTTTTTGCTTTGTTCGTATTAAAAGAGCTATACAAGCAATGGTAGCTGATGACGTCTGCTCTTTCTATCACGGCTTGATCTTGATTTCAGTTCCTGTCAATATAAGAGACTTTAATTTATTATTCAATAGAATATGGACCTTTTCTTCGCCGACGAGAATCGATAGTATTGTACTAATTACTTTTATGCAGCCCGCTTAGATTTGTAGGCTACTGGCCTACCAATCTAAGCGGGCCTACTACCAATCTACCGAGCTAACCTTATTAGGTATTTTTATTTTATACATATGGCTAATTGAATCAATGGAAATCCAACAAACAATACTCAAAGTGAAACCATTAACAATTCAAAAGCTCGAGCATTATTATAACAAATGAAGTACTCAAATTGAAAACTAAAGGTAAACGCACACTTATGAACTCTGCCCGGGATCAACATCATCACGGTTCATATTTTACTAACAGAGGTTTTAAAAAGAGTTTTGACGATACATCGATTTTTGAATTGAAAATACAATTATCCTACAGCATTTTAGTTAAATTGTTTGCACCAAGCACAATCAGTATCTTCCATAAATATGAATAAATTCTTAAAATTATAAAGATATCATTTGTGAAGGTGAAGGAAAACATCGTGAGGCAACCGGTATGTCCTAGAACCAAAAATTCGAAGACATGTGACATCTACCAACCTGCACTGGGCCCGCGTGGTGGATTATAGCCCATTCCCTCTCATGGAGAGGAGGCCTGCGTCCCAGCAGTGGGAACATTAATAGGCTGATTATGCTATCATTTGTAACGAAACGAGTATTTTTACTACGTTAGTCAATTTTTTTATAACGTTAAAAAATTTCAAGAATTCCGATTGATTTGAGTTAAGCCGATGTTGATCCTGAGCCATGTTTATAACTGTGCGTTGACCTTACCTACACAAAATAATTAGTTTAAAGCCGTGTTCATGACGTTACCGTTTCAAAGCTTTGTGTTTTACTAAATGCACACACACCGCCGATCACCATTTAATTAGTTAATAACGAGATAATTAATGACTACATAGCCTGTTATTTTCTCATTAACTACGAATTAACTATTGTTTGCATTTGAAACTAGTGGAGAGTATTTAGCTTAGTTGTAACTGCAATATGAAGTAGTGTTTAGTGTGTGATCATGGAAATTGTTGCAAATTGGAAACCATGCACGATTTCGTAATGCGTTCCTTTACAATCGTTGAAAAATATTGCTATTAAAATTATTAAATATTGGTAAAATTAAGCCAATGCTACAAACATATACTTAATCTAAGTTAGCGTTTTGAATATTGTAACAAGTTATACTTTGACATAATTATAATACAGAGGTCCCCAAAATAGGCTGCGGCAGTATCTTGGAAGCCGGAGTGAATTCATAAAATAAATATTCATAAAGAAACTAAAATACCTTATTTTACTTATGTTAGAATGTTTTTCTTGCAAAACCAGTTTTAATCCTTGGAGGCACTAATCTCTTCATCTCTCCTATTTCTTTGTTTAGCACTCTTCACTCTTCGTATCACGCAAATAGGTGTTGTTTTAACAGCTACGTTGCGTCAACGCGACGCAAGCCTAGCATCTACGGAACATAATCAATACTAACTTCCTACGAATAGCCTAGCTAGCATGTTTTACGATTGCTGGTCACCCTACTGCACCAGAAACACATGTGTAGATACCATGGGCTTCGATAAATTACCTGGATTCATGGCGCCCGGCTAGATTTACGTGCAGTTGCCTGTAATAACGTTATGTGATCAAACACATTTGTATGATAATTGGCGATCTATGGGCGTGGTTACATAGCTACGATAGGTACTTATTATGTATCTTTGATATGTCCACAATGGTGGATGCTGGACAGATTGCAACGTTGATGCGTTGTGGTTCTAGTTAAGGAAAGCGTTACAAGACTGGGTCGATAAGGTTAGTTAAAATACTCTCTCTCACTCACTCTCTCTCTTACTCTCTCTCTCACTCACTCTCTCTTTTATTCTTGATCTCAATCTAATCTAATCTAAAATATTTAGCCCTACTTCCAAAAATCAAACGTAAACGAAAAAGGCATAAAAGTAACTCTTAGTAGAATTCTTGGGATTTTCTTGTCACTCGGTTAAGCAATGTTTAATATTTATGAAGCAACACAGGCGTATCCACGTCAAAAATAATAAACAATAATATTTTTGTAAGAAAATGTGTTGGTATTATTAGGTTTGAGCGGGGTGGCAGTAGCTACGGGTCATGAATGACATAAAGACTTAAGTATACATTTAACACATTCAAGATTTTTCTGTTCTGTTCTGTTACGCTTTCCAGATATTTTCGTTTCTGAGAAATAATAAGTTGCTTCTAATTATACAAAGTGTATTATAATAAACCCAAGAGTTTTGTTCTACGAGTTCTTGAAATTACAGTTACACCCTGTTTAAGACTATTAGGTATTGTTGTAGGTTCGAGTACCCAGTATCGCACTGAGATTTTTAATGATTTCTGCAGGCGTAGTAACCACGTAAACTTCTAACTAGGATCAGCTGTAGGACTTCATAAAAAGTTCTCCACAACAAACCAACAAACATTTGGAAACAAGCAACAAAACACAATCTTAAATAAATAAATAAAACTTTTCATAAAACACACGCTTTTATTAAAAGGAAAAGAAGAAAATTAGGTTTATCTATCAACATTGATAGCGTTACAAAGTTTCGTGTCCGTGCCACCAATTAACCGTTGGAGCTCTCTTGTGAGGAGGCGATATTGGCTACAGAAGCAAGTCGTATCCGTCATAAAAATGTATTGTCAAAAAAACCAAAAGTGTGTGCAAAATTTCAGTTCAACTAGTTGGGGGAACTGGTTGGAAATCCAGTTGCAAGATTTGATCAATACATACTAACTAGCAAGGCAAGTTAAATAAAAACTGTTAAAAACAAACCGTAGTTTGAAAAACAAATGCAATACTGTTCTTTTTTTGGTAAAAAATGACCTGCTAACGTGCAGGCAATATTTATTTTTGATGGCGGCCGCTGGTCACGCTCGTGCGTGCCGAATAAAAATGGGGGCGCGTGACAACGTGACGTCAAATTGGCTTACATTGGCGTGACGGCGGGGTGACATAAAAGGGTTTTTGCCAAATACAGTTTTTGATAGAGAGACAGAGCGTGGTCGGATATAAAGTAGATACTTAGACTTATTTTCTTTCTCACACCTTTTAGAAACGGCGTTGGGCGCCACAGTTGGGATGTACTTACATACTAAGGACTAACGCAGAGTTTAATTAATTACTGACAGCCTTTAGTTCAGACATGTTTAAGGTTCTATCTTCTACCTGCTTACTCCTACGGTTGACAGTTATGTGACAAAACGGAACAGGACAGGAATTATAATGCTAATCTGAAGTACGTCATCATCTTCTTGCCCTTGCCCCATGTTACTTGGGGTCGGCGCAACAAGTTTTTTTCTTACATTGTGTCACGGTACCATTTACTCATTTTTCTTTTATATCATTCCTGACACAATCCATTCATCTTTTCGTTGCTCTTTCTCTCCCTATTACCGGAGTACGTGGTAAACATTTAAAGATCAAAGTCAAAGTCATAGCATTTATTTCAATTAGAAAATCACAGGACCTTTTGAATGTCAAAAAAAACAAAAAGAAGCGAAGCTACAGTCACAGTCACAAGGCATAATAACTTGAGAAAGTACTGTAGTTGCACATTCCAAAGCGTAGATCTCTATGGAGAAGAATGGGCAAGAAACTCCATGGACACTCTTTTAATGAAAAAGAGGCTGAGGGACAGGTTTATAGGAAATCAAAGTCGTGCGAACATAGATCATACTGTAAAATTTAAAGCAGCTGACATTAAAATACCGTTGTTCATCAATAACGTTGATCAGAATGCGTCTACTAACGACATACATAAATACATAATGGAAAAAACAAAAACTAGTGTGCAAATTGAAAAAATAAATATGAGAAGACGACAATTTATGGCCAGAGGGAATTTCTTTTCGTAGATACATAGACTTTAAAGAACGAGCCGAAGGATCTCACAATAACGATATTAATGGATTGCAACAATAACGATATTAATTCAAAAGCAAGTACATTTGTGAGTTTTAATTGTAAATCTATTACTAGATCGGTGGAAACCTGGTTGCTACCACACGACATTCCTTTTCTGAGCAGCATAGACCCTCAGTTCGACTCCGTGGGAAAATCGGCGTTATATACGTCGTCGGGCATTCTACGAGGGCGACCTTATGGCGGAGTTGCTATACTGTGGCGCAAGAGCGCCTATGAAAATGTATCTTTTGTGCAGTGTAAAAGTGTGCGTCTTGTGGCTATCAAAATAACGGCAGGTGGTAAAACTCTCTTAGTATTCTCGATTTACATGCCGACAGAGTCGATGGATAATCTTGGTGAATTTGTCGAGTGTTTAAGTGAGATTCACGCAGTGATAGAAAGTAGTGGTGTAGACGCGGTCTATATTCTGGGGGATTTTAATGCTCAACCGAATAGTCTATTCGGCAAAGAACTATTGAGTTTTTCGGCTGAAGTACAGTGGCGGTGCGCTGACGTTTGCCTGCTCGGTGGTGAGTCGGACACGTACCTTACCGTACCTACGTAAGTGATGCACATGGTTCTACTAGTTGGTTAGACCACTGCGTAGTGACAGACGCGGCGTGGAATACCATTAGAGACGCTAGTGTACTCTACGACGTGTCTTGGTCGGACCATTTACCTCTAATTGTAAAGTGTGATCTTAATTTATTAAAGCCAAAAGTTGCACCTGGACTACCTAAATGTAACAAAGTAACATGGGGTGACAGAAACTTGCAGCAGACTGAGTTATATAGCAATTATTGTAATGATCTCTTGAAAAATTTAGACTTTCCCTTAGAATTTACTGAATGTAGTAAAAGTAGATGTAGAATTAAGTAACATGAAACCATTTTAGATAATATGTACGCGGAAATTGTACGTATTCTCTGTGAAGGTGCAATCGCCAGTAATTGTAAGAACGGCATACAGCACAAAAAGCATTACATAACGGGCTGGAATAAGCATGTTAAAGACGCACACAGAATGGCTCGGCTTGATTTTCATACCTGGACATTGTTTAGTAGGCCGAAAAATGGTGATTTGTATGAAAAAATGGTGGAAAGTAGAAGGATTTTTAAAAGTAAATTAAAATGGTGTCAAAATAATAAAGACCAAATAAAAATGAACATCATTGCAAGTCATCATGACGCAAAGAATTTTGGTAGTTTTTGGAAAACCACAAACAGGTTGAATCTCAGGTCGGGTCTGCCTGTGAGTGTTGAAGGACTTAGTGATCCTAATGATATCGCCAACCTATTCAGCAGAGCCTATAGGGTTGGGTCTCCCCTAGGTTCGTTGTCTAGTGGGCCGGAGGTGGTGGGGGGGTCCGAAGACATGCCTATTAGGTTTGCGGCCAGGGAGGTAGCTACTGTCATACGCAAGTTAAAGAGAGGCAAGTCGCCGGGTCATGACAGCCTAAGTATAGTGCATTTGCTATATGCTGGTAAGCACTTACCGCGAGTGCTAGCAATGTTTTTTAGTTTGTGCCTGAGTCACTCGTATCTTCCAGCGGATTTACTTAAAACTATTGTTATGCCCATTGTTAAAAATAAGAATGGAGATGCGAGTGACAAGAACAACTACAGGCCTATATCCCTGGCTACCATCATTGCAAATGTGTTGGACAGTCTGACTGATCAGCAACTGGATAAGCATCTAACACTCCACGACGCCCAGTTTGGGTTTAAGCCACATTTATCCACGGAAACAGCTATACTATGCCTGAAACAGACTGTTCAATACTATGCAAGTAGGAAAACACTTGTATATGCGTGTTTTCTGGACCTCTCCAAGGCTTTCGACCTCGTATCTTATGACTGCCTATGGAGGAAACTGTCAAATGTTAAGAACCTCCCAAGCGATGTCATTAGTATGCTAAAGTATTGGTATAAAAACCAATACAACTATGTTAAGTGGGCGGATGTCCTGTCGGATGCATACGGGTTGGAGTGCGGTGTGAGGCAGGGGGGAATCAGCTCAACCAAGCTATTCAACCTATATGTAAACGAGCTGATCTGTGAGCTCAGCAATGCCAATATCGGGTGCTCCATTGACGGGCACTGCGTCAATAACATCAGCTACGCTGATGATATGGTATTGCTGAGCCCATCGATCAGTGCACTTAGGAGGCTTCTTCGCATCTGTGAGGGCTATGCGGTGGCTCACGGCCTTAGGTACAATGTGACCAAGAGCGAGCTACTGGTTTTCAAAGCAGGTAACAAATGTTATGATACTGTCCCACCAGTCACCTTGTTGGCGCTCAGCTTTCCAGGGTCACGAAAATCAAGTACCTGGGGCATTGGGTCACCAATAGTCTGTCCGACAATGTGGACGTGGAGAGGAAACGCAGAGCATTGGCAGTTCGATGTAACATGCTGGCTCGTAGGTTCGCACGTTGTACTAGGGAGGTGAAAATTACTCTGTAGAGCGTATTGCCAATCTATGTACACGTGTGCCCTATGGGTCAGCTATACAAAAAGCTCGTACAATGCTCTGCGAGTCCAATACAATAACGCCTTCAGAGTTATGTTGGGGCTGCCGCGCTTTTGCAGTGCATCGGGGATGTTCGCGGAGAATGGCGTGCCAGATTTTTACGCACTGATGCGGACACGGATAGCATCCTTGACGCGGCGAGTGCGCGACAGTTCCAACAGCTTGGTGGCTATAGTAGCCGACAGGGTGGATAGTCCAATAATGTGGCAATGGATGACCAGTCATCGTGCGTCATTCCAATATTTAAAATAAGTGGTTTATAGTGTAGTTTTTTGTGTAGAATGTGTTTCATGTATATATTGATGTTGTATTATCATTATCTCCTTTATTTATTTTTATACATATAATTTACATTTTTAAATATTTCTATACAAAGTAATATAAAAAAAAAACATTTAAAAATATAAAAAATAGTAGCCCACTGGTATCGGGAACAGGGTCCGAAATACCGGTGGTCAGGGCTCTTGAGAGAGGAACCTCCTAACGATACGCGCCGTGTCCAGAAATACTGTTTTCTGAATCAAGCCCTTGATCCAGCTGCCAAGCGAGAGCCTCCTCAGATGTTTGTCGAGGCTATTGGCTATTAAGCCATTGGCTGACACGACTATCGGCACAATGACTGCTGTACTCACGTCCCACATGTCGACAACCTCGCGAGCCAGATCTAGATATTTGAATTGTTTATCTTTCTCTGCTTTCACGAGGTTCTCGTCATGCGGAACCGTTATATCAACAATCATTGCGCGATGCTCCAATCGATCTATCACCACAATGTCAGGTTTATTGGCAACAATAGTCCTGTCAGTGATGATAGATCGATCCCAATACAACGTGACATTACCATTATCGAGAACTGGGTCGGGCGCATACTTATAGTATGGTACTTCTGATTCCACAAGGTTGTACTTCAAAGCAAGTTGCTGGTGGATAATCCTGGCAACGAGGTTGTGTCTATGCAAGTACTCTCCGTTAGCCAGACGAGAACACCCAGAAATAATGTGTCGGATCGATTCTCCCGGACGGTGGCATGCCCGACATATGTCAACCGTGCCATCCTTCACAATGTATTTCCGGTAGTTATTCGTCATCATAACTTCGTCCATTATTGCACAGACAAAACCTTCGGTTTCCCCGAATAGGTCACCGAAGCGCAGCCAAGATACGGACGCTAAGAAGTCTACATCGGGTCCATGTAGGGCCCGGTAAAAGCGTCCGTGAAGCTCCTTGCCCTGCCATACCTCCTTGCGATCATTAGTGTCTAATACTCTAGGTTTGCGCCAGTTCTCGTTAGCCAGAGAGAGTGGGGTGAGGCCTTTGTCCACTGAGACCACATCTCGGTGCATCCCCTCGTCGACTTCTAGGAAGTATTCCCTGAGGCTGCATACCTCACGGTTGTGCAGGGTCTTAGCATTTAAGAAGCCACGACTCCCGCACTTCCGCGGGATATACAGTCTCATCACCGACGACCGCGGGTGATGCATTCGATTTGCGGTCAGCAGTGCGCGGACCCTCCTATCCAGGGCATCAAGTTC
Organism: Noctua janthina; assembly: GCA_963576755.1. NCBI lineage: Eukaryota > Metazoa > Arthropoda > Insecta > Lepidoptera > Noctuidae > Noctua > Noctua janthina. The sequence continues at coordinate 1,442,159 of OY755070.1, forward strand.
CGTCTGAGTCCATTTGAGTATGCCGAAAGAATACATCAAAACCGGCATGACCCAACCATTGAAGGCGCGCACCTTGTTTCCACCTGACAAAAGACTGCTTAGTACTTTGTTCAGGCGGCCAATGATTGTTTCATGTCGGCAGTATTGATACCTAATGCTTCCGACATACCCAAATACTTGTAGGTTTCTGTTGAGGAGAGGGATCTAAGGTGTATGGAATCCGAGAGTTGAGTTCCCACGGATTCCATAATCTCCCCTCGCTTCACATGCATGACTGCACATTTGTCCACACCAAATTCCATTCTGATGGCGCTACTGAAAGTTTCCGTTACCTTCAGTAGCTTCATCAGTTGCAAGTTGTTGGGGGCAAAGAGTTTCAGATCATCCATGTAAAGAAGGTGAGATATGATCTGACCACCTCTCCTCAACCGATAGCCTAGACCTGAACCCTCCAACAGTGTGCTGAGAGGGTTCAAGGCTAAACAAAACCACAATGGACTCAGACTATCACCCTGGAATATACCGCGCTCAATCTTTATCGGTTCGCTGGTCCCCTGGATCTGTCGACATCCTGGATAGCGAAGGACCGTTCTTCAGTGCCCCATACATGACATCAGGAAGGTACGCAGAGTTGCATCAACTTAATACAACTCCAGCACCTTCATGAGCCATGTATGAGGCACAGAATCATAGGCCTTCTTGTAATCTATCCAACATGTAGACAGATCCCTTCGGGAGCGGCGAACCTGTTGGCTAATGGCCATATCAATAAGGAGCAGCTCCTTAGTACCGCGGGACCCATTCCTACATCCATTCTGAGAGGCAGACATGATAGAATGACTATCAATATGATGGTTGATTTTAGCTCTCAAAATGGATGTAAGAACTTTATAGACCGTTGGTAAACAAGTGATTGGTCTATAATTTTTGGGCTCTGCAGTACTACCTGATTTATGGAGCAGGTGGGTAATTCCTGTCGTCAAGAACTGGGGCAGCGACACTGACTCTAAGGCTGACTGAAACTGGGATGCCAAGCGAACGTGTGATCTCTGGAACCATTTAATCCAGAAGTTGTGCAGTCCATCCGGCCCTGGAGATTTCCAGTTAGGCAACGAACGGACTGCACGAGCTACATCTTGGGGGCTGATGATGATTGCCGCCATTTCAGGTATCGGATCACACGCTCGTTCAACCTCCCGGGTCCAATCACCCTCAGTGTGACTGACAGGCACCGACCAGATGTTGCGCCAGAACGAACACATGGCGTCATCATCCGGTAGACGCGTATCAGTCACACCTTGGTCCGGTCGTTCCCAAGCCCTAAATACCCACCTTTCATCACTTCGGAATGTGCGATTCTGAGTGTAACGCTCCACTCGCCGCTTGTACCGACGAATACGGCTTGCCCATGCACAGATCTTCTGCTTCAGGAACTCGATACGCTCTGTGACGCGGGCCAAGTAGTCTCGAAAACTAACATCAGTTCCCGAGAACGCCCGCTTCACAAAGCGCATCACTCTAGGTCGAGTATTGCCCTCCCTGAAGCAGATTAACTTGCCAATGAGTGCTCTAGCCTCACCGATACGCCGCTCAATCCTGCACTGCCAAGCTGGAACAGCAAATTTTGGTCGTGTAGCTCTGTTGTTGTTGGGAAATTTGACGTGAGCTACACGACATGCCGCTACAGCTCCACAGTACAATATTGAGTGGGTATCTGTGAGGTCTTTGCTGCTGTCAAAGCAGTTTGACAGCTGCGAATCTAGAGCACACACCAGCGCCTTGTTTTTCTTGTGCATAGGTAAACGAGGTAGACGTGGCCTAAGTTCAGGCGGTGTGGATCGGTACTCCCGGAATGCACCCTCCAAAGCGCTCCTCAATTGTGCGTTGCACTGGGTACTCACGGATATAACTTCGTCATCATGCTCTTCACCATCGTGTTCGGATCGCGGTGGAGCACTGGATACATTTTGCAGCTGTACCGCAATCATTGGCGAAGCAGGTATAACTAGGTTACTCCGTGAATCGAAGCGTAGTCGCTCAAGTACGGTGTCATCCAACATGTGGTTACGCTGGATGACCCGCACTTGATCCGACAGCCGTTGCGCCGACACGCTGACACCTGGCTCAAGCACCTGAAACAGAGAGAGCATCCGACCACGGTACGCAGTCAAGTTGCTTCCCCCCTCAGTAGCCCCATAATATGCGCGCATAACGTTCTCATTAATGGACTGAGCCCATCGCATGCGCGACACATTTCCACCGGCAGCGGGGACCCTGTTCAGGGCCTGTTGGCCTCGAGGTCCCAAGCCCGCTGGTGGCCGTCCTCTTCCTCGTCGTCGTGGTGGTGATGGGGTCGACGGCGGGGAGAAAAACTCGTCGCTCGAGCTCGACGCAACTGCAGCGATCGGAGACACAGCACTCACGATTGAGGCGCGTCCCGGCGGCTGCGAGGCGGAGCTGAGCGATGAGTCCGGAGATGGTGGGTGTGCCTGATGTTTTTATTATTATTATTAAATCAAAATATTGTTACAAAATCTTGGTTACATCATTCATGTTGAAATTATACATATGTGATTCGTATGTGAGAACGATGTAGAATCTCGGTCAATTATCCAGCATCAGTTTTAAAAGAGGTGGAGATTAATAAAATAACCCTACCCGAGAGTTTAATGGGGCATTTAATATTATGTCCTGCGTGTCCTGTTGTTTGTTCATTACAGGAACTGCTGGACGCTACTGAAGGCGCCAAACTAGTGGCTTAGTTCTGGGCCGAAGAGGTTTTAAAAGTTGAAAGGTAAAATGATTTTATAAAACAAACATTTGCTGTTACTGAATATGTTACTTATTTTTTTTCTCATTCACCGAAACTCTCTCGTTCAAACAAAGAAAAAGATCCATTTCTCTCTATTTCTCGTACAATGAGCGGAACATTCGCCGAGGACGCCTGCAACGGATATTGAATTTCATGCTCACGTCTGCACAGTGCGGTTGTGTGGCTAGTAATGCGAATTTTCTTACAACTATGTTGACTCGATGTGGAGCGGCAGATAGGTATATAAACTAATTAAAATAAGAGTTACTAGCTGTGCTTTCTAGTATGGCTCCGGGTTCGTAATTTTTGGGAAGTAGTGGCTATGAATTATTAGATAGATTTAAAAGTTTGGAAGAATAATTAACTATAGCTATAGCTACGGCTGTTGCTATTAGATTGCATGCTTCATTTTATGCTAATTATTTAATTAAATCCTACCTTTACAAACAGCCTGCCTTTGAAAAGAATATAGACTGTATTCTAAAATAGAATAGCACAGATAGCATAGATATCGAAATAAATGCGTACATGCAATATATGTGTGCATACATGCGTGTATGCGTGCGTTTATAAAGCGTATATATTGTATGCATAGATTAGTCTGTAATGAAATGGCTCTAAACATTTCACATAAGTTAATTCAATGGATAAAGTATTACAAATATTGTCTTTATTACCGAATACCTGAAAATATATAAATTGGGGAAGGGAAGAAGAATGATGATTACCGAATACCTAAATCATCCAAATAACACACACTTTACAACTCACAAACACCTTCATTAAACATGCAGGAAGAACATATCAATAGGATAAAACGCCAGGAAAGGAGATAAAGAGGTTCAGGTGCAGCAAGCGACAGGTTTAAT